>CM044397.1:40772500-42070000 GCA_024322285.1 Musa beccarii
CATGTCTGGCCTAGGAGAGAAAATCAGCAAATTCGCTTTCACTTTAACTCCAAAATATGGGATTAGCCCCGAAAGAATCTTCGCATGCTCGCCAGGAATATCAATTTCATATGCCAATATCACACCATCAAATATCTCATCATATCTATTGCAAAGGAAAGAAAAAAGTTGTTGAAGCACTTATAGACTCATTGCTTCATTTTGTGAGCATTGCATTATTTGCAACAAGACTGATGAAAAGATAACCAACATTTATGACTAGAAATATTTTTAAATGAAATAACCAAGAGAGAAAGAAGTTTTATGAACATCACTTAGATTAGCATACATAAATTGATCAATGGTTATGGCTTTTTTTTTGTTTTTTACTCTGGCATGTTCATGTTTAAACATGGGAGGAATATTGGACCTAGAGAGGATCAGATCATAGGTCCAAAGGATCTTTTTGACATTCCAAAACAGTTTACAGTTGGCTTAAGGCTGTCAAAAGGAAATTCAAGAAATTGTACAGCCAAAAAAGAGTAAGAAAACAATCGGTAGCAAAATAAGTCCATTTTCTTCCCACAACAATAAACTTGCAGTAGCAAGTCCAGTTTTTCCCACCAAATTATCAAAGTAACTACTTAACTTAATTAAGTCCCAAGCTTTAAGTATACAAACGGTTGCAAGAAATAAATCGACATGCAATGAGCCAGCATCATCAAACGTATCCCCATCCAATCATCTTTAATGCTTCCTTCTATCATTACTGAGAAAACAAAATTAAGTCTCATCAAAAGGTCATCTCTTAAATAACAACTAAGGAGCAAGTGCATAAAACATTATATAAATAGTGGAAAAAACAAGATGACAGATTGTAACTTTCATGTGAAATATAAGATCTTTGCCCTTATGACGTGGAAAAACCAAGGTGGTTGCTATATTCCCCTTTAGAAAGTGGAACCAGAAGGATTAGATACTACAATTTCTTCTAGAATTAGACAAAAATGTCTAACAATTGTTCCTTACATTATCCATACATGAGAGAATCATAGTTTTATCTCCGACAATTCGCGAGATCAAAAAAGGGACATGACAAAGCACCAATAAACACAAGAAAAAGAGAGGTACTGCGAACAAAAGGGACAAAGAAAAAGTTTGAACCGAAAGATTTCTTAGAGGAGGGGGGTGCGAACGGTGGGGATGGCCTACGTCAAGAGCAGGGAACTGAGCTGGCGAAGGACAGCGTGTCGGACCTTGTTGGCCTTGGAAGGGTGGACGTACACCACCAGGTCCGCCTCCGCCACAGTCAGCCCGTCCATCGCCCACCCGCCTCGCCCCGCTCCACTCCGCCCAATCGATCCCGCCGGCCGCGTCGCGATGAATCGGCTTCGCCCCCCTCGCTCGTCGATGCCTTCTCCAAACCCTAGGAGAAGTAGGCGGCGAAGACCCCACTCATCTCTACCTCTTATGACGGGTAACCGGCGCTTGTCGGGTGCGGATCCGACTCGTTCAAATGTTCGACCGGGTTTGAAGGAATTATTATGCCGCCCGCGGCTCCGCCTGTCGCGCACTCATTCAACGAAAACCCGACCCGAAATCGATCCTGTAACTGAAAGATGGTCCACCGGGTTCGGGTTCAGCCTCGACTGAGTGGATCCGATTACCACGCCATTCTATTTGAATCATTCTTTTCACAAATAAATAATTTATTTATTGTTATGTCAAATAATAACGAGTTTTCTTTATCTATTGGGGACTTAAATTTAGTTTAGTTGAATTATGTTTTTTCTGAGGAAAAAGGAGCAGCCTTAGCCATTATAACTTGAATCGTTATTTCAATTTGGTGATGATATGATTCGGTGAACGATGCAACTCTTCAATCTACAATAATATATTTTATTAGCTTGTTGATGCGGCCAAGACTCGGAGTACGTGTCAATTACGGTATCTTCTGGCCGGCATGACGAAGACACGAATCGTGCGATGTAGCGATGACTAACTTGACGGCGTGGCAAGGAAGATGGAAATGGAAGACCAGGCGGTTCCATCGATGTTGGCATCAAAATACGTGGCATTTTGCTGGCAAATCCTTATCCGTTTAGTTGACTCTCATAATTATCCTTCTAGATTATTAATTTGATTGTTGTATATTATTTCATGTTAAAAAAACCTAATCCACTCGTGTACATTTATTTATTTTTATATTATTTACATTCAACGAAATTTATGTATCTAAAAATTATTCTGATCAAACTACAATCGATGTTTATAGCATTTGCTTCCTTCCACAAACGGCAAATGCATCACTATGGCATTAATGTATTTAATTAATAGTAATTTATTATAAGATCTGATTCGAATATCGAATTTCATCATTTATTTTTTTAAAAAAATATTAATATAAAAATACAAGCGTGGACAAGATATTGCGAGTGGTGACGGATGATCATATGATGGCTTCATATCGTGCAGCTGAACAAAATTGTGACGCACGCAACAATTACATCAGCAATCATTTTGATTTAATTGGAAGATTATATCAGGGGAGACCAATGAAATAGGTCAACAAAAAGAAATCCTGTTAGGCTGCCATCAATCATTAACTTTTTCGCGAGTCTTCGTCCGCCGCAAGTGGAGGGGACAAAGATGATTGTTCTTTACAAACGCATTGTTGTTTAAGGATTGAATCAGATGGCATGCGTTGCATGGTCTATAATTTTTTTTTGTGTCGAGGCTAAAAATGTGGTCACGGGAGGCAACAAACCTGAAAACAATTAAGCTGGTTTTAATCTATGATGATATGAGGAATCGTATGTTGTAGCGTCATAATAATAGGCATCCTTAGGGAGATCGGGTTTGATTTGGTTGAAGGATTTGGATTTAGGAATTTTACTTATTCTTGTATTAGCATGAGTATTATTTACTTTCCATAAATCATAGTAACTGAGTTTCTCATTAAAAAAATTTTAAAAATATATATAAATATAAATTTATATAGAATGAATTTTTAGGAAAAAAAAACTCATGGCTTTGAGAAATTATTGTCGAATATCCTAATTTTAAAAAAATTTACATAACAAAAATATTATTTTATTAATGTACCATGGTTTTTCACCAATCCTGTATTACTGTATTCCCCCAATCAAACCTACTCTTGCCCATCTCATCCTTTTGCGAGAAAGAAGGGGACACAATAATAATAGTCCTCATAAGGTCAAGAGTATAAAGGAGGAATACCATGCAATATCCACGATTAATAATTGAGATATGAATAGAGGAGTCATGGAGGTCGCGCCTTCGTCGTTGGGTCGAATCTAATTCAATAAAGGTAGTGTGTCTCCATCGTTAGATGGGTTTGGCATATACATCGTGTTTGGTAAGAAAAGTGAACCATTGATATTAAGGTTGTGATAATAGTGATAATCTCTTATACGATAAGTTTGATAAAATAGAAAAAGAATGAAGATAATAACGAAGTCGATATAAGATAGAGGCCTCACCCTTGACGAGAAAGAAGAGTTATAAATATTATCATGATATTCTATTTTATTATAAATTCAATGAGACAAAAGAGAGAAAAGAAGATGACGGAGGCGATATAAGGCAAATGATCATTTATAAAAAATATTTTATTTAATTTTTAAGTTAGGGTACATTATGGAATAACATAACGTCAATAACATGACGTTATTTATATTTGAATGGCGTCAATAACATGACGTCATTTCCAGATGGAAGTATGACTAAGGTGGTGGGTCCCACTTAAAAGGAGAAACATACCGATAGAAAACGACGACTAGAGAAACCCAGTCAAGCACTGGGAATCATCAGATCGTATATCCGCGCATCGCGTTTCCCCGTTCGTCCTCGCGCAACCTTCTCTCGCTCTCTCTCGGTTGCTCGCGCGCGCTCCCGTCCCCCGCTCTGTCCGATGGCAGATCAACTTCTCTCCGCGGTCTCCGACTACGCCTCCATCCCGGAGGGTTACGTCCGCCCGGAGTCGCAGAGGCCTCGCCTCAACGAAGTGATCCGAGGAGCCAACATCCCCACCGTCGATCTCGGCTCAGAGGATGAGCCTCAGATCATAGCGCAAGTCGCCGACGCCTGCCGGTCTTTCGGTTTCTTCCAGGCACGTCGTCAGGTACTCCATGCTTCTGTGTATCATCGTCGTCATGTATACGTATACGTACACAGGTGGTGAACCATGGAGTGCCGCTGGAGTCGATGCAGAAGATGATGGCAGTGGCTTCGGAGTTCTTCCGCCTCCCTCCCGAGGAGAAGGCGAAGCACTACTCGGACGACCCAGCGAAGAAGATGAGGCTGTCGACGAGCTTCAATATCAAGAAGGAGACAGTCCGCAACTGGAGAGACTATCTGCGGCTCCATTGCTATCCGCTGGAGGAGTTCGTGCCTGGTTGGCCTTCCAATCCCGCTTCATTTAGGCAAGATTTCACTCCATCGCTCTCTCCATCTGATGCCAAGAACTTTATAGACTACTGTTCGTTGACCGGAAGCTGGGCAAGACCTTCCACCCAGTTTTTGTCTGCGCCATGTTGCCCGGCTACATTTCGCAGATGAAATCAGGGTGAGATAGCAACCTTATTCCTCAAAAAGAATGACAAGAATATGCGTTCAAGATATATAAACCCAACATAAGATACTAATCATACATAGGATGGTCCAAATCTAAGATTCGATGCGCATCTAATACATGCAGACACTGACACTATGCACACCGAGATCACGCCATGCAAATTGTTGGCAGCAAGTGATGACTGATGAACTCGCTTTATATTATTACCTTCAAGACTGCATGTAAGCGAGAAGCACAACAACAGACCACTCTTCCCCTGGTTTAAGCCTTGCATGATGCCACTGTTCATGCATTACTATGAAACATCGACTGTGTATAGAGAAGGACGAATCAATTATGGATACCTGCTTGAATTATGTAGCTCGAAATAAGGAATTTCTTTTTCAATCTTCGAGTAGGACCAATGACATATCTGCTCAAAGCACTACCAAATCCCCTTCAATGTTTATCCGCATAAAGGAAAAGTCCTCTTCAACTTGTTGAAGATGTGCAAATGGTCCCTCCTTGTAAATGGAGACTTCTCACCTAAAACGCATACTCGATGTTTTTCTTCTCTTTGACAAGTAAAAAAGAGGCAGACATTTCAAAGACGAAAGATGAGAGAGAAGACAAGGAAGAACAAACAGTCACTTTTTTCTCTGAGGGTGGCAAATGTAGGTCATTTTGCACCTTGTATCTATTAACTATTCATCAACGCCCTTCTGGTCCTGGATTATCATGTGATAGGGAAATGAAAGACATAGCAGACAGATAAGCATGCATACATTTACTATCAAAGGCTCAGACACAGCATGTGAAGTCACATGAAAGATTCAGAGCAAACAGTTGGATCATAAGCTACTGGGTGCGTCACAGATCTATAATAGGTGGTATATTTAATCTTTGCTCGGAGATTATAAGCTCTTTGCTTTGTCCATCGATCAAGTGGTTCTCCATGTCATGAAGAACCTAATCGTTCTGCCTTTCTCTCTGTCTCAGGGATGTGGTTAGCACTTACTGCAGGGAAGTCCGTCGACTAGGGTTTCGACTCCTGCGAGCAATATCGCTGAGCCTTGAGCTGGAGGAAGGCTACATGGCGAAGGTGCTGGGGGAGCAGGAGCAGCATATGGCCGTAAACTACTACCCAAAGTGCCCAGAGCCGGAGCTCACCTACGGCTTACAGGCTCACACCGACCCCAACGCCCTCACCATCCTGCTTCAGGACCCAAACGTCGCTGGGTTGCAGGTTCTCAAGGACGGGAAATGGATCGCTGTCAATCCCCAACCCGACGCGTTGGTCATCAACATCGGTGACCAACTACAGGTACCGATGCTTCTGACGAACTCTGGCCTTCGTTGAGATCTGCTCTTCTTGGTCCTTCAAATATTCTCTACATATAATACTAATTTTCCTACCGAGGATGGTCAAAAAGTCAGAAGAAGACTCTCGAAAGCATAGAAAACAAGCAACATGCATGCTAGTACTTTCGGCCATTAGGTTATAGGTCTCCGTCTAAGTATCAAAGCCTTGTTGTTGCCATTTGGTGCTTTCTGCAACTGGGGGAGGAAAGGCAAAAGCATCACAAACACATGCTTGCTTATTTCCTTTGCCGAACATGGACGAAGAGTGCTTTTTCCTCCAAGTCTTGTGATCTAACGTTGGGATTGAAAGAATAGGTGGGTTTTTCCAAGCTCACGCCATAGGCAGTACTACAGTCAACAGTCAGCATGGCCATTTCCTTGCCCGCCGCTCCGTCCAAGCTAAAATCTGTTGTTCCAATGTGGGCCTTCTTTGTTCTTTTCACCAGCGTTTGATTTTACTTGCGTTCTTAAAGTCCATTTTTGGTTGGGAGGTAGCAGATCCCCGAGTCAAGAATATGATGCTGTTCTTGACCATACAGGAAAACCATGGGCGCTGCACGCCGTGGAATCCTGGTAAACTTGATGGATGCTTGGTCTTTCTGCTCATCTGTCTTTTCGTGGTCATCGTGCTCATCTTTTAATAGGCTATACTCCTACAATTCACCTCCATCTTTTGTGAACTGGTCTATTACTGTCACGAAACAATCTCCTGAGCATCTTCAAAAGAGATTTAGAAAGGCTTTCTTATGCATGACTGCTTTGGGTCCATGCATGAGATCAGCTATTAGTTGAACAGGTGAGCGGTAGGTGATGCCAACTGCTCTTGAAGGTGTTCGTCGATGCCCTCTTCTTCTTCCAATTGTTGAGCGGCTTCTTCTTTTCATGGATTGATGGAGAAGAAGGTGATGTTTGTCCGTTCGCGCGACTATGTTGATGCAGGCACTGAGTAACGGAAGGTACAGGAGCGTGTGGCATCGAGCGGTGGTCAACTCGGACAGGGAGAGGATGTCGGTGGCGTCGTTCCTCTGCCCCAGCAACAGCGTGGTGATCAGCCCGCCGGAGAAGCTCGTCGGCGATGGGGCTCGGCCCGTGTACCGGACCTACACCTACGACGAGTACTACAAAAAGTTCTGGACCAGGAACCTGGACGACGACCATTGCTTGGAGCTCTTCGAGAGCTAATGGCTTGCCGACGAGGGAAGAGGCATCCCGTGCAACCCAGGACGGCGGCCTACGTGGTATCCTTGCTGATTTGGCTGCTTCCCGTAGCTGGTATGGTGGCCACATCAGCAAGTACGCCAGGTGGTCTGGCATGCTGCCTCTTGACATGCCTCATCGCTGTCCACAATAAGCTATGGACGTATGAAGTTTTTATTGTATGGGGGCAAAATGCGTAGTGGTCATTCTGCGAAGCTTTCGAGCATGGCAATAATGTCTCTTCCTTGCAAATAGAACTTTCATGAGTATCTCTATGTTGCTTGTTCGGTTTAAAGTAGAGTACTTTAAGTATGATATAAGTAAATGCTTTGCTGGAGGAAAGATCCGAAGGTCCTGCTAAAATAATTCATCCCACAAAAAACAAATATCATGATTTGAACAAAACAGGCAGCAATTAAGATGATACCTTATGATTTGAGTGGCATGGATGCAATAGATCATGGACAAAGCTTATAAATCTTCCATCCTCTTTTTGTTCTCTCTTAAAATCATATCCACTTATGTGAAAGAAGCATGACAAGCTTCCACCATTATCATCAACACACATCATCCCCATTATCATCAACACACAATCATCCACACAGAAAGATAAATTGCCATTTAACTTTTGGCTTCATGAGTGTCAATAATTCCACAGCCATATAATGACATTGTCACACATAAATAGACAAATCATTTTGATCTAGAATATAGCTAATAATTCCAGATCAACTGTATGAGCTTCTAGTCTGTTGGACTGCTTTTGTCAGTATGTGAACCATTTGTCACACACGCAAAAATGCAAAGCCTAGGCCGGAAAAGTTTCAACAAAAAGATCTCAAATGCAATCTCTGAATACACTTGTGTTAACCACCTAGTAAGAAAAATAAACGAGAGAGAGAGAGAGAGAGAGAGTAATTGGAATAACATTGCAAAATTAGTTTTCCGACTTGTGACAAGATATAAAGTTCGACGTCCAAAGCTACCACTAACTGGAGATTCAAGACGAAAATTATCGCATGAAAAGAATGAATGCATATTCTTGCAAGGGGCTCAAAATTACTGAGCTCCCTGCTGAACTTAGAAAAGTTTAAACTAGTGCGGTGAACTGAAAAGAGCTCGACCAATGATACCAGTTGCCTCGATGTAACGATCCATGCAACGTGAGATGCAACTACTCTCACTTCCACTCAAGCTTGTTCCAGGCTTTGCGATGCACCTAGCAAAGCACTTGCTCCTTACTGTCTGTAGCACAAATGCAGCGCATTAACTTAGACAAATGAGCAATGACACAGACAAACATGGTTAGTAGAACTTTAAATGAAATTGAGCCACAAAACGACAACCGATGAAGGTGTACAGAATGAACCAACTTGCACAAACTTTTAACTTCTGGTGCTCTGTTCATGTGCATGATAACATAGTAATAGTGAAAATTGTCATTATCTCTTTACAAGGGTGGTAGTGATTCCCAATGAGTTCTCAAAAGATTGAAGGTTCAATCCCCCATATCAGGGCTTTGTGTACTCGTTGTTTGCAACTTATGCACTTCTCACCCTTGTGGTGGTTGTTTGGCACTTTGTGCACCCATCCAAACGTTGTTGACTGTTTCTTTTCCACCTCACAAGTGGGGCCAGGTCATGCCCAAGGTGGCAACAGTAACAGAAAACACACGAAATATACATCAAGCTAAAATCATATTTCTATGAGAGAAAGAAAAGCATGCTGCGATTTATGATGGAGCAGTTGGTTTAGAAGGCATTAATTAAATTTATAGCCAAACAAAACTATCCATAGTCAAACTCATTCAGACTGAATTCAGATCTCAGAAAACAATCTCTTCAGTGTACTCTGAGGCTGCAGCTACCTCGAAGGCATTAGAGAGGCTACCAAAACGTGCATCAAAAGACCGTACTATAAACAGACCCCAAGATCCTGATGCAAAATCTGAAGAAAAAAAAATTCACGGTGGAAAATTGAGAACATAGGCACTGATTTTTTTGAACTAATTAAATTGTTTTGAAGTGTATATTTCCATTTTTTTACAAGGAAATCAACTATACCAGCATATTTTCTTGCAAATATTACTGGGAAACGTGTTTTTTTCATTGACGGAAAGCAAATGCTTTTCCAAGACATTTGTGAAATTGATATACATGATTAAGGTTATTGGTCATCTTTATCACCCCCTCCTTCCCCAGTGCTACAAATCTAGTTTATCTTCCAGGTAGCCAAAGAATCACAAACCATTCTAAAGGCAAAAACCAATTTGCAGATACAATGCACTGACCAGTTTGCCAGAGAATAATCTTTAATACATCTAATGATTGTATTGCACAAATTAGAGTCACAATACAAACTCAGCATTAGTGATACCGTAAAAGACACATTTGAAGTGCAGAATATTTGCCTCGGCAATTTTTAATAGCTAAAACCATTACTATCAAACTATATCTGTAATCAAATCAAATATTTGATTTAAGATTTAAATATTATTTCCTTACATGCTAGTATAAATTAGGGAAAGATAATCCTATTTCCTTGTTTGCTATTACAAATTAGGAAATACTTATTAAGTATTCTAAATAAGATGAGATCATATTTGTCAGTATATTAAATGAAAATAATTTATATTAAATAAATACGAAAATTTAGAAATTTTCCTTTAATGGAGGTTCACCTCCTCCTATTTAAGGGGAGAGATTTCTCTCTTTCGTTCCTCGCCGAGCAGAACTCAACAGCGGGAGGAACGAGGAGTTTCATCTTGCTAAAAAGGGGTAGGTTCTCCCTACTTTTCTTGAAATTAAAAGTTTTTGTTTAGATTCTATGTTGAAATTTTTGATTGATATTAGTTTGAATTAAAATACTTTACCCTTTGAAACCCTTAAAAGTTTTCATTTTTAAACATTATGAAATTGTATATGTTTTATGATATCGGATTTTTAAGAATGTTATTTCATTTTATTACAGTTACCTTCTAATCTTATTCAGATTTAAATATAATATGAGTAGTTCAAAAAAAAAAAAATTCTTAATCCTTTAGATGTTAAAATTTTTATTAGAATATGTTATTTAAAATTTTTATCCTTTTTAGATTTGAAATGTTATTATTTGATCATGTTAAAATTATTCATATGATTTCTAGTTCTTATTGAATTAAAAATATTATTTCCTCATGTTGAAGCTTATTTTATCATTTATTTAATATGTTGTTATGTTTTGATGTATTATTTATTAGTAGTGAATATATGTTGTTGTAATTCAAAATTATAAAATTGGATAGGATTAGGTTAAAACAGCTTGCAGGCCAGGCCCCACCCATGGGTCGGGCCCTAGCCTGAGTTAACCATTGACCCAATGTGGCGCATCATGGGCTAAGGTTGGCCCAATCTGGTGTGATGCATGTACAGTCATGTACAGTGCACATGACCGATATTTGGATCGGCTCAACCTAGTCCAGTATTATGTAATTATTAGATTTGAGCCCAAATATTGATTGAACTAAACTAGACTTGATTAGTCTAGATCAATTCAGGGTGGTTCTGAATTGATTTAACTTTTCAAGTCAGTTTAACCTAAATTGAACCTAATCTAGTCCAAATTATACTAGTCTAGGGTGGTTCCAGACCAATTAAATGAGGAATACAGATCGGTCCAGTTAGGTTCTAGTGAATCAAGTTTGATTAGACCGATTTAACTAGGGTTCAAGTCAATTAAGGGCTATTTGATATTATTGACATTGATATTATTGAAAAGAGATGTTTTGAATGTGTTGTTTCATCCCGAATAGACATGATTAATATGAGATTATATTTCCCTGCCAAGAGCAGGAAGGGCGATTCCCTTCGGGGATTAGCGTGTCGTCAGACGTGACGGCTGGACGGTTCCTCCATCCGCTATTGGGAGGAGCGCGTCCACACTTTGGCGGGTGAGGGACGTCACTCCATCCGCTGTCGAGAGTGTGATATGAGTTTGTCTCCATCCGCTGTTGGGAGAATCACAAACTCATCCCGTAGGATAAAGCCTCTCCATCCGCTGTTGGGAGAGTGCTCCTTTGGATATTTGATATACGCCAATGGGATGATGGATTTTTGATTATGCATTTATTTTGAGTTGACTTTTGGGGTTCCTACTTAGCGTTGCTGAATTTTCTTTGTTTTTGATTTTCAGAGCAACCTTCCACTAGTACCGAATCAGATCCCAGTGGAGAGCGGACCTTTCTCTACCGCTAGGTAGAGCCACTTGAATAATTCTCCGAATTAACATCACTATGTTTACTTTTTACTCATGAATTGAGAAAATAAATAGATTATAATAAATGTTTATGATGATGAATAAAGTGATGTTTACTTATTTGGCTCTGTATGTGTGGAAAGATATAATCCTGAAAAAAAAAAAATCCAAGATGTGACAATATCAGTTGTTTCCAGTGCAATGATTGCCAGCATATGTTATTCACCTAACAAAGAGAAATATCTAATTTTTAAACTGATACTACCGGATAATACTGACATGCCATAAAACTGTAATTAAATTTAAACATAACAGTAGTGACAATAAAATACTATGCCCTAAGATAATTTACAAGCATTTAAAAATAGAAGATATTCTGCCACATATGTAAGATTTTCGTTTAGTTGTATTCAAAGTTTCCAATCACATAATCTGCTTGATTGAACTATGGAAGCAGAGGTAATTCCCAAAGATAGTAAGTGGATATACATTTGACCAGTGCATGGAATGAGATAATAGGAGTTACAAATTGTTCGTTAGACACCTATCCTGGATGACGATGTTTACTAATAAAATCCATCTTTTTATTTAGTTTTCACTGGAATTCTCCATGGAGGGATATTTTCTTGTGGCTTATGGCTTTTAAAAGGCTGAAGAAATTGCTAAGGGTAAGCCCCTGCTGTAATAAACTTAAACAAATAAAATGTTGGGATACTCTTAAGAAAAGAAATGAGCATCGTTGGTGAGCTACTCAAACTAACTCGACACTAGACCAACTGGAGATAATAAACACAACACATTCTAACTCATTAAAATTTCTTTATTTCACAATGTAGATTAGATATGGCCACAGACATTTTCATAATTTCATTTCATCAGAAGATGTCATCTTTTGGATTCCCTAAATGTGCCACATACATATATGACTTCAGCTCTGGCCAGTTTTAGGGTAGAGGTAAAGATTTACCAACTAGCCTTCTCAAAATTGAAAACGAGTACATGCATTAAATGCAATAATCCATAAGTTCAATCCATCAATAAACTAAGTGTACTTGACAATGGATGTGCAAACAATCTGTCTCTTGTCAAGAATACCCAGAAAGCTATTAATGTAGTGTACGGATAATACCACATAACAAAGATCAAAGCGAACCTAATAATCATGGGTGAACAAATTTTCCAAAGATGGCCCTAAAAATCGTAATAGAAAAGACGAAAGGAACTCGTTTGACACCAACACCAACAATACGGTGACTTAAACAAAGATCGAATGGATCGGCCACAGACGACGCCGGTTTATCGATTCTCGAGTTCGAATGTCACAAACAGACAGAGAAACAAATTGAACAAACACAGCAGCAAGCAGTATAATCTACTGAATCCGTCAAGGAACCGAGGTCTTGAGCGTCAAGGAGGTTACCTCAAAGAACTCTTCGGCATAGGCCTGGGCAAGCTGGGTCTTGAGCTGGTCCATGAGGACCTCGGGCGACGGGGCCGACTGCCCCGACGAGGCGCTCGACGAAGAAGGCAATGAGAAGGGATCCATTGGCAAAGGGGAGGCAACGAAATCTGGCGCTCGATTACTGCCGCAATCTACTCCTCCCTTTCTTGCGGTAGAGGAGGCGGAGAAGGGGCACCCGAATACAGGCAAGCGATGAGCAGAAACCCTACTTTCCATACGTACCATACAATATAGCGGCGTACACGAACCGGATTCGAAACCGACCGAACACCAACCAGCTCTCAAATTAAGAACGTGGCTCATCTTTTGGAGTCGATTTAAGATTATTTTCGAGTTAAATCATTTCATCCCTTTTTAACAGTATTCGAATTATGTCGCTAAAACTACCACTTATAGCCAGTCCATATAGATTGGATCGGCACAGATTCATGAAATTATACCGCTTATTATGGGATTGAGTTCCGTATTGAATAATATCATAGTATCTTAATTATGTAAATTATATGAGATTCTTTTTAACCATGAAAAGAAAGAGGGGGCAAATATTGAACTGTTCACATGCATCTCCTAAAGCCATTGACCACAGCACTTCTCTCTCGAGTAAAATTTGCATGCAGAAAAAAATCATGTCTGGAAAATATTACGTTGAAGAATGATTTGCCTCAGCTATAATAATGAAAGAAAACCTAGTGGAAGAAAGTTCCAAGACCTAGCTTTTGCAAAGTAGATGTGTATAGGTTGGGGCTATGCAGCTAGTCCTTGGTTTCGTGGTAGTACTAACAACAGCCTTAAGAGTAAAGAATTAATCATCCACTTTAGCAGATAAGAGCAAAAAGGGTTTCCAATGATCCAAAACCCTAAAGATTCTCTGAGCTTAATCCTCTCCTTCTTCGAGGCAACAAACAAAAGCACTGAGGAACTCATCAGTTGAAGCTCATGACATGCATGCAGCACGCAGCAGTCGGTGTTGGCACGGTGGGCGTGCAAACCAAATGCATGCCATGGAGTGGGGGCGACAGGGGGCAGAGGAAGACTTTGGAGATGGTCCGCGCTCTCAGTTCCTCCTGACAACTTCTCAGTGTCATCTTTACTCTTTTTGTCTCTTGTGTGCACGATTTGTTTCCTTGTTCCACTTCATCAATGGAGCTACGGCGTCCGTTTCTGCAACTCCTTGCTCGCCGAACATGGTATGTAGTGGTCTTGGGTAGAACAGTGGTCAGCCGATAATGCAAGCAGTGAGGAGAGTCATCACATGATAAGATTGGAAACTAGGAGAGCGGAATCCCCCACCACTTGAAAGAGAGGTCGTTCTCCATGGTGGCCCTCGCGGTGGCGGTGGTGGTGGTAATGGTGGAATCGATCGGCCGAAAGGGAGATATATAGGCGCATCAGGGACTGCTGCTACAGCGACGTTTTCATGGTGGACGATGGAAGCGCATCCAAGGGATGGAAACAGATGGCAAAAGGCTTCATCCACGTCGTCTCTCCCCAAAGCTTAGAACTTGGACCACCATGGAGGGAAGATGAGGACACACTGCACCATCTTGTCTCTGTTCTCCTTGGAAGGAAGGAGGTAACACCAGACCTGTGGATAAGTTAGCTGCTGTATATGAACTGTGTGTGAGAAGAAGGATGTGTTATCTGAGTGTGAGAAACACACCTTCCTCCTACTCCTAAACCAATGATGATGATGATGCATTTATAGACAGAATCTAGTGATTTATGTGTGCATTTATAAGGGTTGGATTGAGCACAAAAAAGATCATAGAGAAACAGATGGAATATTTGGTTCACCAAATGGAAGCTCCTTGTGACATGAGCTCCCAGTACAGTAAATGGTTTAATTTGATTTCATTGCTTAACATAAGTAGTAAAATGTGGTGCTAATTTCCACCAACAATTACTTCTCCTACACATTTTTTTTAATGGAAAACACACAAGATTTCCAAGTTAAAGTAACTCATAAAAAAAGATCTTAGAAGTTAGCTAACTGCACAGTAACCTCTCTTACCAACAATAAACTTTTGATATCCTGTGCTAGGATATATTTCTATATGATCTTAGAAGTTAGATATCTTATATGAAGGCTTTTTATATTCATTATCAATAGGGAAATATGTAAACTTAAAATATCATAAAGACATGCTGTTCTATGAAAATAACATTCTGAAGTGTCCAGCAACTTTGAATCAATAGTAAAGGTAAAATTTATAGCAGGTCTGTGACATGTTCACTTGGTATTGGTCTTCCCTCCTTTCTCAAACATTGCATTGCAGCAGTGTTAGACATTGTTGAGTTCATTATATGATGTCTCCCTCCCCCCAGTGTTAGACATTGCAGCAGACCTTTTTGCACTAATCTCTTCTTATCAAGTGAACCCTTTGGGAAAGAAAAATATGATCATGAGTCCACTATTCAACAACATTTTGTTCTAGTCAAAGTCCTATTCATGAAACTGAGATCTTTCACATTATGTGGCCATATATTATGAAAAGCTAATGTGAGAATAATCTTTTCTGGATTCTGCACACCTTCATAATCTCCATCTATTTCTGAGTGTGTACTCTGAGAGGAATCCTCAGACTTTTGACTAATAGGCCTCGGTAATTAATCACTTGTTTGATTCATCCAAAACGAAAAGGTCTCTTGCAATGGCTTTGTTTCTCCATATCATCTCTTCAGCTCACTCCATTCACAAGGCTTCAGACCAGACCATCTGTTGTTCCTCACCATCTGCATTGTTGGTGAACAACATTTTGACCAATACGTTAAACCCTCTCAATTTCCCATGTTCTTAAAGATCCATAAAAAGTTGATAATAACATGTATTTGCTCAAATTAATGTAATAAGTTAAACTGCACTCATGTTGATTACCCACACAAGACTTTGGATTACAAGTTCAAATGGTTTGGATGAATCCTAGTTTCTATCCTTGGGATAGAAGAAAAGAGCCCCCTAAATATAATGTTTTACATAGATCAACACTTTAAGGTTTCTTGTTTTATCCTTTGTTTGATCTTTCATGTGTCACTTCAACTCTTATTAAATGACGAAGGCCTTTTTTTATTAATTTTACTCAGAATAAAAAATGGAAAACATAAAGATACTGACACCTACAGGTATTGTCATGCCTTAATTTAATGTACATATGCACAAAGACAAATATGCCTCTCAGCATATATCAAACTCCCAGATATATGCAACTAATGCTCAAAATCTCTGAGACTGAGACTAGATAGCATATGGATCTTTAGTTACTATGTATGTAACATTGATATAGAAGTCCTGTTGTTATATGGTCATGCATACAAATTACTATTTGTGGGAGAAAAAAAATCTGCATATTATCTTAGAAAAATTAATGCTTATAATTTCTTTGTTAGCCTAGAAGACCAATTTCATCCATTTCATGTGACAATATACATATTTTATCAGCCAAAAAAAGTTCAATTGGAATTCACCATATGAAAGTTACCAACAAAATAGTATTCTATTTGTGTGATTGTTCTAGTTGAGACATTTATTTAGAGCATCTTCCAATGAAAATAGTAGGTTACCATGTAATGGTATGGCCTAAAATAAATAAAATCTAACCCAAAACTTTCATCATAATCATAGAAAAAACAGTGACTCCCAGCTATGTGCAAGAGTATAATCTGTTATATTATCACAATCCAAGTCACTAATGCTTGATCCATACCGGAAATGCTTGCAGATATACAGTGAGGAGATTAACTGATGCATTAGATTGATTGAAGTACCACCATGTACATATATTCTAAATGGAAAAAAAAGAAACATTTTTATAAGGAATTTTTATTTTTATTTTCTCAGGAGGAGAACTATTTGAATGCGAAGAAACTATAATGTAATATAAAAGTAGGACTTGGACAATTTAATCACAAAGATATACCTAGAAACACAGTCAACATACTGTGAAGAACTAGATTGGGTTCTTGCCAAGAGGAAAAAGTTGCATCTAAGAAGAGGGAAACAAAGAAGAAGCAACTACACTTCAATGTGAAGAATTAGATTGGGTTCTTGCCAAGAGGAAAAAGTTGCATCTAAGAAGAGGGAAACAAAGAAGAAGCAAATACACTTCAATTGAAAGATGACACTCCAGTTTAACTGTCAATAGAAAGCTCCAACTTCAATAGCCTCTTGGTTGTGTTTTCCTTCTTAGTAGATTTTATGAACCATGAGAAGTAATTGGAAGGCACAAGTAGTAAGGATGACCACAACCAAGCAAGTCAACTCAGTAATCTCATAGGAACATGTAGATGATCTTCTCCGCAACCCTCAACTGAACATTCAATCCTCCACATCACCTGCTACAAATGCTTACAGCTTTCATGCTGTGCATAGGGAGCAAGAGGTACACTTAAAACCAGCAAAACATGCAGCAGGTGCAAAGCCTGTCCGACATCTGATGATCTTAATGAACTGCATAAAGATCCAGTACTTGTCTTGTTCATCCATTGCCCCCTCAAAAAGATTTTGGAAGCTGCTGGTTCATCATACCTCAAACAACTTGGATTGCTTAACAGTGCTTTCTACTCCCAAGAAGTGTAGACGAATTGTGACAGGATGCATATATATCTTAATCACGGTCATGCAAGAATGAGAGGAGTACTAATTAGATCTGACCTGTACGACTCTTTGACGGTCTGTCCTCCACTTTAGGGCATGTCGACTGCTGATCTCAGGGAGATGAAGCTGAAGAAGTTGGCTTGGAGGCAGATGATCTCAACATCCATATAGTACATACACATGGATCAAGACAAGAGAGATCTGAAAAGGAAATCAGCAGAAAGCCTAACAATTGTTGATTCAACGAGGAGGTAATGACTTGTAGGACTTAAGAGGGAGATCTCTATATCCATGTAATTACTTACAATCGTAAGAGAAGAAGATAAATGAGTACACACAAACGTAATATAGTTGCTCAGAAGGATAATGGAAATGAGGTCGTCCTCTCCTCCTCATAAACAAAGATCCAGTGGCGAACGCTGCTGATTGCTCATTTGGGAAGACGACGAGGCTAGCAGTGCCTGGCTTTCCGCCCGCAGCGGCTGGAGGAACGGAAGAGCAGTCGTCGGATGCAACTGCCGCACGCTGCGGTGGTAATTGGCGTCGTCTCCTTGATCAGGGCAGTCTAGGTTCACTCCGAACAGCCTAACTCGCTTGACGGCGGCGTGGTCGTGAACAAAGGGCAGTCGGCTGCTGGCCACCTGTTGCACCTCCATCTGTGGTGGCTTCGGGGCCGGCAAAGTGAAGTACAGCGGAAGTAGAAGTTGTCCGGCTCCGATACCTGCGTTGGCAGCGTTGTACGTGCGCCCCTGCCAGGTGTGATCGCACGCCACCTCCGGTGGGACGACGAGCCTGGCGCTCCACGGCCCGGTTGACCGGTCGAAGCAAAACCCAGGGAGAGGGATCCGGGCTAGGCCACGCCTCTCCGGTCGAGGCTTCCAGTCGATGTAGAGGTGGTGGCGTGAGGCATCGCCGACGCCGCGGCAGAAGGAGACGGTGTCCCCGGCGCCGAGGCTCTTCTCCTTGACGAAGCGGCTCCACCCCTTGGTCATGACGTAGCTCTGGCTGCTGTTCCAGTAGGAGTAGCGGAATCGCCAGTGCTTCCCCGTCCGATCCTCGAAGCTCAGCAGAAGCCCCTTCTCGCTGGCTGACATGTCCAGCGGGAAGTACTTCTCGGCGTGCTGCTTCGGGATCACCAACCGGTTCAGCTTCCCGACGTCGCTCGGAGTCACTACCTTGTCAAACATGTGCTCCTTCTCCATGAAAGAGAAATCACCGCCGCCACCGGACGAGCTATCGTGCCACTTGACAGCAGTAGATGCCGGTGAAGGAGAAGAAGAGGGGGGATTGAAGGGAGGGTGTTCGGAGATCTCGTCTTCCTTGTCAGTGATGTAGAAACTCTCTCTTCTTTCAAGCAAAAATTCCATCTGACGAACCCAAAGGAACCAAAGAAAAGGAAAAGAGGGAACGACTAGTAGCTCTGCGCCACTATATACTCTCTTCTTTTGATCCTGATAAATGTAGAATTAGATGCCTTCAGCTTTGGTTTCGGGAAGAAGATAAGGGTCCAAGATAAAACAGGGTTAGTGAAGAAGCAGAACTCTGACAGCTACGTGAGAGAAGGGAAGGTGGTGATAGCAGCTCTACAAAGGAGTGGAGGGGGTTAAGCGGTCCAAATTCTATTGATAGATGACTATATATATATATATATATATATATATATATATATATATATATATATATATATATATATATATATATATATATTAAAATTGAAAGGAAAAGTATGGTGTACGGCTTTAGAGAGATTGTTCTTGTAACTTTCGATTATATGATCTTGTTCTTCTCGTTATCATATATCATATATGGGCATCTCTTTGATGTCATCTTGGATACTAAATCATCTTGACATTTTAATTAGTATCTCTCATCATACTAACATGAGTTTATAGTAATTGTAACACTTTAACAATTCGACAAATGACTTCACGACTGATAAATAATTGACGATTCCTCATAATTGTCCCTGGATTGACTCTCCAATTCTATTGGTTAATCGGCCTCTTTATTAAAAAAAGCATTAAGTATACTCTTCAAATTATCTCTACTAATTTAAGTACACAACATATTTATATTTATGATTCTCAAATCCTTCAACCACTTTAAACTTATATATCAAAGAGATTTTTGTTAGATATGCTCTTCGCGTAGCCTTTCCAGAATTTACTATCGAATCCTCTTATCTCATGACACCAAATTTGTGATAAATTCAAATACTGAACTGGAATTGACTCTAAAACCTTCACATGTCAGACAGTCAAAATCTCTTATAGGAAAACTCTAAATGCACTCCTTCAACTATCTCTAATCATTTGAGTACACTATATATTTATGATTCTTAAAACTTTTAACTACTTTAAACTTATGTATCAGAGAAGAGTCTTTGTTAGATATGCACTTGGCGTATCATTTGTAGAATTTAGTTTCAAATCCTCTTATCTCCTAATACCAAATTTATGATAAAGTTCAGGTATCGAACTTGAATTGACTTTAAAAACTTTGACACGTCAGATAGTCAAAATCTCTTGTAACAATATGCATATATGTTCTCAAATTATTGAAGATATTGTACATTTGCATGAATTAAGTCTGTCTCCTTTGATAATTAATTAGCATGGCTCATGGAGCCACTTGAGAAGCGAAATTTTTATTCATTTCTCAATCTCATGACTGCATGTCAATGCCAATGCATCAATGAACCTTTGTCGACACTCATTTGGCAACCAATCATTAAAATTAACAAGCAAGTGCAAGTGATGATGCTTGTTTGGTGAGTCCCAGATGCTAGCAAGCCAAGTTCCTAAGAGTAAATAATTAGACATCATTAAAATGTAAAAAAAATTAAATAATTAAATTAATACTCATATTCAATATATATCATTGGAATCTTTCAAATTTTACTATTTTTACTCCATCTCAATTCACATTTAGATGACATCCACGACAGTGAGAAGAGATTAGCTGGCTAATGGAAGAGATTACTTCAATTATCTATTTAATTGTTAGATTAAACCTCCCACCTCTTGCAAGGGGATGAATTCAATCGATCACGTCGAATCCGGTTCATTGAATCCATTCAAGCTTGACTTCGCATATGTTTAAATATGTTGCAGTTAAATTTGGTCATCAACTTGACTTCTTCTGTTTGAGTCGAGAAGTTTAGAAAAGATAAAAAAGAATTATTCCCAAAGGGAGAATTTGTCCGTACTCCACATGGTGTATCACATATCTTACAAAAGTTTATGTCGAAAGTGCATCCCATAAAACTAATTTGATAGTTAAGTCAATACACATTGGTTTATAAGTTAGTGATTTTAGAGTAAAGAACCTAACCATATCATTTTAGTAATTACAAATTTAGTGAGAGTTATTTTCTTTAAATGCTTTATTGATGTAACATGTTTTTCAAGCTCTTTTTTTTTTCCCCAATCCGTGATAGCTAACATGGCATGTTTAATAAGTATCTGAATGAATTTCATGAATCTAAGTTTGGATTCATGCTTCTTTTTTTTCTAGGATAATATTATTTATTTATTTATTTTACCTCGATCATCATGCGTGGAGTCAACGATGTCCACCCAATATGGTGAGACTCGAGGGGACCATGTAACATGTTTGTCCTACTGTAGAGGAAAAGACCGACACATAAAGCTATGGCTGATGTTGGACAGACGTATGGATGTTGCGATCAATTGAATTTAAGATGAACAAATGGGAAATACCAAAAGTAATGCTCACACGAGAAAAATATCTTGATCTCAGCACAATGACTCGGTGAGATGTGACGTGAAATAAATGTCATCATCGCATCACAAAAATTGTGGATATCGTATTTGCAACGACAAGTGCGTGGTCATTTTATAGTGTGTTTGTCGTGGCTGTTCGTAAGTCAATCATGCCTTGAATTCGATCGATACTATTCATGCTCAAGATTGGCCAGATAATAATTTCAAGATTGATTTCGTTGTTCTATGTGTATAATTTTCTTATATACTTTAACAAATGTTTTGCCTGAGTATGTATGTATAGAGTAATCACCAAAATGTATCTTATAACTATAAATTTTATATATCCTGATTTCCTTCTCTCGTTATCGGATGACAAGCACAACCTAATCTATCTAATTATTTTTTTCATGATCTTATGTTAGTGATACAAAAATCAAATTCTTTATCTTTGATTTTAAGGTTAAAAAAAATCATGTTATGTAGTTTTATACTTTCTATACTATGAAATCAAAATAATATTATTTCATTTACTAAATCTAATGGTAGTTTTTTCCAATCTTATTAAGTAAAATGCCATGTTCGTTTCAATACCACAAGTACAATAAGAGAAATCTACAAGCTAAGACTTGATTCTAAGGATATGTGATGCTTTTTTTTTAATGAGTATAATATTGTAAAACAAAGATGTTAGAGCTCTAGAAGAGTCCTAATTAAGTTTATTGAAGAGGGCAAATATATAAATCCTAAAGTTATTCATGTAAATCTTATCTAGTCGATCCTTATTAAATAGGTGAAGAGGTTGGTTAGGCTAGAATTAGTTTGGATGTTGCTTTTTAGAGAATCATTAGGAGTTGATTAGAAGTAGAGGTCTTGAGTAGGAGTCCTATTATGAATTAAGATTTAGAAGCCATATAAATAGTTATGTATTTACTCTTTTGTCTTTATGAATAGATCAATCCTTTCAACAGTAAGGTAAAAAAAGAAACTCCTATAAAGTTATAAAGTTCTAAGGAGGTTGATCCCATCAACTTTAACTTAGAATGCGTAAGGGTTCTAATAATTGGAGAAAAAATATTAGAATATTTCTTTTATTATTTGGACATGATTGGAGAATGACGTTTGTTAAGAGAGAGACATATGATAGGAGAATACTGTTTGACATGAGAATGACTACTAAGGGAAAGGATAACACATTCGGAAGAGTGGTGCCCAATAGTACGGTGGCACGTCGTGCAAGAGAATGGTACCTGATGGACGGGTGGCACTCATCATATTAAATGCCGTCTTTGATCACACATGAAGTACGAACTCGATCTTGCCAAATTAGAGGCGTTAATAGAGGACAATCTGACTTATCTCAATCGAGAAGAAGGATGTTGATACAGTGAAACTGATGTAAGAGATGCCGACGTAGATATGGGATGATCAAGTGTAGAATATGATTGATGCATATGTCCCCTTGCCACTTACTGTTGGAAAGCTCGAGAGAACAATCCATAGAGACGACGTGATGGGGAGAGGCCGAGAACACAGTCAAGATGAGCTTATACGTCATACATACCAATTTGTGCTACGTACGGTAAATAAATATTGATTCCTCGAAACACATCCAATGGTGACAGACATGTTAATGCATGTTAAAGCATTGACTTTTGCATGGGTGTACGTGCTGTAGCTGCGAGTTTGCAATGTATTGATTATGAAGCTAAATTGCTTTTCTGATCACGTTCAGACTAACATAATCCAATTATCTCAGCTCACTTGTAATACTTATAACACCATGCCCTAGAAGAGCCAAAGCATGTCGGAAGCCACAGGTCTTCGAGAGTGAGTTTACTTGCAAGTTGTTGGATGAAGAAGACCCAAAGCATTGATGCCACTTATCTTTCTCTAGAGTGAGTTTACTTGGGCAGAAGTGGATGGAAGAAGAACCTCCAAAGCCAGCCATTGAGGTGAGAGAGTCACACACAGAATTCACTGTGGTGAGCTCGAGTGTGAGGAATTGTTGAGCAGTAGAAGACAAGATTCCCTTCCATTTGGTTCCCTCACTAATGATATTAATGGCCAATTAATGATCTGCCGTGACCAGTACTTTTCCTACCCCTCTCTCTTGGGTTGACTCTAGGCAATGATTTTTCATTGAGTTTTATGAAGCAATTCACAGATAGTAGTTTCCATTTCAGGTTTTTATTTTTTTTTCATTTGGATTATAAAAAGAACAGATTTTGCTTCTTTCTGAAAAGATTGTTAGACCATAGTTGAAATATTTTTTTTGTTAGAGATAATAAACTCGAACAATAAAAGTACAATGACAACAATGTCTAAGCTGATTAGGGTTGGATAGATGATTTTTTTTTTTTGCCATGGTGCTCTCTAGAAAGTAATATTCTTAATTAAAATCTTTTTATCTCTCATTCTACCTCTTCTCACACCACTGCAAATATTAATTATTTTAGCTTATTTAATTACCTTGTCTCTAGGTCTCCTTTAAATATATCCATTTTATCATCTATTGGAGCTATATCTAATTATTTATGAATAAAAATATTTTTTATCCATTATGCTAACTTAAGATATTCACATCAATATTCTCTTCCCAGCAACATAATGTTTTTATATATGTTATTTTTTTAATTATACAATACCTATATTAATAAAAGCATCACTCATCTAATGGTTATTTTATAATTTTTTTGATCATTCAACGTATATAGAAACAGATTTACAATTTATCTATTTTTCTATTAAACAAATGATAAGAAATAATTTGGATAAAACGTAGAAGTTGACAGCACAAAGTTGCTATTGCAGCTATAAATGCTCATCGCTTGAGTTAGAATGCATTTGCGAATATATTTGAAAAATGCATTGAGGATTGTAATTTTTTTTAAATCATATTTGACTTGGATACTATATTGAAAATACTCAAATGTTGATGCTATCTCAGGATAACATTGGCATTTCAGTATTTGTGTGATACTAATATAATTTTTTAAAATTTGAAAGTATCCTTAATTTTATCTAAAATTATAAGATTATCAAAATAATTTAGCGAAAAACGAATATAATTTATATTTTCTATAAAATAAGACTTTATTTATTTACTTTTAAAATTTTATTTTATAATTATTATAATATTATGTATGTTATTTACTTATCAATTTAAATAAAATTATATTTACTTTAAATAAATATTAAAATATTAGAAAGGTAATTTTATCAAAATATTTAATGGATATTTGAGATACAATTTTCAACACTTACGTCAATGCATGTCAAAGGATATGGATCTATTGTTTTCTCAAATCTCTTTCTCTAAATACATATTAAAAATATAAATATATTCTCAAATATACCAACTATAATAAGATAATCATCACTCAATATATACTTGAGAGTTAGAGTGTCAATTTGCAAATCAATGAGTTAAAATGAACTTCTCAGTGGTTCCCTCAGTCTACAATTGAGGTCAATTTGTGTGTTCTTATTTAAGGTCATTAGTGTGTTTCTGATGTGTATAGTTGATTGAATAGGTTGTTTAGTAGTAAAATGATGCACATGAGATTGAGATCCTTGGATTCTCTGTGTCTCTAGTTGTACCTGTAGGTCCCTTGTCAAGTGTAGCTAGATTCAATTACTGAGCCTATGTAGTTGTTTGAGGATGGACCACTGTGTAGTTCTCTCTACACTTACCCAAGTTGGGAAAAAGATGAATTATTACCTGTCACCAAAATTTGTTTTGATGGAGAAATTTGTACATATTCGGATTGTTTCTCACATTATACTAATGTCAATGTTAGCTGCCACTTGGGAATTATTCAGCAGGTATTATTAGGAATGACAACTTGTGATGGCAGTCATCACTTGGAGGAGTTGACCTTATTCTTGAAGGACAAAGAATGGTCCATTATCTTCATTTTTTATATGTCCCTCTTGATCTATCTTATGCTTGTTATGCATGTGAATTGGATGAATGATTCTACCAACACATTAATGCAATAAATTGCCTGGCTTTGCCAGCGTAACAAAGTGTGGATTACAAGTTACTTTTATGCACACTAATTGGCTAGAATTTTGCCATATATGTAATTTTGCACAGTATATTTGACAGTGTGATGCATATATCCTTTCTCGCATTAGCTCTTATGTATCTCTCTGCAGGAAATATTTAATCTAATTTATTTATTTATTAGTGTGTGATTGGGTTAATGCGTTCGTGTGATCCACCAGAATGCAAATGCAGTCGGCCACTGTCCTCCAAAGGAAGAGGGAATACTCTTCATCATGGAACTGCAAACAAATGGCTGCTTTCTACAAGAGAATGGGACGAGAGCTTTCCATTCCGACGCAGGCATATAACTCGCAGGACTCCTAATTAAGCCCGCTGTGTGTGGCTCTGCCTCCCTTCAACAGCAGCAGCAGCAGGACTGCCATTGCATGTACCAGCCTGAGACACTACCAGAACCGTCAGATTGGACCATATCAGAATCACAACCCTTTCTCCAGGTCCCCGTGATGCGTTTACATGCCCCTCCTCCCCCCCATAATTGCTGGCCATGAGAGGGGACCCATCTCTGAGGGTGACAACTGAGGGTTGAGCAGTGCTCTCCTTGCAGGGTGGGGGCAGGTCGGTGGTGTTGCTGTACCATGCATGAGATCGGAGAAGAGATATAGCGTGGACCAGTAAGTTGTGGGAGTTTTCTCTACTGGTAGATGAGGACTACAGATGCAGCATGCATGCATGCAAGTAGGTGGGTGCCACTTGGAGTGTCCCCAACCTCGGTCTCCTATGTGGCTAGATAAACCCATGATAGCCCTGCTAGACTCCTACATCATCGTCCTCCTGCTGCTGCAAGGTGCGTCTGTCATGGGTTAATGTGAACGGAAAAGAGAAAGAGACGCAGGTGGGGATGGATGGGCTTAAAGATAAAGGCTGGGGTGGTGGGGGACCTTCCTCCTATCTAGCTTACTCATTCCTCCACCCCCTCTGTTGTTATTTATTCAGATGATCCCTTCTTGCCTCGTGTATTCGTAGCAGCATTCGCCTGTGGATGCATGTATTCCTACAGGAGCAGCAGCCGCTGCACAGGAAGGAAGGAAAGAGAGTATCGTCTTGGTTGAAACAGGGTGGGGGAAGCAAAGCTGGCAGGCGAGAAACCCCAAAATCATTGCTGCATGCCCGGAGGAAGCCCGGGCGTGACGTGCATGCAGTATCCGTCCCCGCTTCCCTGCGAACCTGAGAAATACCGTTGAGTTCTCACTGTGAGGTCGCTTTCTTCTCTCATGTAAGAGAGAGAGGGGAGTTTTACTGCGGATATATATATGAAGAGGGCAGACGTCTCGCTGGATGACATCTTCGGAGGCAGCCAAAAGGCTGCAGCTTCTGCAAGCTGTGGCTGTTGGGCTCTTATCATCCAGTGAAGGCACGAGTCCACAGTAATCCTTTGTCATCTTTTGCATCCATACTTCTTGCCACCTCTAACGAGTCGGATGGACGAGAAATAGCACACTTTGCAGTGGGCAAATTGTGCACCCACTTATTGTTCATTCGCCATTGACAAGGAGTCGACCCATTGGGCCGATGAGATGTGCACGTATCACGTAGCTTTGATCTCCCGGGCCGGCTCGATTTTGTCTGTCCCAAATAAGTTTTGATATCATTTATCATGATTTAATTCAATCCTGGGAAATATTTTACAAAGGTCTTCAAGATTCGAGCCTTTTGATCATTAAGAGGCTTCCTGAGTGGTTGCCATCATGATCTTTACCATCATTGGGATTGCAAGGATTCGTATTGTCCAAAACTCAAACCCATCTCTTCCTTTGGGTTGAAGTTTCGTTGTTATGATGTTCCATTGGAGTGATCAAGAACAATTGTAAGATTCGACGAAGAACAACTGCTTTAAGTGATCCAATTGGCGGAGTCCGGGTGGAAAAGGCCGCTTCTAAGCACACAGAACCGTACCCCTTCTTTTATTTCGCTTTTAATTTTCTCGGGGTCCACAAATTTGGAATCCCTCGAGCGAGGGCGACATGGGTAAGCGTTGCCAGGCCTGACGCTCCCTCAGCTTATCCCATCTCAACATGATTCATCCTCGGCCTCCGCATCACGACCGTCCATTTCGGACGATGAAGGATAAAGATAAGAAACCGCGAAACCGCCACCTTGAAACGCTGCCGCCACGTGCATCCAGAGTAGCTCGTTACCTTTCCTATATCCTTTTCCTACTAGGCTGTTCCTACCCCGTCGGGTACCTCCCTTGCAATTGAAGGTTAGGAAGCGAATGGGTCCCGCAACTGACATCGGTCCAGATTTGGTGACGCCTGTTCGGCAGCAGTTATTAGTTGTGCTCCTTGCTCCGTCTCCGATTCCAGGGGGCGGTAGCACGCTGGAAGCATGTCGGCGCTGCGCCGAAGGAAGACCCTTCACCTTCATCCGTCCGCGTCGATTCTTTTATCCTATCCATTCGATCAATCCATATATATATGGATGACGGCATTTATCAATCGATCCAACCACGGTGGTCAAAGCAATTTCCAGAGTGTTCGAAGTAGAAGTATTAGAGACCTTGCGCCGTCGATCCCGCACTCCCATCCAAGAAAAGGAGAAGAGATGATACTGGTCGCGGTTGTAGCGGAGCTGCTCGAGGAGTACACCGCGTTGGTGTCCCACGCGCTGGAGCAGCTGGTCCACGACGCCCCCTTCCCGCGGCGCGTCCGCCTCCTCATCTTGCGCAACCTCCCCTTCGCCTCTCCGCCGACCCCACTCCCGCCGCCTCCCCACGCCCTGCGGGTCCGCTCCCGCGCCGCCCCCGTCGCCGCCCGGTGATCCGAGGGCTTCTTCCCTGTACAAAAGGCTCCGTCCTTCTCACTGGTGGAATTTTGCCCCACCCTTTTCCTTCATTGCAATTGAGTGTCTCGAAATCACGATCAGGTGTCGATCTTGGGTTGTCTGCTTCCTCCTCGCTCTCGGACTTCTTTTTTCTGATGTTCTATTGGTTTGGAAACTTATACCGGAGGGCTCATATGTCCAATCTCATTCGATGGGAGCAAATTCTTCCGTATATCAAATCAATATAAAATTTTCTTTATCAAAATTAGAAGTGAAGGTTGCCCCTAACAAAGTCACCTCGAATAGAGATAAGTCACTTTGGTCCCTGAAGTTCCATAAATAATTTCAGCACAAAGACCCATAATGTTAAAATCTTAAGATATTAGAAAAAAGAAATATATTTATATTTTAATATAAAAGAAATATTTTTGATGTGTTCTATAGAAGGACCAAAGAATTTAACAGAAAAGGACATGACCACACGACTCGCATCGCATGTTACCGACGAAATGTACCCAAAAGCTATAGGATGGATCGAACGTCCCATCATATAGATTTTTCTTCTAATTATTGTTCTATCCTTAGCATTTCCACGTCTTAGTGATTGATTCGACCCATCAATCAATTAAAAATCAGATTAAGTGGATATCACCAAATATATCCGTATATATGACCTTGGCGAGGTGTATGGATATGTTATAATTTCCTGATTGCTACGTGACGGCCTGCAGGAATGGACAAGGACTCGATTTGCAGCACATTCACGTTTCCCTCGTCAGGTCCAAAGTGCTGTGTTAGTATAAGAGGCCGTTCGCTTTCCCTCGGACAAACTCGCCCTTCCCCTTCTCTTCCTCGACGCATCCCCCCATTCGCCTCCGACTCCAGGCGAGCGATTCCGCAATGGGTACGATGACAAGATCGCTCTTGGGGCTCAAAACCCTCCCCTCGTTCGCCCCACTGAATTGTGGGCTTGCTTCGAGGAACGCGGTCTCTTCTCCCGGTATGTAATTGATTCGTCGATTCTTTGGCCGTGTTGGTTCTTGGTGGATAATCCTGGCTTTGCTTTGCTTCTTGTTGCGCTGATTGTTCAGTTTTGATGGTCGCTGATTGTCGGAGCAACAGCCAGGTCGATCGGATCCTGAGGTTCCGCTGCCCCAGGCCTGGGATTCCGATCAGGAAGCGGCCGACGGTGCAAAGGGACACCGTCGCGAGATTGGCGATCGCTGCTTCTGGTCCCGCTGATGCCGCTGCAGGCTCCGTAACCGGTTCTGGTAAGAGAAAGATCGTAACTTAAGGTTTTTGCTGATGGTTATGCTTTTTTATGTGACTTGATTGTTCTAGAGACCTGGTGGAAACGATAGGTTGTGATGCGAATTGATTATGGGTTTGATGCCATGGAATGCTGACCAGTCGTTGGCTTTTATTTCATTTGCTTTTCTTGAATCATCTTGACTACATGTTGCAATTGAAACATCAAAAAGAAACGAAAATTTCATTTAGTGAATTTTGAGATAATCAACTTATATATTTGATGCCAATAGCTTTTTGACCAGTTATTGATCCTAATAAACTTGATTTCTTAATCATCTTATTTCCCGATCATATGTTTTATATAAAGATACTGAAGAAAAAAAAGTAATTTGTTGAACTTTTCTAAGAGAAGAACAAATAGTTTTGACCCGATGCCATGAAGACCATTGCAAGCGGAATCATTCTTCTCAATTATGTATTATACGAGAAAACTCATTATTAAATTTGCAATAGTTTAGTTTCTCACGCATGGCTTTGGTCTGCTGTTGATCAGAATTTCAATTGGTGCCAAGAATCAAGGGGATTTGCTTTTACTCTGTCACGGCTGTGGCTGCAATCTTTCTGTTTGCTGTAATGGTGGTGGTACACCCGTTTGTGGTCCTGTTTGATAGGTATCGGCGCCGGGCTCATCACTTGATTGCAAAGATTTGGGCAACAATGACTATCGTCCCTTTCTATAAATTTGAGTTCGAGGGAATGGAAAATTTGCCACCTCAGGACATCCCAGCTGTTTATGTCTCCAACCACCAGAGCTTCCTGGACATATACACCCTTCTGACGCTAGGGAGGAGCTTCAAGTTCATAAGCAAGAGAAGCATTTTTCTGTTTCCGATCATTGGGTGGGCAATGTTCCTCATGGGTGTAATACCTCTTCACAGAATGGATCGCAGGAGTCGGTTGGTAATGGTTTTTTCCTGAATTTTCGAATGTTTCCAGAGTTGTTCTTTATTAAAAGGTTTAGTTTCTGTTAGATGCATCAAATTAGTATTTTCCAGTATATAATTCATCTAAGATTTTAAATTGAGTTTTAATCGGTTATTATGAATACTGTGAAAATTAATGATAGGTTGCTGTTATATTTTTCTAACTGGTTTTGATTCCTAGATATCTTTTCACCTTTATGATACTCTTCTTGTCTGTGTTTCCAAGGGGACAGGGGATATTATAATTGTTCTGGTTTCTATTAACACTTGTGAAATTTAAAACAAACAGTGGAAGGGTGTTTTGTACACAGAATTCCAGTTTGTTGGTTCTCCCCCTTAGCATTGTATTTTTATGTGCATTTTATTTAATGTTGTCACTGGTTGCAGGATTGTCTCAAGCGATGTATGGAATTTGTGAAGAAAGGGGCATCTGTTTTTTTCTTTCCAGAGGGAACAAGAAGTAAAGATGGAATGCTGGGTGCTTTCAAGGTGATATTTTTATGCTCCATCTGTAGTTGAATGTGATCAAGTAGGAATTTCTAAAATGAGTTATCTTAATTAATGATTTTGTAGAAAGGGGCATTTAGTGTTGCTGCAAAGGCTGGTGTACCTGTTGTGCCCATAACCCTTATTGGAACTGGCAAGATTATGCCTCCAGGAAAGGACAGCATATTAAACTCAGGTTCAGTGAAAGTTGTAATACACAAAACTTTGGATGGAAAAGATGCAGACAAACTATGCAATGAAACTAGAGATGCAATAGCTCAAACACTTTTGCTTCATGGCTACGGAGTACATTAAAATGATTAGCTGGATATTGCTCAATTTCAGACATCTCTTGTCAATGGTTGCACTTTGTTGAACTTTTTTCAGGTATCTTTTCTAATCGTCTCTTGGTTATATAGGAAAATTCTTAAAGGATTGCATATTTATATTGATTAGACAAGTAAAGGCAGACATTGAAGTTTACAACTGAACACAAACATATAATCCGTTTGTAAGTTTGTCTCCTTTACTCCCTTTGTCTTAGACGGAATCTCATCTTCCTTGATTCCAAGTAAAGCTGTCAGCCTTCAACTGATTGCTTAATTGATCGAGTTAAAAGTTTGTTTTGAAATTTTCTTGATGCATCAGACATTTGATTTATTGTGTCTTGCCTCTTGCACCAATATATGTGGACAAGTTTGGGTACCATCCATGAGTTTGTGAGCAACGGTTGAATGGTCCAAATAAGAAACCAGGTCAAAACATTATTCTTTGCCATTAGAACAGTATCATTGGTGCACTGAGAAGCGGATTCGAGGATAAGAATGGATTTTTAGCTTTTAAGCAATTTTTTGAGGTAAATAGGTTAGAAATAGATTGATACATAATATAGCTGAATGTTGACCAGATTGATACATAATATTGCTGAATGTTGACCCAATATACAACCTGAATCTGCATTCTTGATCAGAATCATGCCCAAGCTCTTTGCAATTGAACCTTGTCAACATCAGATATCAATGAGGTTGTAGCTATTGGTTCTAATATATAGAGGAAGCGATCCTCAGAGCACTACTTGATTGTTGGAGACTTGAAGACAACTGCTGATAGTTGAAATTACTGGTAAGTATCTAGCTTGGAATCCGGTGCACTTGTGGTGTCACGACCCTGGCTTGATGGGTTAACTAGCCTATCAACTTCATTTGACCCAAACCATTAGCCAAAATGTTTAAGTTTGACGTTCTCATTAAGGTCTATTGCCCAGGTCAAACTTTAGCATGGTGCATGTGGATGCAACTCAATTGTGGCTCTACACTGTGATGAGTCCTCCAACTCCATTCACGGGTAGTTCTTTCCTACTCGAGCTCCCTCACCATGCTCGAAATGGTTAGGTTGGCTTTGATACTAAATGCCATGACCCGGGCCTGATGGGCTAATTGGTCTATCAACTTTGTTTGGCTTAAATTAGTGGTCAAAATACTTAAACTAAAATTAATAGTTATACTCTTATCAGACCCTTATAAGTCAATCTTAATCTTGCTCACTTCCGATGTAGGACTAATCGGAGTGTTACATGCAGGGTGCAATTGAGGCCCTGCGTTGGGATTTAATTTCAATCTTCAACTCATCACTTACATGATGAGTTGAAGATTGAAATGGAGAGACTGATCAGGTGGCTGGTTTGATAGAAAGATTAACCCGTATGAGCAGGGTGACCCATGGAAGCATCCACATAGCAGTAGAAATGTGCTGCCAGTTACTGTTCTTCAGGTGCTATCTAACTATACTAAATAAGCATGTTTAGATTATTTGAATTGTGGTTGTCATTATTGTGTCTCTTTTTGACTATGTACACTCAGTTGCAAGATAATTCTATAACTGGTGTTACCATACCTTTGTGGTTCTAACATTACTGAACAAGTATATTTTGATGTTGGGCAATGTCATTTGGTGTCACATTTCATTGGTTACACTTCTTAGTTGCAAGAATATTGTTCACTGTCACCATGTCTAGTTAACCTTTATGGAGCTGCTAGTTTTATATTTATGATGCTGTTAGATATGTTGCTGCACTCTGAGCATTATTTTCATGCTTTAATGATAAGCTTTATATCTTAGCATCATAATTTGAATCTTACACAACGTTTCTTGACACATACGGGTGAAAACTTCGAAGACTAGGAATTTCATCTCAGCAACATCGAATTCATGTCCTAGGGTAAAACCCCATTATTGTTTAATATTAAATATCAAGCTGCAAAAGATAAATTTATGTTCAGTAGTATCTCGTGAGAAATTATACTACCATGTTTGGTCTGAATCATCTAATAATTTAAAATTTTTCATTCTTGTCTTGCACTGTCTTTTACAGCTTTTCTATTTTGCTGGAGGTGTTTATCATAAAAATTCTGTATATATCATCACATTAGCGCAAGACCATTTTAAGTTTAACCTGATAATGTATGTTAAAGTGGAAAAAATATCCCAAACGTGCATCACTTTTACCTAGAACCTAGAAGTGGATGTCAAGTACCAAAAGTGTCTCAAAAAATTTCACACATCAATGGTGAACCATTTAGATTTAGGAACCTAGCCATCTTCATATCATGCATGTGTACACAAACTAGTGGTACTTGGAACATTGTAGAAGACAAAATGCTGCAGCAAAGAATTGAAGAGCATAAGTTGTGTTACAAAGTGAAGTATTTATTTGGGTTACAACAGAGGCTAATGCCAACAGAGACGCACGAGGCATCTCTGGCATCTTCTGATGTTCCGTGTTGTGGTTAATAGGGGATGCAGAAAGATTCCCTAAAAATACTGCATCGGTCTAAGACTAATGTGATCATACTTTGAAATTCTTGGAACTCATTATCCCTGCTTGATATATACTGCATTATTGTAGTTCTGCTCATGGCTTTCTGAACGTCAGGACAAGGATCCTCTGACTTGATACAAGGAGAATAAACAAACTACACAAGCATGATTTCAAAACATGATATGGCTTATCGAAGCACAACCTTTTATGGAGGCCGGAAGGGAGCTAGTTTAATACAGAATTTTGACGAGTGAAGGTGGTATCAGAGTAAGAAGCAGAAGGTACTCTTTGTTTCTGAGTTCTTTTCTGCTCTGATTAAATTCTGAGACCCTTCTATAAACACTGTTGCAAGTCTTCCTTTTCTGTAAACATAGTTGGCGTGAAAAGTTTATGAATACGAGTGGTTCAGAATTCTAAAGGTTATGTACAGAAATTTATTCGTCTGCGGATCCTGACTCAATGTAAGTCATCTTCGCTTTCGACGTACATTATTTTGTTGTCCACAGTTCTCTCATCATAGGAAGCTATACAGGCTCTTGAAGGTTTGCTGCTTTGCATGTGAAATCTCAAAGCCCTGCCATGATCATGTAGATAACTCTGAGATTCCAAGACTTGAACAAGAAAGAAACTGGAGTGGATCACAGCAGCATACATATCTTGAAAGAAGGAAAAGGGATTTAAATGACAAAGATACAGAGGAAAACAGACATGTCAATCCAGAACACATCACCGAAGACCGAAGGAACGATAACATAAGCTAGTCTTTGCCTTTGGAACTTCAATGGTTCTCTTGAACCAAGGAATCCACACGGATGTCGTCCTCTGGTACTCTCTGTAGGCCTCAGCCCTGTAATCCTTCTTCAAGCATTCGCCGCTCTACCAGCACCGTGACATAACGCGAAGCACAAGCTAATCACGAGTGGGCCGATGAGCGTCCACCCTTGGCCCACATTCCATGCCAACAGAAACAGAGACCACCACCAGAGCTGTTCCCCGAAGTCGTTGGGGTGGCGAGAGTACCGCCATGGCCCCTCCTCAAGGTATGGCACCAAGGGTGCACCATGTCTGCTTTTCGTTCCTGCTTACGAACTCGCAGAGTTGTGTATCCACAGCGTATGCGATGACTATTCCACTTATGCAGGCGATTGTGGCGAAGGAGTCCCAGAGATTCCAAGGTTTGTCACTCGAGTGAATCGCATACATTGGCAGGCACATGCCGATCAAGAACACTCAAGGACCTGTATTGGAAAGATTCACAGCCGCATTTTCTCCAACAGTTGACGGGCACAAAGAGAAAGGGGAGGATGGCTTCGAATTCTCTCACCTGCTGGGGGAGGTAGACGGCAAATAAGGAGATCCACCACCAGGGCCTGCCGTACTCCATCCTCATCTCGTTGAATCGCCAGTCCTCCCTCGTCCCCCACTGCCACCTTTCCCTCCAGAAATAGTTGTGGGTGAGCCTGACGCTCCACGCCCAAGTAAGCACGGTCGCCACCGCCGACCTCGCCGCGTCCGCCTTCGCCAGCGGGTGGCTGGCGAAGTAGTGCACCAGCATCACCGGCATCACCGTCCATTACAGATCGACCAACTGCAAGCCCAGCCACAGAAACATTACGAGCTGCAACAACAAGGAGCATGGATAGTGAGGGCGGCGACCCAGTGATTGGAGAGGAGGAGGCCGATGAGCCAGAAGAGGAGGAGAGGGTGCTTCCACCACCAAGCCTAGAGACGGTCGGATGGGGGGGGAGCCGCAGTGATGGCGGAGGAAGGAAAGGTAGAAGAGGAGGGGAGGGAGGGGGGCGAGGAAGGCAATGGGGGCGTTTTTGAGGCTTCCCATGGGGAACTAATGGTGTCGGGGGTTGGATGGAGGAAGGTGTTCGTTGCAGAGCGGCATTTAAGAGGAAGAAGAGGGCGTGACGAGAGGAACGTGGCGATGTCTGGGGAATATTTTGAGGACCGCGCGTGAACGCTGCCTGCACGCACCACAACAAGAGGCCAGGCACGTAGCTGTGGATTCATGCCCGATCTCTCGGTATCAAATTTGGATCCGACCCGATAACTTACTTCGCCTCTTTTGTATGTTCTTTTAGTTTACTTGGATTATTTACATACATATTTTTCCATTACTGACAGAAATAAAAAAAAGTTTGTAAAAAATATGTTTCATAGTCTTATCTCAAAAGTCATTTTGATAATAAAAATAAGATAATATTACAATCATTTTAGGATGACTACTATTGAGAGAAAATATCGTTAACGTCTTTGTGAGTCCGATATGATTCAGATCCGTATGTGCAGGGTTATCCAATGTGCTTCCGAAGTAAAAAAAAACACATAACTCCCGAGATGTTACTTTCATGAAGATCAAGATTGAGAGAAATTTTTTGATCTAATCTCTCTAACGCTCAAGTTAATAACTCGAAGTGTTTAGGTGTCAATGGCCCTCCTCCTAGGAAGGTCCCTTACCTCCTCTTGAAGATAAGTATTTATACCTAGTCATAAAGGGGGTAGAATGTTCCGTGGAACATTCTGAGAGACATAGCCCCAAAACCGCCTTCAACAGTCTCCCCTTGGTCCCTTATCCATATGAACGACAAAAGAGAGATAACTCATAATCATTTGCCTTGGACTCTTGTCCATGTGGGTAGGTGGATGGAGGGTACCATTCATCTTCTCTATTCACCTTTGATATCATGTGGCAGCTATGTGTCAGATGACGATTGGTTGATTGTGTATTCCATATCATTTGTCTTTACACCTTGCGCCCCCCTCCTCTCCTCCCCTCAAGACATGCTTCGTGGTTCTTGCAAGAGGGGTCTAATTCATCCAGCACATCTAGCTCATACTTCTTTAATCTATTATCGACTTGATAGCACATAAGGCTCGCTCGACATGTCTAGTCCATTGCACCCCTCGTATCATTAGAGAATGCATGTTGGTCGGATGGGGTCGGGTTCCTCAACCCCCCTATCTCTTCCCAACCTCCATGACTTAGCGGATGCAAAAGTCAGCCTTCCCGACCTCCTTGCCTCAGGAGGGGGTGGGTGTTGGGCTTCTTGAGGTCCATGCTTTAGATGAAAGTGGGGGTTAGGCTTCCCAACCTCTATATCTTATGCATATTTTGTCTTGTATCTTTTGCCATTGTAGATTTCTTTTAAAGCAGGATGAGTTTTCCTAACTTACGCACCTCAAGTATATTTTGTCTTATGCTTCTCGTCGTGACGAGTTTCTTCTTATGAAGATCGGGTTTTTTCGATTCGTGCACCCTGGGCATATTTTATCTTGTGCCTCCAGTTGTTGTAGGTTTTCTCAACTCGTGTGCCTCGAGCATGTTTTGTCTTGTGCCTCTAGCCGTAATAGATTTCTTTTTACACGGGTCGAGTTTTTACAACTTGTATATCTTGGGCACGTTTCATCTTGTGCCTTCCACCATAGTAGATTTCTTCTAATATGGGTCAAGTTTTTCAATTTCATATGCCTCGGGTATATTTTGTCTTATGCCTCCTACCATGGTGGGTTTATTCTAACACGGGTCGAGTTTTCTCAACTCATGTGCCTTAGGCACAGTTTTCACAACTTGTATAACGGGTTTCTTGTGATCACGTAGGTCAAGTGTTTTTTATTTGCACACCTCAGCACTTTTGAACTCCTGAGTCATCCTGTACCAATATCGAACTTACAGTTAGGTTGGCAACAGTAAGATAGAGGCTTAGAGTTTCACCTGAGATAGAGCAAGTGAGTTGCCGTAATTGGATAAGGTGGTCCTTTAGACTTTTGAAAACCTCTTAACACTTCTTTTGTCTATATAAACCTATTTGGGTTCTTTAATACTAGAAAAAAAAGACATGCACCGAGTACCTGATTAGGATAAAAATCGATTAAATGTTGCTATTCGCCCTCTTAATTATTGAACTTCATATCGAGGTGGGTGTATATCTAATATGGCTCATCCCTTCTTAGGATTTGCATTCATTTCCTTCTAGTATATGATAAATCTGAGAAACTTTTTTTGAGTTGACTCTAAAGGTGCATTTGGTTGGATTGAAACACTTGTTTAACTTCTTTAGGACTTCAAATGTTTTGGCCAAGTTCGTCTAATGTGAGTCGACTGTCTTGCTTTTCACTATCATATCATCTATATACGCTTCAATGTTTATCTCAATTTAATACTTAAAATCTTGTTCTCCATTCTTTGGTATGTTGCCCTCACATTTTCTAGCCCGAATGACATTACATGGTAGCAATATATGCCTTGATCACTGATAAAGGAAGTATGTTTGCAAACCTCTAGTGTCATTCTAATTTGGTTATACCATAAGATCATGTACATAAAGGTTAGTAGCTCGTGACCTGAGATAACATTAAACAATTGCTTAGTATGAGAAAGATGATAGTTATCCTTCGTACATACTTTGTTGAGATTGGTATAGTCAACATATATCCTTCAATTTTTATTAGACTTTTTAACGAGTACAATGTTGGCGAGCCATTGGGTTTACTGCATCTCGACAATAAACTATGGTTCTAATAGCTTGTCTACCTTATCACTAATTGTCTAGCGATTAGGAGCAAACTTATGAGGCCTTTGCTTCACTAGTCATGCCTCAGGAATAATGTTCAAGTGATGTTGAGTTACGTGAGAGTCGATCCCCAGCATATCTCTTGGTGACCATGCAAACACCTTGACGTTCTCCTAAACGAAGTTAATAAGTTACACCCGTCTCTCCTTATAAAGTGCCACCCCAATCTTGACAACTTGATCAGATCAATGTTGATGGATTTAACACAATAAATCTGGATCAAACATACTTTATAGATCCAAAATTGAATTATTAAATCCACTTATCCATACATGAAATCCTATAATAACTATGAAATAAATTAAACACGGAAGTGTACTTGATGAATCCATTGAATTATTTTCTGAATCAATTGGTGATTTGGCCTTCATGTTGTAAAGTATTCTTAAGAACTTTATATTTCTCTCTAACGGGTGAAGAAAAATTTCTTTCTAATAATCTTGATTTGATATTATAACTCGTGACCATAACTTTATTTATAGTCATAACTAATGAATCTACAATTATAATTATATTCATAATTGATGAATATACAATTATACCTCAAGAGGTTTATATTCCTGACTTATCCAGTCATTAAGTTAAAAATATGACTGATGGTATCTACATAATTAATTTTCATGACAATTATGTTCCTTAGCCAAATAAATTTACTTTAATTAGATTACTTTAATTTTAGCTAATCAGAATAATGGCTTAACACATTTAATTATACATGTGTGGCTCCTTAAAATTCTAACAATCTCCCACTAGGTCACATATGTATTCTTATAAACGTGTTATATTTTATAAGCTCAAAACTGTTGTCATTATTAAATAGAATATATAATACAATCTCATCTATTGGCCATATTAATATAGGACCAAAGCGGTTTTCGCTATATCAATCATAGCTAAACCCATCAATGATCACTAATATTAATATAACCAAATGACATAGATCAATCATGAAATATGTAGTATGAAAATTACATGAATGTGATCCTTACATGTCAATTTTCAACTGGTCTAATTTTATTTTTATGAGATCATTAATCATAATGTACAAAGTATAACAAACTGAAGCTTTATTTCTAATCAGAAAATATTTATACAAACATGAAATCTGACATAGAACATTTAACAAACATATGACAAACTCCCACTAAACTGAAGTTTCCTTAAATTTTGATACACCCATATGAGCAGTATGCTCATGAAAGACCTTAGGTGGTACGCCTTTTATGAGAGGATCTGTCAACATAAAGTTTGTTCCTAAGTGTTCTATGGAAACTTATTTACTCTGTACCCTTTCTTTTACAACCAGGAATTTCATGTCAATATGCTTTGACTTAGTCGAGCTCCTATTGTTGTTAGAGTATAAAACAGTTAATTTATTGTCACAGTATATCTTTAGTGGTCTTTCAATCCTTTGAATTATTTGCAGTCCTATGATAAAATTTCTCAACCAAATTCCATGATTGGATGCCTCAAAATATGTTACAAATTTCGCTGCCATGGTGGAAGAGGTAATAAGAGATTGCTTGGCACTACGCCAAGAAATCGCCCCACGAGCCAATATATAAATATAGCTTGAAGTAGATTTCCTACTATCTTGGCATCTAGCAAAATCGGAGTTAGAATACCCAATGATCTCCAAATGGTCTGATCTCCTATATGTGAGCATATGATCTTTTGTCCTCTTTAAATTTTACATAACTCTTTTCGCTACCTTCCAATGATCCATTTTAGGATTGCTTAAGTAATTGTCTAACACTCCAACAATGTACGCTATATTTGGATGCGAACAAACCTGAGCATACATTAGACTCCCTATAGTTGATGCATAAGGAATCTTCTGCATTTTTTGAGTTTCCAGATTTCCTTTAGGACATTGATTGAGACTGAACTTGTCTCCTTTTGTGACATGGGTGTTTCCTGGTTTGCAGTTCTGCATACCAAACCTTATGAGTATCTTATCGATATAACTCCTTTGTGATAATCCTAGAATACCTCGAGATCTATCCCGGTGTATTTGGATTCCTAATACAAAAGAGGCATTACCAAGATCTTTCATCTCAAAATTTCTTGATTAAAATCTCTTGGTTTCATACAATATATCGATATCATTCATGGTAAGTAGATTGTCATCCACATACAATATCAGGAAAATAAATTTACTCCCATTGAACTTGTGATATACACAATCATCAACAATATTTACCTCAAAACCATATGAGAGAATTATTTGATGAAATTTGTGATACCACTGACGGGATGCCTGTTTTAGTCCATAGATAGATTTTGTCAATTTACAAACTATTTTCTTTGGGTCTCCTGACACAAAATTTTCTGGTTGTACCGTATAAATTGTTTTATCAATGTTTCAATTGAGAAACACTGCTTTGACATCCATCTGATGAAGCTCCAAATTAAAATGTGCAACTAAAGCTATAATTGTCCTAAAAGAGTCCTTCATTGAAACTGGAGAGAAGGTCTTTTTAAAGTCAGTTCCTTCCTTTTGAGTATAGCCCTTTGCCACAAGACGTGCTTTATACCTCTCCACATTACCATTAGCATCCCTTTTGGTTTTAAAAATTTATTTACAACCAATGGATTTCATATCTTCTAGTAATGGGATAAGTTTCCAAACTTTATTGTCTTGCATGGACTTATACTCTTAATTCATTGCTTCAATCCACTTATCCAAATTGGAATCCTCCATGGCTTGACGGAAGTTGATTGGATCATCTTCTATCATGTCACAACTTTCTTTATGTTGTTGGAGAAATATCATATAATCATCCGAAATGGCATTCCTCCTTTCGCTAGTGGATCGTTGTAAAGATGTTGGCTCTTGTGGCACGGGTTCTTAATGATGTTGAGTTTGTTCCTCATGAATGATTTCCTCAGATATGGGAGTTAAAATGACTATATCCTTTTGAGGTATTGAATTTGCCACATCAGTGGCAACTATATGAATTGGATTAGATTGAACCAATTCTTCCTCAAATGTAAAGTTTTTAACTTTATTTCGACCTCCAAACTCAATATCTTCAAAGAATGTAGCAATACCCATCTCAAAAATATTTCTTGATTTGGGATCATAAAATTTATATCCCTTAGACTGCTCAGAATAACCAATAAAGTAACTGCTCACTGTTCGGGGTTCTAATTTCTTTTCATTAGACCTGTAAGGCCTTGCCTTAACTGGACAATCTCATACATGAAAGTGCCTTAGACTAGGCTTTCTCCTAGTCCAAAGCCCATAAAGCATTTTTATAGTTGCTTTAGTTGATATTCTATTAAGAATGTAGGCTGCAGTCTTTATTGCTTCTCCCCAGAGTGACTCTGGCAAAGTAGATTGAGAAATCATACTTCTTACCATGTTCTTAAGTGTGCGGTTTCGTCTTTCAGCTATACCATTCATGCTAGGTGTCCCTGACATTGTATACTGAGGGACAATTCCACACTCCTCTAGGTACAGAGCAAATGGTCTTGGACGTTGTTCACTTAAGTCTTCATTTCTGTTATAATATTCCCCTCCACGGTTAGATCTGACGCTTTTTATCCTTTTGCTGAGTTGATTTTCAACTTCAGCTTTAAATGATTTGAACATATCCAAAGATTGGGACTTTTCATGTATTAGATACAAGTATCCAAATCTAGAGTAATCGTCTATGAATGATATAAAATATCGTTGACCATTCCATGAAGGTGCAGGAAATGGCCCACAAATATCTGTATGTATCAATTCTGAGATATCTGTAGCTCTATATGCACCTGATCTTTTAGGTTTGGTTTGTTTATCTTTAATGCATTCAACATAAACATCTAAACTTGATAAGTCAATGGGATCAAGAATCCCTTCTTACATTAGTCATTCAACTCTATTTCTAGAGATGTGACCCAAACGTTTATGCCATAATACATCCGAATTTTTAATTTTATATTTAATACCTCACAATTCCACATTTGGAGATTCATGATTGGATGCTATAGTGTCAAGCAAATATAGATTGTCATAAGCCATAAGTGAACCAATTCCAATCATGTTTGAATTTAAAGACAAAGTAAATTTATTATTTCCAAATGAACAAGAATAACCAGATTTGTCTAAATAAGAAATAGAAATTAAATTTCGTCTAAATGACGGAACAGCAAAAGTGTCTTTTAAATCTAAATAGTATCCAGTATACATTAATAACCTAAATGTGTTTATAGCTTCCACATCTATCAATTTTTCGTCCCCCACATAAATGCATCTTTCAGCATCATTGGGCTTTCGGTAGCTTAGGTAACCCTGCATTGAAACACTAATGTTGGAAGTTGCACCAAAATCTAACCACCAAGTGTTTCTAGGTACTGAACTTAAATTGACTTTAGAACAAACCAAAATAAAGAATATATCCTTTTTAGCACGCTAGGCATGATATTTGATATAGTCCTTCTTCAAATGCTCAAATTCTTTATAAAAGAAACAAGTATCAACTTTATTTTATTTCTTTTATATATAACCTTTATCAGCTTCATTCTTTCTAGATTTATATTTGCTTATGTTTCCTTTCAGAACTGGTATTGAATTGAGGTTAGCAGATATTGAAGCAAGAGAACCTAAATAAGAGAACAATAGACAACCATAAATTATGCTCACATATTTTTTCATAAACTTAAGAAAATTTAAATAATAATTTAACCCATCTCAAGATACCAAGTACAATATTAATATCTTGTCTTTGGACTTCAATATTAATTGCTAGTGGTAGACTTGTTGTAATGATCAAACACTGATAATAAGGCATATCAAATAATAAACCCATCTTTAGAATGATTTATCATTAACATTTATAACTTTATAATTGTCATGTGTTTACCATTACAAGTGTATATAAAATACTGCTAGTCATTAACCTTCCTTTGGACCGGGTAATTACCGCATGGATGTAAATACACACAACATTTAATATTTTCATGAGAAATGTTACACATGAGAGGTCACTTTGATGACTTCATACATTAAATTACTCAATCTAATATTAAACAATCATTAATTGAATTTGAACCATATTAGTCAAATTGACTTCACCTTAATTTGTTGACTCAAATTCATATAAACTATTCAATTTATGTCAACAAATAATTTTATATAACTAATATTATATTTAAACTAACATAATATTACATGAATATTGCAACAATATTATCTTTAATTAAATTTACATATTGCAACAATATAATTAAACTAACATAATATTACAATAATATTATTTAAAATTAAATTTGCATATTGCAACAACATAATTAAACTAACATAATATTGTAATAATATTATTTAAAATTAAATTTACATATTGCAACAACATAATTAAACTAACATAATATTGTAATAATATTATTTAAAATCTAAAAAGAATTTGGAAGGTTTTCATTGTAAAAAATGAATTTGCATATTGTAAAAAATCCATAAAGTGAGAGAGATTTATGCCTTTTAGTGCAAAAGATGAATTTACATATTGTAAAAAAAAAAGGCACAAAGAGGAAAAGATATCTTAAAGTGATCAAAAAATATCAAAAAATACACTAAACTGAATGTGAAGCATGCTATAGCATGATTACATAAAACTATCATCTTCCTTAACGATGATAGAACCAAATTACTTTAAGATATTGATGATTACATAAAACTATAATCTCATAAGTGAACTAACATCAGAAAAAATAACACAATGAACTGAATGTGAAATATGCTATAGTATAAAATCATCATTTTCCTCGACGATGATAAAATCAAATCACTCTAAAATACTGATAAAAAATATTATTTAAATATAAAAAAATAAGCCTATATGTTCAATAATCATTGTAGGATGACTTTGATACCAATGTTGGCGGATTTAACATAATAAATCTAGATCAAACATGCTTTATAAATCCAAAACTGAATTATTAAATCCACTTATCTATACATGAAATCCTATAATAATTATGAAACAAATTAAACATGAAAGTGTACCTGATGAATCCATCGAATTGTTTTATGAATTAATCGGTGATTTGGCCTTCCTGTTGCAAAGTATCCTTAAGAACTTTATATTTCTCTTTGATGGGTGAAGAGAAATTTCTTTCTGATAATCTTGATTTGATACTGTAACTCGGGACCATAACCTTATTTATAGTCATAACTGATGAATCTATAATTATGATTGTATTCATAATTGATGAATTTAGAATTATACCTCAAGAGTTTCAAATTCCTGACTTATCCAATCATTAAGTTAAAAATATGACTGATGGTATCTACATAATTAATTTTCATGACAATTATGTTCCTTTGCCAAATAAATTTACTTTAATTAGATCACTTTAATTTTAGCTAATCAGAATAATGGCTTAATACATTTAATTATACATGTGTGGCCCCATAAAATTCTAAGAATCAATCCTTATCTATGAGTGCTTCAATCAGTGGCTCAACTAGTTTAGGATATAGGGTGGACTTGGTGAAGTCTTGAGGGTTCATAGGTGATGTCTCGGATTAGACTTTCTTTGACAAGAAGATCGCTATTAGGTAGCACTAGTATGACTTTTTTTGGGTTGCTTCTTAGCTCCCTAATGTCGGTTCTCATTGGGAACTTCATTACCATGTGATAAGTCGACACCCCAACTCTTAATCTATTTAGTGTAGGTTAGCCTATGATTACATTGTATATCAAGGGAATATCCACTATTAAAAATCTAGCTAGTATCGTTTTAGAGTAAGGCTCATTTTTTAATGTAATGTGTAGGTTCACAGTTCTAGGAGAGGAGACAAAATCGCAAGTGAATCCTATCAATGAAGAAGTCATAAGGGTAAGGTCATTAGTCGAGAGTTCAAGTTTTTGAAAAATATCAAAGTAGAGGATATCGATAGAACTACATTTCCTGATTAGGATCCTCTTCACTTGAGCATTGATCATCATTATAGAAACAACTAAGATATCATCATAGTTTAGGTCGATGTGCTTTATCTCTTCCTTATTGAAGATTATCTTCAAGTTCTCTTCTGTTCTTAAGCACTTTTCAATAATAGCTTAAGCATAAGCTGTATGACTTGAGGGGTTGTATCCCCCCAAGGTGAGCCATCAATGATGATATCAATCTGTTTTGTTACCGGCAACTAAGTTTGGGGTGAGGGTTCCTGACGCTTTTGGATGATCTACTTGAGGAGTGCTCAATATATAAGTTCTTCAATATGCTCTTTCAAGCAATGAGCGGGCATCTAACACGTCTCATATTTTATTGGTGAAGCATATGATGAAGTGTATCAGTGTCTTCTCATCCTCTTGCCTGAGTCTAAGAATCATCATTATTGATGGTCTCGGGTGCACATTCCCTAGGAAATGAAGTTTGAAGTCCTTTGCAAATTGTGCAAAAGAAACAATATAAAGTAACATCACGACCATTCTCATACTAGATCTCTTAATGTGGTTGAGAAGATACGACATATCAAGGTGTCTGAAGTAACATACAATGACATTTTGGTATAAAAAGCTATAATATGCTATGTCGAGTTGATGCTACCATTCAATGCCTCTAACAATAAGAAGCAAAAGTTTAGGGGAGTTATTTCTTCTTGGATTTTCTAGTGGATGGCAATCGAGCTGAGGTGGGTAGACCAATATCTCTTCTTTGGATTATTGAAACTCTTGTTATATTATCTTTAAACATCAGTCCATTACCATAGTTAGATTTATAGGGAATCCTCCATCGTGTCCATCAATTAAGTCTGAGATTCAAGCAGGGTAAAGTGATGGTACGGTTCACTGAATTTTATGGTTAGGGAGTGAAATGCCCCTTTGGCTAATAATTTGATATGTCTTGAGTGCTCCTAGGATTTTGGCACCATGTCGAGTGTTGGTGTCGATAACAATTGAGGTGATGATTGTAGTTGAACTTGTGGTGTCGTTTGTTGGGTTAACTGGAGCAAAAGCAGAGTAATGACCTATATCATGTTTATTAGTGTCTATATATTATATGAGATTTAAGAACATCTCAACGAAGATGAGAATGTAACTCAAGGTCATCCCTAAGGGTGAAAGGCTTAAGTCATTGAATAAATGATAGTACCGTGTTAATGTTTGCATCAAGATAGATGAGCCTATTCATGGAAAGGATAGTATTTATCCCCTTGAGTAAAAGTGATATGGATTAGGGCAAAGCCTCTATGTTCAAACATTCATTTAGAGAGTCGATGGGTGAGGGTTCTTGTGACATTGGGCTCTCTTTCTAGTACTAAAAATATTAAGGAAAAATATCATTGATATCTTGATCAGCCTAATATGGTCTAGACCTATATGCGTAGGATTATTCGAGATGCTTCCAATGTGAAAACATCGAGCCCCCAAGGTGCCACCTACATGATGACTAAGGTTGGGATAGATTTTCCAACATGATCCCTCTGATGGTTAAGTTAGTAACCCGAGGTGTATAGGTGTCAATGCCTCTCCTCTAAAAAAGGTCTTTAACCTCTTCTTGAAAATAGACTTTTATATCTGGTCATAATGGATGCAAAATATTTCGTAAAATATTCTATGGAGAGATAGTTCCTAACCGCCTCTAACAACCTCCCCTTGACCTCTTGTCCACATGGGTGATAAAAGAGGAGTAGCTTATAATCACTTGTCTTGGACTCTTGTCCATTGGGTAGACAAGTAGAGGGTGTCCTTCGCCTTCTCTTTTTATCATAAATAATGCTTATGTGTCGGATGATGATTGATTGAATATATATACCATATCAACTATAATTTATATAGTTGAGTTATAAATTTATCATATTGAATCCATTCATGCAAGATGTTGGTTCCTCGATGATTCAATTGATGATGGTCATCAATACTTTTCGAGTAGGGAGAAATGAGATCTAGTAAGTTATCATTCATCCTCATTTATTAGAATATAAAGATCCATAAAACTCTATCTAAATCTCGTGTACCCTAAAACGAAACCATATGTGAAGATAGACATAGCCATTGCGTTTCATTTATGACATCCCAATTCTCTTACTCAACTAAATATGTTCATCATGAGCTAATATGTATTCCCTCCTTTTCTAGCCTAGCCATTGGTGGCCTGAGCCTCACCTGCGCATCTCCTAGGCTTGAAAGCCTCTATAGTTCTGCAAACACTCATCAACCCTAGTTGTCATTTGTCATCCATGTGCCAATGAGACTCAAACGTGCAGAAAGCGGATGAATTAGCTCCACTGCTCCTGAGTTCTTCTCAAGAGCAGGGATAAAGTTTTCAAACAGAGGAAGAGTAGGACAAGATTAACTTTCTATTTTTTCTCTCAAAAGACTCTTTACAATTTCACAAACTCTATGTCTTCATGAACCAACATATGGGGTTTATATAGTCCTCAAAGATACATCATATTTATTGTATTCAGAATGAATTATTCTCTTTCAAGAAACCTCTTCAAGAACTAATAGTCATTTTGACTTGTCCTTCCATAGACATCTAATCTATTTATTCTTCTTGATAGAATGAATCTCCCTCTTGATATCATGAACCTTTCTCTTGTTGAAATTAACCTCTTTATGATATTGGAACAAGTTTATTTTTAACATTATCCCTCCTTAAGCTTGTTCCATTTGACATGCCAAGTTTCCTTTGAAGTTGTTGAAATATTTCAAATTTGAGAGGTTCTGTAAGTATATCAGCCACTTGTTCACTTGTCTTGACATGATGTAGCTTCACTTCTTTATTTTTGATATGATCTCTTATAAAATGAAATCTTATATCAATATGCTTCGATCTTTCATGGTAGACTGGATTCTTGGTTAAGGCAATAGTCGATTTGTTGTCAACATAAATCTTGGTTAACTTCTCCTGTGGGATATGAAGTTCTTGGAGTAATTTTCTTAGCCAGATTGCATGACAAACACAAGAGGATATTGCTATATATTCTGCTTTACAACTTGATAGAGCAACAATCTGTTGTTTTTTTTAAGACCAAGTAAATGTAGTTTTACCAAAATAAAATATAAATCCAGTTGTACTTTTCCGATCATCGTAGCTTTCGGCCCAATCACTATCACTATATCCAATAAGCTCCAACCTTTTAGATGATGAATAAAATATCTCATACTTAATTGTTCCTTTAACATATTACAAAATTTTTTTGGCGATATTTAAATAAGATGTCTTAGGAGTTTCCATATATCTACTTATTAAACCAACTCCAAATAATATGTTAGGTCGAGTGCATATCAAATATCTTAAACATCTAACTAAACTTTTGTAATAAGTTGGATTAATGTATTTACCTTCACCTTCCTTAGTCAACTTGGTGCCATATTCAATAGGTATATATGTAGGGAGATAATCTTCTATAGAAAATTTCTTTAGAATCTCCTTTGCATAATTTTCTTATGAGATAAAAATTCCTCCATTGTCTTGTATAACTTCGATACCAAGAAAATAAGTCATTAGGCCCAAGTCAGTCATCTCAAATTTCTTCTTCATAGAGTGCTTAAAATCTTCAATCATCGAGCTATTATTGCCTGTAAATATTAAATCATCTACATACAGGCATACAAATAAAATATCTCCATCAGAGTTAGATTTTGTATAGAGAGCATGCTCATGTGGGCATTTAGAAAAATTATTTTAAATAAAATAAGCATCTATCCGAGAATTCCATTCTCGTGAGGCTTGTTTAAGCCCATAAAGAGCTCTCTTTAACTTGTATACTTTATCTTCTTGCTCATGAATAATAAAACTAAGGGGTTGTTAAATATATACCTCTTCTTCAAGAACTTCATTAAGAAATGCTAATTTGATATTCATTTATAAAAATTTTCATTTTATTTGAGCTGCTAGGGAGATAAGTAATTTTACTATTTCCAATCGAGCAACTGGTGCAAATACTTCTTCATTGTCGATCCCATATTGTTGTTTGTATCCCTTTGCAACCATTCATGCTTTGTATTTCTTCACCTCTCCTTGTGCATTTCTTTTTATTTTGAAGATCCACTTAACACCGATCGCTTGGTGGTCTTCTAGAAGTGTAGTAAGCTCCCATGTATCATTTTTATTAATTGCACGAATCTCTTCATTCATTGCTTGCCGTCATTTTTCTTCATTACAAGCTTCTTCGAAGGTTAATAGATCATATCCTGCAAAAATACAAAGTAAAGAGAGTTCATAGTCACATCATAGATCTCCTGAACCGGTCTTGTCCTTCTTATAATCGGACTTCTTGAATCATGTGACCTAGCTGATCTAGGTGATGATTCCAATAAAGCCTCTTCGGTATTTGCTTATATTATATCATCTTCTTCTGAAACTATGGTTTTCTTATGCTGCTCATCACTTCTTGAGTTCCAAATCTGTTATTCATCAAAGTAAACATCTCTTGACATCACAACTTTATTTGTGATAGGATTGTAGAGTTTGTAACCACTAGAATTTTCAGCATAACCTGATAAAATGTATTTTTGACTTTTATCCTCCAGTTTTATTCTCTTTTCCTCTAGTATCTTAGCAAATACAATGCTTCCGAAAATTCTCAAATGATCGACTATTGGTTTCTGTAAGCTCCATGCTTCTTCTAGTGTAACATTTCCAAGAAGCAATAGCATCTCCCTAAAATTTTTTAAGAATTCTTCTTTCCTTTAACATGCATCGGACCATATTAAGTATAGTCCTATTTTTTTCTTTCTGAGACACCATTTTGTTGAGGTATGTATGGCATAGTGAATTGATGTAAAATCTTATTATTTTTACAAAAGCTTTCAAATTCATTTGATGTATATTCACCATCTCTATCTGTTCTTAAATATTTAATCCTACAACCACTTTGTCTTTTAACCAACTCCTTAAATTCTTTGAATTTATTAAAAAAAATTTCTTTTCTTTTAATATATAAACCCAAGTTTTTCCACTATGATCATCAGTGAATGTAAGAAAATATCTGCTTTCTCCAAGTGATATTGGATTGATAGGGTCACAAACATTTGAGTGTACCAATTCAAGTCGATGTCATGCTCTTCTTGTTCTTCTGACTTTGAAAGGCTTTCTTTCTTACTTACCCATAACGCATGCTTCACATAATTTTGATGGGTGAACAATTATTGGCATTCCTATCATCATATTATACTTCTCTAGAAGTTTTAAGGTCTCAAAATTTAAATGAGCATATCTAAGATACCATAGTGTAAAAATATCCTCAATATCAGTCTTAAAATAATTTGATCGATCAATAATATATAAATGCAAAGGAAACATTCTGTTCTTTGTCATTTTCACATGTGATATCAATATTCTATTCTTATCACGAATTGAAAGAGTCATATCTTTCATCTCAATATTATAATCTTTTTCAAGTAATTATCCTAAACTCAAAATATTATTTTTCATATCATGAACATAATAAACATCTGAAATGTGTAACTCTTTACCATTATTTAGTTCAAGGAGAATTTGACCTTTGCCTCTTACTGGTCTCTGAGACATATCACCAAATGTAATATTTTTAGAATAACTTGTATCTATTTCTAAAAATAAATCTTTAATACCACACATATGATTTGAAGCTCCAGTATCTAAATACGATGTCATAAATTGATCTTCTTTCAGTTTATCATATGTCATCAGTAAAACTTGATTTTCATTCTTTTCTTTCTCAACAAAATTTGTCTTATCATCTTGATTGTTAGGATTATAATAGCATTCAAAGGAGTAATGCACGTACCTTTTGCAAATATAGCATTGTATTTCAGACCTTTTAAAATTTCTGTCACGTCTACGGCCTCGGTCGCGTCCTCGACTTTAACTTCGGCCTCTTTAGCTAGAATTTTCTCCACCACCTTCATTGTTTGGAGATTCCTGATTGGTCTGATTTCTATCTTCTCTTCCTCTTTATCTACGACCTCTTCCTCTTTGAAAATTTGATTCACCTCTGTTTTCAAGAGTAAGCTTGGTTTGCAGTGCTTGCTCCAAAGTTTTATCTTCTCCTGTTTTTGTAATCCTTTGTTCATGAATCTAAAGAGAACCCATAAGTTGTTCTAAAGATATTTTTTTCAAATCTTTAGATTCTTCAATTGTAACAGCAATAAAATCAAATTTTAGATCAAAAGATCTCAATATTTTTTCTATTACTCTTTGATCACTTATTTGTTCACCATTTCGTCTCATTTGATGAACACTAGAAATAACCTTTAAGAAGTAATCAAAAATAGTTTCAGAAGTACCTTGTTGTAATTTTTCAAAGTCGACTCGTAAAACTTGTAGACGAAGTTTCTTTACCTTATTAACACCACCAAATGCTTTTTGAAGCATTTCCCAAGCCTCCTTTAAAGTATTTGCTGGAGCGATGATCTCGAATATTGTGTCATCAAGTCATTGATAGATCGTGAACAAAGTTTTTTTCTTTTTTTTTCTTCTATCTTTGAGTTGTTTTCTTGCTTCTGCATTCATTGCTTCTTCTTCTGTTGGACTTGGCTCAACAAATCCATCTTCTACAAACTCTCATACATCTTGGGAGCCTAGAAGAACCTTCATTTGGATGCAACATATATTATAATTTTCCTTTGTCAATCTAGGGATCTGAATTTGGATGGTACTTGGGAAGAGGCCAATTTATCTCACGATTGTTGAAAACCTAGATAGGAATAAGGGATAGACTTTTCAAATAGAGGAAGAGTAGAACAAGATTAACTTTCTATTTTTTCTCAAAAGACTCTTTACAATTTCACAAACTCTATGTCTTTCATGAATCAACATATGGGGTTTATATAGTTCCCAAATATACATCATATTTATTGTATTCAGAATGAATAATTCTCTTTCAAGAAACCTCTTCAAGAACAAATAGTCATTTTGACTTGTCCTTCGATACACATCTAGTCTATTTTTTCTTCTTGATAGAATGAATCTACCATGAACCTTTCTCTTATTGAAATTAACCTCTTTATGATATTGGAATATATTTATTTTCAACAAACTAAATATGTTCATCGTGAGCTAATCTGTATTCCCCCCTTTTCTAGCCTAGCCATTGGTGGCCTGAGCCTCACTTGCACATCTCCTAGGCTTGAAAGACCCTATAGTTCTACAAACACTCGTCAACCCTAGTTGTCCTTTGTCATCCATGTGCCAATGAGACTCAAACGTGCAGAAAGCGGATGAATCAGCTCCACTGCCCCTGAGTTCTTCTCATCTGTTGGCTCAGTTCATAGAAATCAAGCACTAGCTTATACGTTCATCACTTCTGCTGCTTTCAGCTGTTATCCAATAATGACTCGGAGAGAAGGCTGGCTGATCACGACCAATGTGCTTTGAGGTGCAGTTCATGTCTACTGAACTCAATCGCGATAAAGAAGCAAAAGGTAGGGAACTCTTTATCCCATAACTTAGTTGCTTTCTCCCTTGATGTGGTGGCAAGAATGTGTGCATGATGATGACCGCAATCTTCTCTTCTGATATTTAAGAGATCCATGCTGTGCTGTGGTCCTGTGCATCTGGGAGGTAACTAAGAGGAATAAAATAAAAGTCATGACGAGACTGTTTGTGTGATTGAAATGAAGAATAACAATGTTGAGATGTAATCTTCTTCATGTGGTTACTTGCATAGTTCGAAAGATCAAAAGGAAAAGTGAATGTTCCTCTCGATGCCTCTCGAGAATCCAATGCACCACGCTGATGTTGCACCGTCCATGTGCAGCTGTCTCTGTGTGCGGCCCATCTCCTCCTCTCCTCACTCCATGGTACTCCAAAGACGATCCTATTGCCATTCACATGCTTTCTCTCCCCATCGCCGTTCCTGCACCCAACACCTCTGTTTCCTCCTTGTCCCCTCACTCGGTACCTCTGGCTTATTGACCGTAAATGAATTGATCACACCTTTCTTCATATCGGCACTCGAAGGCAATGTGTCAACTTCTCACCCTTTTTCATGGCAGCAACAGGACTCATCTGAGCAATGGAGTGGTGAAAACGCCAACGCATGTGGGCAGTGGGTTCGTGGTGGGAAATGACCTGATTGGAAATTGAAGTACAACCTCCTTCAGATGCGTGGATGACAAGCATTTGATGTAGCGACACGATGCCGTAATTGCCGGTGGCTGTCTCCAGGTGGATCCCTCTCCCATCGGTGGACTATGAGCGGAGAGGGAATGCGAAGCAAAAGTTAGGCATGGACGATTACAAAGCAAGTCATCAGAGACGTGAAGGGTAGCCAAAGAAGGTTGAAGAGCGGAGAGGAAGGAGTCACACTTTATTGGCTTCCCTCCTCATCACAGTCCAACTCTGTTGTATTTGCTTTGCTTTGCAGGATGTCTTCTTTTGCAGTTTGTTGGACGCCGATGAAGCTGGTCAGAAGACCAGTAAATGAAGACGTGACTGCCATCACCGCACCAAAACTTCCATTAGCCGTATACATCCATGAAACGCTTAACTACATGCTTTACAATACACTACTCTTTTGCTTCACACACATATTGTAGTCATCAACGTACACTGCGTTATGGGTATACATGGATTCTATAGACAACATGCGACATGGGGAAGACGACGACGACGACGACGACGAACTCCTATGTGACTTCAAGAGGAGGAGAAGATGAACAGGGTTCAGTTCCCAGGGCTGAGTTGGTTCACGAGGGCCAGGGCGTTGCTCGTGACCTGGGATACCTCGAGCACCTTCTTCCTGATGGCCGCCCGCACGGCCGGGCCGGCGTACTGGGAGAGGCCGTCGAGGCACGTCGTCTCGTCGGTGAGTGAGGCGCTGACGCAGGTCAGGACGTTGCTGAGGTGCCAGGCGAACCGGGGGCTCCGCGGGGGCCCCATCCGCCTCATCTCCCTGACCGACCGCCGCAGCCGGTCCGCGCTGTCCTGCATGGTCTCGATGCAGTCCCGCACCGCGCCGGCCTCCCGCGACCGGAGGCTCTTCCCGCCCCCGGCAGACATCCGTCTCACGAAGGCGGAGGCCGACACGGCCCGATCGGCGCTGACCGCCAGAGCCGCCCGGGCCAGCTTGTGCTTGCTCCGGTGGACCGCTTGCGCGTACGCCACCAGGCACTGCTCGCACAGCTCGGGGTACTGCGTGACCATGCAGGACTCCCGCACGAATTCGGCGGGAGATATGGCGGCGGCGGCCGCAACGACTCCACTGCAGATGGCGATGATTAGAAGAACAAAAGCGACAATGGAAGGCTTCATTGTCACTTGACAATTTCCTCTTCTCTCTTCTTCTTCTTCTTGTTCTTCTTTTTCCCGCATCTTCACATCAAGAGGGTGCAAGGCTTTTATATAGGCCAAGGCCGACCGACTACAGTGCTTCACGTGACATGGTCCACTCTTTATTGCGCTAGTTGCTCGTTGTTTGGTGGTGCTCCATAGTGCAATAAACTACGTAAGAAATCATGGAGTCCAAGCGTAGTCCTGCGTGCGGAGATGCAGCGCAACTGGTGGCATATATTCTAAGATACTCGTGGTCGAACATGCTCCATTGTGATGTCCACTATGCAACGTATATGTCTTCACGGATAGGTCATAATCCCATGCACGCATCACGCGATCGGTACAGGCTCGACGTGAGCGAGTAAATGCCATGACAAGCAACTTCACTAACGATCTCCTCACTGTGGCCACACCAAACCATCGGTGAAGGAGAGAACTACTACTGTCACTCTGGCAAAAGTGGAACCGGTTTGCATACGATGTGCCGGTTATGAGAAATCGAATGGGATGGCAGTGTATGATGTACTTCTTCTGTATGCGGACGGTCAAATACATACACTGTGTTCGCTTGTGCATGGCTATTATACGCGATGAGAATGGCGTTCGGACCGACTCCCGAAAACCTAACCAAGGAGCACGGTTGATTGATGGAATCATCCAGAATACTTTGGAACAACGCCGAAGCTAAGAAGAGAGTTGCAATAGAATAATGGTAGTGTGCAACACGTGACAGGGCTGATTGATTATTATGCGTCGCGACTCAATTGCCGACATGTTTTGATTGCAGTAACGATGAATTGGCATGGAATCGATCGGTTTGGGCGACATTAGTAGGGTGCAAATTAATTCTGTGACCGGTACATTATCATGAGAGAGGAGGAGATGAAGCTTATGCTGTTAGATCAAGAATTGCAGCCTTTACATTTGAGTTCATTTGATCGACTCAGATTGAAATGGGTTTATAATGTTGATCCGAACCCGACCCACCCGCCCACGGGTCACAATTTATCGACTCATGCCCGAATCATTTATCCACTGCTTCGGATCCGAACGGGGTTGGCGGATCGATACATTTCAAATGAGATCGAGGGGGATGTTTGACCTGGTTTAGCTCTTTGACCCGACACGGACTTATGTGGCGTGCTGGTCAACATTCCTGGTTCAGGTCAACATTCCGGGCAACACGGACTTGGCCGGGTTGGGCTCCGTTGAAGTGGTGAAATCGAACCGAACCGAGCCCATCTGTCCCAGTGGCTCGCCTATAGGCTTCGATGGCGTACAAGTACTTAAAGGCCGAAACTGGACCGCGAACACCAATTAATTCCCTGTTCGGGCCTTCCTCCCTCCCTCGTCTCCTCGTCGACTCAGGCTTTCAAACCTTGTCGGCGGCCTAAAAACCTCAAATCGATCACCGGATCCTGATGGATAGCGTCGTAGATCGAATGGGTTGGGTCAACACGGATCTCTCGCTTGATCGGTACGCCAATTTCTAGGGTTTTAATTTATTGGGCGATCGTTGGGCTTCTTCTTTGGTTTCGATCGATCAGCGTTCGTGTTCTATGATTCGCGTGATTCGTATGCTAGAACTTGATTTCCGGTTATGAAGGTGTTAGCTTTTGTGTATTTGGTCTGGATCACGATGCATTACCGGCGAAGCGGCAGCCATGGTATGGAGGTCGAGGGCTTCGAGCTTAAAGCATCCAAAGCGCATTGCTCTCACTGGCCGCTGTCATCTCGAAGGGCATCTCAAAAGAAATGCCCTTTGAAAGTTTGATAGACCGGCACTTATCGTTTGAGTCATAAAGCTTCTTTGTCCTGACGTTTGCTACGGGAATCATAGCATCGTTGTGCTCCAGTAAAGAAGTCTCTTCCCATTGATCTTATCCCCTTTCTTTTGATTGCAGCGATGATCTCTTTGCGTTCTCATGAAACCCATGTTGTTGCAGTTGCTACCCACTGCACATCGATGGATGTGTCGTTTCCTTTCTTCTGATTGCGGCGCAGATTGGCTTTCCTATTGTATGAACATGTTATGCTCAACCTTTATTTATGATTATTACTCCAGGGAGGTCCCATCTGTGGGGCCGCCTCTTTTACCGTCCAACGTTGCTGGGTGTGAGGAGTAACTGCAAAATATGTATGACGAGTATACGCCTAAATCGGGGAGTCCGATAACTAAACACCTGCATTCGTCGATGGCACTTCCGTCATTTAAGTAAGGCGAAGGGGCAGAGTGCCGGTGTTTATCGCGTGCCAAACTTGGACGGTGTACAATCCCGCATCAGACATCTTGTCCGTTAAACAGTCTCTTGTGAGCCGCGTGGAGAAACCGCAGACGTAGATCTCGCAGCGGATCACCATCGGGGTACGGTGCCCCCGCACCTGCCGTCCACCATCCTCCACCGCCCACGCCCCCATCCTTCCTGCCACCTACAATGAATGACCTTTTTGCCCAAATGTCTTGGACGCATTTTCCTGGTCCACCCTCGGGTTCTCCTCGTTTGGATGCTTCGACCTTTATCGGATTCCTCCTATTCAATATAATACGACAAGTGTAGGAAACCCCATTGTGGCAATCAAACGCCCAAATCTATTCCGGAATCAACAAGGTCAAGATGATTAGATTGCAGGTGAGATCATCGGCAGGTGAGGATGTTTCGGTCTTTTCAAGTGAGCATCGTTGGCAATATGGTAATTTTGTTTGGGCCTCCGGGGCATGTGTGACCGGAACTCTACTACATAAAGGGCTCCGCTGGCGATCGACTCTTCCTCCTCAAAATCCCCGATTCTTCTGCCCCTCTCCGTCTGTGTCTATTATTGTTCGAATTGCTCCTCCTTGTCTCCGTCACTGGGCGGCGATCTCCGTCAGATTGCCGTTATAACGGCGTTAGAGGACGGACTCTGGTCACCTTCCCCGCACTCTTATTCTAGCTTGTTTTCCCCTCCGCATTTCCGTTACGTCCGTTCGTTTTCTTCCGTCCTTTTATTATTAGTATTATTATTTAAAGACCACTTTGGGTGGTCTACTCTTCTCTTTCGGCGTGCTGACGTGGCGAGAGCAGGAAGGACTGGGATGACGAGCCACGCTGGCGCGCCGAGGAAGCGGAAGGAGCCCGACGCGTCCGGCCCCGGGCGTCCCCAGCTGGCGAGCTCGGCTGAGCCGGCTAAGGACGACAATCGGCTCCTGGCCGGCTACCTGGCGCAGGAGTTCCTCACGAGGGGAACGCTGCTCGGGAAGAGGCTCGGGCCGGACCGGGCCGACCCGGGAAAGAGGCCGCCTGAGTCGGGCCCGGCCGAGCCGGTGGGGACGTACAAGGAGGCCTCGTATTTGTTGATGCGGGGCGGGGCCCACGTCCCTGGCGTGGTCAACCCCACCGAACTGGCTCGGTGGCTACAAATGTGATAACGAAGGACACGTGGAGATCATCCCGTTGTATCGCATCTCGTCCCGCTGCATGTCATCGTCCTCGAGCCGGTCACTGATAAGAATTTGCTGATGAAGGACGACGTTCGGCCGTTTCCATCTCGTTTGGGTTCGTCGGTGTCTACTTTCTTGGTGATGTTTCATTGGAAATGGCAGGATTGTTAGTCGATGTATTCCTCCTCTTTTCTGCTTTTGCTCGTATTGCTTTGCCTCGGCATGATGGAAACCCTATTCTCTCCGTGCTTCTGCTGCGGCTGTTCGTCGTCCTCCAACCACAGGCTGCTCTCTTCGTACGAATAAAGTTAATGAACCCGATACCAGTATCCATGTCCAAGGAACCATTTTGGTGCGTGCTTGCTCGCGTGCATGCCCTTCATGTCGGCTGCCTTGAGCAGTGAGTGATCCTATGTTGGCAGTTCTGAAAATGATTTCATGATTCAGAAGGAAAGATACTGTACCGAAGGAAACGCTAAAGGTATAAGTGAATGATTGGTTTCACATAATACGAGTTGATGTAGTAAATGGATTTAGGTAGCAGGCCAACCAAGCGAACGCATATTTAATACAAGAGTGGTGCGGATGGATGATGAAGTTGATTTACGCGCCATGCCTTCTCGCTGCCTTGATAGAAAAGGGTGGTGGGACCGACGGTAACTGCACCCATTTAATGGAGGAGGACCATGTGGTGTGTTGGGGGTTTCATTTCGGTTTGGCGAAGGACGCTGTAAAAAGCTGACAAGTTTTGGTTTGACGCGTGTCTGTGGTCCGATACGTGTATCAACTTTGGTCGGATCAAACCGTGCCGGACGACATTTTCTTGTGTCCGACGGTACTAACCAGTTTCGTTCTCAATATTCAATATGCATTGTGCCTGCCATCGGTTAAAGATCATGGTTACTCGTCCGAATGTCTGGTACTTCTCTTTCTATCACGTCTCCTCTTCGCGAGACCCATCAATAAATCGATGTATCGTGTATCGTTGGTACATTGGTACGTTGCATGCTCAATCCTACCATGGAGTGCTGTTCTACGCACTCTGACCATTTGTGATTTGTGATTAGGGAATGACCAACTACCAAAGATTAATGCAAGCATGATTATCGAGGTCGAATTCTTTCTCCTTCTACCTCCGAAAGCCAGTTTGGAAGTTTAACTTGGGCATCAAACGTATTCCGACATCAATTTTTGTGTAGTGGGACGCTCTTAACTTGTCATCCCAACATCAAGTTTTATGTAGGATAGGAGTCTTGAATCACATCTCGAGATTCTTACTCAGGCGACATGAGATGATACATGTTGGGCCTGAATCAAATCGGACTGATGAACATCACCGATATCGAGCAAATAATAGTTTTGAAGCCAAGGGATCATCGTGAGTTGAAATTAATCAAAATTCCTACAAAAACGACCCCACGAGAAAAGAAAAATCGCAATAACCAGCGATGCAATAGCCAAATGTCTGAGAGATTGCGCACTAACGAGCGTAACTGGGAAAGAATTTGTCAGATTGCAAGCTGGAAATTTTGGCTCTCTTATAGATGCTTTAGAAGGACCATAAGTTTACCGCTATTAAACACAACTAATTCAAGTTGCAAATTAAAGGAATTATTGCTGCCAAAAATACCATCAACCACCGATGTAAAACTTGAGGAAAGCATACATATTTCTGGAAATAAGATGCACGACAATGTGTTAGTTTCTCATGCCCAATAGGACAATTTACGTTGCAAGCGCATTGAATTTATTGATGAATAGTGGGACATGGTAGTCATGACAGAGTTATGTTTAAAATGTCTGAAGCAGCTTAAACTGCTTCTTCGAAAGAATGGCATTCGATTCGCCTTTCATGTCATCCTCGCTGCATGGGCACATTCAACCGCCCATGCCTTTCCATCACTCTTCTTGTCGCAAGGGCTGCAGCCTCGCTTGCACGAATTGTCCCGGTCGCCATGATCGCAGCAAATTCCCTGGTGATCTCTTCCTGCACCTTGTTGCGAGCGTCACCGAGAGGGTCTTCAGCCGCCTGCGATTGCTTCTCCTCGCTTACTGTTGCAGGTTTCACTGCAGGTCGGGTTGAATTTGCATCACCCACAACCTTTGCTTGTGAACTCCCGGAATCAACGTTATTGCCACCGGGCTCTGCAGAGGCATCTCTCTTGGTTGGGCTTGAAGAAACACCGGTTGGAGCAATTGTTTGGGTCATGGATACAGGATTGAATTGAGGAGCTTGAGGTACAGCACCTGACTTTAAAGTTGTTTCCAGCCGCTGAATCATGGGAACTGCAACCAAATCAACGTGTTTATCTGTTCATAAATCACCTTTTAAATAATAACACAAAAGACAGTTGAAACTATTAGAGAGTAATTTCTCTGAGCAAGAAAGCTGTGAAGTTAGAAGGGGTTTCTATGGTGGTTGCAGTCCCCCTATGTCACTGTCAGATAGGAACTATTCAGTTCCATGTAGACCACTAGATATTATTCATAGGCTCAATCCTCCGTGAGCTCATGAGACCTATCGAAGGTAAGTCCAAGCCCAAAAGAGAACGAAATGCTCATACAGCATGGATGAATCCTTCATATAGCAAGAAATATATTATAAGATCAAACATTCAACTCCTTAGTCAAGGCATGGTAGGTCTGAGAGTTAATTATCAGATACTACTTAGTAAGAGTCAATATCACTTCTCAAGTGGTCTTTCTAATGTCATTTTTGAATTTAAAACTGAAATAGTGCCCCCTAACATGTGACTGACATGAGTTTTCACATGTCAGTCTTACCTCCTGTTGTTCTTCAGCAAGGTAAAGCCTGAAATGAAAATATCATCATCGCTCTTGTTGTTTAAGGATTCTCCATCAGTATGGCACTAGCCAAGCTGTTTGTTTTCTATTAAAGATTTGTTTTGGGACTTTCAGGATGGCAAAAGACTAGCCCATAGGACATAAAGGATAAGCTTAGATATAAAATAAAAAAAAAAAGGAAAAGATGTGATATCATACGTATAAGTGCACCCATGGGGCTACTCATGACTTCATTTGGAAGCTGAAGGATGTAGTCTGGAATTGTGGTGCTAACAAGGAATTGTGCCACCTCATTGCTGAAGTTGTTGCAGTTATGACTGAGAAGGTTGTAAGTCTCCGCTGTGTAGCGTTCGCTGATCTCTTGCAAGTACTCCTCAAAGACTTCCTCAGGAACATGTGTCACCCCCAATTCCACAACTCGGATTGGAGTTCCATAGGGAGTCTTTCCAGCTGGGTCGTGTTGAATGCCTCCTGAGAAATAGAATTCCTTTCCATAGACTACCAAACCAGTATGCCTGTCATATCTCACATTGCAAGATGGAAGGTTGAGTGAATATGATTGCATTATAATGAGGCAGAGATCTCAAGTATATTTGTAAGCCAGATTTCAACAGAACCACTTCGATTAATTTCCAATAAATCTGTGATTACAGCAAGTCTAGTCCCCAAGTTGACTTTATCAATAAATATCTAATAAAACTGCAAATTTCATTAAATCTAATCCCCAGATTTACTTGATCAACGAATCTCCAATAAAACAACAATTACAGTAATATAACCGCCTCAGTATTATTAGGTGCACCTTCTTGTAAACATTGCATGCTTTGACCTCATCAATATAGAGCAGCTGCCTTTACAGATATGCAATTTGAAGACTCAGAATTTGTTCGACATGTGAAATCAATTATTCTAACATTTGCTTTGCAAAGACAAGTTTAGCTCTGAAAATTCTTAAAGCATTCTTCTTGCACAAGAATTACCAGAACACCCACTCTACCAGTAAAGAGTCAAGCTATTGAACCCAATCTTCAACAATCAGGAATTCTAGAGACGAATGATTTGAACTCTCAGATTGTTTTCTACTCAACCCCAGAACATCACAATTAAGCTGACTTGATAGATATGATGAAATTGAACCTGCCATGAACTTCTATAATTATATCTAGGGCTATCAAAAATATAAAAAGAAAAATATCAAACCTAACCAAGCAAATGACTAAAGAAAATAAGTGATCTATTTGCAGAATAGGCTTCTGAGTCTCCCGACCAAATTGAAGTCAGCTACTCAATCTGGAATAGCCCCATGCTTCTGATAATTGGATATTTCTTGGTTATGGATGTGCAATAGTCACAATGCCGTAGATCAGGTGCATCAACCAGATGTAAAACCTAGAGAAGTTTCAAGTAGACAGCATCAAGCCCTTGGTGTTTGCCTTTGATGCATTCATTTCAACCTTTGCAAACGTATGATGCCAACAAGTTGTCATTAAATCTTCGATGAAAGACATGTCATTACTAATCCAACCAGGAAAAAATAAATCCTTGGTGGACCAATAAAGACAGTACCAATCGGTATTCATTATCTCAGAACTAAAAAAAAAGGTTTAAACCAAAGCGAAGTATTAAGTATTCTATTTTGGATACTTTTATTCTTTTAAGAAGAATAATATATTAATCAACTTTCAGTATGTAAGTGTTGCATGTTTTAGATCATCAATCATCATGAGCTACATGTTGTCAAATGTCATTGCAAAAACACCATTATAGTGGATCACAATGTGCACTTTTTTTTTTCCTTCCAATAATCTAACCAGCTTCAAATCTTTGATTTTATTTGGATTTTCTATAATACATGAATTACCCACCTACATGACCACAAAATGCTTCACAGGAAAACCCACCAAAATAATATCACCCTCTTTCCCTTCCATCCCTTATAGAGTTAAGTTAAAAGTAGAGAGAAAAGTAATTATAAATATCTATAATTTTCATACATATAGCATATTTCTATAGTAGATCCTGTTCTATAACCTTGTACTACTCTATCTACAAATTCTAAGGAGAAACGCAACCAAAAACCTGAGCTATTTGTCCAAATGTTGAACAACACAAGGAAACAAATTTCTAGTATTAACAAGTGACTCCATCAAGATCATCAGAAAGAGCTGACGAACCATGGTTCTGAACCCTAAGCAGTGAATTTGGTGTCAGAAGCCTATATGGAACGCTCAGTAAGTCGATAAGAAATCAGACCAGAAACTTATTGCAGACTTCAATTTGATAAATGGTTTGGTCCAATAAGTTAATTGAAAAGCTTCAGTAAAAGATCAGTAATCAAACACACACAGCCTTAACATGACCACATTGTAGATCTAATTTTCACTAAAAACTTTGCATATGCCCTGATAACGATACTACTATGCAAGATAGTCCCAGACTTGCCTATGATAGTTTATATTTATAGTGAATATGTCCAATACAAACTCAAATTAGGACAGAAGACTTAATCATGCACGAGCTTTGATTGGCAGATCAAACCACCCACTAAATGAACACTCTGCCCTAAACAACCGCCCATATATTTTTCACGTGTGCAATGTTCTCAATAATTTTAATTTGCCGTCAAAAGCCTCAAACTAAATTTCCACAATGGGTTCTGAAAGAATGTACTCCTCGTGAATAGTGATCTGACAACTGCACCGTTCTTTCTAAACAAGATTTTGGCAAATGAATGAGAGAGCAAGAAGCTTACCATATGGCTTCGATAACCTTTCCCAAAAATGTCATTGAAAGCTGCCGAGCAAGTCCTTGGCTTAGGTCGTACACATGTAACTTGACCTTGTACCCATCCTGCGGCAAAAGCAACAAACTTTAACAAAATCGATCAAGAATACAAATAATTTTATCACACGAATCTGCATCTAGTTGCTACCTCTGCCATCTTCCTAAAATTCCAAAGATCCTTGCTCGAAGCTTCAACTCAAGAAAACCTGAGAGAACCAACATTAACTGAATAAATAGAAATTATTTATCCATGACTGCCTAATCTAGGCTAATAGTTTCTCTTAGGATATCAACAACAATCCCTAAAGTTACAACCAGATTAAAGCAGCGAAAACTAGCACGAAAAATAAATTAATCGAAACGGATTCGACAAACCCAAAACAGAAAAGGACAAAAAGATCTCGATTCCGTATTCTAAACCTGAAAATTCGTTGTCCACGAAGAAAGAGATCACACAGAACGAGAGCGAATCTCAAATTAGCCCCGATAGGATCGCAAACATAAGATCGGATCATTCCAGACAGCATTCGGAGGAGAAATAGATCTAACAGTAAGTCAGAGAGAGAAGAGAATACCTGCGAGAAAGGGAGATCGAGAAACCGAAGCACGAAGAGGAAAGCAGCGAATAGATGGGAGGCAAGGCCTTTTAGAGGCCCAGCCCTCTCGACTGGTGAAGAGATCGAGGCAAGATTCTATACAGAGTCATTGCAGAACGAAACATTGCAATGCGACTGGATGATTGCCATGTAAGCAAATAGAATACCCAGAGAAATACCAACGGCCATGATTGAATTACTGGACGACGCAGCAGCCTTCGGAGCCCCTTGCACGAGTTCTTTCTTCGAGATCTTGTGTGAGGACATGGAAGCACATGGTTGCGGTGGAGGAAAGTTCTTCAAAACCTACCCAAAGGGTGCGGGAGTCGTGGCAGCCACGTAATGGAAGCATGGCGGAAGCTTCTGGAGACGGTAAATGAGTCCGTGGACCGGGTTATCGGGTCCGGATGCCCACGTTTTTTGGGCCGCGCATAGAACTACATCATTATAATTAACCTCTATTAGACGACGGTCAGCATGATGACATTGAAACCCAAATCGAATAATAATATCATCTTTGAAGATACTATAAATACATTAGAGGTCAAATAATATGTGAAAACAATAAAATATTCATAAGATATTTAAGTTTTATAGTTTTAATTCAGTAATGGTTTGTGTTTACTAGCTGGATACATGAAAGTTTTTTAAATATTTAGAGCGATATATATCTAGTATTAAAAAGGAAAATGTATTGTATCAAAATATAATGTGACAAATATGTTATTTCCAAACTTTTAAAGTTTACATATAAAACACCTTTTTTGGAAGAAAAAAAAAAGAATATATCAAGAAAATAATATCCATGCCAAACAAACATAATATTTCCTCGCTATTCGAAGTACTTTACCCCGAGAAACTAAATGGTTCTGTCATGCAAGAAGAGATTAAAGCTACTAGTTCTACATTAGACAAGGATATCCATAGGCAGGAGAGCTTCTCTTTCTTTGAGGGAGGATGACATTTGATCTTCCTCTTGTGCAAACTCCTCTCCATTACTATTATTTCCATTTGGAAAGTTTACGTGGTAAACATGTGTACATAAACATGTCAGGGAAAAAAAGGATTTATTTGGGACGTCCTTCAAGATTAGGGTTTAATGCTGATCGGATCCGGATAGATTCTTTCCATGCACGTGAATCCAAAGCTCCTCGAAAACCATGGCATTGAACCATCAAAATCAACGCCCATATCTCTTCTGCCATGACGCAGGAATCAGCATAAAAGCCCGTAAACAGTGGGCTATGCTTCTGCTGTCACAGCGAAGAAAGCAACACACGCAATGAGATCCTACATGAACTGCAGACCCTTTCCCCATAAAAATGTATTCTGTGTCTCCCAAAGTACCGCCACGCATGAAGTGTAATTTATCTGGTTCTGTTCATGAACTGATAGCCCTACTACTCCAGTCTCTGGGACCAGATGGCCTCCACCTCTTCTTCCTGTGGTAGGATGAGATGACCACCTCTCCACCCTAGAGAGTCCTCTTTGCACGGTGCTCACCTGGAGATTCCTTCCGTGCTTCTCAACAGCACGATCGTATTCTGCGGCAATGTGATTGGAAACAGCGAAGCTTGGAAGTGGTAGAAGCGAAAGAACCAGGTTCCATGATGCTAAATTTGGTTCCAAGATGGAACTGTTCATGCAGGATAGTGAGCTTGATGAACTGTAGCCGCAAGCACAAGATGGTTGGGCTACAATGCAAAGCACATCAGACCCAAGATCATGAACAACATCCCCTTGTGTTTGCTGAAAGCTAGAGAGAACAAAACTGGAGGACCAAAGGTCACAGAAGCGACATCGAAAAAAGGAAGGCTCAATCTTTGAGCCAAAAGCCGCTCTTTTTTCATCATGATACACGATCTCCAGCCGGATAAAAGATGATTCCTTGCTGCGGTAATCTTTTGTTTGGTCATGGTGGGAAGGAAAAGATGGGGTTGTATTTCAGGGAAACGGAGTGCTCTCATGGAGCTTTCCTGTTGAAGCTGCTCATTGTTCACATGAAACTACGCTGCAACAATCAAAAGCAGGCATGCTCAATTTTCTTTTCAGTGGAGAAGTGCAACAGGAAGAGAAGGAACAGTGGATAAAGCGAGAGAAAGCTTCTTTCCCTCGCTTGTTCCTCGAGAGAGAACCTAAAGCTGAAGGAAGTTGCACCCGTTTGCTGAATGATGACACAAGATTTGGATTTCTCATGGCTTTTGACATGATGAGTACCTCGTCCTAAAGCAAAAGAAACATTTTTTTGACTCTGCTCAGTGTAGATGTGGAACTATATATGAGCTCTTAATATATCTTTTGTGTTCAAGATGAAATCACAGTAGTTATCATTTATACAAAATCAAGAGATAAAGGGAAAATAGCATATGATTTATGAAAATTGTGATAGGAAATGATATTTACATTTCGAAGCACCATCGTCGTTACTTGAGTCGAAGGGTCGTTAGACTTGGAATATATATATATACGATTTGGTGAATCGAGGTGTGCACTGAGCGGTGATGAATTGGCGAGGGAATCCAGGCAGTGGGTAGCGGGCGCGGCGCCACACGAGTGTACGGGCTGCAGCGGCCGAGGCGATCGGGGAGAGTGGCGATGGGACTCGTGCCAATTTGAAGCTTCGTGACGCAAATCGTTGCTCATTTGCAGCGACCACGCCACCGCCTACGGCCAGGGAGGGTTGGGAATTTTGTCGTCACGTGCGTGGGAGGGCGTTCTAGTTGCGGCGCTTTGTCGGATTCCCACGTGGGAGATCACTATTCGCTCGGTGGATTTTTTTTGGCGGGAAGGTGGAGCGAGCGATGCTGCTTTTGAAATGGGCGGGAAATCCCACTGTGAGATCTTTTGGACGTTCTGTAACGTCTGCTTTGCTACATCTGTGAAGAGATACTACTTGATTGGATCCAAGTTTGCGTCGAATCATTTCTTTGGTGGAGATGGAGAGATGCCGAGAGGCAGTGGTGGGTGGAGAAATCATCTAAAAGGAAAAGAAAAATTAAAGGGTGTTTTGTGTGTCTCGATATTTGACATAAATTTTATGTACTAACATCTTATAACCTACACCCATAAGTTTCTTGGCTTTTAGATTTCCTAATGTTGTTTTAGTCTTGAGGAGGGTTATTGATTCTCATAAGATCTTAGTCTAATTCTTAAAGGTATAAGATTGTTTGACATGATCGATCAAAAATTAAATGATCTTATAATAACCAATATATTATTTTCACAAAGATAAAAGTCTGACGAGCTTAAGTCGAAGATAGATAATATAGTATGGATTTGTCTTACTAAATAATATCTCACGTAGATCACAAATGACTTATGGATATTTAATTGGACTTCTCAATAATACCCCTATAAATTAGGAATTAAAGTAAGGCAAACAAACTATTACCTCTTAAGTCTTCCTTTAATTTAGTTTTTGATGACGAATCAGTATATATTGCAGCCTAGTGCCAATAATTCCTTACAATCTTGTTTAAGTCGATGATGACATGTACCTCATGCTCCTTATAATAAAATATATTTATTATATTTAAACCTGATTGATAAGGTGGAAGCAAGCGATCTAACATAAGGAGCCAAATTGTCATATAGGAGTTGAACTGCCGAAACGATGCAAAAGTGTCGAGGTGGAACTCCTAACTTGCCAAGGTCTCCATGCTCTTGTCATGGAACTCATAATATGTCAAGATCTTTAAGCTCTCAAGGTGCCTGCATTGGAAGTTGACGTTGACATCGAATATTCTCAACATAATCCATGCATAAATTAGTGGGGTCTAAAGTAAAATAATATAAGAGTTCAAATATAAACGATAAATAAATATATATATATTATTTGCAATCAAGACATCATAATTGTGAAAATATTCTTATGATTGAGGTGATTGATTTGACAGAATGGTTTGGTGTCCATGTGTCAAGTCGGAAAAATGATGATTTCACGCTTATCAATACCAATACTAATGTACTCAAATATAATTCATCATGTCCTAAATGAGTAATTTCATCGTGATGTAAACGTTTACCCTCTTAAATATCATTTTGAAAAGGTCCAAAAAGGAAAAGGAAGGCAGATCACGTTGGCTCTTTTTGTTTGTTCATAGTAGGGCCAAAGTTCGTGAGATGCTGGAGGTAAAAATAGATCACAAGGATGAAGAATCTACATGTTCACAATGTGAGGCGCAGTACTTGTCGTGCAGGGATAAACATAGGATTAGTACTTGTGATGCAGAGATGAACATTGGATTCCTTGAGAAAGATTCGCTTGGAGGAGTTGAGAAGCTAAAGGAGGGGAAGAAAACACTGCAACAGAGAGTAGATTACATACAGCATCGGAGAAAGCCATTGGGATGGCCGTCCGTGCACGGGTGGCCCATTAGTTTATGGACGGAGAAGCTCTTCCGTGTGTGGGGATATGGCCATGCATTTCGTTTTGGTTCTAAAACGAAGCCTTCTCTCCGATTCCACGGACTTTGGATTCGGCATTCATTCTAATGGTTATGATGCAATATGCGTAATTATGATCTTTTTTTATTTTAGTTATAACCATATTAATAAATAATAGGGTAAATTCTTCAAAAAAAATTTATATTCATAAATCTCTAGTTAAAAAATATTTTTCATTTATTTGTATCTTTTATATATATATATATATATATATATATATATATATATTACCCATGGCCTTTCCCCATCAGTCATTTCTCTTCATCATCATTTGTTATCTTCGTCCCTCATTCGTCATTGTTATTGTGTTCTTGTCCCATCGCCTCAATCATCTCCTTTGTTCGTCGCCTCCACCTCTTGTTTGTCTTCATGTTAGTAATCAATGTGGGCAGTCTCTTGATAGAGTGATCGATGACGATTTATTATGTGAGTCAATCTCGTAGTCATCGTTGTTGTTCTTGACCTTCACTCCTCTTTAACGCTTCACTTTTTTCTACTTATCATTCTCAAGGTTTGATCATAAATGTTTCACCATCGCACATAAAAAAATGTTGCTATCATTGACAAAATAAAATCAAAGATAATCATACCCCACATGTATTTTGAATCTCTCCTTCTTAACAATGACAACTATAAACGAAAGATAGAGATGGCTAAGCAAGGGTACAACAAATGAGGGCATCGAGAAGGATATCACTAAGTTCCTCCCATTGCCATATCGTTCCAATCGTGATAAAGGGATAGTAGTGACGGATCAATCAGATACATTAACAATGATGATGTTAATGTACAACTCGATGATATTAAAATCATCAATGAGCAACAATAAATCCTCTTAAATGATAATAAAAAAAGAAGAAAAAAAAATGAAGATGAAGGAAAATAGGAGGTGAGATGAGAGTAAGAACGAAAATAACAAGGTACAGAAGTTAGAGACAATGATGTTTTTAGGAAAACAAATATTTTATGAGAATAAATAAAAAAAGATGCTAATTGAGAGTTTATGAAAATATTTTTTTAAAAAAATATTCTTAATAATATGCATGCATAGATTATGATAACAACGTTTAAGTATATATCAATATAAACATATAATTATATTTTAGAGGAAAAAATGATGATAATCCCATAAACTATGCACCCATATTTATTTTTTGAATCAAAATTTTTTTATTAGTTTTATTTTTCATGAAGAGAGTAAATCTTTGTATCGAAGGATAAAAAATAATTACCATTAATAATATAGCGGTATTTACTATTAATAATATAATTAAGAAAGTCAATCAATATATATTTTTTCACAATCTGATTAAAATATAATATAATAAAAATATATTTAATCGATTCCTTTTAATGAATAAACTTAAGTCAATTTCGATTAAGTCTTACTTAAAATACGCCTACAGATGCGTTTCAAGTACAATATACGTACGTTGTTGTCGCGTACAAACATCAACCTCTGTTTTTGCTTCGCACTACCACTCCAAAACCCCACCTCTCTTCCCCTTCCCCCCACTATCTCTTCCCAAAACTCAAGACCACTCCAAAACCCCACCTCTCTCCTCCCACTATCGCTTCCCGAAACTCCTTTTAGTCTGTTTCCATTGCCGTTCTCCGCTTCTTATCTCTCCCCACGCCTTCTTTCGTCGTTACTTCTCTCTTTTGTGGAGTGAACCAATAGAGGGTGAAGGAGGGGAAGGATATACGATGGGGAAATATATGAGGAAAGCCAAACTTTCCGGCGAGGTGGCGGTCACGGAGGTCCCTGCCCACCAGCCCTCCCTTGGTGTCCGCACCCGCGCTCGGGCCCTTGCCGCCGCAGCCGCACAGGACTCCTCCCTCACCTACCTCGAACTCCGCAGCCGCCGCCTCGAGAAGCCCGTGCCTCTGGTTTCGGCATGCAAGTCCAAATCTAACCCTAGTCCAAAGCTTACCTCTCAGAGGGCGAACCGTTCCTCGGCGTCGAATTCGCCGTCGGCGGGGCCCGTTCGGATGAGGAGGTGTTTGGATAGGGGCGAGGGTGCGTCGCCGGATGTGGAAGTGTCGTTCGGCGAGAACTTCCTCGAGTCTGAATCGAGAGAAAGGTGGGTTTTTGCCGGATTCTTTGCCCGAAAAACTGATTTTTTTAGCTAGGCTTCCCAAGCCTGATGCTTTTTGTCGGATCTTGTTCGGTTAGGGTTTTGTTTTTTTCTTTCTTTTCCAAGAAAGTTCTTTCTTTTTGTTCTTTTAGCACCGAAAAATAAAATTATATCAAAATATAGGTTATCATGTGTCAGTCTCTCGTGTAGTTTCTTCTGACTTGTATGCTTGACAACGAAATTGATGGGGTTTAATCATTCTATACAGCTGTTCTTTCTTCGTTCTTGGTGGGTGCTACCTACAAGATTATCAGCAACCCTATTTTACACTAGGGTTTAAGCTTTGAGTTTGCTCTGCTCCTTTTTTGTTCTGTTTTAGGTTTCTGGGCTTACCAATATCTATATTTTATTCTTATTGGACAATGGGGAGTTTGGACATGTTTTGTCTGGAAATGCAGTATTCTTCAAAAGAAAGTTCTCATTATTATGCTTCTCTTCTTTGGTCTTGGAGTTGATCCTTAGAAATGCTATTCACTGAGGCCTAATTTCATCTTTGTCCTTGCAACTTCTGTGGTTCTCACTGATTTTTGGTTTCTAAGACTTTGATTTTATTTGCTTCCGCTTCTGCTACTGAACTTGTTATTTGATTTTGTAGCTTGTTTCTGACATATGGATTACAAGCTTTACTATCAGCAGATCGGTCGTCCCTAGTTATGCTCTTCTTTCCAATCTATTCATATGATTTATGGAACTCCTATTTGTGTCCATCACTGAGGGGACCTCCTTGATGCCTATTAATGCCGGAGTGGATTTACCAGCTAATGACAGCCTACAATTGTGGCCTTGCGTTTTTTTGCTTCCTTGGTACTTACAAGATGCTTGAGACTGCTAGGTACCAAACAGATCCTGATTCACATAACTTGGTCCAACTAAAACTCATCAAACTCAACGAAGTTGGGTGGCATTTATTCTCATTTATTTTAGTTCCATGATCTTTTCCATACATTTTAGTTCCAGGAGTAGGATGAGGACATGCTGTGAAACTTAGCCTTCTAAAATGGTTATACTGAGTTATTGATTACAAAGTCCCATACTGTTGAGTTTTCTTTTTCTTTTTTAGGTTGAAGGCAAGGGGGGAGAGGGATTAGTGGTAGTTTGAAGTTGAGTTGATCCCTGGTGGTTCTGTGGATGGACCATTGGCCATGGTAAATAAAGTGGTGAGGTAAGTGAAAAAACAAAGGAAGAACAAGATAATGGTTGGACATCTCAATTGATGCTGAGTCTGCCTGCAAATCAGTAGGCAGGTTTGATCCTTGTCGACGAAGTGCGTGTGATCATGTCTATATCTCAATTATTTGTCTTTGTTGCTAGCATTCTGCTCTTGTTTTGGAGTGCTTTGACGATAAATGGTCACTTCAAGCATGTGCACAATTAGATTTGAATTTTTGGTAGCTTTTTTCTTCCGACAATGGTTGGTATCATTAGCACTTGACTGTATCTTTTGTCTTTTATGTGGGTTCATGTGTAATCTTTAGAGCCCTCGTTTATGTTTTGCACATCTGAATCAATCTTTTGATCTGACTTCTCGTGAGTTGGAAGCTTGCTGTGGTTCTTTTGCTGCCTTCTTTACTTACAGTTGGATGCATGATGGAAATGTTCGATTGCAATGTCCTAAGTATATCGGAGCTTTTATTAGTGCTTTTTGGGTCCATTGTTGAGTATTTTGAGGCTTTTATTATGTGCCTGTGTTTTCATTTCTTGGATAAGTTATGTTTTGAGGATCTTATGATTTTTTTAAATTTTATTTTACTTGAGTGCTTTGGTTCTAATGCTATTTCTCGGTTACTGCTTTGTCAGAGAGATGACACCTTGCAACTCGATAAGGGATTCTGCAGCAGCAGTGACTCCAGGTTCTACAACAAGATCTAGCTACTCAATTGCTGGTCACCGGAGAATGCAGAATCCGATGCTGCAAAACTTCCCTACTGATCACGAAATGGAAGAGTTTTTTGTGGGACTAGAGAAACTCCAGCAGCAAATATTCATAGAAAAGTATACAATTCTTCATGTTCTTCTCATTTCTTAAACTTACTAGAAAAAGAATGTGCTGCTGAGTTCCATCTGCATCTATTGCTATAAAACCCTGATGTACACCTCTCTTACCAACCTCTCTTCTTGCCTTTGTCTTACTTCCAGGTACAACTACGATCCCGTGAATGACCACCCACTCCCAGGCCGGTATGAATGGGTGGAAATCGACTCGTAGGGAGAACTATCTCTGTCCAGGAATTCCAGAGGAGAGAGAGAGAGAGAGAGAGAGAGAGAGAGAGAGAGAGGAGTGCAATGCCAATGGTTTTTGTCACCACATCCAGAGCTCCCTGTTCCGGGTGTAGTGTAATGATCTTTGGAGCTGACAAGGTACTCCTTGGTGCAGGGAAGATGATGCCGAAGCATATGGTAACTCTTAAGAGCTCATTCCAAGGTGCGTTGTAGGGTTACTCACCTTCATAATGCAGCAGCAGCAGCAGCAGCAGCATTCTTGGGTCGGAACGGAGATCAACAATGCTGCACCAGAGTCAGTGTTACTAGTAGCTACAAGTTCTTGTGATGGTCGCTAATGGTTCAGAGTGGTCTGTCAGAAATATAAAATGACCCATTTTCCTTTATTCGATCCTTGTGGACACACAACTCGATGTAGGCCAGAAAGAGTCCATGATAGATATGTTCTGGTGAGCATGCTCCTGATGGTACTGTGTTGAGCTCTGCCATATGCCGGTGTGTCTATAATGGTCAATGAAGGGAGTTGTTTTACCATGGCAGAGCACCTCTCATTCTCATTTTTACTGTTTGATGGGCTTCTGGGAATAATTTCTTTACGTTTCTTTCTCACGTCGACAGCTGTTGGCTTGCGAAGTATTAACTAGAAAAGATGGTGCATGAAATCGATTCTAATGTAATGCTGCGTGTATGTATATTAAGGATCAGTCGTAAAACTACATTTTCTTTTGTGTGCTGAATATTAAGCCTCGCTACATCGGTTTCCCAAATCTTATTGCTTGTTGATGGCTGAAACACTCACGACGCATTCAGTTTAACCATCACATATGCGATGTTTACAGCAGTGAAATATAAAGACGCTAATGCAACTACAAGCATTCTCCAATATGCATATCAAGATATCACAGCATCTGCGAGACTAATCTGGTCTTCTCGCTGCACCACCAATGGATCATAAGCATTGAACTTGGCCATTCGTCTCTTTCTGATCGCACTCCACCCCTGGTTCTTTCCTTCTCGCATCCATAGATTCGCATAACTCCCTATTGTAGGAGTAAATGTTGCTCACATATGAGAAGAAGATGAAGTTGAAGACACCAAGAACAGTGAGGAGTGCATAGTAGTAGTCTAGACGTGAGGCATTCAAGTTGTTCAGTATCCATCCCTTGCCATTCTTGCTCGTCATGTCAGCCACCAGTTTTAGGAGAAAGCTGCTGAGGAAATTACCAATCCCATAAGCTGTCAAGGAGAAGGCAGTCCCCAAGCTTTTCATGCTCTCCGGAGATTGGTCATAGAAGAACTCTATCTTCCCAACGACCAAAAAGGCATCTGCTATTCCCATCAGCACGAACTGAGGAAGCAATATGAAGATGGTGACAGGAACTTGGCCTCCCGTCTTGTCTACTCCATGGCTTCTTGCAATGCTTAGCCTTCTTACTTCGGTAAACGACGCGACCGACATGGTGGCGATCTGAAGCGCCACTCCCACTCCCATTCTCTGGAGCAAGGTGATCCCCCTTGGGTTCTTCGTCCAAACTCTCATGATCTTTACGAAGTAGCAGTCGTAAAGGCCGACCGATACGAGCATGGAAACAGTGACGAATGCTCCCAGGCTAGCCGGGGGGATTTGGAAGTGCGGCCCCACGTGAAGATCCAAAGTAGTGCCTTGTTTGACGAAGAGGGTGTTGATCTGAGCGATCAGGGTGCAGGGAATGAACATGGCGGCCAGAATCGGTAGCAGTCGTAGAATTCGCTTCGTCTCTTCCACCTGTGTGACCGGGCACAGTGTCCATGGGGTGTTTGGGCTGCATTTTACTGCAGCTTTGTTGAGGAACCTGCACTTTGGAATGGTGAGAGAATGGAGATGCTTGTGTTCGATGATGGCATAAATTAGAGTACTTGTGGATGCACTGACCTTAAGGAATCGGTGGAGTCGATCCTGAACTTTCCTTTGTTAGAATACACCTCCAGATCAAGCTCATGAAGCTCCTTTGGGTCATTAGGTGTGGGAAGCTTCCACTTCCTTGTCGCAGCCACTATAACCCTTGCCATCCTGGCAAACGGACTTCCTTGGGGCAGTTTGTGCCTGTAATATGGTGTGCCAGCCAAAAAGATCAACACCGAGATCAGCAGACCAAAGGTTGGAATTCCATAACCTACACTCCATCCAACATTGTCCTGTATGTAGACCAAGAAAGTGAAGGCGAAGAGGGTCCCCACGAAGATGCTGAACATCCACCAGTTGAAGAAGGAAAGCTTGTGCATCTTCTCCTTGGGATCGAACTCATCGAACTGGTCTGCTCCGATGGTCGAGATGTTGGGCTTTGTTCCACCGTTTCCCAGTGCAATTATGTACAGTCCCCCAAAGAAGGCAGCCAACTGCAGCGTTGAAGCTGGCTTGCAGTTTACCTTGCAGGATTCTGGTTTCAGCGGAGAGATGGAGACTGCTAGCGTCAGCAAACACATCCCCTGTGAGCATGGAGTTTGGCATTCGTCATGCACAAGTTGAGAAGATGACGACCTCTCTAGATTCTTTGCCAAAAAAAGACTCCACTTTTCCTACTGGAGTTATCAAATAGATGCTCTTTCACTAACAATAAGATCAAGGATTATTACATGGCCACTGCTATTTTCTTCGGTTCAGACTGTTTGGTAGTGAATTATCATATATATTATGATGAGTATTTGCATTATCACATTTGCAAGTGTTAAAAGAAGATATTCATGTGTGAGAAGAAGATTGAAAAAAGGTACTAAGAGAATAATTCTGAATTTATGTTTGAGTTTGGCCCATAATATAACACCTTAAGTTTTTGGATTGAATTGGTGTTAGACTCAATACAACTTTGACTATTGACTCACTCATTGTTAATAGATTTCTAACATGATATTAGAGTCAAGATCTGTAAATGTGATAATTAAAAAGAAAAAGAAAGATAGGAGGGAGAAAGAGAAAAGAGGATGATTAAAAAAAAAAAAGAGAGAGAGAAAGAGAGTCTTCGTAAAGAGAGAGTGAGTATAAAAAAAATAATGATTGAAAAAAATGGAACCAAATTTGAATGATAAACGGTCATTCAAATTTGAATGATAAACGGTCAAGTTTACGATATGGATAAAAATTGATTGTTTGATCGTACCATTTATCCTATGGAGATAATTGAGTCACACATGAATAAGAAACAATATTAGAAGATATTTATATCTCATAAGGAGGAGATGATTGAAGAAAAGGACTAAACAAATATATATATATATATAATTATTAATTAATGAGTTGGTGTCTATCAGTATATTAACTAATGAGTTGCAGCACAGAAAGGTGATACACATTATGTAGAAAAACAATTGATTCGTGCTAACGCTATAAGTCAACGTGAATGTGAACTAGCTTGGGGGAACTTGAAAGCGATTTCTCATGAAGCAAAGAATTGAAGAGGAAGTCAGATAAGGATGAACTAAAATGATGGATGAAGTCTCGGTTCTCATTTGTTTTGAGTCAATCCATCATCACAGAGACAACCAAGATTTTTGCCGATTGTTTGATGGGGCGATGTCAGTGGCACGGAAGAAAAGTCCACATGGAGTCCAACGAGGTCACCGTCGGTTGCTGAAGGATGAAGACGATCGTGTGACAAAAAAGTCTACGGGGAATCCGACAGGGTCACAGTAGCTTCACGGCGCCGATATCTATGAAAGATTGCCTCCGCTTTGACCATCTTTGTAAAGCATGGGGAAGACTCGATTTTGCTGCCAACCATGGCAATCATGTCGAAGGTGATTGGCGATAAGTTGAGTTGAGGAAAGGGTGTCCTTTGAATTCATGGAGTTGGTCCTATGGTGGGTCAGAGCCAACTGGAACATTCAACGCTTCGGTCGTGTAAGACATGACGGTCAACTAAATAATTGCTCATGTGACATGACACCATATGTAGCGTGCTTGACATTAGGGTATCTCGGACAGTGAAACCTTATGATCAATTATTAAGGTTTTTACCAACAAAATTAATTACTATTTTTTTTATATTTTCGATGTAAAACCCTATCCAATAAGATTTCTTTCTTTTATGGAAATCAAATATGGAGTCATGGAGCTCCACAGAAGGTCAACTGATGAGCTCGACACAAACTTGTTGATGTCATGGAGATCCACACGTATCAAATACTTGTTCTTCTAGAAAAGCAGTGCTTCACTGGCGAGGATGGTGAGATGTCTTGTGGTCGCGTGGGAAGTATATGTTTCCAGTTAGAAAGGTTAAATGCTTGTATCTACTACAAGTGGAAAATAGATCAGCAATGCATACGAAAACTTGGAGTTACAGTGTTGAGATAAATTTTGTCTAGCAGCTAAAGATAAATATGTATTCTCTGTTGGAGCAGATGATGAAGCAAGCAACCCAGAGAAGTGAGGAAGACAGGAAGGAAGGCAATGAAATCAAACGAAAAAGGAGAACTAAACTTGAGTGGAAGGGAGTGAAGTGGAGTTACCGAGAGATAGATGGCAGAAGAGAAGAGGAAGGTCCAGTATCGGCCGAGAACAGCGTCGGCGACGTACGCCCCTAATACCGGTGTCAAGAACACAGTGCCCACCCAGTTGGTGACGTTGTTTGCTGCATCAACGGTGCCCTGATGGAGCTTGTTGGTCAAATACAGCACCAAGTTGGATGCGATTCCATAGTACGCCATCCTCTCAAACACCTCGTACACTGCACAACGAGAACGATCACCGATGTATGGGAGAAGCTTGGATGGAAGTTGTACAAGGCATTATTTGTTACCAACAACGAAGGAGCAAGCAGTCCATCCGCCTCTCTTGGATCTAAGCACAGGTCTCCCCTTGAGATCCACGGAGCCATCCTTGGCGTAGTCTCCCTCCCCAGTCTCTCTGCTCTCCGCCATTGCTGAGCTATGGTGCTTCGAACACTCACGGAGCGGTTGGCCATTTATAGCCGCTGTCAGACGCAGATTACCAATTTGTCCTCCACACTTATTCCTGGCATGCTCTTCTGTACCCTTCCGTACCCGAACTTTCATTTCACACTGTGCATAGAAGTATGTGCGGGTCAGTGCATAATTATTCGAAGCTTTGATAAGGAAGCGTGGAAAGGTCTTCGCTGAGGAAGCCCAGAGGTGCATGAGTGAGTTTGGGCTCACCGCTGTTGCCGTCAGGTCGCCCTCGTTCGGCTGTGGAAGACCGGGATGCCGCCATTGACAGCCTCGCGCCACGCCCTGAGAGTCGCACGCATTGTGAGCTCTTCTTGTTGCTCTACTCGTCTTCGTCCTCGCAGTTCAATGCACGTCTAACGACAAATAATTGATGTGTGGTTTAGTTCAGCAACTACTATGACATTTATATCCGAACATGGCTTCGAGATAAATGAATCCCCGAAGCAGCATAAATTATCATCGAACCAAGGTCGCATAACTTGAGGATAACATAGAAGATCAAAAGTAGTAAAGAAACATTCATCACCAAAGCACCAGTGGTCTAGTGGTAGAATAGTACCCTGCCACGGTACAGACCCGGGTTCGATTCCCGGCTGGTGCAAGTTTTTTAGTAGCTTCAATAAATTTTCCGAGTATAATTTGATATGAGTTCTATAAGAAAGAAAAATAATTTGGCGGCAGCTTGAAAGAAGCAAAGTACACGACCAAAGTAATCTACTTATAGAGACTATGGATATATAATCTACTTACGGAGACGGTCTTATCTCATTGTTAAAATTACCCCTTTCTCCCGAAAACGTGCAGTAAGAATTATTTGTCGAAGAAAAAATGACTACTGTTAACGCATGCCATAAAAGATTTCGTGTGTTGAGAATGCATAATTTGATCATATGCGACATACACATCAAGTTCACGAAACATGTAACCTTAAAATATGCCACTGCAATATAAAGCAAAATCCATAGGGAACAAAGAAATGTCGGCAATTTCAGATACAAACGAAACATTCAACACCTAACCATGCGAAACTGTTTAAAAGTCTCAGACAAGTGACCTCTCAAGCAAAGCTTCGATGAGCCTCTCAGGAACTCCAAGAGGTCGTTACAAAATTTTAAATCGACTATTGATAGCTCATCCCAAGTAGTCAAACGCTGTATCGACCACCTCTATTCGACTTGTCTCTTCTCGAGTCATCCTGCAGGAAGAGGAAACAAATACTACCTAATCAACATTCTGAGGATCAGATGGTAACACATACTATTTTGTTTTTCGGTTCACTTCAGGGTGCTAAATAGAACCAATAAAATTAAGGCAAATAAAAATCTGGATGTAGCATAAAATGCATTCGAGTCGAGATGCCGACATGATAGGCTGATGCCTGAGGTTTTAAGGTTGTAAAGAGATGTACATGAAAGTTGTATGCGATCTTCTCATTGAAGTCGATGATTTCCTTCCACTTCCGCCCAATGCTCATCTAACAAAAGTATTCATCGAGTTAGTTTCAGAACAGAGTCCATAATATCAAGAAACAAGGAAACAAATCTAAAGCATAAGAAGAAAGAAGTGATTTAATATCATCGTATGCTTTATTGTTCTCTTTTTTCTGGAATTGGGAACAAAATCAGGATTGGCCATAAGGTTTAGGATTAATATCTGATCAGATCAATCAAATCTGATCATGGAGTCAGGTATTCTATAAAGAACCTAAAGTTAAAGGTTGGTTAGGAATCAGCTGGAATCAGAAGGCAATCAGACAGATTGGTGGCATTGGTGAGCTTAGGCTGCAATAAGCCTGACAGGTATTGGAACTAGCAAATTGTTAGAACTGGCCACAAGTCAGTCAGACCTGGCGAGATCAGTCAGATCAGCCTGGGATCAGCAAAGTTCTGTTGATTCTTCCAATTCATAATGATCCACAAAAAAAAATCAGTATAGAACCTCATGCACTGGGGCATCCTACTTATAGGTGTACACCTCAGCACAATGGTTCTTACCCCTAAAATAGATAATACACTTATTGGTGTCTGTTGAATTATCGTACATAATAAGCCTACACAAAATGCATAAACAGTTGACAGATGAGAGGAAGTCAGAGATGGTTAAAAAGCAATAAAGCTACATAATGGTATTTGGTAACTTTGAAAACCAAAGATCTTAAAACCTACTTAGCTGTCTTGTGGACGAAAAAATCATAAGCGATATAGGAAAAAAGATCTTATAAAGATTATGGAAGGAAACTGGGTAAGAATTGAGCACGTTAATCTTAATCTCATCAATCCGGTAAGTAAAATAAAGTCTGAGTCTTGACGTCCCTTTATTTTACTTACCTGAGCAGTCAGATTAAGAATCTCAATCATACTTCATACGGCAGTTTCCCTTCGTCATCAAAGTAAAATGACACTACACTGTCTTTCATTTTGTATTACTTAGACTTCCATTTCTTTTTCCCAAATTTACAACCACGATGCTGTTTAGAACTCTTCATCTTTTCAAAGTGCTAAACAACATTAACTCAGCCAGTCATACTTGTAACTTCTTGGTGCATTTTGATATTCATTGAATCCTCTTTAGAGAGTTTTCTGTAATGCAAACTTCTTCAAAATTCAGATTTTAGTTTAATGCTTTACTAGTATCACCATATTTTTGGTACAAAACAGCATAAGTTGGTGAATAGTGATTAAGCACTCAACGTCACAACCTTTAATATTATTCAATCGAATGGTGCAAGCACACATTAAGCATAGCTCACAAATAATGCAGTGGTCATGCCATGAGTGCACGTAGGGGCCTTATCATGGACCAAAGACACCATCAAGTAACTAATTCAAAAACAGCACCCAAACAGTGCCACCAACATTTTCTTAGAAAAGTAAAGAACACGGTAAAAGAAAGAAACACGAAAACCCAATGTTGTTTATCACTACCTACAGTGTAAAGTGATTTATATTATATTATGTATTTACAGATTAATATCCATCACAAACTTATTCAAGTTGATTATGAAAGAAAAGAACCTGTACAGCTTCGTTGCTTGCTGCCTTTGTCCACAACGCAAGCTTGTCCTGCCTTTGGCGTACGCTAACAACAATACCACAAATTTCCTCACTCTCTTCAAACTGCTCCCCAATCAAAGCCATCAACTGCAAAATCCAGTTGATTGCATAGCAAAAAATTACTTAGGATTAAAATTTAGTAAATTTCAAAATAGTTGCTACAAACTTAAGAGCAAATTACTGTCAAAAATATAAAAATGACACACCGTCTCTAGCCACATGGTGTCAAGAGTGGCCTTTCTGTTACATGTAACAGTCCACTTGCCTCCATTCGCACATTCAGGATCTTCCCATTTGGGTTCTATCCCGGACTTGAAACAGTGGAAGTCAGTGTTAGCAGGCAATTTGCTCGGACGAAAGATCTGATCATACAAGCTGCAAAGAAAAAACAAAACCAAATACACAATTATTTAGCAAACTTAAAAGCTAACATGGAAGCTGAGACAAAATTACGACAGCCCCGGATAAAGATTGGTTATTTAACAACAGAACGAATGCCATAACCTTATTAACATCAGAGGGCTAAAAGTACATAGTGATATGATTCTTACAATGTTCGATTGAGATTACAACGAGTTTTATGCCAACTGTTGTTCGACAAAATAAATCGCAAAACAGTAGAAAAAAAGAAAATGATTTCAGCACCCAAATGCTTGCAAACTTTGAACACCCTGTTGTGCTGTTTGAGTTGATACTTCTAGAACTCTAACAATTAAATGGAGAAGCTGTAGCTCAAAGTACCGAGATGATGCTTTATTCCCTTTGAACATGAACTTATAGAAAAAAAAGAGTGATAACCACATGTTCTTACGATAAAAATAAGTACAATTGATTTCCCATCTTCATCGTTAAGGATTTACGGGTTAGAATCAAGATGGAAGGCGTCTCCTCCATTATTCCTTTTTTTAATATCTAAAGAAAGAAGGCTACTAATTAAATCATCAACACGAAAAACTGCAAAGAATCATACAAAGCTATGATTCACTTCCACGGCAAGCTAGAAAATATGAATTATAAGCAAGACGAACGATAAAACCTCTCAAGCAGCACAGATCGTAATATAGATCAGGAGGAACACATCGAACATCAGGGGTGTCGTACCACCAGAACTCCTCGACGGTGTCGAAGGTGTACACTTTGCGAAGGGCGCTGCCCCAGGCGGCGCCCTGTTTCGGCTTCGACTGGTTGTCGAACCAGAACGTCCACTTCCTCTCCAGGCGGTGCGGCGCCTCTACTCCGCCCTCGCCACCAGAGCTTGCTGCCATCGTCTCGCCCACCTCCGCCATCCTCCTCTCCAATCTCCGTCGACTCTCACAGAACCAGAAGCGACGAAACGCCAAAAGCGAGCCGCCACAAGAACGAAGGGTTCGGAGTCGGTCGCATAAATAATGAGGTTTCTTTACGTAAGCCCCTCACATCATTTCATTTGCAAATAAAGTCCCACGGTTTATAATAAAGTCCCCAAAACGTCTGCGAATTAGTGTGAATTAAATCTGATGAAATATTAACAAGCAGTGGTGTTAGGTCCGTAACAATATATTGTAAACACATGGCTATCTTTCTGCTTTTTTATTTAATATAACTTTTATCCGAAATAATTCAGTTAAATCAAATTATGACTCTGAATAAAAAATCATAAATAACTTCATGAGTTGAATTATATAAAAATATATATTAAAGATAAAATATATATTATATAAGTCAAATCCAAACCCCATACAAATCTCATCCAACAAATCTCAGTTGATTCTTCTTAATTTCATCAATATCTCTTCTTTAGAGATAAATATGAAATAGTAATTTTACATTCATTATATCTTCAATCAATCTAGGATTAGAGGATCAATCATATATTTTAGTGAATGATTTAATTACATAATTTGAGTACACGTCACAATGTGAACGAAATAACAAGCTCTCCAATTCATCACGGTATTAGAGCCCCTCTTGCCTCTAGCAAGACTTTTCCTTCCTTGTCCGATGATAGCAATTCCTCTTCTCCATCAGCTCCTTGGCCTCCTTCAGCAAATCGCCTCATCGACGCCTCTTCCGGCTCTTCTTTAAATAACAAACATTCAACTAGTAGATTTGTTGTCAAAAATGACAATCGCAACCTTCTATGACAGTCACCATGGTGCTTTATCAATAGGTGAGTTGTAGAGGTTTTGTCATCACCACAGAAGACCTCTCCTTTGATCGACGATTAGACTTGCAGTAGAAGGCCTCTCCTTTGCTGGTTTGAGTCCTCCCTTTATTCCTTTGATCGATGATCAGAACATAGACTGCATTGCTACCTGCACCACTCTTACGTGGACTCTTCTTCTTCATTAGACACCTCTATAGTATTGCTAATGTTCTCCTTATATCACATCAGGTGACTTGATCCTAATGCAAGCCTACAACCAAAGTCGAAGTCGTCATCTCCTCCGGTGATTATTCTAATTTGATTTTTTGGCGACACTTGACACTGAATAGACGACCTGCTGAACTGGAAGAAGTCCTCTTACTCTTTCCTACTCGTTGAATAGCAGATACTTGCATATGGCAGGCCCCTCCTAAATCTGCTACTATTCATTATTGGTCTAGCATGTCTTCTCCACCAATCACTTAATATCTATATCTTCTTCCTCCTCATCTAGATATGATACTTCAATTATTATTTCTTTAAAAAATAATAATTTATATCTATCTACAAGACTTATATCCATCAATACAACAACTCTAATCACCTTCAAACTATCCAAGATTCGTAACTATACATCTTAGCGAGCATAATTCACTAATCTCCTCTTTGGATATGATTTATTAGGCTACATCGATACCCTCTTCATTGCCCATCAGAAAAGATTCAAATACTGAGAGAACCTATCATAATACTAACTTCTGATCACAAGTTATGACTATGACAAGATCATCTTATTATACAAGCAATTTAAGTCTTAGTGGTTGTCTCTATGACACCACTAATATATTTGTATAGCATTATAGTAGAAGCATAGTCAGTTACAAATCACCCTCGCCAATTTCTCTCACACTCGTATGCTAAATTTTTTATTTACTATGATAAAAATAGCACAATATAGAGGTACTATTGCTAATTATATGTAAAATCTAAAAATTATTATAGACAATTTGGCTTTAATAGGTCACCCTCTAAGTAAAGAAAAGCCATTGTCCATAGTCTTAATAGATTAGAAGATGAATATAAGGAATTAACGATGACAATTTAGGCACGTGACTCACTAATGTCATTTGAAAAACTATACAACAAGTTAATTAAATATGAAACATATCTAAAATGATGAGAGGATGATAGAATCAACTATCAGAACTCAATTTAATTAAAAATCCTAAAGAAAGAATAATCAAAGGAACAAGAACTTCAATAAAGAATAGATGCCCCTTAGGCACATGAGTAATATACAAAACCATCCTTCCAACCATGGTGGCTACTTCAATCCAAACAACTCAAGAAATAACTTCAACTATAACTATCGATAGTTCTAGTATCCCAACAATAACAATCATTAAAAGGTTATTTGTCAGTCGGTTATAAAATTGGACATGCAACAAAATATATCGATTTTAACTCGTCTACTATCATACCCAATTAGCCTTAAGCAAATATCATGATTACTTCAACTGCTCATCCAAGCAATTGGATTATTGTCTCTAGTGATTCTCATTATGTTACATTTAATTTACAGAACTTATCCATTCATAATAATTATGGAGGCAATAAAGACATCATCATTGGTAACGGTAATAAAATTCTTATTACTTATATTAGTTCCATAACACTTAATTCACGCACACGAACACTTTTACACTTGATATATTTTATGTGCACCTCATATTAAAAGGAATCTTCTCTTTATGTCAATTCTATAAATAAAATAATACCTTTATATAGTTCTTTCTTAACTCATTTCTTATAAAGTAACCAAGCAAGGTGACATCTTTAATCCAAGGCTAGAATAAATACATTTATAAATAGCGTCAATTTTATAAATCATATAACCAATAACTCTTACTTCACTTATTGCTTTAATTGATGTGTGACATCTGCTATCCTCTATTCAACAATAGCTAATTTCTCATTATTCTCTTTTAACTTTTAAATTAAGTAGAATTATAACTTATTGTGATGCTTGCCTTAGCAATAAATATCACAGACTATCTTTAGAATGTCCTTCATATTCTACTTTAAACTATTTAAAATTATTTAGACTGATGTCTAGCATTACACCAACCATCTTTTTTAATAATTTTAAATTCTATATCATATTCGTTGATTACTTCACTAAAGATACATGGTTATATCCTTTCAAACATAAATATGAGATTACCAAAATCTTTATCCATTTTAGAATAGTGGTAAAAAACTTCTTCAACCTACCATCAAAATAATTTATTATAATAGAGGAGATAAATACGTAACCCTCATAACTCACTTCTTATCCTATGATATATATCATCTAAAGTCACCTTACGCACACCTTAATTAGTTTGCTTTATTGAACAAAAGCATTGACATACAGTTAAATTTGATCTCACCCTTTTACACCAAAACTCTATACAACTAATCTTTTGATTAGTAGCCTTTCAAATTATAATATACCTTATTAACTATATATTCACCCCAATTTTATAGCACCAGTTATAATTTAAAAAATCATTTCACAAAACCCTAAATCTTTAAAAACTTAAAGTATTTGATCATTTATATTATCTTTAGCTATGCCCCTACTATCACACAAGTTAACACCAAAATCCAAACCTTGCATCTTCATTAGGTACTCCCTTAAACATAATATATTTCGATGCTTTGATCCTCAAATTCAAAATATCTTTATACTATATTATATTTTTTTTGTTGAGTCCACCTTTCCCTTCTAAAATTTTGCTCATTTAGTAATACAAACCATTACAACAATTATATATTATTAGGTTCATATGAGTACACCATAAACCCTCTCAAGCATACCCCTCATCACATCAACCAGCAGTTTTCCTATAGACCTATCCTCCCTTATCACTCTGGTACATAGCACCTCACCCCCTCTATAACTTCTTCATCTACTTCTCCACTAACTCACTCTGCAATGCTTAATGAAGCAACATCCTCGGTATCACAAATGAAGTCTTTATCCTCTCCTTGATTAACTGACACTAAGGTGCATTAGCCTGATCAAGTATGTGTCACTAACTCTTCACTAATTCTTATACCTCGAATATAACATAATAATACCATCAGGCTTGAACATCACATAACAATATGCTCCAAAAAAAAAATATTCAGACCACATCAAATCATTAAAATTATTTACATTGATGTTTGGGACCCTACCCCAACCACTTCCTTTGATAATTCTGTCATTTTCGTATATTACTTCACTAAATATACATGATTATACCCTCTCAAACATAAATATGAAGTCACAAAAATCTTTATCCATTTTAGAATGATGGTGAAAAACTTCTTCTAGTCTACTATCAAAACAATTTACTTTAATGGATGAGATAAATATCAAGCCCTAACAACTTACCTCTTATCATGTGATATACAATATCTCAAGTCATCATCATATATACATTAACTAATTGGCTATGTTGAACAAAAGCATCGATATATAGTTGAAATTAGTCTCACCTTTTTACACTAAAACTCTATGTCATTAATGTTTTGGTCAATAGCTTTTCAAACTATAGTCTACCTTATTAATCATATGCTCACCCCAATCCTATAATACTTAGTCATCATTTGAAAAACTATTTTATAGAACCCTAAACATTCAAAAACTTAAAATATTTAGCTATTTATGTTATTCATAGTTACGCCCCTATACATCACATAAGTTAATACAATATCTATGCCTTATATCTTCATCTTCATTAGATACTCCCCTGAATACATATGTTTTAGTGCTATGATCCTTAAACTCAAAAAATCTTTTTATAACGTCATGTTATTTTTGTTAAATTCACCTTTTCTTTCTAAAATCTTGTTCCTTTAGTAATGCAAGCCACTACAACAACCATACAACACCATGTTCATATGTGTGCACTTAAAACCCTCTTAAGTGCACCTCTCATCATATAAACCAATAGTTCTTCTTTTGAATTATCATTCTTTATCACTCTAGTACAATAGCACCTCACTACCTTTACAATTTCTCTATTTATTCCTCTACCAACTCGCTCTCCAATGCTTAATGAAGTAATGCTCTTAGCACCACAAATGATGTCTTTATCCTCACTTTTGGCCAAGCGACACCAAAGTGCATCAGCCTGATCAGATATATATCACTAACTCCACTAATTCTCATACCTCCAACACAATCTAATAATACCGCCAAATTTGAATGTCATATGATAATAAGCTCTAAAAATAACATCTTCAAACCACGTTAAATCTTTGATCTCTATGCTACCACAAGCTCTCCACTTGAGCCTACTAAACCCATCACCATTACTCAAGCTAAAAAAATCTCTATATTAACGTAAAGTCATGTATAAAGAATACGATACCATACACCATAGTATCACATTGACTCTTCTACTATCTCACCACACAAAATATCATCGGGTGTAAGTAGATCTTTCAAATTAAGTGGAACCTAAATGCATCTATTGCTAGATACAAAGTATGTCTAGTGGCTAAAGGGGGTTTCACCAAAGATCATGTGTTGATTTTATAAAAACATTTAGTTTAGTTGCTAAATCGACAAGAATTCAACTCATCCTGAGTTTAGCTATTACTCAAGGTTAGCATATGCATCAATTAGATGTTGACAATGCTTTATTACAATGGACCTTAATTGAAGATGCATTTATGCAACAACCGTATGACTTCATCTACCCTCAATATCTAAGTCATGTTTGTAAACTACAAAAAACTATTAATGGATTTGGCTAAGTTACAAGAGCTTAGTATACCAAACTTAGCTCCTTTTTTTATGTCAATTGACTTCGTCAAACTCCAAGTTTGACGTATCTTTATTTTTACGATAACAAAATAGAAATATTATATATCTATTGATTTATGTGGATGATATTATCATCCAAGGCAATAATCTCATAGAGATCAAGTAATTCCTTAAGCAATTGACAGATCGATTCTCTATTAAGGATCTAAGAACCTTAAGCTATTTTTTGGACTTTTCATATATCAAAAGAAGTATATTTAAGATCTATTCTCAAAGACGAACATGCCAAATATCAAAAAAGCTGTCACCCCATTACTCACCACTAAATCATACAAATTATATAATGGCAGCCGTACTATGGAACCCATACAGTATTGACAAGTACTTGGTTTCTTATAGTATCTATCTCTCACACGTCCATGCGCTTCATTTACAATTAACAAGTTATAACAATTCATATATCGATCCTCCATTGCGTATTGCGTATTGGTCTACACTAAAATATATATTATGATATCTCAAAATAAATAAAACCTAATAACAATATCTAACATCATAAAACCTTTCACTTGTAAAATATTTCAATTTCTTCGATCCAAGATTATCATCCTTAATAAAAATTTAATCTCATAAAAATATGATAAAAAAATCATAATAAAAAAATAATATTACGTTCGATATATCCTCAATTAACTTATAATTTAAAAATCAAATTTGAGTAAATGATTTGATTACATAATTTAAGTATATAATTAAAAAATTTTCTTAAAATCTACATAAATACATATCAACTTAATGAATGAAATAACAAGTTCTCCCCTTCTTCAATAATAAGGCGATCTAATTATCATGCATGTCGTACAGAGTTGTTTTCAATGGGTGACCACCACGACAAAGCAGAGACCAATATCAAATTTCAAGCGATTCACCGAACAGATGTCTTACGCAGTGCAAATCACGGAAACCAAGTCCGGACACTTACTGCGGAGACTCGCAATCAAGAATACTGATGCATTTATTTATTACACACTGAATAGAAGTTACGTACCATATGCACCGGGTAAATAGTTTCATCTAGCCAATGACACGGCTTTTTCCAACGGTGTCTGGCTTATTGGACAGACACACTTCCAAAAGAAACAGAACGTCGCACATGTAACCAGTGTTGATTACATCATTTTTCTATCTGAATATACATCTGCTAATATTGTGAATCATCTTCAACCAATCAAGACATAACACACACGAGGGCTAAGAAAATTCTGGGAGCTACCCTGGAAGAAGGCAACAAAAAAAAAAAAAAAAAAAAAAAAAAAAAAAAGAACAATCATGGTTGCGGGACCATATCCATGATGAATGACAGCCTTAAGAATTGCAGCTATGGCTGCCACCTTGTGCTGGAAATTAACAGCAATTAAGCCTTTTCTCCGGCTTTAGCGCATGTTCCTTCACACTGGAAATGACATTCTTGACATGCATGCTTCAGTTCCTCTTAATTATAAGTCATGAAAGAGCCTCCGAATGTGTTCAACTGCAGCAGGCATCAACGTGATTGGGCATCTCTTGTACTGTAAAGTGCAATATCACACGACAATCATCAGAATGGCATTCCATCCCACCAAAACTGAGAAAAAAATCCTGGGTCTCACCTGTGAAACATATTTAAATATGCAAGAATAGCAGAAAACAAAACCAGAAACAGTAACAACTGATGGATTCATCCGTTTCTGGGAACACAGAGGGCACAGTGTCCTGTCCTGTGGCAATGGAATCCCATCTCTCGCTACCTATGGTTAAACAGTCAAAGGTGCTTATAAAGACAACAAAAATAATTGAGAGAATAGCTGCATAGTTATTGATTATCCCACAATGTTAACATATTTAATTTCCTGGACAAACCATTACAGAAAAATAAAGTTAACCGTTGATTCACATAGAAGACTTCAAAATCAATTAATTATAACTGATTTTAAAGGGTAAAACCTCCGACAAAATTCATCCAACAAATTGGGGCATATACTAATTCAGGCTAGCAACATTTAAACAGATACCAAAATATGTTCTTAGATCAAGTAGATGAAAAGATAAAACAGCCAAAGAAGAGCAGGAAAGACATTGAGAAGATAACAGGTCCCCGTCTTAACCACAAAAAAATTTAAGCATAGCATATGAAAACCTGATCATGTATTATTGAAGTGTAAAGAATACCAGCATCAAAAACTAATAAAACATGTAAGAGGACAATGAACCTACCCTTGGGGGAGGTGGAGGTGGGGGTGGAGGGTACACTGTTGGAGCTGACATTCTTTCTTCTGCAGATTGGTACCACCATTCCATCATCTGCATAAATGATCATGAAGGTAACATGTTGGTTAAAAGTATGATAATAATGCAAAGGGATCAAGCCAATAAGCTGATGTGAGTTAAAGGAAAAGTAGCTGTTACTGGATTTATGGCATGCAAACAACAGCTGCAGGAGTTGCCATTACCATGCTATTAAATCGCACGAACTAGGGCATACTGGTCTATAATCACATCTACTCCAATGTTACTACAGAAAAGTTTGGGGTGAAATGGAAACAAGAAACAGTGAAAACTTAGGCAACACAGGTATATTTCATAAAACAAGATAATCTGTATATCTTAGTAGCAGCAGAATGTAAGATGTCCATATATTACAGACGTCAAAATAAAATGCATGCCTAAGTCTGCAGTAAACTTAAACTAACCAAATAATTTTGAAATAACTAACATCTTTGTACAATTCAGGATAAGATAAAGCAGCTACAGCATTATTATGCAAATTCCTACCGGAAAATATCCATGATGAATATCCAGACAAAAAGGAAACATAAAATAATTGACAATGAAACATGCATCCTAAACAGGCTTCACAACAAAGCATTTATACAAAGAAGAGAAGATACTAGTGCTTATATATCACAAAGTTAAATGGTAACATAATAATTGATACCATTCAATGTATGCCATTAGACAAACTGCTGAAGTTCCACCCCATTGAAGTATCCATAAGTTACATCTTTTGTATTATAATATACGGTACTAAATAGGTATATCCTTGATAACTATAAAGTCAAACAACATGTTTACATGATAACTATAATGTGAAAACAAACTTACACTACAATATTCCAAAGCAACAATTGGGTTCCCGATGTCATGCAATAAGAAACAGGTAGGAGATATGGTATACTTACTTTAAAGAAGAAAACAGCAGCTATTAGTCCAGTTTGGGCATAATCCAAAGTGGTGTATATGCAGCTAAGCAACACTCTCTGAATTGCCTACAAAAGCCAAGCAAGCCACTTGATAAGATTTAGCACATGAGCGTAGATTCCCGATGAAGAAAACAATGACATCACATTTCTAATCATACACAATTAAACCCACTCTTATTTTAACAAAAAACCAACATACCTTCAACCATGAAGGACCACGTAGTCTCTCACGTTCACGACTTCTGATCTTTGAAATTCTAGAAGATGAATCCATCTAGCTTGACATCAATTAAGTGCAATCCAATTATATAAGTCTCATCTATAAAGGATTTCAACTTTCACATTTAGCTATCTAGATTGCTACTGTAATCATTAAGATGGTGTAAATACAAATGAAGCTCTATAATAGACAACCAAATTGAAGCTCTGTGGTAGACTACCAAATTTGCTTAATATGGAGACATCAGACATGAACAGATACAGCAAAGGCTCTCAGGTCTATTGGTTGTGATTTGTCATCCAGAAAAATATAATGTCTGCCAAAACTAACAGGATTCATGGATGTATTTGACAATTTACCACACCAAGCCATCAGACTCACATGTGATGCAACAAATGACCAGCACAACCAGCCCAACACAGTTCCTATTCCTGTGCCAACTCAGGACAGGAAAAATGCTCAACAAGTAATTTGGCAGTTTTTGAATGATACAATAAGCATCAGCACGATCAAGTATGAGAAACAAGGAACTGAAGAAATTATGATATAATGCTATGTCAAAAAACAATCCTACTAGTAAGGAATGCATGATAAGTGCCTAACAAACCTGATGCAAAAGGTCTCTCTACTCCTCCAATGCAGTATTCAAGTATAAGATTTCAAGCTTCAAACACCCTAAAGTTCATGCATAGCATATAATGAGGTTATTCCAGGATCTTTATTATTCCTAGTAGAATGGGCTGGGCTACCCAGGCAACAAAATTAACGAATGGCACATGTAAAATTTCACTGGAGTTAGTCACTAATTGACATCTTGACAAAGTACTGCCAGAGTTCATACCAGTTCTTGCCCTGTGGCACGGCACACATGAACCCCAAGGGCATGTAGTCCTGGACCATAGAACCCAGTGGCATCCAGAAGATATAATAGCTGGTAAGCAAAAGACAGACCTGCAATGAATGGAACAACTTCAATTTATAGGTCCTAATTAAATTGCAAGTCACTTGGATCCAGACTAGTAAACAAGTCACTTGCAAGATGCATGAGGTTGGCCTTAAAAACCTTTACATCTCATCTGCATAGTTCCTAGGAAAGCGAAAGTTCTAAAATTAATTCAGCAAATAATTTTTGCTGATTTGCCATACATTCTTCTCTAAAGAAAAAATATATCAACTAAGTGAAGTGCATCCTTACATGCCTGGATGACATTTCAGCATTAGTCTGTACTGTGTATCCTCATTATTCAACATTCAAATAAAACACAAATTTGAAATAAAATGAATGAAAGGGGAATAAAAGGGAAGGATTCCATATGCTGCACGTTTGAAATGCTATACTCTCATTCCTGATTGCAAAGTTATTGGCACGATATGGCTTATAATACAGCCTGCCAATCAAGGACCAACACATGCATTTGTTCCTGCTACATTGATCCTTCCAGCGATAAGTTTGTAGTTTGAAGCGAACAAAATACCTTCATTGGTTGCATGGATCCATGGGTAGCAAGCACCTATAATTGCTTTAATTTTCCTTTTAAGATCCAGCACACTAGATCCTGCTTCAGTTGAAGCCTGGATTCGACCATGAGAAATCTCTCCTTGATCCAAGAGAAAGTCTGCATCATCCAATCTGACTTCATCATGGCCCCAAAGACTTGCTTGAAGCCTTGCTTCCCTTTCTTGATTGTAAATGGCATGCAGTTTTGACTTGACATATGGCAAAATGACCTAGACCAAGAATAAAAAAAGAAAGATTAGCTGATGATTTTGTAGCTGACCACAAAAAACTTTTCCTAATTACTGCAAAGAACTTTTGTCAGAACTAAAGAATAAAGAGCATCCCAATACTTAGAAAGGATACTTGGATTGTACACAAGGAAGTTATATGTATGATTCCAATTGTATATGTAGCTTTATTTATTTGACAAGTGCACCCGATAATTTAGCAGTTTGAAATCTCCAAACCACTCGAACAACCTTATCATTTATTCTTACCAAACAACATGAGCTTTCAGAACGACATGGTCTTCATGTTGACAGAAACATTATTCTCATTGCTTCATTTTGCTTCCCCTGTCACTTCTATGGTTCAATTAAATTCTTAAATACAAACTATTGACAGATTCATCAACAATCATGCATTTTTTACTGTTTGAAATATCTTCAGAGAACAATATCTTTTTAGACATAGTAACTTTATGGACAAAGCACTAATGATAAGGATTTTATGGGACAAAATAAGATGAAGATACAAATGTGATCTTATTTCATTGTATCTACTTTGAAAACTGGGTCATGTGTAAATCAGAAAGAAGAAAGGTTCTTATCTAACATGGCACTATAGTCGCCAGCTTATCTGAATCACACTCTAGAATCTGCATAAGATTCCAGAGTGTAACAGACATCCTAGGTATATGCATGACTATAACATACATAAGAAACTCAATATGAAAATATCACACACTGGAAAACAACAGATAAGAATACTGCTGCATTCGAGTAATGCAGAAACCACGGTTTTTAATACCGTTCCATAGCGTTTGATGCGGGTGGTACATATCAGTCCGCCAGCTGACCGACATGTGGACCGCCCGCTATCGGGTGGTATCAGGTATTTGAGCGTGGCGAGGCAAAGCGAGAAAGAAGGAGAAGCATCAAAGAAGAGGGACAAGCATTGAGAAAGAGGGAGAAGCATCGAGAAAGTGGACCACGGAGTCACTGATGCACTATCACCAACATCTCAATGAACTTGAGCCCATCGAACCTCGGCGCGAACTTGTCTTCCATGCCCTCTCTCGATCCCGATCTGGCGCCGCCCTCCCTCGACAATCCCGATCCCTGTCGATCAATTCATCAGTAGTCCAACACAAAAGATTTAATCCCCCATCAAGAACCAGGAGGTAACGACAAGAAGAGTTGTACCTCTTTGGAGGAGGAGTTTGAGGCATGGGGATCGGGGGAAGCGACGACAAGAGCAGCGAAAGAGGTGTCTGCAAGGAAGGCGGCGAAGACCCCAGAACCTTTGTAACCCTTCCAAAGGTTGTAGCTAAAGGGTTTCTCCTCCCCACCTCCGCGAGGAAGGGTTTCTCCTCCCCACCTCCTTGACGTCGAAGGCCGCAACCGAAGCGACGAGGAGAAGAAGGAAGGCTAAGGGTTTAGAGAGAGCAGGGGGCATACCTAAAATTATAATTTATATTTTTTTAGATTTACTGCTTGGTACCCCATATCGTGCTAATGTACCAAGCTTTTTAAAATTATAATTTATATTTTTTTAGACGTACTGCTTGGTACCTCGTACTGTACCATACCGAGCAAAGTTCAATACATCAGTACGGTACGAGATTAAAAACCTTGGTAGAAACAACTACTTAAGGGTGTGGTTCATACTTCATAGCTGAATTAGAAAAGACTATCATAGTAGTACCTACGGTTATATTTCTGTGTCAAAAGATTATCATAGTAGCAGCTGAATAGAATGAGAATTTTAAATGAACAGTTTAGAAGCTGCAATTTATTCAATAAAATGGCAAAGAAACATCCAGAATGACATTTCTGTCATCAGATTACAATAATAAATAGAAAAATCAGGCAAAAGATCGATAATGTACAGCCTGCCATTGGTCGATTGGCATAGTTCAGTAGCTTCAAAATCCAAGGAGACAAACAGATTAACATCAAAGATATTGTTGAACAGCTAGCAGAATTTGATACCAGAAATGCAACCGAGAGAACTTTTTGGCGCTTCTTTAATCCAGAATGACGGATCCTATCATTTGATTCCATGTCAGAAGTATGTTTACTTGGTGTTATATTCACAGACCTCCTTCTGAGACCATACAAGGACTCTGAAAAAGAAGCATCTGGAGAAGAATATGCATAAGATGATCATGTCAAAAATAGCAGATAAGAGGAGAGCTCACAAAATGCAGTTCATCATTACCAAAATAAATATCATAAATATTCAGCAGATAAGGCACAACAACTCTGTTGATTAATGATAGTTATAACTTATAACATGGTTTTATTCCAATTGACAAAAGAATTTTATTTCATATTCCAAATGAAAAGACGGATGAAACTTCCCCAACCTTTGCCTCAAAGGTGAAAAGGAATATACAAGTAACCAGTGAAGAAAGATTTCACACCAAAGTACAAACGTTCCATAAGTATACTAAGAATCTGTGCAAGTAAATTAAAAAAAATCTAAATAATATGTTAGTATGGATATCATTAAGGAAGGTCCAAAAAAGAAAATTAGCTACAAAAACATAGGATGAGTTATCAGTTTCTTGTTTTCAATTGATGAACCATCAATGTGTATAAGCAACAGAGGAGCAGAAGCAGCAGCAGTGATAAGGCATTGACATCACAATGCGTCAGTGAGGAGTAGCAGAATAGAAGAAAGAAGAGAAGAGAAAGAAAAAGAAAAAGAAAATGAAAAAGATATGATGGGAGAAAAAGAAAAAGAAAAAGATATGATGGGTACAGATACTGGTACTGACACTCAACAATTTGGTATCAGTCAGATAACAAGCAGTAAGCTAGGTTTCGGACTGAACAACCATTGAATTGTCAAATGGTAAAAAATGGACTATACCAAAGTTTAAATTAATGTGAATCCATCAACCGCAAAAGAAGAAAAATCATGTCACAGAGTTCAACACTAGATTTTTTGTAATCATAGAACAATCTACAGTTCAAAAATTAAAAAATTTTAGAAGTCCACACTCATGAAATTCATTGTGTCTCTTCACTTAATCCACACAGCTAGCAGTCATCCATGCAAACTAATGAATCTCTTTGTAATTTCTTTAACTTAATAGAAAATAATAAGGCTATCATGTTACCCATTGACTGCATTTGTTAAATATGTGAACCAATCTTGAGCTACTCAAAGTAAACTAAGCATAATATTTGCACATAAAACAAAAACATTCTTTAAGAGAATACCATATTTAATGTCTCTATTATAACTCCCAAGACCCTCATAACAATTAAATTGATGTGCAAACTCGTTACAATATCTAAAAGTAGTCAACTGTCAAGTGTATAAAGTAATTTATGGAGTAGAATTGATTTCATTTTCTGCTTTGATAACTGACAATAGTATAACATCAACATGCAATATAACATTGTAACATAAATAGGCAACAAAAAAGTATGTGAAAAAATATATACACATATACATAACAATGTTCTTTTCCACTTTCAAATATCAATTTCAACTTGTAGCTAACAAAATAGATTGGTGGAATTTGATAAGGAGCAGCCAGAGAAGAATTTTGAAACTTGATGAGTTGCTAATTGTTGTCAAGTTTAAAACATCCCTTATCAAAACAGTAACAGAGCTGCTTTTTTTTAAAAAAAATTCGATTATGGTATCAGTGGAACAAAAGGAATTATCTAGATACCAGATCCCATAACCCAAATCCACATCTAAAACAGATGAACCATAAGGGGCCCTAGACTGAACAGTTTTTGGAAGGGTGATTGGCGTACTGAGCTATACACTATTTTGTGCTCTGAGTAGCATGGTAATGGTTGTATCCATCCTGCTACTAGAGTAATATAATTTCTATTTTTTTTTAAAAAAGGGGTGGTCCATTGCAGTAGACTCCTGCCAGTGCAGGATCTAGGCTAGGTCTTATCCATGCAGCTAAACCAACATGTGAGAGAGGTTATTTTCATCACTCAAACCCTTGATACCAAGAGTGCCGGTGACTTAATATAGAGCAATCCAGCAGATGTCAAGTCTATGGCAGCTCAAACCAAGGTTTTTAATATCGTACCATACTGCCCAGTACGGCCGGTACGTACTGGTCTGCACACAAATCTCCCAGTAGGCAGACAAGAGGAGGAGCATGACGACAAGAAAGACGAGGTTGCAGCGCTCGTTAGATGGAGAAGGCATGACGAAAAAGGAAGTTGGACGTGGCAAGACACAAAGAAGCGCTCCGTCAGGCGGAATGTGGTAGGGGGCGAAGGAATCATGGCCACTGTGGTCGAGGTCACGGTCGACGATGCAGGGGTTCTGACCTAGGATGGAGTGCTATATATTTAGGAAGGAGTCCCCTTCTTGCTCTCGTCGTCATCTTGGTCTTCTTCCTCATAGTTGTTGTGGGCGACAGCAGCGGGGGAACGGGAGATGAGCTAGCCCTAGGTTGGATCTCCGCCGGATCCGGCTATCGCAAGAGCATTGCGGAGTGCCTTGCAAAGGATGAGTTCGAGTTGAGGACGGAGGCTACCCACCGCATCCTCACCCATTGCAACAGCATTCCCTGCTCCCGCCACGGCGCCTCCTACTACAATTGTCGCCTTGATGATTGGGCCAACCCCTACTCCCGCAGCGGCTCTGCCATCACCCCCTTTCCGTCTCTCGAAATACGATATTTAGACTAAAAGAAGGTCGATTCCGCACGTTTCTTCTTAAAAGAAGAGCAGTATGCCATATCATATCATACCGAGCAAAGCTCGATATACCAGTATGGTACGAGATTAAAAACCTTGGGTCAAACATATACTTTCATGTGCAGAGAGGTTCATTTGACTCTCAAACACTGAATAGCCAGGTTATAGAAGGTTACCATGGAAATGGAGCCCCATTTATGAGATATATCAAAAGTATCAAATATATGCACGCATACATTGAATAGAAAAATGAATACAGAACCTGATGTCTATAAACTGAGTTTAAAGAATTAACATCAACAAAAAAGTTACAAATATATGCAGCCATACATTGAGTAAGAGATGAATACAGAACCTGTTGTGCGTAAACTATGAGTTTCCAGCACCAACATCAACAAGGCAAAGAATTCATCATCATAATCTAACACCTTGTGAAGGAATGGTCTTCTTAAAGCAAACACCTGTGGAGAATATCAACACAAAACAATGTTAATTAGAAGCATTTGTTGTTAGAAGCATTCCAAGCAAATCAAATGCAATGAGTGGGATAACAAAGCATGAGTACAGATATGTAGCTAGCATTAATCCCAAATAGATAACTTTGTCCTATTTCAGGCAGTGAACAATAACACATCAGTTGCAGGAAATGAAAGTAGTGTGACTCCAAAATAGAATAGTTCAATAGTCGAAGAATGGGTTGTTGTGCCCTTGTGGCCTATTAAAAAATTGCCACTGGCTGTCTGCACTGACCCTGATTTTTTTGATTTTTTGGCTCCTGATCTGCTAACTTGCTATGTAGAGGCAGCAGTGATACATCAAATCAACTGCAGTATGTGCTAGTATCTTCATACAATCCATCATTTCTTATCAACACATTCTTCCTCAACCTTCATCAAAACCCCCAACAAGCATGTAACCATTCTTTTCTGGGAACAAATAATGGCCCCGATGAGTGCTGCAAAATTAGATTGCAAGGATGACCATCTAGCTATAAGCCATTCGTAGAAGTCCACGATTTCATAAAAAAACACTTCGAATAATGCAACCTAATAGAAGCATATGCCTTTTCAATTTGTATAGTTTTTGACCAGACAAGAAAAATCTGCTATATTATAATCAACATCTAAACTTTATGTAGCTAAAACTACAGAAAGCAGAATAGAGTGGGATGCAATTAATAATTCACTTTGTAGTGCTTATAACGAAAAAGATATAAGAAAAAAGAGTACAATGCTTGAAATTGGCAGATTACTGAGAAAATAAAGGATTGGAGAGTGGAGTAACCAATTAATTAAAAAAAGAGTAGGACATAAAGAATATTAAAGAATTAACTTGCAAGAGGAAATATCATACTTATATCTCGATAAGGAATTGAGTAATTGGCAAAAAATAAAACAGTTAACATTGTGATCTTATGCAAACACAGTTTTCTTAAACAATGGCATAAAAGCAAAGTCTACTGATCCAAGACATCCACGAAGTAGACAACACACAAATTGTGCATACAGATCTCTGAGCCTTGAAGTCACTACCGGCCTGGCCTTTGCATTGCCAGAACAATCATCACTCCTAATCAAGCGTTCTATGCCTTTTCTTTGACCTCTGAAACTCCTCGAGGCGAGGCGTCTATACCGGAGTACTTCTTTAAATAGGACTCCGTAAAAGTTACAAAACGAGCAAATTATATTTAAGCAGCCGCAATTCCCGTTAGGCTCGGTCCTTATCATTCTACTAATATGATGACTTTTCTTGATTGTTGCTAGAGCGGCCATCCATTGCAAAAGGAAAATCAACAAAAACGCAAACCCAAACCCAAAACCAATCAAGAAAGGAAACCATTTCCCGAAACCCTAGCTTCATAGAACTGCAAACCCTGCGATAGAAAAACCCAAGAGAAGGTAAGGAAGCGAGGGAGGAGCGCCGTACCCCCAGGGAGTATGTGAGGGCGGCCCGGAGGCTGGCCGGGAGCTGCTGCGCCGCTGCCATCTCGAAGAAGGTCGGCCGCGCCCCCTGCCCGCCCACCTGGAAAAGCATCTCGATCGAAGGATTAGGGTTCGAATCAGACCTCTCCCTTCTCCTCTTCGATCGTCGTGAGAGGCCTCCTAATTTCTGGGGCTGCTTTTTGCAATCATAATTATCCAAGAAAGTGATGCGTTTGTTTTCCTTCCGTTTCCAATCAATTTCCTCTGTTCCGATCGTGAATAAACTCGAACGCGAGGCGGTGGGCCTTGCGTCATTTTGCATTGAGATTCGCAAATCTTGGAATCCAACGGAGACAAAGGCTTAATTCCTTTCCTTTTCGAACGCATCATCGTGTCAGTTCGACGTGGGGGAAAGAAAAAGAAACAGAGAAACAATTATTTGCGGCACGAAGGTTTTCGACTTGGTTGATAGACCGGCAATTCACAACAATTAAATCTTCATTAATCGGTAGTTAATCATTTATCAGTTATTTCAATAATACTTTTAAGCTTTCACTCTTCCATCGAAAACCTATCAAAATGTAATATCTTTAGCAATAATAAATAGTTCCTGTAAATAGTTTGACCAAGTTTATATTAGAAAGAGGGGCACTATAAGTTTAAAATAATACAATATGATTAATATTTTTGAATTATTCTAGCAAGAATAAGCACACACATATCAAGCACTCGTTATTAATTTTGCTGGTCCATAAAGAACTTACTACGCTAGAAATAGGAAATACATCTTACAGAATGGACTAACATCCTCACTAGTACAGATTTCTAACATTACGATTTGGGTTTCCCAAAACTTCCGGCATCATAATGCATGATGAAGTCGAACTTCTGCACCCTAGATTAATTATTTAGCCACAGAAAGGAAACAAGTATCATCGAGAAAATGCTACCATAGGACCTCTTCCTTGTGTCTGCTGAAAACCTTGCACTTGCAGTGGAAATTCTTTCATCACACTGATGATGTTGATATCACCAGCTAACTGCGTCGTTCATCGGAGTGGATCTAGGCTGATATTGGAGTTCATGCCTCCTCATCATCGACTCTTGCACATTTTGCTGCTGATGAAGGGGAATCGGTAACAGCATCCACATCCTGGTGATTGGAAGGTTCAACTTCAGGCATCTTCCGCTTGTTACCTATTTGCTGAGTGATCTCTGTCTTGTTTGAATCAATAGGGTTGCTTCCTGCATCTGGGAACTCAATCTTGGCAGTAGATTGTGTCAGATCAGAAGATACGTTTGATGGTTCTTCCACAGTGGATGGAGCATTGAGCTTGTCCATGGTAGTCTTGCATTGCTTCTCAAACATCATCTGCAGGTACTTCCCTTGCTCCTCAATTCTCAGCTGCAGATTTCTCTGAATCTGTGGAAGGTAATGACAGACAAATAAGTTGTTACTGGAACTAAACAAGCGAGCCTCCAACCACTCAAAGTAAATTGCCTCCCTCACATGTCCGTAAGCAATGACCATGAAAAGCCATTGTTTCAGAATCAACACAAATAGCATGTCATAAGAAAGGATGGTTATCAGCCAAAAGTTCTCATTGTGCATTAATAGTGTAGGAAAGAATGTAAACAACATGATGCAGAAAATGAGTTTCAAGTTTGGTTCCCAGGAACAACTTGGAGGTGGAAAATCTATATAATAAATTAAGAAAAACCAATATGCAATATAGTTTTTAGTTGAATTGGTCATCAGTCAGACTGATATGGCATAGGTACTGTACTATCACGTGTTGGTGTGAAAAGGTAGCAGATGATACTAGTTTTGAACTCCTAAACCCTAATTAAATCCTGGCCATTATGTTCCATTGCCTCAATAATGAATCAGAATATGTTCTAAAGACCTACTATGAATCATATACCAGAAAATAAAAGCATATAAGCTTCTAAAATACATGAAGATACATATATTAATCATACATCAAAAAATATTTAAGTCAAAACTTGTAAATGTAATGATTTAATCATTATACAAGTCATGCCTTATAAGTAGGTGGTTTCTACTACCAAAACGATGTTGTGCTTCTTTCTGGTCTTGGTTAGCATTGTCATGTGACTGGAGATTAATGTTTGAGAGTGAGATTGAAAAGTGTTGAGTTCAAGAATGAAACAAATTAGAAAAGGAGTAGTTAAAGGTTTAAGCGAACAGATGAAGGGGTCTGGATACTGGATAGTGTACATACCACTCTGTATGCTAAATGTATCAAGCAAAATTGTCAGGTTTGCATACTGGTTAGCAATTGGGCTGATGAATTCTGGTTGGTATGGACTGGTCTAATTGAAAATATGAAACTTGACCATGTTTTGGTGTGGTGTGTTGTTATGGTTCATTCTTGTACCAGGTTTTGGCCAGCCAGCGTAGCACAAACCAAATGTTTCAGAATGCCAAAACAAAAGACAAAAAAATATGAAAGGGAGGAGAACAACATTTTGTCTCAATACAAGCTACATGGTCAGACTCATGTAATGTAGGCTTTCTTAACCCTTAGAGCCCTAAAAGCATGATGCCAACCTGTTCTTTGCAATTTAAATGATATGGAAGATACAAGAAAAAGATGTTAAGTCATAGACAACCCTGGAGTTCATTTGCAGGTAAATAGATCAAAGGTTCAGAAATCATCTTACAGATACAGCAAAGTGGCAGCAAGCTAAATCATGCTTGCAAATCACCAACAAAACATACCTCGAGTTGTTCATGAAGCTGTTTCTGAACTTCCATCTGGAGTCGCAGTGCTTCAGTGAGATCAATACCTCTGTTATCAACATGGAATGCAAGATCCATAAGTCAACCAAAGGGACATATAGCCAATTGACTAGTAATGCAAAGTAGATAGGATGCACAAATCCAATTTAGCTGCTAAAAAACACAAGACAGTTAACTAAAATTTAATTTGGTATATGATAGAGTGATCAAGAAATAAATTTTAATTCAGCACAAAAAACTATTATACACATAATGCCATGGTTTTAAAAATTAACCCAATCCCGATTTGAAAATCAGTCAACAGGTACAATACTGAGATATCAATCAGTATACCAACATGTACTATCCAATATCACTGGAAAAATAATAATAAAGGAAAGGTACACCAAGCAGTATCAAGCTACATGATCAAGACAAGATGGTTGATCAAACAACTAAATACCAGTTCCACATTCCAATCCAGTTCCAACTGATACCTTAATCATGCCTAAGACTCATTTGAGCATCAAATAATGAATCATTTGTCATGATGGATAACATATGCAAGTCAATATGTTTTTTTTTTTTGGCTTTGCAATTGCTTAAACACTATCAGTGAAACATCAGAAATGTTGATGAGAAGAAAATAAATGGATTTCAACAACAGAGATTTAGCAAACATATTTCTAAGTCTTGCATGAAATACAACCAGGAAGAAGATGGTTATAAACATATTTTAAACAAATCATTTGATTCTTTCCCCACTTGAAGCAGTATTCAAGACCGAAAGAGATTCTTAAATGTCTACAAGATGACAACATATCTTTATAAAAAATCTTTTATTATGCATTTATCAACTCACGTCTTCAGATTTAGGGAAGGTATTTCCTGACTCTGAGTAATCTTCTTTTCTGACATCCCTGATGCATCAAGAAAACACATATTTTAAAAATAAAACACAGTCTACACTATGATACCTAGAATATACTAACAGATAATACATTTTGTTTTCAACAGTATCCAGATCACAAACTAAGGAAAAGATTTTTCCATGAGCATTTGCATCATCAGACAATGAAGAAGCGAATTGAATTATCTTCAAAGAATAAAACAATGTAAATTCATTTTTGCTCAAAAGTCATGAACAGCTTTGACTAACCTTCTGATAAGTCTGGCCTATAGCGAGCTGTTCTGTATTTCTGAAACAAAGTGAAAAAAGGACCATTTTATAATTGTACCAGGAAATGTCATAGAAGTGAATGAATACCCAGAAGGTGAACAAAGTCCCAACCTGTAGATGACTTTTCACATGGTATATTGTCAAGCCTTCCATTTTCATCAGTTTCAGTACTCCTTTAGGAGTCGCTTCTGAAGGTGTAACAATAATTAACAGTGAAGAGGAAAACTCAGCAAGCTAGCAGACACAGATATAAAAAAATACCAACAGGAGAACCTACTATCACTGCCACCAAGTTGGTTGACAGCATTTACGAAACATTCATGGAGCTCTGGGGTCCACCTCATGCGTGGTTTGTTTGCTGCAGTAGTAGCAGTAGACAACGAACTAGTGACAGCAGTAATCTCTCCAGAATGACATGGAACAGACTGATGCGTTTGTGATTGGTGCACTGACATAGTCTGGGAGGACTGTGCAGCTGGGTAAACAACCTATAGAAAATCAGAAAACATATGAACCAGTTGCAATCTTGAACAAGTGAATTATACTGTTATGTTGGATATGAGAAAATTCATGCACCAAACGAAGATGATTATCCACCTACATCATTTAATCCTTATGTAATATATATGGAGTGCCATAAGGGCTTCACGAAAAAGCAAATAGCATAATAGATTACATGATATAATGATTTCTAACACTATGAACTGATGACAGTTGTTTCAATATAAGTCTCATGATCCAGTGTCCAGAAGAATACAAGTACCTTGCAGTCAGAAAGAAGCAACAAGCAACAACCAATAGTTACTACATCGAACAGAATAAATGTCAATGCTAATGGACAACACAAAGGGGTAGAGAGTAAACAATAGTTTCTGAACAACAACTAAAATTTTCCTTTGCTTAAAGATAATGCAAATACCTTTGGTTGAGATTCAGCAACAGTTTTGTCATTTAGAAGCTCCTCCCAATCTTCATTCATTATCTCACTCCACCATTCATTTTGCTTATTAAGGTCATCAGACATCACAATTGAGTTGCTTTGGATTTGATTGTTCCCGGTGATGCCATCATCTGAACAACTAAGAATGCCCTGATCTGAATCTGGACACCATGTGACTTCAGTTGGATCTTTAGGGATGTTACTGGTTGATGCTTGAAAAGCACCTGTATATGAAGAATAGGCTGAAGGCAAACAGACTTCATTAAGTGACTGACTGACAAGGGAAGTACTGTTTGTATGCCTCTCATGGGGAAGAATCGAAGAAATATCAAGATCCAAAGAAAATCCAGAAGGTGATGGGTACAAGGGTTGAACATTTCCACTGTCAGCAACAAAAGGAGTGTAATGGGGAGTCAATTGATCACTTCTTATTTGTTTCCCTGTTAAAATATTCTGGGAATCTGGTAATTTAGGGAATTCTTCCACGGTAGTTGGTAGAACAGGTAGAGATGATGAGACAACTCCAGAGCCTCCAGAACTACAGAGTTGCTCCACATTTACCTTCCCCACTGGTAGAGCCGAATGTGCTTCCATTTCTTTCCATGCATACATTGTCCGTAGACCATTCACCTACACAAGAATGCTAAGAAATAAATTAAATCAACTCTAAAACAATATTCATGTGGCAAGAAGTCATCTCTTGAACCCTAGAAATATCATATTGATGACTAAAACAAAGTGAAACAGATTATGTCAGCACAATATAAAGAATAATTAGTGCTTTTAATCTATGAAACAGTCATCATTCAAAAAAAGTTAACAATATCCTTATTTTACTGTCAACAAGCCACTTAAGACCACAACCTTGTATCACAAATAAAAGAACACCAAAAAAAAGAAATAACAGGACCAAAAGGATTCATAATACTGGAGCAGCTTTGACTTCCTTTCAGGAAAGAGTAATATACAACTTTCAAAGAGAAATACTAAGTCAACTCGTCCAGAACTGCATTGCTCTATGTGAACAAATGTAAGGTTCCAGAATAAGAAAAGGCCAAGTTAGCCCATCAGAATGTGGTGCAGGAAAGAAATAAGATATAAAGAAGGGAAAAAGAACAACCAAATGTAGTAAATAAATTTAGCAACTGAACTGACACTAATCTTAGGTGGTAAGGATGGGAGCACATATTAAGAAGGGAAAAATAAAACTTGCGAAGCTAAATATTCACATATTGTCAAGGTGGACCTATGGGTGACAGCTCTTTTATTTAAAAAAGTCTAACACTTAGCCTAGGATGAGGTATATCAAATCTGAATATTTATAACCAACTGTACCAGTCTATATGGAAAAACACATTACAACACCCTAAACAGTGAAAATGGCATCTTTCAAGATCCCAAAATAATATTACAGTTTAAGAGACTTCCATCCTGCATGTGAACTAATGACATCATTTAGTACATAAAAGGTATATGTTCACAAAAGCCAATAACAATGATATTAATTTTGGAAGTATTGGAGCCTTCACTTGGAATCCAAAATGTCCTGTCTTTTATTCCACATCATTTAATTTAAAGATAAGGAAGCTCTATATGTTACTTGTAACTAATTAGATTTAGCAGTTACTTACAATTATGCTTGTTGTACATCTAAGTGGAAAAAGTTCAGTTCATGTAGTGACATCAGATGTGCACAAAGGAAAGGATATTCAAGTGCATAAAGTAAACTACAACAAACAGAAAACATTACCACAATAACAGCAGAACTAATTCTGAAATTTTGCAGAAGTTTCTCCAAAATTGTGCTAATTATTTTCCAAGGCTTACTTAGATTTAGGACTTCCTCAACCCAATAATGAGTAAGACTATCTTGAAACCGAGTGGCCACTTTCTCAACTGCGCTCCAATTCATTATTTGGTTCTACTTGTTTGGTACCAGTGTTTTAACTCATACATTGTGCATAAGCTAACCACTCAAAGTCAAAGATTTATCATAACTGATGCAGAATGGGAAAGATAACTGTACAATCTAAATCATCATTTCATAATTGAAATAGAACTTTTCAAATGTTCAGTGAGAACAGATAATATAAGTCATTACCACAATTAAAGAGAAATAGATAATTAACTAAAGTATCTGCTAAAAACAATCAGCTAGCTATCCCCTAAAGCATTTAATAACTTAGAAAAAGTTCTTACCATTGAGCAATCCAAATGTGTCAACTAATTTGATGTCACTGAGGAATAGTACTAATGTGGATATGGTTAAAGACTACCAGGTACTTCACCAGTGCTTTTTCCTGTAGTCAGGATTTTAGACTGACAAGAGAAAATGTGCAACTCAACTATTTCAAGTAGTAAACAAATCAGTCTTTTTGCCCCACCAGAAGCCAAAGAGATTCACTTTTTCACAAATAAAATTTGGCTTTATCTCAGTTTTACTTGGACAGAAGATTTAGTTAATGCTCGGATCTCCAGAAGAAAACATCATGTAAACCTTCTAAAATGTGGAATTCATGTAAGTCTGTCGCATGCAGATAGTAGCTATGTGCATTGAGTATCAGTCTAGCGAAATGCTTGGTAATTTAAAGACATCAATGATCTTATGCAAAATGTCATGATAGACACTATAGTTTAATCCATATAAGTATTAAGGGTCTTAGATAACATTATTTCTTTTGACAGCAAAAGGGGCCTGAGTATGGTTACTGCAGTTTCAAGCTTTGGACAATTTTGCAACCTTCCACAACTAAGCAAAATTTTTCCAAGTTGATGGAAGAAAGACATTTATTTGCCAGCTTGTTCACTTATTTTAGCAACTTTGATGAGTTTAAAACTTTGTACAATACAACAAAAAGCTTCAAACTAAGGTAGGAAAAGAAACAGATAAGATATACAACAATTAACAATTAACATCAGATTTACGACTCAAGCTTACAGTTTGCTACTGTTGATTACCCAATTTCCTAGATCTAGATAGTGTAACTTGAGATGATCAAGACCATCGACATAATCCAACATTTAGATGTATGCTTGATATGTCTGACAAAACAAAACAATTGAGCATGGGTAAAAAGAAAAACAGAAGGCCTATAAGAACACAGGTTTGACACACTAAACATGCAAGAGTTTCAGCAATAATGATAATTATCACACTCAAGATTGGCCTTCCAAACCAGTAGCAATGGAGGTAATGGCAGCCTTATGCCAGAAAAGCGCCTTTGACTGAACACTTATGAAGATTGCAATCATAAATGATAACTAGGAAAAAAGAAAAGAGATTATAAGCCCTCTCCCTGGCCCTATCAGTGGCACAATACCAAATCAAAGCCGTGATTGCTCAACGCCCCTAAAATTAATAGACCAAATTCACACATCAAGACGCCATCTTGTATCCTTAGGGATCGAGTTCAAATCCAAAGCAGAAGCAAGATTGTTGTTGTACTTGTGATCCCAGTAATTTCAACTCGATCTAAGAAAACAGACCGGCAAATCCATGATGATTGCCATACTCCACTAGACCCAGGGAGAGAAAAGAGAAGTCATGAAGAACTTTACAGTCATCTGAGCACTATCCCATACTTGAACAACCAAACACATCGAGATGAGATTCTCATATCTTATCGATCAGGAAAAAAGTAATAAGGTCGAGATCAAAGAGGAAGTTCGATACATATACCGACGAGAACCCCAAAAAGCTCCTAAACTTCGATCGATTCCGATAAGTGGGAACAAGTAACGAAAAATCCAGAACCCTATCTGACCTTGCTTTGCATTCTTATCCAAAACGCTCACGACGTGGGAGAAGTTCTCCGGACCACGAACGAATGGCTCCAAAGGGGTAGAGAAAGAACAAACGCCAAACGAAACCGAATCAAACGCGAACCCTGGAATTGGCTTCTGGGGATCCTCACCTGCATATGACGCTTCCGCGAATTCCAGCGGTCGGGGGAGGAGGCTGTCGTCGTCGATCGGGAGACGCAGACGAAGACGGTACGATTCGGGGGAGTTCGTAAACATCCAGCTCAGCCTACAATGACCGATTTATTAGCGATTGTTATTTAAAGATAAAAAAGAATAGGAGAATATGTTTCTTTCGATTAAAAAAAACCCCTTATTTTTTTAATCTTTTCCAGTAATTTCATAGGTGGCTTAGATTTATGGGGAAAAAAAATTACACGTCCATCCTTTTATATATCTATAACCATTCTACTAATATTGATTACAAAATCCCAATTAATTACTGATAATAATATTTTAAATAACCTCATAACATGTGAGCATCAATTACTTGAGGTTTTTAAGAAAAACATCAACAAAAGTTTTCATACTTCCCAAGAAGTACACAAACCTTTTGAGTTTTGTAGGGTTAAGCATATTAATTATGAATTTAGAATAAAATGACTCTGGAGGGTTATATATATATATATATATATATATGCAATTTTGCCTTTTAATAATTATTTTTTAATTTTTAATTTAATACTTCAGAAGAAGAAAAAAAAAGCTGATAGTGTGCGTAGCTCGTGAATGAATAATATTCTTTTACGTGATAGGTTTAATTATGGTCATAGCTTTAGATTTATAAGCCACTTTTGACTTGGTTCAGAGAATACATGTGATCCTAATGTCACATGGGATTGAGCCACATTAGGATCGATTTCACGGATCTATCTAAAGTTACTGTAGTACATCATCGTCCTGTGAAGGCATCGTCAACTTAAATACACCTTACAAACCATTGCGGTAACGTCATCAATGTCATTGATACAAGTTCTCGTAGCCTTCCTCATTATCGATGGTGTTATCATACCAACACAAATTCACCAGATCTCATTAGAACTTTGAAGTTAAATATTCTTATCATGTTGGGATACCCTTTCGAAAGTTCTTATGTTACATCTCTCTTTTCACGACATCGTCTTGCTTTTATCTCCTCGAGCAGCCAAAATCGATGTCATAGCTTTGCTATTAAACATGTAGGGTCGCGTAGGCCCGAAGAGAGCTTTACAAAACGGATCATGATAGAAATTCTGATTTTGTTCAAGGAGATTACGATGATTTTGATGTGACAAGGTCGAATCGGCTTGATACAACTTGATACTCTCTCTTTAGGTCGATTCAGATAGTCAAAATTAAAAAACATCAAAGATGCATATTATGAGTCCAAAGAGACAATCCACTTTCGAAAGCCCCACCCTAATCTAATCATGATGTGCATTTAAATAGGAAAGGGATATCATATCTAGATTTGAGTCGTAAAATATTTTCGAGACTCCTTCTAACATGCATTTCTCATTTTTTCAATTACACAATTCATTTATCGAATTAAAATATATTTTTTATTTTTAATAAATAAATTCATATTTTATTTTTTAACAAATAAATATATATTTTATATATTTAAACCATATTTAATTTTCCAAGTCCTAGTATAATTTTTAGTTGTAGTGATTGCTTGAGAGGGGTCTATGAATTCATGTCATTTTCACAACCAGATCTTATGTTATCTGCAACCCTTTCATCTAGAGATTCCACATGTGCGCACAGCTTTCCATTGAGGCACAATTACTTTTGCTATAGAGACATGAAAAGACCAAGCAAGCACTACAAAACTATGAGGTGGGCCTTGTGTGGGGGAGGGGGGATGGATTCCTTTTGTTGTCCAACTGTGCCAGAATTGTGACAGACATGGATTGGGAACGAATGGGTGATCACTTTGCATTTTTCAATAAGATTAGCATCATATCCTTACCTGAAAAACCCAAACAAAAAAAAAAAAAATGGAGCTGTGTCAAAAATATAAATATTTATATGTCATGTGTAATCTACTGATCTAAGCCTTTAGATACAATGACATTGATTTTCAGATGCTGGGTTAAGTCATCTGTCATCCATAGATATGTTCCCCCTCAAACACACACACATATATTCCCGATTAATCTTCAGATGCTGGGTTGAGTCATCTGTCATCCATAGATGAAATACATAAGCCGATCTATTTTATTTTACTGCAAAAGAAGCAGATAAAAAGAAAAACAAGGAATCATAGAGCAATTCAGAAACTGACAAAAAGGTGACTAAACAGCAAATGCAATCACAAGGATTGATTCTATTCCAAGATTTACTTTTTGCTGATAAGAATGATTGAATTCTTTCTGTTTAATAGAGCAAGTCCATGCAAATTCAACTGCTACAATGGACTTCAGATGGTTACTGAGCTGAAGCCAACTTGGAATTTAAACAAGAAGGGCTTGAGTTGATGGACCAATCTCCTACTCTTTCCTACATATAAATTTAGACTTCACTGACTTGAAAACCACAAAGTGAAACAAAAATACTACATATATTATCACTATATCGAATTAAACCTTATTACATGATGAAAGAAAGATAATTCACAAATTTGGATACAGATCTGGTGTCTGGGAATGGATGACCGCAACTCCTATGGAGAAAGACTGCAGAGCTGATAGAGTTGGCTGAACATTAACGACGTATGTGTCTTTGCTCACATTCAACAATTGGAAAGCAGGTTCTCGGTGCTTATGACCCTGAAAAATGCAAGCAAATTTAACCATTCCATTTATCAAAAATCACACCAAGAAACAGCTAGCTAGTGCCTTGTCAACCATTTGGCATGAAGTGTGCCGATCACAGTCTCAGTTAATTAAAGAAATCAATCAATAGGTAATACAGCTATTGCTATGTTGATACAGACACCCACTATGTTTTTAGTAAACAGAAAAGAAGAATGGAGTGAGCAACAGGGATTTAGAGTATCAAGTGGTGTTTTCTTATGTGATTAGTATGAGTAATTCAAATCAGAATTGGCACCACCAGTTCCATTTCTAACCAAATAACTAAATGCAAAATAGAAATATACTGAAAGCAGCGTCCTGAAAACCATTAGCAACGTCAAGTATAACCCACTCGAAAACTTGTTGTGAACATTGAAACGCTTGTGCATTTATATGGATTAGGAGTTCGGATGGCAATGGTTTAACAAATAGATCACCTATGACATGTTTAACGACCTACCTGATACGATCTTCATAGATCACTAGGAGCAATTATAAATAAATGCTATAAAATAGGCATCCGGAGATGTTTAATTTGATATACTGCATAAAACTGTAGCATATTATTAGTTTTTGATATGCCAGCCTGTTAGAATATGGAACTCTTTATTTGGTAAAAATCAAGCCAGAATGGAAATGATAAGCACGTGTGTGAACAAGACAAGTTTCAGATATTTGAACTACAAAAAACCATAATGAAAACAAGATTATCAGAAATAGAGAATGATCCGTATGTAATTGACAATTATTTAGCAGTTGGTTTAGCAACCGTCACCAGAAAGATTGACAAGATTAACAAGTGCAGGAGAAATAAGAAAAGGTAGATAATAATTGGTCTAGCAATCACCACTAGAAGAACAGGAGAGACCGAGAACTGCAGGAGAAGAAACCAAAGCTCGCCCGTGTTATGTATCCGAAACCAATCAGAAAATAATATAGATTACAAAATGAAAGATATTTGGAAGTAAAAGAAAACTATTGGCAAGATGATCAAACCTATCACATAGAGCACCTGATATAAAATTTCTGCCAAATAAAATCACAATTCATATCTGCAAATACTAAGATATTGGGAAACCTCTAATGACGGAAATATCCAGACTTGATTCAACTATAGAACTCACCTAAAAGAGTATAAGTTGCCAGACATCATGTTTATTAAAAGAAACATGCATGCCTACAAGTTCCAGTAATCAATGCAAGACCATGGACAATAAATATCAAAAGGTAGGCCAAAAGAAATGAAATAATCACATGGATAAAAATGAACACTGCACCTCTATAAATAGTTCAAATAACTTGTGATCCTCTCCCATCTCTGCCTGGGGCAAAATCTTTGAACTGTTAGACTCATTGTTTAGTACTTTTATGGGACACCCAGCATCCCACCCCCCACAGTCACAATGTCCATTTGTCTTCCATCTATCAATAAGATTAGAAGGGCCACCAAATTCGGCAACTGGCCCTCCATGAAATCCATCTGGAACTAAAACAGTCACATTCCTGGCAGTCTTCTTCCTATCACTTTCAGATTTCTCTTGACAACTTTGGGAAGAAGATGATGGCAGCCCTCGAGAAAAATCAGCATCATTGAGTTCAACTTTCTCAAGGAATTTGAGACCCCAGCCACCAAAAGCTACATCTTTTGAGCTATTATATCTGTGATCTCCGACAACTATTGCTGCCAATTCAAGATTGGGTGGGAAACCATTTGTGAGCTGATCTGCACAATCTGAATCATAAATAGTTTGTAACTCATTAGAAAAAAATTGCCACAGCTCCTCAAACCGAGAACCTGATTCACCAAACTTAAGTTTAGGATTGTGCATGGATGAATGACTTGGCCTAAACATCTCAGCCACCTTTTTGGATTGCCCATTACTTTTCTTGACATTTGATAATGGCTTTTCCTTTTCTTTCGAATATTCTTCATTGGCTCCAAATAAAACAAACTCAATTTCCATGAATTTAGATCTTCTGGAATTCACAATTAAAGAACTCGATACCTTCATCTTTCCAACAACATGTGAAGCATTAGAAACATTTTTGTTTGATGCAGTTCTGCTTGCTCTCCATGAATGGAACAGATAAATGTAATCCAGGGACTTATCAACAGAGGGACTAATCTTCAGAGGATGAGCCACATATACTTCACCTCCATCATCATCTACAACAAATAAGAAATTAGGCATGCTACTTTCCCAGACACAGTAAACAAGCGCTGAGGTGACAGAGCTATGTGCTGGTGAAGCAGACAGGTCAGAGGAAGTCGATCTGGTACTTGAGCAAGAAAAGATCAACTCTTGAGAGAATTTTGCTTCAGATCCTTGTACCAATGATCTATAAGTCTTAGGAGAGCGTACCAAATTTGAGGACCGCGTCTCTCTGGTACTGGCTAATCTTAGTCTACTTTGTTCTGTACCAACATCTTGCTCAACTGGAGCAATCAGCGATGAGACTTCCGTGAGGCCCATTTTCTGCATAAATCCTTCTACAGAATTAAATATCCTTTTAGCTGAAGGACTTCAATTATTTTTCCTGACTGAACCTCAGGTGAATATCCAAAAAAGAAGTCACCCAGTATGGTTTATGCTTTGTGCAGCGTTCCTATGCATTGAGCTTTTAAAGACGACTAGTAGCTGTCATGTTAGCAGGGACGTTTAACACAGAACCATCTCCATAATAGATAGCTTGAGAGCCAGAACTAATTTTCCTGAGTCAACAAAATATTGTGCAAGATTTTTCTCAGTACTGATGATCTAATCATGAAAGTTGATCTGATTATTGAATGGAGATGTTCTTTGGATCTAACTGGATCTTCCACTAAATTTTGGCTGTTTGATGTCTAAGCCAATAAATTTAATGTTGGAGTGGCTGTCTTCTCCAAACTAGAAAATACAGCATGTTCATCTCACAGTGGTTTATTGCCCTTCCAAGTTTACATTTGCCATTGCCATGATGGAACAGCACACAAGACACTAACCTTCATAATTATAAATGGGGTAAACTTCATGCTGCGGTATTAGAAAAGAAAATACAACTTCATAACATAGGTATAGCATCTATTAAATACAATTCTAGGAATAAGCATCACGTGCAATTTATTTCATTGTACTGCTAGAGCACACTAAATTACACTATCAGAAGGTGCAACTTGGATAAACTTCAGATTCTTGTTCTTTTTTCTCATCATGAAGTTCACAAAACCATCAATATTGGAGCTAAAATTTTTCACCTCATGGTTTCAAAAACCTACCTCTGCTACTTTGCCTAGCTAATCTGCCAATGTGAATGCATTTCACAGTTCTGTCGGTGTTTCTACTGATTACTAGTTCATAGTGCAATCTTTATGGTACTGGGTTCGCTCTCAGTAGAGCTAGTTTCCCGGCTATCACAAGCAGGGCACTAGATAACATATTCCTGTTCTCACACACAAAGACACTCACACAAGCATCAAATAAAGTGAATTGTTTAACCCCTTTGGCTTGTGCTGTACTATCAAGCCAAATAAAGAAGTACATAAGCACCATTGTTATGGCGTCCATCAAAGAGTTACAATCTAATGACGCTAGGCCATGCAATTGCCAAAGCTCTCTCTCTCTCTCTCTCTCTCTCTCTCTCTCTCTCTCTCTCTCTCTCCCCCTCACACACACACACACAAATGTAAAGACAAAAATCCCAGCCATTGACATGATGCAGCAGAAATAGATGAGGAAAACATGAGCAGAAAGCACATTGCCTCGTGACAACTACTGCCGACTTTAAGTTGTTTCTTTGGTTTCAAAATATATTATTTTATGGTCGTAATTTCCTTCCAGTACATGACACATAAAATTCCAACTTTAGGGCCTTCATTAGCACCCATAAGCTATGCAAGCGAGCCATTCTCCTAAATTACCAAAAGAAAGAAGGATCAAGAAAAATCTGCACCATAACTACGACTGTCATTAGGTTCCAAAAAATATCTAGCAAACAGAACGAATGGCATTTCCTTCTCTTCCTACAAATGCTTTATCACAAGTTGAGTCTCCACTTTTATTCTTCCAAGGAGAATTTTGGTCAAGTTCCTTCTTATCTATATCAGATTCCCAACATCCATACCCTTCACAAGATTTCAACAAGGATATGAACTAAAGATAAAAGCAAGAGCAGGGCATCAAATTCCTCACCTGGGACACAAAGATTGGCGAACTTGGGTTGATCCTGCTTCTAGAAAGGGACCATCTTTCTCTATTAGCAAGCCAAAATCTGACCACCAACAGAGCAGAGACGGCGACGCTCAGCAAGAAGAGGGTGACTGATCAGTAAAGAGAGAAAACGAAGACGACAGAGATTAAGATCGTCATAGAAAGGTGACTGCTCGTCCTATAGAGATGGGTAATAAGAAATGAAATGCAAGGGGAGGGTTAAGGAGAGTAGCAGGGGAGAAAAAGGCATCTCCTTTCCCAAGTCCGTGTGAGCTTTTTCCCTCTCTTTTCCGTTTTAAGCATTGAACAGCTGCAGGTGCCTCACAGGGAAACGAAGACGTCCAGCAAATCACCAGCAACAACTGTAACCCCCCAATTCGCCATTAATGACAGCAGCAGCGTGTGAGAATTAAATAACTAGAGAAGGAAGCAACCCAAGAAAACCAAATCCAAGACGTCGACGTCAGCTGTGGGAATGCCACCTGCTCCTCCACCGCCATGTGATTCGTGACCTCAAAGATCTTTCTTTAGAACACATCCCAAAAGAAGATTTTTAGTTGTGCAATAACAAAAACGACAGATTCCTTTTCCGCCCCGATAAACAGAAACGAGAAAAATACAACGCATTGGCCATATCTACCCTCTCTTTGTTCGATTTTGTTCTTTCTTTTGTGCTTCACTTCGTCGCCTACTCTTCGGTAGAGATGAAAGTCAAGGAGAGGTAGTGGATCCACGTCTCCTCGGCCTACTCCACTCAAAGACACACACAGAGAGAGAGAGAGAGAGAGAGAGAGAGAGAGAGAGAGAGAGAGAGAACGGGTGCCGAGCGTGCGCCGGTGTGTGGTGCGTCCACCGCCCACCACTTTGTCCCCACATCAAGCCCCTGTTTCGTTGCTTGTTTACGTTGTACTTATTTGGATGTCAGAGACTTCAACCACGATTCACGACCCCAAGACGGGGCTCTGTTGGATGACCAGCTATCGGGGAACACTACAGCATTCCTTTAATGAGCAGATTATGATTGTTCTGCTGCAGTCAATTTGCTCTGTGACGAAATTTAATGTGTGTGGGCGTCGAGCAGCGGGAATTGAGGTGCATGTTGGCAGATCAATTGCAGGGTGGTGCTGTGAGTCTGTCACCATGTGGATCACAGCAACACAAACCTGCTCAACGAAAAAAGACAAAGCATTTGGATCATCGTCCAAACTTGTGGGTTGACAATCCTACCGTGTGCATTGTTTGCTCTCATTAGTTGTCATCCTTAAAGCAGAACACCTCAAGATATCCAGTGAATCATGTTGCGGGCAAGCATAATCATCTCCGGTGATGCTTAACCAGTTGTGAAGGTGGCATTCACAACCCATCGTCTCTTTTCCGAGGAATGATGGTTGCTTGTGATGGAAACAAAATGAGTGCTTTCGACTTTACCGTCCACATGGCACTAATTTCTCATTATGAGATGTCTTCCAATAATGCCACTGAATCCTATTAAATAATGAACTCAATAATCAGGATTCGGCTAACATTTATTTCAGAATTTAGATTTTGCGTACTGATTGAATGATAACCCACCTTTTCGTTTGCTTAATCGGATGGGAAGTAGAAATCAGGGCATCCTTGTTCCTGTAGAAATCATGCTCTGCATCAAACTCAGGCACAGAGTTCCATGCTTTTAAGGCTACAATATCCCATGACTCAGCTCTAAAGATTGGAATTGGATACTCTTTTTAAGTTGAGGAGGATGTTCCTGCAGCCTAGATTGACTGCTTCTTCTCCCAATGAACCAGCCAAATACGCTTTCATTAGATTGACTTCCTCCTACCGTATTTTTCTGGTTGAATCAAGTGAGTCATCTCTTTGGTTTGATTCAAGTAGGACTTGTCTGCTTCCTTCTGATAGCAGACAGATTGTTCTTGAAACTTTGGTTCTGCTCAGACGATTGGGTTTCCAAGCAGTTGATATCTAATATTCTGATAACTCAAAGCACATTGTATATTTAGCTATCAGATATGAAAATGAACAACGATAATCATCAAATTTTTTTAAGCATTTGAAAATTGAAGTGTACAGAACGCAATCTAATTCGTAGATCTATTTTTAACTTCACAGCTAACAAGTGAATGCAGGAGCATAATTCTTTGAAGTCGAAACATGGGGATAAGGAAGTATATGGGGAAGAACTCGTCGTATGTAACGACACTCTCCACACCATCGAGATTATTGAATGGATGATGGACTCTCCTTGTTTAGGCCGCACGAGTCATATCCAGGATTCAAGGGTGTAGTTGTACTTGAACGAGTTCACCCCGCTGATATGTGCAAGGATGTCAGAGGAGTCGAGGATGTCTTCCTCCTTGACGACCGCCTGCACGAGCAGAGTCGCTGAGATCTGAAGTAACGCTCCATAGGAATGACAAGATAGGCAGGCCGAGAGCTTACTTCTTCGTCGTCGTCAAATTCATGGCTGCTGGAGCTCAGTCTTGCCACCTCTCCGAGCTCGTCATTCTTCGCAAACCTTCCCCGGACTCGTGGTCGGCTGTCTGCTAAAGTTTTCCGACATGCATACTGCGAACGCCTTTCGTCAGCTCGAATCGCTGCCCCAACTCGACATGAAATGAGATCGCTTGAATTTACCTTGATCTTCTTGCTGAAGTTTCTTTCGTTGCGCTTCCTCATGTACCGGTGGATCTTCTCCTTCCTCTCCTCCACGGACAAGCGGCCAACTTTGTAGACGGAGTCATCCAACGGTGCGACGTCGGATGTCGGCAGCGGCGCCGGAGGCTGGTTGGCACTGCATCCTCCCATCAGACGCTGGCTGCCTCCGCCAAGAACCTTCATAGTAGAAACAATATACTGAATCTTCCGAGAGGGCAATGCGGGAAATAGCCTTAGTTCTCAGCCAACAAAGCTCGATCTTTTCATTGCACGAGTACCAGATTTAGTTTTATGGTGAAGGAAAGATGAAGAGTGAATGGTTCTGAACACAAGAAGTTCTTGGAGTAGATGAAAAACCGCAAGGCATTGTGTTGCAGGTACCTGCAAGTCGCCGGAGCTGTACATGTGGGGCATCGCGTCCTGGCCGTACGGCGCCAGACCACTGCTATCCGACAAGTTGACCGGCCCCACCAAGCCCGCTTCCGGCCCCAGCACCGGCATTCGTCCACCGGAGAGTCCCTGCGACCGCTCGCCGCCGTACAGCATCCCGGCGCAGTACAGCGCCCCGATTCCAACCCCTTCGATGAACCCGCACGGCGGCGCTTCCAGCCTCACCAGCTCTGGCGACTGCTGCATTCCCCCCGCCGCCGAGTAGCGCTCCTCCTCGTACGCCGCCTGCGGATGCTGCTGCTGGCTCGCTGAGGGCCCCGCCGCCGGCACCGGGACCACCAACCCGTGGTCGAACGAGTACTCGCTGGAGATGGCATCCGTCGTCACGAGCTGATCGAACGGATCCCCCGAGTACGGAGGCGGCGGGACCGAGAGAATCGCCGGAGGAGGAGGGGGGTTCGAGGACGAGGAGGAGGAGGAAGGGTAGTGTGCGAGGTCGGGCTCGGGATCGGGATCGGGCCGGGGTGGAGAGGCATCGAGGAGGGCGTAGAAGGAGGGGAAGTGGGAGAAGGAGGCGTCGTCACCGGGGTAGCAGCAAAGCGGTGTGCTGGCGGCCGTCGTGGCGGCGGCGGAGGAGGACACGTCGTCGTAAGGCGCGAAGAGGAGGGGCTGGTGCTGCTGGTGATCGGAGCCTGGGAAAAGATCGCCGGCCGCTCTGCCGTCGTCGTCTTCGCAGAAGTCGAGAAGTTGAGCGGCGATGGGGCTGGAGATACCCTCCTGTTCCAAACAATACACTATTCTATAGCCAGCCATAATAATTTAGAAAAATATCCTTATCTAAGAAAATATGATAGACCGAAAATAAATAAAGAAGAAAAAAAGTAATATATTTCTACAAATCAGAAACATAAAACAAAGCTTCTCCCAGCATTTATTTTCATATTTAACAGATAGTAAACTTTCTGCATAATTACTGCCAAGAATCGTTTGACGTATAACATTCATTCCTAGTGCATTTTTACTTGGATCAACAAAGACGTCAATGAGCCCGTTGACCTCCGTCTTCTCTCAGAAAGGTGCTTCGCAAGCAATGACGGGCGACGACAACGTGTTCACGAAACTACACGTAGATCTCCATATATATATATATATATATATATATATATATATATATATATATATAGGTGCACGTGTACGTGTACATATGGATGTGCGGCCTGCATGGAAATCACGTGAGTAAGTGAAGGGTTTACGTTCACGATATGTTCAAACAAGCACCTTTACCAGCCAAAGTGAAAGATTCTCCCACATTAAATTCGTTCCGGAGTTGTCCAAATCAACCAGAATCGGGACGCTTTACCGTACTGCAAGGAGCTTGTGATCTTAATGGGCATCATGTGGGGATGAGAAAGCTTAGAACAGCCCTTCAAACAGGTATATGTTCTTGACGACTGGTATCTCTGTCTCATCTCTCCTGATCAATTGAAGCCTCACAATGCGTGTATTTTGAAACATCCGAATCATTTTAGTCTCCGGTAGAGAGAAAAGGAAGTGAAATAGAAGCAGCATTACGACAGCAACTGAGAGAAAAAAAGAACGCACGCCCCATATAAGCCAATAGCTTATAAATGGAGGTCATGCGCGAAAGTTGTCTGAAAACAACGCTGAAAAGCTACGCGACGAACTTTAGGAGATGGACGACATGCATGGGAACAAGAAGAAATCAACGTCATACAAGTTTCGGTGGAGGAGGATTCACGATATCTGAAGCTATTTGAAGCTCTATAATTCCACGGAGTCCAAGAACAGAAAGCTAAGAGAGAACGATCTTGCAGTTCGATTTCCAAGATAAATGCTCTCGAAGCAAACAAGGAAATTAGAGGAAAGAAACATGATCATTCTCAACGCATGTCAGCACCGGGAATCGACTACGTAAATACGAAAAGAAGAGATGAAAATGGAAGGAGAGTTTCTCATGGCTTACAATTAAGAGCCCCTCGGGATTCTGTTCGATCATGTTCTGCAGCATGCCTCTTTCACCGACTCCCAATCTCTGGAACAAGAAGCAATGAGAAGAAGAAGAAGACCTAAAGCACCGCAGCAATATTTTTGTTCTCCTCGTAGCGTTCTTGCTGGTAACCTAATATCACCTTATTCTTGCCTAGCAAGACAACTCACACCTCCAACAAAGCATACAACTCCATCGTCACATATATAGAGAGGCGAGAGAAAGCAGGAGGGCTGTTGGCTTATTATTATGACTGCCTAAAAATGGCGTGGCGAGAAAAGATCAAAAGACGAATCGAGAGAGAAGCAGGAAGCGGGGCAGATAACGGAGCGTTCCTTGTACGGATATACGGCGTCAAAGGCTGGGCTTCGAGATTGACGGTGGACCGCAGGAGGGCAGACCTCCGTTTGCCACGTCGACGTCTTCGAGACCGCGGTCAAACGTTTCAGGTCTTCTTGTTTCCGAAAACAAGAAACAAGCATATTCTCTTGTTTCCTGAGTTGTTTACGAAAAACCGGCAACAAGACCAGATTGTTTTTATGATGCTTAATTGCCAAACTTGCAATTCCCATTCGGAGCTTATATGCTAATTATCGAATGCCCATTTCATTAATCATGGTCAATTCTTTCACAAGATGGAACGACATGTACAAATCTAATGCATGGAGGAACCAATTCCCATCAGTCCCTCAAAAGGGCTTCCACTGTCTGTCTCAAAGCTCGAGAGGTCACACGGCCTGCAACTGCAACTGGGGGAATCTGCAAACCATTCGGACGAGTCGTTCTCTGTTGGCTAGGAGAGGTGACACAGCGGAGGAAATAAGAAAAGGAAACGAGAGGATCAACACAGATATCTCGTGAAGTGGCTGCTGCCGCCCCTTTAGAGCTGCACTGGAATCTCATGCCTGCCCTTGTTAGAACACGCCATCCATGGACATGTGCATGCGACACCTTCCACTTGCATGGTTATACCGACAGAGGTTTTTAGAACATGCTCACCTCCGCTTCTGGGGGCCTGGTTTGATTCACCAGTTGGGCAAAGCTCGGCATGCAGCACGATATGTTCTGACTGCTGACAAGACATGAGATCCTCGTTATGCCAAAACATTTTATTTTATTATATATATAATATTTTCTGTCAAATCAAATCAATTGGCCTATTAGCTCAGTTGGTTAGAGCGTCGTGCTAATAACGCGAAGGTCGCAGGTTCGAGACCTGCATGGGCCAATATGTTTTTATAATATCATAAATAAGAAAATTTATGATATAATTAAATTATAAATAATTCATATGAAATGGTATGTTTTATTTATATTTTAGTACATAAGAACCAATATATTATGGTTGTTTGGTGCACAAGACAGTAATAAATAATCCATGTTATTTCGAAAGCCCCAAGTTAATCTTTTCAAGAAAAAATAAATATTATTTTGGCATAGTTTTCTCCTTTTATCAGGCCAACAAGAAAAAAGCATTGTAAAGGACCGATTCAAAACTTAAAAGATAAACAATTGCATATCATGTTTCCTATGATCTATTATCCTATTGGTTCAAACATGAGCACCAAACCATAAATTTCTTTGCAGGTGACATCAATAGTGCCTGTATTAAGGTGGCAGAGAATGCATTCTGCTGGCCAAATAAATTGGGATCCTGTTTGAGTCATGCATTGTTCAAACCACCATAAGAAGCCTGCATGAGAGCAAGCTTCTCACAAGAGCCAAAGCAGCAGTGGGAGATATCTAAGCGTTGCAGAACTCAATGTTTCAACACAATTAATTGAGAATTAGATGAGATCCACAGCACATACAACCAAAATTTACCCTGCGCATGCATTATGTGAAAAATAATCTCCATGAATCTGTGGAGGCTTACATCTGTATTGTAATGATATATATATCTTGATAACATGATGAAACAGAGAGCATCCCCAACAGTGAGACCAGATTGGATACAGCCATTTATTCCATTGCTTTCTCCCCACCATCACTTGTTGGATGGCAAAACCACATGCCCAAAGCAAACAGCCAAATCCATCTCCCTCTCTGCATCCCATCCAGTCCACCACCACCCCCACATAGAAGACAAACATCCATCACCACCACCACCACTCACCATTTACCCTTGACAAAGGACAAGCGTCCATTGGCACCCCTCCCACTCCCCCACCATTGCTCTTCCCCACCTGTCACCCACCAACCTTCAATAATCTGCAGTAGATGAAGGCAGGAGAACACAACAAAGAGTTACATGCAAGCTTGGGCCATCTCTGACATCTTAAGTCTCTGCAATAAGACCAGGTGGGTTTTTACCAGCATTACTCACCTTCTTTCTTTTTCATCACACTCCTGGCAAACAACAAGCAGATGATGAAGAAGCCCACTCCTGCTGCCCCGCCCACTACTATGGCCACTGTCTTCCCTGTTTGCCCTGATCACCAAGAACTAGTCCATCCATCATCACTGCTTTTGGAATAAGGCCGCATGTTTCTCCATAGAGAAAGAGCAAAGTCTATACCATTCTTAATAGGCAAAACAATTAATTGAACACCTCAAAAAGAAATCTTTTCAGATCACAAGTATCAGACAAAATAATGAAAAGGAAACTTCAGATCCATGCAACTATCATGAGATAAAAGGAAACAAGAAGTCAGATGCAAGATATGAACAAGAGAAAACAAGATGAAAATGAAATCTCAAATCCATGCATCACTATCATAAGATAGAAATCAAATGCACTGTGAGTTATGGGGGCAAAAAAACAGATTACTTTGAGATTATATGAATCAGAGAAAATGAAAGATTAAAGAGCTTCAAATCCATATGTAAATTGTCTGTGAAGATTAGCATAAGAAGAAGAGGAACAAAAATGGAATTTTTAGTGCTGTTAACAGTACTCACCTCCAACGCTGCCGCCGCCGCCGGCGGTGGTGACGCCATTGGCGTAGTAGCTGTAGCTGATGTAGCACTTGTCGAGGTAGACCTGGCCGGAGGCGGCGCCGCCGCACTCTACCTCCGACTTCTGGATGGCCTGGGCCACGCAATCGCTGCAGTCGCCGGTGGAAAGGTCGCCCTCGCATTGCGCCATGGTGTAGACGGATCCATAGCTGGTGGCGTAGAACCCTTGCCCGCCGGCTACGCCGCTCTGGAGCTGGCTGAAGGCCGTGTCCCGCTTAACCTCGAAGTCGCCCCCGCCTCCGCCGGAGCCGCATGTCTTGTAGAGCATCTGGGTGCCGGAGACCTGGGGAAAGCCGGACACCTGGTACAGGGCGTAGCATCCGGCGAGCTGGACTCGTGCGGCGGCGGCGTCGCCGCAGAGAGACGACCACATGGGGAGGAGGCGGCCAACGCAGTCGGAGCAGTCGGAGGGGGAGAGGTCGCCGCGGCACTGGAAGAGGCCGAAGATGGACTGGCCGCCGTAGGCAGACGCAGTGGTCTTGTAGAACTTGGAGTTGGAGGCCTGGGCGGTCAGGGAGGAGGAAAGGGCGGCCAGAGTCTGGCCGTAGGCAGCGCCTCCACCGGAAAACGTCTGGTTGGCGCAGCCCTTGTAGACCAGGTTGTAGAGGCTGCCGGCGGCGGCTGGTGACAGGCGGGCAAGGCAGAGTACTGTGAGGGTGAGGGCTACTCTTAGCAGTGGCAATGCGAATGAATAGCTAGGAGGAGGAGAAGAGTGGCGGCGGCGGTGGGCTCTGGGGATGCCCATCGACGACTAAGTGGCTTTTTTCCTCTCTCCTTCTCCCCCTATCCCTTCTCTTCTTCACAGTCTATCACACTACGTGCAAGAGAGTGACAAAAAAGCCTAATTTGACGGTAGAAACAGCCAATGATGAGTCAAGGGAGAGAAGAGAGGAGGAGATATGGGGGAAGGAGGGTTCCGGAAATTAATCTCAGCCTGTTGTGGTCATGTTCATGAGAGTGCAGGGAGCTGTAAATAAAGTAATGCGGCAAAAGGCATGGATGAGCTCATGCGATGGGGGTGAACGGGGCCAGCAAGAAGAAGTAGTTCAAGAGCAAGAGTCAAGTCAGAGGAGGTGGCTGGAACGCAGGACGGTGAATGCAAGGTTTGACTCCATGGCTCACAGTCCACAGTGCTCGCTGAACCAGGGAGGAAGGAATGGGGTTCTCTCGGCGAGCCGAGCTTGATATTTACGCCTGCAGCGACTTTTTCTCGCCGACTCATGGAGTGGGGAGCGCGGGGAGCGGAGTTGTCAGAGGCTCTCCCAGTTAAAACAGCGAAGAAGGCCTTTTTTTGCCCTTTTTTTTATGTACTGCCTACTCCTCCGCCTTTCCTTTTGCTGGTGTCGTCGTCGTCGTTCCCGAAACTGGTTTCTTGCGGTGGGAGGAAAGGACCTCGAGGTGGTAAAACGTGACCTCCATTGGGATTTGGCGCATGGGATTTGGGAAAAGTTGCATCGCTCGACTGTAGAGACACTCAGCCATCAGCTTCTTCTTCTTCGTCTTCGTTTCCGAAGGGTTGATTTTTCCCAGTGCACTATCATCGTAGGTTCTGCTTCGAGGAAATTACGAAACGCTCTTGTATCGGTAATACTGCATGAAAAGGAATGAAGCCACAGACTTGGGGAAGTCTCATCCTCGATATGACTTATGAATATTATTATTATTATTTTCAGTGGGGGAGATAAGAATGACGTATGACTAATATATTAGGGCTAATTAATCATAGTCATTTTTTAAATTTCTTTTATTTTTTTTAAAAAAATATATTAATAGTATATAAAAGTAAAATATCTCGACTTATTTATTCTAATATTATTAATTTTATTAATAAAAATATGAAATTAAATAGATAAAAAATAATTTTAATATTTCAATTTATGACTTTCGAGAATATCGATAGAGACGGATGAGGAGAATAGTATTGAGAGATGAAGATCACTCGGCATCTATATTATTAATGAGAGATGAGTATTAACGCTAATGTAAATGTCGAACAAAACTTTTGTCACTCGATAATTGCATCAATGTTGAGGAAGACGTAGAGTAGCCATCACCTTTTATATCACTTTTCTCGTCTACAATAATCATTTATGCTTTTCAATAATATCATTGTCCATCACCATCGACGTAGTCTGTCATCATTAATTAAATTATTAAAATTATATTTTTATATTTTATATTTTATTTTTTTAACCAATGACATTAGTGTAAATTATCTAGATTTTTTTATTATAAAAATATTAATATAAATTTTCTAAAATATAAGAATCAAAATATTAAAAATAACCGGAAAACAACAGATAATTACATTAGCCCAATATCTGGGGGTATGTGCGACTAAAAAGGTAAGAAAATTACTTCATTATTTAATCTCGAAGGGTGACTCATCTTTCTAGAAAGATTTACGTCAGATCCGAGGGAGATTAAAATCAAGATTCCAACAAGCAATTTCTCTTGGTTCATGTAGAGGTTATGTGCAATCGATCTCGGCATTTTGAAGCAGAATTAAACAAGAGGAATATTAGATTTAAATTCAAAATCTTCTGCTTTGATACCATATTGAATTCATAACTGTTATCAAATCCATCTAAAAGCTAAAGTGGAAAGATAAACAGGTTTTCCAATGCTGGTTAAGAGAAATTTACATGGTGTATATGAAACAGGGTAATGTTTACAAATGACGTTTATGAACATGAGTGAAGACTTGAAAATTTAGTCGAGGATGAACATGAGACACATTGTTGGAAATGAAACAATTTCTGCCACACAAATGAAGAACCAATTATAATTGAGTTAATAGAAGAGAATGATCATCAAGAGCTTTTAATGCATAGGAAACATTTAAATCGGCTATAAACTTTGTATATTTTTATTCCTAATTTCTTTTGTTATTTATAAGAACTTTTAATATCATTAGGATACTCATTTGCAACTAAGCATAAATAAATGCCCTCATCATCTTCTTATTTAATATTTTCATCTTCTAACCGCAAGCGATGAGCCACATTGGATGGCCTTAGAGGAACGTAAATGTACTCATCTACCGATCATCTTTTTCGCTCCTATGTCTTTTCTCCTAATCACGAGTAACGAGCGATTAGCTATAAGCAACGTTGACAGGGCATTGGGTGATAGTGATATCGGACGACATTGAGTGGTGAGCAACCAGGGACCGACGAGTGTCATTAAGCAATTGTAAAGAAAAAGAGAGGGTAATCAAGGGGCTCTAAATAGTAAAATTATATTTTATTATTTTTTAAGGGTTATCAGCAGTGATCTAAAATTTATACAATAGAATATTGCATTAGAAGGCATCAAATTTTAGTCTTTGCACACACGGTTTCTTTTTCCCCAATCAATCATCTTGATCTGCCATATATCTACAACACATTTTTCTGGCAGTATCTGTCTTCCATCTTCTGTTCCTCTTCTACTTCTTATTCTTCATAAATCAGCATGCTAGAAAGCGTCTGAGATGACCAAACATCTCAAGATCAAACTATTTGACAACCAATGAAGAAACTGTGGTTGACTGCCAAGGAAAGAATCAGTAATGTTCGTTGCCAACCAATGACAAAAGCATCACACTGAAGTATACAAACATCAAAAACATGACACACAAGCGCGAGTGTTCAAACATCATCATCTTGCACAGAAGTTATCCCACGAGTCACAAACCTTGTGGTGGTGGTCAAAGGAACATTTAAAGTTCATTCAAAGGTATAAACAAGATTACTTTGAACGTGGCCCTGCATTGACCGATAAGAGGTCCTTTGCCTACAATGTTGACAACCCTAATCTCCTGCTAAGTCGTAAGTCAAGAAAGAAGAAAGCCTAATGGTACAGCAAAAAGAAACGCGGATAGAATGGAAGAGCATTTAAGAAGTTGAGTCGAATTTGTAGTGCTTATCGACAGCGACGGAGACATCCCAGGTGCAACTGAGTCCCCTGGGGAAGATGGCAAGGTCTCCGGCGCCAAACTCCATGCACTCTGGGCAACCCTTCGTGAAGACCTTCACCTTCCCTTTGAGGAGGTAGCACGTCTCTTGGGCATCATACTTGAGAGGGAACTTTCCTGGAGGACACCCCCACCTAGACAACAACAAATCAAAGCAAGCAGAAGAATAAACAAAGGAAACTCTGTAAGAGACAGAGAGAAGAAGGGATCACATGGTTTACTTGGGCCATGACTTGATGCCAAGCTGTTGTAATCGCGACTCAGGAAGGTTTCTCTCGACGGTGATGGCGAGGCTCCGTGCATCAGTCTCCGTTGCCCCATGCTTTGAGCTTTGGGCCATCGAAGTCGCGGACTGCACAGGACGAAGAGGAAGGAGGCGAAGCGGCAAGTTGATGGCAGTTCCTGGACTTGCTCTTATCTACTGTGATGAGAGATGAGGAAGGGAAAGCAGAGCTTTTGTGTCGAGAAAAGGCTCCAGTCACAGAGGGGAGAGATTTAGTTGCCCGAGAGATACGAGTGGAAGTTCACATGTTCGTTGTGCTTGAGATGTAGATCGAGCAGTTGTGGTTCTCGTATTGAATAGTTGTTAACTCAGTGAGTCGACTCATGATCATGGGCTAAGTTTAGTTTTCTCCATCGAGGCTACTAGCGAGCCATGGAGGAAGTTCAAAAGTGAGAATGATTATTATCGCATTTAAAGTAGAGATCTTGAAAATTGCCATCCATAAGGAATTAATTTGGGCGTCCGATCTCAATTCCTCGTCGAAGAATTGGGTTAACTCTCCGAGTCAAGAAAACCGGAGCGAGACAAGAAGGAGATGTCAGATCAGGAGGAGAGAGAGGTCAAAACGTTGACGACGGATCCGAGGCAGCACTTCGCGTTTCAGATTCGGTTCGACCCATTTCGATCGTTATAATGGGTCGGACCATCATGGAACAAGATCCGTTGAGCTGACATAAATAAGCGTCATCGTCGAAACCCTAGAGATTAGCAGCCGACGACAGCAAGTTGGCCATTGATATTTTCATACTCCGTAGATCCGAAACGATTCAACAACGCGTTCTTAAATTGATTCCACGTCGGAGCGTCATAATTATATTCTAGCCAATTGTATCATTGAATAGCATATCCTTCAAGGTGGATGACAACAATCTCCACAATTGCATTATCCGACGTTCGATAGTAGCGAAAGTAACGTTCGATGCGTGAAATCCACCCCGCCGGATCTCCTTCTTCCCATTGTGGGAAGTCCATCCTCATGCGTGATTAAAGCATGTCTGAGGACTGTCCCTCCTTCTCTGAGGTCCTTTCTGAATTCTCTCCTTGCTGCAATTTGATTGAACTTAACCTTATTTGTGCTAAAATTTAGATGGATGAATTTATTTACTTCCTAAACAATAATAAAAACATAGATATACAATAGTAAAATACATATATATATATATATATATATATATATATTCAAGTGCTTAAGGATCCATTTTAACTGACATTTTTGCTTTTAAATATCTCAAGGTGTCCCTCTGCTTAAAGATAAATATCATGCTGGATTGGGATCCTAAAGGAAAACAGGGCCCTGTGACTCCTTTGCCACAATTCATGCCCCAAAGGAGGAAGAGGAGTTAATCCAACCTCCTGTTCTGCCTCTAGAGGTTTAAATCGTGGAGTGACTAGAAGAATCTGAATGCTACCACCTTTGGAAAAAAAAAGAATTGAGATTACAATTTCTTCTTGACAAGCTTGCGACAGATAATAAGCCAGCCAAAGTTCTTCTGATTTATGCGCTTGTACTAGTCCTAGATTAACACGAAGGAAGATTGGGGGCACATATCTTAGGGCACATATCTTAGTTTGTTCCGATCTTCTCAGGAGTGTTATTTGTTCTTATCATTTGTTTGATACCCGACATGCTTACTCCCTCAAACTAAAACCCATAGGACCTCCAACTGGAGGTGGTGGTGGTACAAGACTTTGATGAGTATGATATTGACAAGTGTGTATGGGAGGAACATGGGCAGCTGGATAGACCTGCATTAGTGGGTTGGGAAACTGGTCTAGAAGCTTGAAACTGTGAATCTGGTTGAAATGGGGGAACATTAGCCCTTTGGGGAACACTGGAATACCCCTGCAACGATGGCTGAGGTGGTGTTGTTCTGGGTGCACAAAATACAGGACCCTGATGATGGTGGCATATTGCTTCTTGGATGTCAACTGGGATGAACTTTTGAGGAGGAGGAGACCCATTGGCACCACCGGAATTTGGGACCGAGGACGAAAAGTTCCACTTGGAGGCTGACCAATAGGAGGAGGAGGAGGAAATCCTAGGGCTTGTGATTGCTGATAAGTGCTGCCATCTTGTGCTGAGAAAGATGAAGTAGGAGGACTAGATGGGCCAATTAGACCTCATACATAGATGGTGGTGGTGCTCTGTAGCTACAAGGTTGTGTGCCAATAGCAAGCCCGGAGGATACAAGAACGGAGACGTATTTTGTGGAGAACCTGATGATGCCCCCAAGCCAGTCATGGGACCTGAAGATACAAAAGGGGGGTCGGGGGTAGCAGCTCGAGAAGGACCAGATGCCACCAACAGGTCCTGGAGATCTGAAAGCTGTTGAAGATTGTGGAGCTGCTAGAAACGGTGAGGTGGGTCTTCCTGGAAAATTTGCTTGTTCCTTCAGTTTATTGTGTGACTGACCTGCTGATTCACATTGCATAAAAATGAGATAATAAGTATGATTAATGAAAATTTAATCAAGAACACACAATTTAACCACATCTAGATTCTCTATGCATGCTGTTTAATCACCCAAATTCTCAAGGAACCGCTACCAGAACATCCAAGTCAAAAGGATCTTCAACTTTAATCCATTTGCAATAGTCTTTAAAATTAACAATAAACTGCATTTATTATTACATCTCCTCAGAAGACCACTTTGGCTGGTCATGTCTTCAAGGTCCATTTAACCATATATACTCTCTCTTAGAGGATGTTCTAATATAAGATTGTTGGGCCATTGTTAAAAGTAAACCAAGCTACACCATCGTACAGCAAAGCATAAATTAAATGGCCAAGTTTCCAAGATGTAGCTATAATATACAACTTTCTATTGACTCAATCTCTCATTACATATTAGCATGCTTAGTAAGACAAATTATATCAAGACTTACCTCGTATTATAACATCTCATAATATACGACGTTTCTTGGACATGTATCAGCAAAATTGGAGAAATGCGACCTTGGTAAACCATCCAAGAACATTGAAACTTTAGGTCTCAAGTTGATGTGGCAAGGAAGAAACATTATTGCCCTAGTGGTATTTCTTTGGCAACACAAAAGAAAATCAAAAGGGTTTCCACATACTAATAATACACAAATCTTACAAAAAAAATTTCTTTTAATCTTAGGGGCACAAGATAATCATATGATACTTTCCATGCCCCCTAGCAGCCTTGACTATCCTGTTTTAACTCTATAGCCAGTTTGTTCATTAACATTTCCCTCTAGTTGAAAATAGATCAAAAACACCTATAACTTTCACTTGTGAGAATTTCTCAATCATCTATTCCAACTATAGCCTTACTTCTATAATTGGTATTGCTAAGGTTGTAGTTTATGTTTGATTATAATTCTACTTAGTACAAAACCCTAAGTTTCTATAGCTTTATCTTCTACTTAGTACAAAACCCTAAGTTTCTATAGCTTTATCTTCTACTTAGTACAAAACCCTAAGTTTCTATAGCTTTATCTCCATTGCCCAAGTTTAGAATTAATCATAACCAGACTCTCATCGATTAAAAATATTTCAACACAAAAGGGCACCAAAGGAACTTCTCTTGAATACATCTAGTAAGTTATCCTAACACTGGTAACAACTCCATTACACATGTCGTTTATCACCATAATATAACTACTATTGGTAACTATCTGAACATACTTTTTTTTTTTTAAGTTATAAACCAAAACAATGAAAGCACCCGATAGTTCAGTTGAAGAAATAAAAGTAAGATCACCAACACCAGAAATAAATTGTGATTGAATACAATAACATCCCTAAATTGAGTAGAAAAAAGGCATCCAAATATGTAAAATAGAGAAACTGCATCAGTGAGTTAATTCACATGATATAATTAGCGATAAAGGATAGCACAATTAGGTCAATGACGAAAAGGGCAGCCAGCATAGTTGATGAATCTCTCTTGAAAGCAAGAGAGGTTGAAGCATAAAAAACTCAAACATACAGAAGCAAAATCAAATATTTAGCATGTTTCTTGCAGAAATTAACAAAACAGATGCGCATAAATTATATGTAATAACAAACTAATTACTGACCACCAATCTGGAACATGGATCCGAATTCTCCCAATCAAAATCAAGACCAGATCCACAGACAAACCAACATGCAAAAGTCAACAGACAACAAAAATTGTTCAGATTTAGGACCAAAAACCCCAGATTTCCCGACAACATCAGCAGAAACCCAAAGAAAACCCCTCAAAAGAACCTCCGGTCTCACGATCTGACGCAGATGCCAATAGTACGAGGAGAAATCTGTCAGGGTGCGAAATCTTCTACGTGAAGAATTTAACAAGACCGTGAATAGCAATTCAAGAAAAGAAACCAAACACTATCGATCGCGTATAAAGAGCGAAAAAATTCCCAGATTCTGTTAAAAATCATCGCACGGGTTCGAGATCTAAGAACCGCACATAGGATCGAACGGAGCGAACAGAGGGAATCGAGTCGAGAATGTACCTTGGGAACTCGGAGTAGGAGGAGAGAGAGAGAGAGAGAGAGCAATAAATGGCCGCTCGGGGAGTCATGAAAAGACGAAAACACCCTTAACATGCTTTTTAAATGGCTAATAAAAGGCCGGTAGCTTCTCGAAATTGGAAGAAGTCGATGTGAAGAAGTTGATGGGAAGAAGTTTGAAGCTACTAATGCTAAGTACAAGGAAGTAGCTAATTAGCACAGGAGAAAGGAGATATGGTTATGCTGTACTAGAGAGATTTTTAATAGACAATTATAACAAATTAAAGTCGCAGAAGTACGATCCGGTCTTAAAGAAAATTAATAACAATACTTATGTGATTGATCTACCAGATGATTGGGGGATCTCAAAGACCTTTTAATGTTGCACACTTATATGATTACTTTCCAAATGAGAATCCATCTAGTGAATCGATCTCTATGCTGTTGAATTATCGATTTGTTGGTGTTGTGGAGTCATTGCCAATTTGGTGTGCATATGTTGTTAAATACATGCAAGATTATGAGAGGATATGATCTGCACAAAATCTATTTCGATACAGTTGCAGCTCTATTGTTCTCTTTTTCTTGATCATTCACGGTTTAAACTCGAGCACTCAAATACACACTTCAGCTACAGGGCTTCATCAATATCCTGTACATCTCCACAATAACAACATCATGGATGACATAAAATTGATGGTGCCATCGACCCGTTCCGGGCTCGGGAGGAAGACATCGTCGGTGCCCTACATCCGCTCGTACCAACGCAAGAATGCGTCGAATTCTTTCGCAGTCATCACCAGCTCACCTCCACCAATGTCCGTTGACGATGGAGGGACCCCGGCTTCGTTCGGTGCCACGGAGTCGACCGAGGAAAGATGACTCTCACCTCCACCGACGTCAACGCGATGGAGGGACTTCGGCTTCGTTCGGTGCCACAGAGTCGACCGAGGAAAGACGACTCTCCGGGGGTGTCACGACGGGAGCCAATAAGTCCGTGAAGAAGGGATCGTCGGTGCCGCACATCTGCTCGCACCAACGCAAGAATGCTTCGAATTCTTCCGCAGTCATCACCAGCTCACCTCCACCAACGTCCGTTGACGATGGAGGGACTCCGGCTTCGTTCGGTGCCACGGAGTCGACCGAGTAAGGACGTCTCTCCGGAGGTGTCACGACGGGAGCCAATAAGTCCGTGAAGAAGGGATCGTCGGTGCCGCACATCTGCTCGCACCTTTGGAAGAATGCTTCGAATTCTTCCGCAGTTATCACCAACTCACCTCCACCAACGTCCGTTGACGATGGAGGGACTCCGGCTTCGTTCGGTGCCACGGAGTCGACCGAGGAAGGACGACTCTCCGGGGGTGTCACGACGGGAGCTAATACGGGCTGTTGCACCATCGCGGTTGGAGGTGGTGAGACGTCGGACTGCAATGCTCCGCTGGAATGTGCAACCGACGACCCTCAGCATGGCTTCTTCGAGAGAGTGCCGCCGTTGATGGTGGTGCCACCGGAGGAGATGGCCTCCGTGACAGAGACGGCCGAGAGAGTAGAAGATTCCTCTCGGTTTCTTTTCTGCCCAACGAAGCTGCCGCCGGAGATGGCCTCCGTGACAGAGACGACGGCCTCCGTGAAGGTGGAGGAGTCAACCGTTTCGAGAGTGGTGCCGCCGCCGGAGTTGGCCGGACGCGAGTTCTTGACGTGACACAGAACTCGCCGCTGGAAGCTGGAAGAAATCATCTCGTACTCGTACATGCTCCACCCGGAGTTCTTCCGCTTGCCATCGTTGAAGGACAGGTAGCTCTTTCGCCCCATCACCATCTCGCGCCCGCCGACGATGGACTTGACGGCTTCTTGCTTTTTGTTCAGAGTCCAAGAACCGGCGCCGGCCTTTCGATCCACGCGCGAGCCGCCGCTGCTCTTGGGCTTGCGCTCCGCAAAGAAATAGCCTTCCTGCCGACCGCTTCCGAGAAGATTCCACGGCTCGGTGCCGTAGACGTCGGCGAAGGCGACAGCGCGGCTGGGGAGGGGTGCACCGGTGACCCAGTTGGCGAGGTAGTCAACCACGAGTTCCTCCGCCGTGAGAAGGAACCGGTAGCCTCTCGGTACGAGGTCGATGGGCTCCATGGACGACGACTAAATTTTCTGGTTCTGGAGAGGAAATGAACGTAGGAGGAGAAGGGAGCAGAGGAGACGCGCGCGGAGAGTGAGAGTGGGGGGAGGAGAGAGAGTGTATATATAAATACATATATATATACATATATATATGTATATACATATATTTATACATATATGTATACATATATATACATATGTATATATATACATATATATCTATATATACAGCGAGGTGTCAAGAGTGAAAGATTTGGCGCAGTGGTGTCAGCGACTGGCGACCGAGGGAGTAATCGGAAACGGCGAGGGTTTCGGAGAAGCGACGACGGTCGGTCGGCACGATCCGAGGCAGCGATGATCCGCAAGGCCGTCATCGCGTTCCTCGCCCTCGCCATCATCCTACTCGGCTTTTCCATCACCCACAAGGAGGTCCGGCCGATTCTTCTTTTCTTCAGATCCCTTCCCCTTTCCACCTTCTTCCATCCTTGCGATCCCGAGATATAACATTTCTTTGCTAATATCTAGCTTCGCTTTCTCTTGATATATATCGCTAGACACGATGCGTTCCGTAATTCTTGAGGAAATCGTTCCATTACCTGGAATTTGGTTTCTATTTAGTCCGTGAAATGTGGTGAGTTGGAAGCTTGCAAATAGTGAAAAGTTTTAATATCTGACGATTTTGTGGTTCACTAACCAAGAATTTGAGTTCTGAAGAAGAATTAAACGTCGTGTAGATTAGATATTCAAACTGGGGTTTGCCTTTTCGGGTACCGGATCCGTTTTGGTAATCTGCTGGAAAGGTATGTACCGGTGTACCGATACATAGTATGCAAGTGCATTTCGGTGATTCGATAAAGAAGAAAAAAGAGAGTGAATAGGAAGGGGCGGTGGAGGAACATAGGAGGAAGGAGAAAGGAATAAGGAAGAAGAAGAGGAGGCCTAGAAGTGCTGCAACAGGGCGAAGAGGCTGTGCCGCTGCGGCGGCGAGGGCTGCGGCATCGTACGCGAGAAGAGGGCTTCCGTTCGTGAGCCCTAACTTGCCTTTTAAAAAAAAAAAAAAATCTTTTTTTAATGCTGATATGGATTAGGGCCCACCATTTTTTTTAAATTTTTTTACTATTTTAATCGGACCACCCGAAATGGGGTGGTCTGCATATCGGCCCACACCGGGACTGGTATGTACCGCCTGTACCATATCGTTCCGGGAGTCACAGCGATCACTGATTCTAACCATGTTTAGAAGTCGAATATCTAATGCAAATTGAATCTCTGGCATCTCTTGGCAATATGTGTTTTTGCTCAAAGTCATTTCTTTAGCAGATCTTTAGATACCATGCGGTGTGGTTTCGAACAATAGGTTTACAGTTCTATGAAAATGCTTACTGTATGTTCTTTTTTATTTTATGTTTTAGCAGAAATGTTGACATAGAGCGGATGTCATGACATTGTGCTGTTGATAGGCCTTTTGAGATATGACAACCGAATGACTTATCCTACCTCACCTTCTTGTCCTTTGGATGTGAACGAGTTTTATTGGCATATGCTGATGGACCCTGTGCATGTTCTTGTCAATTCTATGCAGCTGCCTATTAAAGCAGTTACAAAAGAGTTCCATATGACAAATGATGGACATGTTCCCTAATTTTTTTATTCTAATTGCATAATAGGATCCCGTCTCTTTGTAGTTATTTATAGTGGTCATATTCTGTTGTAATATAATTATCAGCTGCAAAATCAAGAAATATATTATAATTGACTTGAAATTATGGTAGATCGGGAAGAGACTATCTGCATTTACTTATGGATTAGGGATCAGTTGTTCAACCAAGGTGTTAGCACATAGAAAGACTTACAAGAGAACGTTTTCATTTTTTTTTTTTTAATGTTTTGATGTCCCAATGCAAGCCTGTCTGGTTACTTAGTGTATACATATTCTTGGTTTGTTCTTCTCTAAACTGTGTTTTGGAAATCAAGATAAATTATAGGCCTTATTTGTAAGTTTTTGCAGACATTTCATCAATAAAAAATGATTGCCTTCATATTATTTGTCAAATTTCCCTTTTGCTGAAAAGTGCTGTTTCTGTCTTATGTGTCGAATATCAGTGCTTTCATATATATTATTTAAGAACTAAAACTTATTTTGCGTATGCAGGATAAACTTAAGGTGGAAAAAGAGCCTGAAAAAACTCATAGAGTTTTCTTGGATGTCGATATTGATGGCCAACATTTAGGTACATTTAATGGAAGTGTAAATTCTCAATGCATAATAAAAAAAATTGGTTCATGTACTTGAACTTATGTTTGCTTATTTGGTTCATTTAAATCTAGCAGGTATCTATAATCATCTGTTTCTATAAACTGTTTATGAAAAGATCTTTTATCCTTTCCTCTGAATATTAATCAATTGGTTTAAGTGCTACATAATTAATACTAGCTTACATGTATGCCTACTATGTCTCAATGGATTAATCGTTAAGATGGATGGTCCTGTACATGATGCAGGCATTAGGCTTAACAGGCATCCACCTTCTATATTTGAAGTGGCCTTTATATTGTCCTCCAATTGATCAATGTTTTCAGAATTGTGTTATTATATAAGATCTTGGCTTATTTGAAATAAAGAGGGTGTTTGGTGGTCAGTATTTCTCATCCTTCTTTGCAGCTTTTGTGTTTGTAGGTTATGGTTTATTTTATTAAGGAGAACTATACAAATATAATTTACTGAATTATATTGTGACATGCTCAGTTTATAAAACAATTGTTTTAAAATAATTGTTAACCTGTTCTTCCTGATGGATTGCTAGACATTGTCCTTCTTATAGTTATGAAATATCAATGACATTGTGTTTAGGGACATCAAGAAATTCGTCTGTTGTGATTATGTGAATTTTCTGCTCTTTTCTCCAATTAATCACAATTGCATTTAACTCTTTATGGATTAACCCAATTCCAGCTGAAGATCAACAAGTAGTATAATATGCTCAGAACTCATTTGTGACCTCAGGTAGGATTGTCATCGGACTATATGGAGAGGTGGTGCCAAAAACTGTTGGTATGTAACTGCTACTAATCCGTCATGGTTCCTGTACATTTCATGTAAAATTAATGCTTACATTCGTTTGAACTTTCTGTAACTACATATGACACATCAAGATATTGTTGCTTAGACTGATAGGTTGATTGAAGTGATTGGTGTACACAATCTACATATGCGACTGCATAGAACATGTGCACTATGTTGTATGTTTACCATTAAGGCACTGTGATTGCTTTATAGAATATTGGAAACTTATTTCTGTTTCCAAATAAGAATACATCAGACTGTGAAGTGCACAATTTCAATTTTTGCTTACCTGACTACTTCCCAAAAGCTAGTCATTAACAGCATCGTTGTAAATTCAGCATGTGGGATGTAATGGCTTTTCATGTTCTTCAGCCTTCTCTAACAGCCTATCATTTTCTTTGAAGTTCTCCCCACCAACTTCTGGTCCAAATATCAGTTGCCATGTTCACTTCCACCAAATTTAACGGAATGAAGAAACTTCTGGTCCAAATATCAGCTGCCATGATTGGGTAGTCAAATAAAGAACGTCAGTGGTTGTCCTTGACCCATGAATCATTTATCTTCTATTGACTTTAACTAGTAGCGGTTATAATTGCCAAAATGTGGCTTCAATTAGTATGGCTTAACCTATGATGTCAGATTTTAACCACTTCTTCACTTGTTTGTGCACCTTTTGTTAGTTTGGTGTACCTAAATTTGATCATTCATGTGTTTTGACCTTTCGTGTTCCAACATGTCAACTTATGCATTTCTTTTTTAATCTTCATCGTGCTTAAATTTGATCATGCATGTGTTCTGACATGTCTTCGTTTCAACATATCAACTAATGTATTTCATTTTTTCCCCCCTTTTCGTGGCAGAAAATTTTAGAGCTCTCTGCACAGGTATCTGGACTTGCATCAGAAGATATTTCTGCCTTATTTGTTGATTTTTAGTATCTTGGTGAGGCAAAGTACATTCTAAAGATTGTATACAACCTATGGTTTGGTAGCAGGTGAAAAGAGCAATGGGACTGGTGGAAGAAATCTTCACTATAAGGGAACAAAATTTCATCGTATAGTTTCTGGTTTTGTGATACAAGGTGGAGATATCACTAATGGTGATGGTAGGGGCCGTGAATCTATATATGGTGGTACCTTTCCTGATGAGAACTTTGTCATAAAGCATTCACAAGCAGGTTGGATTTCCATTTCAAGCATATATTAACGAAGTTAGTGAAAATTAGGTTTTCCTGTGCTTCATGCTTTTGAAGTTACTATTCCACAAAATTAATGGTGAAATTATGCTCCTTGGAATTTCTGAGTTCTATCTCACATCTAAATTGTTAATGGTGGAAAAGAGTCAACGTAGCAAACTTTGATAAAGTTGGCATTTTATTAGAAATGAGTGCTCTAGAGAGTCAATTTCACATACTCCATGCGGTTGGCATATAGTTAGAAATGAAGGCTGCTGCCTCTTGTTGGTCTTGTTGGTGTTGATGTTTGCGTTCCTTTGATTGCAAAGTTGCAGAAACATGTGATAAGGCAAACTCTAACTTTTCTTTTAGATATACCCTAGACTAATAAATAGAAAAAAAAATAAAAAAATCAAGGCATATTGGATTCATAAATTAAAAGACACATTTGCGGCACACTTGATTAGTCATACAGCAACTTTGTAGTGTACTTGATTAATGCATATTCTATATACTGGCAGTGGATTCAGTACTTGATTAATGCTCTTATTTGGATTCTGTCACTCACTGTGCAATTTCTTACTTTGATACTTGTCCACGCTTCCAGGTATTGTTTCTATGGTGAACTCAGGGCCTGATTCCAATGGATCCCAGTTCTTTATAACCACAGTTAAGGCAAGCTGGTATGTACCATTTAAATTTCAAACCATTTGGGAGCTGATGTGTGGGCTCTAAGTTCAAACAATCTGACATGCCAATTATTCTTCTGCAATCGTAGGTTAGATGGGGAGCACGTTGCCTTTGGTAGGGTTATTCAGGGCATGGATACCGTCTTTGCAATTGAGGGAGGAGCTGGAACATATAATGGGAAACCAAGAAAGAAAGTCATCATTGTTGATTCAGGAGAGATACCAAAGGACCAGTGGGATGCAGAAAAAATGAGCTATTAGATGCTATCGCTTCTACATCGATGAGTTCGCACCATTTTGCACCATTCATGGTTGATACAAAAAATGGCAACCTTATTGCGTATCGGTGCATTTATGGTACTAGCAGCTAGGAGTTTGAAAGAGCTGGTATTCTCTGCGACAGTATCTCTGTGTACATTAGCCTAGCAAATTTCTTGGATCATATGTGATAGCCATTACCAGTCTACAAGAGGGATTCACTCAACCCAGTTCTTGTTCCACCTATGCGACTGTTACATGCTGTAGTATGACTCATTTGTTGGCTATACTATTGAAATTTGAGTTTCCAAACAGAAGCTTTTCTCAATTAGCTAACCAGCATTTGATTGTTTTCAGGTGATAGCAGATCAGAATTGCAGGAAAACAACCTCATTTTGTGCTACTATTTGAAAGTGGTTGTCGAAAGGTCAGGACAAAGATAATGAAGATGACTTGCTGGGGGAAATATATGGGTAATGAAGTCTCAAATGTTTGCTGCAATGGATTGGATTCTTTTGTTTTGATTATGTTTTCACCTTAATGATAATAGATTTAGGGAGACAAAACATTCTTACTTGAAATCCCCCCTCCTGTTTCAACTCCACTTTGATAAGAGATTGGGCCACTTATTCAACGAAAAAGAACAAATTAATAATTTTATTAAAAAAAATTACATCTTATGTCCTCAGAATGTTAATTAGTTTATTGATAAAAATATTATGATTTAAAAAAAATAATATTTAAGACTATAAAGTGGCTCCTCAGTCACCAAGCCCATTCCTATCCCTCTCCCTACCTGACCCACACAAATATCTCGAACCTTGCATGCGTTGGGGTTGGAGTTCGGAATCACATAGTTCAAGATTAATCCAGGCCTATGGATCCGCGGACGGAAGGTGGATGTCATCAAACACGGACGAAGACAAGTAGGCGGCGATCAAAGCAAAGCGAGGCTCAAAAAGAAGGGGAAAAAGTAGAAGGAATAATCTCAAATTGGCGCGCCCTTCGGCTTTGCGTCTGCTTCTTCTTCCTCCCCTCTCTCCCCTGCTCAGAAACCCTAGAAGCAGCTTACCCTTTTCTTCCTGCTCTTGTGGGCCCATGGTGTCCTCCATACTCTCGAGCCGCTGCCCGCTGTTGTCGCCGGCGGCGATGGCTCGAGCTCTGGCCCTGCCACGGATGACCCTCGCCTGCCGATTCCAGTCCTCGGTTCCGATGCCGTTGGGATCGATGGCGGTTCGGTCGGTCGCCTCGCGGAACTCAAGTCTATCCGCCGTCGCTCCAGGTAAACACTGTCGATCTTGTAATCGCTCGCCTGTGTTAGGTCGGCGCCGCTCTAACAGAGGGGACTATGCGTATCATCAACTCATGGAACACTTGTGTGGTTCTGTGAGACGATTCGTCGACCACGTGCTGTGCGTTTTGTGTCAGTCAATAGACATTATATTCCAGTTTTTTCTTTTTTGGGAATTTCTCACACAGATATAGATTTGAAGTGATACATCTTTTGTTTTTAAGAGGCGGGTCTTTATTTCATTTCGAGAATAATAATGCCCATAGCAGATGGACTCTAGTAAGAAGATATTGTTAGTAAGAAAGAGACATGAGGACTGGGTAACAGGGTGGTGAATATTGAAATCGAGCATAGCTTGTTCTTATTGAGTCCTTGCGTACTGGCCCCTGAAGGGCATAACTAGAATGAAAATTATAGCAAAATTTAGTTAGTTCTTTGTTCTCATAAATCGATGGAAAGATTTGATTTACTCGACTTAGTTAATATGATCGACCTAGATAATCTTATCTTGTAATTTCTCTACCACGATCTTAGTTTTAGATTTTTTTTATTTGTTTCACCTGTTTCGAGGGTATTTACATTGGTGATGATTGCAGAAACTTCTGCTAAGGTTATTGATGGGTAGTTGGTATCGGGCCAAATAAAAGATGAGGTTGCTGCAGAGATAGCAAGGATGAAGGACACAATTGGCATTGTCCCGGGCCCGGCTGTAATTCTAGTGAGTTAAAGGAAGGACTCTCAAACATATGTCCGGAACAAAAAGAAAGCTTGCAAGGCTGTGGGTATCAATTCTTATGAAGTCAATTTGCCTGAGGACTGTACGGAAGAGGAAGTTCTAAAGCATGTTGCAATTTTCAATGATGATTCATCAGTTCATGGAATCCTTGTCCAGTTGCCTCTGCCTCGTGTATGTTATCTTTGGTATAATAAACATTTTACATATATATGCACATATAGAGGAGAGAAAGGGCGAAGGCAAGATGCCGGCCGGGCACGGGCTGAGGTCGAGGACGAGGGACCTCTTCTCCCGGCCATTCCGCAAGAAGGGGTACATTCCCCTCACCACATACCTGCGCACCTACAGGATCGGCGACAACGTCGACATCAAGGTGAACGGCGCCGTCCACAAAGGCATGCCCCACAAGTTCTACCACGGCCGCACCGGCAGGGTCTGGAACGTCACCAAGCAGGTCCGAAGCTTCGTCCCCTCCTCATACCTCCCCCGTCCTTCACTTGCTATACGAAGAATTGGATCATCTTTTATGACGTAGATGTCCAAGGTTGCATCTTTATGTTTATGCATCGAGTTTGGGTTGTTAGTCTGCGAGTTAATTGATTATGTTGCTGTAGGCTGCCTAAACTCGGGTCGAATAGGAAAGACTTCTCATTGTGGCTTCATCGATGAATTGATGGTTGTTGGTTTGGTGCTGCATCAGGTTGGCAATCGGATCATCAAGAAAAGGATCCATGTCCGTGTCGAACATGTGCAGCCATCACTCCTATTCCTTACGACGTCGTCAATGACCTCAAGGGTGGCTATTAGTTTTCTCCTTCTTTTTGACGAATTTTCAGTTCAGCGTTTGATCCTTGTTTTGCTTGGAAGATTTCATCTGTCCAAAATATTTCATCTTATTATTCCCCAAAAGAAAGCAATCTATTAACCCGAGCTTTCCAAGAAAGCAATCATCTCTTATTCTTCAGATAATATCAAACACTCGTGTGTATGTCTTCATTTTTGCTCAAATAATATTGTCTTTTTGATGCAAGCATTTTAAGAAATTAGTCAGGAGAGAGGCATATAAATGAGAAATGATATCTATCTATACTGCAAACTAATTTCTTGCTATAACTCCATTTTAAGTTCATAACACTCTGCATTATGCTCTATAGCAGTAAACATAAATAAACTGAGTATTAATTCAGAATTTAAAAGAATAAAGCAAATATACATATGCAGTAATAAAATCCAAAGTGACAAACATAAGAACACAATACATCTAGCCAAAATGACATAATCAATCTTACTCGAGTGTGCTGCCAGTGGAATACAGGAACAAGAAACTAATCTCTGCATGAGAGGAACTTGAAATAGCTATCTTCATCACCACCACCACTGCTCCAATTACCATACAGTTGCAGGTGTGATCAGTACATTCACGTACAGGGACACCATACAAGATAAGTTAAGCTGATCACGTTCCATGGTGTCACTACCATCTTTCATCACCTACCCAGTTGTTCTTTTCCTTTGGCCCTGTCGATCCTTTTCCATATAACTCCACAGGGAGATTATTGAATATATTCTCCGCCGTGCACATGAGATTGAATGGTAAGATGCTAATGATTTTGTCTAATTCTGATATAGAATTTTAGTTTATAGTAGAACCTCAGTCTCGCATGAACTGCAACCAAAATGGTTGGTTCTGCTGCAACAATCCGATACCTGGTGATGGAGTCAACAAAAAGCATACTTTGTGCAGTATCATTCCCCACACCAATTCCCAGCTTATCAGAAGCTTGGAGGTAGTTTCCAGGATGAGGGAAGCTTGCATGCCCACTCTCTGAGGAGTAAACGACTCCCCTGTTACCTTCGAAGAACTCCAAGCCACGAAGCATATACTACTGCTCCTTTCACTTCCACTGTGCTGACAAGTTCACCAGTGAAGTTGCTTATCCGACGAGTGTAATGCTCCCAATTTGCCATCCCAACCTTGATCGTAGCAGGGCCAATGAAGGGGCAGAAGTTCCACATGGCAATGTCACCGAATGTGCCTCCGAAGGCTGGTTTAACATGAACATAAAGTTCAGCATTGTCAATGTTCCCTATCTTGATGATACCATTTCTGTCATCATCAGGAAGATCTATCCAGTACTCCCCATCATTTTTGCCACCCAAAGGGAGGTTTGAACCTTCTGTATCTATAATTTCTCCCACTTTGACACCTTTTTCTGTACAAAGTAGCATCGTTCTCACAAAAACCATGAAATTGATGAATGTAAATAAACTTCTTTCGGATGGAACATAAGAGTAGGATCATAATTCTTAATGACAGCATGAATCTGCTCTAAATCTGGCATTGCTTTCTTCAAAGAGGAATCAAGGTTCTTTAGACAACAAACACTCAACTCGTCTCCAGAATTTGGGTCAGTATCACAACACAATATCCTGGCATTCCCCGAGAAGAAGGTCTCATCTTCCAAATTTGGCAGGGCAGTTCTGGAAATATTGTTTCCATATCAGTCATCAATTCATGAGCCTCATATGTATCTGTAAGATCACATCAAACACATCTAACTTCTTCAACAGATGGTTTGTTGGGTCCACTAGTGATGGAGTAGCCCAATGCTTGATATCCCTCAGGTGGTACCGGAAGCCAGAAGTAACCACAACCATCATGGGACTACTCCGCAAAGTCATCTGAACTCCACACAAGCATATAATCCAGTGGTTTACGCAGAGCTGGCAGACTAGCCACTGGTTGAAATTCGGCATTTTCTCTCACTACAAGAATAAAACCATGTAGGGGTGGTGTTGGTCACATCACTGACCATGATGACCAAGGCTGAAAAATCCATTTGGTATCTGTGAGGGTTTGTAGAAAACAGCTCCTGTACACTTTGCCTTGGAACAAAGACAACTCTAAATGTGTTGAAGCTTTATAACTTGTAGAACTTCAAGTTCACCAATGCATATTATTCCTTTGGCAAATCCCCCCACCTGAAAAACCAGGCTTGAAGATGTATATGCCATTTTTCAGCCGATACAAAGATATCAGAACTCAAAAACCTAGTAGGCATAAAACAATGCCATAAAAGAATAGTTCAAAGTCGCTCCCGCAACCACAAAGACAGTGTAATAACTACATGTGCATTTCAGAAAGTTTAATTCAGAGTAAAAGAAAGAATATCAATATCAGCTGAAAGATTTCAAGAAAGATCCTGCAATGCATCAAGCTGAGATTGGCACATGACAATGAAGGCCAAAGCATCTGATGCCAGCAATAATTTTGCTAATTCTATCAGGACCTCATCTGATCTTTAACAAAATGGGGACCCAAAAGCTTATAAACAAATGGATCCAGAAACTAGAAATTAATACAAGAAGAAAGCAACTAAGTTTCGGCACTAAAGAAAAAGAAGAACACAATAAGACAACCATCAGAAATTCAACAGAGGAATGATTGATCCTTGAATGAGTATGTACACAATTAATAATCAATTCCTTTTCCTGAATCACCACAGAATGAAAAAGGTGGTAGCGACTGCAGAAAGGAAGACATATAGATCAATTCTGAAAGAGAGCATGTCTCCATGTTTGGACTTGCTATGTAAACAAACGATACTATAACTACACCACAAACAAGGCATGCAATGCAAAATGGTCAAACAGGCATGCAAGAAGGAAAATCCTTGACCAAATTGTGAGAAAACCCCAGTTATTATTTGAGCTAATTCTTGCCAACTCCTCAAAGAACATGAATTATTAGTTAACATAACCATTGGGAAACCCAACATGAGACTATCCCTATAAAGAGATCCTCACTAGTTTGGAATTCCTTAAAAGCACAAGAAATGAATTAAAGACAAAGCAGAAGAAGCATCTCGTAAGGTCAACCGCATCATGTTTTCGTTCAACTTTATCTCAACGCCTTAATGTGGAAGTACAAAATCTCACCACGGGGCCATTCAGGAATAGGCGAAGGGAGAGAGAAGGGCTCCGGCTCTCGAGGAACGGCATCGGAGGGTACTCCTCGGTTCCAGCAAGGCCACTCCCATCTCTCCATCGATGCCTTGTGAATTCGCCCCCACCGCGAACAAATAGGTCAAGATTTCACACAATTCATCCCCAAAGATGACATAGTTCCGATCGATCACTGATCCTACCTCCCGAAAGCATCAAAGCAGAATCTTTCATAAAAAATTCGAGGTTAGGGTTAGGACTCCTGCTCCCGCTCCGGCTCGAACCAAAAGCCAAGACCCTCCATCACGCTTACGCTTTTCTCAGGGCGAGCACTCCATGGGAAACTAAACATTTACCGGCGGATTATTATAACTAAACTTGTTCCTGTCGTCTGATAAAATCATGATCGCTAAAATGCGTTAAATTAGTCGAGAGAGGAGAGACGGGCATGGTAGTGTTAACTTTTAAAAGTATTTAAAATGAGATAACTAATTATAAGAAGTAATACATAATTAATTCTAAAAAAAATTAGCCTCCGTTGACCAATTTATAGTAAATCAAATTATGAGATCATAATTATATAATTTTATGAAAAAAACATTCATGACATATATTATTAATTTTATGAAAAAAATATAAAAAAGAATAAAAATAATATTTACCTTTGACGTGTAAATACAAACAAAACGCATAAAAAAAGGAGATATTAGAAAATTACATTATCTTGGGATCATCAAAGGGGAATCTTGCATCAAAAATTGGAGGTTGGGTTTAGAACTCTGGCTCCGCTTAGACTCGAACCAAAAGCTAAGACTCTCTATCACGCTTACGCTTTTCTCGAGTGAGTGTTCCATGGGTAACCAAACATTTATCGATGAATTATTATAACTAAACTTGTTCTTCTCGTTTAATAAAATCATGATTGCTAAAATATGTTAATTAGTCAAGAGGAACGATCGCATAACATTAACTTTTGAAAGTATAAAACACATAGTATTAACTTTTGAAAGTATAAAGAACTTGATATTAATTGTGATTAATTATAAAGATAATCTATAATTAATCCTAAAAAAAGTTTGACTCTTTGACACTGATTTAACCAAGTTATAGTAAATCAAATTATGAGATCATAATTGTATATTTTGAAGCTTGGATTCTTCCCACATACATTCATGACATGTACTATTAATTTTTAAGAAAAAAGAATAAAAATATTCATTTTTGACACATAGGACATTGGAAGATCATGCTATCTCAGGATCATCATTTTTTTTATCATCTCGAATAAAGTCAATCACTCTTATGTAAGTTAAAGTTGGAGCCAGCATATCACTGAAATTTTTGTCTAGTATTTTAATATGAGACGATAAATTAAAAATTATACATATCTGAATTGATTTGGACACTTGACCTAAGTATGATAAGATGAAGCTCGTATATACTTATGAGATTATATGGGTATGATAGAGGTAGATACCATATGAAGAGTACTAACATCCGTTTGTATACACAGGCCATCTAGTGATGGAAAACTACGTTTCTAAGGAGATGGATTCAGTGTCATTTTCGATTCAGGAATTAAGAGCTAAGCTTAATCCACCAAATATGATGAACGAGTTCTTCCAAAATCCAAGAAGAGGTCGCTCCCTACGAGCCATTAATGTCTCTGTATCAGTTTGGGTTTGGTGATAAGAACAGGGTGGGAATGGGAATCTCTCCTGCCAAATAAAAGTTGGATGCTTTCCTTTTGTTCTACCTCAACTTTTCTCTCTTAGCCACCTGCAGGGGCGGCTAAGGGCAGTAATAATTGAGCATCATGCGCGAATCGTCTGCATCAAAATCAAAACTTAAAATATCAAATTTAATATCCTCTTTCTAGCTATTTTTTTACCCCAAATATAAAAAAAATTTATCAAATATAAGGTTTGTATCGAGTGATACAAGTGTATATCGAATGAAATATTTTGTATCAAACAATATAAATCAATAGTATACTAATATATTTTTTTCTTCTTATCATAGTGAAAAGTTTTTATGAGTACTCACATGATACTACTATAGAATAACATAATAAACTAATCCTAGAATCTTTATCACGTGATTGTTTAGAGCTTATAAAGTTTATATTTGTGATTTGTATTATCTATCAAATATTTACTGAAATGAACATATAAAAGTGCTATACGATTTAAGTAAAACTAGTTGTTGGTTATAGATATATGAGTTCAGAATGGATAAGAGTTTGGTAATATAAATTCTTCTCTAAATCACAAAAAGGAAGGAAAACGAAAAGAAGAAAAATTTCTTGCAAGTAGTAGGGCATGAATGTTTCTTAGCTTAAGCATATATTAAGGTATGTAACATGGATAGGGTCCTAAAAAGTAGCTTTGTGAGGATGGTATGGACCTTAATTATGTCATCCCCTGATAAGACTTCACTTTATCATTATATCTTTACAGACAAACAAGTACTAAGTAGACCATTCAGGACCTAATTGATGAGGTGGATGACTCGATCAACATTATCCAACTTTGTTGAGTTGAAACATCTTTTTCCCAAGGTTGAGAAATATCCAAAGCCTGATACAATCTCCAGCATCAGCATGTGGTGTCACTGTCACACCATTTGCTACCCACATCTGTGAGAGAATTATCTGCTTTACTTGGGAACATTCTGAACATTACTTCCTCAGATTGCCAAATCGCAAGCTTCAGTAAAAGGACACATATTTCTGTGGGGGAAACAAAGAGAGGGGCCAGAGAAAACATTCACAGGACAAACTGTTGTTCGCTTTTGGAACAAAGACAGATGGCTGGAAGATGTAAGGATTGACAACCAGCGGATGGTGCAACAACACAATCAAAGAACTGTTGGATGCATGACATCCCACATTGGATTCCGTAGTCGAAGATAAATGTGATAGAGTTCAGCGAAGACCATCTTGTCTTGTACACCAACGGAGAAATAACGCAGAGGTGGAGTTTGATGCCTTCCACCATCTTTTACAGATGAAGAAGGCCAAATATCTAAAGGTCAGTACCTTTGTGTCCTTGAACGCCACTAGCGAGTCTTGCCAAGGATACTCCATAGGCATCATAGTTGACAATATCATATGGCTGTGCCTCCTTTTTCTTCCAAATAGAAGTGGATGTATGAATCATCTGTGCGAGACAGGACGAAGCAACATCGCCTTCTTCTCTGTCCACTTGTGAACTCACTCTTTCTCAGCAAGACCGGTGATGGCGCAGCTTGTTTACGGACTGCAGAGGGGGAGGAGGGCAGAGGCGGAGGTGAAGAAAGAAGATGACAGATGCAAGCCGAGAAGGAAGAGAAGGTGAAGAGGTCTGTGACCGTAGGCAAGTCTACTGCTTGGCTTTGGGGGGAGTAGTTCATCCATCTCCTCTCTGTTTCCTTTTTATTTTCCTGTGTTTTCCTCGGCATCATGTCGCTCTCTTATTCGATTATTCTTCCTCAAATTTGGTGCTTGATTTGGTGGTGTGTGTGCTGATCTTTCCTTCTTCTTCAATTAATGCTTGATTTGGTTGAGATGTAATGGCGTGATGGATCGAAGATGAATCATGAAATAATGACAGTTCCATTAGATACTGTGATCGACGCTTTTTCTCCAAGTTTGTGTTCCTTTTTTAGCTGGAAATCTATGTATCAGCCATTGCCAACATCTTGACTGTCACAATCTTACCCTGAAATTAAAATTTCCTAATGTTGAATCCCAGTGAAGGTCTTGCAACATTGAATCCAGAAACAATACAGACAATAAGGAAAGGTGAACCTGATATATGCATATAAAAAAAGATGGATCTAAAATATCAGAGGTGCAGGGGATGGTTTTTTGGTTTTTCTTGGTTGATCATAATAGAGAAGAGAAAAAGGGACAATCTGTTCTCCATTTTTCACAACAACAACAAAATCGAAAAAAGAAGAAGAAGGGAGATGAGAGCTCGTGATGATTTGATAAAATATTTATTAGCCAAGCTAGTCGATACTTTCTTATGACCTTTTTGCATCAAGACTTCAAATGTCATTACATAAGATATATTTGGACTATCAACAAAGTCATTAGGAATTCTTATGTTTGACTCTAAATTCTCATTGGCTGGAGCATGTATTTGCTAAAGTCCCATTGCTTGATTCTTATGTGTTTTTTATCGACTCGAAAGTCTCATTGGCATGAGAACATACTACTCTACGTAAAAGATATTTTTTACATATCTAAAACATTACATTGATATATGAAATCAATTTGTTATGGATCGAGTGTTCAAAGTCTCATCCATTAAATCTTTAGGCTTAAAATATTAATCTAATGATGACATACCCTTACTAGATATTTGTGGATTCAAAATTTAATCCAACAAATATAGTATCCAAAATATTAGTCTTAGAAGTGGTATATCCATTTCATTTATTCCTCCATTTATTCTTTATATTGTTATGCATAATGAGATAAACTCGGAGCATGTCTTGTTATTCTAAAAAAAGAAAAGAAAAACTCTCTCTCAGACACACACAATGAGAGAAGTCATTCTTTACATAGTATTTTGTAAGTTTATATTAATAATTCTCCAACAAGAAGTCAAATCCATCTTAACCTTAAATTGGACATGGACTCGAGACTCCTAATTTTTTGTCACTAATTCAGCAAGCTAAAAGATTGCCCAACTCCTACACCACCTCAGGCGACACTTAAGAGTTATTACATATTTTCTTTAAATGATTAAATAATCTATCCTTAACTCGGACACAATACTCATACAGCCATCAGAGCCCCCAAACATTATCAGATATGAATTTTATGAATGATGTTAATGATATGTTTAGAAGGATCTTAATATTTGGGTGATGCATATAAATTTTGCATAGGTAAATAATATTTAGATGTAGACAAGATATAGTCTTGATGTAGGATTGCACCATCGATTGTGGGTCGACTCGGCTCGACTCAGTCATGACCTAAAAACACAAGGGTATTTGAGGATCTCAGGTGGTAGTTCTACAAAATGATTGATCAAACCCTGAGGCGAGTGAGGCAACACTGAGGTAGTTTTTCGGGTGGAGTTTGAGTATTCAAAGCAAGCCTAATATTAAATTGAGGTAGATTTTAACTTATCGATAAGTTCTTGCATAAAAGTCAATGTCGAAGGTTACTTCTTGACCTGACCCCTTAAATGTTCTTTCGAGAGATTTATGATATAAAAGGGTTAGTCTCAAAGAGATTCAACTCTTGGATTGGTACCGAGAGTTAGCTTTATACTTGTCTGATCGTAAGAATCACTTGTAATGACTATAATATATTCCCATATTCCTTTTGGCATTTCGTCTATGGGATTAGCATGCCTGTAATGATCATAATATCTTTCGATTTATAGGGTTGCTGTCCTTGAGAGGCTGACTGAGCTGACTTAGATTGCCTCCCATAGACTATCATTAGGTCATAGGTACCTCTGAATCACTGCCACATTGGGTGATTGAGCCTCCATATCGTGTGGTGATTGATTATTGGAAGATTCTCACTTATTATACAATATTACAAACCAATTCAAATCTTTATTTCCTCCTATTTCTAGTTCGTTTTGTTGTAAATAAAACCTTGCGCTTGGATAAGTACGTACGGCCACTAAATTCTCCATCAACGGCTATCTCGATAAGCTTTCGATTGGGCCAAACATAAAGGAGAATTCACTTTGCGCTCCCTACGTTTCTTCCCCACCGGCGGTAAAAGAACAGCTGCGTTATTTCGCGCCGCACGCTCATCTCGCGGCACACACGTCCCCACGTGGAGCTCCCATGTCAACGCACCATGGATCCTCTTCGCCACATATATACCCTACACGCTTCCCTCTCTTCCCACCCCCATTGTTGCGCCGGATATTTTACTCTACCATTAATACCGCCACATTAGTTGCGCGCCACCCCCCCCCCCCCCCCCCGAAATCTACCGTTGAGCACCATCACGCTTGGATTCGGTCCGATAAGTGTATACATGTCATTTATATCTTGTTCACTTGTATATGTGGTTTGATCATGACTGTGGTTAGATGTGGCCGTCCGGCTTGCGGGTGATGGTGGTGAACAACGACTCTCGCTACCTCGGCCTCATGGAGAGGCTGCTGTTGCAGTGCAACTATCAGGGTTCGAATACACCTGCAATGGACATATGCCATTGATCCATTAATCTTCTTCTTTCTTTGATTGTTCCATTACGTTCGAGTCGTGTGTTAGTGAACTTTATTTCCTTATCGCTTATTAGCAGCTTTTTATTTGGATCTTCTACGCACAGTTATGACATGTGCACAAGTTCAAGAAGCTATATCACTCGTCATGGATAATCGACAAAGCATTGATCTAATCATCAGTGATGCATTTTTGCCAAGCGATGATGGCTTGTTGATTCTGAAATCCCTCGCCTCGGCACTCGATTTTCCTGTGATAAGTAGGTTAACTACTCCAGAAACATATATTTTAGCGAATAATTCTACTTGGATTCTTGATGTATCTGCATGGCGTAGTGATGTCTTGGAGTGGAGCGATTGGCATGATGATGAACTATATAGCCCACGGAGCTTGCGATTTCCTGATCAAGCCAGTGAAGATCAAGGAACTAAGAAATATATGGCAGCATGTGTTCCGGAAACAAATGGGATACGAGTTGAAGACCGTATACGAACCTGATAGCGGTATGATACGATCGGGTAGTCTCGGGAAGAAACAAAAGTATTGCGTACTACCCATTCGAGAGGCGGATGGAGTCGTCACCGACGTCTGTGACCTCAAGAAGGCCAGACTACTGGGGACGACGCAACTCCACCATCAATTCGTGGCAGCAGTGAACGCTCTTGGGCTCGACAGTACGTGCCAAATCTACGGATTTTGGTTCGAGTTGCTTTGTTTGTTTCCACGATTTGAAGGAAGCTAATTTATTTTTGTTTTAGAGGCGTTGCCAAAGAAAATTTTGGAGATCATGAAAGTCCAACATCTAACAAGGGAGCAAGTTGCCAGTCATCTGCAGGTAATTTACTTGAAGATAATTAGCACCCACTGTTCGAGAATCCATGAAGCGTTCTTGTACGTTTCGATGCAGAAGTACCGACTGCAGCTGAAGAGGTCGAGTTCGTGGACGGCTGTGGAGAGCGTTGAATCTTCCCCGTTTGATGCCAATGAGGAAACGCAGAACAACGAGTTCGTGGTGCCGAATCTGTCAGCAGCTTTGGGCCAATTGGATGGGGTGGTGATGGGGAACTACGGGAACAAAGTTGGTCAATCCTCGAAGCAGCTCGCGTGGCACGACCGAGGACCTTAACACCTGCTTCGGCGATAGCTTCCGTGAACCGAACAGGCCCCCGGCGAGCCAAGCCTTCGGCCGCTGTTATTGGTCACTGGATTCTTAGAAGCCACTGCTAAAAAGCTTTGTTTGTGTTGAGAAGGGAATGGAATAATCTTTGAATGGTATGCTTAGCTTCCGCATGATGACGAAATGCTACCATATTAGAAGTGTTCGAAGATCATGTTGATGCTCTCTGTTTCATCTGCTTTGCTCCGCCGCCTCGCGCTCGTCGCCGCCCTCCCCTTCCGTCTCTCCGAGCACGGCCTCCCTCCCGACGCCGACACCACCTCGGCTCAACCCCCTCACGTCGTATCCCACATCTACTACGTTGCCGAGGAAACGCCTCCTCTCCTCCTTGCGCCGCTTACTCTCCGACCTGGTCGCCGCCGCCTCCTCTCCCGTCCTCGGCATGATCGCCGATATGTTCCTAGACGCCTACGTCGGTCAACCGGCCAGCCGGTCTACTCCCCGCGGGGAGGCGGTGGGGGGCACGGAGGTGGCGGAGGTGATGGGGGAGGGAAGTGAGGCGGAGGGCGAGGGAGAGCGCGGAGAGTATGGCGGCGGCACCGAGGGCCACGGGACGTCGCTGACGGTATGATCCGGTGAAAAGATGTGTCACGTGTGGGCCAACGGTGGGGTCCATGTCTATTTTGATACGTGTCAGCCCACTTTATGTGGGGCGCACCACCCTTTGTTATAGCAGACAAGACGGCAAAGATTTATGTCTGTGTCTCCCTTCTTTTTTTTTTTTTTTTAAGATGAAGATACAACAACTTACCTATTATCGTATATAGTTAGACATATTTAATATTTTAATCTTTAGATTTAAAAATTTTATATTAAAATTTTTATAATTATGAAAGTAAAATATTTAATTTTATTTCATCTAATATCATCGATTTTATCAACGAAAGATATAAAACATAATAACACATACATGAATAATACGAAAACAATGAACAAAAAGAAATTTCAATGATGATGATATCGTGGGTGACTGTTGTAGTGATGGTCAACTTTGTCAATTTTGATCCGAATTTTAATGCTGAAGAGGAAGAGGAGATAAAGCGATGAGACATTTGCATTGATGTCGGAGGAAGAAGAGGACGAAGGCGAGGCATATGTATCAGTATCATATCGCACTATCTCCTCTACCTCCTCTTGTGTCACTCCTCGTCTGCATCGATATTGGAGGAGGAAGAGGAGGCAAGTCAGGTATCTACGTCACCAACGACGAGAAGGGAGGATGAAGAGGAGGTAGGTGAGGCAAAGTGATGTGACATCGGGGGAGGAAGAGGAGGTATGTGAGACATTTATATCCTCTTAATTCTCGTCAACCATCTATGTCAATGCCACATTGCTCTGCTTTATATTTGTTCTCATCATATCATTTCATCGTTCGGTGTAATGCTACACTGCCTCCTCGACATCGGCATCGCACCACTTTATCTTATCTTTATTCTCGCTAACTACCATATCGTTAGAAGAGGAAGAGAAGATAAAGCGGTGCAGTGTTAATGTGGATGCTTCACCTGCCTCTTCTTTCTCCTTCAAAGTTGCACCTTTTTGTCTCATTTTCATTCTCATTGACCATGGTATCATTTGGTACAACACCGCACTGCCTCCTTTGCATCAACGCTATACTGCTTTGCATCCTCTTCATTCTCGTCGATCATTACATCACCAAAAGAGGAAGAGGAGGCAAAGCAGTGTGGCGCTGACGTCGATGCCTCACCTCCTTCCTCTTCCTTCTCTGACGCCAACACAGATGCCTCACCACTCTACCTTCTGTCTTCTTATCGTCAATATTCGGATCGATATTGATAAGACCGACTATCATATCGATCTCGTCAACCATCACTATAATATCCACCCATGGTGCTATCATCCATCACCATCATTTAAATTATTATTTTATCTATAATTTTTATGTTATTTATGCATGTAATATCACATGTTGTATTTTTTGTTTGTAAAATCGATGTTGCTGGGGTAAATAAAATTAAATATTTTACTTTCATAATTATAAAAATTTTAATATATTTTTTTTAAATCAAAAACTCTGATTCTAAAAAGGTCTAATTAATTAGCTCATACGATGATCGTAACAATAAAATAAAACAAAAAAATAACGTCATCTTATTGGTTATGGCTTTCTGGAGTACTTGATTTACTATTAATATAAAACCATGGCCCAGTTAACACGCCAACATGTTTATATTGGCGTTGGAGTCATGAGAGGTTCCACGTCGAGCTCTCCTTCAATGGAAAGCCGCTGCACACATTCAATCTATTTGTCTTGTCCCGAGAGATGAATCAAGAGAACAGTTTTAAAGGAGTCTGATTATATATATTAAGTTTATGATTTACAATATAATAATTTAAGTATTTAGATTGTATTAATATATAATTTAATATATATATATATTGACTAATTTATCTTAAACTCATCATTATTAAATTTCTTATATAGAATCAGAATTAGACAGATAAAATTTAATGTAATCAAACTTAAAAAATAAAAAAAAATAATCCATTAAATTTTTGTTTGATTAAATCAAGATTTGACATACCATCACATAAATAAGTTTGACCTTAAATGAAGACAATCAACTCATAAATAAATATGAGAAAATATTGGTCCTAATTAACTGGTGTAAAATATGGACGAACCTTATAGTTGCCCAGTAGTAATTTTACCAAAAGATTTTAAACACCAACATTCGTCCCTCCCTCCGTATGCTCACCGCACAATTAGTCGTACGTATCGAACAAGTTTCTTTGCCTTGCCAGGTAGGAGATACAACAAGTACGACGAGCTGAATCACCTTCCATAGAGCTAGCCATGTGTCCTTTGTAGTCATCGAGCCACTACTGAATTGGACGGTGGGGTGTCAATGGTGAGCAATTGAAGATCATTTCATTCGCTAGTCTCCATGCATATGACGACGGTGCAGACACCCACATAGAGGGTTTTATCTTGGGAGCGCGAGAGAGAACGATCGAGAGCGAGAGTGCAGAGATGGAGGAGGGCAACGTGGTGGTATTCCCGTTCTTGGCGCACGGCCACATGAACCCTTTCCTTGACCTCGCTCGCCTGCTCTCCGCCCGCTACCCTCACCTCACCCTCACCCTCGTCACGACCTCCGGCAACCTCGCTGGCTTCAGCCGCCTCCAGCTACCTACCTCCCTCCGCCTCGTCGCCCTCCCCTTCTGCCCCTCCGATCACGGACTCCCTCCCGACGCCGATACCTCCTTCGCTCTCCCGCCACACCACGTAACCCACCTGAACCACGTTCTCGAGGGGTGCCTCCTCCCCGCCTTCCGCTGCCTCCTCTCTGACTTGATCTCCGCTGCCTCCCCTCCCCTAATCTGCGTCATCGCCGACATGTTCCTCGGCTGGACGGCCCCAGTGGCCGAAGAGCTTGGCGTCTTCCACGCCACCCTCTACACGTCCGGCCCTTACGCCATGTCCATCTACTATTCTATATGGATTAACCTTCCGCACGTTGATGGGGGCGATGGCGAAGACGATGAGATCGCTGTCCCGGGTGTCCCCGGGGTCACCGTGCGCCGCCGCCAGCTGACGCCCAACATGCGCTCCGCCAGATCACCCGACCACAAGTGCGCCGCCTTTGCCCGCCGCCAGGCAGCGCTCTGCCGCAGCTCCCGCGCCACCCTCTGGAACACTGCCGAGGTACTTGAGAAGCCGTTTCTCGACGCCTGGGCCAGGTCAACCGGCCAGCCGGTCTACGCTGTGGGTCCCCTCTTCGCAGCCGCCGGCCGAGTAGCAAGAGGCGATGGCGGGCTCGCTGCGGAGTGCCTAGCGTGGCTGGACCGCCACGTATCAGGGTCCGTGGTCTACGTGTCGTTTGGGTCACAGAACCGCCTGCCGGCGGAGGAGGCGGCGGAGCTTGCAGCAGCGTTGGAGGAGCAAGGAAGGCCGTTCCTGTGGGCAGCCCCAGCGCCTGACCAGGCCCCGCCTCCACCGCCGGATGGGAAGAGCGAGTGGACGTCGGGGCTGGTGGCGCGGGGTTGGGTCCCGCAGGTGGATATCCTGAAGCATGCGGCGGTGGGCGCGTTCGTGAGCCACGGGGGGTGGAACTCGACGCTGGAGAGCCTCCGGTTCGGGGTGCCGGCGGTGGTGCGGCCGATGGGAGGCGAACAGTTCTGCAACGCGAAGCTAGTGGCGGAGGTACTGGGGGCGGGGGCGGAGGCGGTGGGGGGCAGGGAGGTGGCGGAGGCGGTGGCGGAGGTGATGGGGGATGGCGAGAGGGGGAGGGAGGTGAGGCGGAGGACGAGGGAGATCGCAGAGGGTCTAGCGGCGGCGGTGGAGAGCGGCGGCAGCGGGGGACACGGGGCGTCCCTGACGGCGTTCGACGAGTTCGTGAATTCGGCGACAAGTCGCGACACGTGTGGGCCAGCAGTGGGAGTCAATGTCTAATTTGAAACGTGTCCTCATGCAAGTGGAGGCCACCATCCATTGGTGTGAATCGACAAGAGAGCGAGGATATCTGTTGTCGTAATTTCTATATCCTTTGTTTTTTTGTCAGATTAATGAGGGTATCGACGCTATCAATCCAATATGCATGTCTCCATCTTATGGCTTTCCATCGGAGAACAAACATTGGGATCACCACAAGACAGTTTTGTTAAATGTCAAGTCGTTGAGTTGCTATGACTGTAAATGACAGACGTGAAGGTAAGCATTGGCGGTTCAATCGAGACAGATGGGACAAAATCATGTGACCTCATCTGCACAATATTTTTATATTTTTCGTGCCTATCACAGGCGCCTTTATCATTTATCGAGCACCATAGAGAGCGCATTACCAGTAATTTATTATTGATATAAATACATCATCACGCGATGTCAAGGTAAGGAAAAAACGGAAATCATTATTTATCCGCCCGGACGATTATGGATTATTTTTTATAAAAAAATATTTTTAATATAATAAAAAAATAAATTATTTTTTTATCACTCATTACATATTGATATATTTCGGATTACTAATTTAGATATCGGAATGATTGAATCATAAAACCTTTCTCGACCTTGATTCTCATTCAAATGATATTTTGGAGGGATTGATATTTTTAACTTGAAAGTACCTTAGATAATCTTGTGTTTATGAGTTCGGATCATGCTAGGTTAATCGAGATGTCAACTTCTACTTCCCGTAACAACCATAAAATTGATCATTGTAATAGATGTAAGCTAAATTAAAATGGACATAAAGTAGTTTTGAATCTCAATCGACATTTCATAAATTAAGGAAAATGTTATGAAGTGGTCAACTAGCAGACATTTTGCTTAGCTTAACACAATTATGTTCTTTGAAGTAAATTTTACTTTCGTTGTTTAAAAAGTAAAGTTTAATATTTTTTCCTGAAACAAAAAAAAAAATACTATCAACACAACAGACTTGTCTTTGATTGGTTGCATCTTCTGGTGGGGCTTGAAATGTTGGATTTGTCTATATTATGTGCTTTATTATTGTTTTTGAGAATTTGGTGAAAGTAATCTAAATTGAATGGTCTATTTTCTTATCAAGTTATGTTATAATTTTTATTGAGATATTCAAGTTGATTAATATATCATTACATAAATAATACACTTTAGGTTTGATTTTACAAATTAACATTATGTAATAATTTTCTTAATATATAGTTTTAGAGAGTGCTGTTCTATTTTCTCCTTGCTTTGGAAGCGTGCCCAGTCGATAAGAATTGGTTGGCATACAACAGCGGTGAGATGGATGAAATTGCCTTCTCTGAAAGCGAAGATGGAAAGGAAATAGCTAACGCTATATACGCTTGAGTTGGCTACTCTGTAGGTTTCTCAGTCCATAATAATGTGGGGTTGATGGGGTGACATATAGTGATCGATAGGGCTGACGTGGAATAATCCATCAGTAAATTAAAAAAAATATGGATCAAGAAGGGATGAGGAGTTTTACTCTAAAGCTAATCATGATGAGGTGTTTGAGACAACACGATGAGGTCCAAGCCCAATGTGGAAGTAGAGTGACCTGACCAAAGGTCTCCAAAGCTATATATGTAGAGCTCAACCGTCGAGGTGGAACTCCAAAGTAAAGTAATAATGAAGTGCTCCCCAAGTATTTGCAAGAAAAGATAAATACTGGATCTCTATGCTTAGGTTAATGTGAACTTAAAATATAACGATTAAATGGTAGAAACATGAGAAGAGAGAAAAAAACTTCCAATTTATAATCGAGGCACTCTAATCATTTGCGATTAGAATTATTATCAATAATGATAAATTTGATATAATGATCATTGACATGGTAGATCTTGAATAATGATGTAGTTGATTTGGCATGATAATAGCCGATGTAATATAGAAATATGATTGAACATACGTCCCCCCTTTTTTTTTTTTTCCCTAAGTCACTTTCTTAAGGCTTGTTGGGTATTATTTGTATGTATTATTATGTCTTATGAGTGGCTTGGTTGTGTAATATTGTCATGTGAGAAAAGAAATAGACTCTTGTAGGTATTTGTTAATCATGTTGGGATGGAGAGAATAAAAAAAAAGAGGATATCATAAAGATCAATAATCAAATAATATAGTAGAAAGTTGATGCAAGATTAAATGTAACCTAACAAATCCCACTTATATTCATAGATAAAACTATATTCTTCACAATATATGAGATCAATTATAAGACTCTTGAGTTATCATCGCTTAAGTATAACTCTCCTTGTATACTCTCTTAAACCTAAAGAATTTTTCTCTTAACTCTCTTTAGATCTACCAGACAGAGAAACCTTTACTGCACCCAAAGTGTCTTGCCTCTCTCTCTCCCTTTCAGCAAAACTCTAGATCAATTTTCAGGAACAACTAGATAAGAGTGTTTTATCGTTATCTCTCTCTTATCAAAACTTTAAGACTCAATATATAGTTATACGAACAAATACTAATTCACAAAGGACTTTCAATTTAATTAGGACTCTTTCAATTAATTTAAATATAATTTTGATTCTTAAAAATACTTATCAACTCTAATAAATCACAAAATATAATCTTAAAGTTGTGATGAGGCTATGTTAATGTCTATAATAAAGTTCTTGGAATCCAAAATTTTGGACGTCTTGATCATAAAAAAATAGCCTCAAGACTTCAATTTCTATTCAACATGATTTGTACCAATGCTTTGTTTTTAACGTATGCTTCTCATATCAAAGCTGGGTAGTTTAACTGTGACAAATCAATGTGGTTGTATCAGATGGCGCATGCAAAGTCGTTGCCAAAAAAGTTGGATGACATTTTGCTTTTGTTCATGTTGAACTTGCTTATTTGACTAGGGTGGACGAGATTTGAATGTCTGGCACAATTTAAACCTTATTCTGTGGGTCTGATTACAAGAATCTGATATAGACATGGCTACAATGTAATGCAATAATTCGATCAAAATATAGATTTGATTGAAATGTTAGTTGGTCCTTACAATCTCATTCATTACCGCTTATATTTAGACAAGTTTGATACAATCCATAAATAATATATTTCTATCACAATTTTAACATTTTGTATGTATCCTTATCTCTTTATACAACAAGTACTTCGCAACCTTCTAAAAAAATCTTTTAAAGTTGATATGATTGAGTTGACTTGACCTGAGAGGTATAAGCATTATATATATATATGTATATATATACATATATATATACACATATATATACATATAATATATATATACATATACATATAATATGTATATATATATATATGCCCAATATGGATATTGATATGGTTTCGACAATACAAAATCTTATTGTGGAAACAAAATTTTCACAATGACCTTTGCAAGTTTTTAATCTCCCAACAAATGGGAAATATTTGGTGATTTATTATTTTTTAGAAAAAAATGAAAAATTGACTATGAAAGGGAAAGCATATAATTCGACATAGAAATCGTACTCTCGCATGGCTTGTCAACTTAATTGTTGATATAGCAAAATACAAACCCATCAAAATTCTTGTCTAAAATATCTTTCTTTCTTTCTTACATATCCTTGATTGCTAATATAGTAAAGTTTTGTGATGTACATAATTAAAAAAAACTATTCTTAAGAGAATTAAAGTGGAAACTACTCTGAAGAGAATTAAAGTGGAAAGAGTGGCACGTCTAACATGACTTGAGATCCACCAAACATCGATTTTTTTGTATCTTTCAATTTTAGTGGACAGGACGATATCATACATGACGATATAATATTCAATCGTAAACCTACCATGGACTTTGACATCTATGTAATAATTCGACCATAAGATAAATATGGATCCGATTGAAATCTTAGCTCATCCTTAGATTCTCATTCACTACCACTTATATTTGGACATGACTGATATAGTCCAAAAATAAAATATTATCGTCACAATTTTGACATTTCATATGAATTCTTTATCTCCTTCTCACACAATGAGTACTTAGCAACCATCTAAAAAAATCTCTTAAAGTTGATATAGTTGAGTTGAACCTAAGTAGTATGAGTGTATGATATATAAAGTGGCCAATTATGCAAAGTGGTCTCACAAAATCTTTTTGTGGAAACAAAATTTTCATAATGACCATTGCAAGTTTTTAATCTCCATATGTACTCGATTTGGTGAGTTATTATTTTCTTAGAAAAAGAAAGAAAAATTGATGATCAAAGGCAAATCATATAATTCATCGTAGAAGTCATGCTCTTGCATGGCTTATCAATTACTGATATAGGAAAATACAAACCCATCAAAATTTCTGTCTAAAATATCTTTCTTTCTCTCTTACATATCCACTTGATTGGTAATATAGCAATGTTTTATGATTTACACAATGAAAAAAAGTTACTCTAGAATTAATGTGGAAAGAGTGAATGACATTTTATTTTTGTTCCTATATAACTTGCTTATTTGACTAGGGTGGACGAGATTTGCAATGTATGGTCTAACTTGAATTGTATTTCGTGGGTCTGATTCCGACAAGATGATATAGACATGCCTATAATGTTATGTAATAATTCGACCATAAGGTAAATATAGATCCGATTGAAATCTTAGTTTGCCCTTACGATCTCATTCATTTTCGCTCATATTTAGACATGACTGATATAATGTAAAAATAATATGTCTATTATAATTTTGACATTACATATGAATCCTTATCTCTTTCTCGTACTATCAATACTTAGTAACATTTTATAAAAGAGTTAAGGTCCATTCTAGCTTTTAGCTTTTGTGATTTTGGTGATGAACCTCTTAAATCTTTATAATTTTTTAACATCTAAAATAATATCTACATTTTCAAAAATATAACATATAAGTCACTCTTGTCAAGTCTGAGTTAATAGATATTAGAGTCTGCTTACATGGTATACGGACTCACAATAAACCATTAATACAATGATATGTATACTTTAAGTTTAAAAAAGATTAAGGTCCATTTTAGCTCTTGTGATTTTGGTCATAGACCTCTTAAGCTCTTATGGTTTATTTGATCTAAAATAACTCATATATTTTAAAAAATATAACATATAAGCCCCACTCGATAAGTCTAAATTAACAAATGTTAGAGTCTGCTTACATGACATGCTAACTCATAATAAGCCATTAATATAATGACATAAGAAATTTAAGTTAAAAAAATCGAGACCATCATCAATGGTAAGAAGAGGTGTTGTCGTGGAAGCAACCACCAATAGCAGCACCGAGTCGCTACTGCCTAGTAGGGTATATCATACACATGCAGCCTCTCCCGTGTTAACAATAAGCTCAAGAGCTTCCGATCCTGTTTTAAGTGGATGTGTGTTGACCAGTCCAACGTTTAAGCACATAGTGATCTCCTGATGTCTCTTCCACTTGAGACAGGACCAGAAGCTCATGAGCTCATCGTTAGCGTAGGAAAGGCTGCATGCGTATGACGCCTTAATAGGCAACAACAGCTCAATGCTGTTGCTGGTGGTCATCACTTCAACGACGATGCCTCCTCCCACCATTGATGGATGTCTTATTTTTTTAAAAAAATTTAAATTATATATATTATTATATTAATAATTTATTATGAGCCAACATGTCATGTGAGCTTATTCTTAACTTAGATTTGATAAGAAGAGCTTATATGTTATAATTTTTAAAATATAGAGATTATTTTATATATGAGTAAGTCATAAAGGCTTAAGAAGTTCATGACTAAAATCACAAGGATTAAAATAGATCTTAATCCTGTATAAAAATATGTTCGAAGTTGGTATGATTGAGTTGACTTTGACTTGGAGAGATATAAGTGTATGATATATATATATATATATATATATATATATATATATATATATATATATATATATATATATATATATATACACTTGACCTCAATACCACACTATACAACTCAAGCATGCTTTCCAAGTTGAGATTTTAGTGTAGTGCGAGAATTGACTGCAAGTATTCTGAGTTGTAACTTATAATATTAAAAATCTGATATAGGATTTTGATGATGTGAGATCACACATATAAAAGAAGAAAAAATTGACGATAAAAGGGAAAGCATATAATTCAACAAAGAAGTTATCCTCTCGCATGACTTATCAACTTATTTCTGATAGAGCACAATACAAATCCGCCAAAATTTCTGTCTAAAATATTTTTCTTCCTATCTTACATATTCTCTTGATTGCTAATATATCAACCATTTATGATTTACATAATGAAAAAAAGCTACTCTTAAGAGAATTAATATGAAAAGAGTGACACATCTACCTGAGATTCACCACATATTGATCTGTATCTTTTTATTTTACTGGATAGGACGATACCATACATTACATGGCATAATAGTCACCACATCATCTACTGTCTCGTAAACCTCTCCGTGGACTTGTGACATCGCTGTATGATTCGTTTAATAAGAGTAAAAAAAAATAATTTGTATGCCAAAATCAAAAAATGGTAGCAGAGGAAAAGTCTAGGCGGCGTGCATACCACTATATGTCATGATCATCAAAATGGATTTTTGAGTGATAGTTGTGGAATTCCGGTGACCGATGCATGCAGTGAGAGAATTGGTCAATAATAGTGAGATGTACTCGTTGATCTGGATCACCTGTAGTTACCTTATCTCCTTCGCTCAAGTACCATGTAACAGAAAAAACACATATTTGCCTTCCTGTCTTGCTGTATGCTGCACTTATGGCATCTCAGGTTCACAAAACTTTGCTTTGTGCCACTTTGCTGCTGCTGCTGCTATTGCTTCCCCGTGCTCTTCTTGTCAAAGCCTCACTCGGATCCCAAGGGAGGACGTTGCTCCACTGGAAAGCCACTCTTAGAAGTCCTCAATCCCTGAGATCTTGGAATCTCAATTCTAGTCCGTGCAATTGGACCGGAGTCACATGCAATTACCCCGTCACAGGTAGAGGGCGTTCGGTGATCACCGAGGTATCCTTGCCGAGCATGGGCTTGGTAGGGCCACTTGATGCTCTTGATTTCTCGGCGTTGGGATCGCTCCTCCGTCTCAATCTCTCCTACAACCAGCTCGGTGGGACAATTCCTCCGGCCATCTCGGCTCTCTCCAGGCTCGTATCTCTTGATCTCACTAGCAATCAGTTCACAAGCAAAATCCCAGTTGGGATGGGCTCCATGAAAGATATCCAGTTCTTGAGTCTTAGCCAGAATCAAATGGTTGGTGTTATACCTCCATCTCTGAGCAACCTCACCAGCCTTGTGTCCTTGTACCTGGACGATAATAAGCTTGTGGGTGTCATTCCTAAGGAGTTAGGGAGGCTCCACGAGTTGATGTATCTGAATTTTGGGGTCAATAACCTATCTGGTTCAATCCCTTCTAGTCTAGGAAATTTGACAAAGCTCCGCTTTTTAGCTCTGTACCAAAATCAGCTCTCGGGTCCTATTCCTTTTGAGATTGGAAATCTAATTGAGGTTACGGTTCTCAGCTTCTCAAAAAATCTATTAACTAGTTCAATTCCTTTTTCTATAGGAAACATGACTAGACTAGAAAGCCTTTATCTTTGGAAGAATCATTTGTCTAGTTTTATTCCTTTTGAGATTGGGAATCTAATTGAAGTTACCGATCTCTCACTCTCAAGAAACTTTTTGACCGGTCCCATCCCTTCTTCTATAGGAAACATGACCAAATTAAAGTTCCTTTACCTTTGGGATAATCAGTTGTCTGGTTTTATTCCTCTTGAGATTGGGAATCTAATTGAAGTTACTGATCTCGATCTCTCAACAAACCTTTTGACAGGTCCCATCCCTTCCTCTATAGGAAACATGATCAAATTAAAGTTCCTTTACCTTTGGGGTAATCAGTTGTCTGGTTTTATTCCTCTTGAGATTGGGAATCTAATTGAAGTTACTGATCTCGAACTCTCAAAAAACCTTTTGACTGGTCCCATCCCTTCCTCTATAGGAAACATGATCAAATTAAAGTTTCTTTACCTTTGGGGTAATCAGTTGTCTGGTTTTATTCCTCTTGAGATTGGGAATCTAATTGAAGTTACTGATCTCTCACTCTCAAAAAACCTTTTGATTGGTCCCATCCCTTCCTCTATAGGAAACATGATCAAATTAAAGTTCCTTTACCTTTGGGGTAATCAGTTGTCTGGTTTTATTCCTCTTGAGATTGGGAATCTAATTGAAGTTACTGATCTCTCACTCTCAAAAAACCTTTTGACTGGTCCCATCCCTTCCTCTATAGGAAACATGATCAAATTAAAGTTCCTTTACCTTTGAGGTAATCAGTTGTCTGATTTTATTCCTCTTGAGATTGAGAATCTAATTGAAGTTACTGATCTCGATCTCTCAACAAATCTTTTGACTGGCCCCATCCCATCTTCTATAGGAAATATGATCAAATTAAAAATCATTTACCTTTCGGATAATCAATTGTCTGGTTTTATTCCTCGTGAGGTTGAGAATCTAATTGAAGTTACTGATCTCGATCTCTCAACAAATCTTTTGATTGGTCTCATCCTTTCGTCTATAGGAAACCTAACCAAACTCAGTCATCTAGGTGTATTCGATAATCAGTTGTCTGGACCTTTGCCTATGGGGATCAACAACATTACTGGACTGACATACCTGGAGCTGTCAAATAATAGCTTCATCGGTTATGTACCCCCAAACATATGCAAAGGTGGAGCCCTAAAGTACCTCACTCTTGATACAAACAACTTCCAAGGTCCCATTCCTACGACCTTGAAGAATTGTACGGGATTAGTAAGGGTCCGTCTCGAACACAACCAACTCACCGGCGATGTATCTCAATATCTTGGAGTATATCCGCATCTTTCTTATATGGATTTGAGCTTCAATCGACTCTCCGGTACACTCTCACCAGACTGGGCAAAATGGCACAATCTGACGCTCTTCAGAATCTCAAATAACAACATCACCGGAGTCATACCCACCGAGTTTGGGCAGTTGACGAATCTGGGAGAGCTGGACCTCTCTTCCAACTACCTGCAAGGCGAGATCCCAAAGAGCTTCGGCAGCTTAACCCTTCTCTACAATCTGAGCTTGGGCAACAACCAACTCGTCGGCCAGCTGCCTCCAGAGTTTGGAATGCTATCCAATCTTGAACTGCTTGATCTCTCATCCAACAACTTGGCAGGAAGAATCCCAGATCAATTAGGTAACTGCACGAAACTCAGATCGTTGAAGCTTAACAACGACAACTTCAGTGGAACCATTCCTTTGGCCATTGGTAATCTGGTGGTCCTTCAAGACATCTTTGACGTCAGCCACAACTCACTAACAGGGGAGGTTCCATCCCAACTCAGCAAATTGGTGATGCTGCAAAGCCTGAATCTATCGCATAATTCCTTGTCGGGTCATCTTCCATCTGCGCTAACGTATATGACGAGCTTGTCTACCGTAGATGTATCCTACAATGAACTGGACGGCCCTGTTCCTAATAGCCCAGCTTTCCAAAGAGCCCCAGCGGAGTGGTTTGCCCATAACAATGATCTGTGTGGAGTTGTTCAGGGATTGCCTCCATGTGTTTCACTTGGTACTCCAACAACAGACGACCGAAGCAAGCGCCACAAAATTGTTATAGCAGCCATCATTGCTTCTGTGGGCTTCTTCCTTCTCTTGTTTATACTCATTGGAGCATTCCGCAAGAGAGAAAAAGATACAGTACCTGTTGATAACAATCACATCAAAGAAGGTGCATTCTGCATATTGAATTTTGTTGGAAGAGACGTATGCAAGGACATCATCGAAGCCACCGAAGATTTCGATGCCAAATACTGTATCGGAAGCGGTGCATATGGCAGTGTCTACAGAGCAGAGTTAGCAAGTGGGGAACTGCTAGCGGTGAAGAAGATTCACCTAGCAGACACTGAAGGTACATGCGACGAGGAACCCTTTCAAACTGAGATACAAACCCTTACTCAAATTCGACATCGCAATATCGTCAAGCTTTACGGGTTCTGCTCCTCTCCCCGACGCAAATTTCTGGTGTGCGAGTACATGGAGAGAGGAAGTCTGGGATCTGTCCTCCGAAGTGAGACGGCAGCTGAATTGGACTGGGTGAAGAGGGTGAGCATCGTGAAGGATGTTGCTCGTGCTCTGTTCTACATGCATCATGACTGCACACCGCCTATCGTTCATCGAGATATTACCAGCAACAACATCCTACTTGATTCCGAATTCAAGGCTTGTGTTTCCGACTTTGGAATTGCTCGACTACTGAAGCCGGATTCATCAAATTGGACCATCCTTGCAGGCACACGGGGTTACCTAGCACCAGGTAAGTTTCTCTCCCAGATTAATCCATTAGAGGCAAATGATCCTAAATTTTGCATCCCCTATTCACTTTGTATTATATCGAAGCATACGTAGGCCTACTCTTTCACAATCGTATATATTTTGGATATCTTTATAAATTGGAAGTTTCATCTATTTGCTGTTGCCGTTTGCAGAGCTTGCTTACACAATGAGAGTAACCACCAAATGTGATGTGTACAGCTTTGGTGTGGTCACGCTTGAATTGCTGGTAGGAGCATATGGAGAAGAACTTATCTCCGTTCTGTCATCTCCGTCTGGTAACAATGTCTTCGTGAAAGATGTATTAGACCAACGTCTATCACTTCCTGTGGCTCGAGTTGCAGATGAAGTAATTGCAGTCTTAACAGCGGCACTAAGTTGTGTCAACAACAGCCCAGAATTGCGCCCAGCGATGAAGCAAGTCTATGAAAATATATGTGCTGTCAATACACCACAGGGCTGTGGATCTCTTGATGCGCTGAGGCTTTCCGACTTGATGAATGAGGACATATGATCGAACACATGGTCTCCTTTGTTGTTGCCTTCTTTCTTGAGGCTCGCAGGATATTATATGTATGTACTGTTATGTCGTGTATGTGGTTCGGACCCTTTGGTTGTGTAGTAGTATCGTTTTGAGGCAAGGAATAGAAGCCTAATTGGAAACAGGATCTTGAAGCTGTGATGAGGCGTCTATAATAAATTTGTTGAGATCGACAATTTTGAATGTGTTAATCATAAAATGTTAATTGATTATAGTCTAAAATTTTTTATTTTTATTTGATAGGAAAAATATTATTGATCAATTATCATCCACATATGGTCTATACGCGACCACCAAGTTGACATAGGGGAGACACGGCTTACTCTTTTGTTTTGCTCGCATGGACATAAGTCCACAGTAAATAATTCTTAGATGTTTTTTTTGTATGCTATCTACATGTATAAGAGTCTAATTGAACCTATTAAAAGTAGTTACAGATTATCCTCTTAGGAAATATTCTTTAGAATATTTAATCCATTTTTAGTCTATATAAAAGTCTACCTTTGACACAAGAATCGATGTTAATCAACTTTTTATCACTTTTACCTCATATCTAGGATAACTTGGGCATCATAATGATTAGATTAAGAAATCCACTTTTAATCTTGATTTTTGTGTAAGTTATTATCAGAGCATATAAGCAGCTCATACTAACTTCCATGAGACCTCCAAGGTTGCCTCGATAACACCTCATTGTTCTTGCACATGTATGATCAAATTATGTTGGACTGATTTCAGTGTCAATATGTTCTCCGAAAGCTATCCAACATAATATATACTGATATTTTGGTTTTCTCTTATGCTTATATCAAAGTTAGCCAATCAATGTAGGTTTATCAGATGGCTCATGTGAAGTCGTCACCGAACAAACACTTCAGTGACGCTTTGTTTTTGTTTGCTATAGAACTTGCTTATTTGACAAGGGTGGACGAGAAATGCGATGTATGGCCAAACTTAAATCGTATACCGTCAGTTCGATTCTGAGAAGATGATATAGACATGCTTACACTGCCATATGGCATGACAATATAGCACAATTGAAATCTTGGCTCATCCTTTCAACCTCATTCATGGTCGTTCATATTTGGACAGGATTGACTTGACTTGACGAATACGATTGATTTGACTAGACTAGACTTGACTTGACTAATATAGTTGACTTGACTTGACTAATACGGTTGACTTGACTTGACTTGACTTGAGGTATACAAATTAGGTGGGCTTTTAATCCCAGAGAAATTTTTTGTACTTGATTTGTTGAGTTATTAGTTTTTCATTTCTTTGGAAAAACAAGAATTAAAAACTGACGAGCAACGGAAGAGCATAATTCAACATAGAAGTTGTTCTTTCCCAAGATTTATCAACTTAATTGCTGATCCGGCAAAATACACCACCACCAAAAGTTCCTGTGTAAAATATCTCTCTCCGTCCTTTACATATCCAGTTGATTGACAAAGCCACTCTAAGGAGAATTGATGTGGAGCGGAGCATTCAACACATCATCTTTTTGTGAAACAAAATTTTCATGGTGATCTTTGTAAGTTTTTAATCTTCCTCGAAAGCAAAACATTTGCAATCGATTTATTGAGTTATTATTTTTTTTAAAAGGAAAAATTGATGATGAAAGGGGAAGCATATAATTCAACATTGATGTCATCCTCTCTAATTGCTGATACAACAAAATACAAAACTATGAAATTCCTCTCTAAAACCTTCCTCTCTTACATATCCTCTCTAAAATATAGCAATGTATTGTAATTGAAAAAAAGTTACTCTAAATAGAATTAACATGAAAAGAGTGGCACGTCTAACACGACCTGAGATCGACCGCACATTGATCTCTCCATCTATCTCTTTCAATTTTAGTGAACGCTACTCTACCATACATGACACGGTATAGTATTCACCACATCATCTCCCGTCCCACAGACCTCTTCGTGGACTTGTGACATAGCTGTATGATTCGTTTAATAAGAGTACAAAAAACAAGTAATTTTCATGCCAATGACAAAAGCAATGGTTGCAGAGGAAAAGTCTAGGCATGCATACTGCTGGATGTCATGATCATCAGAATGGAATTTTGAGTAATAGTTGTGGAATTCTGGTGACCGAAGCATGCATGCTTGCAGTGAGAGAATTTGGCCGATAATATTGATCTGTATCACCTATAAATACCTTATCTCGTTACTCAAGTACCATGTAACAGAACAAAAATATTTACCTTCGTCTTGCTGCTTGCTGCATTTATGGCATCTCAGCTTCACAAAACTTTGCTTTGCGCCACTTTGCTACTGCTGCTTTTGCTTCCCCGTGCTCTTCTTGTTAAAGCTTCACTCGGGTCCCAAGGGAGGGCGTTGCTCCACTGGAAAGCCACTCTTAGGAGCCCTAAATCCCTGAGATCTTGGAACCTCAATTCTAGTCCATGCAATTGGACCGGAGTCACATGCAATTACCCCGTCACAGGTAGAGGGCGTTCGGCGATCACCGAGATACACCTGCCGAAGATGGGCTTCGCAGGGCCACTTGATGCCCTTGACTTCTTGACATTGGGATCGCTCCTCCGTCTCAATCTCTCCTTGAATCAGCTCGGTGGGGGCAATTCCTCCGGCCATCTCGGCTCTATCCAGGCTTGTATCTCTTGATCTCACTAGTAATCAGTTCACAAGCAAAATCCCAGTTGGGATGGGCTCCACGAAGGAGCTCCGATTCTTGAGTCTTAGCCAAAATCAATTGATTGGTGCTATACCTCCATCTCTGAGTAACCTCACCGGCCTTGTGCACTTGCACCTGAACGATAATATGCTTGTGGGTGTCATTCCTAAGGAGTTAGGGAGGCTCCATGAGTTGATGGATTTAGATATTGGGCTTAATAGACTATTTGGTTCAATCCCTTCTTGAAGAAATTTGACAAAACTTCACCACTTGCGTCTTTACCAAAATTAGTTCTTGGGTTTTATTCCTTATGATATTGGAAATCTTATCGAGGTTGTCGTTCTCGACTTACCAAAAAATCTATTAATAAGTCCCATCCTTTCCTTTATAGGTAACATGACCAAATTAAAAATTCTTTACCTTTGGGGTAGTCAGTTGTCTGACTTTATTCCTCTTGAGATTAGGAATCTAATTGAAGTTATTGATCTCTATCTCTTAACAAATTTTTTGACTGGTCTCATCCCTTTATCTATAGGAAACCTAACCAAATTCAGACATTTAGGTGTATTTGATGATCAGTTGTCTGAACTTTGCCTATGGAGATGAACAATATTACTGGACTGACCTACCTGGAGCTATTAAATAATAGCTTAGTTGGTTATTTGCCCCAGATATATGCAAAGGTAGAGCCCTAAAGTACCTCACTCTTGATAGGAATAACTTCGAAGGTCCCATTCCCACAACCTTGAAAAACTGTACGACACTAGAAAGGGTCCATCTTGAACGAAATCAATTTAATGGTGATGTATCTCAATATCTTGGAGTGTATCCCTGTTAGAGCTGACCTTAGGAAATTTACCAAAGAGTAATTTTGGCAACCCAACAAAGATAATAAAGCAGAAAAGAATAAAAAAGATAAGGACACCGAATTTACGTTGTTCGATCAATTGACCTACGTCCATGAACGAAGGAGGTGCAAAACTCTTACTATAAAAGGGACAATTACAATTGCCTTAGGAAAAATATTCCTAGGCTATAAAGCACCTGAAACTACTAAACAAGAAAAGCCCAAAATATTTGACTTGATATGAACTTAATGAAAATTAAATCCAAAGCGACTTTTCTTATGGTGCATGTGGTGCTTTTAGCTTCAAAGTCTAGGCCCTTATTTATAGCACTAATAGGAGATAGCAGAATAGAAAATTCAGATGTGGGACTATGGGACTTGCCAAACCAAAAAATCTCCACCTTGGCATGTCCCAACATTGACAATTTAGCAGAACTTGCTCCACATTCACAAAAGCCCCAACGGGCAATCACCAACAATGAATACCAACCAAGTCCAAGCATTACTTGAACTTGTAAACTGGAAGAGACTTCGTAAGCATCGTAATTAACCACTTAGCGGAATCATCATAAGAAATTACATCTGAGTAGGTAGTAGGCTCACCAACTCCATCTATTTCTTCTGCAACAAACAAAGCATATGTAACCAAATTTGCATATCTTTGTGGTGGTCGAATAGCTCTCCATGGTCTATCCTTGGTAATGGAATATCGCTCTTCCTCTGGATCATCTTTGTTAGTAGACTCAGGACCATCTACTGGCATTCGCTGAGTAGAAGAGTTCAACTGAAAAGAATCAGAACTACCAATCTCAAGCTCCATCTCCTTCTGCATACTATCATTTGTACAACTAGTAGATTTGTCTTTGGAAGATAACATAGATAATTCATCAAAAGTAACATCTCTACTGATTATAAATTTTGGGGATTTGGGATCAGGACACCATAATCTGTATCCTTTTACCCCAGACACATACCCAAGGAAAATACACTTTTTAGCTCGAGGCTCTAATGTTCATTCATTTACATGCATGTATGCTGGACACCCAAAGATTTTAAAATCAGAGTAATCAGCAAGAGTACCTGACCAAACTTCCTCTGGAGTTTTGAAATTAAGTGTTGCAGAAGGAGCGCGATTGATAACGTAACAGGCCATATTAATCATCTCTGCCCAAAAGTCCTTTGTCAACTCTGCATTTGAGATCATACACCTTGCTCTTTCTAAGAGTATTCTGTTCATACGTTCAGCCACACCATTTTGCTGAGGCGTCATCCTAACAGTGCGATGCCGAATAATTCTTTCATTTTTGCAGAATTCATCAAAGTCACCTTCATAAAATTTCATGCCATTATCTGTTCGAAGTCGCTTAATCTGCTTACTTGTTTGCTTCTCAATCAAAGCCTTCCATTATTTAAATATTAGAAAAACATCATTTTTATGCTTCAAAAAATAAACCTAAACTTTCTTGGAATAATCATCAATGAAAGTCAATATATACCTAGCACCACCCTTAGATTGAACACGAGCTGGACCCCAAAAGTTTGAATGAATATAGTCAAGAGTACCTTTCGTTTTGTGAATTGCCGGAGAATTGAAGCTGACTCTTTTCTGCTTTCCAAAAATGCAGTGTATACAAAAATCTAGTGGCCCAGTACTTTGTCCGCAAAGAAGATATCTTTTGCTCAATATATTAAACCTTTTTCGCTCATATGACCCAAACGCATATGCTATAATTTGGTGATGTCAGAATCAGACAATGATGATGACGAGACTACAATTAAGCCTGTGACAGTAGTTCCCTTCAAAATATACAAGCTACCAGACCTATAAGCTTTCATAACAACAAGGGCACTTCTAAAAACTTTCATAAGTTCACCTTCAACTGCGTATTTATACCCAAGAGCCTCTAGGGTGCCTAAAGAGATGAGATTCTTTTTCAAATCAGGAACATGTCTAATATTAGTGAGCCTCCTCATAATACCATCATGCATTTTAATTCGGATTGTACCTTTACCAACAATATCATATGCGGCATTATTGCCCATCAAAATAATTCTACCATTATAAGATTCATATGTGGAACACTAGCTTCAACAGACTCAGTAGTTTTCTCAATAATTTTTCCCTTTTGCTTTAATTTATTTTTCAATTTAAAGCAATCAACCTTAATGTGCCCTAATTTATGACAATATCTGCACTCCAAATTTCTATGTTTGGATTTAGATCTAGATTTATATCTACTACTATCAAATTCTCTTTTATCAGTTCTACCCCTGACAACCAGACCCTCAGCTTGATTCCCACTACTTTCCCCAATGATATCCCTGTCTATCTGCTCCTTAGATTTTAATGCAGATTTAATTTCCTGATACGAAATTATTTCTTTTTCATAAATCATAGTATCACGGAAATACTTAAAGGATTGGAGAAGAGAACACAAAATTAACAGGGCCTTATCCTCATCATTAATTTTTGCATCTATATTCTCCAAATCCATAACTAAGGAATCAAATTTATCAAGATGTGAGAGTATAGATGTACCTTCAGTCATCCGAAGCATATATAAACTCTAGCAGAGACGGTTCTTCACTGTCCTCTTCATATACAAGGCTTTAAGCTTGTCCCACATGCTCTTAACCGTAGTCTCTGTAGCTACCTCCCGTAAAACCTCGTCAGAGAGATTTAGAATAATGCTAGATCAGGCCTTCTTATCTATACCTGCAAAATCTTCATCTGACATACCATCTGAAATTTTCTCAACTCCCTGTAGTGCCAAATCAACTTCGTCTTGAATCAGAATGACCTCCATCTTGAGTTGCCACATACCGAAGTTGACATTTTTGTCGAATTTCTCGACAACGATCTTTGTTATTATCATTGTTGCTAAAAGATTCCAAAACCAGACTTTGATACCAGTTTGTTAGAGCTAGTCCTAGGAAATTTACCAAAGGGTAATTTTGGCAACCCAACAAAGACAAAAAAGCAAAAAAGAATAAAAAAACATAGACACCGAATTTACGTGGTTCGATCAATTGACCTACATCCACGAATGAAGGAGGAACAAAACTCTTACTATAAAAGGGACAATTATAATTGCCTTAGAAAAAATATTCCTAGGCCATAAAACACCTGAAACTACTAAACAAGAAAAGTCTAAAATATTTGACTTAATATAAACTTAATAAAAATTAAATCCAAAACGATTTTTCTTATGGTGCCTGTAGTGCTTCTAGCTTTAAACTCTAGACCCTTATTCGTCAAACTAACAATCCTCTTCTTTATTATATGGATTTGAGCTTCAATCTACTCTCCGGTACACTCTCACCAAACTGGGCAAACTGGCACAATCGGACGCTCTTCAGAATCTCAAATAACAACATCACCGGACTCATACCCACCGAGTTTGGCAGTTGACGAATCTGCAAGAGCTGGACCTCTCGTCCAACGACCTACAAGGAGAGATCCCAAAGAGCTTCAGCAGCTTAACCCTTCTCTACAATCTGAGCTTGGGCAACAACCAACTCGTCGGCCAGCTGCCTCTGGAGTTTGGAATGCTGTCCAATCTTGAACTGCTTGATCTCTCATCCAACAACTTGGCAGGAAGAATCCCAGATCAATTCGGCAATTGCATGAAACTCCGATCGTTGAAGCTTAACAACAACAACTTCAGTGGAACCATTCCTTTGGCCATTGGCAATCTGGTGAACCTTCAAGACACCTTTGACGTCAGCCACAATTCTGTAACAGGGGAGATTCCATCCCAACTCAGCAAATTGGTGATGCTGCAAAGCCTGAATCTGTCGCATAATTCCTTCTCGGGTCATCTTCCACCTTCGCTAACATATATGACGAGCTTGTCTACCGTAGATGTAACCTACAATGAACTGGACGGCCCGGTTCCCGATAGCCCAGCTTTCCGAAGAGCCCCAGCGGACTGGTTTGCCCATAACATTGATCTTTGTGGAGTTGTTCGAGGATTGCCTCCGTGTGTTTCACTCGGTACAACAAAAGATGACAGAAGCAAGCGCCACAAAGTGGCTGTAATAGCGATCATTGCTTCCGTCGTCTTCTTCCTTCTCTTGTTTATATTCATTGCAGCTGCTTTACGATTCCACAAGAGAAAGAAGCCGCCAGTACCTGTCGATGATAATCACACCAAAGAAGGTGCATTCTCTATATTGAATTTTGATGGAAGATATGTCTACAAGGACATCATCGAACGGAAGATTTCGATGGCAAATACTGTATCGGAAGTTGTGCATATGTCAGCGTCTACAGAGCAGAGTTAGCAAGTGGGGAGCTGCTAGCGGTGAAGAAGATTCACGTACCAGATACTGAAGGTACATTCGGCGAGCAACCCTTTCAAAATGAGATGCAAACTCTTACTCAAATTCGACATCGCAATATCGTCAAGCTTTACGGGTTCTGCTCCTCTCCTCGACACAAATTTCTGGTGTACGAGTACATGGAGAGAGGAAGTCTGGGATCTGTCCTCCGAAGCGAGACGGCAGCTGAATTGGACTGGGTGAAGAGGGTGAGCATCGTGAAGGATGTCGCCTGTGCTTTATCCTACATGCATCATGACTGCACACCACCCATCGTTCATCGGGATATCACAAGCAACAACATTCTACTTGATTCAGAATTCAAGGCTTGCGTTTCCGACTTTGGAATTGCTCGACTCCTGATGCCGGATTCATCAAATTGGACCATGCTTGCAGGCACACGGGGTTACCTAGCACCAGGTAAGTTTCTCTCTCTCAGATCTCGTAGTTTGTGCAAATTAAGACTGCCGGCAATTGAGAACATCTTCAAATTATATTTCGGAGGAGATCTCTATGGATTGGCGGTTTGATCATTGGCTCTTGTTGTCTGCAGAGCTTGCATATACAATGAGAGTGACCACCCAATGCGACGTGTACAGTTTCGGGGTGGTGACGCTGGAGTTGCTGATGGGGGAGTATGGAGAAGTGCTCATTTCCATTCTGTCGTCTTCACCGATCAACGATAGCTTTGTGAAAGATGTATTAGACCGACGTCTACCAGTTCCTGAGGGTCAAGTTGCGGATGAAGTAGTTGCAGTTTTGAGCTTGGCTCTTCGTAGCGTGGACAACCGCCCTAAATCACGCCCGACAATGAAACAGGTCTCCGACAAGTTATGCGTGGTCAGAACACCCCCACCAAGCCCCCGATCTATTGATGCATTGAACATTTCCGACTTGATGAGCGTGGAGATATGATCTATAGGCACTCCTCTCTGCCCCGATGCTTCTTTTGGTCAGGATCGGTAGACTTTGTTTTCGTTTTGCTTGCTTTATTAGTGGTTTCTTTCTGCAGCGTGTTTAATAAAAGCATCGGTTGGTAATCGATGTCTTTTCTAAGATTATTTTCGACTGGGTCGGTATTCTTTGCCTTGTTATGTAAATCTTGGCCGGATGAAAAGTTTGATTTTCTTGTACTATATGTTTCTTGAGAATTTGTGAACGTAATTAAATGAAGGCTGAGGGATGATTGGTTTCTGATGTGTACCTGCCCAACATGACTGCTCTCCTACGGAGGCATGACAGAGGGCCGACCGATAAGTAGGAATTCATTCGCAGTAACCGGCAGATTTGTATGTGTTGTGCGCTTTAGTGATTTCTTTACGTAATCACTAGCTCATGCATCCATTAAATATTATCAAATGAAATCTCCCACACCATTTCCACGAATCAGAGCAATGAGCTTCCTATTCTCACGGCTTAGCATATGGGATTGCTATTCTGCTTAGAGTAATATTTAAAGCAATAGGAGGGAGGAATGGCGTTGTATGATGCAATGCAATGCAATGGTTGTCTGATTCAGTGGCTCGAGACTCCGCTGCCATTGGAAACTACCAACTCCCTGTTTACTACAAATATAAAATGATCATGTCGACAAAGAGAAAAGGATAAGAGAAAAGAATATGCATTATTAGCTCGTTTCATCGTTCAACAGTAGAGATGAAGAGGAGCGTGACAGAGTTAGCGTGTCGACCAATGGAATCTTTCTTCTCCCAGAAATCTCTCCCCGGCCTTCTTCTTCTCTTGCTTGTCGTCTCAGTTTCTCCCAAGCCGGCATCGACTTCGCTTGCATCGCAAGGTCGAGTGCTCCTCCAATGGAAAGCCAGCCTCCGAAGCCAACAATCACTCCGGTTTTGGAACCTCAGCACCAGCCCATGCAGCTGGAGAGGCATAACCTGCAGCCTCCGGCGTCACAGCGTGATCACCGAAGTTAATCTGCCGAGCATGGGTTTGGATGGCCCACTCCACCCTCTCAACTTCTCCGCCTTGCCATCACTGACCGGCCTCAATCTCACGTTCAACAGGCTCAGCGGGCAGATCCCTCCCACCATCGCAACTCTCTCTGAGCTCATCTCTTTTGATGTCCGAGGAAACGACATCACGGGGACGATCCCAGCCAGGATCAGTTCTCTCACAAAGCTGAGATCCTTAAATCTCAGTGGAAATAAGATTAGTGGCTCCATCCCTCTTTCGTTAGGCAACATGACAAGCCTTGACTTCCTCATCCTGTCTGGAAATGGCTTCTCAGGAAGCATTCCTGAAGAAATGGGGGATCTCCAGAATCTCCAAGAGTTGGATCTCTCAGCCAACTTTCTCACGGGATCTATTCCGCAAAGCCTGGGAAATTTGTCTCAACTCTCCTTGTTGGATCTCTCTCCAAAAGCTTCTTGTCTTGAGCATCTCCGATAATACTCTCACGGCTTCAATTCCTGCCGGTATGGGTAACTTGACTAGGCTTATAAAGTTGAATCTTTGGGGTAATCACCTCTCTGGGCCCATACCTCATGAAGTAGGGAATCTTGTCCACATGACAAATCTAGTACTTGCTCATAATAGTTTACTGGGTTCCGTCCCCCTCGCCCTAAGAAATCTTTCGGTGCTTAGCACACTTTATCTCTTCAACAATCACATCTCTGGCACGATTCCTGCTGAATTAGGCAATCTTGTCGAGCTGAGAGACATAGATCTATCACATAATCTATCGACTGGTTTCATCCCTTCCACCCTGGGAAATCTAGCCAGACTAAGGAACCTGATCCTTTCTTATAACGAACTCTCCGGTCCCATCCCTTCTACTTTAGCTAACATGACCTCTCTGATACTATTAGACCTCAGCAATAACCAAATCTCTGGTTGCACCCCACCATCTTTTGCAAATCGAAGTCTAAAAGAACTATCAGTGATCCATAATAGTGTCTCCGGATCAGTCCCAAACCTTACGAGCTTGGTTTCTCTGAAACTGGCATACAATGACCTCTCTGGGCATCTGCCACCAGATGTATGCAGAGGAGGAAAGCTTCAGCATTTCACCGCAGCCTATAACAAGTTCCACGGGCCGATACCAGAGAGCTTGAGAAACTGTTCAAGCTTAGTTCGGGTTCGATTGGACAGGAACGACCTCACCGGAGACCTCTTCGATCACTTTGGAGTCTATCCTAATATGAGATACATTGACTTGAGCTACAACAGGTTATCTGGACTGCTTTCACCGGAATGGGGAAGTTGTTCAAACTTGACGGGCTTAAGAATATCCAACAACAGATTAAATGGAACAATTCCATCTGAGATTGGGCAATCAACTCAGCTGGGAGCGCTGGACCTTTCTTCAAACCATTTAGTTGGCGAGCTTCCGAAGAACTTATGCAACTTGATTTCTCTTATAGAGCTGAACATAAGCAGCAACCAGCAATCAGGAGAGCTTCCATCGGAAATCGGAAAACTACTCAAGCTGAAGAGACTGGATGTTTCAGGCAACAACTACAGTGGGGTGATTCCGGAAGAAATAGGTGGATGCAAACTGCTAATATCAGTAGATATGAGCAACAATTGCTTCAGCGGAAGCATTCCTTACGAATCCGCTCAGCTGGTAGACCTTCAGGAACTGCTAGATCTGAGTCAGAACTCCTTTAGTGGTCATATTCCATCTCAATTAGGCCAGCTGGCACTGCTGCAGATCCTCAACCTTTCCCACAATAATTTGGCAGGCCGTATCCCACCTTCTTTAATCAACATGGCAAGCTTGTCAGCCTTTGACGTATCTCACAATGAACTTGAAGGTCCTGTCCCCGATGGCCAGCTTTTTCGAAGGGCTCCAATGGAATGGTTCACTAGAAACAGGGGCTTGTGCGATGTCGTTGCTGGTCTGCCTTCATGCAGTTCATCCCCAGCTAGAGAGGCCCCCAACGTGAATCTTTTGTCCAGTATGGCTATCCTCGGAGCCTTCTTTTCTTCCTCTTTGTTGGATTCGTAGCACGGCTGATGAAAAGAAGGATGCAAAAAGCCAATGCTACAAGTTGTTGGATCCAGCTCGTGGACCTGGAGCGTGCGAGAAGCGAAGACGTGCGTGCAGTGAGGGCAGGGAACAGTGCGTGCAGAGAGAGAGAACAGAGAGGAGAGAGAAAACTAAGATTTTGAGTTTTCTACCTACGATCGTGACTAAACTTAATCAATTTTGACTCAAATTTTATGTTGAGAATTCTTAGAATAATATCTATAATCTTAATAATACCGATCTATAATTTTTAATTCTTTGAGATACTTTTTTATTATACCTACTTGATGAGATCTAAATCTTTTATTTGATGAGATTTATCTATGTGATGATAAAATGTTATTGTTGAATCAAAATATGTGATTTTGATGTTAGTATGATCATCTTGTTATTCTGATAAAGATTCATTATAAACCTATTATTATTATTATTATTATTATTATTATTATTATTATTATTATTATTATTATTATTATTAATGATAGTGAAAATTTAAAGTGATTTTTTCTCATATTAGGTTTTTCACATAAAAATTTGATGTCTCATTTTGTGATTGATTCATTGTTATTTATGTTATTTTGATTAATATTTGATTTTGATAATAAATTAATATTTTTTATAAAAAATTATTTTGATACATAAAAAGAAAAATAATTATTATGCTATAATATGTTTTTCCCAATAAAAGTCAAACGCGTGGAGGTGCGTTCTCCGGAGCAACACTGTCAACGGGAGTAGTAGCAGCAGTGAAGAAACTACAGCAGCCAGATACCGAAATATCATGGCAGCATTTCCAGAACGAAGTACAAGCGCTCACTCAAGTCCGGCATCGAAATATCGTGAAGCTCTTCGGCTTCTGCTCCACTCCTCGGCACAAATTTCTTGTGTGCGAATACATGGGCAGAGGAAACTAAGCAGATATTGTACAGAAGATGCAACTGAGTTAGATTGGGTCAAGAGGGTCGGTATCATCAAGCATGTGGCGTGTGCTGTCGTAATTGCACCATGATGTTTTTCCTCCCATCGTGCACCGAGACGTAACAAGCAACAACATCCTTCTCGATTCGGACTTCAAGGCTTGCCTATCAGACTTTGGAACAGCCAGAACCCTGAACTCTGCGGCTTCAAATTGGAGCACGCTTGCTGGTACACGAGGATACATGGCACCAGGTAATTCGCCATCGGGTACTTCTCAACAGCATCACCATATTATTCATGTTGATGGTAGAATTTGCAGGCATGATAGATGGTATGATGACATATTTCCATTTCTTCTCCTAGTAGAACTTGCTTATTCGATGAGGGTGAACGAGAAATGCGATGTAGATAGCTTTGGAGTCGTCACGCTTGAGGTGCTACTGGGGAGACATCCAGGCGATCTTATCTGTAGCTATCATGATGAAGGTAGCGCGATGAGAGAGATGCTCGACCCACGTCTTCCACTTCCTCCAGCTGAAGTTTCAGGCGTAGTCTCTACGGTGGTCAAGATTTCACTCCGGTGCTTGCATAGCAATCCAGTGTGTCGTCCAACGACGCAGCATATATCCAATGAGTTGTGTGCCATCAAGTAATTGGCCGCGAATGTTTATCCATAGCTAATATAGCAACGTGCATATACAACCACAAAGAACTGGAAGCAGAGCAACTCGATGCTCTGCTCGTCTATCACAACGTTGGATTCACCAAACACCGATCTCTCCGCATGTTTTTCTTTTGTTCTTTTGGAAATAGAGATTCAACTGAAAGAATTTGAATAAATGAAAGGACATTAAAACAGCGTGCATAACACGGCATACGACTCGACACTTAATTTCTACTGTACCAACCGTTGAATGTTAGACTTTACTGAGATTGATTACGACTTCGAATACTGGAAGAGAATCTGTAAGCACAAAGAACATTGATACGCCGAGTACATAACGAATCTTGAAAACGTGCATACCATGACAACAGGATTCACCGCACGCTGATCTCTCGCCACTTTATCAACCATTCATTTCAGCATGGGACAGTGTGTTGTAAGTCTTATGAGGTAAGACAGTGGATTTGGTAGGACTGAGATACATACATACATCCATATGTATATATAGGAAAATACTATAAATATATATATGTAGAGATCATTTGTATTCTTGTCCAAAGCCACATTGTAATTATGGCATTTCGAATATCTAAAGGTGGTTTTACGAGGTGTTTGAGACATCTCCATGAGCTCGTAGCCTGATGTAAAAGTAGCGTGACCTATGTTAGAATTAGCTCAAAAAAATTTTATCAAAAGTTAATTTGGCAATCTAATAAAAATAATAAAGTAAAAAAAATAAAAAAGAGAGAAAAATATCAGATTTACGTGGTTCCATCAATTGACCTACATCCACGAACGAAGGAGGAACAAAACTCTTACTATAAAAGGGACAATTACAAATGCCTTAGGAAAAATATTCCTAAGCCATAAAGCACCTAAAACTACTAAACAAGAAAAGTCCAAAATATTTGACTTAATATGAACTTAATGAAAATTAAGTCCAAAGCAGCTTTTCTTGTGGTGCTGTGGTGCATCTAGCTTCAAAGTCTAGGCCCTTATTTATAGCATCAATAGGAGATAGCAGAATAAAAAATTTAGATGTGAGACTATGAGACTTGCCAAACCAACAAATCTACACATTGGTATGTCCCAACATTGACAATTTAATAGAACTTATTCCACCTTCTTCACTAAAGCCTTAACGGGCAATCACCAATAATGAATACCAACCAAGTCCAAGCACTACTTGAACTTGTAAATCGGAAGAGGCTTCATAAGAATATCAGCTGAATTGTCCTTTGTATGAATTTTCTAAACAAGGACCTTTCCCTCAGCAATGGTATCCCGAATAAAATGAAACTTCACATCGATGTGTTTCGTCTTCTCATGATACATCTGGCCTTTAGTCAAATGAATAGCACTTTAACTATCATAGTAAATTATAGTAACACCTTGGTGTAGACATAATTCACTGAACAAACCTCTTAACCATAAAACTTCTTTAATCGCCTCTGTCACTGCCATATATTCTGCCTCTGTAGTAGATAAAGCCACGACGAGTTGTAAAGACGCTTTCCAACTAATTACACAACCGCCAACGCAAAATACATAGCCTGTCAAAGATCTTTGTTTATCAAGATCCGCAGCATAATCAGAGTCGATGAAACCAACCAAAGTGTCATAATTTTTTCCAAACTCCAAACAAGCATCTGAAGTCCCTTGCAAGTATCTGAGAATCCACTTCGCAGCTTGCCAATGTATTTTACCCGAGCGAGACATATATCTGCCAACCACACTGACTGCTTGTGAAATATCTGGACGAGTATAAATCATTGCATACATAATATTGCCGATGACACTAGAATATGAAATTTTCACCATATATTCTTCCTCTTCAACTGATTGTGGTGACTGAGCAGCTAATAGCCGAAAATGGTTAGCAAGAGGAGTACTTACTGGCTTAGCATTTTTCATGTCAAACCTCTCCAAGACTTTCTTGAGGTAATTTTTCTGGGTCAGAAATAATTTTTCAACTCCTCGATCTCTTTTGATCTCCATGTTAAGAATCTTCTTAGCTACTCCCAAATCTTTAATTTCAAATTCACTATTTAGTTGCATTTTCAAAGTGTGAATTTTTGACAAATTCTTAGCTACAATAAGCATGTCATCAACATAAAGTAACAAATACACAAAAGAGCCATTATTTAACTTCCGGAAGTAGACACAACTATCATACATGCTCCTTGTGTAACTATGACCCAACATAAAGGAATCAAACCTCTTATACCACTGTCTTGGAGACTACTTCAATCCATACAAGGATTTCTTTAATAAGCAAACATGGTCTTCCTTACCGTTAACTTCAAATCCATGAGGTTGCTCTATGTAAATTTACTTTTCAAGTTCATTATGTAAGAAAGCTGTCTTGACATCAAGTTGCTCCAATTACAAATCATACATGACAACTAAAGCAAGCAAAATACGAATAGAGCTATGTTTAACAATAGGTGAAAATACATCATTAAAATCAATACTATGTACCTGACTATAACCCTTTGCAACCAATCGTGCTTTGTACCTTGCATCTTCAACCCCTGGAATACCTTCTTTCCTTTTGAAGACTCATTTGCATCCAATAATTTTCTTATTTGAAGGCGGCTTCACAAGATCCCAAGTTCTACTCAAATGGAGATATTCAATTTCCTCATTCATCGTAATCAACCACTTAGCGGAATCATCATAAGAAACTACATCTGAGTAGGTAGTAGGCTCACCAAGTCTACCTATTTCTTCTATAATAGACAAAGCATATGTAACCAAATTTGTATATCTTTGTGGTGGTCGAATATCTCTCCGTGTTCTATCCTTGGCTATGGAATATTGCTCTTCCTCTGGATCATCTTCGTCAATAGACTCAGGACCATCTACTGGCATTTTTTGAGTAGAAGAGTTCGACTGAAAAGAATCAAAACTACCAATCTCAAACTCCACCTGCTTCTGCATACTATCATTTGTACAGCTAGTAGATTCCTCTTTGGAAGATAACATAGACAATTCTTCAAAAGTAACATCTCTACTAATTATAAATTTTGGGGATTTGGGATCAGGACACCATAATTTATATTCTTTCACCCCAGAAGCATACCCAAGGAAAATGCACTTTTTAGCTCGAGGCTCTAATTTTCCTTCATTTACATGCATGTATGTTGGACACCCAAATATTTTAAAATCAAAGTAATCAACAGGAGTATCTGACCAAACTTTCTCTAGAGTTTTAAAATTAAGTGCTGCAGAAGGAGCACAGTTGATAACGTAACAAGCTATATTAATTGCCTCTGCCCAAAAATCCTTTGTCAATCCTGCATTTGATATCATACACCTTGCTCTTTCTAAGAGTGTTCTGTTTATACGTTCGACCACACCATTTTGCTGAGGCGTCATCCCAACAGTGTGATACCGAACAATTCCTTCATTTTTGCAGAATTCATCAAAGTCACCTTCACAAAATTCTATGCCATTATCTGTTCGAAGTCGCTTAATCTGTTTACTAGTTTACTTCTCTATCAAAGCCTTCCATTGTTTGAAAGTTAGAAAAATATTATTTTTATACTTTAGAAAATAAACTCAAATTTTCCTGAAATAATCGTCAATAAAAGTCAACATATACCTGGCACCACCCTTAGATTGAACACGAGCTGGACCCCAAAGGTCTGAAAGAATATAGTTAAGAGTACCTTTCATTTTGTGAACTATTGGAGAATTGAAGCTGACTCTTTTTTGCTTTCCAAAGATGCAGTGTTCATAAAAATCCAATGGCCTAGTACTCTGGCTGTAAAGAATACCCCTTTTGCTCAATATGCTCAAACCTTTCTCACTCATATGACCCAAACGTATATGCCAGAATTTTGTGATGTCAGAATCAGACAATGATGATGACGAGATTATAACTAATCCTGTGACAGTAGTTCCCTGCAAAATATATAAGCTATCAGATCTACAAATTTTCATAACAACAAGGGCACTTCTAGAAACTTTCATAACTCCACCTTTAGCTACGTATTTGCACCCAAGAGCCTCTATGGTGCCTAAAGAGATAAGATTCTTTTTCAAATCAAGAACATATCTAATATTAGCAAGCGTCATAACAATACCATCATGCATTTTAATTCGGATTATGCCTTTACCAACAACATCACATGCGGTATTATTACCCATCAAAACAATTCCATTATTACAAGATTCATATGTGGAAAGCAAATCCCTATTAGGACACATATGATAATAACAACTCGAATCTAAAATTCATTCAGTTTTAGACTTTATCCTGTGATCAATAGCAAAGAAAATATTTTTAAAATTCTCATCAGTTGTAACACTAGCTTCAGCGGACTCAGTAGTTTTCTCAACAAATTTTTTCTTTTGCTTTAATTTATTTTTCAATTTAAAGCAATCAGCCTTAATGTGCCCCATTTTATAACAATATCTGTATTCCAAATTTTTATGTCTGGATTTAGATCTAGATTTAGATCTATTACTATCAAATTCTCTTTTATACGTTCTACCCCTGACAACTAAATCCTCAACCTGATTTCCACTACTTTAGCTAGTGATATCCCTGTCTATCTACTCCTTAGATTTTAATGCAGATTTAATTTCCTAATACAAAATTTTTCTTTTCCATAAATCATAGTATCACAAAAATATTTCAAGGATTAGGGAAGAGAACACAAAAGTAACAGGGCCTTATCCTCATCATCAATTTTCGCATATATATTCTCCAAATCCATAACTAAGGAATCAAATTTATCAAGATGTGAGAGTATAGATGTACCTTCAGTCATCCGAAGCATATATAAACTCTACTTTAAATAGAGACGGTTCTCCACTGTCCTCTTCATATACAAGGCTTTAAACTTGTCCCACATGTTCTTAGCCGTAGTCTCCATAGCTACCTCCTGTAAAACCTCGTAAGAGAGATTTAGAATAATGCTAAATCGGGCCTTCTAATCCATACCTGTAAAATCTTCCTTTGATATACCATCTGAATTTTTCTCAGCTCCCTGTACTGCCAAATCAACTCCGTCTTGAATCAGAATGATATCCATCTTGAGTTGTTATATGCCAAAGTTGACATTTCTGTCGAATTTCTCGATAACAATCTTTGTTATTGTCATTGTTGCCAAAAGATCCCAAAACCAGGCTCTGATACCAGTTTGTCAGAGCTAGCCCTAGAAATTTTACCAAAGGGATAATTTTGGCAACCCAGCAAAGATAATAAAGCAGAAAGATAAAAGAGACAAGGACACCGAATTTACGTGGTTCGGTCAATTGACCTACATCTACGAAGGAAGGAGGAGCAAAACTCTTACTATAAAATGACAATTACAAATGCATTAGAGAAAATATTCCTAGGCCATAAAGCACCACAGGCACCATAAGAAAAGTCATTTTAGATTTAATTTTATTAAGTTCATATTAAGTAAAATATTTTGGACTTTTCTTATTTAGTAGTTTCAGGTGCTTTATGGCCTAGGAATATTTTTTTAAGCCATTTGTAATTGTCCTTTTATAGTAAGAGTTTTGCTCCTCCTTCGATCATGGATGTAGGTCAATTGATTGAATCACGTAAATTCAGTGTCCATATCTCTTTTATCTTTTTGCTTTATTGTCTTTGTTGGGTTATCAAAATTATCCCTTTGGTAAAATTTCTGGGACTAGCTCTAACAAGCTGACCAAAGTTATCTACGTAGAGCTCAAGCATTTAGGTGGAACTCCATGACGTGGTAGTGAAGTGCGTCAGAAAAGATCAATATCAGATCCTATGATGCCTAAGTGAATGTGAGCTCAAAATAAAGTTATAAAAGGGTCGAAACATGATGAGAGAGAAGAAAACATATAATTTATCTTTGAAGCTCCGGTTAGAATGATCATCGATATAACAAATTCGATACCATGATGATTGATATGGTAGATCTCAAGTAATGATGTAATTGATTTGACATAATAGTCATTGATGAAACAATCATAATCGTGATAGATTTGGCATGGTGTATAACGACGACTGATCTAATATAATAAATTTAGCTGTTGCATCCATAACAAAGTCCGCATTTGTGTACCCTTAAAAAGGAGTATCATATGTCGTCTCAATGCCAAATTCGCATCGGCACGAGCTTCGTGCCGGGTACCTTTTTTTTATCGTATGATAAATATATTGAATCTTGAACTCTTTTCACATGTCCAAAGTCGGTATAGATTTGCCTTAAAAGAGTACTATGACACAAGCGTACACGATCGAAGTTGCACAGTATCGTAGAAAATACTATTCTTGTCTATACAAAAGCCATGCAAATCAATCATTTAGGTCCTATGACAAGACTTTCCTACATGGATTTAAGTTTCAATCTGCTCTCTCGTAAACTCTCACTAGATTGACTTAGGGAAATGACTCAATCTAATATGCTTACACATCTCAAATAAAACTGAGATTTGTGCAGTTCATATGTTTATAAGCGAATAATTTTTAAATAATTTTGTTTCTCAAGGTAATATATATATATATATATATATTATATATATATATAACTAAGTTCATATATCAAAATAGATATTATTTTTTCAATGACGGTTTTGGCTATGCTCTATTTCCTTGACAAAGTCTAAAATAATGTTTGATCGCATGATATAGATAATACATATTTTGTTGCATCTGAGCATAGAAAAAACTAGTTTCTAATAGAGACCAATGTTTAATCCCTATTAGTAATGCCCATATCATAATTTAAATATCTTGCCTCTATCTCTTCCTTTTACTAAAACCTTAAAACTCAATATGTATTTATATGAATAAATTATAATTTATAAAGACTTTCAATTTAATTAGAACTCCTCGAACTAATTTAAATATAATTATAATTTTTAAAAATACTTATCAATCTTAAAAATATCAAAAATTGTAATCTTGAAGTTGTGATGAGACCTTGCTAATGTCCATAGTAAAGTTCTTGAAATCCACAATTTTGGATGTCTTGATCATTATATATATATATATATATATATATATATATATATATATATATATATATATTCTCAAGACTTCAATTTCGATCCAACATAATTTGTACTGATGTTTTAATTTTAACGTATGCTTCTCATATCAAAGCTAGCTAGCTTAATCATGACAAATCAATGTGGGTATATCAGATGACACATGCAAATTCACCGAATTAAAGTTGGATGACATTTTTGTTTTTTTTCCTGCACAACTTTCGATTAGAGTAGACGAGATTTGCTGTGTATGGACTATAACGGTGGGTTTGATTTCAACAAGATGACATAGACATGCCTATAATGTTATGTAATAATTCTTCGACCATAAGATAAATATGGGTCCGATTGAATTCTTTAGCTTGTCCTTACAAGCTCATTTGTTATCGCTAATATTTGGACAGAACTGAAATAATCAAAAAATAATATGTTTTTATTATAATTTTGACTTTGTGTATGAATCCTATATTATGTCTCTATTACACTTTTGACTTTGTGTATGAATCCTATAATATGTCTCTATTACACTTTTGACTATGTGTATGAATCCTATAATATGTCTCTATTACACTTTTGACTATGTGTATGAATCCTTGTTTCCTTCCCATACAACAACCTTTTAGAAAAATAATTCCAGTATGATTAGGTTGACTTGCCCTTATATATATATATATATATATATATATATATATATATATATATATATATATATATATATATATATATATATATATATATATATATATATATATATATATATATATATATATATAACAACATAGTATAATAGTCAAGCACGCTTTCCAAGATGAGATTTTAGTGTAGTGCGAGAATTGACTGCAAGTATTCTAAGTTAAAAATCTGATATAGGATTTGATGACGTAAGAGCAGGCATATAAAAAAAAGAAAAAATTGACGATCAAAGGGAAAGCATATACTTCAACATAGAAGCCGTCCCTTGAATGGCTTAGCAACTTAATTGCTGATATAGCAAAATACAAACCTAACAAAATTCCTGTCTAAAATATTTTTCTTCCTCTCTTACATATCCTATTGATTGCTAATATAGCAACGTTTTACGATTTACACAATGAAAAAAATACTACTCTTAAGAGAATTAATATAGAAAGAGTGACATCTAACATGACCTGAGATTCATCACACATTAATTTGTATCTCTCTATTTTACTGGATAGGACGATGCCGCATAGTAGTCATCACATCATTTCCTATCCCGTAAATCTCTCCATGGTCTTATGACTTCGCTGTATGATTCATTTAATTAGTGTAAAAAAAAATAATTTGCATGCCGAAATCAAAAAATGGTAGCAGAGGAAAAGTCTAAGCAGCATGCATGACAGTGGATGTCATGATCATCAAAATGTTATTTTGAGTAATAGTTGTGGAATTCTGGTGACTGATGCATGCAATGAGAGAATTGGTCAATAATAGTGAGATGCACTCATTGATCTGTGTCACCTGTTGATACCGTATCTATTTGCTCAAGTACCATGTAACAGAAAAAACACATATTTGCCTTCCTGTCTTGCCCGTATGCTGCACTTATGGCATCTCAGGTTCACAAAACTTTGCTTTGTGCCACTTTGCTGCTGCTGCTGCTGCTGCTATTGCTTCCCCGTGCTCTTCTTGTCAAAGCTTCACTCGGATCCCAAGGGAGGGCGTTGCTCCACTGGAAAGCCACTCTTAGAAGTCCTCAATCCCTGAGATCTTGGAATCTCAATTCTAGTCCGTGCAATTGGACCGGAGTTACATGCAATTACCCCGTCACAGGCAGAGGGCGTTCGGTGATCACCGAGATATCCCTGCCGAGCATGGGCTTGGCAGGGCCACTTGATGCTCTTGATTTCTTGGCATTGGGATCGCTCCTTCATCTCAATCTCTCCTACAACCAGCTCGGTGGGGTCATTCCTTCAGCCATCTCGGCTCTCTCCAGGCTCGTATCTCTTGATCTCACTAGCAATCAGTTCAAAACCAAAATCCCCACTAGGATGGGCTCTATGAAAGATATCCAGTTCTTGAGTCTTCGACAAAATCAAATTATTGGTACTATACCTCCATCTCTGGGTAATCTCACTGCCCTTGTGTCCTTGTACCTGGATGATAATAAGTTTGTGGGTGCCATTCCTAACGAGTTAGGGAGGCTCCACGAGTTGATGTACCTAAATATTGGGCTCAATAGGCTATCTGGTTCAATCCCTTCTAGTTTTGGAAATTTGACAAAACTCCACCACTTGAATCTTCACCGAAATCAGCTCTCGGGTCCTATTCCTTTTGAGATTGGAAATCTCATTCAGATTACTATTATCAGGTTCTCAAAAAATCAATTAACAAGTTCAATTCCTTTTTCTATGGGAAACTTGACCAAATTAAAAATTCTTAACTTTCGACATAATCAATTATCTAATTTTATTCCTCTTGAGATTAGGAATCTAGTTGAAGTTACTAAACTCAAACTCTCAAGAAATCTTTTGATTGGTCCCATCCCTTTATCTATAGGAAACCTAACCCAATTAAAAATCTTATCAGTAGCTTTGAACCAGCTCTCTGACTCAGTCCCTCAATCGTTTGGTATGTTGAGCAAACTCAGATACCTAAATATATTAAGCAATCAATTATCTGGACCTTTGCCTATGGAGATCACAAATATTACTGGACTAACTAATCTCCTACTGGCAAATAATGACTTCTCCGGTTATTTGCCCCAAGACATATGCAAAGGAGGAGTGCTAAAGCATCTTGCTCTATCCAAAAACAATTTCCAGGGTCTCATCCCTACGACCTTGAAGAATTGTACCGGATTATCGAGGGTCCGTCTTGAGCATAACCAATTCACTGGAGATGTATCTCAATATCTTGGAGTGTATCCCCATCTTTATTATATGGATTTGAGCTACAATCTACTCTCCGGTACACTCTCACCAGACTGGGCAAACTGGCACAATCTGACGAGCTTGAGAATCTCAAATAACAACATCACCGGAGTCATACCCACCGAGTTTGGGCAGTTGACGAATCTGGGAGAGCTGGACCTCTCTTCCAACCACCTACAAGGAGAGATCCCAAAGAGCTTCGGCAGCTTAACCCTTCTCTACAATTTGAGCTTGGGCAACAACCAACTCGTCGGCCAGGTGCCTCCGGAGTTTGGAACGCTGTCCAATCTTGAACTGCTTGATCTCTCATCCAACAACTTGGCAGGAAGAATCCCAGATCAAGTAGGCAACTGCATGAAACTCCGATCGTTGAAGCTTAACAACAACAACTTCAGTGGAACCATTCCTTTGGCCATTGGTAATCTGGTGTACCTTCAGGACACCTTTGACATCAGCCAGAACTCACTCACAGGGGAGATTCCATACCAACTTAGCAAATTGGTGATGCTGCAAAGCCTGAATCTATCGCATAATTACTTGTCGGGTCATCTTCCATCTTCGCTAACGGATATGACGAGCTTGTCTTCCGTAGATGTATCCTACAATGAACTGGACGGCCCTGTACCTGATAGCCCAGCTTTCCGAAGAGCCCTATCGGAGTGGTTTGCCCATAACAATGATCTGTGTGGGGTTGTTCAAGGATTGCCTCCATGTGTTTCACTCGGTACTCCAACAAGGACTGCCTCCATGGTTGTAATAGCCATCATTGCTTCCGTCGTCTTCTTCTTTCTCTTGTTTATAGTCATTGGAGCTGCTTTACGATTCCACAAGAGAAAGAAGCCGCCAGTACCTGTCGATGATAATCACATCAAAGAAGGTGCATTCTCTATATTGAATTTTGATGGAAGAGATGTATTCAAGGACATCATCGAAGCCACCGAAGATTTTGATGCCAGACACTGTATCGGAAGCGGTGCATACGGCAGTGTCTACAGAGCAGAGTTAGCAAGTGGGGAGCTGCTAGCGGTGAAGAAGATTCACCTACCAGACACTGAAGGTGCATTCGACGAGCAACCCTTTCAAAATGAGATGCAAACTCTTACTCAAATTCGACATCGCAATATCGTCAAGCTTTACGGGTTCTGCTCCTCTCCTCGACACAAATTTCTGGTGTACGAGTACATGGAGAGAGGAAGTCTGGGATCTGTTCTCCGAAGCGAAACTGCAGCTGAATTGGACTGGGTGAAGAGGGTCAGCATCGTGAAGGATGTCGCCTGTGCTTTATCCTACATGCATCATGACTGCACACCACCCATCGTTCATCGGGATATCACAAGCAACAACATTCTACTTGATTCAGAATTCAAGGCTTGTGTTTCGGACTTTGGAATTGCTCGAATACTGAAGCCGGATTCATCAAATTGGACCATCCTTGCAGGCACACGGGGTTACCTAGCACCAGGTAAGTTTCTCTCCCAGATTAATCCATTAAAGACAAATGATCCTAAATTTTGCTTCCCCTATTCACTTGGCACTATATCAAAGTATACGTACACCCAGTATTTGACAATGGTATATATTTTGGATATCTTTATAAATTGGAAGTTTCATCTATTTGATGTTGCTGTTTGCAGAGCTTGCTTACACAATGAGAGTAACCACCAAATGTGATGTGTACAGCTTTGGTGTGGTCACACTTGAGTTGCTAGTAGGAGCATATGGAGAAGAACTTATCTCCATTCTGTCATCTCCGTCTGGTAACAATGTCTTCGTGAAAGCTGTATTAGACCAACGTCTATCACTTCCTGTGGCTCGAGTTGCAGATGAAGTAATTGCAGTCTTAACAGCGGCACTAAGTTGTGCCAACAACAGCCCAGAATCGCGCCCAGCGATGAAGCAAGTCTATGAAAATATATGTGCTGTCAAGACACCACAGCGATGTGGATCTCTAGATGCGCTGAGGCTTTCCGACTTAATGAATGCGGACATATGATCGAACACATGGTCTCCTTTGTTGTTGCCTTCTTTCTCGAGGCTCGCAGGATATTATTTGTATGTACTATTATGCCGTGTATGTGGTTCGGACCCGTTGGTTGTGTAGTAGTATCGTTTTGTGGCAAGTAATAGAAGCCTAATTGGAAACAGGATCTTGAAGCTGTGATGAGGCGTCTATAATAAAGTTGTTGAGATAGACAATTTTGGATGTGGTAATCATAAAATGTTAATTGATTATAGTCTAAAAATTTTTATTTCCATCTGATAAGAAAAATATTATTGATCAATTATCATCCACACGTGGTCTATACGCGACTACCAAGTTGGCATAGGGGAGACAAGGCATACCCCTTTGTTTTGCTTGCGTGGACTTAAGTCCAAAGTAGATGGTTATAAGATGTTTTTTTTCTTTTTGTTGTCTACATGTACAAGAGTCTAAGAGAGGCCATTAGAAATAGTTACGAATTATCCCCATAGGGAATATTTTTTAAAATATTTTATCTATTTTTAGTCTATATAAAAGTCTACCTCTAGCACAAAATTCAATGTCAATCAACTTTTTATCACTTTTTTCTCGTATCAAGACTAACTTAGGTATCAAAATAATTGAATTAAAAAATTCACTTTGAATCTCGATTTTCATTTAAGTTATCATCGGAGCATATAAGCATACCCATATTGACTTCCACGAGCATATTCATATTGACTTTCACGAGACCTCCAGTGTTACCTCAACATCACCTTATTATTCTTGCACGTATATAGTTGAATCATGTTGGACTGATTTTAATTTCAATGATATTTTCTCTTATAACCGTCCAACATAATATATACTGATGTTTTGGTTTTCTCTTATGCTTATATCAAAGCTAGCCAATCAATGACATAAGTCATCACCTAATAAACACTTCAGTGATGTTTTATTTTTGTTTGCTGTAGAACTTACTTATTTGACTAGGGTGGACGAGAAATGCAATGTCTGGCCCAACTTAAATCGTATACCGTCAGTCCGATTCCAAGAAGATAATATAGACATGCTTACACTGCCATATTGTCACGCACTTAGCAAGAATTGCCTAAGTGGTGAGGCACCCTCGCGGCAAGCCACCGACTTAGCTGAAATTTGCCTAAGTCAAGAATCGCCTTTGCGCCCACTTCGATCGGACTTAGCTTGGATTGCCTAAGTCTTGAGGCGCCTTATGCGACATACGCTGGCGTCCGCAAAGGGTCACCGATCGCAACCTCGTGCAGTCCCGTAGGACTGTAAAAAGAGAAGTTGATTAGTTGTTGGAACGAGCGGCGGACAAGTCCCAACGTCTCGCGAAGAGGGAAGCTTTACAAGCAATTGAGCGAGCACTTGGTGTGCAAGAAAGTAGAGAAAGAGAGGAGGAAAACAAGGACTTTAGAGGGGTGAATGAGCAGCTGCAAGTCCGCAAACAACTACTCCCCAAGTGCCGGGCGCGAGGCAAGTTTCGCCAAGTGACGCGTGCAAACTTGTGAAAATGTTCAACGCCCGACACTATCTGAAGCCCCATCCACCATGTGCCACCCGGGTGGTTCGAGTGCTTGAGATGGTGACAAAATTTCATGGCGCGCCTGCAGAAATCAGCCCGCGCACCTAAAAACGGAGTTGTTTTTGGATTTTCGGGCGATGCGTGAAGCGATCGTTTCTGCTGATGCATTTGCTATTTTCTATTGCTTTTACAAGGAAAACACACCAAAACATGGCAAAACAGGCTGCCAAAGATATGTACAAGCATGGGCAAGCGACGAACTAACGTTGAGCGAAGTTTCGCGAGTGTTCGACGGACCGATTCGTGACATTCTCCCCACTTAAAATTATCGACGCCCTCGTTGACGCTCTTTGGTAGGCTTTGATAGTTGCTTCTTCATGTCGGAGGGTGTCTTCGGCTCCCAGCGGCTTCGGTTTTGGGAAGTTTCGCCACTTCACCAAGTATTCAACTGTTCACTCCATTGGGTAGCGTTGTCCTGCGATCCGCTAAAATGGTTTCAACTCGCTCTCGTAGGAAGCTCGGTGGGAGGTTGACGAGTTGAAACGCCTCGAGAAGCATCCTGCGGATCGGAGTGGTAGGCTTTTAAGTTGCTGGCATGGAAAACATTATGCATCTTGAGCCACGCCGGTAGTTGCAACTTGTAGGAAACATTGCCCACCCTACTGACAATTGGGGGCCATCATACTTGCGCACCAATCCTTTATGCACTTTGTTTCTAAAGAATTGGAGGGATGCTGGTTGGAGCTTCACCAGCACCAAATCGCCGACTTTGTATTCCTGGGGTCGCCTTCCCAAGTCTGCCCACTTCTTCATCTTTCTGGCCGCCTTCTCCAAGTAGGCCCGCGCAATATCTGCATTTCGATGCCATTCTCTCGCCAAGTGATACGCGGATGGACTACTCCCTGTATATCCAATAGCCAAAGTGTGAGGAGTCGATGGTCGTTGTCCGATGATGATCTCAAAGGGGCTCTTGTTGGATGCAGAGCTCATTGCAGTTGTAGGAGAATTGGGCTATGTCCAACAACTTCACCCAATCTCGTTGATTAGCACTCACGTAGTGCCGAAGATATTGCTCTAGGAGCGAGTTTATCCTTTCGGTTTGGCCATCCGTGCTGGGGTGGAGGCTTGTGGAGAAGTATAGCTTCGATCCCAACAATTTGAACAACTCGGTCAGAATCGCCCCGTAAACCGAGCATCTCGATCGCTTATAATATTGTGCGGGACTCCCAATATTTCACCACATTCTTCATCATTAGCCGCGCTTCCTCTGTGAGCGAATTGTAGGGTGCGGCAATGAAGGTTGCATACTTGAAAATCGGTCGACTACCACAAGTATCGATCCGAGTCCCCCATCTGCGCCGGCAAGCTAGATATGAAGTCGGAGAAATGCTCTCCCACGGCCTTTGCAGTACAGCAACGGCTCTAAAAGTCCCACCGGCTTCCGTTGCTCCACTTTGTCTTGTTGACAAGTTAGGCACGTCCGAACATATTCCTCCACATCCATCCCCATTTTTGGCCAATAGAAGGCCCTCTCCATGAGAGCCAATGTTCGATGAATACCGGATGTCCGCCCAAAGGGAATCATGACACTCCTTCAAAAGCTCGCGCCTCAGATTATCCACCCGAGGGACATAAACTCTATTCCCTTTGGTGTAGACGAGTCCCTCCTGGACCCAAAATCGTCGTGCCTTGCCTTCTTGGATCAATTGCATCAAGGTTTCGCTTGGGGATCACCGCATGACCCATCCTTGATTCGGGAAAGAAAGTTGGATTCAAGCCCGACTTGTTTGGCCTCTCGCCCTCTAGTTGCATAGCATTCACGGCCTCCACTTTTCGACTCAAGGCATCGCTACGACATTTGCTCTTAGGGCTTGTACTCCATTGCCATGTCAAATTCCGCCAGAAGTCCCGCCATCGTGCTGCTTTGGGGAGAGTTTCTTTTGAGTCGAAAGTAACTCAAAGCGATGTTGTCCGTCCTCGCACAAATCGCGATCCGAGAAGGTAGTGTCGCCACACTCGTAGCAAAGTGGATCACCGCTGTCATCTCCTTCGTGCACGAGGATATCGCCGCTCGGTCTCATTGAGCTTACGGCTTTCATAGGCCACCGGATGGCCCTCTTGCATAAGTACTCCCCCGATAGCGAAGTCCAAGCATCTGTATGGACTTGAAGGGCTTCCCATAGTCCGGCAATTTGAGCATCTTTGGTTCTTCCGTAAGCGGCAGCCTTTAGGTCTTGGAATGCCACTTCGCATTTGTCGGACCATCTCAAGGCTGCTCTTTCTTCAGCAACTCTGTTAGTGGAGTTGCGCGCTTCGAATACCCCAGTATGAAGCGTCGATAGTAGTTCACAAACCCAAGGAAGGATCTCAGTTCGGGTACCTTCTTTGGAGTTTGCCAGTCTACAACTGCTTGCACCTTTGCTTTATCCATCTGAATGGAACCGTCGCCGATCCGATGCCCCAAGAATAAGATCTCCTTCTGAGCAAAGTAGCACTTCTCTCTTTTTACGAACAATGAATTCTCCCTGAGAACTTTGAAGATTGTTCGGAGGTGTTCAATATGCTCCTCAAGTGTTCGGCTATAGACGACGATATCGTCTAAGTAGACAACCACAAACTTGTCCAGATACTCCTTGAATAGCTGGTTCATAAGAGTGCAGAATGTGGCTGGAGCGTTGGTTAAACCGAAAGGCATCACCAGGAACTCAAACGCTCCATACCTGGTCACACAGGTAGTCTTCGCTTCATCACCTTCAGCAATCCGCACCTGCCAATACCCCGACCGAAGGTCGAGTTTTGAGAAATACTTTGCTTTGCCCAGTTGGTCGAACAAGTCCGCAATGAGAGGGATGGGATACTTGTTCTTCACAGTCACCTTGTTAAGGGCTCGATAATCGACGCATAGTCGGAGACTCCCATCTTTTTTCTTCGAAGAGAAGCTGGAGCTCGAATGGTGCTTTGGAAGGAATCGGATGAGACCACCGCTTAGCGTTCATCTAATCGCTTTCGAGCTCGCCAACTCAGGAGGGGGCATGCGGTATGGTGGTCTCATTTGGAGGCTTCACTCTGGCTCCGGCTCAATAAGATGATCCACGCCTACGTGGTGGCGTAACTTTCGGCAACTCGGGTGGCATAACATCTTCGAACTCCTTCAGGACATTTGCCATCGCAGAGGTTCTTTACGGGCCTCCCCATCGAGTGCTTCTAGCTTCATCGCAGCCACAAAGGTTAACTCTCCTTTGCACGCCCTTCTTCGCTTAACGCCGATAGCTCGCTGGGATCTCCGGGTTCCTCTTCGAGTGACAGAAACCATACAGGGGTTGTCACCTCCCATTAGACATATGGAGTCTAGGAAGCGGCATCGGCACCAACTTTGCGGCATGCATGAACTCCATTCCAAGAATCACTTGAAAGTCATCCAAGGGCACCGCCATCATGTTTGCGCCGCTCCACGATCCGATCTTGATGGAGACTCCTTAGCTAGCCAGAGATTCGCTTAGCCTCCGAAAGTTAACCGCCTTCATCCGACTTGGGTTCTTCTCTAAGATTAACCAAGCCGCTTTGCTTTCGATCGGCGATGAAGTTGTGAGTAGCACCCGTGTCCACCATTGCTCGGGTGGTTTGGCCATTAGTCGATGTTTACGTACATCACTCACCGCTCTCGCTTTTTGTTGCTTCGGCCAAGTTCTCCCCACTTGACCCCGCAAGGCATTCAAAGAACGATCGCACCCATTCGGGTCCTTGCGACTTTTCATCGCCGCGCCCGATTCGAGCTACTCGAATCGAGGGCGGCGCTTGCCTTGCCCTTGTCTCGGCTTAGGAGTTTTGATGGAAGCAGATAAGGCATTGAGTGCCTGTTTTTTGCGGGCGATCCCATACATTGTGTGGTCCTCCACACAAGAAACATTTCCAAGGTTTTGAGGTCCCTGCGTTTGAGTTCGGCCCCTTATGGAAACCCTTCTTCTTTTGGTCACCCCTAGGTTCGTTCCTAGGAGGGTGCCTTGGTTGGTGATTTCCCGTGGACTGCTTCTTCTTCCTCGGGTCCTCTGAAGAAGCAAAGTCGGTAAGCCTTTCTGCGGCTGCAATTGCTCGCCCAAATCGGTGACATTCCGTCGATGAAGTTCTGTTGAGCCCATGGCTTCAGGCCATCAAGAAAGCGAAACGACTTATCTTTTCAGACATATCTTGAATGTCCAACATTAGAGCAGAAAATTGCTTCACATAGTCCCGAATTGAAGTCGTTTGATGGAGTTGCCTCAACTTCCTCCTTGCGACGAACTCCGTGTTCTCGGGTAGGAATTGAGTTCTCAACTCCCGCTTCAAGTCGTCCCATGTGTCCACTCGACACCGACCTTGCTGAATCTCTTCCCAACGGGTTCTCCACCAAAGCTTTGCGTCACCGTTCAGATACATTGTCGCTATCGAAACTTTGGTGTCCTCAGAGTCTGGCCTCGTAGCTCGAAAATACTGCTCCATATCAAACAGGAAATTCTCAAGCTCCTTCGCATCCCTAGCACCCCCATAACAGTGTGGGTCGGGTGCCCTGAAGCTTTGTGTTGGCGCAACGCGGGTGTTGCCTCCGCCCGCATTCAACGCCCTTGTGAGCATTGCCACTTTGGAAGTGAGTTCCGTCACCATTTCCTGCAAGTGTTGCACGGAGTCCTTTGTGTCATCCGACAGTCGGTCGACTAAGGCTTCAACCTTGTCGATCCTGGATTCAGCTTCTTCTTGCGAGCTCTCTACGCCAAGAAGCCTATTTTGGCCTTGGTAGAGTTCATCCAAGCTCGCTTCAAGAACATCCAAGCGGGTTTCCACCGCTGTGACCCTCTCTCTATGGGTCTTTCTTCCGGTTGGCGCTCCAGATTGCGCCTCCTCCGCTCGTGGAGAGTAGCCCACTTCTCGCTCCTCATGCTCACTTTGCCTCGTTCTCACGAACGGCTCTGCAGCGAAGCGAGCGAGTTTGCACATGCAGCCCTCCTGCGGCTGCTTGGGGCAACATTCCGGCTTGCCCCATCTTGCTTGATTCACCACGTTGTTTCGCCATGGTGAGATTGCGAAGTTTCTTCGCTGCTTGCTCAAATTGCTTGCCTGCTCTGATACCATAATGTCACGCACTTAGCAAGAATTGCCTAAGTGGTGAGGCACCCTCGCGGCAAGCCACCGACTTAGTGAAATTTGCCTAAGTCAAGAATCGCCGCGCCACTTCGATCGGACTTAGCTTGGATTGCCTAAGTCTTGAGGCGCCTTGCGACATACGCAGCGTCCGCAAAGGGTCACCGAAACTGCAACCTCGTGTGTCCCGTGAGGACGTAGGTAAAAAGAGAAGTTGATTAGTTGTTGGAACGAGCGGCGGACAAGTCCCGACGTCTCGCGAAGAGGGAAGCTTTACAAGCAATTGAGCGAGCACTTGGTGTGCAAGAAAGTAGAGAAAGAGAGGAGGAAAACAAGGACTTTAGAGGGGTGAATGAGCAGCTGCAAGTCCGCAAACAACTACTCCCCAAGTGCCGGGCGCGAGGCAAGTTTCGCCAAGTGACGTGCAAACTTGTGAAAATGTTCAACGCCCGACACTATATCTGAAGCCCCATCCACCATGTGCCACCCGGGTGGTTCTGTGGTCTTGAGATGGTGACAAAATTTCATGGCGCGCTGCAGAAATCAGCCCGCGGCACACTAAAAGCAATTTGTTTTTGGATTTCGGGCGATGCGTGAGCGATCGTTTCTGCAGATGCGCAATTGCTTTGTTTTCTCTTTGTTTTACAAGGAAAAACACACCAAAACATGGCAAAACAGGCTGCCAAAGATATGTACAAGCATGGGCAAGCGACGAACGGAACGTTGAGCGAAGTTGCTGCGAGTGTTCGACGACCGTTCGTGACAATATGGTAAGGCAATATGGTCCCATTGAAATCTTGGCTCATCCTTTCAATCTCATTCATGCTCGTTCAAATTTGGGCAAGGTTGACTTGACTTGACTTGAGGTATACAAATTAATATGGTTGACTTGACTTGACTTGAGATACACAAATTAGGTGGGCTTTTAATCTCCGAAAGATAGAAAAAAAAATTTGTACTTAATTTGTTGAGTTATTAGTTTTTCCTTTCTTTGGAAAAACAAGAAAAAAAAACTGACGGGCAACGGAAGAGCATAATTCAACATAGAAGTTTTTCTCTCTCATGATTTGTCAACTTAATTGCTGATCCGGCAAAATACACCACCACCAAAAGTTCCTGTGTAAAATATCTCTCTCCGTCCTTTACATATCCAGTTGATTGACAAAGCCACTCTAAGGAGAATTAATGTGGAGCGGAGCATTCAACACATCATCTTTTTGTGAAACAAAATTTTCATGGTGATCTTTGTAAGTTTTTAATCTTCCTCGAAAGCAAAACATTTGCAATCGATTTATTGAGTTATTTTTTTAAAAAAAGGAAAAAATTGACGATGAAAGGGGAAGCATATAATTCAACATTGATGTCATCCTCTTTAATTGCTGATATAACAAAATACAAAACTATCAAATTCCTCTCTAAAATCTTCCTCTCTTACATATCCTCTCTAAAATATAGCAATGTATTGTAATTGAAAAAAAGTTACTCTAAATAGAATTAACATGAAAAGAGTGGCACGTCTAACACGACCTGAGATCGACCGCACATTGATCTCTCCATCTATCTCTTTCAATTTTAGTGAACGCTACTCTACCATACATGACACGGTATAGTATTCACCACATCATCTCCCGTCCCACAGACCTCTTCGTGGACTTGTGACATAGCTGTATGATTCGTTTAATAAGAGTACAAAAAACAAGTAATTTTCATGCCAATGACAAAAGCAATGGTTGCAGAGGAAAAGTCTAGGCATGCATACTGCTGGATGTCATGATCATCAGAATGGAATTTTGAGTAATAGTTGTAGAATTCTGGTGACCGAAGCATGCATGCTTGCAGTGAGAGAATTTGGCCGATAATATTGATCTGTATCACCTATAAATACCTTATCTCGTTACTCAAGTACCATGTAACAGAACAAAAATATTTACCTTCGTCTTGCTGCTTGCTGCACTTATGGCATCTCAGCTTCACAAAACTTTGCTTTGCGCCACTTTGCTACTGCTGCTTTTGCTTCCCCGTGCTCTTCTTGTTAAAGCTTCACTCGGGTCCCAAGGGAGGGCGTTGCTCCACTGGAAAGCCACTCTTAGGAGCCCTAAATCCCTGAGATCTTGGAACCTCAATTCTAGTCCATGCAATTGGACCGGAGTTACATGCAATTACCCCGTCACAGGTAGAGGGCGTTCGGCGATCACCGAGATACACCTGCCGAAGATGGGCTTGGCAGGGCCACTTGATGCCCTTGACTTCTTGACATTGGGATCGCTCCTCCGTCTCAATCTCTCCTGTAATCAGCTCGGTGGGGGCAATTCCTCCGGCCATCTCGGCTCTATCCAGGCTTGTATCTCTTGATCTCACTAGTAATCAGTTCACAAGCAAAATCCCAGTTGGGATGGGCTCCATGAAGGAGCTCCGATTCTTGAGTCTTAGCCAAAATCAATTGATTGGTGCTATACCTCCATCTCTGAGTAACCTCACCGGCCTTGTGCACTTGCACCTGAACGATAATATGCTTGTGGGTGTCATTCCTAAGGAGTTTGGGAGGCTCCATGAGTTGATCGATTTAGATATTGGGCTTAATAGACTATCTGGTTCAATCCCTTCTACTCTAGGAAATTTGACGAAGCTTCACTACTTGCGTCTTTACCAAAATCAGTTCTTGGGTTTTATTCGTTATGATATTGGAAATTTCATCGAGGTTGTCGTTCTCGGCTTGCCAAAAAATCTATTAACAAGTTCCATCCCTTTCTCTATAGGAAACATAATCAAATTAAAAATTCTTTACCTTTGGGGTAATCAGTTGTCTGACTTTATTCCTCTTGAGATTGGGAATCTAATTGAAGTTATTGATCTCGATCTCTTAACAAACCTTTTGACTGGTCTCATCCCTTCATCTATAGGAAACCTAACCAAACTCAAACATTTTGGTGTATTTGATGATCAGCTGTCTGGACCTTTGCCTATGGAGATGAACAATATTACTGGACTGACCTACCTGGAGCTATCAAATAATAGCTTAGTTGGTTATTTGCCCCCAAACATAAAGTACCTCACTCTTGATAGGAACAACTTCGAAGGTCCCATTCCCACAACCTTGAAAAACCGTACGACACTAAAAAGAGTCCGTCTTAAACGAAATCAACTTACTGGTGATGTATCTCAATATCTTGGAGTGTATCCCCATCTTTATTGTATGGATTTGAGCTTCAATCTACTCTCCGTTACACTCTCACCAAACTGGGCAAACTGGCACAATCGGACGCTCTTCAGAATCTCAAATAACAACATCACCGGACTCATACCACCGAGTTTTGGCAGTTGACGAATCCGCAAGAGCTGGACCTCTCGTCCAAGTACCTACAAGGAGAGATCCCAAAGAGCTTCAGCAGCTTAACCCTTCTCTACAATCTGAGCTTGGGCAACAACCAACTCGTCGGCCAGCTGCCTCTGGAGTTTGGAATGCTGTCCAATCTTGAACTGCTTGATCTCTCATCCAACAACTTGGCAGGAAGAATCCCAGATCAATTCGGCAACTGCATGAAACTCCGATCGTTGAAGCTTAACAACAACAACTTCAGTGGAACCATTCCTTTGGCCATTGGCAATCTGGTGAACCTTCAAGACACCTTTGACGTCAGCCACAATTCTGTAACAGGGGAGATTCCATCCCAACTCAGCAAATTGGTGATGCTGCATAGCCTGAATCTGTCGCATAATTCCTTCTCGGGTCATCTTCCACCTTCGCTAACATATATGACGAGCTTGTCTACCGTAGATGTGACCTACAATGAACTGGACGGCCGGTTCCCGATAGCCCAGCTTTCCGAAGAGCCCCAGCGGACTGGTTTGCCCATAACATTGATCTTTGTGGAGTTGTTCGAGGATTGCCTCCGTGTGTTTCACTCGGTACAACAAAAGATGACAGAAGCAAGCGCCACAAAGTGTTTGTAATAGCGATCATTGCTTCCGTCGTCTTCTTCCTTCTCTTGTTTATATTCATTGCAGCTGCTTTACGATTCCACAAGAGAAAGAAGCCACCAGTACCTGTCGATGATAGTCACACCAAAGAAGGTGCATTCTCTATATTGAATTTTGATGGAAGATATGTCTACAAGGACATCATCGAACCGAAGATTTCGATGGCAAATACTGTATCGGAAGTGGTGCATATGTCAGAGTCTACAGAGCAGAGTTAGCAAGTGGGGAGCTGCTAGCGGTGAAGAAGATTCACGTACCAGTTACTGAAGGTACATTCGACGAGCAACCCTTTCAAAATGTGATGCAAACTCTTACTCAAATTCGACATCGCAATATCGTCAAGCTTTACGGGTTCTGCTCCTCTCCTCGACACAAATTTCTGGTGTACGAGTACATGGAGAGAGGAAGTCTGGGATCTGTCCTCCGAAGCGAGACGGCAGCTGAATTGGACTGGGTGAAGAGGGTGAGCATCGTGAAGGATGTCGCCTGTGCTTTATCCTACATGCATCATGACTGCACACCACCCATCGTTCATCGGGATATCACAAGCAACAACATTCTACTTGATTCAGAATTCAAGGCTTGTGTTTCCGACTTTGGAATTGCTCGAATACTGAAGCCGGATTCATCAAATTGGACCATGCTTGCAGGCACACGGGGTTACCTAGCACCAGGTAAGTTTCTCTCTCTCAGAACTCGTAGTTTGTTCAAATTAAGACTGCCTGCAATTGAGGACATCTTCAAATTATATTTCGGAGGAGATCTCGATGGATTGGCGGTTTGATCATTGGCTCTTGTTGTCTGCAGAGCTTGCATATACAATGAGAGTGACCACCCAATGCGACGAGTACAGTTTCGGAGTGGTGACGCTGGAGTTGCTGATGGGTGAGTATGGAGAAGTGCTCATTTCCATTCTGTCGTCTTCACCGATCAACGATAGCTTTGTGAAAGATGTATTAGACCGACGTCTACCCGTTCCTGAGGGTCAAGTTGCGGATGAAGTAGTTGCAGTTTTGAGCTTGGCTCTTCGTAGCGTGGACAACCGCCCTAAATCACGCCCGACAATGAAACAGGTCTCCGACAAGTAATGCGTGGTCAGAACACCCCCACCAAGCCCCCGATCTATTGATGCATTGAACATTTCCGACTTGATGAGCGTGGAGATATGATCTATAGGCACTCCTCTCTGCCCTGATGCTTCTTTTGGTCAGGATCGGTAGACTTTGTTTTCGTTTGGCTTGCTTTATTAGCGGTTTCTTTCTGCAGTGTGTTTGATAAAAGCATCGGTTGGTAATCGATGTCTTTTCTAAGATTATTTTCGACTGGGTCGGTATTCTTTGCCTTGTTATGTAAATCTTGGACGGATGAAAAGTTTGATTTTCTTGTACTATATGTTTCTTGAGAATTTGTGAAGGTAATTAAATGAAGGCTGAGGGATGATTGGTTTCTGATGTGTACCTGCCCAAATGACTGCTCTCCTACGGAGGCATGACAGAGGGCCGACCGATAAGTAGGAATTCATTCGCAGTAACCGGCAGATTTGTATGTGTTGTGAGCTTTAGTGATTTCTTTACGTAATCACTAGCTCATGAATCCATTAAATATTATCAAATGAAATCTCCCACACCATTTCCACGAATCGGAGCAACGAGCTTCCTATTCTCACGGCTTAGCAAATGGGATTGCTATTCTGCTTAGAGTAATATTTAAAGCAGTAGGAGGGAGGAATGGCGTTGTATGATGCAATGCAATGCAATGGTTGTCTGATTCAGTGGCTCGAGACTCCGCTGCGATTGGAAACTACCAACTCCCTGTTTACTACAAATATAAAATGATCATGTCGACAAAGAGAAAAGGATAAGGGAAAAGAATATGCATTATTAGCTCGTTTCATCGTTCAACAGTAGAGATGTAGAGGAGCGTGACAGAGTTAGCGTGTCGACCAATGGAATCTTTCTTCTCCCAGAAATCTCTCCCCGGCCTTCTTCTTCTCTTGCTTGTCTTCTCAGTTTCTCCCAAGCCGGCATCGACTTCGCTTGCATCGCAAGGTCGAGTGCTCCTCCAATGGAAAGCCAGCCTCCGAAGCCAACAATCACTCCGGTTTTGGAACCTCAGCACCAGCCCATGCAGCTGGAGAGGCATAACCTGCAGCCTCCGGCGTCACAGGGTGATCACCGAAGTTAATCTGCCGACCATGGGTTTGGATGGCGCACTCCACCCTCTCAACTTCTCCGCCTTGCCATCACTGACCGGCCTCAATCTCACGTTCAACAGGCTCAGCGGGCAGATCCCTCCCACCATCGCAACTCTCTCTGAGCTCATCTCTTTTGATGTCCGAGGAAACGACATCACGGGGACGATCCCAGCCAGGATCAGTTCTCTCACAAAGCTGAGATCCTTAAATCTCAGTGGAAATAAGATTAGTGGCTCCATCCCTCTTTCGTTAGGCAACATGCCAAGCCTTGACTTCCTCATCCTGTCTGGAAATGGCTTCTCAGGAAGCATTCCTGAAGAAATGGGGGATCTCCAGAATCTCCAAGAGTTGGATCTCTCAGCCAACTTTCTCACGGGATCTATTCCGCAAAGCCTGGGAAATTTGTCTCAACTCTCCTTGTTGGATCTCTCTCCAAAAGCTTCTTGTCTTGAGCATCTCCGATAATACTCTCACGGCTTCAATTCCTGCCGGTTTGGGTAACTTGACTAGGCTTATAAAGTTGAATCTTTGGGGTAAACACCTCTCTGGGCCCATACCTCATGAAGTAGGGAATCTTGTCCACATGACAAATCTAGTACTTGCTCATAATAGTTTACTGGGTTCCATCCCCCTCGCCCTAAGAAATCTTTCGGTGCTTAGCACACTTTATCTCTTCAACAATCACATCTCTGGCACGATTCCTGCTGAATTAGGCAATCTTGTCGAGCTGAGAGACGTAGATCTATCACATAATCTATTGACTGGTTTCATCCCTTCCACCCTGGGAAATCTAGCCAGACTAAGGAACCTGATCCTTTCTTATAACGAACTCTCCGGTCCCATCCCTTCTACTTTAGCTAACATGACCTCTCTGATACTATTAGACCTCAGCAATAACCAAATCTCTGGCTGCATCCCACCATCTTTTGCAAATCGAAGTCTAAAAGAACTATCAGTGATCAATAATAGTGTCTCCGGATCAGTCCCAAACCTTACGAGCTTGGTTTCTCTGAAACTGGCATACAATGACCTCTCTGGGCATCTGCCACCAGATGTATGCAGAGGAGGAAAGCTTCAGCATTTCACCGCAGCCTATAACAAGTTCCACGGGCCGATACCAGAGAGCTTGAGAAACTGTTCAAGCTTAGTTCGGGTTCGATTGGACAGGAACGACCTCACCGGAGACCTCTTCGATCACTTTGGAGTCTATCCTAATATGAGATACATTGACTTGAGCTACAACAGGTTATCTGGACTGCTTTCACCGGAATGGGGAAGTTGTTCAAACTTGACGGGCTTAAGAATATCCAACAACAGATTAAATGGAACAATTCCATCTGAGATTGGGCAATCAACTCAGCTGGGAGCGCTGGACCTTTCTTCAAACCATTTAGTTGGCGAGCTTCCGAAGAACTTATGCAACTTGATTTCTCTTATAGAGCTGAACATAAGCAGCAACCAGCAATCAGGAGAGCTTCCATCGGAAATCGGAAAACTACTCAAGCTGAAGAGACTGGATGTTTCAGGCAACAACTTCAGTGGGGTGATTCCGGAAGAAATAGGTGGATGCAAACTGCTAATATCAGTAGATATGAGCAACAATTGCTTCAGCGGAAGCATTCCTTACGAATCCGCTCAGCTGGTAGACCTTCAGGAACTGCTAGATCTGAGTCAGAACTCCTTTAGTGGTCATATTCCATCTCAATTAGGCCAGCTGGCACTGCTGCAGATCCTCAACCTTTCCCACAATAATTTGGCAGACCGCATCCCACCTTCTTTAATCAACATGGCAAGCTTGCCAGCCTTGGAGGTATCTCACAATGAACTTGAAGGTCCGGTCCCCGATGGTCAGCTTTTCCGAAGGGCTCCAATGGAGTGGTTCACTGGAAACAGGGGCTTGTGCGATGTCGTTGCTGGTCTGCCTTCATGCAGTTCATCCCTAGCTAGCGAGTTCCCCAACATGATTTTTTTGTCCGGTATAGCTGTCCTCGGAGCCTTACTTCTCTTCTTCCTCTTTGTTGGATTCGCAGCACGGCTGACGAAAAGAAGGAAGCAAATAGCCAATGCTACAAGCCAAACGGGTGGAGGTGCGTTCTCCATATGGTATTTTGATGTGGGAGACGCATACGACGAGATCATAAAGGCAACCGAAAACTTCGATGATGAGTACTGCATTGGCAAGGGAGGATGTGGGAGTGTTTACAGAGCTACACTGTCAACCGGAGAAGTAGTAGCAGTGAAGAAACTACGGCAGCCAGACACCGAAATATCATGGCAGCATTTCCAGAACGAAGTACAAGCGCTGACTCAAGTCCGGCATCGAAATATCGTGAAGCTCTTCGGCTTCTGCTCCACTCCTCGGCACAAATTTCTTGTGTGCGAATACATGGGCAGAGGAAACTAAGCAGATATTGTACAGAAGATGCAACTGAGTTAGATTGGGTCAAGAGGGTCGGTATCATCAAGCATGTGGCGTGTGCTGTCGTAATTGCACCATGATGTTTTTCTTCCCATCGTGCACCGAGACGTAACAAGCAACAACATCCTTCTCGATTCAGACTTCAAGGCTTGGCTATCGGACTTTGGAACAGCCAGAACCCTGTACCCTGCGTCTTCAAATTGGAACTCGCTTGCAGGAACACGAGGATACACCAGGTGATTCGCCATCGGGGACTTTTCCGCAGCATCACCATATTATTCATGTTGATGGTAGAATTTGCAGGCATGATAGATGGTATGATGACAGATTTCCATTTCTTCTCCTCGTACAACATGCTTATTCGATGAGGTTGAACGAGATATGCGATGTATATAGCTTTGGAGTCGTGACGCTTGAGGTGCTATTGGGGAGACATCCGGGCGATCTCATCTCTAGCTGTCATGATGAACGTAACGCGATGAGAGAGATGATCGACCCTCGTCTTCCACTTCCTTCAGCTGAAGTTTCGGGCGCAGTCTCTACGGTGGTCAAGATTTCTTGCATAGCAGCCCGGTGTGTCGTCCGACGATGCAGCACGTATCCAATGAGTTGTGTGCCATCAAGTAATTGGCTGCAAATGTTTGTTCATAGCTAATATAGCGTCGTGTATATACAATCACAAAGAACTGGAAGCAGAGCAACTCAATGCTCTGCTCATCGATCACATCGTTGGATTCACCAAACACCGATCTCTCCGCATGTTTTCTTTTGTTCTTTTGTAAATAGAGATTCAACTCGAAGAATTTGAATATATGAAGGGACATTACAACAGCGTGCATAACACGGCATAGGACTCGCCACTTAATTTCTACTTTACCAACCGTTGAATGTGAGCTGATGGTGTTCTCCCATTGACCTTCTTTGATTGAAGAGTTTACTTAGATTGATTATGACTTGGAATACTCATCTGCTTGTTCAAGCACCACAAAGAACATTTGTATTCTGGTCCGACGCCACATTGTAATTATGGCATTTCCGATGTCTAAAGGTGGTTTTATGAGGTGTTTGAGACAACTTGATGAGGTCGAAGCCTGATGTAAAGTAGAGTGACCCAAAGGTTTCGATATCCCAAAGCTATATACGTAGAACTCAAGTATTGAGGTGGAACTCCCTAAGATAGTACCGAAGTATTTGCTAGAGAAAACCAATATCAGATCCCCATGATGCCTAAGTCAATGTGAGTTCGAAATAGAGTGGTTAAAGGGTCGAAACATGATAAGAGAAAGAAAAAAAAAACTTATAATTTATCTTTCAAGCTCCCTAGCCACTTACGGTTGGAATGATTATCGATATGACAAATTCTATACAATGATTATTGATATGATAGATCTCGAGTAATGTAGTTGATTTGGCATGATAGTCATTGATGTAACAACCATAGAAGTGATAGATTTGGCATGGTGTATAACGATGACTGATCTAACATAATAAATTTAGCCATTGCGTCCATACGAAAGTCTGTATTAGTTTTACCCTAATAAAGGAGTATTAAATGCCATCTCAACGTCTAATTCACATTGGCGAGAATCTCGGGTTGGGTTATTTATTTTTTATTATATAATACATACATTGAATCTTGAACTCTTTTCACATATCCAAAGTCGGTATAGATTTGTCTTGAAGAGTACTATGACACAAGTGCACACGATCAAAGTTTCATAGTATCGTAGAAAATATTATTCTTATCGATATAAAAGCCATGCGGATTGATCATTTAGGTCTTATGACAAGACTTACATGAATCTAAGCTTCAATCTACTCTCTTGTAGACTCACCAGATTGACTTGGGAAAATGACTCAATCTAAAATGCTTACGTATCTTAAATAAAACTAAGATTCGTGCAGTTCATATGCTTATAAAAGAATAATTTTTAAATAATTTATTTTCTCAAAGCAATATATATATATATATATATATATATATATATATATATATATATATATATATATATATATATATAACTAAGGTCAGATATTAGAATAGATGTCGTTTTAACAATAATGGCTTTGCTTATGTTATATGTCTGTGATAAAGTTTAGAATCATATTTGACCCACATATCTCATTGTATCGTAGCTTAGATAAAACTAATTTCTAATAGATACCAATGTTTAATCTCCATTAGTAGTGTCCAGATCATAGTCAAACAGGAACACCTAAAGTGTCCTGTCTCTATATCTCTCGTTTACCAAAACCCTTGAAACTCAACGTGTATTTATATAAATAAATTTTAATTCACAAAGATTTTTAATTTAATTAAAACTCCTCAAACTAATTTAAATACAATTATAGTTTTTAAAAATACTTATCAATCATAATAAATCAGAAATTGTAATCTTTGAGATCCAGAATTTTGGATGTCTTGATCATAAAAAAATAGCTTTAAAACATCATTTGTACTGATGTTTTATTTTTAACGTAGGCTTCTCACATCAAAGCTAGCTAGCTTAATTATGACAAATCAATGTGGGTGTATCAGATGGCTCATGCAAAGCCACCGAACAAAAGTTAGATGACATTTTTTTTTCAACTTACTTATTTGGCTAGGGTGGACGAGATTCGCAATGTATGCTCCAACTTAAATCATATTCCATGGATCTGATTCCGACAAGATGATATGGATATATCTACAATATTATCTAATAATTTGACCATAAAACAAATATGGGTTCGATTGAAATCTTAGCTTGTCTTGACAATCTCATTTGTCATTGCTCATCTTTGGACAAAATTAATATAATCTAAAATAATATGTCTTTATTATAATTTGGACATTGCTTATGAATCCTTATCTTCTTCTCACAATTCATCGAGCAACCTTCTTAAAAAATTTATCCAAGTTGTTATGATTGAATTGACTTTACCTGGGAACATGCAATATATATATATATATATATATATATATATATATATATATATATATATATATATATAGAGGTCTCACAATATTATTTTGGAAACATTTGTACTTGATTTGTTGAATTATTAATTTTTTTTAGAAAAAGAAAGAAAAATTGGTGATCAAAGGGGACGCATATAATTAACATAGATGTCGTCCTCTCACATGACTTATCAACTTAATTGTTGATATAGTAAAATATAAAACTAACAAAATTCTTGTCTAAAATATCTTTCTTCCTCTCTTATATATCCTCTTGATTGCTAATATAGCAATGTTCTATGTTTTACACAACGAAAATAAAGCTACTCTAAAGAGAATTAATGTGGAAAGAGTGGCACGTCTAACACGACCTCAGATTCATCACACGTTGATCTCTCTATCTATATCTTTCTATTTTAGTCGACAGTATGATACCACACATGACACGAGCATAGTAAATAACACATCATCTCTTGTCTCGTAGACTTTTCCGTGAACTTGTGACATCGCTGTATGATTAGTTTAATAAGAGTACAAAAGAAGTAATTTGCATGCCAAAGACAAAAAATGGTAGCAGAGAAAAGGTCTAAGCGGCATGCATACCCTTGGATGTCATGACCAATGGAATTTTGAGTAATAGTTGTGGAATTCTGGTGACCGACGCATGCAGTGAGAGAATTGATCAATAATACTGAGATGCACTCCTTGATGTGTTTCCCCTAATAGATACCTTAGCTATTTGCTCAAGGACCATGCAACAGAAACACACATATTTGCCTTCTTGTCTTGCTGTATGGCATCTCAGCTTCACAAAACTTTGCTTTGTGCCACTTTGCTGCTGCTGCTGCTCTTGCTTCCCCGTGCTCTTCTTGTCAAAGCTTCGCTCGGATCCCAAGGGAGGGCGTTGCTCCGCTGGAAAGCCACTCTTAGGAGTCAATCCCTGAGATCTTGGAACCTCGATTCTAGTCCATGCAACTGGACCGGAGTCGCATGCAATTACCTCGTCACAGGAAGAGGACGTTTGGCGATCACCGAGATACACCTGCCGAAGATGGGCTTGGCAGGGCCACTTGATTCTCTTGACTTCTCAACATTGGGATCGCTCCTCCATCTCAATCTCTCCTACAACCAGCTCGGTGGGGCAATTCCTCCGGCCATCTCGGCTCTCTCCAGGCTTGCATCTCTTGATCTCACCAGCAATCAATTCACAAGCAAAATTCCCACTGGCATGGGCTCCATGAAAGAGCTCCGATTCTTGAGTCTTAGCCAAAATCAAATGGTCGGTGCTATACCTTCATCTCTGAGCAACCTCACAAGCCTTGTGTACTTGCACTTGCAAGATAATAAGCTTGTGGATATCATTCCTAAAGAATTAGGGAGGCTCGACGAGTTGATGTATCTAGATATTGGGATCAATAGGCTATCCGGTTCAATCCCTTCTAGTCTAGGAAATTTGACAAAGCTCTACCACATGGATCTCGACACAAATCAATTGACCGGAATCATCCCTCGAGAATTAAAAAATCTAGTTAATCTCGTTTACTTAGATATCTCTTATAATAATCTAATAGGTGGAGTTCTTTCTTTTTTCAAAAATTTAACCAAGTTAGAATCATTGTTCCTATGGAAAAATCAGCTCTCGGGTCCTATCCCTTTTGAGATTGGAAATCTCAATAAGATTACCGATCTCGACTTCTCACAAAACCTATTAACAAGTTCAATTCCTATTTCTATTGGAAACATTACCAGATTAAAGATCTTTTATCTTTACAGCAATCAATTATCTGGTTTTATTCCTCTTGAGATTGAAAATCTAATTGAACTTATTGATCTCGATCTCTCAGGAAACCTTTTGATCAGTCTTATCCCTTTTTCTATAGGAAACACGATCCAATAAAAATTCTTATCACTAGAAATGAACCAGCTCTCTGGCTCATTCCCTTCATCGGTTGGTAAGTTAAGCAAACTCAAAGAACTACGTGTATTCGATAATCAATTGTCTGGACCTTTGCCTATGGAGATCAACAACTTTACGAGACTGACATACCTGGAGCTGTCAAATAATAACTTCGTCGGTTATGTACCCCCAAACATATGCAAAGGTGGAGCCCTAAAGTACCTCACTCTTGAAATGAACAACTTCCAAGGTCCCATTCCTTCGACTTTGAAGAATTGTACGGGATTAGTGAGGGTCCGCCTTGAGCATAACCAGCTCACTGGAGATGTATCTCATTATCTTAGAGTGTATCCCCATCTTTATTACATGAATTTTGAGCTACCATCGACTCTCCGGTACACTCTCACCAGACTGGGCAAAATGGCACAATCTGACGCTCTTCAGAATCTCAAATAACAACATCACCGGAGTCATACCCACCGAGTTTGGGCAGTTGACGAATCTGGGAGAGCTGGACCTCTCTTCCAACGACCTGCAAGGAGAGATCCCAAAGAGCTTCGGCAGCTTAACCCTTCTCTACAATCTGAGCTTGGGCAACAACCAACTCGTCGGCCAGGTGCCTCCGGAGTTTGGAATGCTGTCCAATCTTGAACTGCTTGATCTCTCATCCAACAACTTGGCTGGAAGAATCCCAGATCAAATAGGCAACTGCATGAAACTCCGATCGTTGAAGCTTAACAACAACAGCTTCAGTGGAACCATTCCTTTGGCCATTGGTAATCTGGCGGTCCTTCAAGACACCTTTGACGTCAGCCACAATTCACTAAGAGGGGAGATTCCATCCCAACTCAGCGAATTGGTGATGCTGCAAAGCCTGAATCTATCGCATAATTCCTTGTCGGGTCATCTTCCACCTTCTCTGACATATATGACGAGCTTGTCTACCGTGGATGTATCCTACAATGAACTGGACGGCCCTGTTCCCGATAGCCCAGCTTTCCGAAGAGCCCCAGCGGAGTGGTTTGCGCATAACATTGATCTGTGTGGAGTTGTTCGAGGATTGGCTCCGTGTGTTACACTCGGTACTCCAACAAAAGATGACCGAAGCAAGCGCCACAAAGTGGTTGTAATAGCCACCATTGCTTTCGTCGTCTTCTTCCTTCTCTCGTTTATACTCATTGGAGCTGCTTTACGATTCCACAAGAGAAAGAAGCCGCCAGTACCAGTCGATGATAATCACATCAAAGAAGGTGCATTCTCTATATTGAATTCTGATGGAAGAGATGTATACAAGGACATCATCGAAGCCACCGAGGATTTCGATGGCAAATACTGTATCGGAAGTGGTGCATATGGCAGAGTCTACAGAGCAGAGTTAGCAAGTGGGGAGCTGCTAGCGGTGAAGAAGATTCACCTACCAGACACTGAAGGTACATTCAACGAGCAACCCTTTCAAAATGAGATACAAACTCTTACTCAAATTCGACATCGCAATATCGTCAAGCTTTACGGGTTCTGCTCCTCTCCTCGACACGAATTTCTGGTGTACGAGTACATGGAGAGAGGAAGTCTGGGATCTGTCCTCAGAAGCGAAACCGCAGCTGAATTGGACTGGGGGACGAGAGTGAACATCGTGAAAGATGTTGCTCGTGCTCTGTTCTACATGCATCACGATTGTGTTCCGCCTATCGTTCATCGAGATATTACCAGCAACAACATCCTACTTGATTCCGAATTCAAGGCTCGTGTTTACGACTTTGGAATTGCTCGGCTACTGCCGCCGGATTCATCAAATTGGACCATGCTTGCAGGCACACGTGGTTATCTAGCTCCAGGTAACTTTCTCTCTCTCTCTCTCTCAGATCTCGTAGTTTGTGCAAATTAAGACTACCTGCAATTGGGAACATCTTCAACTTAGATCTTGGAGGAGATCTCTATGGATTGCGGTTTGATCATTGGCTCTTGTTGTCTGCAGAGCTTGCATATACAATGAGAGTGACCACTCAATGCGACGTGTACAGTTTCGGAGTGGTGACGCTGGAGTTGCTGATAGGAGAGTATGGAGAAGCACTCATTTCCATTCTGTCGTCTTCACCGATCAACGATAGCTTTGTGATGTTGGGCTGATAAAGCCCAGTTCAGCCCATATGGGCTTTAGCAGCCCATAGCCCATAACCCTTCTCTTATTAACCCTAACCCTAACCTAATCTCATTATATATAGGGGCTAGGTGGCTACGAAATTAGGAGATTAATATCGCAGCAAAGGGCAGCAACTTGGCAGCGAGATTAAGGATTCAAAGAGAGGAGAAAAGGGCAGAAAAACAAGAGAAAAAGAAAGGGAAGAAGACAAGGAAAACTCAGAAATTGTTCTCACTCATCCAAACAGTTTCTCATCTCAGGTTAGATCAGATCTTCAGTGAATTCTTCTTGATTGCTTGGGGAGGTTTTGGATATTGTGCACGATGACGTGATCCTTGTATCCCAGCTTATTCTCTTGTGATTGTTGCTTGGGTTTTGGGCAAGAGATTCGAGATTGTACATTCATTATTTCTATAGTGGATTTTATCTGGTTTGCCCCGTGGTTTTTACCCTTCACGTTGAAGGGGTTTTCCACGTAAATCTTGGTGTTCTATTTGATTGTGATTTATGTTTTAATTCCGCTGTGTGTTACAGCCTGCTAGTATTTGTTCTTATACATAAAGTTATTGTTTGTTGCCTATCCTTTTTTTTTCCCATCAACTGGTATCAGAGCAAGGTTTTGGTGATTTAACTTTTGTGTTTGAACATGGAGGCTGGTAATGTTTCTCGCATGATTAGTTTGAGCGGAAACAATTGGATGATATGGAAACCAAGAATGGAAGATCTCTTGTATTGCAAAGATTTGTATGGACCTTTGCAGGGGATAGTGAAAAACCCATAACTATGACGGATGATGAGTGGAAGAGATTAGATCGAAAAGCGGTTGGGTTTATTCGACGGTGGCTCGATGATAGTGTCTTTCATCATGTTTCTACCGAAAGTTCTGCATATTCTCTTTGGAAAAAGTTAGAAGGTCTCATGAAAGAAAACAAATTTGGCAACAAAGCTTTTTTGATCGTAAAACTTGTGAACCTAAAATATAAAGAGGGTGCTTCTATTCTTTGAGTATTTGAATGAAATTCAAAGTATTACTAACCGATTATCTTCTATGAAAATGTCTCTTGATGATGAGTTGCGGCATTGTTACTTCTCGGCCCATTGCGAAAGTTGGGAGACACTGGTGGTTTCCCTCGCATCGTCTGCGCCGGATGATATTGTTACCATGAGTCAAGTAACAAGCGGTTTGTTGAATGAGGAGTTGAGAAGAAAGACATCAAGCAGATATCTCAGATTGATTCACAGGCACTTATCTCGAGAACAGAGGAAGGTCAAGGTCTAAAGATAGAAGCGGTTCACGTATAGGTAGAAGCAAGTCAAGATCAAGGAAAGATATTGTTTGCTATAAGCTGTGTGTGAGAAAGGACATTATAAGAATCGGTGTAAGCGACCTAAGAAGAGCAAGAAAAAGGGAAAAGAAGTGGAGTCTACAGAGTCAAAAGAAAATACCACAGCTACAAAGTGCATGTTGGTGATTATTTGATTTTGTCCCCTTCTGATGATATTTTTTCTTGTGTGTGTCAGGATCTCGAGTGGATAATTGACACAGGAGCTTCTTATCATGCTACACCACGGAGGGAGTTTTTGCTACGTACAGGTCTGGAAATTTTGGTGTTGTCAAGATGGGCAACCATGACACAGCAGACATTATTGGCATGGGTGACATCCATATAAAGACCAACCTTGAATGCAAGTTGGTGCTTAAGGATGTGAGGCATGTGGTTGACTTGAGGTTGAATCTAATTTCAGTTGGAAGATTAGATGATGAGGACTATGATAGCAGGTTTCACAAAGGGCAATGGAAACTCAAGAAGGGTTCTCTTGTTATAGCTAATGGAAAGAAATGTCATACTTTATACAGGTTGCATGCCAAAGCTTATGGTGAACAGTTAAATGCCACAGAGAAAGACTTTAGCATGGAGTTGTGGCATAGGAGATTGGGACACATGAGCGAGAAGGGACTGCAAGCTCTTTCCAAGAGAGAGGTATTGCCTGACCTCAGAGGTATACGTTTGAACCCTTGTATTGATTGTTTAGTGGTAAACAACATAGAGTTTCATTTGCTAGTCCTGCTTTGTCTAGAAAAATGCATGCCTTGGACCGTGTTTATACAGATGTATGTGGTCCTTTGAGGACAAAAACTCCTAATGGTTCTATTAATGTTCCTGGCATCAGTGGTGCACTTTACTTTGTTACTTTTATAGATGACTTTTCCAGGAAAGTTTGGGCTTATGCTTTGAAGACCAAAGATCGGAGTTATTGGTGTCTTCAAAGAATTCCATGCCGAGTTGAAGGGAGACAGAAAGACGGTTGAAATGCATAAGATCGAGATAATGGTGGTGAGTATACAGAGATTGTTTGATGATTATTGCAGTCACATGGCATCCAAAGATGAGATGACAGTTCTGGTACACCTCAAAGATAATGCAATTGCGAGAGAGGATGAACCGCACCATCATGGAAAAGATCGGATGTATGCTTTCACAGCAAAGCTACCCAAAAGGTTTTGGGATGAGGCTTTGAGTCTGCAGTTGATGTGATCAACTTATCTCCTGCATCTGACCCTAGATGCCGATGTTGCAGAGCATGTTTGGTCGAGGAAAGATGTTTCCTATAAGCATTTGAGAGTATTTGGTTGTCGTGCATTTGCACATATTCTAGATAATGAAAGGTCTATTTGGATGGTAAGACAAAAGAATGTATTTTTCTTGGCTACTCACATGATCAATTTGGTTACTGAGCTTTGGGATCCGTAAAAGCGAAGGTGTTTAGAAGCGAGAGATGTGGTCTTCTTTGAGGATCAAACCCTTGAGGATTTGAAGAAGAAGGCACCGACCAAGACTTCTGCAGAAGGATTAGCGGTGTGACCCAGTTGTTCCTCCGGTAAGATATCAGGGTGATGGGGAGATGTGCAGGAAGATGGTGTAGAGCCGATATTAATCTACCGCAGGACATGTTGAGCAAGAAGAAGTTGAGGAGCGACTTCGTAGAACCTCAATTGAGAAGATCTTCTAGACAACGTCGGCCTTCCGTAAGATACTCTGAGATGAGTATGTTATGCATGATGCAAGTGAACCAGAGAGTTACCAGAAGCGGTTGAAAGTGAGCGAACAAAATGTGGCTAGTTGCTATGCAGGAAGAGAGGCAGGAGATGTGTCGGCGGTTGGTCGGCATGGATTTACACCGAGGAGTCATGGGACGGCCTCCCTTATGGGTGAAGGGGAGGTTGTTGGGTGATAAAGCCAGCCAAATTCGGCCAATATATGGGCTTTAGCAAACCATAGCCCATAACCCTTCTCTTATTAACCCTAACCCTAACCTAATCTCATTATATATAGGGGCTAGGTGGCTCTACGAAATTAGGAGATTAATATCGCAGAAAGGGCAAAGCAACTTGGCGGCGAGATTAAGGATTCAAAGAGAGGAGAAAAGGGCAGAAAAACAAGAAAAAGAAAGGGAAGAAGACAAGGAAAACTCGAAATTGTTCTCACTCATCCAAACAGTTTCTCATCTCAAAGTTAGATCAGATCTTGATGAATTCTTCGTGATTGCTTGAGGAGGTTTTGGATATTGTGCACAGTGACGTGATCCTTGTATCCCAGTTATTCTCTTGTGATTGTTGCTTGGGTTTTGGGCAAGAGATTCGAGATTGTACATTCATTATTTCTATAGTGGATTTTCTCTGGTTTGCCCCGTGGTTTTTACCCTTCACGTTGAAGGGGTTTTCCACGTAAATCTTGGTGTTCTATTTGATTGTGATTTCTGTTTTAATTCCGCTGTGTGTTACAGCCTGCTAGTATTTGTTCTTATACAGAAAGTTATTGTTTGTTGCCTATCCTTTTTTTTTCCCATCATGTGAAAGATGTATTAGACCGACGTCTACCCGTTCCTGAGGGTCAAGTTGTAGATGAAGTAGTTGCGGTTTTAATCTTGGCTCTTCGTAGCGTGGGCAACCACCCTGAATCACGCCCGACAATGAAACAGGTCTCCGACAAGTTATGCGTGGTCAGAACAGCCTCACCAAGCCTTCGATCTATTGATGCTTTGAAGTTTTCCGACTTGATGAGCGTGGAGATATGATCTATATGCACTCCTCTGTGCCCCGATGCTTCTTTTGGTCAGGATCGGTAGACTTTGTTTCCGTGTGGCTTGCTTTATTAGTGGTTTCATTCTGCAGCGTGTTTAATAAAAGCATCGGATGGTAATCGATCTCTTTTCTAAGATTATTTTCGACTGGGTTGGTAATCATTGCCTTGTTATGTAAATCTTGGACGCTTGAAAGGATTGATTTTCTTGTACTATATGTTTCTTGAGAATTTGTGAAGGTAATTAAATGAAGGCTGAGGGATGATTGGTTTCTGATGTGTACCTGCCCAACATGACTGCTCTGCTACGGAGGCATGACAGAGGGCCGACCGATGAGTAGGAATTCATTCGCAGTAACCGGCAGATTTGTATGTGTTGTGTGCTTTCGTGATTTCGTTACGTAATCAATAGCTCATGCATCCATTAAATATTATCAAATGAAATCTCCTACACCATTTCCCCGAATCAGAGCAATGAGCTTCCTATTCTCACGGCTTAGCATATGGGATTGCTACGCTGCTTAGAGTAATATTTAAAGCAATAGGAGGGAGGAATAGCGTTCGTATGATGCAATGCAATGCAATGGTCGTCTGATTCAGTGGCTTTGGAGTCGTGACGCTTGAGGTGCTACTGGGGAGAGACATCCAGGTGATCTCATCTCTGACTATCGTGATGAAGGTAGCGCGATGATAGAGATGCTCCACCCACGTCTTCCGCTTCCTCCACCTGAAGTTTCAGGCGCTGTCTCTACGGTGGTCAACATTTCACTCCGGTGTGTCGTCCAACGATGCAGCATGTATCCGGTGAGTTGTGTGCCATCAAGTAATTGGCTGCGAATGTTTGTCCATAGCTAATATAGCAACGTGTATGTACAACCACAAAGAACTGGAAGCAGAGCAACTCAATGCTCTGCTCATCTATCACAACGTTGGATTCACCAAACACCGATCTCTCCGCATGTTTTCTTTTGTTCTTTTGTAAATAGAGACTCAACTCGAAAGAATTTGAATATATGAAGGGACATTACAACAGCGTGCGTAACATGGCATAGGATTCACCACTTAATGTCTACTATACCAACCGTTGAATGTAAGGTGATGGCGCTCTCCCGTCGACTTTCTCTGATTGTAGAGTTTACTTAGATTGATTATGACTTGGAATACTCATCTGCTTGTTCAAGCACCCCAATGAAACTAAGAAACATTTGTATTCTGGTCCAAAGCCACCTTGCATTTATGGCATTTCCACTGTCTAAAGATTCTATCTTTACCACTATGATGCTTCTGCTGCTCTCGCTCTCTTGTTCTTGTTACGGCTTCACTCGGATGCCAAGAGAAGGCGCTGCTCCACTGGAAGTCCGCTCTCTGGAGTCTCCAGTTCCTGGGATCCTGGAAGCGCAATTCTAGTCCTTGCAATTGGACTGAAGTTACGTGCAACGGCGTCACACGGAAAGGAAGCCCAGTGATCACCGAGAAATACTTGCTGAGCATGGGCTTGGCAGGGCCTTTTGATGCTCTTGACTTCTCGGCATTGGGATCACTCCTCCATCTTAATCTTTCCTACAACCAGCTCGACGGAGCATTTCCTCCTGTAATCTCGACTTCTTTCCAGGCTCATATCTCTTGATCTCACTGGCAATCAATTCACAGGCAAAATCCCCACCGAGATTGGCTCCATGAAGATGCTCCAGTTCTAGAGTCTGAGTCAGAATCAAATGATCGGTGCTGTACCTCCATCCTTGAGCAACCTCATTACCTTCGTGTACTTACAGTTGGAAGATAATAAGCTTGCGGATGCCACTCCTAAAGAGTTGAGGAGACTCGACAAGTTGATGTTTCTCGACCTTGGGGACAACATGCTATATAATTCAGTCGCTCCTAGTTCGTCGCTCTCAGCAAAAACAGCTTCCAAGGTTCCATGCCCTCGACCTTGAAGAAGTGCACGAGATTAGTGAAGGTTCCGTGTTGACCATAACCAGTTGACATGGATTTGAGCTTCAATCTCTTCTCCGGAACAATCTCACCGGACTGGGGGAAATGGGATAACCTGACATGTCTCAAGATCTCAAACAGCAACATCACCGGAGCCATACCACCCCAATTTGGGCAGTTGACTGAGCTGCAAGATCTGGACCTATCTTCCAACTATCTACAAGGAGAGATCCCATAGAGCTTGGGCAGCCTAACTCATCTCTGCGACCTGAGCTTGGGCAACAATCAACTCGTCAGCCCGGTGCCTGTAGGGTTCGAAATGTACTATCCAATCTCGAACTGCTTTATATGTCTTCCAACAACTAGACAAGAAGAATCCCGTATCAATTAGGCAACTACATGAAACTCCAATCGTTGAAACTCAACAACAACAATTTCAGCGGAACAATTCCCTTTGAACTGGGCAATCTGGTGGACCTTCAGGGCACTTTCGACAACAGCCAGAACTCGCTAACAGGGGAGATATACCATCTCAATTTGGCAAATTGGTTATGCTGCAAAGTCTGAATCTATCGCATAACGATTTGTCTGGCCATCTTCCTTCTTCTATAGGTGATATGATTCAGCTTATCGATCATTGATGTATCATACAATGAACTGGAGGGACCTGTCCCTGATTCCCCAGTTTTCACACGCTACAGTAGAGTGGTTTACCCAGAACAGAGATGGCTTGTGCGGGGTCGTTAAAAGGTTTGCCGCCATGTGTTCCCTCGACTGCAAGAAGAGGCGACAGTGGCAAGCACCAGATAGTAATCATCGATCTTCTATTGGATTTCTTGTCACCTTATTCCTGTTGCTTGCGTTCCTTGGAGTTACTTTGGAATTGCAACAGAGGAAGGAACACATAGAACCTGCTGAAATCAAGCATATCAATGTAAGTGCATTCTGTCAATTAAATATCCATGGAAAACACACGTATGAGGACATCGTCCGAGCCACAGAAGATCTTAGTGACAATTACTGCATCGGAAGTGGCGCATATGGCAGCGTTTACAGAGCAGAATTAGCAAGCTGGGAGGTCGTAGCGGTGAAGAGAAATCACTCAGCAGAAGCTGACAGAGCAATCGACGTGAAATCCTTTCAAAACGAGGTAGAAACTCTCACTCGAATTCGACATCGCAACATCGTCAAGCTTTATGGGTTCTGCTGCTCTCCTCGACACAAGTTTCGGTTGTATGCGTACGTGGAGAGAAGGTGCTTGAGATCTGTTCTCTAAGCCGAAGCTGCAGCGGAATTGGACTGGGTGAAGAGACTGGACATCGTGAAACATGTCGCTCGTGCTCTGTCCTACATGGATCACGATTGTGCTCCGCCCATCGTTCATTCATCGAGGTATAACCAGCAACAACATCCTGCTTGATTCAGATTCCAAGGCTTATGTTTCAGACTTTGGCAACGCAAGACTCCTGAAGCCCGATTCATCAAACTGGACCGTGCTTGCCGGCACACATGGTTACTTAGCCCCGGGCAAGTTTCTTGAATTGTCTTGATAAGGAAACACCTAGTGATCCCTTCTTCGATCTTAGATTCTTGATGTCTTTGATCATCTTCCACTTTCTGTCTGCAGAGTTTGCATACACAATGAGGGCGACGACCAAATGCGATGTGTACAGTTTAGGGGTGGTCGCACCGGAGCTGCTTGTGGCAACATATCCCAGAGATGTTATTTCTACTTCATCCTCTTCCTCGAGCAAAAGCGCATTGGTGAAGCATGTGTTGGATCGACATCTGCCGCTTCCTACAGCTCAAGTTGCAGATGAAGTAGTTGCAGTGTTGAGCTTGGCACTTCGTTGTGCGGACGACAGCCCAAAGCGCCGCCCAACCACGAGGCAGGTCTCTCAAGACTTGTCAGCTCTCAAGATACAACCACGCCTCCCTTCTCTCGATTCGTTGACGTTCTATGGCTTGATCAATGTTGATATCTGACATTTACGTAATTTATACATCAAAATATTTTTACTTTATGTCTAGTTTATTAGATTCTTGAAATAGATAAAGATATTTATTATATGACCTCATCCAGATCCATAAGCTGAGGGTTTTCTTGTTTGAAGTAAGCTTATTCCCCAAGTAATTGGACTCCTTACATGTCTCCAACAATACTTGTAAACTCTAATGATCTCTTACTTACAAGTAATTTTTTTCATTTTATGCCTCCTACCATATAACTATAAACTATTAACATGAATAATACATTATGACTAAACATAACAATCAATTTATGATATATATACAGTTATAATCAAATTAATGAAACTAATTAATTTTGGAGAAAGACTATCATCTTCTTGTCAAGTCGTATCTTGTTTTTTTCAGACAATAGCATAATCTGCAAAATAACTATATGAATCGATAATCGATGTAATAAGCAATAAATCACTTTCTTCTACATCAATCGATCATATCAATTTTCTAACTGATCTAATATTTTCTTGAGTATGTTCAGATGCTCTATCAATTTTCCGTCATTCTTCATCCTCATTATCTTGTATATCTTTCACTTCAAATATAATTTATTAATTAAATTTTAGCTAGATAAGCTTATGTCTAATACTTGGAACGGTGACATCATTAATAATATTATCAACGAATGAAAAGATAAATAAGACATTTATAGAAAGACAAAATGGTCATCTCCTTTTTTTTCACATAACATGTTTAAATTATGCATAAGATAAAACCTAGTTGTGTAGATCACACTAACTCAAAAGGACCATATCACTACATATAGAATATATGCTCCATAAAGGACTCTAAAGATACTTGACAATCCTAATCCTTATTATTCTATCAATAAAATAAAAATGTCTAAGGTGCACAAGAAGGTGTTTGATGATGTTATTCAACATTCAATAAATTGATTGGATCAATAATTCCATATTCTGATCAGAGACTTAGTTGATGTCGACTCATTTATCTCTTTTGGAAGAAGAAATTATTGAAGCCTGCCGAGGAGAGATGACGGAACGATGGTGATCGAGACCTAATTAATTAATTAATGTGTCGTGTAGTATTTCTGCACCTCTCTCTATCTCGTTTGATGTTTCAAAACCTTTGGAGCATCCAACATAGGTATGTGTATACTAATGAGCTGTAAACGATGATAACATAGTGGGGCACTCTTAAAAGGAGATATTTTTTTGTTGGTCTTCATCTTACATTGTGAATTCCTCGATCTCTGTGTTTCATGTAGAATAATCCTCTCTCTATTTATATCCTTCTTTTAAGTAGATCTTTTGATATGTTAATTTGGGAATTAGGTTTAACTTCAAAATTGAATTAGATCACGGATGGATCCGTCGAGTTGAACTAATATATCTACGGATTGAGGTGTTGATAGAAATTATTTTATTAGGAGAAGAGAAATATATTTAAGATATTAGAAGAAAATAGGAGCATCAAAAGAAAATTTTAAAAATAGAATATTATCCGAAAAATCCAAAAAAAAAATATCAAAAACTTTCTGGTGATACTACTCGAATCACGAGAGAGGGTACAGATGTAAAAAGATAGTATGGATCCACTGCTATAATTTAAAAATAAGAATGTTCATTAAGAATAAAAATATACAATGTGATGTCTAAAGTCTCAAGTACCAAATGATATAAAAGTGGTACAAAGATCCATGCCATAAGTTATTTCTTGACAAATTTAGTATATTTTATCCACTTACAATAGCCATTCATATTACTTTCACCCATATCTAGCCACTTATTTTTGGACAAACTAAATATATTTGGATAATTTTTATTAAAAAAAGTCTCTTATTTTAAAAATTATTTAATTAATATTTTTTTAATTCCTCTAGAACACTTTTTTTTCTAAAAAAAGATATTATTCTCTGAGCCTCCACCTCCCCGCACTCATCTTTCCTTTTTCTCTCTTTTTATTGTTGTCATCATTCTCATTATAATTATTTTTACTTGTAATTTTTTTTTTTGCTAAAATCAATGATGAAAATGACGCTTTCCATCCCCTTCACACATTTTCTCTCTATTTGTCGTCTTCATTTTATCATTCTAGTTGTTATCTTAGAGAAGAAGACAGTGGACAAAGACACACAATCTCTATGCCTTTTAATTTATCATCCCCTTTATCGATCATGACGAAATAGATTGTGGGTGAGGACAATGATGATAATAAAAGAAGAGCGAAAAAAAGATGAAAGTGACATACGATAATTTACAGATGCTAAAAGGGTCTTATCGTCTTTAAAAAAAAATGATGCTGTATGAAAGTTTAAAAACACAAACGTTAAATGAGAATTTATCAAAATAAGAGATTTTTTAAAAAAATATCAAATATATTTTGTCCACTTATAATACCAAAATAAATTCTAATTTAGTTTGTTGTAGGAAATGATAGATGTCAAAAAATTATCATATATACAATAATATATAAAAGGATGGTGGGGTTGAGGTGCTGTGGTACCTATAAGTTGACTTTTGGAAGCAATAGGGACTTGAAAGCATTTTTTGGGTCCTATCATAAATAGACTTCAAACCTTTTGTAGTTATGAAACGTCACATCAGCTGAGAGAGTTATTGAGAGGAAATTAGTTTTTTTACATAAAGAATTCACATTACTTTGAATTGATGAATAAATAAATAAATAAATTTGATTAGCAACTCAATGGAAAAAAAGTTTCTTCAGTCAAACTTATAATAAAAAAGTGAACAAAATATTAGAAAAAAAGGTTGTGAAATATATCACTCAATAATGATGGTAACGATAATTATAACAACGACAAGAATCTTATGAAAGGTAACATAAATAATGGTGGAAGATTTAATTATTGATGCGGTAGCGTACACTTTTCAACTGAAAGACTTCTCCAATAAATAAAATCCTTTTGATTAACAAAAAGAAACTTCTTTTTTCTTTGTCTTTGATTCAGAATAAAAAAAGATCTCATAAAGTATTGTCACCAAAAAGAACGTTTGATGGTATATAATTGAAAATTATATGAAACTATATAAACGTGACCTCTTGGTATTATTGATGAACTTTTTTTTCTCTTTCTTCTGTTATATTCGCCAATATACCTACTTGGTTTTGAGTTAAAATGCAAGCTCAATTTGCATTCAATCTCGTGCACTTACCCGTTCAATGCTAGTTTAGATTTGCAAGTTGCACGAATCACGAGGCCACGCGCAGCCACTAATTGTGATCGATTCCGTGGGCTCGTCAGCTCGTGTTGGCCTTTTCCGCACCCCCATGCCTCGAATCACCAAAGAGATCAAATCACCCCAGCCATTCCTACCTCCCTCAGTTGGTGCACGAGTCAGCGAAGGCATTGACCCCACTGACCAACGAGCATCATCTCGGATGCGGGGCCCACGGATGTTAACCAATGAAACGACTGCTCCCCTTTTTTTACGTTGAACATAGGGAGGCGCATCTCGCTCTCCAGCCATAGGATCCGGGTTTCGACCAGGATACGCCCGACTCGCGGTGCTTTAGCGAACTCGATGATCTCGCTAGCGGGAGCATGCCACGTGGTTCGCGGGAGATCGGTTGATCCTGGACGCACATTCTTTGGCCACTCGGACAGCGACACGTTCAGAGATATGCTGTTCCCTGCTTAGTACCGGACACATATTTGAACCCCGCACGGTCGCCGTCCCACACTCGTCGGAGGACATCGAAGAGCCTCCTTCGCCATCTGTCTTCCGGCAGCGCTTCCTTTCCATTTTTCCCCTCTTCTGCTTCTTGGCTCTCGCTCTCCTCCTCCTCTACCGCTCTGTTTCTTTGTTCTTGAGGTCGCTGCAATCTTGCGATGACTCCCTCGTCGCGGCCTCCCGCCCCGTTCCCGGACCTCAACCTCGCCCCCTTCCCCAAGCTCGAGCCCAAACCCGAGCCGCCAGATCACCACCAGACCCACCTCGGCTCGGCCGGCGCACTCGACCCCCTCCTCCCCCCTCCCAGTCCCGACCCTGGCCCCCATCCCACCGCCGTCGACGTCGAGAGCGCCACCCTCTTCACCGAGTACCTCCGCCTTGCTCGCCTCTTCTCCGCCGCTGCCGCCGCATCCGCCGACCACCAACACCTCTCCCTCGTCCCAGCGCCGGCACCCACCGCCAGCTCCTCCGCCATCGTCGCCCGCAAGAAGCGCAAGCCCCGGTCGGCCGAGATGGTCCGCGCCTTTGTTTACGACGAGCTCCACGTCCGCGACGACGTCCGCCGGGCCCGCATCACGTTCAACTCCCTCCGCTCCCTCCTCTTCCGGGACGAGAAAAAAGGCGACGCCTTCGAGGCGATCTGGGGCAAGAGGTCCCGCGCCGACCTCAAGGCGGCCACCCTCATGGGTGACCGCGACCTCTGGCTCCACCGCGACAGGAGGATCATCGGCGCGATTCCCGGGATCAAAATCGGTGACGTCTTCTTCTTCCGCATGGAGCTCTGCGTTCTTGGCTTGCACGGCCAGAGCCAGGCTGGCATCGACTACGTCCCGGCTGGCCGGAGTGCTACAGGCGAGCCGATCGCCACCAGCATTATTGTATCCGGTGGCTACGAGGATGACGAGGATAGTGGGCTTGTGCTTGTCTACACTGGCCATGGTGGCCGCGGATCCAACATGTTCAAACATTGCACTGATCAGAAACTGGAAGGGGGAAATCTTGCGATGGAACGGTGCATGAATTATGGAATTGAAATTCGAGTCATTCGAGGGCTGAAGTCCAATCGTAGCCCCGTCGGGAAGATTTATGTCTATGACGGCCTTTACAAGATCGTCAATTGCTGGATGGATGTAGGCAAATCAGGGTTCGGCATATATAAGTACAAGCTTTTGAGAATTGAAGGGCAGGATGAGATGGGCAGTGGGATCCTCAAGCTTGCTGAGGAATTGAAGGTGAATCCATTGAGTGCAAGGCCATCCGTTTACTTGACCCTCGATATCTCGATGGGAAAGGAAAATTTTTCAGTTTCCATGTTTAATGACATCGACGATGATCGGGAACCACTGCTTTTTGAGTATCTCGCCCATCCAATTTTCCCCGTTGAAGCATTCCATGGGAAGGCAAATACTGATGCAGGAAACGGGTGTGAATGCATCTCGAATTGCTCAGCTGACTGCTACTGTGCCAAGAAAAATGGTGGTGAATTTGCATATGATGAAAATGGGATTCTGTTGAGGGGAAAGCCATTGATTTATGAGTGTGGCCCCTTGTGCCGGTGTCCACCAAGTTGTCCCAATCGGGTGAGCCAGAAAGGGGTGAAGCATCAGTTGGAGGTTTTCAGGTCAAAAGAAACAGGGTGGGGAGTGAGATCACTGGATTTGATTCTGGCTGGGACATTTATTTGTGAATTTAGTGGCATCGTGCTAACTCAGCAGCAAACCAAAATTTTTTCTGCAAATGGCCACTGTTTAGTGCATCCTGGCCAGTTTCCAGAAAGATGGAAGGAGTGGGGTGATGTTTCTGATATCTTATCAGAATATGTGTCACCAAACTTTCCATCCTTGCCCAGCCTGAACTTCTCTATAGATGTTTCAACATCAAGGAATGTAGCTTGTTATCTGAGCCATAGTTGTTGCCCAAATGTGTTTGTGCGGTTTGTACTTTTTGATCACAATAATGTCTCCTATCCTCATGTTATGATCTTTGCGATGGAGAACATACCTCCATTAAGGGAACTGAGTATTGATTATGGGATTGGAGATGAATCTGTTGGGAAACTAACAATGTAGCCATTTATTGTCATGAAGGTGATAAAGTTTGAAGTTGTTATGCTTCCTTTGAGAGCATGCCACCAATTGCCTCAAAAGTAACCGGCTGCTTACTGGTAAATTTTCTCAATAATGTGTAGCATATTGGAACTTCTTTTTCTGTATTCTTCCACTACTCTAGGGTAATTGCTTCATTGTCTAGCAAGTTGATGAATTATTATTCAAGTTTTACGATATGCACAAAAATTTTAACCTATCATGTTCTTCATGTGTTTTCATAATTTAACTCTGTGTTATAGAAAATTTCAATGGCCTACATTATGTGCTATGTTAGAAAAAATTCTTTTGTCATGACACAATGATTTCATGCTTTCTTAATCTATATTTCACGTTATTGATGTTTGTGTTTAGCAGATCAAGAGGCAGGGTTTAGGACCCACAAGAGGGAGTTCTCATACTCTGCCTTAAGAGTGCCCGTTTGCATTGTGCATTTCTTGAAGTCTTTGGCATATCTGACCCTGCAGCAGTTTTATGATTTTATATGGTGAATGTATTTAAAGCTGAAGTTCAATTTAATATGATTACATTTTACTGCTAATCATCTACCTAACCATTCAAATTATCTCGAGCACAACGGTGTCTAGCTGTCATGCTCATATCAAACACAGAGTTGAAGATGGAAAACTTAGCAAGACCTAGATAGTGTTCATTACCAAGTACTGTCATATATATGAACAAGGAAATGCAGATCTGTCCAGAGAGATACACAAAGAACACCTGAAATTTCACTTTTATTCTCTCTCATATTAATATGTTTGCCTATACTTTCTGCAAGCATATAATCTATGAATTGTTCAGGGCAATGGATGTCGTTATACTTTGTTTGAAATATATATTAAAAGTTCTGTGTCACCAGATGAGCATTCAGTTACTTTTCTGCAGATACTCTAGTAAAAGCTATACTGGTGTAGAAAGCATTCATCACGTCTATGATTGCAAAGATGACATACTGAAGCATGATTAGTTATTAGTTCCAGCTAATCATCATATCTCATTGTTCATTCTAGTCACCAACTAGTACACATACAAATTGATACTTGGTTTATAAGATGGAATACCTTTTTGATTTGATCATTCAAGATATTAGCATTTGCAACTGAAGTGTAATATTTGTTAGATGACATCACGCACTCATTGGGTCCTCAATGGAATGATTTCACACTCATTCCATCAAACATGGACATCGCATTAATTATTTAGAAATCTCTCATGTTTAGCTTTGAAATCATTAGTTGATGAATGTTTTCAAGTTTATGGTTATCTTTGTGCATCTCTCCTGGTAAAATGTCTGATCTGATGCTTGCAGGATAAGAAAATACCACTACACATAAATTCTTGTGGTGACAAAATGTCCCTGAAGGATCTGTTGTTCTCCTGAAGGAACAGGTGATGATGTTTTTATCCTTTCCACTCTGGTTCATTTTCAATAACTGCTTGGACAGCAGCAGAAATCTGCAAGCATTTTTGTAAAGCATGAGAAGATGCACATGCATAATGCAGCAAGAAGATCAAGTTTTGGATGTATCTGTGGAAACTGGAAGACTGTAGCATGTAAACCTTGTAGTACTTAGCATTAGTTGGTTTTTTGGGGAGCATCGTGTACATGTATGTGTAGCACAATTATGTTGTGTGGTAGAAAGTGCAGCATTGCCATGTTCGATTGTTCTACTTGTGCACTTGGAAAAAGCTTTCGACAGCCCAAGCGAGGCAGCATCACCAGCAGTATTCACATTCTGTGCTGGAGCAAATTAAAGGCGCAAGTCTCGAACTTATGCCTTTTGCTTGTCGATTGTTGCAGCCGAGATATTTGAAGGCTGCGGATATGTTGGCATCCAGTGGAACTATTTGGGACGGCTTTTGTGTTCCCTGTGCATTACAATATTTCATAATATTGGCACCAATCGAAAGAGTTATATGTCCGTGTCAATGGAAATCTAACGCCACAACATCCGGTGTGGCCAACTCCCGAAGTATGTCTGGAGATCATATTATGTCAGCGTTGGGATTGGCAGATTAAATTAGTTCTGCTAGGTTGGAATATAACATTGATTAATCATTATTCATCACATCAATGTCATTTATGGTCAATATCTTTCTACGCACGTAGATAGAAGATAAAAAAGCAGTATTTTCAAAATACTTCTACCTAGTTAGAAGGTCAATATCTTTCTACGCACGTAGATAGAAGGTCAATATCTTTCTACCTAGTTACCTCTCCTAGAGAATATTAGTAGCAGTATTTTCAAAAGTTTAAGGATAATTTGGGTTGATTATGAACTACCTCTTCTAAATAATATTCATAAAAATATTCTTAAAATTCAAGGGCTACGAATATTTTCGAAAGTTTAAAGACAGATTGGGTCGATTATGAACTGCCTCTCTTATAGAATATTTGTAAAGTATTCTCGAGAGTCCGGGGGTAGCTCTGGTTGATTATAAACTGTCTCCCATATAGAATATTCTCAAAGTCCAAGGGGTAGCTCGGGTCGATTATGAAATGCCTCTCCTACAGAATATTTGTAGGAATATTTTTAAAAGTCTAGGGGATAGCTCAAGTCAGTTATGAACCGTCTTTTATATAGAATATTCATATGAATATTTTTAGAAGTCCAGGGGGTAACTTGAGTTGGTTACGAACTGCCTTCCCCTTGAAATCTTTATGGGATATTCCTTCTCTTTAAGGTTAGTATAAAAACATAACTTTAACTCTAAATTGAGGGACCTCGGTACTAACTTAAGTGTCGAAGGAACCGGCTCAGAAAGGTACCCTTGATTTTGGTCTTTGTGCAGGTAACAAGTTTGGAGAGGTTACGCTCTATTCCGGATGACTCCTCACATACGAATCAGGGCCACATTGTACTGACTAAGGCGTCAATGATATTTTTTCCTAACATTTTAGTACTAGAAGGAAGGCCTGATGATGTAGGAGTGTTCGCAAGCTGATCCTGTCCATGAACATTCGGGTGAGCCTTCGCCTCCGACCCATGACACTTTCACTCAAATTAGATATCTGCCACCCTTTACCATATGGATATGTCCACCTCATTATGAGTACCAATGTAGTTCTTGTGTTCATTCATTGACCCTAGACCCCTATCTCTAGAAGTGCTATCAAACATCTACTCATTCTTGTCGAGCTATTCTTGAACCTTACCTAGCAAATATAAGCATTAGTTGGTATAATACAGGCTACTACCCCACTCCTATCTTGGTTAAACTAGCGGGTGCTATCACCTTAACCACCGTGGACAGTTTTGGTAACCACTGGCATCAACATCCGTTAGGGTCCTCTCACCCAACAAATTGCTAACCTCTCATGGGCATCCATGATTTATCGAGTCACCAGTCGAGAGAGAGCTCTGCTACCTTACCATAGAGTTCAGTAAGTTGCCCCACCATCGCTCCACTCTGCTTGAATCTGAGACCCACTCGATTAATTCAACGAACAACTCCTTAAGGATCCAACTATAATAAATATATTGGTACTTAGAAGAGATGCATTATGACTTTCATTAATCCAAGGGTGATGGGCAAATCGACTCCACCTTGGGTCGACACTGTTTATTCAAGATATCCAAGAGGAGTCAATCCCCACTAACTTGTGCTTCCGATGATTGGAAACGTTTGATGGTACTATTGACCTAGTAGAGTATGTCGTTACCTTCTAGACTCATATATTATTATATGGGACTTCAGATGCTCTAATATGCTTGGTAAGAGAGTAGTACGCTTATCTAAAGTCGTTTCCTATTAGCTCCTTTACTCAACTAGCAATGGAGTTCGAGCACCACTTTCTTGGGAATGTGCGCCCAAGGCCTGACGATGCTTTTCAGACTAAGACAAGGCAAAGAGGAGACACTCTTGAACTTTGTCACCCAATTTACCAACGAGATCCGAGGCATGGACAACGTTTACCCCTTATTCAAGATTCAGTCTTTTATAATGGGACTAAAGCCTTCTTGCCTCTTTTGATCATTGGTAAAAAGAACACTAATGATGGTATCTGAAGTACTTCAAAGAGCTAATCAATATATTGCCATCAATGCGATGGTCTTGAGCAAGCATGGGGAACCTCACATGAGACTAAGTTAAAAGCGATCATAATCCGTCCCCACCCTAAGGTCACCACAGTAGAGGAGAAATAAACAACTCGACTTATCTCACCAAAGGTTCGAATTAACCCTGTTGAACTTGACTAGAATGGAAGTTTTCTTACAGATAAGAGAAAAAGACTTATTGAGAGACCCTTGACCGATGAGGACTCTACTCGAGAAAGAAACAAATCCAAGTATTGTAGTTTCCACTATAATTACAACAATGATACAGAGGATTATCATGATTTAATGAAATAGATTGAGGAGCTTATATGACGAGGGCACCTTGGGCAGTTCATCCGAAGACATTAGGAGCCATCACCTTGATATTATGTGTTAGTCAAGAGATAAATCAATGTCATTATCAGTGGTCTAGCCTCAAGAGGAGACAACACCTCCGGTTGCAACACTAACACTCGAGCCATTATTAGAAAGCAGCCCAAGACTAAAGGTGACCATGAAATAATTTTCAGAAAGGAAGAAATGGAGTGTCTTGACCCAAACCACATCGACGCCTTGGTGGTCTCCATGAGAATGGTCAACGCTTTTGTAAAAAGGGTCATGATCAATGCATGTAGCTTTGTTGATATTTTATACTTCAATGCCTTTCAAAAACTTATGTTCATGACTAATGACCTCACCTCTATGGCTTTCTCGCTGACTAGATTTATGGGTGACCCAATCTCTCCTCTTATGATCGTGAGTCTGAAAGTCACATTTGAGGATGAGCCATGCTCCAAAACGTGGTTAACATTCTCTCGACATATAATGCCATCATAGGCCAACCTACACTGAACAGATCACAGGCAATAGTGTCTGTGTCGAATTTGCCGAACAGATCACAAGCAACCTACCACATGATGATGAAGTTTCTAGCTAGCACTGGCTTTACCAAATTAAGGAGCAACCCGAGAGAGTCTTGACAGTGCTACCTCACGGTAGTCTTCTTGCCCAAGAAGGTTAAAACTGCCTTTCTTACAGAATCTTTATGAGATATTCTTTCTCCTCAAGATTAGTATAAAAACACACCCTTAACTCTAGATTATGGGATCTCAGTACTAATTTAAGCGTCAGAGGGATTAGCTTGGGAAGCTACTCTTGACCTTGGTCTTCATGTAGATAATGAGTCTGGAGAGGTCACGCTCTATTCTAGACGACTCCTCATATAAGGATCAAGGCCACATTTTACTGGCGAAGTCGTCAACGATATTTTTCCCTAACATTAGGTATCTTTTTAATGTCGTTGGCTTTGAGAGGCCATCAACATCAAAGATCTCAATTACTAAGATCTAGAAACCCAACTTTAGCAAACACCTAATCACCACTTATCACAATAAGCAATGGGCGTTAATCTTTCAATTTTTTTAAATGAAATGTATTTTTATTACATTAAATAGCATACATAATCTATCACATATACAATGATATATTTAATAATAAATTTAATTTAATACACAATAATGTACTAACCTATCACTTCTGCAGTAATCAGGATTCAGAAACCCTTAACAGGAAGGAGAAATGTGAAGGCTAAACAATGTTTATAGTTCAACTATTTCGTCTAATACTGAGGTTGTTTACACGTACCACATGCACATAAACAATCACGTACGAAGCATACACTTCAATCTTGCACATGTAAACACGCTCGGCAAGTTAATTGTGGCAAAATTGGAACAAGCATCAAGTAAATCCTGATAATTCATCAACGCAAAGCACCAAGTTAAAACCGTAGCGGCAACCAAAATGGCTGGTTAACATGGAGGACATTGTTCGCCAAAGAGAGCAAAGTACCACATGAAATGAAACCTTTCGATTTCAAGATACAACACACGACTACGGATATAAAAGAAATAATGAAATCAACCATGTCAATTGGTTAGAAGCACCAAGTTAAAATGTATTGACATTCAGCCTAAGAAAGAATATGCCAACAAATTTGAACAAATCGAACTGGTCACTGCCACCATAGACATCCAATATCGACTTCATAGCAAGTCCACAGCCCAAGACTTTCAATCCTTTGAGCATCATGGAGTCTTCTGTCAACTCTCAAATTTCATCCATTTAGTGTTCACTGATTCTGAACCTTTCCCTTCTTGGACTTGCTCCTCTTCTCTTGCATCTGCTTCCTTTTCCCTTCGGGAGTAGTCCAACTAAAGTCAGGTGGAATCACAAACGGGTCTTGTATGTCCTCCACACGGCTACTTGGTCCTGATGTGAACGAGTAATTTTGACGATTTGGTGCCTTCATCCATTGAATCCAGGAGCTTGATGATGTCTGTGTTTGGGGACTATTGTTCCCAGGGCTAGTGGGAGGTGTTGAGAACTCTTCCGATGGCTGTAATTCTTCGAACTTGGTAAAAGTAACCAGGAGGCGAAAAGTAGGAACAACTGGAATGGCAACCTGAAAGAATTTATTGATTGCCTTAAACGATACACAAGAGAATCATATAACCCAGCATGTAATGAAATGCTCAAAGAAAACAGAACTTAAGGAGAAGTTGCATGCCATTGCTACCATAACTGTTGCTGAATGGGTAAGTTTCACACTACAGATAGGCTACAGACAGCAATTAAAATTAAGTTTGTCTTCTTTCTCTGCACAGCGATCAAAGAAGTCTCATCACATTCTCCTAAATCATTCTTTACAAAAGTTACATAAGCAATTACATGCCAAAATTTTACTTATCAAGAAAACATATCTTAATCCCAACTCCAAATTTTGTTAGTAATTAATTCATGGTAAAGGCAGATTAACCGCAGTAGCAGGTGCCATGAATGGCTGACATTAACATCCCAAAAATTCTAACCTGTCGGCATTATGTTTCATTAATTATTTAGTTATTTGTAATAAGATAGTGAAAAGCATAAAAGCATATGAAACTCAAGAAATCCTGAGACAAACTCACAATGATATCAATCTGCAAATATAGTTTGGGCATATATTATGGTTGCAAAATAACATTCTAGTATCTGATCACTTAAAATTGTTCTCTCCATTCTGACAATTAATGATGCATCACAAAATGCCAGGTTTCTTGAGTGGTGCAAGTTTCTATAAATGTAAAAGTTCCAAAGCGAGCTTGTCTATAGCTGCTACACTTGGTAGTGTTGAAAAACTGATGAATATGAAGAGCCCACAAAAGGAATTGATATTTCGATGTTGTCCTTAACTATGATTTGGGATGATTAGAGGCACATCTTCAGAAAGATGGCTAGATCACAACCAACAAAAGGTCATATACTACATACCAGGTTACATATTACATCGGAAGTCCTGGAATTTGGAGTTCTTGTGATTTTGGAGGACCTTAATAGAAATAAGTCCTGGAATAAACATCCAACTCCGCCTCAGTATTCAGAACAAGACGTACTCGCATAAAATGTGAACAAGAACCAAATTCTTTTTGCAGGAACTAAAAAAAATCCAACTTTAATATGTACGAAGGACTCTCCTATAGGAAAAGCTTTTCCCCTCACAACTTCCATCAGACTGGATCAGCCCAAAAATAACAAATGAAAACTAGAACAATTAAGCAAAGAATTGGTCGAGATATATTGATCAGGATACTTAATGTAATTTACACTAAGAAGGTATGCTGTATCTCTTTCAGCTCCAATAATAGGATACAGGCAACCACAGCAGCAATACCACTAGAAACCTAGAACCTCAAGTTACAGCTAGATAGATCCTCATGCACCACTTAGAGCCAATGTGAGACACATCCAAGATCAAGCGGTGGTTATTATGTCCTTCCTACTGTGTCTGCTCAAGTCTCCATTGCTTTTCCTCTTTCCTTTTTGGCACCTACAATCTGTGAACACTCGACTTTCTCTACTGATGCAATACAATAAGTTCTGTTTGAGAGACTTAATCATACAAATTGATATATTAGGACACTGACATCCTAGGCAATTTGAGCAGACTTGTCATGGTCACTATTCCAAGCGTGTACTGGATATAGATTAAGTTGCAGATGGACATACTAGACCAAGCATGTGGAAGTTGGTCTGTGGTCTGTCAGTTAATGGCTTTAGAACAAAATTTACTACGATTAGAAACAAAGGTATAAGCAGGGTTGTTTACAGAACTGATGTGACAGCATGGCAGATTACAATTTAGAAACACCATTACTGAAGATAGACTGTTACTCCCACATAAAGTAATTTACTATAAACCAGTGATGGTGTGGAAATCTAGCTCATGTGAATGAATCTGCACATAGCAAGAAACATAGATCTGAGAAGAGAGTGATTCTCACAACTATCAAAAGAGACCCACTTATAAGGGTAACATTGAAGACAAAAATGTAAACAGTGATTAAACAGATATGCAACAATTGCAAATAAATCATTGCAATGCTCAAGTGACATGAGCATGTGAAGCCTGTAAACATAACAATGTGATAGAAGAAATTGTAAAGTTTCTGTAATTGACTAGTCGATGTTCCATACCTTTACTGGAAATGCTCCAGGAGGGAGCTTTGTCGTAAGAAGATCCCTCAGACGACGAATTGCCTTGACCTTGTTCGCTAGAATATCAAGCAGCAGCAATAGCTCTTCCGTCCGAAGTGGAAAATCAGGAGAGAGCCACAGAACAGGCCTCAAACCTTTTCTGTATTCACTCTCTTTGCTGTTCTCTTTTCGTCTGTATCCATTTTAGGGGGTTGTTGCACGTCTTTTGGAATCCCTATCTCTTTCCCTCCTATGATCTTCCATCCTGTTCACAACCTCTACCGAATGCCTTCCAAGCATACTCTGGTTCCGAGAGGGAGAATCGCCAAGGAGATCACTCACCTTCTCCTCTGCACAAAGTGAACTCCTTGGAGGCATAACCTGTAAGCATAAAAACTTTAATCATGCTTCTATAATACGAAAAAACTTTAATGCTAGGATCTAAATCATAGAACAATAGATCTGTTTTTACGATGTGTACCTTTGATGCCATCCACAAAGAAAGGAGGAAAGATCTGAATACCTTCCTTAGATCCAACGCCTGCGCCAATATGCAAGGAGAACTAGACTCCTTCTCCTCTCTTCCTATCCTTTCACAGGACCACTGTAATTGATGGCTCAGGGAGATTAAGAGGAAAACCGTAATCTCTCTCAATCGGTGTCTCTGAAATATTTTCTTTTACGCAACTCTTAGATGCATCTGTGTTGCTAATCTTTACGCAACTCTTAGATGCTTCTGTGTTGCTTCTGACACATGACACACTAAGTCCCCTGAGGTCCTGTCTATTTATAGGCGAGAGCAGAGGGTCTAGGATAAGATATTAGAAGATTTCCTCCCATCAAGGGCCTCTTCTAAAGAATCCCACTTTGATTGGACTTCCTTTCTATTAGCCAATAACCATAATCAGAATCCAATCATATCTTTAATATATCTTATCTAATTAAATAGGGCCACATTATCTAACATTCTCCCACTTGACCCATTAATTGATAAGATACAAAAGATATTCAAAATCAAAATAAATAAACAAAATTTATTTGAAAACAATTTTGCATAATTGGATTCTGAAATTTTGGAAACTATTTATCTGCCGAATTTAAAAACAGGCTAATATGTCCAATGAATATAATAATACTACATTAAGTCTGACTAGTAATGCGAGTCATAGCGGTTGTATGTCATCAATGTCACACTCCCTTCTATGTACTACAACACTATTAGCCTTTCCTAATACAGTCCAAAATGATCCTTGTAATTTGTCTTGTCAAGACAATCCTGTTATCACATTCAACCAAAATATGTACATACATAACTGTGAACAGTAAGTAAAAATGTCAATTACAGTGTCCACTCAAATATGCATCATCATATCCTTTATGGGTTGCTCACAAACCCAATCATAAGAACATGTTCTTTCAAAATATTTTAGACTGTAAGTCCTAAGTAAATGGATCAGCAATCAATACAGTGGAACTCAAGTAATTAATTGACATTAGATGTTTCTGGACTCGTCTTCTCTAACCATCAAGTACTTTCTACCATAATGCATAGAAATGCAATAGTACTTATCATTCTTAGAGAAGAAAACTACTGCGATATCACAAAATATCTTCAGCGACTTGACAATTGAGTCTGACCACACCAAGTCCTGAGATAAAATTTCGCAGTTATAAAGTTTGATTAGTGGCCTCAAAGCATACCATAAAATCAACTTCTATTATTAATAATAATATAATAAATTACCTCTCTAATAGATATTAACCATAAGGTGGACTTCCTATTGTTGAGGTAATTTATAAAATCAACATTTGAAAAACACCATCATTTCAAGCTGATATAATTTCACACATGTGAGAATATAATCCTTCGTCCCTTCCAGATATCTTATTACTTTTCTTTGCAGTCATTTAATATTTTTCACTTTTGGATAACTCAAAATATCTACCAGATTCTAACCGCAAAGCGATATCTCGTTTCGACATAAAGGCTTGAGCATAGACTTTCAATCACGCATATATAAATAATATTTCCTTTATCTGATTCTTTTCAAGTCATTTTAAAGCACTCAATTTTGACTAAAATTTTACTTTTATGATTTGTTGAACAAAGTTGTATATTATCTCAAGACTCAGTTAATATATCCTTTCTGAGACAGTCTTAATAATCATTGAGATATATCCCTGAATATCTCAATACTAATAATATAAGATGTCTCATTCATATCAACCATCTTAAATTCTTAGTGATAATTTCTTGGTTTAGTATAATAAACCAAGTCACTATTGGTAATGCAAAATATTATCCACATATATGATCAATATAATAAACTTGCTCCCACTGATCCTCAGATATAAATACTGATTAATAGTATTTTTCTTAAATCTGAAGAAATCAATGATATTAAAAAACTTTATATATCATTGTCTAGAAGCTTGTTTAAGATCATAAATAGATTCCTGAATTTGCATACCAAATTATATATTTCTTTCATTTTCTCTGCGAGTCATTCAGAGTAACCCATATAAAACTAGATCCTTAATCAAAAATTTGTTTTCATATCATTATGATATAACTCAAATTCATAACGAGTCACTAATGTCATGACGATTCTTAACGAGCTCATTTAAAAATTAAATGTCTCGTTATAATTGATACATTCTTTATGAGTAAAATCTATAACCATATAAAAACTAAAAGTCTGACTATTATATCGTTCGACATTATCCTTTGAGTCATATTTATATAATAGACTTTTTTACAATTATAGGATAATTCAACGAATTCATCAGACACCATTCTGGTTATTGATTTTAACTCTTCTTACATTGTATCATATTACTTTTCAGAATCATTATCTTTCATGACCTATGAAAACAATAAAGAATCTATTCTAATTCCTATATCAAAATATAATTCTTATAAATATACCACATAATCATAAATAACAGGATTCCTTTCCCATTGAAAAATTTTCAATGCTGTCAAATGTGGTTATTCTATAAGACCATTATCAGCGATATCAATATAATGTGGGAGTTTGATAATGTTACTTTGTTGTTCACTTTTAAAAAATTATTTAATAATTTAAGTAGCAACAATCTCTCGAATAATAAAGAAGTATCAACATGTATCTCCTCTATAGGAATCTTATATTACCAGATTTAACCATCCTCGTACTATGATTAGAGCAATAAGACATACTTTTTTTTTAAACTTTTCTGAATAAATAATAAAATATTCAGAAATAGTTATTAACTTTAATTTTCTTTTATGTGAGTTGAAGATCCTTATCTCTATAAGACAATCCTAAATATGTAAATATCTCAAGTTAGGTTTCTTATCATTCCATAACTCAAAAGAAGTTATGTAATTTACTTACTAAAAACCCCATTTAAGATATATATAGTTGTCCTTAGAGCTTCTTCTCACATTGATTTGGGTATAGACGAATAATACATCATGCTCCTAATAATATTTATAAGTGTACGATTATACCTTTCAGTAATTATGTTTTGCTACAACACATCTGGTAAATCATGAATACCATAAAATCCATCACCCCTATCAGATATGATAATTTTAACTTTTCTATCTAATTATCTCTCGACCTCTTTTATGCACATTTTAAGAGTGTCAATGGCCTGAGACTTTACATGAATTAGATATATATAAAATCATATCTCAATAGGTTATCTATATGGTAATAAAATGCCTCTCTTTAATGAGACAAAAATATAGAATGACTTGCAGATGTAAACATAATCTCAAGGAGTTTATGAACTTTTATTTTATTTTAATATTTAATAATAGGATCGTTATAAACTCAAGATTCATATTAATTCTGTATAGACCATTATACAGAATCCAAAAGTTAACTTTTATTGAATCATATTGAGTTCACAATTATCAAAGGAGAAACAATATTCTAACAATTCTAGGTAAAGAATCCAAATTCCCAGAATTATAAGAATATAACACAAATCCTCGAGATTCATCAAATAAATCATCTTTAGGCGTAGGCGATAAATACAAACTACTATCGCCTCACTTTAAGATGACTCCCTATAATGATGAATATTTCAATCTCCTTTGATTTTTATTCCTTTTCCTTTTAAATATTAAAATAAATTTCTATTATTGGTAACATACATTGAAGCATCAAATTAATCCACCAAGTATTACAAAAATAATTTTTATAATATTTGATTTGAACCACATAACTTTTCATTTCAAATCAAATCTTATAATTCTTCTTCATATAACTTTCATTGTTACACAAGTAACACTTTATTATGAAGAAATTCCTTTATGAGTTTATATAGTAATTATAAACTCAGGTGACTTATGCTTCATTCTTATTTTATTGTTACCTACTCCTTGAGTAGAACTCAAATATTTTAAGTCTTGAGCTTACAACTTTGTCAATTATATTGAGGAGGTAATATTTAATTCCTCAAATACTTTCATTTTTAGTCAGTTCTTTCATTGAGGTGTCAACTCATGACTTATCAGAAAATTTAAGTTAATCTTTAAATATTCTTATGCGTTACTGTACTGAAGTCTAAGTATCATCAAATTGAGTTTTTCAGACCTTTCCTGATCAATCACTTAAATTATTTATTCCACAGAACTTTCAGTAAATAAGTCTGTGTTCCCTTCAAATAATCTGATCAAGGTCTCACTCATTCAATATAACTTGTATATGCTCAAGCCATTTATTCCAGAAAATATATTTCAGAAAATATAGGGACATATAAAATACAATGAAGGAAGTACCACCATAATAATATAACATTAATGCTTTGAGTTCCAAAATATGATGAACTATTAATATCATCTACATTTCACCTTTGGGTGAAATATTGACATATCTAGTGTTCACTCAAAATCATCCATGGAGGACTGATACCATCCTTGTGGAATAGTGTTAATACCTTTGGATATAGAACACTAAACTGCAAGGATATCCAAAACAGTATCATCTTACCCCATCACATAATTATTCAAAATAGATTCTCCTTTGGGATTATCTAAATCTCTTAATTATGTGTGTCATTGTGAATATTATTTTTCTTTAATGTCATTTAGGACTAATCTGTATTTTATAGATTATTGGTCTAGGTCACTTTGGTGACTGCAAAACCAATACAAAAATATAAAATACAATCTAAAATGTCCTATGAATGATAAGACTTTACTGTAATTTCTATCCCATAAGTCTATCATCCCAGGCTACTTTGGCAGCTACTGATTAGATAAAACTTAGAAAAATAAATTACAAATAATATTTATTAAATTTCCTTAATATCATTTAGGATCAATTCCATAATGTATTTTATAAATTATTGGTCTAGGTCACTTTGGTGGCTACAAGACCAATACAAAAATATAAAATACAATCTAAAATATCCTATAAATGACAAAGCTTTTATTGTAATTCATATCACATAAGCTTATCATCCCAGGCCACTTTGGCAGCTACTGGTCAGATAAAACTTAGGAAGATGAATTACAAATAATATTCACTAAATTTTTTTAATTCAATTTATGCTAAACAATTCAATAATACAACAACAACCATAATGATTATTGAATATTCATGAGTATAAATAAAATTCATATGATAACTATAATCATGATAACACATAAATCATGAAAAACCATTATGTGAAAATCAACTATCATTTCACAATTTCAAATATATACATATGAATAATCAAACAAATATCCAAAAATAATAATTAGATATTATTTATAACTTGCAATCAATAATACATATATATTGATTAGCATAACGAAAAACTCATATGATAATAATCATGATAACACATAAATCATAAAAAATCTTTATGTGAAAGATAACTATGATTTCACAATTTCAAATATATACATGTGAGTAACCAAAGAAATATCCAAAGACAATAATTGTATTTTAATTTACCACATGTAATAAATCATATGAGAAAAACTATAAAAGGAACAATAATTTATAGTTTTTTTTAATATGTAAAATATCAAATTAAACTAATCAAATTTATTTAATTTGGGCAAACCCAGAATCGAGCTTGATATTAGCCCAATTAAATAAATCGATCAAAATCAAAAATTGAACAAAATATAATCCTTTCTAAATTTGATCAAAATCAAATTCAGATCAAATTTAATTATTTTTTTTGATCAATTTTAATAATTGAGAATATAATCAAAAAATCTCAATTTCATAAGGACAAAACTATAAATATATTGGCAGGATTAAACTGTAATTTTTCATATTAATAAAGGGCAAAACTATCAAAATATTAAAAGTATTAATAAAATACAGAAGGGTAAAATTGTAATTTGGCACAACCCTAACCTAGGGGCAAAACTGTAATTTTTGCCAAAATCCCCTCTTTCCTGCGCCGTCGCCACTTGCGCACGCCGGCGGCCGTGTGTGCTGTGACTGCGCCGGGCGCATTGATATGGCGGCTGCCCGCGGCCGGCGTGGCCGCTCTCACATGAGGTCGCCGCTTAGCGCGCTGCTGCGTGCGGCCGCTTCTGTTGCCCATTGCCAGCGTAGCGTGCGTTGTTGCTTGCCGCAAGGCGCGGCGCGCTTTGCCGCATTGCGTGGCGCTGGCGTGTGCCATGCCGAACCGGCCGCCATGCATATTCTGGCATGGCATTGGCCGCTGCCAATTCGGCCATGGCATGCATGGCCGCTGCTGAACGGCCGCGCAGTGGCAAGACGGGCGCGCGCTGGCTGTATTGCTGCCGTCGCCGGCGTGATGTTGCACGCACGCTGATTACCGTCCGTGCGGCTGTTTCTCGCATCGGTGCTTTCGCTGATCGCTATCGCTGTCGCGGCTTTGTTTCATGTGCTGCCGCCTGCCGGCGGCCGCATCTCGACGGGTTGCCGCCCTCGTGCGGCCAATCTGTAGATTGTTGCGCTGCGATCGCCGACGGCCCTTATGGCCGAACGCAGCGAGATCGGCAACGGTGCTGCACAACGATCGTCGTTGTTTCCTAAATATCGTCGCAAGCAGACGATAAACCACGACAATAAACCAAAATCGATAGGAATACAGATTTGGCAGAATTCGGATCAAACATTGTAAATCAGAAACAACAGATCTAAAATTTTGATTTCAAGAACCTAGCCATCAATTGAATTCAGCAGATCTGTTTTTACGATGTGTACCTTTGATGCCATCCACAAAGAAAGGAGGAAAGATCTGAATACCTTCCTTAGATCCAACGCCTGCGCCAATCTGTAAGGAGAACTAGACTCCTTCTCCTCTCTTCTTATCCTTTCACAGGACCACTGTAATTGATGGCTCAGGGAGATTAAGAGGAAAACCGTAATCTCTCTCAATCGGTGTCTCTGAAATATTTTCTTTTATGCAACTCTTAGATGCTTCTGTGTTGCTTCTGACACACGACACACTAAGTCCCCTGAGATCCTGTCTATTTATAGGCGAGAGCAGAGGGTCTAGGATAAGATATTAGAAGATTCCTCTCATCAAGGGCCTCTTCTAAAGAATTCAATTTTGATTGGACTTCCTTTCTATTAGCCAATAATCATAATCAGAATCCAATCATATCTTTAATATATCTTATCTAATTAAATAGGGCCACATTATCTAACATAACCGTCTTCTGCCCATTATAATTGGCTCTCTTTCCTCGATTACCAAACCAACTTTTCCTATCTTGTCTACTCTCACCATTACTGCTACTAGTAGCATCCTCAATCGGTATCTCCCTGGGCTCATAGCAACTACGCCGGCGAGCAACATGGACATCAGATTGGACTTGGTCGATCACGTCAGGGGATTCCATTTTGAGTGCTTTCTCCAATTGCTTCCGCTCCTCCTCCGTCAAGATGTCTTCGAACTCTTCGCTCTCAGTATCGTTGTCGTTGCAGGCCGCGAATAACTCCTCGTCCGTCATCGCTCCTGGCACTCGTCTGGACTTGACGCTCACCACCACGTTATGCATATCGTAAACCTTTGCTTTCCACGGCCCGACCATTTCCGACCTCTCCTGCCTCCTCCATGTCAACTGCGGAAGTAGCACGGCTTGTGTGACGTCTATCCCTGGGCGGAAGATGTTGGTCTGGGACATATTGGTCTTGTCCCTTATAATAACATTACGTAATTATATAAAGGAGTCAAGAAATTTTTTGCATCTTGACCAATGTTCAAAGAAATCACTGGAAAGACTTAGTCAAGCCTTGAAGCTGTTCTATGAAGCCTACAACAACCATCATGATCTATTTTCTCTTTGAAGGCTGGATGTATTCCGATAGATTTAACCTATTTTCAAGTATCTAGCGGTTAGTGATATTGCTAGATTGGATTCCCTTGTTTCTTTGCAATTTCAATCATATGACCACTTCTGTGAACTCTTTTTATGCATAGTTGTCATTGTTCTATCACTACTATCCGGTAGCTTATACTTCTTCACCCAATGACAGTGACAATCCTCCGTTTATTTATTTTTCCCTTTATATATTTGCAGGTTATTTTCAGTACATGGAAAAATATATAAACTTCTCGTTAACTGTATCCCTCCTGAAATCATTTTGAAGGTGAAAGATGCTGCGTTATCTTTGTTCTATGGGATTAAACTTTCTAATGTAATTATCTTGCTTGTTCTTTTGCAGAAGTTGCTGTCAGAATTATTGAAGAAATTGGACTCAGAATTAAAGCATGAAGTTTGTCATTGGGCTGCATATTATGTAGGTGTATTGTAGTAACATGAACTATTACATTCCTATTATTTGCACATTTCTCTTCTTCAAAACTTTTTATTATCGATTATTATTATCATTTAGTTGTTCAGTTCACGTGTAACTCTCAGTAAATTTTCCTTGGTTCATTGACGAACCCTGTCCAGGTCAGGTGGCCTTGGGTTGGGGTGGTTCAGGTCAGAGTAATAGAAAGCCATGATGACAATTGGTGGTCAGAATAATGGTGAACCAACAAAGACGAAATAAGTTAAGAGAGATGAAAGAAGACATTTGTTTTCCCACAGCGACTTATGGCAGTAAAAACGACTCCAATCAAATAAGACATCTATAAGTTCCAAGACTAATTTCAAAACTGGTCTTCAACCTATCATTAAAAACCTTCTAAATACATGCTGAATACTGGTCCAAGCAAAGTTAGACCAGTGATTTTATTCTAATACTACAGCTAGTTGGCGGTCAGCAAAATAAACCCTATTGGATGCACTTTGACTAGTGAGCCAGGATACATGAATGGCCTTGATAAGTATTAACTAGAAAATAATTGTCACTAGAGGCACGATAGTAATTGCATAGACATAAGCTCCGATTTCAAAAGGTTGAGAAGAACTCGTGCACTTTCACAGTTCAGAAGTATTTGCAAAAGAGCAATGGAAAAAAATGAAATATGGAAGTTTTTAGAATGGCATAGGTTTATTAACATGATTTCCTTAATTTTTAACGATAAATTGGCAAAAAAGGAAAGTTGATTTCAGATTGAATCTATGTGCTAAGAAACTTTAAACAACTGTAATGCAAATATGTGAGACTATGTTATAAAATTAGGTCCAACAGATTGCATAGCAACATCTTGAAACAGAAATGCAGATGTAAGAAATCATGCAAACACACTTTCTAATACAACAGTGTGAACAAAGCAGTCCAATACTATTATAACGTATCAGATCAGTGTGGTACGAGTACATTTGGCAATCTACCAATCAGTACGATCCAGCTTCATTGAAAAAAAATAAAAAAATGAATACCAATCACCAAGCTATATCATCTGATTATGGTCCCTAGTTGCACTAGTAGATACTGGTCAACACACATTGATCCAATTAGTATTCTGAGGAGACTTTAGGCCTTGAGAAAGCATTCTGCTAATTATTGAAACAAATAACATACAAATTTGTTCAGCCATAATAACTTAATACTTTTATCATGTTTTCAAGTGAGCTAAGTAATCTATGTAATTTATCTATTTTCTCCTTGTTGTTCCTTGTTCAAAAGTGTAATTATTTGTATATTACTCCTACATAATTGCTCTTTTTAACATTAGTTGGTTTGAAGCATGGTTTACAATACTATATATCAAGCGGTACATACCGATTTGGTAGAGGACCGATATAGGTGGTACAACGATATACCTTAGTGTATCATATGTTGGTATACTTGGTATAGCTCGATATGTATCATATCGATAGTTGATTAGTACATTGGTACGGTATGATATTCAAAACCTTTGTTTCAAGGAAAAAATTTGATAGGCTAGCATAATCATATCATGGAGATATATTTGCATAAATAATATTCTGATAAGCAATGAGCCAAATTTCTAGGACCAGAACAAAAAGTTTTTGTTGTATTCATCCTATTAATTTCAGTAGGCACTGAATTATATCATTCATAAAGTAGAGAACCAATGAAGTATATTTCTGCACAAAAAATGGAAAGAGGAGTCTATAACGAGATGCTAATGAGAAGAACAAATAAAAAGCTAAGCTTCACGTTCACAAAATGTAGAGAACCAACGAAGAAAAAAAAACAGACCTTTTACGACTTTGTTCCTTCATTATATCAGATGCTATTTCAGAAACATATTGTTCCCAATCCAAGGGTGGCAATGCCTGGTTTACTGTGAATGGATACCTATGGCAGTAACATGCAATTCTAAAATTAATCAACTGAGGGCAATCGGATGCAAGTGTTGTATAAATCCTATAATCAACTAAAACGAGCATAGGTATACAGTAGAAAGATATCTGATGTATAACTTGCATGGTATTATTGTACAGACTACATGCTAAAGAGCTTACTGCTGCACTCGACAGGTCTCAAAAGACAATATTGCTCTTCTTAAATTACAGTTTGATTGAGCTGCTATACGTGCTGTGAATTCAGGTGGAAGTTGCAGGTTTTCCTTCTTGCCAATGAACTCCAATACTTTGATAATCTAATTGAATATAACATGCAAGATTTTTAAATTATGGAAGACTGGAAATCGACCAACAAAATCTAGGACCCAAGACTAACAAACATAAGTATGCTGGGCACTAACTGATAAAAGACATACATGTAACTGAAGTTTATAAGAAAATACAATAAATTTACCATGATATATTCAAGATGCAATTTCAAGTTTCTATAGGTCTGAAAACATCTGCCTAGAAACACAAGCAATCTGACATCCAAAGAACTGTGTATCTTTGTTAAAATACAACTGCACCAGGATTTCATATCATGATATTATTTGATCCATCAATCCAATTATATGAAACTGATAAAAAATTTTAGCCATGTCAAACTCATTTACTTGTAGAATAACATGGCATTTAATAATTGACCAAAATGGACTACCACTCAATTATTGAATGGGTATTCAGTGACACTACTTAGCTGAAAACAGAAAATTAGTGATGATCATGAGCCAACATTTGACATGAGCAAATGACAGTTTAATCCAATGTAATCATGTCAAACAATAATTTATTATCTGACTGCTGCTTACATAGCTTCCATCTGAAGGAAATCTAGGCCAACAAGTTATTATAAATGTAGCATGATAATTTCTATCTGATAACTTTTGCCATAGGAATTTATCATACAAAATTGCATTTCTACTAATTGCATGAAGTACCAAATGATGGTGTAATCATAATGATAAAAGTATCTAGATATACGCACAGCCTAAGAAGTAGATATTCTTCTTTCAAATCCTGAAACAATAATCATACTCTCGGTGTGCTAGTGTTTGTGAATTTGTCCCATTTACCCCAATCTACATCTCACCTCTCCCCCAACGTCACAAAAAACCCCACAGAAAGCCCATAAAAGATGTTCAAGGAATTAAGGTGTCAATCAAAGTAGAAAAAAATTAAAAAATAACAATAATACAGTTGTTTCTTCTTTCATACACCATCTCCAGCAGATTCTAACATAGTTTCAAATTTAGTCTATCAAATGCACCACTACATGCCTCATCTATCAGTCTTTATGAACTTGTTGCACTCAAAGCCTATTTTCCTTTTGGCATGTTAGACTCCAACAAGAAAGTTCGACAAGACAAACAATTCAACTTGGAATCCCATATCCAAGTAGGCAGCATCTGTATCTTTTTAAGATATTGATAAGTTAGTCATCTAACTAAATTATATACAACTACCAATTGTCTGAAAAATAATCCTCACAAAAAAACATTTGATCCAAATTTCACATGACAACGGCAACCTTGTTTAACTCCAAATTAACTAACCAAATATGTTACTCACTGATGGCATATGAATGAAAAAATAAACCAGAACTAAATGTTAGAAGTTAGTTCACAGTTATTGAATCTAATATATATAGATGAACATAAAAACTAACTCATAAATAACCATTTACGAAGTAACCATCACACTACAGACAAAAAAGAGTTATACAAATAAGACAAAAAAACATTAAGTGGCTACATCAAATTGTCAAACTGAACTATACATGCATGAAGCATTTGACCTTGTTCCATGTGGATTTTATTACAGAATTATGTTTTGAAAGAACTGGAGATTGCTTTTCACTCTGCAAACCTGGGTTTTTGCATTTGATTGTGAAGATGTTTAGTATAAAAAGCTCTTATTTATTTTACTTCATAAAGCCAGCTCTCGAAGAATACAAAAGACATTAGCATAGAAAGTTATGTATTCCTGACCACAGAGCTGGAGAAACAGAATAAATAAACACATCCACAGAGATCTAAGATCCAATGAGATGCAGTTATGTTCATCCCAATCCAGGTACCAACCTGCTCTTCAGTAGGTGCATTCACTCGAATGTTCAGGCAGCGAGATCTGACAGCCTCCGTTACTTTTGATAAGCTGTCGCAGCACAAGATTAGCCTGCATGATGCACTATACTTTTCCATTGTTCTACGGAGAGAATGTTGACCTTCTCTTGACAGCTTGTCAACTTCATTCAGCACCAATATTGCCAGTTAGGAAACCATATCAATACCTTGATCAATAGACTTATTCCAGAAATTCTAAGAAAAAGTTTTCCAAACTTAAGATGTCTTATAAGGGGTAGAGATATTAATAGGCATAGATATTAGTGCAGGTCTATTGCAAGGAATGAATTTGCAACAAATTCCATTAACTTGGTATAGGTGCATGTTCTGCTTCATACCAAACTGAGGCCCGTTGTGACAAGAACAGTTGAATCAGAAGCTGATACAAGACAATAATACCTGACCAATAGGGATGCACCATAGTAGATGATCTCATCAGGTAAAATTAAGTGAAGCCAAATTAGGTTTTAACTCAGGCTTCTGAGTTGAATCAAGTTAACTAACCTCAAATATAAAGTCAGTTTGCACCACAGATTTCCATCAGGAATTCTTTCAACCACAAATTTCCATTCTGAAAGAGAGTGAGTTGACCACGTGATTCACAGTAGTTTACCTCAGGAGATTCCAAAAGAATATTTTACCCTTACCCAGCAATAACTCAAGGAATTTAATGGTCATTTTTTTCTCATCAAGTTTTGGCTGTTTAACACATATCTGTATATAAGCCTAAAATTTCTAGCTTATAGTACCACTAAAGTAAACCATATGACCCGACAAGATGATTTTATATCAACAACTTGTGTAACAGCTCTTAGCAATGGCATTTTGAACTTGATGTTCAGTAGTTTTCCATGATGTAGGACTTTTAACATGTTCCAATTGATAACAGGAGCCACAGACTTTAGATTTGCAGACATAGATTGTTTGAGCAACTTTAATAATGCCAACTTGATTTATCAAGTGACAAAGACAATTTCATCCGAAAGGAATTAAGATAGCATGATCATTAGATAGAATGGTATATATTCTTCTATTCCTTTATGCATATACCTGAATTACCAGCTTACCAGAACCATGCAGTTAAAAGTTATGAACTATCTATTAAAGAAGCATTGAACTATACAAAGGATCTACAACATTTTCAAAGTCAATTAACATTAAGTGAAAATATTATCATCCCACCATGGGCATGAACTGTGTAAACATATTTTGGAATATGCCTAGCGTTGGTTGTGAGACTCTTGTGGCAACTAAAATTAAAAAGGCCATAACATCACAATGTACTGTACATAGGAGGATGCGGAGCATCTTCCAAGTGAAGTACTTGACGTTTCAAATCGACTTTCAAAAGTTCCGCTTAACTTTATGCAGGAAAACGAGGTAGCTCATTAAGAAAATCCTTGTTTAGAAAGTGACCACATCCTCAAAAAGAACACAATGCAAAATCTTGGTCTACGACAGGCCACATGGCATAATCACCTAACTCATTACTACAATCTATATGTTACTACACTAAACTCAGAACCATTGGTTAGTGATTATGACATTGTGCAATTTACATTATATGCTCAAGTTAATTACATAAGTCCCTAGTTATAACCTTACATGCTCATTATAATAGAAATAGTAAGAAACAGACCTGTGAATACTAAAGGCAAAAAAGGATTCAAAGGTAATTACCCTTTAGTTACATGAGGTTTATTTTCCTTTTGTTTAATCTAATGTTGGGAGATTCCCAGATGGCCTTTGCATTTCAGAAATCATATTTATCTAAGCTATAATGGGTTTCACTTTATGCTATTTCCAAATATATTTACACAGTTTATTATTATTATTATTATTTAATTTTTTCTACTTTGATCAACCCCTTAATTCCTTGAACATCTTTTATGGGCTTTCTGTGTGGTTGTTTTGTGGCTTTGGGGAGAGGTGAGATGTAGATTGGGGTAAATGGGACAATTTCACAAACACTAGCACACTGAGAGTATGATTACTGTTTCAGGATTTGAAAGAAGAATATCTACTTCTTGATGTTTTTGCATTATTGTAAATATTACATTCAAATAGGCTTTTATCATGCATTTCTCTAAATGGACTAGCCTAAGCAAGGACTGATGTGGAGATTCACTCGTAGGAAGTAGTAGCCCCTCAATTTCAGGAAGTGACTTAGTTCTTTGGCTGTGCGTATATCTAGATACTTTTATCATTATGATTACACCATCATTTAGGTACTTCATGCAATTAGTAGAAATGCATTTTTGTATGACAAATTCCTATGGCAAAAGTTATCAGATAGAAATTATCATGCTACATTTATAATAACTTGTTGGCCTAGATTTCCTTCAGATGGAAGCTATGTAAGCAGCAGTCAGATAATAAATTATTGTTTGACATGATTCCATTGGATTAAACTGTCATTTGCTCATGTCAAATGTTGGCTCATGATCATCACTAATTTTCTTTTTTCAGCTAAGTAGTGTCACTGAATACCCATTCAATAATTGAGTGGTAGTCCATTTTGGTCAATTATTAAATGCCATGTTATTCTACAAGTAAATGAGTTTGACATGGCTAAAATTTTTTATCAGTTTCATATAATTGGATCGATGGATCAAATAATATCATGATATGAAATCCTGGTGCAGTTGTATTTTAACAAAGATACACAGTTCTTTGGATGTCAGATTGCTTGTGTTTCTAGGCAGATGTTTTCAGACCTATAGAAACTTGAAATTGCATCTTGAATATATCATGGTAAATTTATTGTATTTTCTTATAAACTTCAGTTACATGGATGTCTTTTATCAGTTAGTGCCCAGCATACTTATGTTTGTTAGTCTTGGGTCCTAGATTTTGTTGGTCGACTTCCAGTCTTCCATAATTTAAAAATCTTGCATGTTATATTCAATTAGATTATCAAAGTGTTGGAGTTCATTGGCAAGAAGGAAAACCTGCAACTTCCACCTGGATTCACAGCACGTATAGCAGCTCAATCAAACCGTAATTTAAGAAGAGCAATATTGTCTTCTGAGACCTGTCGAGTGCAGCAGTAAGCTCTTTAGCATGTCGTTCGTACAATAATTCCATGCAAGCTATAAATCAGATATCTGTCTACTGTATACCTATGCTCGTTTTAGTTGATTATAGGATTTATACAACACTTGCATACTATTGCCTTCAGTTGATTAATTTTAGAATTGCATGTTACTGCTATAGGTATCCATTCACCGTAAACCAGGCATTGCCACCCTTGGATTGGGAACAATATGTTTCTGAAATAGCATCTGATATAATGAAGGAACAGAGTCCTAAAAGGCCTGTTGTGTTTTTCTTCATTGGTTCTCTACATTTTGTGAACGTGAAGCTTAGCTTTTTATTTGTTCTTCTCATTAGCATCTCGTTATAGACTCCTCTTTCCATTTTTTTGTGCAGAAATATACTTCATTGGTTCTCTACTTATGAATGATATAATTCAGTGCCTACTGAAATTAAATTAATAGGATGAATTCAACAAGAAATTTTTGTTCTGGCCCTAGAAATTTGGCTCATTGCTCATCAGAATATTATTTATACAAATACATCTCCATGACATGATTATGCTAGCCTATCAATTTTTTTCCTTCAAACCAAGGCACCAATGAGAAGAACCTTCCACTTCACAGTCAATTGTTTACATCAATGCATCACTAAAAAACATAAGATGGAAAAATAGAAGAACCACTTGTGTCTTAAGAGAAGTACTTATGGGTTGATGATGTCATATCTCTAAATCCAAAATTGTGAGTGCTTGATAATTGACAGAATACAAGAACCAATAAAATGAAGCAAAGCAATTAATTAGAGAATTATGTATAGGTAGCGGAGACAGTAATGGGCCACCAGCCCATAGGCCTAATTGACCTTGAATCTTCAACTTGTGGGCTTGAAGGTATCTAAATGGCAGACTTGTACTTACGCTATAGAATAATCAAAATCAAATCGATAAAGAATAATTTTAGAATCGATGGTTCTGATTTAAGTATGAGTGTTTCTTCCGAATCATTCATTTCTAACAACTATTAAATGCACCATACGAGTCATAAGATGCTTCTTGTCGAAAGCATTGGGATTAGAATTTATATTGTTCTTGTTTCTTGGTGTGCATAGCGAACAAATAATTTATTTGGTTCAGTAAATTTTTGTTCAGAAGAATCACGTGACTACTTTTTATATAAATCGCATTAACTTGAACTTCGATTGCGAGCAATTGCTACCAATCACTCATGCTAGGAATTAAGTGCTGGCCACCCTTTTCTTGCTTCTTCTTTAGAACAATAGCTTCATGGAACTACCTAATAAAGAATAAACTATCCACCACCAAAAGTTTAATTGTTTATTGTTTCCCGTAAGTTGGAAATCCTTTCTTTCCCTATTGCCACTCGATCATAGCATATGGTAAGTGGAGCAATCCAGCTTCCTGAGTTGGAATATGGCAGCAGAACATTGGATAAAACAAAACTGTTTATGACCCACTATAATTAATGCTAAACTCAAAGAAATTAAAAAAAAAGGTGTTGCCATCATCATAGAGATATAGATTATGCTAAGAATTATTTACGAATATAAATATCCATAAAATACATCATAATACAGAGATTATTATCTCAGTGTATTAACTCAAAACCATTCCATTCCAGATATAAGATACAAATAAACTAAGTGAAAAAAAAGACTTTTTTGACTCAAGAAATAAATCTAGAAGGTTAGAGGACAATAAGACTTCGTTATTATGTAAGGTAGTTAAAAAGAAGTATGTGTATACCACATGGGAAAATAGTCATTACAAGTACTTTCACTATCATCATATGATGTTGGTACGAAAGAAGCATTCTCTAAATCATATATTCCAATTGTATAACATATATCGTGTTCATCCTCATTCATAATATAAATGTGAATTGATGCCTAAGAAAAGTATATGGTTGTCTATGCTCTTTTATCTCCTCCGGTGATGACAGTAGACCTTTCGTATTCAACTTTAGGATCTCTATTCTCTTTGTCTTGAAAATTATTAAATTCTCTATCCCATTGTCATCAGAGTCTACAATTATAGTGCTTTGAAGGACTACAAGCTCACCTGATAACTCTACGAATTGCCATGATATATCGATTCTTTCCTGTTAATGATTGATGCTGGCCACTGTCTCGAATAAGAAATTAAACATGAAGATCTTTGCACTTTCATCTACAGCACAAAAGTTTCCTTTGAAATAAATGACATCATCATATGAACTCATGCCATCCACCAAGTTCCATTCATCGTCCTCACCTGCATAGGTAGAGAAAAGAGCACTGTCCTAGGTTGAGATAATACAAATGATGCAATCTTGATCTTTTATTGAGGGGTTCAAAGATATTGTGACATTTAATATTGACGGATAAGAAACTTCACTATTTGTTAAATAACTTGGGAGCATTAGCAGATTGATATGAGCACTTGTGAGAGGATTTAGGATAGAAACGAATTAAGAAGTTTCATGATAGAGAATTAGTCATCCGTCATATGAGCCAATGATAGATCTATCACCTGTTGGAAGCAGAATTGAGTGTAATTTGTTATCCGATAAGAAGCTGAAGGTGAGGCGATTAATGTCATAGTCATATGTGAGAGCAATCAAGAGAGTCGGGGAGGATGCTTGCGAAGGTTGGTAGAATGCCATAACTTGTAGATGCAACAAAAACAGATATAATCAACAATATCGATAGTAAGTTGATCGATGATGAGTTCCAATATATTAGCATCATCAATCAGCTCTCTCCTCTTCTTTCTCCTTTTGTTTGATTTCAGCTTTTTGTTTTGCCTTTGCCCTATCATAAAGCCTAATTCAAGGAGGAAGCCCCAACAAAAAAAACAAAAAAGTCTAATATTTTTGGCTTCTATCTACAGACTAAGAGTGCTCCTTTTTGTAGATATCATTTTTTTTGTACATGTAGGAAAGTTATATTTTTAAAATCTGAAAATTGTATTTGTAGAATATAGAAGTTTCAATCATATATAGTTGTGTTCCCTTATATTGTTATTTTCTTAAATAGATTTCTAATTTAAACAGGATAGTTGATTAGGATTTTCATGTAGAGTTGTAATCCTAATATATTAGGACACTCGCAATATTACTGCCAATATTAGAATGTTGTGTTTTAAATTATGGGATTTAGATACTTTCTATAAATTTAAAATCTAATTTATGATGAGGTAACGAAGGAAACTATTAGTTCTGTAAGAAATAGCTTCCAATCACACAATTTTATGCATGAAAGAAGAAAATCAGCAACACATTACAAATGTGATGGAAACTCAATAGTTCATATTTTTAGCATGATTTTTAACAAATGTGATAGAAATTATCTATTTGCAGTGATAACTTTGCCTTTCTCCATTAACATCATAGTTTTCTAGAGCAGTGCCAATGAGCTATAATTTGGTTTGGAGCTTAATGATTAGAGCAATTGAATTAAGACCAATAGAGTATATTTTGATATCAATTATAATCTCAAACATATATTTTTTGACACCAATATTGATAAAAAAGATTGACCTTAATACTATTCTCTGTAGACAAAATAAATAGTTGTTGGAAAATCTAGGGGCAATATCACATGTGTAGCAGAAGAACATAAAACAAAACAAAATCCTAGATTTTCATGAAAAGGTTTCATCATCGTGCGAAGATTGGCGTGTAAAAATTCACAAAATCAAAAACTGTATATATAAAAAAGATAGTATATAGGGAGATCGTACATCTCCTATAGATCCATGGGGAGGAATAAAGATGTCAAATGTCTTTTTCTCTAGCAGTGATCCACACGGTAAGGACTGCGAAGATACTCCTCTTTAGGGAGAGGAGAATAAGAAATGGCTACCAGGAAAACTTAACCTATGGATATTTAGTTTTCTCCTATTTATAGAAGCCTCCTGTTAACCCTAATGGATCATGCCCTATTGGGTACTGGATCTCTATCCAATTATCCAAGCCTCTTAGATTAATGGGTCTCTACCCAATAATCTCTTATTAGCTCTTATTGGATCTCATCCATGGGATCCAATAATTCAGGGGCTTATTGGATATCTAATAAGTTAGGGGCTTTAGCGGATATCTCATATCCGAACCTCTAGTTGTCGCAACACCATCAAGAGGAATTCTATGGAGATTGATCTTTGAGGGGGATCAACCCTTGGAACGCTATAGGGGTTCCACCCTCCAAGTAGCCTGGTGGCTGCAATTGTAGATTGATCTTTCTTATTCCAAAGAGGTGGAGGCTACAAGCTTATATAGAGCTCCAAACCCTAACCCTAGGGGTTGCTTCCTAAGTGAACTACCCAATTTGCCCTCAACCTTAGCGGGCCGGCCCGATAACAAGGGGGCGGCGGCTAAAAGCCCAAAGACCCAATATAAACCCTAGCCTCTCTTCTTTATAGGATAGAGGTGGCTAGGTGGGGTTTATTACATTCTCACAGGGTTTTTATTATTGCTACATGGTTGAGTAGGACCTAACCCTGCTAGGGTATCAAGCCCGCCCTCTTCAAATCGACCTTGTCCTCAAGGTGGGGTTCCATGAATTCAGGAAGGGACTTGACTCCTCATATGATTCCCATGTGGCATCTTCGAGTGGTAAATTAGTCCAATGTACCAGTACTTGAGAGGGGCGTCGGCGGCGTATCACGACTCTGTGGTCGAGGATGGCTTGTGGTTGGGCTTGAATATTTCCATCATTAGTGGTGTTGGGCGGTTGGATGCAGGGTGTCTCGTGTTCTCCCAACTTAGGCTTCAAGCATGACACGTGGAAGGCAGGATGAATTTTGGCATCTTCGGGTAATTTAAGTGCATGCGCCCACGGCTCAATACGCTCTATGATCGATAGGGCCCATAAAAGCGTGGAGATAGCTTCATGGAGGCTCGTGTATTGATGGATAGTTGCTTGTATGGTTGTAGGCGAAGATAAACCCAATCTCCTACTAAAAATTCTCTTTCACTTCTTCGTGTGTGTATCGACTTCATTCTAGCTTGAGCAGCGAGAGAGATTATCCTTTAGCGATTGTAGGAGTTTGTCCTGTCAATTAAATCTTGGTCAACTGATCTACCTTAGCAGAGCCAATTACATACTTTGGAATCACGAGGCCGGCCGACCATATAATGCTTCATATGGGGTACATTTTGTAGATGAATGATATGTAGTATTGTACCACCATTCGGCCCAGGGGAGCCATTTCGTCCACTCCTTTGGTCGATCACTAGTGAAACACCGAAGGTATGTCTCTAAACATCATTCACCATACATTTGGCCGTCGGTTTGTGGATGGTATGCAGTGCTCATCTTGAGTTTGGTGCCCAGAATGAAATAACTCGGTCCAAAATTTACTAGTGAAGATCTGTCACGATCACTTACAATGGACCTTGGCATCCCATGCAGTTTAACAATATTTTCTATGAAAATCTGAGCAATACTAACAGTAGTGTAGGGATTGCGCCAGCACAAAAATGAGCATATTTAGTAAGTCGATCAACCACCACAAGGATTGTGCTTTTACCTTTTGAAGGTGGCAGCCCTTCGATGAAGTCCATGGAGATGTCGAGTCCACACCGAGTGCGGAATGGGTAGTGGTTGTAGTTTCCACTGGACTTGCAGCTATTTCACCCTTTTCTTTGTTGACATACATCACATTGTGCTACGTATTCAGAAATAATTTTTTCATCCCTTTCCAATAAAAGTTTTGCTTCACTCTTTTGTAGGTTCTTAGAAATCCGGAGTGCCTCTTTGAAGGTGTGGAGTGCATTTCATGCATAATAACTTTGATGCAAGGGAGTTTGGTATAAGCACAATCGACCTTTATAGCGTAGATCCTCGAATCCCAAGTATAGTGAGCTATTACACTTGGATCCTCCTCCAATTTTTGATGATGTTCTGGTTTCTGGATCCTTCTTCCATTCTTCCCTAATGCCCTCGAGGAAGCCGGTGGTAGGAAGAGAGATAGCTGAAAATTTAGCTTCTTTGAGGGGCCAGTGAGAGTGCATCTGCAACAACGTTTTCTTTCCCCTTTTTGTAAATAATTTCATAATCAAATCCTAGAAGTTTGGTTACCCATTTTTGCTGCTCGGGGATGATATCTTCTGCTCCAAAAAGTACTTAAGGCTTCTATGGTCGGTTTTAATCTGAAATCGTCGGCCAATCGGTAGGGTCTCCACTTTGTTTTACTGCGTGCACAATGGCGAGCATCTCCTTATCATAGATAGACATTTTTGATGGGTGGGAGACAATGCCTTGCTAGTGTATGCAAGTGGTCGACCATCTTGCATGAGAACAGCTCAATTCCAACTCGGATGCATCGGCCTCAATGATGAAGGGTCGGCTGAAATGCGGTAGTGCTAGCACCGGTGTTGTCGTCATGGCTGCCTTAAGCCTATGAAGGCAGCGGAGGCTTTGTTCGACCATAGGAAGGCGTCTTTTTCAGTAGAGAAGTGAGGGGGCACTAATCTTCCCATAGTCCTTCACGAATTTTCGGTAGTAGCCGTTAATCCAAGGAACCCACGCAGCAATTTCACATTTGTAGGTTTCGCCAACCTTGCATTGCTTCAATTTTGTTGGGTCTACGGCCACTCCTTCTTCGATATTATATGCCCAAGGTACTCTACTTTTTGCTGGAGAAAGCTGCATTTTGATAGCTTAACAAAAGAGTATTCTCTCGAAGGATCGTCGAGAATAATTGCAAGTCTTTGAAAGTGAGTCTCAAGAGAAGGGCTGTAAATGAGAATATCATCGAAAAATACCAGCACAAATTTGCGAAGAAAGCTCGAAAAATATCGTTCATGAGACTTTGGAAGGTTGAAGGAGCATTAGTGAGTCAAAGGGCATTACCAAGAATTCATAATGCCCGTTGTGAGTCTGGAAAGCAGTTTTGGGATGTCGCCTTCACATACCCGAATTTGATGATAACCGGATCGAAGGTCCAACCGTGAAGACTCGAGCTCCTTTTAATTCATCAAGAAGTTCATCCACCACTGGTATGGGGTACTTATCCTTGGCGGTGATGTCATTTAGAGCTCGGTAGTCGGCGCACATCCGCCAAGTTCCGTCTTTCTTGCGCACAAGTAGCACCGGTGAGGAGTAGGGGCTGCAGCTTGGTCGAATCACCCCTGTTTGAGCATTTCCTTCACGATTTTCTCAATTTCATCCTTCGGACATGAGGATAGCGGTAAGGCCGAGTGTTTGCTGGTGGTTTGCCGGAAGGATTGGAATCCGGTGGTCATGTTGCCGAGTAAGAGGAAGACCGCGCATGGTTCGACAAAAACATCATCAAATTCAACAAGCGGTTGGGTGATCTTTTGATTTTTAATTTCTGTTTTCTCCCCCTCTGGTTGCTGCTGGAGATGCATAAGAAAGCCACCATTTATCTTGTGTAAAACTTTCTCCATTCGTTGGGTTGAAGCGGTGGTTACGTTGCTTCGCGCTTCGCGTAGGGTGACTGTTTACCTTTGCAATAGAATTTCATAATCAATTTGGAAAAGTTCCAAGAGACATCACCTAGTGTCGTCAGCCATTCTATGCCCAACACAGCCTCATAATCATCAATTGGTAGGAGGAAGAAGTCGGCAACAATTTCTTGGTCTGTAGTAATAGTTTCACTGCGGGCATCTTTGGTCGCATTTTAGGATTCGGCCGTCGGCGACACTACGTCGAACTTGCTGCAACCTTCGATATGGGGCGCCATCGAGCAGCAACCTTACTGTTTAGAAAGTTATTAGTGCTGCTGTATCGATGAAACGGTGATCGGTTGTTGTTTGAGCAGGCCTCCAACTTTCATCGTTTGTGGATTTGAGTAGCCGGCTAGCGCATGTACCATAAAGTCGACCGATTGTGGCTCTTCTTCCACATCTTCATCCTCATGTTCAAGACTCTCTTCTAGCTGTTCACTTGATCTCTTCTTCCACTGGTTCAATCATAAGAAGTCTCCCTTTTTACAGCGATGCTCGCGGCTCCACGGCTCGTCCACAATGCCAACATAACCCCTTAGCGGATCGATCTCGAAGCTCTTCTCTTGTCAACCTTTTTTGGTGCAGGAGCTCGGTGATAGTAGGCGAGGTGAGGGCTTCAATATTTCTGGTCGGGGGCGACCCTAGTCCTCCGGGCTTCATGGTTCAATCGCTCCTCGAAGTCGTGCGAAAGAGATGGCTGCCATAAGCGTGTACGGTTGTCGGCGCTTTAACTTCTCCCGGATCTCGGCTTCAAGCCCTCAATAAATGTCCCCAATAACTGTTTTTCAGACCAATCACGAGTTTGATTAGATAACCTTTCAAACCTGGTTTGATACTCCTGGATGGTGGAGGTTTGTCGGATCTTTGCTAGTTGTCCGTCGATGTTCTGTAATCGGTTGGTCGAAAGCGGATCAGCGATCCTTCTTTGAATTGTCGCCATGAGAGGACTCCATGAGTATGTTCAAACCAATCAAACCATTGTATGGCATCTCCTTCAAGATTTATAGCTGCAATTTCTACCATAGATGCATCTGCGGTTTTGTGGTACCGAAAATATCGCTCCGCGCGCGAGATCCAACCAATCGGGTCTCCTTCTTCCCATCTAGGGAAGTCCACCCTCATGCGTGGATAGTGAGGATCGGTCATAGAGCCTCCTCTCTCTTGGAGGTCATCTCTTCGATTAGAGCTTTCCCCTTGATGTGATTTCTTTGGGCTCGGTGGTCGACCCAAACTAAGTTCGACAAAGAGAGTCGAATCTTCTCCTCCATTAGTGTCTCTCGAAAGCTTGAATTTAGCATCAATTGCCTCCTCGGATGCCATAGCATATGTCTCCAAATCTGTAATATTAAGATCTCTCTTTTGTTGCCGGGTTAAAGGCATGAATTATTTGAGGGAAGTGGTGGCCGAAATGGTTTGTGGATTGGTGGATGTAGGCTGCGGTTTAGGCTTGTTTTGTGGCTGTTTTGGGTGCTGTTTGGGGCTGCGATTTGATGGAGTTTTGGACTGAGATGGTAGTGGATGAAGGTTAGGGAAGAAAGTTTTAGATCTGTGGTAGCTCACAGCAAAGATTTGACAAAAATCAATAGAAATTGCTGCCTATGTGCGCTGTCTCGTAAGAGCAGAATTGTCGTCGAAGAAATATCGGTTTCTCGATGAAATTTCCAGCGAAATCAGGGGTTTGAGGAGGGGTTTGATGGTAGAATCTTAGTTTAGATAGTAACAAGGATAACAAATTGGATCAAGAAATTTTGGCAGCAAAGCAGTAAAGAAATCGGTGCAAGTTGCGATAGCAGAATTCTCGTCGAAAAATTTCAGCGATTTGCGACGAGAGAGATTGCAGCAACACACGAATTTGTTTTGTGATGAATTCCACAATAGATCAATCATGGATGGGAGCCAAGATGATCTATGAGGTGCACAAAAATTTCGTTAAAAAGGATAACAATTAGATCGATTAAAGGCAGCAACACGCGGCTGAAATTTTCTGCAGCAATCCTTCGTTCGCAAAGATGGTAACTTTCGCGGCGCAAGGAATTTGCAGCAAGTGATCGATAGAAAAACTTCTTTTGATATTTTAGATGAAAAATTGCAGCAGCAAAGGTATTGGTGGTAGAAAAATACCAGATCTCGATGCAATTGGAGGTGGCGATGATGAGATCGATTTGATCTGTCGAGGAGATGACGGTGGAGATGATGACGTCAAGAGCAATTGTGGGAATTGCTTGGCTGATGGTGGGCGGCAGAGATGGCAGCAAAAGCAGCAAGATCGCTGCTCGATACCAGATGATAGAACCCGGAGGAATTCTATGGAGATTGATCTTTGAGGGGATCAACCCTTGGAGCGCTATAGGGGTTCCACCCTCCAAGTAACTGGTGGCTGCAATTGTAGATTGATCTTTCTTATTCCAAAGAGGTGGAGGCTACAAGCTTATATAGAGCTCCAAACCCTAACCCTAGGGGTTGCTTCCTAAGTGAACTACCCAATTTGCCCTCAACCTTAGCGGGCCCAAGAACAAGGGGCGGCTAAGAAGCCCAAAGACCCAAATATAAACCCTAGCCTCTCTTCTTTATAGGATAGAGGTGGCTAGGTGGGGTTTATTACATTCTCACAGGGTTTTCATTAGCTGCTACATGGTTGAGTAGGACCTAACCCTGCTAGGGTCCTATCACTCTAGTTGTCGCAACACCTACCATATGTATGTGAATCTCGAGGACTAATATCAAGTTGGCCGTGAATCATACCTGTCAAAACATCTTCAGACTTAGTGAATTATTATCTCTATAATAATTCACTCGACTAATCAACTATAGATGTACTAGGCTACTACGTCATAGTCTCCATACGATACAAGGGAATCCAATCTTTTGGACCTATCTATCCTCAGTTACTATGTATTTATAGTCTCTCATCTATCTAATATCCTAAAGACCGTATATCGGGCATGGTGCTATCAGGCCCATACGATTTTTACTCGAGTCTCGCTCTAATCAGATTCTCCTAGAGAACTCTTTCTCTCTCAATCCAAATGACCCTAGCTAAGGATTTATCTAAGCAAGAACACATGAAATATTCTTCTCATGATATTGAGAGTGGATGATCTTCTATTAACACTCAATAGCCCTCGTAAGGTTAGCTACTATTCCTAATGACCGATTGTACTAGATCTGGAACTTCCAAACCTACAAGTCTGGTATCAAAGAGCGGAGTACTCAAATAGGACATTCTTGGTGTCTCAAGTCTAAGGACCAGATACACTATTGAGACTACGGAATCACAGTCTGACGTATGGTATTAATAACTATCCAGCATTCCGTAAACAAATCAATCAGTGAACTTATTCTCCAATAAGCCTGTATCCTTAGTGTCAACACACGAGTAGCTATGAGACCAATCACCTCCATCATATGGATGGGTATATAGCACACTGATCTATCCGGTTATCTCGATATCCCTTCCGAGTAATCTATGATCAGGATTATTTAGGGTTTGTGCTTAAAGGTGAATCGGTCTCATTATCATGATCTCATCACGATCTGATTCTCATTACATAGATCCAAGGACATCACAATATATATCCAGATAATATGAGAAAATATTAATAATCATAAATAAAGAGATTGACAAACGTATTACAGGTGTCATCACTCACGTGATTGGCTTGTAGGACACTTATAACTAGCAGTAGATGCAACAAAAATAGATATAATCAACAATATCGATAGTAGTCGATGATGAGTTCCAATATATTAGCATCACCAATCATCTCTCTCCTCTTCTTTCTCCTTTTCTTTGATTTCAGCTTTTTGTTTTGCCTTTGCCCTATCATAAGCCTAATTGAAAGAGGAAGCCCCAACAAAAAAAAAAGTCTAATATTTTGGGCTTCTATCTATAGGCACCCCAATATGGGGACTTAAGCTAAGAATGCCCCTTTTTGTAAATATCATTTTTTTTGTATATGTATGAAAGTTATATTTTTAAAATCTGAAAATTGTATTTGTAGAATATGGAAGTTTCAATCATATATAGTTGTGTTCCCTTATATTGTTATTTTCTTAAATAGATTTCTAATTTAAACAGGATAGTTGATTAGGATTTTCATGTAGTGTTGTAATCCTAATATATTAGGACATCGCAATATTACTGCTAATATTAGAATGCTGTGTTTTAAATTACGGGATTTAGATACTTTCTATAAATTTAAAATCTAATTTATGATGAGGTAACGAAGGAACCTATTTGTTCCGTAAGAAATTGCTTCTAATCACACAATTTTATGCATGAAAGAAGAGAATCAGCAACAAATGACAAATGTGATGGAAACTCAATAGTTCATATTTTTAGCATGATTTTTTAACAAACGTGATAGAAATTCTCTATTTGCAGTGATAACTTTGCCTTTCTCCATTAACTTCATAGTTTTCTTGAGCAATGCCAATGAGCTATAATTTGGTTTGGAGCTTAATGATTAGAACAATTGAACTAAGTCCAACAGAGCATATTTTGATATCAATAATGATCACGAACAGATGTGTTTTGACAACAATATTGACAAAAAGGATTGATCTCAATACTATTCTCTGCAGACAAAATAAATAGCAACATCCACATCAACTTGGAAGTTGCCGCTAACAGGTTTTAGCATCAAAATAGCTAATCTGTGAAGCCCAAAATATTTAAGAGATCATTGGCATAATAAATTTTAATTAATATGCATCTCCGGATCCAGTTTAGTTTTTCTTCATGTTTGAGTTACATTTTGGTATCAATGAGCCTGCTTATCAGAGACAAGGGGAGTATGGCTTGGAAGAGAAAGACTCTTTCAAGCCATATCTCAATTGATATAGTTCCTGAGTCTTAATAAACTTAATAATTCTGTTTAGTTTGTTTTTCTTTTTATATCTCAAATGGTTTTGGTTTAATCATTTATAGACTGGGATGACATTCTGTATGATCAGACCATTTTTATGCATTACTTTGAGATGCATAAACATCTGATATAATTTTGGCCTTTTAGGTCTCACCAAAGCTAATCTAAGATATCACTCTTGTTGACCAGGATTCCAAGAGAGCTGCTATTTGGACTCTAAATTCTTGATGTTGGCATGGATTGTAAGTGATTAGAGTGTTGTGTCGCATATGAGCATAACCATCTCATTCACTGTGCCATTTGATGATTTTATTTACTTGATCTTGGAGATCTCAAGTCAAACAAAACTGGCAGAAATGAATACTTAGTACTAACTCTAAAATCTTGAAGACAACATAAAGATAAAATTGAAGTAGACTGAGTTTTTCTTTCTGTACATCTGTCTCTGTCAAGGCTTAATTGCATGATATGAATTGTAGTAGAACACTTCCTCTAAAAGCCAGAGCTGTAGCTTGGCTAGAAGAAAATGTAATGCATAATGCATGAGGGTTGATCTTATTTTGTTAGGAATCATTCTTTGGACTCTAAATTTTACAGGTCACATAGATCAGTTTATTTATTTCTTGCTTAAAATTTTCATTTCATTTTCTTGAAAAGCATATTATAACTTGTTTTTAAGGAGTGTGCCACCACTCAATTGAGTGCTGACAGAATTTTCATACTCCTTGCTTCAACATTTAAAGTCAAAATAATTATTTATTTATAATAATGATAAGCTTGCTTCTTTTCGACTTGGATGATGAAAATTATCTCTTTGGTTGTGAATGTAAGATTCTTATGAAAATTTTCTACTCGAGGTGTGGAGGTCGAGTGTCGACCCCATTGCTGTCTAATGGGTAGAGGTTGGAAGCCGTCGATCCCCACATGATCGAGTTACAAATGTCTGACCTCGACACCCTCCTTTGCTACTAAGATGGGGAGGTCAGGCGCCCTGACCTCCTCGCTATCCTTGGTGGGGAGGTCAGGTGGTACCTCGACCCTCTTTAGGCGACCTAAGGTAAGTTGGTTGAGAACCCCTACTACCCCTTAGAAAAGGGATCAAAAAGAATAAAATTAACATGTCAAATGGATCAAACGTTAATTTTCAAGACCCTCACCAATGAGCTCCCGAAGCATGCCTTCAAAGGAGTTAAATGATAGAGAAGATATCGATGACCAATCATCATTCGACATATGGCTTCTACTTGGTGTACAAACTATAAGGAGACCAAAGTTATCCCCCACTGGTCTATCTATGTGGATATGGGTCCAAAGCAAATAGTTATAGGTTATATCTACCCTTATTACCTACGTGGGTAAAAGGTCGATTTGAGATTGTTAGAGATGGTTAAAGGTCGCTTTCTTATAAAATATACTATATTAAAATATTTTATCTATTTACTATCAGGTATAAAATCTTACTTTCAATAGGGTTACATAGATCATTTTTTATCATTCATTATCACACTCACTTGCATCAAGTTACTAACTTAGGCATTCAAGGGATCGGGTCAGGAAACTCCTCTCAACCTCAGTCTTCATATAGGTGGTACTTCCAAAGCTTGATGTTTTTATCTCGGAAGCATCTTAGTCACACTTTGAAATCCTTGTGCATGCAAGTCAGAATCATGTTGCGCTGACTAGAACATCAATGATATTTTCTCATAATAATATTAATCTTAATGTTGAGATCATGACCGAATGCATATATCATAAAAGTGATGTATCATCTTAAGTTGGAATATGATAATAGAACATTAGATCAAACAAAACTATTGATGTCCCACTATGATTGTTACTGAAAGAAGAAGAAAAAAAAACCTGTTGCCATCACCATAGAGATATAGATTATGTTAAAAATTATTTACAAATATTAATATCCATGAAAAACATCAAAATATAGATAATAATATCCCAATGTATTGAAACAAAACTATTTAAGATATAAGAAACAAACAAAACTAAAGAGAAAAATAAGTTATTGAGATTCATGAAATACATCAAAGAAGTTATAATCCACTATTTGTAGTACAGGGATAGTAAGACTTAGTTATTATCTAAGGTGGTAAAAAAAAACTAAAATAAGGATGGTATAAACCACATGGTTAAAATGTCAGTGTACATCCTTTCAAGTTCATTATGTGGTATTGGCCTCAAAGAGGCATTCTTGAACTCATATATTTACATCTTACAAAGTACATTTTGTTCATCATGACTCATCATATAAATGTGAGGTGCATAGATAGTATCATGTTTTTCATGAGGGTATTCAGTAATTGGCACTGTGATGGAGCGAGAATTAATGCCGAAGAAAAGTATGTGGTTGCCTATGCTCTTTACCTCCTCGAACGTTGGTAGTAGACCGTTCATATTTAACTTTTGGATCTTTAAATTTTTTGTCACCAAAATCATTAAATTCTCTATCCCATAGTCATTAGGGTCCCCAATCATAATGTTTTGAAGGATTAAAAGCTCTCCTGATAACTCCACAAATTCCCAAAATGGGCAATTATTTTGGATTGATGATCGATGATTGCCACTTCCTCAAATAAGGAATTGAACATGAAGATCTGTCCTTTATTATTTACAGTATAAAAGCTTCCTTTGAATTAAATGACATCGTAATATAAACTCGTGCTTTCCACTATGGTCCATTCATCATCCTCACCTACACGGATATATAAAAGAATATTGCCTGGGGCATAGATAATGCAGATGATGCATTGCTGATCTTTTATTGAGGGGCTCGAAGACATTGCAAACTTCAACGATGGTGGTCCAAGATACCTAAAATCACTATGGAGCCTTGGCAGATTGATATGAGCACTTGTGAGAGGATTTAGAATAGTAAGGAGCAAAGAAGTTTTGTGAAAGAAAATTAGCCATTCGTCATATGAGCCAACGATATCTCTATCATTTACTGGAAGTTGAATCCAATGTAATTTGTTATCTGATAAGAAGAAGAAGGTGAGACCACTAATGTCATCGTCATAACTTGAGAGCAACCATGGGAGTTGGGGAGGATGCTTGCGAAGGTTGCTAGAATGCCATGCCTTGCAGACGCCACGAAAACGGATATCATAAAAAATATTGATAGCGAGTTGATCGATGATGAGTTCCAATATATTAGCATCAAGATTTAATCAATGAACTCTCTCCTCTTCTTTTTCCTTTTCTTTGATTCCAGCTTTTCTTTTGCCTTTGCTCTTAAAAAGTTTATATATGGTGAAAGGTGAAACTCTATCCTAAAACCTAATTCAAGGAGATATATAGGATCATTTACCGCCCAGAAAAAGAAGTCTAATATTTTTGGCTTCTATCATTTTTTTGTAAATATCAATTTTTGTATATATATATATATATATATATATATATATATATATATATATATATATATATATATGAAAGTTATATTTTAAAATCTGAAAAATGTATTTGTAGAATATGGAAGTTCCAATGGTATATAGTTGTGTTCCCATATATTGTTGTTTTCTTAAATAGCTACATTTCTAATTTAAACAGGATAATTGATTAGGATTTTCATGTATAGTTGTAATCCTAATATTTTAGGTCACTTGCAATATTACTGCTAATGTTAGGATGCTGTGTTTTACAATATGGGATTCAGATACTTTCTATGAATTTGAAATCTCATTTATGACGAGGTAACGAAGGAAACTATCAGTTCTGCAAGAAATATCTTCCAATCACAAAATTTTATGCATGAAATTAGGAAATCAGCAAATGTGATGGAAACTCAATACTTCATTATTTTTAGCATGATTTTTTAACAAATATGATAGAAATTCTCAACTTGCAGTGATAACTTTGCCTTTCTCCATTAACTTCAAGGTTTTCTAGAGCAGTGCCAATGAGTTATAGTTTGGTTTGGAGCTTAATAATTAGAGCAATTGAACTAAGACCAACAGAGCATATATTTTGATATCAATTATGATCTCGAACAGATGTGTTTTGACAACAATCCTGACAAAAAGGACTGATCTCAATACTATTCTCAGCAGCCAAAATAAATAGCGACATCCGCATCAACTTGGAAGGCGCCGCTAGCAGGTTTTAGCATCAAAATAGCTAATATGTGATGCCCAAAATATTTAAGAGGTCATTGACACAATTCATTTTAATTAATATGCATCAAGCAGTCTACTTATCAGAGATAAAGGGGTGTATGACTTGGAAGAGAATGGCTCTTTCAAGCCATTACCATACAGTGATGAGAGTGATAGGATTCGTATTAAATACCTTTAATCTTAATTTAAGTCTTGATAGGGGAAGTTCTAGCATTATCAGCTCCGCCCACCATGTAGGTTGAGAAAGCAACGCCTAAGCATCAGCATGAGGTCCTACAACTATCAGTAGGAGGTCACAATGCTTATCTCAACTTCCCATAATAGGCTCGCCAAACTCTCTCCTGGCACCATGTGGTATTGGCCTAAAAGATGCATTCTCTAAATTGTCTTTGTCAACTGAAATAGCATTGTCTTTGGACTAGCAAACAAATGTGATAGAAATTCCATAATTCATTTTTTCAGCATGATCTTCAACAAATGTTATTGAAATTCTCTACTTGTAGTGGCAACATTGTCTTTGTCGATTGGTTTCAAGATTTTTTTTTTATAGTATGAGTTGTCTTTCGATTTGAAGCTTAACAATTAGTGCACCTCTATTCTTATAGCTCATGAAGTTCTAGTTTTTCTTTTCACTTGAAGTTTGAAGGAAGGTCGTGGGAAGGAAAAAAAAAGGATACTATTTTGTTTTGGAAGTCTCTACTTAGTTGACCCGATTGAAAAACCTTTCTAATCTTAATTTTATACACGAAAATCATGTGTTAAAGTTGTTAGATGTGATCAAAGGTTGTCTCTTCACCTATGTGGACAAAAGGTTGAATTGAAGTTGTTATAGTTAGTTAAAGACTACCTCATCACAGAATATTTTGTTTCTTTACTACCAGGTATAAAAGCTCACTTTTAATAGGGTTACAAGATCACTTTTTATCACATTACTATATTCACATATCTCTGGTTATTAACTCGGACATCGAGGGGATTGAATCTGGAAACTTCTTTCATCCTTGGTCATCATATAGGTGGCACCTTAAAAGCTCTGTGTTTTCACCTTGGAGGCACCTTGGCCACATCTCGGACATTCCTATGCACATGGACGAAAATCACATTGAGCAAACCAAAATGTCAATAATATTTTCTTATAACATTTTAGTACTAGATAGAGAGCTCAAAGTCACTGGAATGCTAGCTCGTCGATCCTCTTGATGAATTCTTAATTAAAGAGGCTTTACCTCAAGCATTACTTTCACTCGAGAGGATAGCTTCTCTACATTTATGCTCGAGCTACTATTAAAAAGTGCCTAAGAATGGAAAGCGACCTAGAGAAAACCTTCAAAGAGGAAGAAATAGAGTATCTTAACATAAATCACAATGATGCATTAGTTGTTTCTATAAGGTTGATTAATCTTAACCTAGATTAATGTTTCTATATTAATAACTCTATTAATACCCTATATTTTGAAGCTTTACGAAAATAGATCGTCCATTAACAATCTTACCTCAATAATTTTTACACAATAGGATCCACTAGCAACTCCATCTAGCCTCATGGGACGATGAACTTGCATGTTAAATTTGGAGATGATCCCTAATCCAAAACAATATCGACTAAATTCATAGTGGCTAATGTTGGAAAACCATAGCAGAGCATCACAAATGCAGTAGAATAACATAAAACAAAAATCCTAGATTTTCTATAGAAAAAGGTTTCTCGTCATCGTGCAAAGATTGATATACAAAACTTGCAAAATCAAAAACTACGCGTCTATGAAAGATGTGTTACTTAGGGAGATTGTATATCTTTGAAAATTTTCAGATCTATAGGAAATGATAAAGGAGGTTAGATGTCCTTCTCTCTAACAGTGATTAACATTGTATATGCGGTGAAGATGCTCTTCAAATCATTGCACGATCTTCCTCTCAAAGTGCACCACATGATTAAGAAGTGGTCGACCCTTCTTACCACACATCCTAAACTAGGGCTGTCGGCTGAGGAGGAGAGAAAAGGAGTATAGGAGGTGGCAGCCAAAAAGGGTCTAACCTACGCTCTTTTAGTTTTCTCCTATTTATAGAGATATCTATCAACTTAACCCTAATAAATCCTATCATATTGGATATTGAATCTCCATCCAACTATCCAATTCTCTTGAATTAGTGGATCTCTACTTAATAATCTCTCATTGACTCTTATTGGATCTTATCCACAATATTCAATAATTCAGGGGCTTATGTTGAGGTTCCTCCACCTAATGCAATATCTCAACTAGTTAGTAACTCAACTGCCACTAGTACAGCCTTTTGTTGAGGTTCCTCCACCCAATATAGTATCAACATCTCAAAAGTGCCTAAGGCCCATTGAACGATCATCCAATTGGGCACCTCGCTTCCTTACTGTGGAGTTTACTAGACAACTGCATCATCTTTCTACACCACCTGAGTATAAAACCTAGTCAGTAGACCCAACGGATGGTTCCTTGAGGATTGAACTATGACAAATGAATCGACGCTTGGAGGAAATATGTAAAGAATTCTAATAATCTAAAGGGGAAGGACCAGCCAACCCCATCTTCTCATTCACCCAAGATATCAAAGAGGAGCCAATCTTAGCCAACTTCTGGCTCCTATTATTGAAGGCCTTTGATGGTAGCACTGACTCGGTAAAGCACATTACCACTTTCTATATGCAAATGCCATTATACGACACTTTAGGCATATTGATGTGTAACACAGTCCTTGTTGGAAAATCCTATGGGGCGACATCACATGCACAGTGGAAGAACAAAAAAAAACCCACAGATTTCTCGTAGAAAGGTTCCGTCATCGTGCGAAGATCGATGCGTCAAAACAAATCCGCAAAAACTACATGTGTGAAAGAAAGTACCTAGGGAGATCGTATATCCCTGAATCCTTGTAGATATATAGGAAGGATGAAGGAGGTCAAGCGTCCTCCTTTCTAGAGGTATCTATAGAGCAAGGACTATGACGATGCACCTCTTTGGGGAGAGGAGAATAGGAGGTGGCCACAAAAAAGAACTCCCCAGCCTATAGAACTTTGGTTCCCTCCTATTTATAGAAGCCTCATGTAAACCCTAATGGATCTTGCCCTGTTGGGTATTAGATCTCCATCTAATTAGCCAAGCCTCTTGGATTAGTGGGTCTCTACCCAATAGTCTCTTATTAGCAATTATTGGATCTCATCTTAGGATCCAATAATTCAGGGGCTTAATGAATATCAAATAAGATAGGGGCTCTAACGGATATCTCATATCCGAACCTCTACTCATCACAACACCTACCATATCTGTGTGACCCTCTAGACCCAATATCGAGCTGGCCATGAGTCATACTTGTTAGAACTCCTTCTGACTCAGAGAATTATTATCTCTATAATAAGTCATCCTTGGTGTCTCAAGTCTAAGGATTAGATACACTGTTGGGACTATGGAATTACTATCTGACGTGAGGTATCAATAACCATCCAACATTCCGTATGCGGATCAATCAGCGAAACCATTTCCCAATGAGCACCTGCACTATACCCTTAGTATCCCCACACGAGTAGCTATGAGAATAGCTATCTCCATTATATGGATGGGTATACAACACACCAGTCTATCCGGTTATCTCGATGTCCCTCTCGAATAACCTATGACCAAAATTATTTATGGTCTGTGTTTAAAGGTGAATCGGTCTTATTATTGTGATCTCATCATGATCCAATTCCTATTGCACAGATCCAATGACATCACAATATATGTAACACGCAAGATAAAGTGATAAAATCTCTAATAATAAGCAAATAAAAAGAGTGCATATTGAGTCACAAGTACCATCACTCATGTGATTGGCTTGTAGGGCACATATGACTAGCAGTCCTTACCACATTAAAAGACCTAGCATGAGAATGGTACGTGCTGGTCATATGTGCCCTGTAAGCCAATCACGTGGGTGATGACACGTGTGACTTAACATGCACTCTATTTGCTTATTATTATTTGGCACTTTATCACTTTGTCTTGTGTTGTATATATTGTGATGTCCATAGATCTGTGCAATGGGAGTCGGATCATGATAAGATCCTGATAATAAGACCGATTCACTTTTAAACAAATCCTAAATAATTCCAGTCATAGGTTACTCGAGAAAGACATCGAGATAACCAAGCAGACTAGTGTGTTGTATACCCATCCATATGATAGAGGTGACTAGTATTATAGCTGCTTATGTGGGGACACTAAAGATACAATACAAGTGCTCATTGGAGAATGCGTTCACTGATTGATCCACTTAAGGAATGCTAGATGGTTGATAAGACCTTATTGTTAGATAATGATTCTGTAGTACTAGTAGTGTATCTAGTCCTTAGACTTGAGATACTAAAGATGTCCTGTATGAGTACTCCACTTTTTGATACCAGACTTATAGGTTTGGAAGCTTCAAATCTAGTATAATTAGTCATTGGGAGTGGAAGCAAATCTTATGAAGGCTATTGAGTGTCAATAGAAGACCATCTACTCTCTGTATCATGAGAGGAATATCCAATGTATTCTTACTCAAGCAAATCTTTTACCAAGGTTGTTCGGATTGAGAGAGAAAGAGTTTTATAGGAGAATCCAATTAGAGCGAGATTTGAGGAGAGACCATATGGGCCTGATAGCACTATGCCCAGTATAGGGTGTCTGGGATATTAGATGGATGAGGGACTATAGGTACATAGTAACTGAGGACATATAGGTCTAATGGATCAGATTCCCCTGTATCGTTTGGGGACTACGACGTATTGGCCTAGTATGTCCGCAGTCGATGAATCGAGTGAATTAATATGGAGATAATAATTCATTGAGTCAGAAGGAGTTCTAACAAATATGACTCATGGCCAACTCGATATTGGGTCTAGAGGGTCACACACATTTGGTAGGTGTCGCGACGAGTAGAGGTTCAGATACGAGATATTCGCCGGAGCCTCTATCTTATTGGATATCCATTAAGACTCTAAATTATTGGATCCTAGGATGAGATCTAATAAGAGCTAATAAGAGATTATTGGGTAGATTGATCTCAATCAATACTATTCTCTGTAGCCAAAATAAATAGCGACATCGGCATTAACTTTGTAGGTACCGCTACTAGGATTTAGCATCAAAATAGCTAATTTGTGAAGCCCAAAATATTTACGAGGTCATTGGCACAATTTATTTTAATTAATATGCATCTCTAGATCTAGTTTAGTTTTCCTTCCTATTTATTTCCTTACTTCAAAATTTTCCTTTTGTTTTCTTGAAAAGCATATTATAACTTGTTTTTAAGGAGTACGCCACCACACAATTGAGTGTTGATAGCATTTTCATACTCCTTGCTTCAACATTTAAAGTCAAAATAATTATTTATTTATAATAATGATAAGCTTGCTTCTTTTTGACTTGGATGATGAAAATTATCTCTTTGGTTGTGAATGTAAGATTCTTATGAAAATTTTCTACATAAGGTGTGAAGGTCGAGTGTCATCCCCATTGCTACCTAATGTGTAGAGGTTGGAAGCCACCGACCCCCACATGATTGAGTTGTGAATGTCTGATCTTGACACCCTCCTTTGCTACTGAGATGGGGAGGTTAGGGGCCCTGATCCCCTCGCTATCCTTGGTGGGGAGGTTAGGTGGTACCTCAACCCCCTTTTGGTGGCCTAAGGTAAGTTGGTTGAAAACCCCTACTCCCCCTTAGAAAAGTGATCAAAAAAACATAAAATTAACATGTCAAATGGATCAAATGTTGGTTTTCAAGACCCTCATCAATGAGCTCCCGAAACATGCCTTCAGAGGGGTTAAATGATAGAGAAGATATCTATGACCAATCATCATTCGACATATGGCTTCTACCTGGCGTATAGATTATAAGTAGACCAAAGTTATCCCCCACTGCTCTATTCATGTGGATATGTGTCAAAAGCAAATAGTTGTAGGTTATAACTACCCTTATTGCCTACATGGGTAATAGTTGTAGGTTATATCTACCCTTATTGCCTATGTGGGTAAAAAGTCGATTTGAGATTGTTAGAGATGGTTAAAAGTTGCCTTCTTATAAAATATACTATATTAGAATATTTTATCTATTTGCTATCAGGTATAAAATCTCACTTTCAACAGGGTTACATATATCATTTTTTATCATTCAATATCACACCCACTTGCATCAAGTTACTTAGGCATCCAAGGGATCAGGTCAGGAAACTCCTCTCAACCTCAGTCTTTATATAGGTGGCACTTCCAAAGGTCGATATTTTTATCTCGGAAGCATCTTAGTCACACCTTGAACATCCTTGTGCACGCAAGTCAGAATCATATCAGGCTGACTAGAACATCAATGATATTTTCATATAATAATATCAATCTTAATGTTGAGATCATGACCGAATGCATATATCATAAAAGTGATGTATCATCTTAAGTTGGAATATGATAATAGAACATTAGATCAAACAAAACTATTTATGTCCCACTATGATTGTTATTGAAAGAAGAAGAAAAAACTTATTGCCATCACCATAGAGATATAGATTATGCTAAAAATTATTTACAAATATAAATATCCATGAAATACATCATAATATATATAATATTATCCCAATGTATCAAAATAAAACTATTCAAGATATAAGAAACAAACAAAACTAAATAGAAAAAAAAGTTATTGAGATTCATGAAATACATCAAAGAAGTTATAATCCACCATTTGTAGTACAAGGATAGTAAGACTTAGTTATTATCTAAGGTGGTAAAAATATATACTAAAATAAGGATGGTACAAACCACATGGTTAAAATGTCAGTGCTCAATCCTTTCAAGTTTATTATGTGGTATTGTGTTAGGACTCTAGCTATGAGAGTTCTAATTTAATTTCATTGATGAGGGCATTTATGTAAATCCTATCTAGCCGACCCTTATTAAAGAGGTGAAGAGGCCGCCTAGGTTAGGATTAGGTTACTTCTTAGAAAAGGAATCCTATTAGAAATAGGAGTCCTATTAAAGAAAGAGTCATATTAGAAGTAAGAGTCCTATTAGAATTAGGAGTCCTACTAGAGAAGGAGTCCTAATTAGAAGTACGAGTTATTTAGAAATAGGAGTCTTGAGTAAGAGTTATATTAGGAGTTAGGGTTTAGAAGCCCTATAAATAGCCATGTATTCACCCTCTTTTCATCAAGGAATAGATCAATCTTTAAGCAGCCTTTGAGCAGCAACTTAGAGGAAGGAACCCCTATAGAATACCAAGGAAGTCGATCTCCTATAGAGATCAACCCATGCTTAGAATCTACAAGGGTTCTAACACTTGGTCAAAGTAGCATTCTTGGCATCTCGCTGCCCTTCCACAGTCATCCACCAGTCCTCCACAACCACCCAAAGCAATTCCCACAATTGCTTAGAAGATCATCGCTGAATTCCACTGTCATCTCCACCACAGCAGATCATCCTTTGATCTTTCCATGAATTACAACAGGTTTTGGTTATCTACCTTACTACTACTGTAATTTAGTTATCCTTATTCAAAAAATCTAAAAAATTCATTCCTATATTGCTGCATAAACTTTTCATCGTAAAGTTTTCATCTCTACAATGAAAGTTACACTATAGAATTTCAGCCATATAGCACTATATTTTTGATCTTGCTACTACGTTTTTTCTATCCAAATCTCTGCAAAATTTTTACGACAGCTTTGACACTTCCTAATAGTAGTTTTCCCTTTGGTTTTATCAAAAAATTCTCAATATAAATCACTTATCTTTTACATCCAAGCTGCTGCACTTTAGACGTAAAAATATGTTACAGTACCTCTTTATGATCCTCAATTTTACTGAACATCTTGCTGTCATTTCTTTCTACAAAATTTTTAACAGCATTACCTCTCCCTTACCATTAGATTCCCTTTAAGTTTTGCTTGAATCTCTATTAAAAATTTCTTAAAAAATTATATATTTACTACTAAAATTTATTTGGCAAAATTTATATCGAATGTTACTTTCACTACTACCGAACGTCGGATAATGCTATGGTGGAGATTGCTGTCATCCACCTTAAAGGAGATGCTATTCAATGGTACAATTGGTTGGAATATAATCATAAGGCTCAGAGGTAAAATCAATTTAAGAACGCACTGCTGAACCATTTTAGACCTACAGAGTATGAAAATATCGACGACCATCTCGTAAAGATTCGATAAACCTCTATGATTCAAGAGTACCAAACCAGGTTTGAGAAGCTATCCTACTTTGCTTATGATTGGACTAATCATTAATTGTTAGGAATATTCCTCGAAGGACTCAAGCCAAAGATAAAATGGAAAGTTAAGGCGCGGCAACCCCGTACCATGATGGCTGCGATTTCTTTTGCAAGAATACAAGAAGAACAATTTCACCAAGATGTTCGTGTTAGGATCAAAAGGCACTAAGAGGGGGTGAATTAGTGCAGCGGATTAAACTTGTATTCTTGAAACCGATTTAAAGAAACACAAGTTAAGTAGGAAGATTTCGATTAACGAAAGAGAACTTGAAAGTAATTGCTTGTGAAAAGGAACTAACTATGAACTTAAAGCCAAGAAATGAAATGATTCAGAAATATAAACACTCACACATTTAAGGACACAATGATGTATAGTGGTTCGGTCAAATGACCTACATCCACTCTTGAAGCCTTTGCGATGAGGCTCGCTCTTCCACTAGCAAGTCCTTTGAAGGAAGGATCAAACACCCTTTTACAACCCTTTACAAGATGTTCACACTTGTACAAGATCTCTCAAGAAGAAGAAAGGTGAACACTTAGCAAAGAATACAACACTTTTCAAAGACTCTTCAAAAGCTCAAGACTCAAACTTTTTGCTCAAAAGGGTTCCCTTTCAAATTTGAAAAGGAAGGGGTATTTATAAGCCTCAAAGTGATTCAAATTTGGAGCCCAAACATGGAGCCAAAATTTGAATCCTTTGAACCGTCTTGATCAACTCTTGGCCCGACACCCAGCGGTTCTACCGCTTGACCCAAAGCGGTGCTACGCTGGCTTTCCACCAGCGGTACTACCGATGCCGGCGGTGCTAGCGCTGAACGATATACTCGCTTCAGCAGCGGCGGTGCTACCGCTGCTTCTGATAACTGCTCGAAAAGACTCATCGAGCATGCACGCCATCTTGTGTCTTCTTGGCGGTGCTCCTGACCATCTTCTTTGGCGAGCTACGCGAACCGGTCTTTGGCGTGTATCGCCGACCTAAGCTCTGCTGGTAGAACTCGCCCGGCCATTCTTGGAGTTACCGCCCCAATTCTTCTTTGGCGCGTGCACCGCTTGACCTATTCTTCTTTGGCGAGAACTACCGCCTAAATGACCATTCTTAACGCTGCTGGCTACCGCTTGCCGATTCTTTGGACCTTCTGGCTTTGGCTACTACGCCGGCATGCATGCAACGTGCATGCATGCACACAAGCGATATGCATGCTTTGGCGGTGCTAATGACCAAAGATGCATGCAACGTGCATGCATGCAAGAACATCTTCTTTGGCGCGTGCAACCGCCAAAGATGCATACACGTAGCTTGATTGGAGTTTGGGCCAAAATTTTGGCCCAAACTCATCATCTAATCAAGGCCCAATGGGGCCCCACTTTGGGTTATCTAATCCTAACCCAAAATACATGCTAACTACGAATTTTAAAGACGTTTCTAAGCTATTACAAAGTCCATGACAACTTCTTGGCGAGCTTAGGTCAACTTCCGGATCTTAGGCGAACAACCCGGAAACCATTCGCGGACTCACGGCAAGCTCGGACTTCACGATGATCTTGGCGAGTTCCCCGAGCTTCTTTGGCAAGCACGATCTTTCTTGGCAAGCTCCGCGAACTTAGAACGAACCTCGGCGAACTTGAAAACCCTTCAAGCTTCCTAGATTCGAAGCGCTCCCAACGAATCTTCGGACTTCCTTTGAACACTCGAACTCCCAACGATTCATCACACTTGTCTTCGGCCCTTTGTTTCGCTTTACGTCTTCATCCCTATCGTAGTCAATCCTGCTCGATAGTAGACCTGCATAACTCAAAACGCAGTTAGACCACAAATCACACTCAATTAGTTTCATCATCAAAATCCGAGATTCAACAGTTCGAAGGATGAGAACCACTCCTAGACCCATAGCATATAAGCCTCCTTCTACTCCTAGCCATCCTTCGCTGCTAAAAAAATTGACAAGAGAAAAACTACGTGACCGATCAGCAAAGCGTCTTTGTTGGCATTGCGACGAGCCGTGGAACCGCGATCATCGCTGCAAAAGGGGCCGCATCCTACTGATTGAACCTCTTGAAGACAGAGAAGGAGGTCTAGGAGCATGAGGAAGAGGTCACGGATGAAGAACAGTAGCCAATTGATATTACGATACATGCCCTTGTCGGTTATGCGAACCCGCATACAATGAAAGTGGGAGGATTTCTGAAGCAACAACCAATCACCATTCTTATTGTCACCGGGAGCACTAATAATTTTATGAACAGTAAAATTGCCATCCAGATGGCTTTACCTATTGAGAATTGTAGTAGGTTTGATGTAAGGTCACAGATGGACGAATTTTGAAGTGTGATCGTAGGTGCCCATGGGTGAAACTATTGCTGTAGGACCAAGAGATAATTCTAGATTTTTTTCTCCTCCCTCTTGATGATTATGAGACTGTGCTTAGCATTGAATGTTTGAAGACATTAGGTGATATTTCCTAGGATTTTTTAAAATTAATTATAAAATTTTACAGTAAGGGGAAACAAGTTATACTGTGTAGGAAACATGGGGACAACGTAACGACGCTTTGCACATAATGAATGGAGAAAGTTTTGCATAAAGCATGCAGTGGCTTTTTGGTACAACTTGAGCAACAATCTAAGGGAGAGCCAATTGAATTTGAAGATCCAAACCTACTTCCCTTACTTGCTGAATTTTCAGATATATTTGAAGAACCACACAGCCTACCTCCTAATCGCCAGCATGATCATCGTATATCGATTCTTCCAGGATAATTTCAAGCAAATACTTGGCCATATCGGTATCCACATCTCTAGAAAGATGAAAGAGAAAGGATTGTAAAAGAGATGCTTGAAATAGAAGTTATTCATCAAAGTTGCAGCCCCTACTCTTCACCGGTGCTTCTCGTACGAAAGAAAGACGGAACATAGCGAATGTGCATTGATTACCGAGGTCTTAACAGCATAACCGTCAATGACAAGTACCCTTTTCCAACGGCATAAGAGTAGATGAATTGCTTGATGAATTAAAGGAAGCATGAGTCTTCATAAAGCTGGACCTTCGATCTGGGTATCATCAAATACGACTGTACGAAGAAGACATATCGAAAACTGCCTTTTGAACGCACAACGATCACTACGAATTTCTGGTAATGCCCTTTGGTCTCACCAATGCTCTCTCCATCTTCCAGAGCCTTATGAATGATATTTTCTGAAGTTATCTTCGTAAGTTTGTGCTGATTTTCTTCAATGATATCCTTATTTACAACCCTTCTCTTGAAAGTCATATTTAGCACTTACGACTTGTTTTGACAATTTTGTGAGAACATGTTCTTTTTGTCAAAAAAACGAAGTGCAACTTTCTTCTACAAAAGATGAAATATCTTGAGCATATCATATCAGAGGAAAGGGTGGCAGTGGACCCCTCTAAAATTGAAGCAATGCAGAACTGACCGACCCCGAGGAATATAAAATCGCTGTGTGGCTTTCTTGGTTTAATAGGTTACTACCGCAAGTTCATGAAAAACTATGAAAAAATCAATGCACCACTTACTTCTTTGCTGAAAAAAGATGCTTTTCAGTGGTCGGACAAAGCCACCATCGCCTTCGACAAACTTAAAGTCACAATGATAACAACACCCGTACTAGCATTAATCGACTTTAACAAGACTTTTTTTATTGAAGCCGATGCCTTCGGAGTTAGAATTGGTGCTGTACTAATGCAAGATGGCTGCCCCTTGCTTATACTAATAAGACATTATCTCCTTTTCATCTCAAGATGACTATTTATGATAAGGAGATGCTCGCAATTGTGCATACGATGTCCAAATGGAGACCCAAATTGATCGGGCAACACATTTAAATTAAGACCGACCATAAAAGCCTAAAATATTTCTTAGAGCAGAAGATATGTTCTCCTGAGCAGCAAAAATGGATAACAAAGCTTCTTGGATATGATTATGAAATAACTTACAAAAAGGAGAAAGATAATGTAGTTGTAGATGCACTTTCGTGGCTACCCAAGCAAGCTAAATTTTCGGTTGTTTCATTTTCGACCAGTGACTTCTTTGAGGATATTAGAAGGGAATGGTAAGATGATTTGGAATTGAGTAAAATCATAAAAAAATTAGAGGAAGCACCAAGCTCCGTTGCTCATTACAATTGAGACTCAAAAGACTTGCAATATAAGGGACGCATTGTGCTTGTGCCAAATTCTACTTGCATAACGACTATCCTTCAAGAGATGCATTCCACACCTAGGGCCGGACACTTCGAGTTCCATAGAATCTATAAAAGAATTAAACAAAATTTTTATTGGGTAGGGAAGAAAAATATTATTACTGAATTTATAGCATAATGTGATGTATGTCAACGACACAAAGGTAAGACAGTGGCAAGTCCCAGAAAGCTTCAACCTCTACTCATCCCAGAATCAATATGGACTGATATATCAATAGATTTCATTGAAGGGCTTCCCTCATCACAAGAAAAAAGTACAATTTTGGTCATGGTTGATCGCCTTACAAAGTATGCTCACTTTTGTGTCATCCGTAATCCCTGCATTGCTTCTAGTATTACTCGATTCTTTATGGAGAATATCATAAAATTACATGAGATGTCGAGATCTATTGTAAGTGATCATGATAGAGTCTTCACGAGCAAATTTTGGACAGAGTTATTCCAAATGCAAGGCACTAAATTAAAGATAAGTACGACATATCACCCATAAAATGACGGCCAAACTAAAGTGGTGAATAGGTGTTTGGAGACATATCTCAAATGCTTCACCAGTGACCGACTAAAAGAATGGACAAGTGGCTTCCTTGGGCTGAGTGGTGGTGTAATACAACTTATCATTCATCCACAAAATGTACTCCCTATGAGTCCATGTATGGTCGAACCCCCCTTGTAATTCTAAAATATGTGTTGGACACTTCTAAAGTAGAACAAGTAGATAGAGAACTACAGGATAGAGACAAAATGCTGAAGTTGCTAAAAGATAATCTCACTGTAGCACAAGCAAGGATGAAACAACAATATGATCAACATAAAAGCGAAAGATAATTTTCAGTAGGAGATTGGGTCTTCCTACGGCTCTAGCCATACAAGCAAGCATCAATCCAAACCAGAGCTTCTATGAAGCTTTCACCTCGGTTCTATGGATCATACTAGATTTTGGAGCGCATTGGAGCAGTAGTATACAGATTGGACTTACCCACCAGCTCCAGAATCCATCTAGTCTTCTATGTATCATGTTTGAAGCTCAAGTTAGGACAACATAAGACAGCCCAAAGCCATCTACTAAATATAACTACCCAAGGAGAGCTCCAGACCCACCCAAGTGCCATTATTGATCGACAGATCATGATTCGACGATGACGACCTACTACTGAAGTGTTAATACAATGGGTGAACCTACTAGCAAAAGATACCACTTGGGAGAACAATGACGACTTGAAGATCAAATTCCTAGAATTCATAGAATGTCAACCTCCAGGACAAGGCTGATTTGAAGAGGGCGGGTTTGATAGGACTCTAGCTATGAGAGTCCTAATTTAGTTTCATTGATAAGGGCATCCATGTAAATCCTATCTATCTGACCCTTATTAAAGAGGTGAAGATGCCAGCTAGGTTAGGGTTAGGTTGCTTCTTAAAAAAGGAATCCTATTAGAAATAGGAGCCCTATTAGAGAAAGAGTCCTATTAGAAGTAGGGGTCATATTAGGGAAAGAGTCATAATAGAATTAGGAGTCCTACTAAAGAAGGAGTCATAATAAGAAATTGGAGTTGTTTAGAAGTAAGAGTCTTGAGTAATAGTCATATTAGGAGTTAGGGTTAAGAAGCCCTATAGATAGCCATGTATTCACCCTCTTTTCATCAATGAATAGATCAATCTTTTAGCGGCCTTTGAGCGGCAATTTGGAGGAAGGAACCCCTATCGAATTCCAAGGAGGCCGATCCCCTATAGAGATTAACTCCAAGCTTAGAATCCGCAAGGGTTCTAACATATTGGCCTCAAAGAGGCATTCTTTAAATCATATATTTCCATCCTACAAAGTACATTTTGTTCATCATGACCCAACTTATAAATGTGAGGTGCATAGATAGTGTCATGTTTTTCATGAGGGTATTGGGTAACCGGCCCTGTGATGGAGGGAGAATTAATGCCGAAGAAAAGTATGTGGTTGCCTATGCTCTTTACCTCCTTTAATGATGGCAGTAGATCGTTCAACTTTAAATTTTGAATCTCTATCTTCTTTGGAACGAAAATCATTAAATTCTCCATCCCATAGTCATTAGGGTCCCTAATCATAATGTTTTGAAGGATTAAAAGCTCTCTTGATAACTTCATGAATTCCCAAAATGGGTCAATTATTTTCGATTGATGATCGATGATCGCCACTTCCTCAAATAAGGAATTGAACATGATGATCTGTACTTTATGATTTACAATATAAAAGCTTCCTTTGAAATAAATGACATCGTAATATAAACTTGTGCTTTCCACTACGGTCTATTCATCATCCTCACTATTAGGACTCTAGCTATGAGTCCTAATTTAGTTTCATTGATAAGGGCATTCATGTAAATCCTATCTAGCCAACCCCTATTAAAGAGGTGAAGAGGCCGGCTAGGTTAGGGTTAGGTTGATTCTTAGAAAAGGAGTCCTATTAGAAGTAGGAGTTCCATTAGGAAAAAAGTCTTATTAGAAGTAGGAGTCCTATTAGGAAAAGAGTCCTATTAGAAGTAGAAGTCCTATTAGGAAAAGAGTCCTATTAGAAGTAGAAGTCTTGTTAAGGAAAAAGTCCTATTAGAATTAGGAATCCTACTAGAGAAGGAGTCCTAATTAGAAGTTGGTGGAAGTAGGAGTCTTGAGTAAGAGTCCTATTAGGAGTTGGGGATTAGAAGCCCTATAAATAGCCATATATTCATCCTCTTTAATCAATGAATAAATCAATCTTTTAGCAGCCTTTGAGCAGCAACTTGGAGGAAGGAACCCTTATAGAGTACCAAGGAGGCCGATCCCCTATAGAGATCAACCCCAAGCTTAGAATCCGCAGAGGGTTCTAACACTTGGTATTAGAGCAATGTTCCTGGCATCTCACTGCCCTTCCATAGCCATCCACTAGCCCTCCACAATCGTGCAAAGCAATTCCCACATTTGCTTAGAAGATCATCGCTGAATTCCGTCGTCATCTCCACCACCGTAGATCATCCTTTGATCTTCCCATGAATTGCAAAAGGTTCTAGTTATCTACCTTACTGCTGCTGCAATTTAGTTATCCTTATTCAAAAAATCTAAAAAATTCGTTCCTATATTGCTGCATAAACTTTTCGTCACAAAGTTTTCATCTCTACAACGAAAGTCGCACTACAGAATTTCAGCCGCATAGCACTGCCTTTTTGATCTTGCTACTACGTTTTTTCTATCCAAATCTCTATGAAATTTTTACGACAGCTTTGACACTTCCTAAAAGTGGTTTTCCCTTTGGTTTTGTCAAAAAATTCTCAATATAAACCACTTATCTTTTACGTCCAAACTGCTGCACTTTAGACATAAAAATCTGCTATAATACCTCTCCATGATTCTCAATTTTGCCAAACCTCTTGCTATCGTTTCTTCTTACAAAATTTTTTACAGTATTACCTCTTCCTTATCAGTAGATCCCCTTTGAGTTTTACTTGAATCTCTTTTGAAAATTTCTGGAAAAAATTACATTTTTACAGTTGAAATTTTTTCGGTGAAAAATCTGGTATTGCACCTTTGTCCTTTTTTCTTCTCCGTAACCAACCAAACCCTAGCCACCTTGCTGCCACAAGCCAAGATGTCTTTAGGGCTTCCCTCTAGCCTTAAGACGCAGCCATCATAACCTAGTTTCATAACCCTAACAGCATAAAAAACCATAGCCCAAAATGGTTAACCATTACAGCTGAACCCTTCAATCACCGATCTATTGTCCGAACCTTCCACCAGCCCATGCCATTAACTCATCAATAGAAAAAAGACAAAGGCATCTATGATCTACAGACATATGCTATGACTTCTCAAGATCCAATTGATGCCAAATTTGAAGCATGGGAATCTCAGATTGAATCATGGCTTGAATCGCGCTTGGAAGACAAATTGAACGCTTTGTTTGGAGAATTCAGAATTGGACAACCATCGAGTCCAACCAAACTGTAGCAAGAAGAGAAGTTAGAAAGGACCCTAGAGAAGGAGGGATAGCCCTCGGACATACTTTAGCCATGCATGAGGATGGACTTCCCATGATGGGAAGAAGGAGACCCAGTAGGGTGGATTTCACGCGCAGAACGTTACTTTTGCTACTACCGAACATCGGATAATGCTATGGTGGAGATTGCTGTCATCCACCTTGAAGGAGATACTATTCGATGGTACAATTGGCTAAAATATAATCATGGGGCTCCGACATGGAATCAATTTAAGAATGCACTGCTGATCCGTTTCGGACCTACGAAGTATGAAAATATCGACGACCAACTCGCAAAGATTCGACAAACCTCTATGATTCAAGAGTACTAAACCGGGTTTGAGAAGCTATCCTACCTTGCTCGTGATTGGACTAACCATCAATTGTTAGGAACATTTATCGAAGGACTCAAGCCAGAGAAAAAAGGGAAAGTTAAGACGCGATAGCCCCGTATCGTGATGGCTGTGATTACTTTTGCCCGAATACAAGAAGAACGACTCAATCAAGATGCTCGGAGGATGAGAACCACTCCTAGAACCTCAACATATAAACCCCCTTCTGCTCCTAGCCATCCTTTGCTGCCCAAAAAATTGACAAGAGAAGAACTACGCGACCGATAAGCAAAGGGTCTTTATTGGCATTGCGACGAGCCATAGAACCACGATCATTGCTGCAAAAGGGGCCACCTCCTATTAATTGAACCTCTTGAAGACATGGAGGAGGAGGTCCAGGAGCATGAGGAAGAGGTCACGGATGAAGAACAGCAGCCAATTGATATTACGATGCATGCACTTGCCATTTACGCGAACCCGCAAATAATGAAAGTGGGAGGATTTTTGAAGCAATAACTGATCACCGTTCTTATTGACACCGGGAGCACTAACAATTTTTTGAACAGAAAGGTTGCTGTCCAGATGGCCTTACCTATTGAGAATTATAGCAGGTTTGATGTTAAAGTCGCAGATGGACGAATTTTGAAGTATGATCGTAAGTGCCCACGGGTGAAACTGTTGCTACAGGACCAAGAGATAATTGCAAATTTTTTCCTCCTCTCTCTTGATGATTATGAGGCCATGCTTGGCATCGAATGGTTGATGACATTAGGTGATGTTTCCTAAAATTTTTTGAAATTAATTATGAAATTTTACAGCAAGGGGAAATAGGTGATACTGTACGGGAAACGTGGGGGCGATGTAACGATAATTTGCACACAACGAATGGAGAAAGTTTTGCACAAAGCATGCAGCGGCATTTTGGTATAACTTAAGCAGCAATCTAAGGGAGAGCCAACCAAATTTGAAGATCCAAACCAACTTCCCTTGCTTGCTGAATTTTCAGATATATTTGACGAACCACGCAGCCTATCTCCTAACCACCGGCACGATCATCGTATACTGATTCTTCCAAGGAAACCTCTTAGCAAATACTCGACCATATCAATATCCACATCTCCAAAAAGATGAAATAGAAAGGATTGTAAAAGAAATGTTTGAAACAGGAGTTATTCGGCCAAGTTGCAGCCCCTACTCTTCACCAGTGCTCCTCGTACGAAAGAAAGATGGAACATGACGAATGTGCGTTGATTACCGAGCTCTCAACGACATAACCGTCAAGGACAAGTATTGTATTCCAGTAGTAGATGAATTGCTTGATGAATTAAAGGGAGCATGAGTCTTCACAATGTTGGACCTTCGATCCGGGTATCATCAAATACGAGTGTGTGAAGAAGACATACCGAAAACTGCCTTTCGAACGCACAACGGTCACTATGAATTTCTGTTAATGCCCTTTGGTCTCACCAATGCTCCCTCCACCTTCCAGAGCCTTATGAATGATATTTTCCAGAGTTATCTTCGAAAGTTTGTGCTAGTTTTCTTTGATGATATCCTTATTTACAGCCATTCTCTTGAAAGTCATATTCAGCACTTACGACTTGTTTTGATAATTTTACGAGAACATGTTCTTTTTGTCAAAAAAATGAAGTGTAGCTTTCTTCAACAAAAGGTGGAATATCTTGCGCATATCATATCAGAGGAAGGGGTGGCAGTGGACTCCTCCAAAATTGAAGCAATGAAGAACTGGCTAACCCCGAGGAACATAAAATCACTGCGCGGCTTTCTCGGTTTAATAGGTTACTACCATAAGTTCGTGAAAGACTATGGAATGATCAGTGCACCCCTTACTTGCTGAAAAAAGATGCTTTCTAGTGGTTGGACAAAGCCACCACCGCCTTCGACGAACTTAAAGTCGCAATGATAACAACGCCAGTACTAGCATCACCCGACTTCGACAAGACTTTTATTATTGAAGCTGATGCCTTCGGAGTAGGAATTGGTGCTGTACTAATGCAAGATGGCTGACCCCTCGCTTATACTAGTAAGGCGTTATCTCCTTCCCACCTCAAGATGACTATTTACGACAAGGAGATGCTCACGTTTGTGCATGCGGTGTCTAATTGGAGATCGTACTTAATTGGGCGATGCTTTCACATCAAGACCAACCATAAAAGCCTAAAATATTTTTTGGAGCAGAAGATATCTTCCCTTGAGTAGCAAAAATGGGTAACAAAGCTTCTTGGATATGATTATAAAATAACTTACAAAAAGGGAAAGATAATGTTGTTGCAGATGCGCTTTCACGGTTACCCGAGCAAGCTGAATTTTTGGCTGTTTCACTTCCGACCAACGACTTATTTGAGGATATTAGGAGGGAATGGCAAGATAATCTAGAAATGAGTAAAATCATAAAAAAATTAAAGGAAGCACCAAGCTCTATGGCTTATTACAGTTGGGACTCAAAGGACTTGCGATATAAAGGATGCATTGTGCTTGTGCCAAATTCTACTTGCATAACGACTATCCTTAGATGCATTCCACACCTAGGGCCGGGCACTTCGAGTTCCATAGAACCTATCAAAGAATTAAACAAAATTTTTATTAGGTAGGGAAGAAAAATATTATTACTGAATTTATAGCATAATGTGATGTATGTCAACGACATAAAAGTAAGACAGTGGCAAGTCCCAGAAAGTTACAACCTCTACCCATCCCATAATCAATATGGACTGATATATCAATGGATTTCATCGAAGGGCTTCCCTCATCACAAGGAAAAGGTACAATTTTTGTCGTGGTTGATTGCCTTACAAAGTATGCTCACTTTTGTGCCATCCGTAATCCCTACACTACTTCTAGTATTGCTCGAATCTTTATGGAGAATATTGTAAAATTATATGGGATGCCAAGATCTATTGTAAGTGATCGTGATAGGGTCTTCACGAGCAAATTTTGGATAAAGTTATTCTAGATGCAAGGCACTAAATTAAAGATGAGTACGACATATCACCCACAAACCGATGGCCAAACTGAAGTGGTGAGCAGGTGTTTGGAGACATACCTTAGATGCTTCACTAGTGACCGACCAAAAGAATGGACAAAGTGGCTTCCCTGGGCCAAGTGGTGGTATAATACAACTTATCATTCCTCCACAAAATGTACTCCCTATGAGGCCATGTATTGCCGACCCCCCCTTGTAATTCCAAAATATGTGTTGGGCACCTCTAAAGTAGAACAAGTAGAGAGGGAACTACAAGATAGAGACAAAATACTGAAGTTGTTAAAAGATAATCTCACTGCAGCACAAGAAAGGATGAAATAACAATATGATCAACACAAAGGCAAAAGAGAATTTTCAATAGGAGATTGGGTCTTCCTACGACTTCAGCCATACAAGCAAACATCAATCCAAACCAGAGCGTCTATGAAGCTTTCACATCGGTTCTATGGACCCTACTAGATTTTGGAGCGCATCGGAGCAGTAGCATACAAATTGGACTTACCCGCCAGCTCCCAAATCCATCCAGTCTTCCATGTATCGTGTTTAAAGCTCAATCTTTTAGCGGCCTTTGAGCGGCAACTTGGAGGAAGGAACCCCTATAGAACTCCAAGGAGGTCGATCCCCTATAGAGATTAATCCCAAGCTTAGAATCCACAAGGGTTCTAACATATTAGCCTCAAAGAGGCATTCTTTAAATCATATATTTCCATCCTACAAAGTACATTTTGTTCATCATGACCCAACTTATAAATGTGAGGTGCATAGATAGTGTCATGTTTTTCATGAGGGTATTGGGTAACCGGCCCTGTGATGGAGCTAGAATTAATGCCGAAGAAAAGTATGTGGTTGCCTATGCTCTTTACCTCCTCTAATGATGGCAGTAGATCATTCAAATTTAACTTTCAGATCTCTATCTTTTTTGGCACGAAAATCATTAAATTCTCCATCCCATAGTCATCAGGGTCCCTAATCATAATGTTTTGAAGGATTAAAAGCTCTCCTGATAACTCCACGAATTCCTAAAATGTGTCAATTATTTTCGATTGATGATCGATGATCGCCACTTCCTCAAATAAGGAATTGAACATGAAGATCTGTACTTTATGATTTATAGTATAAAATCTTCCATTGAAATAAATGACATTGTAATATAAACTCGTGCTTTCCACTACGGTCCATTCATCATCCTCACCTACATGGATAGATAAAAGAATATTGCTTCGGGCATAGATAATGCATTGCTGTTCTTTTATTGAGGGGTTCGAAGACATTGCAAACTTTAACAATGGTGGTCCAAGATTCCTAAAATCACTGTGGAGCATTAGCAGATCGATAGGAGCACTTGTGAGAGAATTTAGAATAGCAAAGAGCAAAGAAGTTTTGTGAAGGAGAATTAGCCATCCGTCATATGAGCCAATGATATCTCTATCATTTATTGGAAGTTGAATCCAGTGTAATTTGTTATCCGATAAGGAGAAGAAGGTGAGACAACTAATGTCATCGTCATATCTCGAGAGCAACCATGGGAGTTGGGGAGGATGCTTGCGAAGATTGCTAGAATGCCATGCCTTGCAGATGCCACAAAAGCGGATATAATCAGAAATATCGATAGCGAGTTGATCGATGATGAGTTCCAATATATTAGCATCAAGATTCAACCAATCAACTCTCTCCTCTTCTTTTTTCCTTTTCTTTGATTTCAGCTTTTCTTTTGCCTTTGCTCTTAGAAAGTTCTTCATCCATGGTGAAAGGTGAAATTCTATCCTAAAACCTAATTCAAGGAGATATATAGGATCATTTACCGCCCAAAAAAAGAAGTCTAATATTTTTGGCTTCTATCATTTTTTTTTTTAAATATCAATTTTTGTATATATATATATATATATGAAAGTTATATTTTTAAAATCTGAAAATTGTATTTGTAGAATATGGAAGTTCCAATGGTATATAGTTGTGTTCCCATATATTGTTGTTTTCTTAAATAGCTACATTTCTAATTTAAACAGGATTATTGATTAGGATTTTCATGTATAGTTGTAATCCTAATATATTAGGACACTTGCAATATTACTGCTAATGTTAGGATGCTGTGTTTTACAATATGGGATTCAGATACTTTCTATAAATTTGAAATCTCATTTATGACGAGGTAATGAAGGAAACTATTAGTTCTGCAAGAAATATCTTCCAATCACAAAATTTTATGCATGAAATTAGGAAATCAGCAAATGTGATGGAAACTCAATACTTCATTATTTTTAGCATGATTTTTTAACAAATATGATAGAAATTCTCAACTTGCAGTGATAACTTTGCCTTTCTCCATTAACTTCAAGGTTTTCTAGAGCAGGGCCAATGAGTTATAGTTTGGTTTGGAGCTTAATAATTAGAGCAATTGAACTAAGACCAACAGAGCATATATTTTGATATCAATTAAGATCTCCAACAGATGTGTTTTGACAACAATCTGGACAAAAAGGATTGATCTCAATACTATTCTCTGCAGCCAAAATAAATAGCAACATCTGCATCAACTTCAAAGGAGCCACTAGCAGGTTTTAGCATCAAAATTGCTAATCTGTGAAGCCCAAAATATTTAAGAGGCCTTTGGCACAATTCATTTTAATTAATAAGCATCTCTAGATCTAGTTTAGTTTTCCTTCCTATTTATTTCCTTGCTTAAAATTTTCCTTTTGTTTTCTTGAAAAGCATATTATAACTTGTTTTTAAGGAGTGTGCCACCACTCAATTGAGTGTTGACAGCATTTTCATACTCCTTACTTCAACATTTAAAGTCAAAATAATTATTTATAATAATGATATGCCTGCATCTTTTAGACTTGGATGATGAAAATTATCTCTTCGGTTGTGAATGTACAATTCTTATGAAAATTTTCTGCACGAGGTGTGGAGGTCGAGTGTCGACCCCATCGCTGCCCACATGATCGAGTTGTGAATGTCTGACCTCGACACCCTCCTTTGCTAGTGAGATGGGGAGGTCAGGCGCCCTGACCCCCTTGCTATCCTTGGTGAGGAGGTCAAGTGGTACCTCGAACCCCTTTAGGCGGCCTAAGGTAAGTTGGTTGAGAACCCCTACTCCCCCTTAGAAAAGCGATCAAAAAAGCATAAAATTAACATGTCAAATGGATCAAACATTGGTTTTCAATACCCTCATCAATGAGCTCCCGAAGCTTGCCTTCAGAGGGGTTAAATGATAGAGAAGATATCGATGACCAATCATCATTCGACATATGGCTTCTACCTAGCGTATAGACTTTAAGGAGACCAAAGTTATCTCCCACTGCTCTATCCATGTGGATATGCGTCCAAAGCAAATAATTAAAAATTATATATACCCTTATTGCCTACGTGGGTAAAAGGTCAATTTGAGATTATTAGAGATGGTTAAAGGTCTCCTTCTTATAAAATATACTATATTAGAATATTTTATCTATTTACTATCAGGTATAAAATCACACTTTCAACAGGGTTACATATATTATTTTTTATCATTCAGTATCACACCCACTTAAATCAAGTTACTAACTTAGGCATCCAAGGGATCAGGTCAGGAAACTCCTCTCAACGTCCATCTTCAGATAGGTGGCACTTCCAAAGCTTGATGTTTTTATCTCGGAAGCATCTTAGTCATACCTTGAACATCCTTGTGCATGCAAGTTAGAATCATGTCCGGTTGACTAGAACATCAATGATATTTTCTCATAATAATATCAATCTTAATGTTGATATCATGACCGAATGCATATATCATAAAAGTGATGTATCATCTTAAGTTGCAATATGATAATAGAACATTATATCAAACAAAACTATTGATGTCCCACTATGATTGTTATTGAAAGAAGAAAAAAAAACTTGTTGACATCACCATAGAGATATAGATTATGCTAAAAATTATTTACAAAAATAAATATCCATGAAATACATCATAATATAGTTAATATTATCCCAATGTATCAAAACAAAACTATTCAAGATATAAGAAACAAACAAAACTAAATAGAAAAATAAGTTATTGAGATTCATGAAATACATCAAAGATGTTATAATCCACCATTTGTAGTACAGGGATAATAAGACTTAGTTATTGTCTAAGATGGTAAAAAAATACTAAAATAAGGATGGTACAAACCACATGGTTAATATGTGAGTGCTCATCCTTTCAAGTTTATTATGTGTTATTGGCCTCAAAGAGGCATTCTTTAAATCATATATTTCCATCCTACAAAGTACATTTTGTTCATCATGATGCAACTTATAAATGTGAGGTGCATAGATAGTGTCATGTTTTTTATGAAGGTATTGGGTAACCGGCACTGTGATGGAGCGAGAATTAATGCCGAAGAAAAGTATGTGGTTGCCTATGCTCTTTACCTCCTCTAACGATGGCAGTAGACCATTCATATTTAACTTTCGGATCTTTATATTTTTTGTCACCAAAATCAATAAATTCGCTATCCCATAGTCATCAGGGTCCCTGATCATAATGTTTTGAAGGATTAAAAGCTCTCCTGATAACTCCACGAATTCCCAAAATGAGTCAATTATTTCTGATTGATGATCGATGATCGCCACTTCCTCAAATAAGGAATTGAACATGAAGATCTGTCCTTTATCATTTATAGTATAAAAGCTTCCTTTAAAATAAATGACATCGTAATATAAACTCGTGCTTTCCACTACGGTCCATTCATCATCCTCACCTACACAGATATATAAAAGAATATTGCTTGGGACATCGATAATGCAGATAATGCATTGCTGATCTTTTATTGAGGGGCTCGAAGACATTGCAAACTTTAACGATGGTGGTCCAAGATGCCTAAAATCACTGTGGAGCATTGGCAGATCGAAACGAGCACATGTGAGAGGATTTAGTATAGTAAGGAGCAAAGAAGTTTTGTGAAGGAAAATTAGCCATCCGTCATATGAGCCAACGATATCTCTATCGTTTATTGGAAGTTGAATCCAGTGTAATTTGTTATCTGATAAGGAGAAGAAGGTGAGACAACTAATGTCATTGTCATAACTTGAGAGCAACCATGGGAGTTGGGGAGGATGCTTGTGAAGGTTGCTAGAATGCCATGCCTTGCAGACGCCACGAAAACCGATATAATCAAAAATATTGATAGCGAGTTGATCGATGATGAGTTCCAATATATTAGCATCAAGATTCAACCAATCAACTCTCTCCTCTTCTTTTTCCTTTTCTTTGATTCTAGCTTTTCTTTTGCCTTTGCTCTTAAAAAGTTTAAACATGGTGAAAGGTTAAACTGTATCCTAAAACCTAATTCAAGGAGATATATAGGATCATTTACTGCCCAGAAAAAGAAGTCTAATATTTTTGGCTTCTATCATTTTTTTGTAAATATCAATTTTTGTATATATATATATATGAAAGTTATATTTTTAAAATCTGAAAATTGTATTTGTAGAATATGGAAGTTCCAATGGTATATAGTTGTGTTCCCATATATTGTTGTTTTCTTAAATAGCTACATTTCTAATTTAAACAGGATTATTGATTAGGATTTTCATGTATAGTTGTAATCCTAATATATTAGGTCACTTGCAATATTACTGCTAATGTTAGGATGCTGTGTTTTACAATATGGGATTCAGATACTTTCTATGAATTTGAAATCTCATTTATGACGAGGTAACCAAGGAAACTATTAGTTCTGCAAGAAATATCTTCCAATCAAAAAATTTTATGCATGAAATTAGGAAATCAGCAAATGTGATGGAAACTCAATACTTCATTATTTTTAGCATGATTTTTTAACAAATATGATAGAAATTCTCAACTTGCAGTGATAACTTTGCCTTTCTCCATTAACTTCAAGGTTTTCTAGAGCAGTGCCAATGAGTTATAGTTTGGTTTGGAGCTTAATAATTAGAGCAATTGAACTAAGACCAACAGAGCATATATTTTGATATCAATTATGATCTCGAACATATGTGTTTTGACAACAATCCTGACAAAAAGGACTGATCTCAATACTATTCTCTGCAGTCAAAATAAATAACGACATCCGCATCAACTTCGAAGGCACTGCTAGCAGGTTTTAGCATCAAAATAGCTAATATGTGATGCCCAAAATATTTAAGAGATCATTGGCACAATTCATTTTAATTAATATGCATCAAGCAGCCTACTTATCAGAGATAAAGGGGTGTATGACTTGGAAGAGAATGGCTCTTTCAAGCCATTACCATACAGTGATGAGAGTGATAGGATTCATATTAAATAACTTTAATCTTAATTTAAGTCTTGATAGGGGAAGTTCTAGCATTCTCAGCTCTGCCCACCATGTAGGTTGAGAAAGCAACGCCTAAGCACCAGCATGAGGTCCCGCAACTACCAGTAGGAGGTCACAATGCTTATCTCAACCTCCCATAATAGGCTCGCCAAACTCTCTCCTGGCACCATGTGGTATTGGCCTAAAAGATGCATTCTCTAAATTGTCTTTGTCAACTGAAATAACATTGTCTTTGGACTAGCAAACAAATGCGATAGAAATTCCATAATTCATTTTTTCAGCATGATCTTCAACAAATGTTATTGAAATTCTCTACTTGTAGTGGCAACATTGTCTTTGTCGATTGGTTTCAAGATTTTTTTTATATAGTATGAGTTGTCTTTCGATTTGAAGCTTAACAATTAGTGCACCTCTATTCTTATAGCTCATGAAGTTCTAGTTTTTCTTTTCACTTGAAGTTGGAAGGAAGGTCATGGGAAGAAAAAAATAAAAGGATACTATTTTGTTTTGGAAGTCTCCGCTTAGTTGACCCGATTGAAAAACCTTTCTAATCTTAATTTTATACACGAAAATCATGTGTTAAAGTTGTTAGATGTGATCAAAGGTTGTCTCTTCACCTATGTGGACAAAAGGTTGAATTGAAGTTGTTATAGGTAGTCAAAGACTACCTCATCACAGAATATTTTATAGAATATTTTGTTTCTTTACTACCAGGTATAAAAGCTCACTTTTAATAGGGTTACAAGATCACTTTTTACCACATTACTATATTCACATATCTCTAGTTATTAACTCGAACATCGAAGGGATTGAATCTGGAAACTTCTTTCATCCTTGGTCAAAATCATACAGGTGGCACCTTAAAAGCTGTGTTTTCACCTTGGAGGCACCTTGGCCACATCTCGGACATTCCTATGCGCATGGACGAAAATCACATTGAGCAAACCAAAATGTCAATAATATTTTCTTATAACATTTTAGTACTAGATAGAGAGCTCAAAGTCATTGGAATGCTAGCTCGTCGATCCTCTTGATGAATGCTTAATTAAAGAAGCTTTACCTCAAGCATTACTTTCACTCGAGAGGATAGCTTCTCTGTGTTTATGCTCGAGCTACTATTAAAAAGTGCCTAAGAATGGAAAGCGACCTAGAGAAAACCTTCAAAGAGGAAGAAACAGAGTATCTTAACATAAATCACAATGATGCATTAGTTGTTTCTATATGGATGATTAATCTTAACCTAGATTAATGTTTCTATATTAATAACTCTATTAATATCCTATATTTTGAAGCTTTACAAAAATAGATCGTCCATTAACAATCTTACCTCAATAACTTTTACACAATAGGATCCACTAGCAACTCCATCTAGCCTCATGGGACGATGAACTTGCATGTTAAATTTGGAGATGATCCCTAATCCAAAACAATATCGACTAAATTCATAGTGGCTAATGTTGGAAAACCATAGTAGAGCATCACATATGCAGTAGAATAACATAAAACAAAAATCCTAGATTTCCTGTAGAAAAAAGTTTCTCGTCATCGTACAAAGATTGATATACAAAACTTGCAAAACCAAAAACTACGTGTCTGTGAAAGATATGTTACTTAGGGAGATTGTATATCTTTGAAAATTTTCAAATCTATAGGAGATGATAAAGGAGGTCAGATGTCCTTCTCTCTAGCAGTGATTAACACGGTATATGCGGTGAAGATGCTCCTCAAATCATTGCACGATCTTCCTCTCCACGTGCACCACATGATTAAAAAGTGGTCGACCCTTCTTACTATCCACACATCCTAAACTAAGGCTGTCAGCTGAGGAGGAGAGAAAAGGAGTATAGGAGGTGGCAGCCAAAAAGTGTCTAACCTATGCTCGTTTAGTTTTCTCCTATTTATAGAGATATCTATCAACTTAATCCTAATAAATCCTATCCTATTGGGTACTGAATCTTCATCAACTATCCAATTCTCTTGTATTAGTAGATCTATATTTAATAATCTCTCATTGACTCTTATTGGATCTTATCCACAATATTCAATAATTCAGGGGCTTATGTTGAGGTTCCTCTACTTAATGCAATATCTCAACTAGTCAGTAACTGAACTGCCACTAGTATAGCCTTTTGTTGAGGTTCCTCCACCCTTTACAGTATCAACATCTCAAAAGTGCCTAAGGCCCATTGAACTGTCATCCAATTGGGCACCTCGCTTCCTTACTGTGGAGTTTACTAGACAACTGCATCATCTTTCTACACCACCTGAGTCTAAAACCTAGCCAGTAGACCCAACGAATGGTTCCATGAGGATCAAACTATGATAAATGGATCAACGCTTGGAGGAAATATAAAAAGAATTCTAATAATCCAAAGGGGAAGGACCAGCCAACCCACCTTCTCATTCACCCAAGATATCAAAGAGGAACTAATCTCAGCCAACTTCTACCTCCCATTATTAAAGGCCTTTGATGGTAGCATCGACCCGATAAAGCACATTACCACTTTCCATACGTAAATGCCATTATACGACACTTTAGGCACATTGATATGCAACACAGTCCTTACCACGTTAAAAGGCCTAGCATGAGAATGATATGTACTAGTCATATGTGCTCTGTAAGCTAACCACATGGGTGATGACATGTGTGACTTAACATGCACTCTTTTTGCTTATTATTATTTGGCACTTTATCACTTTATCTTGCATATTGCATATATTGTGATGTCTATAGATCTATGCAATAGGAGTCGGATTATAATGAGATCTTGATAATGAGACCGATTCACCTTTAAACACAAATCCTAAATAATCCCGGTCATAGGTTACTTGAGAAGGAAATCGAGATAACCAAATAGATTGGTGTGTTGTATACCCATCCATATGATGGAGGCAACTGGTCTCATAGCTGCTCGTGTGGGGATACTAAAGATACAATACAGGTGCTCATTAGAGAATGAGTTCACTGATTGATCCACTCACAAAATGCTGGATGGTTGATGATACTTTATTATTAGATAGTGATTCTGTAGTCCTAGTGGTGTATCTAGTCCTTAGACTTGAGACACCAAGGATATCCTGTATGAGTACTCCACTCTTTAATACTAGACTTATAGGTTTGGAAGCTCCAAATCTAGTACAAGCGGTCATTAGAAGTAGTAGCTAACCTTACGATGGCTATTGAGTATCAGTAGAGGATCATCTGCTCTCTGTATCATAAAAGGAATATCCCATGTATTCTTGCTCAAACAAATCTTTGGCCAAGGTTGTTCGGATTGAGAGAGAAAGAGTTTTTCGAGAAAATCCAATTAGAGTGAGACTTGAGGAGAGACCATATGGGCCTAACAATACTATGCTCGGTATAGGATCTTTGGGATATTACATGAATGAGGGACTATAGGTACATGGTAACTGAGGATATATGGGTCTAAAGGATTTAATTCCCCTATACCATCTGGGGACTACGGCGTAGTAGTCTAGTACGTCTGTAGTTGATGAGTCGAGTGAATTATTATGGAGATAATAATTCACAGAGTCAGAAGAAATTCTGATAAGTATGACTCATGGCTAGCTCGATAGTAGGTCTAGAGGGTCACACACATTTGGTAGGTGTCGCGATGAGTAGAGGTTTAGATATGAGATATCCGTTGGAACCCCTATCTTATTGGATATCCATTAAGCCCCTGAATTATTGGATCCTAGGATGAGATCCAATAAGAGCTAATAAGAGATTATTAGGTAGACTTGATCTCGATAAATACTATTCTCTACAGCCAAAATAAATAGCGACATCTTTATCAAGTTTGAAGGTGTCGCTAGTAGGTTTTAGCATCAAAATAGCTAATATGTGAAGCCCAAAATATTTAAGAGGTCATTGGCACAATTCATTTTAATTAATATGCATCTCTAGATCCAATTTAGTTTTCCTTCCTATTTATTTCCTTGCTTAAAATTTTTCTTTCATTTTCTTGAAAAGCATATTATTACTTGTTTTTAAGGAGTGCACCACCACTCAATTGAGTGTTGACAGCATTTTCATACTCCTTGCTTTAACATTTAAAGTCAAAGTAATTATTTATTTATAATAATGATAAGCCTGCTTCTTTTCGACTTGGATGATGAAAATTATCTCTTTGGTTGTAAATGTAAGATTCTAATGAAAATTTTCTGCTCGAGGTGTGGAGGTCGAGTGTTGACCCCATCGCTACCTAATGTATAGAGGTTAGAAGCCGCCGACCCCCACATGATCAAGTTGCGAATGTCTAACCTTGACACCCTCCTTTGCTACTGAGATGGGGAGGTCAAGCGCCTTGACCTCCTCACTATCCTTGGTGGGGAGGTCAGGTGGTACCTCGACCCCCTTTAGGCGGCCTAAGGAAAGTTGGTTGAGAACCCCTGCTCCCTCTTAGAAAAGTGATCAAAGAAGCATAAAATTAACATGTCAAATGGGCCAAACATTGGTTTTCAAGACTCTAATCAATGAGCTCCCGAAGTATGCCTTCAGAGGGGATAAATAATAGAGAAGTAATCAATGACCAATTATCATCCAACATATAGCTTCTACTTGGTATACAGACTATAATGAGACTAAAGTTGTCCCCCATTGGTCCATCCATGTGGATATAGGTCCAAAGCAAATAGTTATAGATTATATCTACCCTTATCATCTACGTAGGTAAAAGATCAATTTGAGATTGTTAAAGATGGTTAAAGGCCGCCTTCTTATAAAATATACTATATTAGAATATTTTATCCATTTACTATGAGGTATAAAATCTCACTTTCAATAGGGTTACATAGATCACTTTTTATCACTCATTATCACACCCACTTACATCAAGTTACTAACTTAGGCATCTAAGGGATCAGGTCTGGAAACTCCTCTCAACCTCAATCTTCATATGTGTCCAAATCTCAATGTTTTTATTTCGGAAGCATCTTAGTCACACTTTGAACATCCTTGTGCACGCAAGTCAGAATCATGTCGGGCTAACTAGAACATCAATGATATTTTCTTATAATAATATCAATCTTAATGTTGATATCATGACCGAATACATATATCATAAAAGTGATGTATCATCTTAAGTTGGAATATGACAATAGAACATTAGATCAAACAAAACTATTGATGTCCCACTATGATTGTGACTTTACTGAAAGAAGAAAAAAAAACTTGTTGCCATCACCATAGAGATATAGATTATACTAAAAATTATTTACAAATATAAATATCCATGAAATACATCAAAATATAGAGAATGTTATCCCAATGTATCAAAACAAAACTATTCAAGATATAAGAAACAAACAAAACTAAATAGAAAAATAAATTATTGAGATTCATGAAATACATGAAAGAAGTTATAATCCATCATTTATAGTACAGGGATAGTAAGACTTAGTTATTATCTAAGATGGTAAAAAAATATACTAAAATAAGGATGGTACAAACCACATGGGTAAAATATCAGTTTTAAGTTCATTATATGATATTGGCCTCAAAGAGGCATTCTTTAAATCATTTATTTCAATCCTACAATGTACATTTTGTTCATCATGACCCATCATATAAATGTGAGGTGTATAGATAGTGTCATGTTTTTCAAGAGGGTATTGGGTAACCGGCACTGTAATAGAGTGAGAATTAATACTACGTGATTGCCTTTGCTCTTTACCTCCTTTAACGATCACAGTAGACCTTTCTAATGATAATCCTGTCTTTTGGGAACGACTTGGTCTCGATCCATTGGGCACTGATGCCTTGTTTTTGCGTTTTACTATCAACAAGTATCAAGTCATTTTTTGTGGTCTTATGATTTAATTCCTGAAGGAATTCGTAGGATTTGTGTTTGTACTAGATACTACGTATGCTACAGCAGCCGCTAGACATTTTGGACTACTGGTCATTCATATATTTCTGCAGAACACTTATCAGCAGTATTTAGCTGCCAGAGAATTGAAAAGTCAGTCGTGGAGATTTCACAAGAAATATAATACATGGTTTCAACGGCATGAGGAGCCAAAAGTCACTAATGATAACTTTGAGAGAGGAAATTATGCATACTTTGATTTTCATATTGCAAATGATGGTTCTCAGCATGGATGGTATGTTACACTGCATCTTTTATTCTTTCTGAGATTATCATCTTTTATTGAAGTGCATATTTTACTTCTTTTTTTTTTTTTGCGTTTCTTTTAGTGTTTTCGGTTTGATTCTTCAGCCAGAATAATTTATTTTTCCAGTAGTCAATCTAAAGTTAGTATATAAATTATCTGAATATTTATTCTTCAGTCCTACTTTTTTTTTTTCTTTCGTGAATACAATTCAAAAACATTGGAACATTGTTATGAGATTTATTTTGCTGGCCTTCTGTTTTAGTAGTCATATCTTTGCCACCAACCATATCTTGTCAGAATAACTGAAAACTTGTTTGGTTGCAGGTGCCAGAGGATTAAAACTGATTTCACCTTTGAATATGATTTCCTCGAGGATGAACTTGTGGTATAAAATTGCTGAATCCCGTTTTATTGATCAACAAATTTCAAGTTTTGGTATGTTATAATATGTGCTTGTTCCGTGTTAAAGTAAAGAACATATTTGTGAATCCCAATGGAATGATTTGATCTTTTCAGTTTATTTTAGAATTTAATCTACAACTTCGATTTCATTCGAGATTCCTTTGCTTCTTGTCAGTCACCTTTAGAAAAGATGGAGACTCCTTGGTCATCTATGATACAACGATGTGATTATATAAAGCATTAATTTATTTTAGGGAGAATAGTTTGGTTTTTATCTTGTTCAGTTGTTAGGAAAGCACGAGTTCATATTACGATATCATTTATTTCAAAGGAAGCTTTTATACTGTAAATGATAAAGGATAGATCTTCATGTTCAATTCCTTATTTGAGGAAGTGGCGATCATCGATCATCAATCGAAAATAATTGACCCATTTTGAGAATTCTTGGAGTTATCAGGAGAGCTTTTAATCCTTCAAAATATTATGATTAGGGACCCTTGATGATAATGGGATAGAGAATTTAATGATTTACGTGACAAAGAAGATAGAGATCCAAATATTAAATATGAACGGTCTACTACCATCGTTAGAGGAGATAAAGAGCGTAGATAACCACATATTTTTCTTCGACATTAATTCTCGCTTCATCACAGTGTCGATTACCCAATACCCTCATATAAAATATGATACTATCTATACACCTCATATTTATACGATGGGTGATGATGAACATAATGTACATTGTAAGATTGAAATATATGATTTAAAAAATGCCTCTTCGAGGCCAATACCACATAATGAACTTGAAAAGATGAGCATTGACATTTTAATCATGTGGTTTATACCATCCTTATTTTAATCATGTGGTTTTTATCATCTTAGACAATAACTAAGTCTTACTATCCGATGTATTTCATAAATCTCAATAACTTATTTTTCTATTTAGTTTTGTTTGTTTCTTATATCTTGAATAGTTTTTTTTTTATACATTGGGATAATATTATCTATATTATGATGTATTTCATGGATATTTTGTATTTCTAAATAATTTTTAGCATAATCTATATCTCTATGGTGATGACAACAAGTTTTTTTTCTTCTTCTTTCAATAACAATCATAGTGAGACATCAATAGTTTTGTTTAATCTAATATTCTATTATCATATTCCAACTTAAGATGATACATCACTTTTATGATATATGTATTCGATCATGATTCTAACTTAAGTGTACAAGAATCTTCAAGGTATGAGTAAGATGCTTCCGAGATAAAAACATTGAGCTTTGGAAGTGTCACCTATATAAAGACTTAGGTTAAGAGAAGTTTCTTGATATGATCCCTTGGATGTTTAAGTTAGTAACTAGATGATAAAAAAATGATCTATGTAACTCTTTTAAAAGTGAGATTTTATACCTGATAATAAATAGATAAAATATTCTAATATGATATATTTTATAAGAAGGCAACTTTTAACTATCTCTAACAATCTCAAATTGATCTTTTACCCACGTAGACAATAAGGGTAAATATAACTTACAACTATTTGCTTTGGACCCATATCCACGTGGTGGATGATAACTTTAGTCTCTTTATAGTTTGTACGTTAGGTAGAAGCCAAATGCCGAACGATAATTGGTTATCAATATCTTCTTTGTCAATGAGCTCCCATTGACGAGGGTCTTGAAAATCAATGTTTGATCCATTTGACATGTTAATTTTATGTTTTTATTTATTTATTTTTTTTATCGCTTTTCTAAGGAGGAGTAGGGGTCTCAATCAACTTACCTTGAGCCGCCTAAAGGAGATTGAGGTACCTCCTCCGATTCCTCCTCCTCTGGCTCCCGGCGACGATGTTGTGGGTCGGCAAGTACCAGCCGAGAGCTTTAGACAAGATCATCGCCCAGAACCTGAAGAAATTGGTGAGATCTCCTAAAACTCTTCGTCAAGTTCGGTTACTTCGTCTAGGGTTTTGGCTGCTTTCCTTCTTGCTTGTTTTGGTGGTGCCTGCATGATGTAGGTGATCTTTGTGTGGTGGATCCGTTGGTAGGTGTCGGAACATGACTACCCCCATCTCCTCTTCTATGGGCCGACTGGTTCCGGCAAGAAAACCCTAGTCATGGCCCTTCTTAAGCAAATGTTTGGCCCTGGGGTTGAAAAGGTATCTTCACACCAATGTTTATTTTCCTTCCTCTTGTGGTTACATGTTCTTATCTCTTTATATTTAATCTAGTTGTGTTTTCCATTTCTCATTTCTTTCTGTTGGCGATTGCAGGTGAAATTGCAGAACAAGATGTGGAAGATTGATATGAGTTGAAGCTCATGATCTCCTTTTCTTGGGTTACTTAATTCTTCCAATGATATGGGCTTTAGTGATGTACAAACTTCATGGGCGATGTGAGAATTCCTGTAGCAGACTTTGCCCCCCAAAGTAGGACTTGGACCTCTTTGCCACAGCTGGCTGCCGTCTTGGTTGCTTGCTTTAGAAATTCATTTATTTCTTTACCTGAGTAATTGCCGCTTTTCTTCATAAACATAGAAAATATGGAGTCCCTTCCTATCATGAGGCACCTATTGAGGCTGATAGCATCTTTCACCAAGTCGATTTTCTGTGCAGGCTGGTACGCATATGATAGAGCTGGAGTTGACTATGTTATCGAGCACACATCATGTTGAGATGAATCCCAACGATGCAGGTTTCCATGATAGGTATATTGTTCAGGAGATTATCAAGGAAATGACAAGAAACAGACCTGTGGATACTAAAGGTGAAAAAGGGTTCAAAGGTAATTACCCTTTAATTACATGGGGTTTGTTTTCCTTTTGTTTAATCTAATGTCGGGAGATTCCTAGATGGCCTTTGTATTTCAGAAACCATATTTATTTAAGCTATAATGAGTTTCATTTTATGCTATTTCTGTTATAATGGGCATGTAAGGTTATAACTAAGGACTGATGTAATTAACTTGAGCATATAATGTAAATTGCACAACGTCATAATCACTAACCAATGGTTCTGAGTTCAGTGTACTAACATGTAGATTGTAGTAATGACTTAGGTGATTATGCCATGTGGCCTGTCGTAGACCAAGATTATGCATTGTGTTCTTTTTGAGGATGTGTCACTTTCTAAACATGGATTTTCTTAACGAGCTACCTCGTTTTCCTGCATAAAGTTGAAGAAGAACTTTTGAAAGTCGATTTGAAACATCAAGACTTGGAAGATGCTCCGCATCCTCCTATGTACAGTAGATTGTGATGTTATGGCCTTTTTAATTTTAGTTGCCACAAGAGTCTCACAACCAACGCTAGGCATATTCCAAAATATGTTTACACAGTTTATGCCCATGGTGGGATGATAATATTTTCACTTAATGTTAATTGACTTTGAAAATGTTGAAGATCCTTTGTATGGTTCAATGCTTCTTTAATAGATAGTTCATAACTTTTAACTGCATGGTGCTGGTAGGCGGGTAATTCAGGTATATGCATAAAGGAATAGAAGAATATATACCATTCTATCTAATGATCATGCTATCTTAATTCCTTTTGGATGAAACTGTCTTTGTCACTTGATAAATCAAGTTGGCATTATTAAAGGTGCTCAAACAATCTATGTCTGCAAATCTAAAGTCCGTGGCTCCTGTTATCATTGGAACATGTTAAAAGTCCTACATCATGGAAAACTTCTTAACATCAAGTTCAAAATGCTATAGCTAAGCGCTGTTACACAAGTTGTTTGATATAAAATCATCTTGTCGGGTCATATGGTTTACTTTACTCGTACTATAAACTAGAAATTTTAGGCTTATATACAGATATGTGTTAAACAGCCAAAACTTGATGAGAAAAAAATGACCATTAAATTCCTTGAGTTATTGCTGGGTAAGGGTAAAATATTCTTTTGGAATCTCCTGAGGTAAACTACTGTGAATCACGTGGTCAACTCACTCTCTTTCAGAATGGAAATTTGTGGTTGAAAGAATTCCTGATGGAAATCCGTGGTCCAAACTGACTTTATATTTGGGGTTAGTTAACTTGATTCAACTCAGAAGCCTGAGATAAAACCAAATTTGGCCTCACTTGATTTTACCTGATGAGATCATCTACTATGGTGCATCCCTATTGGTCAGGTATTATTGTCTTGTATCAGCTTCTGATTCAACTGTTCTTGTCACAACGGGCCTCAGCTTGGTAAGAAGCAGAACATGCACCTAAACCAAGTTAATGGAATTTGTTGCAAATTCATTCCTTGCAATAGACCTGCACTAATATCTATGCCTATTAATATCTCTACCCCTTGGAAGACATCTTAAGTTCGGTAAACTTTTTCTTAGAATTTCTGGAATAAGTCTACTGATCAGGGTATTGATATGGTTTCTTAACTGGCAGTATTGGTGCTGAATGAAGTTGACAAGCTGTCAAGAGAAGGTCAACATTCTCTCCATAGAACAATGGAAAAGTATAGTGCATCATGCAGGCTAATCTTGTGCTGCAACAGCTCATCAAAAGTGTTGAAAATCTAGATAGGAAGAAGGGAGAGTTTTCAAACAGAGGAAGAGTAGGACAAGATCAACTTTCTATTTTTCTCTCAAAAAACTATTTTACAATTTCACAAACTCTATTCCTTTCATGAACACATATGGGGTTTATATAGTCCCCAAAGATACATCATATTTATTGTATTCAGAATGAATACAATAACCAATGGTCATTTTGACTTGTCCTTCCATAGACTTCTAATCCATCTTTTCTTCTTGATGGATTGAATCTCCTTCTTGATGCAGTGAACCTTTTCTTGAATTAATTAGTCTCTATTGGAATAAGTTTATTTCCAACATTATCCTCCCTTAAACTTGTTCCATCTGTCATACCAAGTTTCCTTCGAAGTTGTTGAATATATACCTCTTCTTCAAGAACTCCATTAAGAAATGCTGACTTGACATCCATTTGTAAAATTTTCCATTTCATTTGAGCTGCTAAGGAGATAAGTAATCTTACTGTTTCCAATCGAGCAACTGGTGCAAATACTTCTTCGTAGTCAATCCCATATTGTTGTTTGTATTCCTTTGCAACCAATCGTGCTTTGTATTTTTCTATCTCCCCTTGTGCATTTCTTTTTGTTTTGAAGATCCACTTAACACCGATCGCTTGGTGATCTTTTGGAAGTGTAGTAAGCTCCCATGTATCATTTTTGTTAATTGCATGAATCTCTTCATTCATTGCTTGTCGCCATTTTTCTTCATTACAAGCTTCTTCGAAGGTTAATGGATCATATCCTGCAAAAAGACAAAATAAAGAAAGTTCGTCATTGTTAGTATCAATCCTTCGAGTCACATCATAGAGCTCCTGAACTGGTCTTGTCCTTCTTATAATCGGACTTCTTGAATCATGTGACCTAGCTGATCTAGGTGATGATTCAGGTAAAGCCTCTTCAGTGATTCCTTGTATTATATCATCTTCTTCTGAAGCTATGACTTTCTTATGCTCAGTGATTAAAAAAGGCGCTCGGCGCCGCTAAGCGCTTCGGGCGAGGTGAGGAGGCGAGGCCCAGCGCCCATTGATTCCAGCGACGCCCTTCACGAGGCGCCGCTGGCGCCGCTCGAGCTCAGCGTCGGGCGCATCGGCAGCGCTGGTTAATCGGGCGAGCGAACCAGATTTTTACATCTGGTTCGGTCTAATGTGATTTAGTTGGTTCGATTGAACCAACTAAATCACCGATAAAATCGATTTCCCAACCCTAACCTCGCGATTAGCCTCTGCCGACGCTATCGCTGCCTTTGGGCCGCTGCGCTGCGCTGCTCGCCGTCGCTTGCGCGCTCGCCTTGTTCGCTCGCTGCTGCGCTTCTTTGCTGCCGTTGCCGCCGCGCGCGCGCTTACTCTCGTTGCCGCTGCCGCCGCTGCATTGCTGCTGCCGCCGTCGCTTCGCGCGCTACGCTCGCCGCTCGCCGCGCCGCTCACTCGCTTCACCCGCTTCCGCTCCGCCATTTATCGCCGCTTCCGCTCCCACCGCCATTATCGGCAGGCTCGTTGCATTTTGCTTCGAGTAGGTTAAGTTAACGAGATATCGTTATCTTTGTTAACATAATAACGATATCTTTGTTAACATAATTTTTATTTAATTTTTATTTAACAAAGATATCGTTATTGCGATGTTTACAGATAATCGTTAATTAAAGATATCTTATTCGCGTAATGTGATATATCGTTAACATAATTTTTATTTAACGATATATTGTTACGATTATGCAGTGTTTCTAAAACTTAATCGTTAACAATATCTTAATCATGTGTTTACGATTGATAATATTAACAATATATCTTTATCATAATGATATCGTTAACAAATTTTTTTATGTATTAAAATAATAATATATTATTTTGTTTTTAATATTGTTACATTTTATTTATTTGAAATGATTCTTTAAGTTTCAGGATAAATGACAAGTGTTCAGAGCAACTCAATTGATTCTACGTTGACATCAAAAAAAGATCCTGCATGGAAGTATAATTATTTAAAGGATCCGAAAGATCCTAATGCAGTGACCTGTATGTTCTGCGACAAGACTACTAAAGGTGGTATTTTTCGTGCAAAACAACATCAAGTGGGAAATTTCAAGAATACAACAGCTTGCCAAAAGTGTCCACTCGAGGTTAAAGAAGAGTTGCTGAGTTATATGAATGAAAAGAAGATAACAAAGAATGAATCTTACGGGAATTTACCAGAAGATGATGTTGAATATCTCAGGGACGAAGAAGAAGATTATTCTTTGAGTATTAACCAAAGTGGGAAAAAAATATCTGACAGAAGAGGAAAAGAAGTTGTGAGTACTAAAAAGGCTAAAAAAGGACCGATGGATCTGTACATGTTTCAAGGATCACAGAAGCAGCAAGGGCAAGCAGGAGGTTCAAAATTTAGACAAACAAATATAAGTGATGCTTGTGATAAAGAAATAAGAGGAAGAACAATTCAGCACATTGCTCGTTTCTTCTATCAGGCTGGTCTTCCTCTTAGTACTACTCGTTTAGACAGTTTTAAGGAAATGATTGAAGCTATTGGAAGATATGGTGCAGGATTAAAACCTCCAAGCTATTATGAGATGCGAGTTCCATTGTTACAAAAAGAGTTGAATTATACAAATGACTTACTAAAGGGTCATAAAGAATCATGGGTAACACATGGTTGCTCTATTATGTCAGATGCTTGGACTGATAGGAGACGCAGGAGTATAATTAATTTTATGGTTAATTGTTCTTTAGGAACTATGTTTGTGAAATCAATAGATGCTTCATCTTTTGTAAAATCTGGAGATAAGATATATGATTTACTTGACAAGTTTGTGGAAGAAATTGGAGAACAAAATATCGTTCAAGTCATAACCGACAATGGAAGCAACTATGTATTAGCTGGTAATATTCATCTTTTGAATTTTTTAAATTTTTAATTATTTAATCTTCAATTAAATGAATTAAACTCGTAAGTCTTATCATTTTTGTTATCTTTTGTCTCAGGTAAATTACTTGAATCAAAAAGACAGCACTTATATTGGACTCCATGTGCGGCACATTGTATTGATTTAATGTTGGAGGATATTGGAAAGATCCCAGACATCAAAAAAACTTTAGAAAGGGCAATTTTTATTGTTGGATTTCTTTATAATCATACTGGGGCTTTGAATATGATGAGAGAATTCACAGGCAACAAAGAATTAGTGAGATATGGTATCACCCGATTTGCTACTTCATTTTTGACATTACAGAGTGTGCATCGTCAAAAGCATAATCTGAGAAACATGTTTACTTCTGAGAAATGGGTGACAAGCAAATGGGCAAAAGAAACAAAAGGCAAGAGGGCTACTGATATCATCTTAATGCCATCCTTTTGGAATCATGTGGTTTATATATTAAAGGTAATGGGCCCTCTTGTTCGAGTCCTTCGATTGGTGGATAATGAAAATAAGCCTGCAATGGGATATATTTATGAGGCTATGGATAGAGCAAAGGAGACGATTAAAAGGTCTTTTAATGAAAATGAAGAAAAATATGAGAAAATTTTTACAATCATTGACGAAAGATGGAATTGTCAACTTCATCGTCCCTTACATGCAGCAGGATATTATTTGAACCCTGAATTCTTTTATACGATTAAATCTGTTGGGTTTGATGCAGAAGTTTTGGATGGGTTATATCAGTGTGTTACAAGATTAGTTCCAAGCGTTGAGGTGCAAGACCAGATTATTCGTGAATTATCTCTGTATAAAAATGCCGAAGGTCTTTTTGGAATTCCAATGGCAGTTCGATCCAGGACAACTACGTCTCCAGGTATTAATAATTTAAGATAATTAATTTTCATTGATAGTATATTATTATGTTATTGCTAATAATAATATAAATTTTGTAGCTGAATGGTGGAGTCTATTTGGAAATTCTACCCCAAACTTACAACAATTTGCTATCAAAATACTTAGTTTGACATGTAGTGCTTCGGGTTGTGAGCGAAATTGGAGTGTCTTCGAGCATGTAAGAATCAATAAATATTTTTGTTTCAATTAATTTATTTATTTAGATAGATATATTAATATCTTTTTAAATTATTTTACATGACAGATTCACTCAAAGAGAAGGAACCGGTTGGAACATCAGCGATTACACGATCTTGTTTACATAAAGTATAATCAAGCGTTGAAGGCTCGTCATAATTTGCGAAATACTATTGATCCAATCTCGTTACAAGATATTGATGATTCAAATGAGTGGTTAGTGGGAGAAATGGGTGCCAACTTGCAAGATGCCGAAGACGAGTTTGTATTTGAAGACGATAGATTGACATGGGGAGATGTGGCAAGAGCTTCAGGTATTGGTGAATTACAAACATATACAAGACAGATGACAAAGAGAAAAATGAGTGCAAAAGCATCAAGCTCGACTCCTACTATTGTTGAAGACATTGAGAATGAAACATATTTTAATGAAGAGGAAGGACAAGATGAAGCGGATGAATTCAATAAAGACGATTTATATGAAAATGACGATGATATTGATGATGATGAATGACTTTAATGTAAAATTTTATTTTTTTTGATTTTTGAAACTTTTGTAATGTGACATTGTGAGTTTATATGTTAGATTTTCTTTATTTAATAGTATTTTTTATTTAAATAATTATATTTTTAATTATATTTATAATTTTTTATATTTTAACGCCTCGCTTCGCTCGGGCTAGCGCCTCGGGCGATTGTAGACCTTAGCGCCTTTTGTCGCCTAGCGCTTTTTAAATCACTGCTTATGCTGCTCATCACTTTTCCAGTTCCAAATCTGTTGTTCATCAAACTCAACATCTCTTGACATCACAACTTTATTTGTGATAGGATTGTAGAGTTTATAACCACTAGAATTTTCAGCATAACCTAACAAAATACATTTCTGACCTTTATCCTCTAGTTTTGTTCTCTTTTCCTCTGGTATCTTAGCAAATGCAATACTTCAAAAAATTCTCAAATGATCAACTCTTGGTTTCTGAAAGCTCCATGCTTCTTCTGGTGTAACATTTCTAATTCGCTTTGTTGGAAACTGTTAAATAAATCAAAGGTAAAGACAAAGACATCTCCCAAAATTCTTTAGGAATTCTTCTTTCCTTTAACATGCATCGGACCATATTAAGTATAGTCCTATTTTTCCTTTCTGAAACACCATTTTGTTGAGGTGTGTATGGCATAGTGAATTGATGAAAAATTCCATTGTTTCTACAAAAGCTTTCAAATTCATTTGATATATATTCACCACCTCTATCTGTTCTTAAACATTTAATTCTACAACCACTTTGTATTTCAACCAACTCCTTAAATTCTTTGAATTTACTGAAAACTTCTTTCTTTTCTTTTAATATGTAAACCCAAGTTTTGTCACTATGATCATCAGTGAAGGTAAGAAAATACCTGCTTCCTCCAAGTGATACTGGACTGATAGGACCACAAACATCTAAGTGTACCAAATCAAGTCGATGTCATGCTCTTCTTGTTCTTCTGACTTTGAAAGGCTTTCTTTCTTACTTACCCATAACACATACTTCACATAGTTTTGATGGGTGATCAATTCTTGGCATTCCTGTCACTATATTATGTTTCTCTAAAAGTTTCAAAGCCTCAAAATTTAAATGAGCATATCTAAGATGCCATAGTGTAGAAATATCCTCAATATCAGTCTTAAAACAGTTTGATCGATCAAAAATACATAAATGCAGAGGAAACATTCTGTTCTTTGCCATTTTCACATGTGATATCAATATTCTATTCTTGTCACGAATTGAAAGAGTCATATCTTTCATCTCAATATTATAACCTTTTTCAAGTAATTGTCCCAAACTCAAAATATTATTTTTCATATCAGGAACATAATAAACATCTGAAATGCATAACTCTTTACCATTATTTAGTTCAAGGAGAATTTGACCTTTGCCTCTTACTGGTCTCTGAGACATATCACCAAATGTAACATTTCCAGAATAATTTGTATCTATTTCTGAAAATAAATCTTTAATACCACACATATGATTTGAAGCTCCAGTATCTAAGTACCATGTCATAGATTGATCTTCTTTCAGTTTATCATATGTCATCAATAAAACTTGATTTTCATTCTTTTCTTTCTCAACAAAATTTGCCTTATCACCTTGGTTGTTAGGATTATAATAGCATTCAAAGGAGTAATGCCCGTACCTTTTGCAAATATAGCATTGTATTTCAGACCTTTTAAAATTTCTACCATGTCCACGGCCTCGGCCACGTCCTCGACTATAACCTCGGCCTCTGTGGCTAGAATTTTCTTCACCACCTTCATTGTTTGGAAATTCCTGATTGGTCTGATTTCTGCCTCCTCTTCCTCTTTGCCCACGACCTCTTCCTCTTTGAAATTTTGATTCACCTCTATTTTCAAGAGTAAGCTTGGTTTGTAGTGCTTGCTCCAAAGTTTTGTCTTCTCCTCTTTTTGTAACCCTTTGTTCATGAACTTGAAGAGAACCCATAAGTTGTTTTAAAGATATTATTTCCAAATCTTTAGATTCTTCAATCGCAACAGCAATAAAATCAAATTTTGGATCTAAAGATCTCAATATTTTTTCTATTACTCTTTGATCACTTATTTGTTCACCATTTCGTCTCATTTGATGAGCAATAGAAATGACCTTTGAGAAGTAATCAGAAATAGTTTCAGAAGTACCTTGTTGTAATTTTTCAAAGTCGGCTCGTAAAACTTGTAAACGAAGTTTCTTTACCTTATCAATACCACCAAATGCTTTTTGAAGCATTTCCCAAGCCTCCTTTGAAGTATTTGTTGGAGCGATGATCTCGAACATTGTATCGTCAAGTCCTTGGTAGATCGTGAACAAAGCCTTTTTCTCCTTCTTCCTTCTATCTTTGAGTTGTTTTCTTGCTTCTGCATTCATTGCTCCTTCTTCTGTTGGATTTGACTCAACAAATCCATCTTCTACAAACTCCCATACATCTTGGGAGCCCAGAAGAACCTTCATTTGGATGCACCATATATCATAATTTTTCTTTGTCAATCTAGGGATCTGAATTTGGATGGTACTTAGGGAAGAGGTCATTGCTCAACCTATGCTCTGATACCATATGTTGAAAATCTAGATAGGAAGAAGGGAGAGTTTTCAAACAGAGGAAGAGTAGGACAAGATCAACTTTCTATTTTTCTCTTAAAAAACTATTTTACAATTTCACAAACTCTATTCCTTTCATGAACACATATGGGGTTTATATAGTCCCCAAAGATACATCATATTTATTGTATTCAGAATGAATACAATAACCAATGGTCATTTTGACTTGTCCTTCCATAGACTTCTAATCCATCTTTTCTTCTTGATGGATTGAATCTCCTTCTTGATGCAGTGAACCTTTTCTTGAATTAATTAGTCTCTATTGGAATAAGTTTATTTCCAACAAAAAGTAACGGAGGCTGTCAGGTCTCGCTGTCTGAACATTTGAGTGAATGCACCTACTGAAGAGCAGGTTGGTACCTGGATTGGGATGAACATAACTGCACCTCATTGGATCTTAGATCTCTGTGGATGCGTTTATTTAGTCTGTTTCTCCAGCTCTGTGGTCAGGAATACATAACTTTCTATGCTAATGTCTTTTGTATTCTAAGAGAGATAGCTTTATGAAGTAAAATAAATAAGAGCTCTTTATACTAAACATCGTCACAATCAAATTGAAAAACCCAGGTTTTGAGAGTGAAAAGCAATCTCAACATAATTCTGTAATAAAATCCACATGGAACAAGGTCAAATGCTTCATGCATTGATAGTTCAGTTGACAATTTGATATCTCAACAAATATTCTTGATATCTCAGAACTACTTATATTATGTGATGTTCTTTCTAATTGTGTGCGTAGCTTTTTTTTAGATTGTTAGATGTTTCACTGTAAGGTAGCCAATGCTTGTTGGATGTTCTTTCTACTTGGTTTTAGCTGAGGTTTATATGGTTTCGGGATCTTGGCATTCATATGAGCTTTTACTTGTATCCATTAAATCCCTGTTAAATATGTTTATTGGTGTGATCATGTGTCTTATAATTCTCCCTTAGCTTGTGCTCTAGAAATTAACTATTTGTGTCATTTGAAATAGAATTAACCAATTATATTATATTTTCATTTTTATGTTGGACCTCTAGTAGATTAACAATAATGTCCATGTGTTAATAATTATGTCGATCAATTGAAACAACCACATAGCTGATAGCCTTCTCTTCTCCACTGCTTGGACATCATTTGCACACCACCTGCCATCTTCCTTCAAGTAACGTGGTTCACTCTATTTCTTCTTTTTCATTGGTCAACGTTCTATTTCAATATTTCTTCTTTTTCATTGGTCAACGTTCTATTTCAATAACGAGACACTCCTTTTCTTCTTTTCATACTCCTTTTCTTCATTTTATACGCACTTGATCCTTTTTCTTTTTTTTCTTTTTAACTACACCACGGAAGGTGTGTGTTTGTATAAAAGAGGGGTGTGTTTATCTTAGTGTCGCACGATTCAACAGAGAGGCCTACGTTTATTTGGTCCCAGTCTCGACAAAGTCGCCCGCATTCCAATGGCCCCACCTCTGCCGTCGTGCAAACGACAAGGTTGCCTCCTAATCTCCTTTGCCACCATTGTTCGATGGTCACTAACGCAGGTCACGCTTCTTATGGTCTTGTACAGCCTGCTAAAGCCCCAAGTTCGTCACCGTTCGGAGTGTCGACTACGGTCTATGCCTTTGCGAGCACCGACATCACCGTCGCCACCGCGACATTCCCTCTCTCGTTGTCACTAGAATTTCTCATTTATATTAGAATGTCAATCACCATCATTCACCACAATGGATAGTAAGAAAACCATTAAATAGCACGTGGGTGCACATGGGTACGATGGCATGGGACGATGAGATTGAAGTTATTGATCAATAGCTCGAGAATAGTTGTGCCACTATGGGTGGTGTGTAGGCGATAGACAATCAATGCATTGCTAGCTAGACTCGCACACATGGGTGTGATGGAACGTGACGACAACAACAGAGAATTATTATTTTTTAAAAGAATATTTTAACCCCTTGAAAAAGTAAAAAAAATTAATCTATGTCCTGATAGTTATGCCCTTTAAAATCAGATTATATATATATACATATATATATATATATATATATTGTAGGCTTAAAATATGTAATTTAAAGAATGCCTCTTTCAAGCCAATACCACATAATGAACTTGAAAAGATGTACACTGGCATTTTACTCATGTGGTTTATACTTTATACCATTCTTATTTTAGTTTTTTTTACTATCTTAGACAATAACTAAATCTTACTGTCCTCGTAATATAAATGGTGGATTATAACTTCTTTTATATGTTTCATGAATCTCAATAACTTATTTTTCTATTTTGGTTTGTTTGCTTCTTGTATCTTGAATGGATTTGTTTTAATACATTGAGATAATATTTCATGGATATTTATATTTGTAAATAATTTTTAGCATAATCTATATCTTTATGGTGATAGCAACAAGTTCTTTTTTCTTCTTTTAATTTAGTAATAATCATAATGGGACATCAATAGTTTTGTTTGATCTAATGTGCTATTGTCATATTCCAACTTAAGAGGCTACATCACTTTATGTTATATTCATCCGGTCATGATCTCAGCACTAAGATAGATATTGTTATGAAAACATATCATTGATGCCCGACATGTTTCTGACCTGCATGCACAATGATATCCAAGGTATTGTCAAGGTACCTCTGAAATAAAAATGTCAAGATTTCAAAGTGCCACCTATATAAGGACTAAGGTTGAGAGGGGTTTTCTGACCTGATTCCTTGGATACCTAAGTTAGTAACTCAATATAAGTGAATATGATAATAAGTCATAAAAAGTGATCCATGTAAACCTGTTGAAAGTGAGAATTTATACCTGATAGTAAATGGTAAGATATTTTATATAATAAAATATTTTATAAAATATTTTATCCACATAGACGATAAGGGTAAAGATAACATACAATTGTTTGCTTTGGATCTATATCCACATGGGTAGACCAATGGAAGGGGTGGGGGTGCAACGTTTATATCTTTCTAGTCTGTATGCTACATAGAAGTAACATGTTGGATGGTGATTGATCGTCGATATCTCCCTATGATTTATCCTTGCCGAAGGTATGCTTCAGGAGTTCAATGATGGGAGTCTTAAAAACTAATGTTTGGCCCATTTGACATATTGATTTTATACTCGTTTGATAGTTTTTCTAGGGAGAGTAGGGGTGCTCGACCAACATACTTTGGACACGCCCAAAGTGAATCAAGGTATCACATGATCTCCTAGCCAAGAATAGTAAGGAGGATCAGGGTGCTCGACCTCCCCACCTCAAGTAGTGAGGGGTTAGAGTCCCAACCTCCACACCTCAGGCACCAAGAGGTGTCGAGGCTGGATATTCGCACTTCAAGTATGTGGAGATTATAGGTTCTCATCGTCAACCCCTTGGGCAACGATGGGGGTCAACACCCGTCCTATGCACCTTGGGAAGAAAATTTTCATAACAATCTTACCAAAAAGATAATTTTCATCATCCAACTCAGAAAGAAACAGTCTCAATTTTGCTACAAATAAATAATTATTCTGACTTTAAATGTTCAAGCAAGGAGTATGAAAATGCTACAACACTCAATTGAGTGGTGGCACACTCCTAAAAACAAGTTGTTAGTTTGGCAAGTCTTTTAATCCCACATCGGGAAAACCAGATTTCCTATCCCCTATTGATGCTATAAAAAGGGGTCTAAGCTTTCTAGTTAGATACACCATAGGCACCACAAGAAAAGCCGCTTTGGATTTAATTTCATTAAGTCCATATTAAACTTTTGGGCTTTTCTTGTTTAGTAGTTTTAGGTGCTTTATGGCCTAGGAATAATTTCCTAAGGCATTTGTAATTGTCCCTTTTATAAAAGATTTGCTCCTTCGTTCGTAGACGTAGGTCAATTGACCGAACCACGTAAATTCGGTGTCCCTGTTTCTTTTATTCTTTTTGTTTATTGTCTTTATTGGGTTGCCAAATTATCCTGTGATAATTTCCTGGGGCCAGCTCTAACAAACTGGTATCAGAGCCTGGTTTTGGGATCTTTTGGCAACAATGACAATAACAGAGATTATTATCGAGAAATTCGATAGAAATGTCAACTTCGGCATGTGGCAGCTCAAGATGGAGGCTATTCTGGTTCAAGACGAAGTTGATTTGGCACTACAGGAAGCTGAGAAAATTCCAGATGGTATGTCAGAGGAAGATTTTGCAGGTATGGATAAGAAGGCCCGATCTAGCATTATTCTAAATCTTTCTGATGAGGTTTTACGGGAGGTAGCTATGAAGACTACGGCTAAGAGCATATGGGATAAGCTTAAAGCCTTGTATATGAAGAGGACAGTGGAGAACCGTCTCTACTTGAAGCAGAGTTTGTACATACTTCGGATGAGTGAAGGTACATCTATAATCTCACATCTTGATAAATTTGATTCCTTAGTTATGGATTTGGAGAATATAGATGCAAAGATTGATGATGAGGATAAGGCCCTGTTACTTTTGTGTTCTCTTCTCCAATCCTTTAAGTATTTCCGTGATACTATGATTTATGAAAAAGAAATAATTTCGTATCAGGAAATTAAATCTGCATTAAAATCTAAGGAGTAGATTGATAGGGATATCACTGGGGAAAGTAGAGAAAATCAGGCCGAGGGTCCAGTTGTGAAGTAGAAGCGATAAAAGAGAATTTGTGAGAGTAGATCTAAATCTAGATCTAAATCCAGATATAAAAATTTGGAGTGCAGATATTGTCATAAAATGGGGCACATTAAGGCTGATTGCTTTAAATTAAAAAATAAATTAAAGCAAAAGGAAAAACCTGCTGAGAAAACTACTGAGTCCGTTGAAGCTAGTGTTGCAGCTGATGAGAATTTTGGAAATATTTTCTTTGCTACTGATGACAGGACAAGGTATAAAAATGAATGGATTTTAGATTCGGGTTGTTCTTATCACATGTGTCCCAATAGGGATTTGTTTTCCACATATGAATCTTGTAATGGTGGTATTGTTTTGATGGGCAATAATGCTGCATGTGATGTTATTGGTAAAGGCACAATTCGAATTAAAATGCATGATGGTATTGTGAGGATGCTCACTAATGTTAGACATGTTCCTGATTTGAAAAAGAATCTCATCTCTTTAGGCACCCTAGAGGCTCTTGGGTGTAAATACATAGCTGAAGGTGGAGTTATAAAAGTTTCTAGAAATGTCCTTGTTGTTATGAAAGCTTGTAGGTCTGGTAGCTTGTATATTTTGCAGGGAACTACTGTCACACAGGATCAGTTGCAGTCTCATCATCATTGTCTAATTCTGAAAAAGGTTTGAGCATATTAAGCAAAAGGGGTCTTCTTTGCAGCATGAATCTTGGGTCATTGGATTTCGTGAACACTTTGCATTTTGGGAAGCGAGAAAGAGTCGACCGATTCTCTGAGTCTACTGATAAAGATATTTCAGAGGAAGAGCAATATTCCAAAGCCAAGGATAGACCACGAAGAAATATTCGACCACCACAAAGATATGCAAATTTGGTTGCATATGCTTTGTCTGTTACAGAAGAAATTGGTGGAGTTGGTGAGCCTACTACCTACTCAAATGCAGTTTGTTGTGATGATACCATTGCTGAAGGAAAGGTCCTTGTTCAGAAAATTCATACGAAAGACAATCCAGTTGATATGCTTACGAAGTCTCTTCCAGTATACAAGTTCAAGCAATGCTTGGACTTGATTGGTATTCATTATTGATGATTGCCCGTTGGGGCTTTTGTGAAGAAGGTGGAGCAAGTTTTGTTGGGACTTGCCAAGGTGGAGATTTGTTAGTTTGGCAAGTCTTTTAGTCCCACATCAGGAAAACCAGATTTCCTATCCCCTATTGATGCTATAAAAAGGGGTCTAAGCTTTCTAGTTAGATACACCATAGGCACCACAAGAAAAGCCGCTTTGGATTTAATTTCATTAAGTCCATATTAAACTTTTGGGCTTTTCTTGTTTAGTAGTTTCAGGTACTTTATGGCCTAGGAATAATTTCCTAAGGCATTTGTAATTATCCCTTTTATAAAAGATTTGCTCCTCCTTCGTTCGTGGACGTAGGTCAATTGACCGAACCACGTAAATTCGGTGTCCCTGTTTCTTTTATTCTTTTTGTTTATTATATTTATTGGGTTGCCAAATTATCCTATGATAATTTCCTGGGGCCAGCTCTAACACAAGTTATGATATGCTTTTCAAGAAAACGGAAGGAAAGCTTAAGCAAGTAAATAAATAAACTGATCTCTGTAACCTGTACGATTTAGAGTCCAATGAATGATTGATTCCTAACAAGATAAGATCGACCCTCATATATTATGCATTGCATTTTCTTCTAGCCAAGCTACAACTCTGGCTTTCAGAGGAAGTGTTATACTACCTTCATATCAGCAATTAAGCCTTGACAAAGTAAGATGTACAGAGAGAAAAACTTGGTCTACCTGAATTTTTTATGTTATCTTCAAGCTTTTAGAATACTAAGTATTCAGTTCTGCCAGTTTTGTTTGCCTTGAGATACTAAAACTATAAGCAAAGATCTTCAAGATCCAAGCAAAGAACATCCTACTCACTTATAATTTGTCTGCAGAGATTAGAATTGAGATCAATCCTTTTTGTCAATATTGTTGTCAAAATATTGTTAGAAATACAGCTTCTATACATATAAAAAAATGATATTACAAAAAGGGGCACTCTTAGCTTAATTCTCCGTATTGGGGTGCTCTTAGATACAAGCCAAAAACATTAGACTTTAGGTAGAGTTTCATCTTGAATTAGGTTTTAGGTAGAGTTTCATATTTCATCGTGGGTGGGTAGAAAACACGAAATATCAAAATTTTGGCAGTCATATTAATTTTGGATTATATCAGTTGTCCAAATATAAGCGATAATGAATAAGGTTCTAAGGAAAGCCAATATTTTAATTGAACCCATATTTGTCTTGTGGTCGAATTATTACAAAGATGTTATGAGTCTATAGGATATCTACGGGTGAATACTATAACGTGCCTTGAATGGTATCATACTGTTCACTAAACTTAAAAAATACAAATGGAGAGATCAACGTGTGGTGGATTACAAAACATTGCTATGTTAGCGATCAAGTAGACATGTAAGAGAGGAGGAAAGATATTTTAGACAAATTTTGGTGGTTTTGTATTTTGCTATATCAGTAATTAAGTTGATAGGCCATGTGAGAGGATGACTTGTATGTTAAATTATGTGATTCCACTTTTATCGTCAATTTTTGCTTATTTTTCTAAAGAAAAAATTAGCAACTGAACAAATTGAGTACAAATGTTTTCCTTTGGTTGGTAGATTAAAAACTTGTAAAGATTATTATGAAAATTCTGTTTCCACAAAAAGATTTTGTAAGACCACTTTCCAATATCCCTACTGGGATATATATATATATATATATATATATATATATATATATATATATATATATATATATATATATATATATATATATATATATACACATATATACACATACATATATATATATATACATATATATATATATATATATATATATATATATATATATATATATATATATATATATATATATATATATATATATATATATGCACGCTTACACCTCTCAGGTCAAATCAACTCAACCATATCAACTTCGAGGGATTTTTTTAAAAGGTTGCTAAGTATTCGTTGTGTGAGAATGAGATACTAGATTTATAAGAAATGTCAAATTTGTGATAGAGATGCTTATACCTCTCAGGTCAAGTCAACTCAACCATATCAACTTCGAGGGATTTTTCTAAAAGGTTGCTAAGTATTCATTGTGTGAGAAAAAGATAAAAGATTCATACGAAATATCAAATTTGTGATAGAGACATTATTTTTTTATTATATTAATCCTATCCAAATATGATTGGTAACAAATGAGATTCTAAAAATGAGCCAAGATTTCAATCGGAGGTATATTTGACTTGTAGTCAAATTATTACAAAGATGTCACGAGTCCACGGGAGGTCTACGGTTGAATACTATACCTCAATCGGCATATTGAAGTACTCTCGAAGCTTAGGCATCACCATTTGATCAGTGCCCTTGGTCACTGCTTTGAGTATAACTTGGATGATTCCAGTGTCAGCAGATTATTTTTCATTTTTTAATATGTGTCAAATGGAACATTAAGAAGCAATATATCAGGTGGGGATCTTAGCCCTATAAGGTCATCAACATCTGATTTTTTTGTTATTATACATTCTTGTTTTCTGAACAAAACCTAAATCCATTTCAAATTCTACAAAATTTTTCAGAGGGAGGTCAGAGGCTTACATGGATACAGAGGCTATCAGCTGCCATTGGTGTAGTAAAGGGTATTCAGTTTTTGCATGGGGGTATCATGCCTGGCTTGTTTACAAACGATCTAAAAGTCACAAATATATTTTTAGATCAGAATCTTGTTGCAAAAATCAGTAGCTACAATCTTCCAGTAGTGGCAGAGAATATGATAACTATGGTAAAAATAAAGATTTTGCATCCTTCTAGACTCTGTTGATTAATCAATTTGATATTCATCCTCTATGCCTTTACAGGTATCTGCGGGAGGTTCATCCAGTGGATCCAATGAACCTGGTGGAAGGTATGCAGAACATCATCTAACATCAAAAATGCTTCGTTAACAAGATGACCAATTGGTGAGAATAACGAAATATAGTGGTGAAACTTAGGATTCTCAACTGAACAGATGAACAATACAGAGAATCAGGGTCCTAAACTCTTCACAATTGCAATCATGCTGCAAATTCTTAGTTAGCCATTTTTTTTTTGCTGCAAACGTTTGAAAATTTAGAAGTGTCTTTGTGACTGATTTATTTTCCACTTTAAAATTATGAAAAATATTATTTGCAACGGGATTTAAATATTTGTAGTTTTGGTGCATATCTACCTCCAACCCATTTATGAGCGGAGCTGATTATACTTCTTCAGCCAGCATAATATGGACGACAAATAAAAGCTGCACCTAGAAACACTATATAGATATCAAGAAGAACATATACTTTTCATTCATTTGTTAGCTTTCTCCGTACCGTTATTTTTTAGAACGTAATTTCTCATACTAGTAGAATGAATCAGCTGCATAACCTAGTCAAACACGCATTAGTAGAATCAGTACTATGTTCATTATATTTGGATCAGCAGCATGAAATTAAGGCTGTCATATGCATTGTATTTCTGCATTTCTTGAATGGAATTTACTTCATTGTTTAGGAACCATCAATCCAATGTACTTGTGTCCAACGGCATTAATGTATTATATATTACATAAAATATAGTATGTGCAATTTACATCTCTGAGTTATTTTTAAGTATTCTTTTGTGGCTTGTGGCCTTTTTCAGGCGTAAACATTTGGATTAGATTGACATCTATGATTTTGGTATCATCTTACTGGAAGTTGTATCCGGCAGGCCAATCACATTAACAAGTGAAGTCCACATAATGAAAGATGAGGTGTGAACCATTATTGTCAAAGAATGTTTATAATATTTCCATTGTTTATAATATTATTTGTAATTTTCCATTAAAATTAAAAAAATGGTAATGCATGTGGAATTGTGAAGCAATTTTTTTGGAATTAATAAGTTTGCATGCTCGAGTCTTCACCTTCACTTTTATTATTATAGTTACCAAAAAGCATTCTAGCTGACGGAGCTGCTCGGAGGAGCCTTGTGGATCATTTTATAAGAAGGCAAAGCTGTGATGAATCACTGAAGACTGTCATGGAGAACTGCCTGCGATATCTTTCAGAGGAACCAACTCAGAGACCCTCAGTCGACGATGTGCTTTGGAACTTGCAGTTTGCTGTTCAAGTCCAAGAATCATGGAGGTGGGACTCTCAAAGTAGTGAAGATTCACCTCTTTCACCTTGCCAGCCTCCCCGATCACCAGTCGCACTCAATTAGCTACTATCATGCAGTGGTTTAAAAAGGCGCTCGGGCGCTCGCCTAAGCGCTCGAGCGAGGCGAGGCCCGAGTGCCTCGATTGGCTTCCAGGCGACGCCCTTCACAGAGGTGCCGCTTGGGCGCTCGCCCGAGCCCAGGCGTTGAGCGCTTCGGGCGAGCACTTGGGTTAAATCTGGCGATCAAACTAGATTTTTACATCTGGTTCAGTTTAATGTGATTTAGTTGGTTCGATTGAACCAACTAAATCACTGATAAGATCGATTTCCCTAACCTTAACCTCGCAATTAGCCTCCACCGTCGCTGCCGCTGCCTGTGCCTGCTCTCGTCGTCGCTCGCCACTGCCTGCTCTCATCGTCACTCGCCGCTACCTGCTCTCGCCGTCGCTCGCCGCTTCCGCTCTTGCCATCGCTCGCCGCTTCCGCTCTCGTCGTCACTTGTCGTTGCCACTCCTGCCGTCGCTCGCCGCTTCAGCTGCCGCTGTCACTCGCCGCACCCGCTCCAGCTGTCGCTGTCGCTCACCGCTCCCACCGCTGTCAACAAGCTCGATTTCTCCTTCCTTCTACTTCGAGCTCGACGGTATAAAGGGTTAACAATATACTATAAACAGTATACTATTACAGTTAATAGTATACTATTAACAAAATTTTTATTTAACAATATACTATTAATAGTATACTATACTGTTAACAATATACTATTAACAGATTTTTTTATTAAAATAATAATATATTATTTTATTTTTAATACTGTTATATTTTATTTATTTGAAATTATTATTAGGTTTGTATCTTAGATTTTCTTCATTTAATAGTATATTTTTATTTAAATAATTATATATTTTTAATTATATTTATAAAATTTTATATTTTAGCGTTTCACTTTACTCGGGCTAGCGTCTGGGCGAGCGCCTAGCGTCTCGGGTGATTTTAGACCTTGGTGTTTAGGGTTTTTTAAATTACTACTATCGTGGTATAATAGTAATTGAAAATCACAACACAAACTCGATGACTATCTGATTCATTTAGTCATTTTAATTAATGCCCATCGTGGGAGTTGATCACTCTTGTACGTAACATACATTTAAGGGGACTTTTTAAGACTAACATGTCTGTGTTCCCCCTTTTGTGAGCACTGCAGTAATGGAAGCCTTATTCTGTGTTTTGAGTTATACCTAATCAATACATGACCCCATAACTTCTTTTCCTTTTTGCAACTAAAATATGACCAAATAAAGTTGGAAATTTCCTTAAAACTTACTATTTCATAAAATTATTGCTTGAGACTCGCCAAGATCATGAAAGGTGATTAATAAACCATTTGCTTTGTGGTCCATTATGAAATCCTACCTGATTTCATGATTTAACCTGCATGAAATGAGATAATAATTTCCTTCCAAGATTGACACTTTAATATGTTCTGATTGAAGTTTCTCTTGCCTATTTGGTTGCTTCTTTGCACATAGAGGGCTTCCTTCAGATTGCTTGTGAATTGTACCATCCTCAATTGGCTGAAAAAGGAAAAAAGAAAACTAGATTATTTTTCTAGGGACGGATCTAAATATACTGGTATTTTGTATTATACTGCTGTTCATGTCTCTTGCACAATTTACTGTGAGTACTGATTTGGTAAAAATCGGTTTCTTTGTGCAGGTAGGCTGCTTCCACGGTCGGCACCCAGCCCCAAGTAAAGACGTCTGTCTGGGTCTTCTATGGTTAAGAGCTGCATGCTGCAATTACCAGGAAAGGGTCAAGGATTAAGGTCCACAAATTTACCAATCATGACAAGGACTGACCTGTGCTGCTAAGAAATCTGCCTATTAATCATCATTAGAAAGAACTCCATTGTTTTCACTGTCAACCGAAAGTTCCCAATTTGTTTGCGTCCAAAAAGAGAAAGAAACCCCGCAAGATGGATGCACAAAATGTACTTCAGTATCATGTTTGTCAAGCATTACATTTGTTGCTGTATGGATGTTACCCTGAATGACACTTTGTTGTCTTCCGATGGACCTTATTTTCTTGTACGTTCAATCATGTCATGTCCCTCGGTGCATGTCCGCGAGAGACTCTGGTTAGTACGCATCACCTCTTTATTGTTTTCCGGAAGCTGGAAATCCTTTCCCTATCGCCACTCGATCGTAGCATATGGTAATTGGAGCAATGCAGCTTCCTGAGTTGGAATATGGCAGCAGAACATTGGATAAAACAAAACTGTTTATGACCCACTATAATTATTGCTAAACTCAAAGAAATTAAAAAAAAAGTGTTGCCATCATGATAGAGATACAGATTATGCTAAGAATTAATTATGAATATAAATACCCATGAAATACATCATAATACAAAGACTATTTTCTCTGTGTATCAATTCAAAACCATTTCAGATATAAGATACAAATAAACTAAGTAAAAAAAAGAGAGGTTATTTTGACTCAAGAAATAAATCGAAAAGGTTAGAGGATAATAAGACTTGATTATTATGTAAGGTAGTAAAAAAAGAAGTATATTAAAATAAACATGGTGTATACCACATGGGAAAATAGTCATTACACGTAATTTCACTATCATCATATGATATTGGTATGAAAGAAGCATTCTCTAAATCATATAGTCCAGATGTATAATATAAATCTTGTTCACCCTCATTCATAATATAAATATGATGTATATAGATAGTATCATATTTACCATGATTATTGGGTAATCGATTGTGAGATGGAGCGAGAATTAATGCCTAAGAAAAATATATGGTTGCCTATGCCTTTTACCTCCTCCAACGATGACAATAAACCTTTTGTATTCAACTTTATAAACTCTATCATCTCTGTCATAAAAGTTTTAATATTCTCTATCCTATAATCATCAAAGTCCTCAGTCATAATGCTTCGAAGGACTATAAGCTCACTTGATAACTCTGCGAATTACCATGATGTCTCTTATTCCTTGTTGATGGTCGAACATAGACTTTCTCATACAAGGAATTAAAGATATACAGTTTTATTTACAGCATAAAAGCTTCCTTTAAAATAAATGACATCATTGTATTTACTCGTGTCCATTCATCATCTGTACCCGAACAAGTAAAGGGAAGAGCATAGTCCAAGGTAGATATAATGATAATGATGCAATCTTGATCTTTTGTTGAAAGGTTCGAAGATATTGCAACCTTTAATATTGGCGGATAAGAATATTCAATATTCCTTAAATAACTCATGAGTACTGACAGATGGATATGAGCACCTATGAAAGGATTTAGGATAGAGAGGATCCAAAAACTTTTATGATCGAGAACTAGCTATCCATCATATGAGCCAATGATGGGTTTATCATTTGTTGGAGGTTTAATTGAGTGAAATTTATTATCTGATAAGGAATAAAAGATGAGATGATTAATGTCGTACTCATATCTCCAAAGTAGCAATGGGAGTTGGGGAGGGTGCATGCGATCATGCGAGTGACATTGCGAAAATGAATATAATCAACAATATCAATAGAGTTGATTGATGATGAGTTCTAATATATTAGTATAGAGATTCGACCAATCAGCTCTCTCCTTTTCTTTCTCTTTTTTTTATTTTAGCTTTCCTTTTTTGCCTTTGCTCTCTCACACAACAAGTACCTAGTAACCTTTCAAAAAAATCTCTCAAAGTTGGTATGGTTGAATTAACTTGACCTGAGAGGCTACTATATCAATAGCCAACAATGCAAAGGTCTCACGAAATCTTTTTATGGAAATAAAATTTTTTAGAATGATCATTGTAATCTCCCAACAAAAAAGGGAAACATTTGTACTCGATTTGATGAATTAGTTTTTTTTCTTAGAAAAAGAAGGAAAAATTAATGATCGAAGGAAAAACATATAATTCAACATAGAAGTAATCCTCGCATGGTTTATCAACTTAATTGCTGATATAGCAAAATACTAAATCACCAAAATTCCTGTCTAAAATATCTGTTTTCCTCTATTACATATCCACTTGATTGCTAATATAGCAACATTTTGTGATCCACCACGCGTTGATCTCTTCATCTGGATCTTTTAATTTTAGTGGACAATACGATACCATACATGGCATGGTATATAGTATTCACCCGTAGACCTCCCGTGGACTTATGGCATCTTTGTAATAATTGGACCATAAGGCAAATATGGATCGGATTGAAATCTTGGCTCATTCTTAGAATCTCATTTATTACCACTCATATTTGGATAGAACTAATATAATCCAAAAATTATATATCTCTATCACACTTTTGACATTTTGTATGAATTTTTTTATCTCATTCTCACAACGAATACTTAGCAACCTTCATATGGTTGAGTTGACTTGACCTGAGAGATATAAGCATGCATATATATATAATATATATAAATATAAATATATATATATATATATGTATGTATGCATGTGTATATATATATATATGTGTGTGTATATATATACATATGTATATATGTATATATGTATATATACATATTTGTATATGTACATATATATACATATGTATATGTATATATACATATATATATATATATATATATCCCATTAGGGATATTGGAAAGTGGTCTTACAAAATCGGAATCAAAATTTTTATAATAATCTTTACAAGTTTTTAATCTCCCAACCGAAGGGAAACATTTGTACTCGATTTGTTCAGTTACTAATTTTTTTTTTAGAAAAAGAAGGAAAAATTGACGATAAAAGTGGAATCACATAATTCAACATACAAGTCATCCTCTCGTGGCCTATCAACTTAATTATTGATATAGCAAAATACAAAACCACCAAAATTCTTGTCTAAAATATCTTTCCTCCTCTATTACATGTCTACTTGATTGCTAACATAGTAATGTTTTGTAATCCACCACACGTTGATCTCTCCATTTTGTATTTTTCAAGTTTAGTGAACGGTATGATACCATGCAAGACACGTTATAGTATTTACCCGTAGATATCCTATAGACTCGTGACATCTTTGTAATAATTGGACCAAAAGATAATTATGGGTTCAATTAAAATCTTGGCTTATCCTTCAAATCTCATTCATTACCGCTTATATTTGGACATAACTAATATAATTTAAAAATAATATGTCTCTGCCAAAATTTTGACATTTCATATGAATCTTTTATCTCCTTCTCACACAACGAGTACTTAGTAACCTTGTAAAAAAATCTCTTGAGGTTCGTATTGTTGAGTTGACTTGACCTGAGTGTATATATATATATATATATATATATATATATATATATATATATATATATATATATATATATATATATATATATGGTAGCCAACTATGCAAAGTGGTCTCACAAAATCTTTTTCTGGAAACAAAATTTTTATAATGACCTTTGCGAGGTTTTAATCTCCAAGGAAAGAGAAACATTTGGCCTCGATTTGGTTATTAGTAATTTTTAAGAAAAAGAAGGAAAAATTGACAATCAAAAGGAAAGCATATAATTCAACATAGAAGTCGTGCTCTCGCATGACTTATCAACTTAGTTGCTGACATAGCAAAATACAAAACCACCAAAATTTCTATCAATAACATCTTTCTTCCTCTCTTACATATCCACTTAATATAGTAACGTTTTATGATCCACCACACATTGATCTCTCCATCTTATATTTTTTAATTTTAGCGGATATTACGATACCATAGATAGCACGGTATTGTATTTTTCACCCGTAACCTCCCGTGAACTATGACATTGCAGTATGATTCGTTTATAAGAGTACAAAAAATTAATTTTCGTGCCAAAGACAAAAAAAAAAAAATGATAGCTGAGGAAAAGTCTAAGCGGTATGCATACCACTAGATGTCATGAACATCAAAATGGAATTTCGAGTAATAGTTGTGGAATTCTGGTACCAAAGCATGCATGCAGTGAGAGAATTGACCAATAATATTGATCTGTATAACCTATAAATACCTTATCTCGTTGCTATGTAACAGAAAAAAAATATTTGCCTTCTTGTCTTGCTGTATGCTGCCCTTATGGCATCTCAGCTTCACAGAACTTTGCTTTGTGCCACTTTGCTACCGCTTCTCTTGCTTTCCCATGCTCTTCTTGTTAAAGCTTTACTCGGATCCCAAGGGAGGGCGCTACTCCACTGGAAGGCAACTCTTAGTAGTCGTCAATCCTTGAGATCCTGGAACCTCGATTCCAGTCCATGCAATTGGACCGGCGTTACATTCGATTACCCCGTCACAGGTAGAGGACGCTCGGTGATCACCAAGATGTATCTGCCGGACATGGGTTTGGTCGGTCCACTTGATGCTCTTGACTTCCCGACATTGGGATCGCTCCTCCATCTCAATCTCTCCTACAACCAGCTCGGTGAGGCAATTCCTTCAACCATATCGGCTCTCTCCAGGCTCGTATCTCTTGATCTCACTAGCAATCAGTTCACAAGCAAAATCCTAATTGGGATGGGCTCCATGAAAGATATCCAATTCTTGAGTCTCAGCCAAAATCAAATGGTTGGTGCTGTACCTCCATCTTGAGCAACCTCACCGGCCTTGTGTACTTGCACCTGGATTATAATAAGCTTGTGGGTGTCATTCCTAAGGAGTTAGGGAGGCTCCACGAGTTGATGTATCTGGATCTTGGGTTCAATAGCCTATCTGGTTTAATCCCTTCTATTCTAGGAAATTTGACAAAGCTGTATCACTTAGATCTCTGCCAAAATCAATTGACTGGAGTCATCCCTCAAGAATTGAAAAACCTAATTAATCTCGTTTACTTATCAATCTACGATAATAATATGATAAGTGGAGTTCTATCTTCGTTTGGGAACCTAATCAAGCTACAAATATTTTGGCTATGCGAAAATGAGCTCTCGGGTCCTATCCCCTTTGAGATTGGAAACCTCATTGAGGTTATTGATCTTGACTTTTCAGAAAATCTATTAACAAGTTCAATTTCTTCTTCTATAGAAAATATGACCAAATTAAAGATATTTTATCTTTCGGATAATCATGTTTTATTTCTTTTGAGATTAAGAATCTAATTGGATTTACTGATCTCGATCTCTCGGAAAACCTTTTGAATGGTCCCATCCCTGTTTCTATAGGAAACATGATCAAATTAGAATTCTTATCACTAGAAATGAACCAGCTCTCTGGATTCCCTCGATCAGTTGGTAAGTTAAGCAAACTTGGAGAACTATGTATATTCGATAATCAGTTGTCTGGACCTTTGCCTATGGAGATCAACAACGTTACTAGACTGACATACCTAGAGCTGTCAAATAATAGCTTCGTCGGTTATGTACCCCCAAACATATACAAATGTGGAGTCCTAAATACCTCACTCTTGATACGAACAACTTCCAAGGTCCCATTCCCAATACTTTGAAAAACTGTACGACATTAGAAAGGGTTCGTCTTGAACACAACCAACTCTACGGGGATGTATCTCAATGTCTTGGAGTCTATCCCCATCTTTATTACATGGATTTGAGCTTCAATCGACTCTCCGGTACACTCTCACCAGACTGGGCAAAATGGCACAAACTGACGCTCTCCAGAATCTCAAATAACAACATCACCGGAGTCATACCCACCGAGTTTGGGCAGTGGACGAATCTGGGAGAGCTGGACCTCTCTTCCAACGACCTGCAAGGAGAGATCCCAAAGAGCTTCGGCAGCTTAACCCTTCTCTACAATCTGAGCTTGGGCAACAACCAACTCGTCGGCCAGCTGCCTCAGGAGTTTGGAATGCTGTCCAATCTTGAACTGCTTGATTTCTCATCCAACAACATGGCAGGAAGAATCCCAGATCAATTAGGCAACTGCATGAAACTCCGATCGTTGATGCTTAACAACAACTTCAGTGGAACCATTCCTTTGGCCATTGGTAATCTGGTGAACCTTCAAGTCACCTTTGACATCAGCCACAACTCACTAACAGGGGAGATTCCATTCCAACTCAGCAAATTAGTGATGCTGCAAAGCCTTAATCTATCGCATAATCACTTGTCAGGTCATCTTCCATCTTCGCTAACGGATATGACGAGCTTGTCTTCCGTAGATGTATCCTACAATGAACTGGACGGCCCTGTTCCGGATAGCCCCGCTTTCCGAAAATCCCCAGCGGAGTGCTTTGTCCATAACAATGATCTGTGTGGAGTTGTTCAAGGATTGCCTCCATGTGTTTCACTGGGTACTCCAACAACAGACGACTGAAGCAAGCACCACAAAATTGTTATACTAGCCATCATTGCTTCTGCGGTCTTCTTCCTTCTCTTGATTATATTCATTGGAGCATTCCGCAAGAGAGAAAAAGATACAGTAGCTGTTGATAATAATCACATCAAAGAAGGTGCATTCTGTATGTTGAATTTTGTTGGAAGAGACGTATGCAAGGACATCATCGAAGCCACCGAAGATTTCGATGCCAAATACTGTAACGGAAGCAGTGCATACGGTAGTGTCTACGGAGCAGAGTTTGTTGGGCTGAGAGCCCAGTTCAACCCATATGGGCTTTAGCAGCCCATAGCCCTCCTCTTTATTAACCTTAAACCCTAATTCACCTAATCTCTAATTATATATAGCGGCTATGGTGGCTACGAAATTAGGAGATCAAACATCGCAGCAAAGAGCAAAATCTTCGCAGCGACATTAGGGATTCAAAGAGAGGAGAAAAGGGCAGAAAAACAAGAGAAAAAAAAAGGGAAGAAGACAAGGAAAACTCAAAAATTATTCTCACTCATCCAAACAGTTTCTCATCTCATGTTAGATCAGATCTTCAGTGAATTCTTCTGTGATTGCTTGAGGAGATTTTGGATATTGTGCACAGTGACGTGATCCTTGTATCCCAGTTATTCTCTTGTGATTGTTGCTTGAGTTTTGGGCAAGAGATTCGAGATTGTACATTCATTATTTCTATATTGGATTTTCTCTGGTTTGCCCCGTGGTTTTTACCCTTCACGTTGAAGGGGTTTTCCACATAAATCTTAGTGTTCTATTTGATTGTGATTTCTGTTTTAATTCCGTTGTGTGTTACAGCCTGCTAGTATTTGTTCTTATACAGAAGTTATTGTTTGTTGCCTATCCTTTTTATTTCCCCATCAACTGGTATCAAAGAAAGGTTTTGGTGATTTAATTTTTGTATTTGAACATGGAGGCTGGTAATGTTTCTCGCATGATTAGTTTGAACGAAAATAATTGAATGATATGGAAACCAAGAATGGAAGATCTCTTGTATTGCAAAGATTTGTATGGACCTTTGCAAGGGGATAGTGAAAACCCCACAACTATGATAGATGATGAGTTGCAGGCATTGTTACTTCTCAGTTCATTGCCAGAAAGTTGGGAGACACTGGTGGTTTCCCTCAGTAATTCTGCGCTAGATGGTATTGTTACCATGAGTCAAGTAACAAGCAGTTTGTTGAATGAGGAGTTGAGAAGAAAGAACTCAGCAGTATCTCAGATTGATTCACAGGCACTTGTCTCAGAGAACAGAGGAAGGTCAAGATCTAAAGATAGAAGCAGTTCATGTATAGGTAGAAGCAAGTCAAGATCAAGGAAAGATATTGTTTGCTATAACTGTGGTGAGAAAGGACATTATAAGAATCAGTGTAAGCAACCTAAGAAGAGCAAGAAAAAGGGAAAAGAAGTGGAGTCTACAAAGTCAAAAGAGAATACCACAGTTATAGTGCATGTTGGTGATTATTTGATTTTGTCTCCATCTGATGATATTTTTTCTTGTGTGTGTCAGGATCTCGAGTGGATAATTGACACAGGAGCTTCTTATCATGCTACACCACGGACGGAGTTTTTTGCTACATACAGGTCTGGAAATTTTGGTGTTGTCAAGATGGGCAACCATGGTACAGCAAGCATCATTGGCATGGGTGACATCCATATAAAGACCAATCTTGGATATAAGTTGGTGCTTAAGGATGTGAGGCATGTGATTGACTTGAGGCTGAATCTAATTTTAGTTAGAAGATTAGATGATGAAGACTATGATAGCATGTTTTACAGAGGGCAGTAGAAACTCAGTAAGGGTTCTCTTGTTATAGCTAATGGAAAGAAATGTCACACTTTGTACAGGTTGCAGGCCAAAGCTTGTGGTGAACAATTGAATGCTACAGAGAAAGACTTCAGCATGGAGTTGTGGCATAAGAGATTGGGACACATGAGCGAGAATGGACTGTAAGCTCTTTCCAAGAGAGGTATTGTCTGACCTCAGAGGTATACGTTTGAACCCTTGTATTGATTGTTTAGCTGGTAAACAACATAGAGTTTCATTTGCTAGTCCTGTTTTGTCTAGAAAAATGCATGCCTTGGACCGTGTTTATACAGATGTATGTGGTCCTTTGAATACAAAAACTCCTAACGGTTCTACATATGTTCCTGGCATTAGTGGTGCACTTTACTTTGTTACTTTATATATGACTTTTTCAGGAAAGTTTGGGCTTATACTTTGAAGACTAAATATCAGGTTATTAGTATCTTCAAAGAATTCTATGCCAGAGTTGAAAGGGAGACAAAAAGACAGTTGAAATGCAAAAGATCAGATAATGGTGGTGAGTATACAGGATTGTTTGATGATTATTGCAGGTCACATGGCATCCAGCATGAGATGATAGTTCCTGGTACACCTCAACATAATGCAATTACAGAGAGGATGAACCGCACCATCATGGAAAAGATCAGATGTATGCTTTCACAAGCAAAGCTACCTAAAAGGTTTTGGGATGAGGCTTTGAGGACTGCAGTTGATGTGATCAACTTATCTCCTTGTACAGCCCTAGATGCTGATGTTGCAGAGCATGTTTGGTCAGGGAAAGATGTTTCCTATAAGCATTTGAGAGTATTTGGTTATCGTGCATTTGCACATATTTCAGCTAATGAAAGGTCTAAGCTGGATGGTAAGACAAAAGAATGTATTTTTCTTGGCTACTCACATGATCAATTTGGTTGCAGGCTTTGGGATCCAGAAAAGCAGAAGGTGTTTAAAAGCAAAGATGTGGTCTTCTTTGAGGATCAAACCCTTGAGGATTTGAAGAAGAAGGCACCAGCCAAGACTTCTGCAGAAGGATTAGCAGATTATGACCCAGTTGTTCCTCCAGTATATCAGGGTGATAGGGGAGATGTGCAGGAAGATGGTGTAGAGCCAGATATTAATCTACCTGCAGGACATGTTGAGCAAGAAGAAGTTGAGGAGCAGCTTCCCGCAGAACCTCAATTGAAAAGATCTTCTAGATAACGTCAGCCTTCCAAAAGATACTCTACAGATGAGTATGTGATGCTTACTGATGCAGGTGAACCAGAGAGTTACCAGGAAGCAGTTGAAAGTGAGCAAAATAAAATATGGCTAGTTGCTATGCAGGAAGAGATGGATGCTCTACAGAAGAATCATACATATGATTTGGTGCAACTTCCACAGGGAATAAAGGCCTTGAAGAACAAGTGAATTTTCAGGTTGAAGACTCAAGAATATTGTTCTCAACCAAAGTACAAAGCCAGATTAGTTGTAAAAGGCTTTGGTCAAAAGAAAGGTATTGACTTTGAAGAAATTTTTTCTCCTATTGTTAAAATGTCTTCTATTCGTGTTGCTCTAGGTATTGCTGCTAGCCAGGACTTGGAGGTAGAGCAATTAGATGTGAAGACAGCTTTTCTTCATGGTGATTTGGAGGAGGAAATTTATATGGAGCAACCAGAAGGTTTCAAAGTCAAAGGTAAAGAAAATTTTGTCTACAAGTTAAAAAAGAGTTTGTATGGATTGAAGCATGCTCCAAGACAGTGGTACAGAAAGTTTGATTCATTTATGACTGAAAATGGATACAAAAGAACGACTTCAGATCATTGTGTGTAGATCAAACGGTTTGGTGAGGATTTTATTATTCTCTTACTTTATGTTGATGATATGCTTTATCCTTGGGAAAGATATGAATACAATTGACAGGTTTAAGAAGGAACTAAGTGAGTCCTTTGCAATGAAGGACATGGGGCCAGCAAAGCAAATACTGGGCATACAGATTTCTCGTGACAAGAAAAATAAGAAGATTTGGTTGTCACAGGAGAAATACATCGAGAAGGTATTAGAAAGGTTCAATATGAGCAATGCAAAGCCAGTTGGTTCTCCTCTTTCAGGTCACTTCAAGTTGTGCTCAGAACAGAGTCCGTCAAGTGATGAGGAGAAGGAGAAAATGCAAAAGGTTCCTTATGCTTCAGCAGTTGGAAGTTTAATGTATGCAATGGTATGTACGAGGCCGGATATCGCATATGCAGTTGGTGTTACTAGCAGATTTCTTGCAAATCCAGGCAAGAAGTACTGGGCAGTAGTGAAGTGGATATTGAGATATCTCAGAGGAAGCTCTAAGGTTTGTTTAAGCTTTGGAGGTGGACCACCTGTGCTAGTGGGTTACACAGATGCAGATATGGCCAGAGATATTGATACAAGGAAATCTACATCAGGTTTTGTACTTACTTTTGCAGAGGGAGCTGTGTCATGGCAATCCAGATTGCAAAGGTGTATTGCTCTCTCCACCACATAGGCAGAATATATTGCTGCTACAGAGGTTTGTAAAGAAATGTTATGGATGAAAGAATTCTTACAAGAATTGGGGCTGAAATAGGAAAATTATGTGGTGTATTATGACAGCCAGAGTGCCATCCATTTATGTAAGAACCCAGTTTTTCATTCCAAGTCAAAGCATATAGATGTCAGATATCACTGGATTCAAAATGTACTTGAAGAGAAGCAGTTACAACTTTAGAAAATTCATACAGATGATAATGGAGAAGACATGTTGACAAAGACCTTACCAAAAGAGAGGCAGGAGATGTGTCGACAGTTGGTCGGCATGGATTTACACTGAGTCATGGGACGGACCTCCCTTATAGGTGAAGGGGAGGTTGTTGGTGAGAGCCAAGTTCAGCCCATATGGGCTTTAGCAGCCCATAGCCCTCCTCTTTATTAACCTTAAACTCTAATTCACCTAATCTCTAATTATATATAGGGGCTATGGTGGCTACGAAATTAGGAGATCAAACATCGCAGCAAAGGGCAGAATCTTCGCAGCGACATTAGAGATTCAAAGAGAGGAGAAAAGGGCAGAAAAACAAGAGAAAAAGAAAGGGAATAAGATAAGGAAAACTCAGTAATTGTTCTCACTCATCCAAACAGTTTCTCATCTCAGGTTAGATCAGATCTTCAGTGAATTCTTCTGTTATTGCTTGAGGAGATTTTGGATATTATGCACAGTGACGTGATCCTTGTATCCCAGTTATTCTCTTGTGATTGTTGCTTGGGTTTTGAGTAAGAGATTCGAGATTGTACATTCATTATTTCTATAGTGGATTTTCTCTGGTTTGTCCCATGGTTTTTACCCTTCACGTTGAAGGGGTTTTCCACGTAAATCTTGGTGTTCTATTTGATTGTGATTTCTGTTTTAATTCTGCTGTGTGTTACAGCCTACTAGTATTTGTTCTTATACAGAAGTTATTGTTTGTTGCCTATTCTTTTTATTTCCCCATCAGAGTTAGCAAGTGAGGAACTGCTAGCGGTGAAGAAGATTCACCTACCAGACACTGAAGGTAGATGCGGCGAGCAACCCTTTCAAACTGAGATACAAACTCTTACTCAAATTCGACTTCGCAATATCGTCAAGCTTTACGGGTTCTGCTCCTCTCCCAAACGCAACTTTCTGGTTTACGAGTACATGGAGAGAGGAAGTCTGGGATCTGTCCTCCGGCGAGACTACAGCTGACTTGGACTGGGTGAAGAGGGTGAGCATCGTGAAGGATGTTGCTCGTGCTCTGTTCTACATGCGTCATGACTGCACACCGCCTATCGTTCATCGAGATATTACCAGCAACAACATCCTACTTGATTCCGAATTCATGGCTTGTGTTTCCGACTTTGGAATTGCTCGAATACTGAAGCCGGATTCATCAAATTGGACCACGCTTGCAGGCACACGGGGTTACCTAGCACCAAGTAAGTTTCTCTGCCAGATTAATCCATTAAAGACAAATGATCCTAAATTTTGCATCCCCTATTCACTTGGCACGATATCGAAGTATACGTACACCCAGTCTTTGATAATGGTATACATTTTGGATATCTTTATAAATTGGAAGTTTCATCTATTTGATGTTGCTGTTTGCAGAGCTTGCTTACACAATAAGAGTAACCACCAAATGTGATGTATACAGCTTTGGTGTGGTAACACTTGAGTTGCTAGTAGGAGCATATGGAGAAGAACTCATCTCCATTCTGTCATCTCCATCTAGTAACAATGTCTTGGTGAAAGCTGTATTAGACCAACATCTATCACTTCCTGTGGCTCGAGTTGCAGATGAAGTAATTGCAGTCTTAAGAAAGTAGCTCAAGATGCCTAGATCTTTGAGAGAGAATCGAACGGCTAGTTGCTTTAAGAATATCTGGATCTCTAAAAGATTATTGCCTGTGACAACAATATCATCTACATACACCAGAAGATATATTGTGTTTTCTTTTTGTTATCGTAGGAATAACGAGGTATAAGACTTGGAATTGATGAAGCCCGTTGATGTTAAAAATGTGCCAAGTTCATTATACCAAGCTCTTGAGCTTGACGAAGTCCATAAATAGCTTTTTGTAGTTTGCAGATATGCCTTGAATACTATGGATGAACGAAGCCAAGAGGTTGCTGCATGAAGATATCTTCAGTTAAAGTCCCCTATAAAAAAAATATTATTAACATCCAATTATCGTATATGCCAGCCTTTTGAGATAGCCAAGCTCAAGATAAGCCGGAATGTTGTGGGTTTGACAACTAGACTGAATGTCTCGGTGAAGTCAACATCAGGTCATTGATAAAACCCTTTGGCAACTAGACGTGCTTTATACCTAGCAATAGATCCATCTGGGTTTCGCTTAATTCGAAAGACCCATTTACCTCCGATGATGTTTTGTGTGTGATGAGAGGAAACTATAGTCCATGTAGAGTTATGAAGAAGAGCATCATATTCTTCACACATGTCTTTATGCTAGTGAGGAGTTTTTGAGCTTGAGTAATCATGGTGAGTTCACTAGCCTCGAGGAAAGAGTTCGTTATAGCATGTAGATCAAGGACTTGACGTGGTTTAAAAATACCACTTTTGGAACGTGTTGTCATTTGATGACTGGGAGCTACGGAAGTGGTAGGTTGGGTTGTTGGTATAGTCGGTGGTGAGTCACCAAGATCAATTGGATTAGTCTGTGGTACTTCAATAGCACATGGCAAGGTAGCTGAGAGCATTGCTTTATTAATAGGGGAAGCTTGTAAAGAAGGGATTGGAGAAATAATGGGGGGAGTGAGGAGCTGTTGAACAGGAAGAGTGTATTGACCAGGAGAGTTAGGATTGAATAATGTTGTGAGAGGTTTATGTGACGGAATTGAGAAGATACTCTAGTGATGTTTGTTTATCGGAGTAGCTTGCACGGTAAGATACTCATGATTTTGAAAAGGAAAAGAAGACTCTATAAAAATAACGTGACGTGATAGAAAGACTTTTTGAGTTTGTGGTTCATAGCATCGAAAAGCATTATATTCAAGAGAGTATCCAATAAAAATACAAGGCTTAGATCGTGGTGTTAGCTTATGTGAGGCATTAGGACGTAACCATGGATAACATAGGCAACCAAAGACTTTGAGTTTATAAAGGTTTGGAAGCTTGTGGAATAGTTTCTCAAATGGTAACTTGTTTTATAGGACTGGAGTGAGCATATGATTAATGAGATAGACAATAATTTGAAAGGTTGTTATCTAAAAGGTTGATGGCATGGAGGCCTGATGTAGAAGTGTGAGCCCAGTTTCAACTATATTTAATGTTTGCATTCAGTAGAACAAACTAATTGGGGAGTATAAGGGGGTGACTTGAGGTGTTGTATACCACAAGATGTGAGACAGGATGTGAGGGCTTGATATTCACCTCCGCCATCAGAGTAAACTGTTTTAATGGAAGACTGAAAGAAATTCTTGGCTAACTTTTTAAAGTTGGTAAAGATTGTTGAAACTTCGGATTTATGACGAAGGGGATATAACAATGTGTATTTAGTGAAATAGTCAACAAGAATGACATAAAATCAAAACTTGTCAAAAGAAAGGGTTGGGGCTAGACCCCAAACATTAGTATAAATAATTTCAAAAGGTTTAGAGCAAGATATAGAGGATGTCCCAAAAGGTAATCTATGACTTTTATTATTACGACAAGCATCACAATAAGTTATAATGCTGCTAGTAGTAGAGGTAGGAAGTCAATAACAAGAAAGTAACTTTTACTGAATAAAGAATGAGGGATGACTAAGACGTCGATGCCACACATCAACTGGAGCTGCGATTGAAGAGTGAACATTGGGCTGGTTTACTTGTGAACCTAATGGCCACTCATAAATGTTACCTTTGTTCTGGCCTTGGACTAAGGATGCCCCCGTGCTCAAATCCTTGACAAGAAAGAGTCAAGAAAAAATTCAATTGAGGTATTGTTTTGTTTGTAGAATTGAGAGACAGAAATGAGGTTTTGTTTAATGTGAGGTGCACATAAAACATCATCAAGCATGAAGGTTGTGGTAAGTGAATTAAGCATTGTGGAACTAGTATGAGTGATAGGAATTTCTTCACCACCACCGATGATGATATCTTTATTTCCGTCATGGTTGTTGTGAATAGACAGGTTCTGAAGATCGGAGGTGATGTGATGTGATGCACTAGAGTCCATAATCCAATTAGGTTGGCTAGTTATCGGAGTAGTCATGAGATTGGCCTGAGGCCACTATGTTGGAGCAGGGAGTCGAGGTCGAGATCGACAGATTTTTGCAGAATGTCCAACTTTATCACACAACTGACAGACGATTCGATGATGACTTCTAAGGTTAGGACGCCAGGGCTGATGATTATAGGGGTTACCACCTTGATGATGAGGATGAAAGTGTTGATAAAGTAGATGGAGGAGGTTTGGTGTGGGAGCCATAGGGTCAGGAGGCAGCTTAGCTGGACCTTGATTGATGTGCTTATTGTACTGGTTGCTCTTCCTCTTGGATTTTTGACTGACTTGAGCTGTGATAGTTGGTCCGGCCAACCTGCCATCGCGCTTCAAATATGTCTCGTAGTCAGTCAACTTGTCATAAAGTTCTTCGAATGATATTGGTGAGTCGCATGCCCGAATTGCGGCTCCCAATTCTTTATATTAGTCCCATAGGCCATTAAGGGTATGGACGAGGACTTCTTCTTCACTGAAGGAATGACCTATCAAAGCTAAGTCATCGATGATAACTTTGATATTTTGTAAGTAATCAACAATAATACTTCTCTCTTGTTTCACTTTCATCAGATTGGATAAAAGTCCAAGCATGCGAGTTTACGAGCGATTTGCTAATGTGGTTTGCAACTTGGACCATGCTTCTACAGCAGTCGTACATAAATATATTAGTGGGGCGACGGACCCAGCGACTGAGGCTTGAATGACTTAGAAGATGATGCGATCTTGATGTAACCACAGTTTGTTGGCTAGATTTGGTATTAGACTAGGTTCTCCTGTGATGATAAGCACTGCAAGTGGACAATGGAGAGAGCCATCGATGTAGCCTAAGAGGTCATATCCAAATAGAATGTTAGAAAATTATACACGCCAAGATGCGTAATTTCCACCTTTGGATAATTTGAAAAGAATAAGTACTACAGCGTTGATAGTGATAAGGCATGAAGGTTAAGAAGTGTTATGGTTCCCTGCAGAGACAACGACTGGAGTGTTAGAAATAGATACTGAAGACATTTGAAGAAACGATAGCATCAGTTGTGAAATCTATCGGATGTAGACTGTCGGAGGTGGATGACACCATAGCAATCTGCATGTTGCAAAAGGAGCCGAAGACTACAGGTAGGGGTGACAATTCTTGTAACAGTGACACCTCGATGATGCACCTTGAGCCGAAGATGCAGCTCCCTGCTACTGCAGATCATCACGGCAAAGCCCCCAGTGAGCTGCGCGGAGATATTGGATCCGACGGAGCCCGATTGGCCCGTGGAGGAGGCGCAGCGTCTCGACACCTTCTGGGGCGTGTTCAGAGAGCAGCGGTAGAGAGCTGCGATACCTCTCTCTCGTCTCTGGTGAGGCAGATCAGAATAGGAAGTACACTTGGCGTTCGGTCGGCTGTGAAATCTGCTGAGTGTTGAATTGCAGATGGCTGGGCAGGGGCAGCAGGATGTGACCACAGTTGCCGCTGGGAAGAAAGGGACGGCAGAGGGGAGAGAGTTCTCGGCGACGGCTCGGTGGAATTAGAGAAGGGAACGACTGGCCTGTTTCTGTCGCACCGCACGCTGGCTGCGGCGGTTGCAGTTATGCCTGCAGCGAAGAGGGGTGCGTGGCCACCGGTTGAAGCTGCGGCTGAGGGGTTCGCGGCCGAGAAGCAGGGGAGTATCGACGGCGGTGGTTGCTGGCAGCCGGTGGAACTCCGAAGTCCCTTTGCGTGGCGGCCGAGGAGGTGAGCGCAGAGGACGTGGCCGCGCTTGGCTACGTTCTTCTGCTTTTGCAGGGAGCGAGTGGCAGGGGGCGAAGGGGAAGAGAGGGCGAGGAGCGGCTCACCGGGATTTCGCAGAGGAGCGACTACCGAGGAAGGGGAGCGACTGCCGAGGAAGGAGAGCAGAGTGAGGAACCTCAATCACGCCGCCGGTCCTTGCCGACTGGCCCGGCCACTGCTGGACCTGGACGGGGTGCTCGTTTGACGCGGCCGGACGCGACTCCTGCACCACCGGTTGAGGAAATCCCGCTCTCAACTGTCCATCGAGATTTCCTCGTGCGGTTGAGGAAATCCTATCTGTTATCACTGTTGTCTTCACCGATCAACGATAGCTTTGTGAAAGATGTATTAGACCGACGTCTACCCGTTCCCGATGGTCAAGTTGCGGATGAAGTAGTTGCAGTTTTGAGCTTGGCTCTTCGTAGCGTGGACAACAACAGTGAATCACGCCCGACAGTGAAACAGGTCTCCGACAAGTTATGCTTCGTCAGAACACCCCCACCAAGCCTCCGATCTATTGATGCATTGAAGTTTTCCGACTTGACGAGCGTGGAGATATGATATATATGCACTCCTCTGTGCCCCGATGCTTCTTTTGGTCAGAATCGGTAGACTTTGTTTCCGTACGGCTTGCTTTATTAGTGGTTTCATTCTGCAGCGTGTTTAATAAAAGCATCTGTTCATAATCGATCTCTTTTCTAAGATTATTTTCGACTGGGTTGTAATCTTTGCCTTGTTATGTAAATCTTGAACGCTTGAAAAGTTGATTTTCTTGTACTATATGTTTCTTGAGAATTTGTGAAGGTAATTAAATGAAGGCTGAGGGATGATCGGTTTCTGATGTGTACCTGCCCACCCTGACTGCTCTGCTACGGGGGCATGACAGAGGGCCGACTGATGAGTAGGAATTCATTCGCAGTAACCGGCAGATTTGCATGTGTTGTGTGCTTTAGTGATTTCGTTACGTAATCAATAATTCATGCATCCCGTTGGTGAACCTTTGCATGGTAGCCAAGGTTTCAGCACATCTTGGTCCAGTTTCCGATACGCAAGGCTATCCACATGGATGCTCGGGTAGCGGAAGCGAGCATCGGGTTGGTTGAGTTTGAGACTAGTCTCTCAAGCACGATCCACTCCCTTGGCGAATGGTCTGCTTCTTTATTGTTGGGCTCATGTACATAGCCTGAGGTCAGGAGGGAGATTTTCCGACTCGATCCCTTCGAAACTTAAGTTAGCGTTGTATAGATAAGAGAGTTGAGTGTTCGAAGTGCCTCCCCTGATGTTGATCGAGAGGTTAGATTTTATACCTACGAACGAAGGTTGATCATACATGATCCATTAATGGCTATCGCCTCCTCAGGAGGTTGGCTTGTAATCTTCCATGTAGGTGCCAACCGACCTGTATGGATCAACGCCACGTAGAGCCATCCCGAGCTTTCTAAGATGGCTTTGTACTATGCGGTGCATCTTGTATGGTCCCAATTGGCATGAGAACAAGAGGTCATCCTTTCTGAGTCCGAGGTGTCGCGTTGATGCATCACACAAGGTCAACAATGAGTGTAACACCCATAGTTAGTCCAATAGTCCCACATCGGAAGTGGGTGGGACTAAGATTGACTTATATGGGTCTGATGAGTGTACTACTAACAACTTTAGCCTAAGCATTTTGACTAGTAGTTAATAGGTCAAAACGAAGTTGATAGGCTAGTTAACTCATCAGACCGGGACGTGACATTTGGTATCAGAGCCGACCTAGTATTCGAGTATGGTGAGGTAGGCTTGAGTACGAAAGGGCTACCTGTGGATGAAGTCAAAGAACTCATCACAGCGTGGAGCCACCACTAGGCTATGCCTCACATGCACCATGCTAGGGTCTGATCTGGGCCTTGACGAGGACGTCAAGTCATTTAAGTGGGGGAGATTGTAACACCCCTAGTTAGTCCAATAGTCCAACATCGAAAGTCGGTGGGACTAAAATTGGCTTATATGGGCCTAATGAGTGTACTACTAACAACTTCAGTTTAAACATTTTAACCAGTGGTTGATAGGTCCAAACGAAGTTGATAGCCTAGTTAACTCATCAGGCCGGGGCGTGACAATGAGAGTTCGCATCAACGCTGATGTGGTTGTTGAATGTTATTGCGGGGGTGGTATCGGAATATGCCATATCACATCCATTAAATATTAAACGTAGTGTTGTATAAGGAAAGAAATCAACTCTTGCAAGTATTTTTTAATCATGTTGGGGCGGAGATAACAAAAAAAATATTAAAAAGAATATCATAAAAATCAATAATCAAATAACGTACCAAAATGTCAATGCAAAATTAAACATAGTTCAGTAAATCCCACTTATATTCACAGAGAAAACTATATTCTTTATAATATATAAGATCAATTATAAAACACTTGAGTTATCCCCACTTAAATATAAATACCCAATGCGTAAATACCAAAGTATCTTGCCTCTATCTCTCCCTAGATCCACCAGAGAGAAATATTCAGAGCACTTAAAGTGTCTTACAGCTCTCTCTCTCTCTCTCTCTCTCTCTTATCAAACCTTTAAAATTCAATGTGTATTTATACAAACAAATACTAATTCACAAAGGACTTACAACTAATTTAAATATAATTATGATTCTTAAAAATACTTATCAACTCTAATAAATAAAAAATAATAATCTTGAAGTTGTGATGAGGCTTTGCTAATGTCTATAATAAAGTTCTGACGCCTTGATCATAAAAAATTTTGTACCGAAAATTTGGATGTCTTGATCATAAAAAAATAGCCTCAAGACTTCGATTTCAATCCAACATGATTTGTACCGATGTTTTATTTTTAACGTATTCTTTTCGTATCAAAGCTAGCTAGTTTAAGTAGGACAAACCAATGTGGTTATATCAGATGGCTCATGCAAAGTCGTTGCCGAACAAAAGTTGGATGACATTTTGCTTTTGTTCCTGTAGAACTTGCTTTTTTGACTAGGATGGACGAGATTTGCAATGTATGGTGTTAGTGTAAACAACTTTATGTCGTGGCCTCAGGATCGTCGTGGCAGGGTTCAGGCTGAGGATGGATAAGATCTCCAGGTAGCATCCTGGCGAGTTTATGTCGTGGCCTCGGGGTCGTCGTGGCTGGGTTCGGGCCAAGGATGGATAGGATCTCCGGGTAGCGTCCTAGGGATCCGAGGCGGTGGCGAGGGCTCCTCTGGTGGCGCAGCCTTGCTTTTGTTCCTGCACAAAGATCGGGACGGGAAGAACTCCGCCCGACCCCTCCGACGCTCAAGTCAGTAAAGACAGACCTTTTTTAGGGGAGTTTTTAGGGTTGGGAGGGAGAGAAAGAAGTCCTCCCCTTCTACATTCGATTGCTGGGGTTTATATGAACCAGATCGTTGCTTGTTGATGTGTTAGAAGCGTTGTGCCTCTGATTGCGTCTGACAGCACGCTAAGAACCTAACTCCTGTTGGATGATGACGTGTCTCGGGGATCATGCCGCCAGCAAGGGGCAGGCGGCATTAGATTTGTCAATCAACCTTGGTCACAGTCAGCCTTATGCGGGACCGGGGGTGTCATTTTGACGTAGGTGGTATGGGCTTACGTCACTACCCATTTATTACCCTCATCATTCTCCCCCCCGAAGGAAGCCCTGCCTCGGTACTCATTCGGGGGTCCGAGGCTGGCTTCAAGTAGACTTCTGATCGATGCAGGGGGATGCTTTTGTGGACTTGCAGTGGACATTTGTTAGCTCATTATTCAAGAGCAGGTGTTTGGAGCGTTTTGACTTTGGGGGTCAGTTCTGAGAGGAGACGTTGTGAGGCTGCAGCCGAGGTACAGACCCAAGTGGGCGTGCTGCATAGAGGCAAGCGAACTACACTGAGGTGCACGAAGGGCAGGATGCGGCCGAGGTATAGGCTCAGGCGATCGTACCGCGCAAAGGTGTACACAACGGGCAGTCTGCGACCGAGGTGCACGCTCAAGCGGGCATACCGCTCTAGGGCGGGCGTACCGCGCAGAGGTGTACACAGCGGGCAGTCCGCAACCGAGGTACCGACTCAAGCGGGCGTACCGCATGATGATGCTCTGAGGTACGGGCTTTCTAGCCAAGGCGAGGCTCGGGCTTGCTGGTCGAGACGAGGCTCGGGCTTGCTGGCCGAGACGAGGCTTGGGCTTGTTGGCCGAGGCAAGGCTCGGGCTTACCTGGCCGAGACGAAGCTCTGGCTTCTTGGCCAAGGCGAGGCTCGGGCTTACCTGGCCGAGACGAGGCTCGGGCTTCATGGCCGAGGCGAGGCTCGGGCTTACCTAGGTGCGACGACGGTTGGTAATAAACTAGCTATAAACCGCGCAGATGGTGCAGTGATAAGCCATGCCACGAAACACGCATATGGTGTGGCAATGATCCGTGCAGACGGTTGAGGAAGCGAATGCTTGGGTGATCATGATTTCGTACGTCGCGCCCACTGGGGAGGGGGCAAGATGTCCCTTGCGCGAAGCGTAAGGGTTGGTCTTTCACGCCGTTTGGCCTTTCTAGAAGCGGCGCCTTTAAAGCGTTCTTGGAAGCCAGGATCGAGGTGGCAGCGTTGCGCCTTCCCACAGATCGCCACGTTGGGGCTCATTTATGGCAAGGTGCTCCTTAGCCTTCCTGAAGTGACGCACCCTTGGGGCTGTCACGTCAGCAGGCTGTCGCCCACTCCGCGCAGGTGAAGGGGAAGGGTTTTCGGCGGGAGTTTGTCTATAAGTAAAGTGCGGTTGCTTCACTGTACACCCCTTATCACCCAAGCTGATCCTCCCAAACTCCTTTGATCTTGCTACCCGGTCATCTCCTCCAATTTTTTCAACCGCTCCCGTTTGCGTCATCCCCTCCATTTTCCTTTCGAAGGTCAGTACGGATGGCCTCTTCTTTTCTTGCTCCTACCTCCACTCCTTCTCCCGCTTCCTCTTTTTGTCCTGCTTCCTCTTCTTCTTCCCCGCCTTCCTCCTCCACTTCTTCTGCTGGCCAAAACCCTTCGCCGCCTGGTTGCGGTTTGCCTTCCTGCGAGAGGGTGGCGTGGGCCCTTGAAGCCATGCGGTCTCCCCACAATCTTGACTCCACCGTGAGTGGGTCACAGCTCCTTGATCTTCGGGGTCGCTTTTGTGTCCCGGAGGACTACGCCTTCGTGGCTCCGGAGGTGGGGCAGCGAGCGTACGATGCCGTTCCCGGGGGCTTCGCGTTATCTGTGGATGTCCTGGAAGTGGGATTGCGCTTCCCCCTGCACCCGATTATTGTCTCCTATATCTCCAGGTGGGGTGTTTCGCCATCGCAAATGGCACCCAACTGCTGGCGAGGTTTGGTGGCATTTCTGGGGGAATGCCACTATGCCGGCATCACCCCAACTTTGAACTTGTCTTTATCCTACTTCCGCCTTTCCAAGGGACCGGGGGGGTTATTATCTTTTCGCCCGACCGGGCTTTTGAGTGGGTGGTGCCCCTTCCAGTAACAAGGGATGGAAGGGGCAATTCTTCTTCGTGAGTTACGTGAGGGACTAGGGCTTCGGGCTCCAATGGTCGACTCATACTATTGACAACACTACTCTCGTCAGGGACCTCCGGCGGCTGAAGGAGATCCTTCCTTCCACAGCCAATCAGGATATGATTGAGTCATGGCTGATTGAGGCGGGCCTCAGCCTGATGCCTCTGGGTACGCTTATAATGCATGATTTAGGGCTTTCTGGGCTCTTGCGGGTACTGATCGGTGTTTGCTTAGAGGAATAGTGAACCTCAGAGCGATTCATAGCGGGTAGATCCCGTCAACCCCTTCTACGCGTGCGGCAGATGAACCGAAGACTAGAACCAAAGAGATGCCGGTGGAGGTCGAGGCGGATCCCCCGCGGAAAAGGGTCAAGGTTCTTGCCTCTAAGCGGCCTGCTACGTCGGCAGCACAGCCAGAGGAAGCCGGCGCGGAACAGGAAGAGGAGGGCCCTAAACAAGGCGAGGGCGGACCTGGCCAAGAGGGCGCAGGAAAGGAGCCTTGGCTCTCTATGGTTCGAGAGTTGTGCCAGCTTCTGATCGGCGCGAAGGAGGAGCCTTTTCAAGCTCAATTGGTGGGAGACCGGTCGATGGGGGCGGCGCATGACCCCTTGATGGCCCGCTGGGTGAACCTATCCATCGGGGATAGGGTGTGGGCTGATAGCGATGTCGCAGCCACATTCCTTCGAAGAGGGCTTCACCCCAAGATGGCCGGGGAGCTATACACTTTGCCCTCCAAGACTCTTCTCAACAAATCCGTCAAGTCGGTGGTGTGGATACGTGTTGCGCCTTCAGTTTCTCTCTAGCCCCAGGGTGCGTTCGTTCTGACTTTCTGTTTTGTAGAGCCACCACTATACCGTGGCGCTGATGGACCGGGTGAGGGATCCTGGTCAAATCGTCAATGGGTTGGGCCTCCGCAACGTCAAGCTGCGCCGACAGCTCGAGGAGGCTCACGCGGTAGTGGGCCCCGAAGCCATAGCTGCCGCAGAACAACGCGTGTCTGACTTGGACGTAGAGGTGACTCACCTCAAGGCCGAACTTCAGGCGGCCAAGGAGCAGAACAAGAGCCTCCAAGGATTTTTACGGATGGATCGGACCGAGCTCCGCATGCTGAAGGCGGAGGCGCTCAAGCTGACCAAGCAGCTGGAGGCAGCAGATGCCAAGGCGAAGTCTGCTTCTGAGGCCCTAGCCAAGGAGGCCCATCAGAGGCCGGAGAGGGATAGGTAGCTGCTGGAAGACTATAAGAGGTCCGAGGGCTTTCAGCTCGGGTTGACCCGATCGGGGCAGGTTACTTATGAACATGGTACTGGATTACCTTGGCCCAGTTCCAGGCATGCTACCCTACTCTTGAGGTGGCGTCGGACCCCTTTGCCTCCCTCCCTGAGGACTCAGGGGTGGAGATGCCCGAGGAGGTCCCTTTTGACGATAGCCCGGAACTCCCCAAGGGTCAGCTGCCATGAAATTTTCCAAGGAGTCGGTCTGTAAGTCTGGGTCGTCTAGTCCTATATCTTCACCTCAGTTTAACGAAAAATCCTTTTGTCAAAAGGCTTCTCGTGTTGCTTTCCTCTGTTTCTTTAGATGAAAAACTTCTTAAGGTTCTATATATTCCACGTTCTTGGGAGGGTGCGGCCGTCCATGGTCGCGAGGCGGTAAGTCCCTGCTCGGACGACTCCTATGACCCGATAAGGCCCTTCCCAGTTCAGGGTAAGTTTGCCGTGTGCATGGGTCGGGTTACTCACCTCAGCCCTACGCAACACCAAGTCGCCAATATTGACGAGTCGAGGGCATACCTTACTGTTGTAAACCCTAGCGATGGCCCTTTTATAGGAAAGGGCCTTCAGGTGTGCGTCGGCTCGCCGCTCCTCGAGTAGATCCAATCCTGCTCGAAGCCCCTTGGCCGAGGTTCCCTCTTCATATCTCTTCGTCTGAGGGGTTGGGATGACCACCTCGGAAGGCAAGATAGCCTCGATGCCGAATGTGAGGTTGTAGGGGGATTCTCTAGTCGCGGTTTTGGGAGTGGTGCGCAAAGACCATAAAATGCTCGGGAGCTCGTCCACCCAAGCGGAGCGGGCCGTGAGGGTCCTTCTCCTAAACCCGTCCAAGATGGACCGGTTGGTTACCTCTGCCAGGCCGTTCGTCTGAGGGTGGGCCACCGAGCTGAACCTTAGCTGAATTTTGTAGCCCGCGCAGAACTCCTTAAATCGGGCACTAGCGAACTGAGTCCCGTTGTCGGTGATGATGGCCTTAGGTAGGCCAAATCGAGTCACAATATTTCTCCACACGAACTTCTCCATTTGTTGTTCTATAATTGCCACCAATGGCTCAGCCTTGACCCACTTGGTGAAGTAATCTACCCCAACGATGATGTATCTCCTCTGCCCAGAGGCCGGGGGGAACGGGCCAAGGAGGTCCATGCCCCACTGCGCAATCCATAGATATGAGCGGAACTGTAGATTGCCGAGGCATTCGTGCATGCCTCTGGCATGCATCGCATTATTGGACGTAGGTCCGGGCATCTTGGTACATAGTGGGTCAGTAGTAGCCCTGGCGAAGCACCTTTGACACCAAGGTACGACCGCCTATGTGTTCTCCACAAATCCCCTCGTGGACCTCGGCGAGCACCGATTGCACCTAGGTAGGATCCAAGCACCGTAAGAGCGGGCGTGAGAATGACCTCTTATAGAGTCAGTCGTTGACTTCACAGTACCATGCCTGGGTGCGGCGCAGGCCGAGCTGCAGCTTTGTCATCGGACAGTACTCCGTGCTGCATAAATTGCAGTATCTCCCGCATCCACGTCATTGGTGCATCGGCTACCAATACCATGGCCACCATGATTGTGCGGAAGGGGAGTTCCTCGACGTTAGGCTCACCCTCAGGGCCCGACCTCAAAGCCAACCTGGCGAGCGCATCCGCCCCCTCGTTCTAGCCCATCGGTATCCTAGATAACGAAAAGCTGGAGAAGTTGGTGATCAGGCTCTTTACCTCTGCCAGGTACTTCGACATGGTGGAATCGTGGGCCTCGTACCCGCCGTTGAGGTGTTCGGCCACAATCTGCAAATCGGTGTGAACATGTAGGGCGCCCACCTGCATCTCGGCGGCCAACCTAAGTCGGCTAGGAGGGCCTCATATTCTGCCTCATTGTTAGTGGCCTTAAAGCCGAAGCGGAGGGAACGCTTGAACAAGTGGCCATCGGGGGCTTGCAACACCAACCCAACCCCCGCACCCCTTGAGCATGATGCCCCATCAACGCGTAGAACCCATCCCCCATCGGCCGGCTCGGGGCCGTTGCCTTCGGGTCGGACCATCTCCGAGATGAAGTCGGCCACCACCTGGGCTTTGATGGCGGTCCTTGGTATATACTGGATGTTGAACTCGCCGAGCTCCACCGACCATTTAAGAAGGCGACCTGCCAAGTCGAACTTAGCCAAAGTATGTCAAAGTCATTGGTCGGTAATTACATCTATTGGATGGGCTTGGAAATAGGGGCGCAGCTTCCGAGCCGTCAACACGAGGGCTAGTGCCAGCCTCTCGATCGGCGGATATCGCTCCTCGGGGTCGTTCAAGACATGGCTGACATAATAGACCAACATCGGTTTCTCCGGGGCCCCTTTGATCAAAATGGAGCTGACCGCATGTGAGGACGTGGCTAGGTAAGTGCTAAGCTTCTCCCCGAGGGAGACGGAAGCAAGGCGAGGAAGGTCAAATATATGCTGCTTCACACAGCTGAAGGCCTTCTCACAGTACGCAGTCCATTCGAAACTTTTTGGATTCTTCAGGGCACGGAAGAAGGGCAAGCACTGATCCCCCGACCAAGAGAGGAACCGTGATAGAGCGACCAGCCTCCCATTCAGTCTTTGCAACTCCTTAACCGTCCGTGGTGCCTGCATGTCGATGATTGCCTGGATCTTCTCCGGGTTGGCGTCGATTCCCCTTTCATGTATGATGAATCCAACGAATTTACCCGAGTTAACGCCGAATGTGCACTTCGAGGGGTTGAGACGCAAGCCATATCTGCAAAGCGTGGAGAATGCTTCCGCCAGATCGTCCAAATGGGTTGTAGCTGCGCAACTCTTCATGATCATGTCATCCATGTAAACCTCCATGTTTCGCCTAATCTGCTGGGCGAACATTTTATTCACGGTTCTCTGGTAGGTGGCGCCGGCGTTCTTTAGTCCGTAGGGCATAACCTTGTAGAAGTATACTCCCTGACCAGTGAGGAAGGCCGTATGCTCCCGGTCCTTGGGCGCCATTCTGATTTGGTTGTAGCCAGAAAAGGCATCCATGAATGACAGACGAGCATGACCTGAAGTGGCGTCGACCAACTGGTCGATCTTGAGGAGGGGGTAGCAGTCTTTTGGGCAGGCGCGGTTAAGATCGGTATAGTCAATGCACATCCTCCAGTTCCCATTGGGTTTTTTGATGAGGACTACATTAGAGAGCCATCGCGGATACTTAACTTCCTCCATGAAGCCTACTGCCAGGAGATGCTCGACCTCCTTTCGGACAGCTAGCTGCCTTTCAGGGGCAAACTGTCGGGGTTTCTGCTTTACCGGGCGTACCCCTGGCGAGACATTTAAATAGTGCTGGACGACCTCGGGGTCGACTCCTGGCATGTCCGCTGTGGACCAGGCAAAGATGTTAGCTTTATCTTACAGGAAGTGGACAAGCTGCTTCCGTTCCTGTTCGGGGAGCTTGGATCCAACCCGGACCATTTGGTTTGGACGATCCTCACGCAAAGGCACACTAACGGTTGGCTCCATTGGCTCAGGGCGCTGAGTCAGTCTCTTCTACGGGCTGGTTGGCCCTCAGTCACTTATGCAATGAGATCGTCGTCAAATAGCATCGCCTGGACTCGAGGGGACTTCCCCTGGCTTCGCCAACCCCAGCCCTGGTCGGGAACTTGACCGTCCGATGGTAGGTGGATACGACTGCTCTGAACTTGTTGAGGGTCGATCGCCCAAGTATTACGTTGTATGCAGTGGGCAAGTCGATGACTAAGAATGCCGTCAGCACCGTCTTCATTTTTGGCGGATCTCCCAGAGTCAGGGGCAAGGTGACTAACCCCAATGGGGAAATTGCGTCGCCAGTGAACCCTATGAGGGTGGAGGGCATTGGCTCCAGGATGTCTCTGTTTAGGCCGAGCTTCTCAAAAGCACTAAAGTAGAGCACATTGGCCGAACTTCTCGTGTCGACCATGATTCTTCTAACTTGGGCATTGGTGATCCTTGCGGTTATTACCAATGCGTCGTCGTGCTCGGTTTGCCCTAGCTCCTCGATCGGAAACGTGACCACGGGGTCGGACCTTTGTCCGGAGCTCTCGCCTAGAGTGGCTCGGACGTATGCCTTCCGCCCAGCCATGCTGTTTCCTCCAACGGCGGGACCACCGGTTATAACATCAATCTGTCGCTCAACGGGACCCTCGGGGCGTGGCGACGAGTTTCCGGGCTGGTGGAGGTATCGGACCAAGTGCCCCCTACGGATAAGCTCCTCAATCTGCTGACGCAGGTCATAGCACTCCTCCGTGTCGTGTCCATGCTGTCAGTGGAAATGACAATATCTGGACTGATCTCACAGTCCAAGGGGACTCCTCATCGGGATGGATGGTTTAAGCAGCCCCTTTTCCCTTATTTGAAGGAATACTTCAGTCTGGGAATGACCCAGTGCGGAGTGGGGGGACCTTAGGATCCGTGGGTCGGGTCGGCCCGCCCTGGCCCTTGGCGTGGGGGCTGGCCGCTCCCGTGAGGTCTCGGGCAGGGGTCTCTTGAGCTCCTCACACTTTCTGACCATCCAGGTTTCTACCGCAATGAAGTGGTTCGCTCATTGGAGCATCTAGGGGATCGTGCTCGGGGGTCGTTCCACTAGGGACCAGAAAAAACCTGGAGGGTCGTAACCCGATCATGAACGCCTGCATCAATAAAGAAGGGTGAGTATCTGGCAACTTTCGAATCTCCGTGGCAAAACGGTTTACGAAAATGGAGAGAGGCTCCTCGTCTTTTTAATTGAGTCCTAGGAGCAATGCGATGGACGGCTTCGACCTTGCATATGCCAGGAAGTTGAGCTCGAAGTTTTTTGTGAGCTGATCAAAGGATGAGAATGCCCCGGCCTTAAGGCCGCTGTACCAAGCTCGAGCCGGCCCCCGCAGCATCGTGGGGAATGCCTGGCACATCAAAGCGTCCGACGTGTCGTAAAGCACCATTTGGGCGCGGAAGGTGGCCACGTGCTCCGTGTTAAATCTCGGATTTTGATGATGAAATCAATTGGTGAAATATTTGTACTAATCTCTTTGTTGAGATGAGTGTGCAGGAATAACTACGATGGAAAGAAAACATAACGTGATTTACCGTGGCCAAGTCCGTCGGGGGTTCAAGAGTTCATCTAAGTCGAGAGATTTTCGGAAGAGTTCGGAACCATCCAAGATCAAATCGAGGACTTGTCGAAGTTTTGAAAGTCCATTTCAAAGATCGTCGAAGGTTCGTGAAACTTCCGGGAAGATTCGGAAACCAGCCGAAGACTAGTTGAGCTCGCCGGAGTATCTTTGGGAGACCAGCGGTAGCAATCGAGGGAAGCATCGGAGGCCTGCCGGAATCTCGCGTAGAGAACTCGCGGAAGTCGACTTGAAGGGTGTCCGATCAAATCACGTTAAGTTATGTTCGTAATTTGCACATGAGTAGAGCAAGGATTTAAGAAATAAATCCTGCCCAAAATTCATAGGAGCCAACCAGGGCCCTCTTGTGTCAAGTTGAGATCTAAGCAGGCTCAATTCGGCTCTATCCGAATGGGGGCAGCGGTGGAACCGCCCAAGCACTGGGCGGTGGAACCGCCAAGCTGAAGGCGGTGGAACCGCCCGCTGAAGCGTAGCACCGCCACTGACACACACACGAGCGGTGGAACGCACATGCAAAGCGATAGCACCGCCCATACAGCCACATCGACGGCGGTGGAAACGCCTGGTCAAGCGGTGGCACCGCCCGATCCACCGGCTGAAGCGGTAGCACCGCGCTGCTGAAGGCGTGGCACCGCTTCATCACGTCGATCAAAGATCGACACAAAGCGGTGGCACCTTGCTTGACACAGCAGTGGCACCGCCTTGACCACAGAAACATGGGAACTCCAAATTCACTTGGAATTTGGAGCCCAATTTGAATCCACTTTGGATCTATAAATACCCCCTTTCTCAGCTGAAAGGGTACCCTTTGAGCAAGAAAAAGTTTGAGTCTTGAGCTTTTGAAGAGTTTTGAAAAGTGTTGTTTTCTTTGCTAAGTGTTCACCTTCTTCTTCTTCTTGAGAGATCTTGTACAAGTGTGAACATCTTGTAAAGGGTTGTAAAAGGGTGTTTGATCCTTCCCTTCAAAGGACTTGCTAGTGGAAGAGCGGAGCCTCATCGCAAAGGCTTCAAGAGTGGATGTAGGTCATTTGACCGAACCACTATACATCATTGTGTCCTTAAATGTGTGAGTGTTTATATTTCTGAATCATTTCATTTCTTGGCTGCAAGTTCATAGTTAATTCCTTTTCACAAGCAATTACTTTCAAGTTCTCTTTCGTCGAATCGAAATCTTCCTACTGAACTTGTGTTTCTTTGTGAAATCGATTTCAAGAATACGAGCTTAATCCGCTGCACTAATTCACCCCCTCTTAGTGCCTTTTGATCCTTTCAATTGGTATCGAGCAAGGTTTGCTCTCATATTGGTTTAAAACCCAAGAGAGATGGCCTACTCCGGTATGCAAGAGGGTCTCTCCATTACTCGTCCACCTATGTTCAATGGGTGGATTATACGTATTGGAAGACTCGTATGAGGATTTTCTTATTTCCATGGACTTGAACTTTGGAACATTGTCGAAAATGGCTTCGTAAAATCTTCTCTTCCGATGAGTGAATGGAATGAGTCGAGAGAGGAAGATTTTCGCTCTCAATGCAAAGGCTATGAATGCCTTATTTTGTGCACTTGATAAGAATGAGTTTAATCGGGTTTCCGTTTGTGAATCGGCTTTTGATATTTGGCGCACTCTTGAAATCACTCATGAAGGTACTAGCCGAGTGAAGGAGTCCAAAATCAACATTCTTGTGCATTCCTACGAACTTTTCGGATGAAACCAAATGAGTCCATTGGAGACATGTACACCCGCTTTACGGATGTCATCAATGGACTTAAAGCTCTTGGTAAAGGCTTTTCGAATTTTGAATTGGTAACTAAGATTTTAAGATCCCTTCCAAAGTGTTGGGATCCAAAGGTCACGCCATTCAAGAGGCCAAGGATCTTAAAGTATTTCCCATTGAAGAACTTATTGGATCTCTAATAACTACGAGATGACGTGCCATGCTCATGAAGAGCTTGAGAACCCCCTTCCAAAGAACAGGAAGGATATGGCACTTAGAACACAAGAAGACCACTTGAAAGGAACATCAAGTGATGAGGATAGTGACAATGACATTGCACTTCTAACTCGAAAGTTTAAGAAATTCATAAGAAAGAACAAATTCAAAATGACACAAAAGCAAATTTGAACACAAAAGGACCAAGTCATTTGCTACGAATGCAAGAAGCCGGGACACTTCAAGAATGAATGCCCTCAAGCCAAGAAGAAGCAATTCAAGAAGAAAAAAAAGCCTTGAAGGCCACATGGGATGATTCAAGTGACTCCGAGGTTGAAGAGGCTAGCAACAAAGAGGAGGCAAACTTCGCTCTAATGGCATTTGGAGAAGAGGTTAGTGAGTTACTTAATGAAGAGTTATCTTTCGATGAACTTTCTATGGCTTTTCATGAGTTGTTTGATGAATGTAGAACTATTAGTAAGAAGTTCAATTTGCTTAAGAAAGAGCATGCTTTATTACAAAGTAAATTCAATAGTCTTCAAAACCCTTCTCTACCCCCATGCTCTAAGTGTGAAGACTTAGATGCAACAAAAAGGGAGAACTTGCTACTCAAAGAGACCCTAAACAAGTTTAAGGTCGGTAGCAAAGGCTTAGACATGATTCTTGCTAACAAAGGTCATGTCGGAAATAGAAGTGGTATCGGATTTGTGAGAGGTTCTCACCAAAATCCCACCACCTTTGTTAAAGGGTCTACATTACATGTATCACCCCATTTGAAATGTAATTTTTGTTGCAAAAGCGGGACATGTTACCTACAAATGTCCATTCAAGAAAATTAGTCCACAAAAGTTGATATGGGTTCCTAAAGGAACCATAAACAATTCAATGATAAATTACAAAATAAGTAGATCAATTTGTAAGGCACCCAAAATCAAATGGGTACCTAAAAACAATCCTCTTTTGTAGACAAACTCACAAACTAGGAGCAAGAAATGGTATCTTGATAGTGGATGCTCAAGGCACATGACCGGAGATCCATCTCATTTCTCTATGCTCTCTAGCAAAGAAGAAGGATATGTCACTTTTGGAGACAACAACAAGGGTAAAATCATTGGCAAGGGAACCATAGGTAACAAATCGAGTTTTCAATTGATGATGTGTTACTAGTTGATGGTTTAAAACATAATCTTTTAAGTATTAGTCAACTATGTGATAAAGGTTATGTTGTTAGATTTGAATCAATGTTTGCATTATTGAAAAACCCAACAACAACATATCCATGATTGCTTTAAAACAAAACAATGTCTACACCATAAATATTAATAAATTAAGTAATGAAATGTGTTTTTCGGTTTTGAATGATGACGCTTGGCTTTGGCATAGGAGGCTAGGCCATGCAAGCATGAAACTAATCTCTAAGATTTCATCTAGAGATTTAGTAAGAGAGTATCCCAAACACGAAATTTGTTAAGGATAAGGTATGTGATGCATGTCAACTAGGAAAACAAATAAAGACTAGTTTCAAATCAAAAATCACATTAGCACCACTAGACCATTGCAATTGATCCACTTGGACTTATTTGGACCAATTGACATAACAAGCCTAGGAGGTAGCAAATATGCCTTTGTAATTGTGGATGACTATAGTAGATACACTTGGACCTATTTTTTGGCTCATAAAAGTGATTGCTTCAAATGTTTCTCTAAATTTTGTAAACTCACTCAAAATGAAAAAGGCTTTATGATCTCATCAATTCGAAGTGATCATGGAGGTGAATTTCAAAATCATGATTTCCAAAATTTTTGTGAAACAAACGGATACAATCACAACTTCTCTACTCAAGAAATCCACAACAAAATGGAGTAGTAGAAAGGAAAAATAGAAGTTTGCAAGAAATTGCTAGAACCATGTTAAATGAATATAATTTACCAAAATATTTTTGGGCCGAAGCCGTGAATACGGCTTGCTATGTGATGAATAGAGTTCTAGTGAGACCATCCCTATCCAAAACTCCATATGAATTATGGAATGATAAAAAACCCAATGTTTCTTACTTTAAAGTTTTGGTTGCAAATGCTTTATTTTGAATGAAAAGGATGCCTTAGGAAAATTCGATGCAAAATCCAATGAAGGCATATTTCTTGGTTATTCTTCCGTTTCTAAGGCTTTTAGTGTTTTCAACAAGAGAACCTTACTTATAGAAGAATCTATTCATGTGGTTTTTAATGAAGTTTCGAATTTAAGAAAAAAGATTTTGATGATGATTTTGGTCTTGATGATTTGAATTTGAATGAACCCTCTCCTCAAAATAACATCTTGGATGCATCTTCTTCCCAAACTTCCTTACCAAAGGAATGGAAGTATGTAGATGCTCATCCCAAGGAGTTAATTATAGGAGATGCATCGAAAGGGGTTCAAACTCGCTCTTCTTTCAAAAATTTTTGTGCCCATGCTGCCTTTCTTTCTCAAGTTGAACCAAAATGCATTGTTGATGCCCTAAAAGATGATTCTTGGGTTATCGCAATGCAAGAAGAATTGAATCAATTTGAGAGGAATGAGGTATGGAAGCTTGTTCCTAGACCTAATGACCACTTAGTTATTGGTACTAAGTGGGTCTTTAGAAACAAGCAAGATGAATGCGGTATCGTGGTTAGAAACAAGGCTAGACTAGTGGCCAAAGGTTTCAACCAAGAAGAAGGTATCGATTATGAAGAAACCTTCGCTCCGATGGCAAAATTGGAAGCCATTAGGATGCTCCTTGCCTATGCTAGTAGTAAAGATTTTAAATTATTTCAAATGGATGTCAAAAGTGCATTCTTAAATGGTTTTATTTCCGAAGAAGTTTATGTTGAACAACCACCCGGATTCGAAAACTCTCTATTTCCTAACCATGTGTTTAAGCTAACTAAGGCCTTATATGGTCTTAAACAAGCCCCTAGGGCTTGGTATGAGAAGGCTTAGTTCTTTCTTGATTTCAAATAATTTCACTAAAGGCAAGGTTGATACTACATTGTTTATTAAACATTTTGAAAACAATTTTCTTATTGTTCAAATTTATGTTGATGATATTATTTTTGGATCTTGTAATAAATCACTATGTGAATTATTTGCTAAGGATATGAGTGATGAATTTGAGATGAGCCTAATGGGAGAACTAAATTTCTTTTTAGGACTTCAAATCAAGCAACTAAGTGATGGTATATTTCTAAATCAATCAAAATACACATTGGAATTGTTAAAACGATTTAATATGGATGGATCAAAAGAAATTAGCACTCCTATGAGCACCTCCACTAAATTAGATATGGATGAAAATGGAGAAAGTTTTGATCAAAAAACTTATAGGGGCATGATAGGTAGCTGCTTTATCTCTCTGCAACTGAGACGACATCATGTTCAGTGTAGGGCTATGTGCAAGATTCCAAGCTAATCCCAAGCTATCTCACTTGAAAGCTGTCAAGAGGATTCTTAGATATCTTAAAGGGACCCCTAATCTTGGATTATGGTATCCAAAATCTGAAAATTTTAGTTTGAAAGCTTATGCAGATGCGGATTTTGGTGGATGTAAACTAGATAGAAAAAGCACATCCGGAACATGCCAATTTCTAGGACATGCACTTGTTTCTTGGACTTCAAGAAACAAAATTCGATTGCACTATCTACTGTTGCAAGTTTGAATATATAGCTGCTAGTGCATCTTTGTGCACAAGTTATCTGGATGAAAAATACACTAGAGGACTATGGAATCTACTTAAAAAATATTCCTATAAACTGTGATAACACGAGTGCAATTTGTCTAACTAAAAATCCAATCCAACACTCTCGCACTAAGCACATTGACATCAGGCATCACTTTATACGTGATCATGTAAGTAGTAGAAATGTCACTCTTGATTTTGTTGATACAAATCATCAATTAGCGGATATTTTTACGAAACCTTTAAATGAGGAACAATTTGATTTTATTAGAAGGAATTAGGCATGCTAAACTGTCCAAGTAAGTAACTTTTTTGATGATGTCTTTTCTTGAAATTATGTTTAAACTATGATTTCCATCGATTTGATTCGGATTGTCCCATGGATTTATTCCTTTGACTTCATCCCATCTCGAGACTTTTAAAAAAAAAAAAAAGGAAAAACATGAAATCGAATTGGTTTTGTGCTACTGGCGATATAGCATGCACAACTTGGCGGTGGAACCGTCAGTAGTCACCCAGCGGTGGAACACTTTCTTTGAGGCGGTAGTACCGCCCGAACACCCTGCTATAAAATGTGTTAGGGCCAGCGGTAGAACCGCCTCCCCTAATCTGTGAACCGCCTCTCCTCACTCTTCCAAACTCTTCCAAACTTCAAATTGGTGTCATTTCTTCCTATCTAGAAGCCTAAGGAGGAGATTTTATCTTGATTCAAGCTTCCTACATCTCAAAGAACCAATATAAGGTAAAAACAGAATTATTTCTCTTTCCTTTTCTTGTGAAGTTTCATTCCTTTCTTCAATTGATTTTTGATCATTCCTGAATAGAAATGGCTCCTAGAAGAACATCAAGAGACAAAGGAAAAAGGATGGAGGTAGATTCATTTGACCAATCCTTGTTTAAATCACAAGAAGCCTCCCTTAGATTTTTCGAATTTGGTTCTAGACCCATTCATAAAGGAAAGTATGTTGATTTGAATCAATTAGGAAACTTAGAACCTATCATGTGGTTTTCAGACTTAGAGGCTTTACCTATTCTGCAAATTATTGAACTTATTTATCCACGTTTAGTTAAGTTGTTCTATGCTAATTTAACTGTGAATGATGATGGCTTGTCAACTTATCTTCTAGGTAATGAGATTCAAATATGTGATAATACTATATGCTCATTAATTGGAATTGTTGAAAGAGAGCTAGGGTGTTATTTTCGAGGAAAATGGGATATGGACACGATTGGTGCCACTCACTCTGAAGCTTTAGAAAGCTGTGTTTGCAAACCCAAATTTAGGAATAATTCCCAAGAGTTGTGAACATTTATTACCTTTTAACTCTAAAATTTTGCATCACATTCTAATAAGCATTGTTATTCCTAAGCGGTTTCATCATGATGAGATCGGTTTCAATCGAATTAGGTACCTTATATTGGATCATGACTAGACAAGCGTTTACTGTTTTGGTTACCTAATCGAGCGACACATGATAGAGGTCCTTTCTAAAGGATCAATGTTACCATATGGAGGTTTAATAACTAGACTATTGCATGCCCATAACATCTGCATTCCACGGATGAAGAAGCAATACAAGTCGAAAGATTTAATATTATTGATGTTAAACTACTTAGGCGACTTAGATGTACTTTCGAGCATGGAATAGGGGTTAGGCAACCTAGGAGATGTGATATACCTCCCAGTAGTAGACCATCCTGAAAAACACCAGTCCTTAGGGGAAATGAATCTCCTCCTCCTAATCCTTTTGTTGCAAATTTGCATCGGTGACATTTTCTGCTCCATCTTCTCTTGATCCGATAATGAGAGAGTTAAATGAAGTAAAACTACAGCAAATTAAAATTTTGAAGGAAATGCGGAAGATGAACTTAAAGATCGATCACATGTATAGGCATCTTGGCATTCCTCCGAGGAGTAGCTTGCTGTGTTTTCTTTTGAACAATGTAAACTTGTGTTGTATGTTGACATTTATGTTGTATTCCTTACATCGTGACATCTTCTTGTTGACATCTATGTTGTCTTAACTTCATCTTTGTGTTATCTTACATCTTTTTCGCCCTTTGTGGAATGGTTTTCGGTTTTTGATTTCCTTTTCCACATTTGTGATGTTTTCCGACCCTCCTTATTGTTATGATTCCCTCGTTTCCTTTTTGTTGATGACAAAGGGGGAGAAATGATTTGTGTATTGCCATATGATATGCGTTGTCCAACATAAACTTAGTTGGGTTCTTGATATCATGTTTTTTGATTATGTATACTTCATTGATATCCTTGATATCTATTTTGAAATCTTGAAATTAAAATTAATTATGTTGAATTCAAAATTGAATTCAAGCAATTTTTCTTTATGGCATATACATAGGGGAGTTAAGAATAACTCCATCACCAATTGATTGTCATCATCAAAAAGGGGGAGATTGTTAAATCTCGGATTTTGATGATGAAATCAATTGGTGAAATATTTGTACTAATCTCTTTGTTGAGATGAGTGTGCAGGAATAACTACGATGGAAAGAAAACATAACGTGATTTACCGTGGCCAAGTCCGTCGGGGGTTCAAGAGTTCATCGGAAGTCCGAGAGATTTTCGGAAGAGTTAGGAACCATCCAAGATCAAATCGGGGACTTGTCGAAGTTTTGAAAGTCCATTTCAAAGATCGTCGAAGGTTCGCGGAACTTAGGAAGATTCGGAAACCACCGAAGACTAGTTGAGCTCGCCGGAGTATCTTTGGGAGACCACCGGTAGCAATCGAGGAAGCATCGGAGGCCTTAGGAATCTCGTAGTAGAACTCGGGAAGTCGACTTGAAGGGTGTCCGATCAAATCACGTTAAGTTATGTTCGTAATTTGCACATGAGTAGAGCAAGGATTTAAGAAATAAATCCTGCCCAAAATTCAGTAAGGAGCCAACCAGGGCCACTCTTGTGTCAAGTTGAGATCTAAGCAGGCTCAATTCGGCTCTGTCAGAATGGGGGCAAGCGGTGGAACCGCCCAAGCTGGGCGGTGGAACGCTAAGCACTGAAGGCGGTGGAACCGCCCACACTGAAGCGGTAGCACCGCCCTGCACACACACAAAGCGGTGGAACCGCTGTGCAAAGCGGTAGCACCGCCAGATACATCGACGGCGGTGGAACCGCTGGCTGAAAGCGGTGGCACCGCCCCGATCGGGCTGAGCGGTAGCACCGCTGCTGAAGCGGCACCGCCGCACGCACGTCGATCGATCACACCTGACAGTGTGTGCACACTTGGCCGACAGTGCGGTGGCACCGCCTGACCACTGAAACATGGGAACTCCAAATTCACTTGGAATTTGGAGCCCAATTTTGAATCCACTTTGGATCTATAAAAATACCCCCTTTCTCGGCTGAAAGGGTACCCTTTGAGCAAGAAAAAGTTTGAGTCTTGAGCTTTTGAAGAGTTTTGAAAAGTGTTGTTTTCTTTGCTAAGTGTTCACCTTCTTCTTCTTCTTGAGAGATCTTGTACAAGTGTGAACATCTTGTAAAGGGTTGTAAAGGGGTGTTTGATCCTTCCCCTTCAAAGGACTTGCTAGTGGAAGAGCGGAGCCTCATCGCAAAGGCTTCAAGAGTGGATGTAGGTCATTTGACCGAACCACTATACATCATTGTGTCCTTAAATGTGTGAGTGTTTATATTTCTGAATCATTTCATTTCTTGGCTGCAAGTTCATAGTTAATTCCTTTTCACAAGCAATTACTTTCAAGTTCTCTTTCGTCGAATCGAAATCTTCCTACGAACTTGTGTTTCTTTGCGAAATCGATTTCAAGAATACGAGTTTAATCGCTGCACTAATTCACCCCCTCTTAGTGCCTTTTGATCCTTTCAATTGGTATCAGAGCAAGGTTTGCTCTCATATTGGTTTAAAACCCAAGAGAGATGGCCTACTCCGGTATGCAAGAGGGTCTCTCCATTACTCGTCCACCTATGTTCAATGGGTCGGATTATACGTATTGGAAGACTCGTATGAGGATTTTCTTATTTCCATGGACTTGAACTTTGGAACACTGTCGAAAATGGCTTCGCATAAAATCTTCTCTTCCGATGAGTGAATGGAATGAGTCAGAGAGGAAGATTTTCGCTCTCAATGCAAAGGCTATGAATGCCTTATTTTGTGCACTTGATAAGAATGAGTTTAATCGGGTTTCCGTTTGTGAATCGGCTTTTGATATTTGGCGCACTCTTGAAATCACTCATGAAGGTACTAGCCGAGTGAAGGAGTCCAAAATCAACATTCTTGTGCATTCCTACGAACTTTTCGGATGAAACCAAATGAGTCCATTGGAGACATGTACACCCGCTTTACGGATGTCATCAATGGACTTAAAGCTCTTGGTAAAGGCTTTTCGAATTTTGAATTGGTAACTAAGATTTTAAGATCCCTTCCAAAGTGTTGGGATCCAAAGGTCACGGCCATTCAAGAGGCCAAGGATCTTAAAGTATTTCCCATTGAAGAACTTATTGGATCTCTAATAACTTACGAGATGACGTGCCATGCTCATGAAGAGCTTGAGAACCCCCTTCCAAAGAACAGGAAGGATATGGCACTTAGAACACAAGAAGACCACTTGAAAGGAACATCAAGTGATGAGGATAGTGACAATGACATTGCACTTCTAACTCGAAAGTTTAAGAAATTCATAAGAAAGAACAAATTCAAAATGACACAAAAGCAAATTTGAACACAAAAGGACCAAGTCATTTGCTACGAATGCAAGAAGCCGGGACACTTCAAGAATGAATGCCCTCAAGCCAAGAAGAAGCAATTCAAGAAGAAAAAAAAAAGCCTTGAAGGCCACATGGGATGATTCAAGTGACTCGAGGTTGAAGAGGCTAGCAACAAAGAGGAGGCAAACTTCGCTCTAATGGCATTTGGAGAAGAGGTTAGTGAGTTACTTAATGAAGAGTTATCTTTCGATGAACTTTCTATGGCTTTTCATGAGTTGTTTGATGAATGTAGAACTATTAGTAAGAAGTTCAATTTGCTTAAGAAAGAGCATGCTTTATTACAAAGTAAATTCAATAGTCTTCAAAACCCTTCTCTACCCCCATGCTCTAAGTGTGAAGACTTAGATGCAACAAAAGGAGAACTTGCTACTCAAAGAGACCCTAAACAAGTTTAAGGTCGGTAGCAAAGGCTTAGACATGATTCTTGCTAACAAAGGTCATGTCGGAAATAGAAGTGGTATCGGATTTGTGAGAGGTTCTCACCAAAATCCCACCACCTTTGTTAAAGGGTCTACATTACATGTATCACCCCATTTGAAATGTAATTTTTGTTGCAAAGCGGGACATGTTACCTACAAATGTCCATTCAAGAAAATTAGTCCACAAAAGTTGATATGGGTTCCTAAAGGAACCATAAACAATTCAATGATAAATTACAAAATAAGTAGATCAATTTGTAAGGCACCCAAAATCAAATGGGTACCTAAAAACAATCCTCTTTTGTAGACAAACTCACAAACTAGGAGCAAGAAATGGTATCTTGATAGTGGATGCTCAAGGCACATGACCGGAGATCCATCTCATTTCTCTATGCTCTCTAGCAAAGAAGAAGGATATGTCACTTTCGGAGACAACAACAAGGGTAAAATCATTGGCAAGGGAACCATAGGTAACAAATCGAGTTTTTCAATTGATGATGTGTTACTAGTTGATGGTTTAAAACATAATCTTTTAAGTATTAGTCAACTATGTGATAAAGGTTATGTTGTTAGATTTGAATCCAATGTTTGCATTATTGAAAAACCCAACAACAACATATCCATGATTGCTTTAAAACAAAACAATGTCTACACCATAAATATTAATAAATTAAGTAATGAAATGTGTTTTTCGGTTTTGAATGATGACGCTTGGCTTTGGCATAGGAGGCTAGGCCATGCAAGCATGAAACTAATCTCTAAGATTTCATCTAGAGATTTAGTAAGAGGTATCCCAAACACGAAATTTGTTAAGGATAAGGTATGTGATGCATGTCAACTAGGAAAACAAATAAAGACTAGTTTCAAATCAAAAAATCACATTAGCACCACTAGACCATTGCAATTGATCCACTTGGACTTATTTGGACCAATTGACATAACAAGCCTAGGAGGTAGCAAATATGCCTTTGTAATTGTGGATGACTATAGTAGATACACTTGGACCTATTTTTTGGCTCATAAAAGTGATTGCTTCAAATGTTTCTCTAAATTTTGTAAACTCACTCAAAATGAAAAAGGCTTTATGATCTCATCAATTCGAAGTGATCATGGAGGTGAATTTCAAAATCATGATTTCCAAAATTTTTGTGAAACAAACGGATACAATCACAACTTCTCTACTCCAAGAAATCCACAACAAAATGGGAGTAGAAAGGAAAAATAGAAGTTTGCAAGAAATTGCTAGAACCATGTTAAATGAATATAATTTACCAAAATATTTTTGGGCCGAAGCCGTGAATACGGCTTGCTATGTGATGAATAGAGTTCTAGTGAGACCATCCCTATCCAAAACTCCATATGAATTATGGAATGATAAAAAACCCAATGTTTCTTACTTTAAAGTTTTTGGTTGCAAATGCTTTATTTTGAATGAAAAGGATGCCTTAGGAAAATTCGATGCAAAATCCAATGAAGGCATATTTCTTGGTTATTCTTCCGTTTCTAAGGCTTTTCGTGTTTTCAACAAGAGAACCTTACTTATAGAAGAATCTATTCATGTGGTTTTTAATGAAGTTTCGAATTTAAGAAAAAGATTTTGATGATGATTTTGGTCTTGATGATTTGAATTTGAATGAACCCTCTCCTCAAAATAACATCTTGGATGCATCTTCTTCCCAAACTTCCTTACCAAAGGAATGGAAGTATGTAGATGCTCATCCCAAGGAGTTAATTATAGGAGATGCATCGAAAGGGGTTCAAACTCGCTCTTCTTTCAAAAATTTTTGTGCCCATGCTGCCTTTCTTTCTCAAGTTGAACCAAAATGCATTGTTGATGCCCTAAAAGATGATTCTTGGGTTATCGCAATGCAAGAAGAATTGAATCAATTTGAGAGGAATGAGGTATGGAAGCTTGTTCCTAGACCTAATGACCACTTAGTTATTGGTACTAAGTGGGTCTTTAGAAACAAGCAAGATGAATGCGGTATCGTGGTTAGAAACAAGGCTAGACTAGTGGCCAAAGGTTTCAACCAAGAAGAAGGTATCGATTATGAAGAAACCTTCGCTCCGATGGCAAAATTGGAAGCCATTAGGATGCTCCTTGCCTATGCTAGTAGTAAAGATTTTAAATTATTTCAAATGGATGTCAAAAGTGCATTCTTAAATGGTTTTATTTCCGAAGAAGTTTATGTTGAACAACCACCCGGATTCGAAAACTCTCTATTTCCTAACCATGTGTTTAAGCTAACTAAGGCCTTATATGGTCTTAAACAAGCCCCTAGGGCTTGGTATGAGAGGCTTAGTTCTTTCTTGATTTCAAATAATTTCACTAAAGGCAAGGTTGATACTACATTGTTTATTAAACATTTTGAAAACAATTTTCTTATTGTTCAAATTTATGTTGATGATATTATTTTCGGATCTTGTAATAAATCACTATGTGAATTATTTGCTAAGGATATGAGTGATGAATTTGAGATGAGCCTAATGGGAGAACTAAATTTCTTCTTAGGACTTCAAATCAAGCAACTAAGTGATGGTATATTTCTAAATCAATCAAAATACACATTGGAATTGTTAAAACGATTTAATATGGATGGATCAAAAGAAATTAGCACTCCTATGAGCACCTCCACTAAATTAGATATGGATGAAAATGGAGAAAGTTTTGATCAAAAACTTATAGGGGCATGATAGGTAGCTGCTTTATCTTATCTCACTGCAACGGACTGACATCATGTTCGAGTGTAGGGCTATGTGCAAGATTCCAAGCTAATCCCAAGCTATCTCACTTGAAATTTGTCAAGAGGATTCTTAGATATCTTAAAGGGACCCCTAATCTTGGATTATGGTATCCAAAATCTGAAAATTTTAGTTTGAAAGCTTATGCAGATGCGGATTTTGGTGGATGTAAACTAGATAGAAAAAGCACATCCAGGAACATGCCAATTTCTAGGACATGCACTTGTTTCTTGGACTTCCAAGAAACAAAATTGATTTACTATCTACATGAATTTGAATATATAGCTGCTAGTGCATCTTTGTGCACAAGTTATCTGGATGAAAAATACACTAGAGGACTATGGAATCTACTTAAAAAATATTCCTATAAACTGTGATAACACGAGTGCAATTTGTCTAACTAAAAATCCAATCCAACACTCTCGCACTAAGCACATTGACATCAGGCATCACTTTATACGTGATCATGTAAGTAGTAGAAATGTCACTCTTGATTTTGTTGATACAAATCATCAATTAGCGGATATTTTTACGAAACCTTTAAATGAGGAACAATTTGATTTTATTAGAAGGGAATTAGGCATGCTAAACTGTCCAAGTAAGTAACTTTTTTTGATGATGTCTTTTCTTGAAATTATGTTTAAACTATGATTTCCATCGATTTGATTCGGATTGTCCCATGGATTTATTCCTTTTGACTTCATCCCATCTCTGAGACTTTTAAAAAAAAAAAAGGAAAAACATGAAATCCGAATTGGTTTTTGTGCTACCGGCGATAGCATCACCGCCAGTTCATGGCGGTGGAACCGTCTGGTAGTCGACCCAGGCGGTGGAACACTTTCTTTGAAGTGATAATAGTACCGCCGAACACCCTGCTATAAAATGTGTTAGGGCCGGCGGTAGAACCGCCTCCCCTAATCTGTGAACCGCCTCTCCTCACTCTTCCAAACTCTTCCAAACTTCAAATTGGTGTCATTTCTTCCTATCTAGAAGCCTAAGGAGGAGATTTTATCTTGATTCAAGCTTCCTACATCTCAAAGAACCAATATAAGGTAAAACAGAATTATTTCTCTTTCCTTTTCTTGTGAAGTTTCATTCCTTTCTTCAATTGATTTTTGATCATTCCTGAATAGAAATGGCTCCTAGAAGAACATCAAGAGACAAAGGAAAAGGATGGAGGTAGATTCATTTGACCAATCCTTGTTTAAATCACAAGAAGCCTCCTTAGATTTTCTGAATTTGGTTCTAGACCCATTCATAAAGGAAAGTATGTTGATTTGAATCAATTAGGAAACTTAGAACCTATCATGTGGTTTTAGGACTTAGAGGCTTTACCTATTCTGCAAATTATTGAACTTATTTATCACGTTTAGTTAAGTTGTTCTATGCTAATTTAAGCTGTGAATGATGATGGCTTGTCAACTTATCTTCTAGGTAATGAGATTCAAATATGTGATAATACTATATGCTCATTAATTGGAATTGTTGAAAGAGAGCTAGGGTGTTATTTTCGAGGAAAATGGGATATGGACACCTGATTGGTGCCACTCACTCTGAAGCTTTAGAAAGCTGTGTTTGCAAACCCAAATTTAGGAATAATTCCCAAGAGTTGTGAACATTTATTACCTTTTAACTCTAAAATTTTGCATCACATTCTAATAAGCATTGTTATTCCTAAGCAGTTTCATCATGATGAGATCAGTTTCACTGAATTAGGTACCTTATATTGGATCATGACTAGACAACGTTTCTGTTTTGGTTACCTAATCAGGCAGCACATGATAGAGGTCCTTTCTAAAGGATCAATGTTACCATATGGAGGTTTAATAACTAGACTATTGCATGCCCATAACATCTGCATTCCACCAGATGAAGAAGCAATACAAGTCGAAAGATTTAATATTATTGATGTTAAACTACTTAGACGACTTAGATGTACTTTCGAGCATGGAATAGGGGTTAGGCAACCTAGGAGATGTGATATACCTCCCCCAGCCGTAGACCATCCTGAAACACCAGTCCTTAGGGGAAATGAATCTCCTCCTCCTAATCCTTTTGTTGCAATTTGCATCGGTGACACATTTTCTGCTCCATCTTCTACTGATCCGATAATGAGAGAGTTAAATGAAGTAAAACTACAGCAAATTAAAATTTTGAAGGAAATGCGGAAGATGAACTTAAAGATCGATCACATGTATAGGCATCTTGGCATTCCTCCGAGGAGTAGCTTGCTGTGTTTTCTTTTGAACAATGTAAACTTGTGTTGTATGTTGACATTTATGTTGTATTCCTTACATCGTGACATCTTCTTGTTGACATCTATGTTGTCTTAACTTCATCTTTGTGTTATCTTACATCTTTTCGCCCTTTGTGGAATGGTTTTCGGTTTTCGATTTCCTTTTCCACATTTGTGATGTTTTCCGACCCTCCTTATTGTTATGATTCCCTCGTTTCCTTTTTGTTGATGACAAAGGGGAGAAATGATTTGTGTATTGCCATATGATATGCGTTGTCCAACATAAACTTAGTTGGGTTCTTGATATCATGTTTTTGATTATGTATACTTCATTGATATCCTTGATATCTATTTTGAAATCTTGAAATTAAAATTAATTATGTTGAATTCAAAATTGAATTCAAGCAATTTTTCTTTATGGCATATACATAGGGGAGTTAAGAATAACTCCATCACCAATTGATTGTCATCATCAAAAGGGGAGATTGTTAAATCTCGGATTTTGATGATGAAATCAATTGGTGAAATATTTGTACTAATCTCTTTGTTGAGATGAGTGTGCAGGAATAACTACGATGGAAAGAAAACATAACGTGATTTACCGTGGCCAAGTCGTCGGGGTTCAAGAGTTCATCGGAAGTCAGAGAGATTTTCGGAAGAGTTCCGGAACCATCCAAGATCAAATCGGGGACTTGTCGAAGTTTTGAAAGTCCATTTCAAAGATCGTCGAAGGTTCGCGGAACTTAGGAAGATTCGGAAACCACCGAAGACTAGTTGAGCTCGCCGGAGTATCTTTGGGAGACCATGGTAGCAATCCGAGGAAGCATCGGAGGCCTGCCGGAATCTCGCCAGTAGAACTCGGGAAGTCGACTTGAAGGGTGTCCGATCAAATCACGTTAAGTTATGTTCGTAATTTGCACATGAGTAGAGCAAGGATTTAAGAAATAAATCCTGCCCAAAATTCGTAGAGCCAAGGAGCCAACCGGGCCACTCTTGTGTCAAGTTGAGATCTAAGCAGGCTCAATTCGGCTCTGTCGAATGGGGGCAAGCGGTGGAACCGCCCAAGCCTGGGCGGTGGAACCGCTAAACTGAAGGCGGTGGAACGCCGACTGAAGCGTAGCACCGCCGCACACACACAAAGCGGTGGAACCGCTGTGCAAAGCGATAGCACCGCCACTGACAACGGCGGTGGAACCGCTGGTCGTGAAGCGTGGCACGCGCTTGATCCACCGGATGGAGCGGTAGCACGCTGCGCTGCAAGCGGTGGCACGCCTTCACGTCGATCAAAGATCGACACAGTGGTGGCACCGCGCCACAAGCGGTGGCACCGCTTGACCACTGAAACATGGGAACTCCAAATTCACTTGGAATTTGGAGCCCAATTTTGAATCCACTTTGGATCTATAAATACCCCCTTTCTCAGCTGAAAGGGTACCCTTTGAGCAAGAAAAAGTTTGAGTCTTGAGCTTTTGAAGAGTTTTGAAAAGTGTTGTTTTCTTTGCTAAGTGTTCACCTTCTTCTTCTTCTTGAGAGATCTTGTACAAGTGTGAACATCTTGTAAAGGGTTGTAAAGGGGTGTTTGATCCTTCCCCTTCAAAGGACTTGCTAGTGGAAGAGCGGAGCCTCATCGCAAAGGCTTCAAGAGTGGATGTAGGTCATTTGACCGAACCACTATACATCATTGTGTCCTTAAATGTGTGAGTGTTTATATTTCTGAATCATTTCATTTCTTGGCTGCAAGTTCATAGTTAATTCCTTTTCACAAGCAATTACTTTCAAGTTCTCTTTCGTCGAATCGAAATCTTCCTACGAACTTGTGTTTCTTTTGAAATCGATTTCAAGAATACGAGTTTAATCCGCTGCACTAATTCACCCCCTCTTAGTGCCTTTTGATCCTTTCAATTGGTATCGAGCAAGGTTTGCTCTCATATTGGTTTAAAACCCAAGAGAGATGGCCTACTCCGGTATGCAAGAGGGTCTCTCCATTACTCGTCCACCTATGTTCAATGGGTCGGATTATACGTATTGGAAGACTCGTATGAGGATTTTTCTTATTTCCATGGACTTCGAACTTTGGAACACTGTCGAAAATGGCTTCGCAAAATCTTCTCTTCCGATGAGTGAATGGAATGAGTCAGAGAGGAAGATTTTCGCTCTCAATGCAAAGGCTATGAATGCCTTATTTTGTGCACTTGATAAGAATGAGTTTAATCGGGTTTCCGTTTGTGAATCGGCTTTTGATATTTGGCGCACTCTTGAAATCACTCATGAAGGTACTAGCCGAGTGAAGGAGTCCAAAATCAACATTCTTGTGCATTCCTACGAACTTTTCGGATGAAACCAAATGAGTCCATTGGAGACATGTACACCGCTTTACGGATGTCATCAATGGACTTAAAGCTCTTGGTAAAGGCTTTTCGAATTTTGAATTGGTAACTAAGATTTTAAGATCCTTCCAAAGTGTTGGGATCCAAAGGTCACGCCATTCAAGAGGCCAAGGATCTTAAAGTATTTCCCATTGAAGAACTTATTGGATCTCTAATAACTTACGAGATGACGTGCCATGCTCATGAAGAGCTTGAGAACCCCCTTCCAAAGAACAGGAAGGATATGGCACTTAGAACACAAGAAGACCACTTGAAAGGAACATCAAGTGATGAGGATAGTGACAATGACATTGCACTTCTAACTCGAAAGTTTAAGAAATTCATAAGAAAGAACAAATTCAAAATGACACAAAAGCAAATTTGAACACAAAAAGGACCAAGTCATTTGCTACGAATGCAAGAAGCCGGGACACTTCAAGAATGAATGCCCTCAAGCCAAGAAGAAGCAATTCAAGAAGAAAAAAAAGCCTTGAAGGCCACATGGGATGATTCAAGTGACTCGAGGTTGAAGAGGCTAGCAACAAAGAGGAGGCAAACTTCGCTCTAATGGCATTTGGAGAAGAGGTTAGTGAGTTACTTAATGAAGAGTTATCTTTCGATGAACTTTCTATGGCTTTTCATGAGTTGTTTGATGAATGTAGAACTATTAGTAAGAAGTTCAATTTGCTTAAGAAAGAGCATGCTTTATTACAAAGTAAATTCAATAGTCTTCAAAACCCTTCTCTACCCCCATGCTCTAAGTGTGAAGACTTAGATGCAACAAAAAGGGAGAACTTGCTACTCAAAGAGACCCTAAACAAGTTTAAGGTCGGTAGCAAAGGCTTAGACATGATTCTTGCTAACAAAGGTCATGTCGGAAATAGAAGTGGTATCGGATTTGTGAGAGGTTCTCACCAAAATCCCACCACCTTTGTTAAAGGGTCTACATTACATGTATCACCCCATTTGAAATGTAATTTTTGTTGCAAAACGGGACATGTTACCTACAAATGTCCATTCAAGAAAATTAGTCCACAAAAGTTGATATGGGTTCCTAAAGGAACCATAAACAATTCAATGATAAATTACAAAATAAGTAGATCAATTTGTAAGGCACCCAAAATCAAATGGGTACCTAAAAACAATCCTCTTTTGTAGACAAACTCACAAACTAGGAGCAAGAAATGGTATCTTGATAGTGGATGCTCAAGGCACATGACCAGGAGATCCATCTCATTTCTCTATGCTCTCTAGCAAAGAAGAAGGATATGTCACTTTTGGAGACAACAACAAGGGTAAAATCATTGGCAAGGGAACCATAGGTAACAAATCGAGTTTTTCAATTGATGATGTGTTACTAGTTGATGGTTTAAAACATAATCTTTTAAGTATTAGTCAACTATGTGATAAAGGTTATGTTGTTAGATTTGAATCCAATGTTTGCATTATTGAAAAACCCAACAACAACATATCCATGATTGCTTTAAAACAAAACAATGTCTACACCATAAATATTAATAAATTAAGTAATGAAATGTGTTTTTCGGTTTTGAATGATGACGCTTGGCTTTGGCATAGGAGGCTAGGCCATGCAAGCATGAAACTAATCTCTAAGATTTCATCTAGAGATTTAGTAAGAGGTATCCCAAACACGAAATTTGTTAAGGATAAGGTATGTGATGCATGTCAACTAGGAAAACAAATAAAGACTAGTTTCAAATCAAAAATCACATTAGCACCACTAGACCATTGCAATTGATCCACTTGGACTTATTTGGACCAATTGACATAACAAGCCTAGGAGGTAGCAAATATGCCTTTGTAATTGTGGATGACTATAGTAGATACACTTGGACCTATTTTTTGGCTCATAAAAGTGATTGCTTCAAATGTTTCTCTAAATTTTGTAAACTCACTCAAAATGAAAAAGGCTTTATGATCTCATCAATTCGAAGTGATCATGGAGGTGAATTTCAAAATCATGATTTCCAAAATTTTTGTGAAACAAACGGATACAATCACAACTTCTCTACTCCAAGAAATCCACAACAAAATGGAGTAGTAGAAAGGAAAAATAGAAGTTTGCAAGAAATTGCTAGAACCATGTTAAATGAATATAATTTACCAAAATATTTTTGGGCCGAAGCCGTGAATACGGCTTGCTATGTGATGAATAGAGTTCTAGTGAGACCATCCCTATCCAAAACTCCATATGAATTATGGAATGATAAAAAACCCAATGTTTCTTACTTTAAAGTTTTTGGTTGCAAATGCTTTATTTTGAATGAAAAGGATGCCTTAGGAAAATTCGATGCAAAATCCAATGAAGGCATATTTCTTGGTTATTCTTCCGTTTCTAAGGCTTTTCGTGTTTTCAACAAGAGAACCTTACTTATAGAAGAATCTATTCATGTGGTTTTTAATGAAGTTTCGAATTTAAGAAAAAGATTTTGATGATGATTTTGGTCTTGATGATTTGAATTTGAATGAACCCTCTCCTCAAAATAACATCTTGGATGCATCTTCTTCCCAAACTTCCTTACCAAAGGAATGGAAGTATGTAGATGCTCATCCCAAGGAGTTAATTATAGGAGATGCATCGAAAAGGGTTCAAACTCGCTCTTCTTTCAAAAATTTTTGTGCCCATGCTGCCTTTCTTTCTCAAGTTGAACCAAAATGCATTGTTGATGCCCTAAAAGATGATTCTTGGGTTATCGCAATGCAAGAAGAATTGAATCAATTTGAGAGGAATGAGGTATGGAAGCTTGTTCCTAGACCTAATGACCACTTAGTTATTGGTACTAAGTGGGTCTTTAGAAACAAGCAAGATGAATGCGGTATCGTGGTTAGAAACAAGGCTAGACTAGTGGCCAAAGGTTTCAACCAAGAAGAAGGTATCGATTATGAAGAAACCTTCGCTCCGATGGCAAAATTGGAAGCCATTAGGATGCTCCTTGCCTATGCTAGTAGTAAAGATTTTAAATTATTTCAAATGGATGTCAAAAGTGCATTCTTAAATGGTTTTATTTCCGAAGAAGTTTATGTTGAACAACCACCCGGATTCGAAAACTCTCTATTTCCTAACCATGTGTTTAAGCTAACTAAGGCCTTATATGGTCTTAAACAAGCCCCTAGGGCTTGGTATGAGAGGCTTAGTTCTTTCTTGATTTCAAATAATTTCACTAAAGGCAAGGTTGATACTACATTGTTTATTAAACATTTTGAAAACAATTTTCTTATTGTTCAAATTTATGTTGATGATATTATTTTCGGATCTTGTAATAAATCACTATGTGAATTATTTGCTAAGGATATGAGTGATGAATTTGAGATGAGCCTAATGGGAGAACTAAATTTCTTCTTAGGACTTCAAATCAAGCAACTAAGTGATGGTATATTTCTAAATCAATCAAAATACACATTGGAATTGTTAAAACGATTTAATATGGATGGATCAAAAGAAATTAGCACTCCTATGAGCACCTCCACTAAATTAGATATGGATGAAAATGGAGAAAGTTTTGATCAAAAAACTTATAGGGGCATGATAGGTAGCCTGCTTTATCTCACTGCAACCAGACCTGACATCATGTTCAGTGTAGGGCTATGTGCAAGATTCCAAGCTAATCCCAAGCTATCTCACTTGAAAGCTGTCAAGAGGATTCTTAGATATCTTAAAGGGACCCCTAATCTTGGATTATGGTATCCAAAATCTGAAAACTTTAGTTTGAAAGCTTATGCAGATGCGGATTTTGGTGGATGTAAACTAGATAGAAAAAGCACATCCGGAACATGCCAATTTCTAGGACATGCACTTGTTTCTTGGACTTCCAAGAAACAAAATTCGGTTGCACTATCTACAAGAAGGTTTGAATATATAGCTGCTAGTGCATCTTTGTGCACAAGTTATCGGATGAAAAATACACTAGAGGACTATGGAATCTACTTAAAAAATATTCCTATAAAGTGTGATAACACGAGTGCAATTTGTCTAACTAAAAATCCAATCCAACACTCTCGCACTAAGCACATTGACATCAGGCATCACTTTATACGTGATCATGTAAGTAGTAGAAATGTCACTCTTGATTTTGTTGATACAAATCATCAATTAGCGGATATTTTTACGAAACCTTTAAATGAGGAACAATTTGATTTTATTAGAAGGGAATTAGGCATGCTAAACTGTCCAAGTAAGTAACCTTTTTTTGATGATGTCTTTTCTTGAAATTATGTTTAAACTATGATTTCCATCGATTTGATTCGGATTGTCCCATGGATTTATTCCTTTTGACTTCATCCCATCTCTGAGACTTTTAAAAAAAAAAAGGAAAAACATGAAATCCGAATTGGTTTTTGTGCTACGGCGATAGCATGCACTTGATGCGGCGGTGGAACCGCTGGTAGTCACCCAGGTGGAATCGCACTTTCTTTGAAGCTGATAGTACCGCTTGAACACCCCTGCTATAAAATGTGTTAGGGCCAGCGGTAGAACCGCCTCCCCTAATCTGTGAACCGCCTCTCCTCACTCTTCCAAACTCTTCCAAACTTCAAATTGGTGTCATTTCTTCCTATCTAGAAGCCTAAGGAGGAGATTTTATCTTGATTCAAGCTTCCTACATCTCAAAGAACCAATATAAGGTAAAAACAGAATTATTTCTCTTTCCTTTTCTTGTGAAGTTTCATTCCTTTCTTCAATTGATTTTTGATCATTCCTGAATAGAAATGGCTCCTAGAAGAACATCAAGAGACAAAGGAAAAAGGATGGAGGTAGATTCATTTGACCAATCCTTGTTTAAATCACAAGAAGCCTCCCTTAGATTTTCTGAATTTGGTTCTAGACCCATTCATAAAGGAAAGTATGTTGATTTGAATCAATTAGGAAACTTAGAACCTATCATGTGGTTTTCAGACTTAGAGGCTTTACCTATTCTGCAAATTATTGAACTTATTTATCACGTTTAGTTAAGTTGTTCTATGCTAATTTAAGCGTGAATGATGATGGCTTGTCAACTTATCTTCTAGGTAATGAGATTCAAATATGTGATAATACTATATGCTCATTAATTGGAATTGTTGAAAGAGAGCTAGGGTGTTATTTTCGAGGAAAATGGGATATGGACACAGTTGGTGCCACTCACTCTGAAGCTTTAGAAAGCTGTGTTTGCAAACCCAAATTTAGGAATAATTCCCAAGAGTTGTGAACATTTATTACCTTTTAACTCTAAAATTTTGCATCACATTCTAATAAGCATTGTTATTCCTAAGCGTTTCATCATGATGAGATCGGTTTCACCGAATTAGGTACCTTATATTGGATCATGACTAGACAACGTTTCTGTTTTGGTTACCTAATCAGCGACACATGATAGAGGTCCTTTCTAAAGGATCAATGTTACCATATGGAGGTTTAATAACTAGACTATTGCATGCCCATAACATCTGCATTCCACCAGATGAAGAAGCAATACAAGTCGAAAGATTTAATATTATTGATGTTAAACTACTTAGACGACTTAGATGTACTTTCGAGCATGGAATAGGGGTTAGGCAACCTAGGAGATGTGATATACCTCCCCACCGTAGACCATCTGAAACACCAGTCCTTAGGGGAAATGAATCTCCTCCTCCTAATCCTTTTGTTGCAGCTGCATCAGTGACATTTTCTGCTCCATCTTCTACTGATCCGATAATGAGAGAGTTAAATGAAGTAAAACTACAGCAAATTAAAATTTTGAAGGAAATGCGGAAGATGAACTTAAAGATCGATCACATGTATAGGCATCTTGGCATTCCTCCTGAGGAGTAGCTTGCTGTGTTTTCTTTTTGAACAATGTAAACTTGTGTTGTATGTTGACATTTATGTTGTATTCCTTACATCGTGACATCTTCTTGTTGACATCTATGTTGTCTTAACTTCATGCTGTGTTATCTTACATCTTTTCGCCCTTTGTGGAATGGTTTTCGGTTTTTCGATTTCCTTTTCCACATTTGTGATGTTTTCCGACCCTCCTTATTGTTATGATTCCCTCGTTTCCTTTTTGTTGATGACAAAGGGGGAGAAATGATTTGTGTATTGCCATATGATATGCGTTGTCCAACATAAACTTAGTTGGGTTCTTGATATCATGTTTTTTGATTATGTATACTTCATTGATATCCTTGATATCTATTTTGAAATCTTGAAATTAAAATTAATTATGTTGAATTCAAAAATTGAATTCAAGCAATTTTTCTTTATGGCATATACATAGGGGGAGTTAAGAATAACTCCATCACCAATTGATTGTCATCATCAAAAAGGGGGAGATTGTTAAATCTCGGATTTTGATGATGAAATCAATTGGTGAAATATTTGTACTAATCTCTTTGTTGAATGAGTGTGCAGGAATAACTACGATGGAAAGAAAACATAACGTGATTTACCGTGGCCAAGTCCGTCGGGGTTCAAGAGTTCATCTAAGTCCGAGAGATTTTCGGAAGAGTTGCTTAGGAACCATCCAAGATCAAATCAGGGACTTGTCGAAGTTTTGAAAGTCCATTTCAAAGATCGTCGAAGGTTCGCGGAACCAGGAAGATTCGGAAACCACCAAGACTAGTTGAGCTCTTGGGAGTATCTTTGGGAGACCTTTGGTAGCAACCGAGGGAAGCATCGGAGGCCTGCCGGAATCTCGCCAGTAGAACTCGCGGAAGTCGACTTGAAGGGTGTCGATCAAATCACGTTAAGTTATGTTCGTAATTTGCACATGAGTAGAGCAAGGATTTAAGAAATAAATCCTGCCCAAAATTCGAGAGGAGCCAACCAGGGCCACTCTTCGTGTCAAGTTGAGATCTAAACAGGCTCAATTCGGCTCTGTCCGAATGGGGGCAAGCGGTGGAACCGCCCAAGCCTGGGCGGTGGAACCGCTAAGCCTGGCGGTGGAACCGCCAGCCTGAAGCGTAGCACCGCCACTGACACACACACACAGCGGTGGAACCGCACCATGCAAAGCGTAGCACCGCCGCCATTACATCGACGCGGCGGTGGAAACGCTGGCTGGTCAAGCGGTGGCACCGCCCCGATCACCGGATGGAGCGGTAGCGCGCGCTGCCTGGGCGGTGGCACCGCCATCACGTCGATCAAAGATCGACACAGTGGTGGTGGCACCGCCGACAAAGTGTGGCACCGCTTTGACCACAGAAACATGGGAACTCCAAATTCACTTGGAATTTGGAGCCCAATTTTGAATCCACTTTGGATCTATAAATACCCCCTTTCTCACTGAAAGGGTACCCTTTTGAGCAAGAAAAAGTTTGAGTCTTGAGCTTTTGAAGAGTTTTGAAAAGTGTTGTTTTCTTTGCTAAGTGTTCACCTTCTTCTTCTTCTTGAGAGATCTTGTACAAGTGTGAACATCTTGTAAAGGGTTGTAAAAGGGTGTTTGATCCTTCCCCTTCAAAGGACTTGCTAGTGGAAGAGCGGAGCCTCATCGCAAAGGCTTCAAGAGTGGATGTAGGTCATTTGACCGAACCACTATACATCATTGTGTCCTTAAATGTGTGAGTGTTTATATTTGAATCATTTCATTTCTTGGCTGCAAGTTCATAGTTAATTCCTTTTCACAAGCAATTACTTTCAAGTTCTCTTTCGTCGAATCGAAATCTTCCTACGAACTTGTGTTTCTTTGCGAAATCGATTTCAAGAATACGAGTTTAATCCGCTGCACTAATTCACCCCCTCTTAGTGCCTTTTGATCCTTTCAATTGGTATCGAGCAAGGTTTGCTCTCATATTGGTTTAAAACCCAAGAGAGATGGCCTACTCCGGTATGCAAGAGGGTCTCTCCATTACTCGTCCACCTATGTTCAATGGGTCGGATTATACGTATTGGAAGACTCGTATGAGGATTTTTCTTATTTCCATGGACTTCGAACTTTGGAACACTGTCGAAAATGGCTTCGCAAAATCTTCTCTTCCGATGAGTGAATGGAATGAGTCAGAGAGGAAGATTTTCGCTCTCAATGCAAAGGCTATGAATGCCTTATTTTGTGCACTTGATAAGAATGAGTTTAATCGGGTTTCCGTTTGTGAATCGGCTTTTGATATTTGGCGCACTCTTGAAATCACTCATGAAGGTACTAGCCGAGTGAAGGAGTCCAAAATCAACATTCTTGTGCATTCCTACGAACTTTTTCGGATGAAACCAAATGAGTCCATTGGAGACATGTACACCCGCTTTACGGATGTCATCAATGGACTTAAAGCTCTTGGTAAAGGCTTTTCGAATTTTGAATTGGTAACTAAGATTTTAAGATCCCTTCCAAAGTGTTGGGATCCAAAGGTCACGGCCATTCAAGAGGCCAAGGATCTTAAAGTATTTCCCATTGAAGAACTTATTGGATCTCTAATAACTTACGAGATGACGTGCCATGCTCATGAAGAGCTTGAGAACCCCCTTCCAAAGAACAGGAAGGATATGGCACTTAGAACACAAGAAGACCACTTGAAAGGAACATCAAGTGATGAGGATAGTGACAATGACATTGCACTTCTAACTCGAAAGTTTAAGAAATTCATAAGAAAGAACAAATTCAAAATGACACAAAAAGCAAATTTGAACACAAAAAGGACCAAGTCATTTGCTACGAATGCAAGAAGCCGGGACACTTCAAGAATGAATGCCCTCAAGCCAAGAAGAAGCAATTCAAGAAGAAAAAAGCCTTGAAGGCCACATGGGATGATTCAAGTGACTCGAGGTTGAAGAGGCTAGCAACAAAGAGGAGGCAAACTTCGCTCTAATGGCATTTGGAGAAGAGGTTAGTGAGTTACTTAATGAAGAGTTATCTTTCGATGAACTTTCTATGGCTTTTCATGAGTTGTTTGATGAATGTAGAACTATTAGTAAGAAGTTCAATTTGCTTAAGAAAGAGCATGCTTTATTACAAAGTAAATTCAATAGTCTTCAAAACCCTTCTCTACCCCCATGCTCTAAGTGTGAAGACTTAGATGCAACAAAAAGGGAGAACTTGCTACTCAAAGAGACCCTAAACAAGTTTAAGGTCGGTAGCAAAGGCTTAGACATGATTCTTGCTAACAAAGGTCATGTCGGAAATAGAAGTGGTATCGGATTTGTGAGAGGTTCTCACCAAAATCCCACCACCTTTGTTAAAGGGTCTACATTACATGTATCACCCCATTTGAAATGTAATTTTTGTTGCAAAACGGGACATGTTACCTACAAATGTCCATTCAAGAAAATTAGTCCACAAAAGTTGATATGGGTTCCTAAAGGAACCATAAACAATTCAATGATAAATTACAAAATAAGTAGATCAATTTGTAAGGCACCCAAAATCAAATGGGTACCTAAAAACAATCCTCTTTTGTAGACAAACTCACAAACTAGGAGCAAGAAATGGTATCTTGATAGTGGATGCTCAAGGCACATGACCAGGAGATCCATCTCATTTCTCTATGCTCTCTAGCAAAGAAGAAGGATATGTCACTTTCGGAGACAACAACAAGGGTAAAATCATTGGCAAGGGAACCATAGGTAACAAATCGAGTTTTTCAATTGATGATGTGTTACTAGTTGATGGTTTAAAACATAATCTTTTAAGTATTAGTCAACTATGTGATAAAGGTTATGTTGTTAGATTTGAATCCAATGTTTGCATTATTGAAAAACCCAACAACAACATATCCATGATTGCTTTAAAACAAAACAATGTCTACACCATAAATATTAATAAATTAAGTAATGAAATGTGTTTTTCGGTTTTGAATGATGACGCTTGGCTTTGGCATAGGAGGCTAGGCCATGCAAGCATGAAACTAATCTCTAAGATTTCATCTAGAGATTTAGTAAGAGTATCCCAAACACGAAATTTGTTAAGGATAAGGTATGTGATGCATGTCAACTAGGAAAACAAATAAAGACTAGTTTCAAATCAAAAAATCACATTAGCACCACTAGACCATTGCAATTGATCCACTTGGACTTATTTGGACCAATTGACATAACAAGCCTAGGAGGTAGCAAATATGCCTTTGTAATTGTGGATGACTATAGTAGATACACTTGGACCTATTTTTTGGCTCATAAAAGTGATTGCTTCAAATGTTTCTCTAAATTTTGTAAACTCACTCAAAATGAAAAAGGCTTTATGATCTCATCAATTGAAGTGATCATGGAGGTGAATTTCAAAATCATGATTTCCAAAATTTTTGTGAAACAAACGGATACAATCACAACTTCTCTACTCCAAGAAATCCACAACAAAATGGAGTAGTAGAAAGGAAAAATAGAAGTTTGCAAGAAATTGCTAGAACCATGTTAAATGAATATAATTTACCAAAATATTTTTAATGAAGCCGTGAATACGGCTTGCTATGTGATGAATAGAGTTCTAGTGAGACCATCCCTATCCAAAACTCCATATGAATTATGGAATGAAAAAACCCAATGTTTCTTACTTTAAAGTTTTTGGTTACAAATGCTTTATTTTGAATGAAAAGGATGCCTTAGGAAAATTCGATGCAAAATCCAATGAAGGCATATTTCTTGGTTATTCTTCCGTTTCTAAGGCTTTTAGTGTTTTCAACAAGAGAACCTTACTTATAGAAGAATCTATTCATGTGGTTTTTAATGAAGTTTCGAATTTAAGAAAAAAGATTTTGATGATGATTTTGGTCTTGATGATTTGAATTTGAATGAACCCTCTCCTCAAAATAACATCTTGGATGCATCTTCTTCCCAAACTTCCTTACCAAAGGAATGGAAGTATGTAGATGCTCATCCCAAGGAGTTAATTATAGGAGATGCATCGAAAGGGGTTCAAACTCGCTCTTCTTTCAAAAATTTTTGTGCCCATGCTGCCTTTCTTTCTCAAGTTGAACCAAAATGCATTGTTGATGCCCTAAAAGATGATTCTTGGGTTATCGCAATGCAAGAAGAATTGAATCAATTTGAGAGGAATGAGGTATGGAAGCTTGTTCCTAGACCTAATGACCACTTAGTTATTGGTACTAAGTGGGTCTTTAGAAACAAGCAAGATGAATGCGGTATCGTGGTTAGAAACAAGGCTAGACTAGTGGCCAAAGGTTTCAACCAAGAAGAAGGTATCGATTATGAAGAAACCTTCGCTCCGATGGCAAAATTGGAAGCCATTAGGATGCTCCTTGCCTATGCTAGTAGTAAAGATTTTAAATTATTTCAAATGGATGTCAAAAGTGCATTCTTAAATGGTTTTATTTCCGAAGAAGTTTATGTTGAACAACCACCCGGATTCGAAAACTCTCTATTTCCTAACCATGTGTTTAAGCTAACTAAGGCCTTATATGGTCTTAAACAAGCCCCTAGGGCTTGGTATGAGAGGCTTAGTTCTTTCTTGATTTCAAATAATTTCACTAAAGGCAAGGTTGATACTACATTGTTTATTAAACATTTTGAAAACAATTTTCTTATTGTTCAAATTTATGTTGATGATATTATTTTCGGATCTTGTAATAAATCACTATGTGAATTATTTGCTAAGGATATGAGTGATGAATTTGAGATGAGCCTAATGGGAGAACTAAATTTCTTCTTAGGACTTCAAATCAAGCAACTAAGTGATGGTATATTTCTAAATCAATCAAAATACACATTGGAATTGTTAAAACGATTTAATATGGATGGATCAAAAGAAATTAGCACTCCTATGAGCACCTCCACTAAATTAGATATGGATGAAAATGGAGAAAGTTTTGATCAAAAAACTTATAGGGGCATGATAGGTAGCCTGCTTTATCTCACTGCAACCAGACCTGACATCATGTTCAGTGTAGGGCTATGTGCAAGATTCCAAGCTAATCCCAAGCTATCTCACTTGAAAGCTGTCAAGAGGATTCTTAGATATCTTAAAGGGACCCCTAATCTTGGATTATGGTATCCAAAATCTGAAAATTTTAGTTTGAAAGCTTATGCAGATGCGGATTTTGGTGGATGTAAACTAGATAGAAAAAGCACATCCAGAACATGCCAATTTCTAGGACATGCACTTGTTTCTTGGACTTCCAAGAAACAAAATTCGATTGCACTATCTACGTGAAGCAGGTGAATATATAGCTGCTAGTGCATGCTGTGCACAAGTTATCTGGATGAAAAATACACTAGAGGACTATGGAATCTACTTAAAAAATATTCCTATAAACTGTGATAACACGAGTGCAATTTGTCTAACTAAAAATCCAATCCAACACTCTCGCACTAAGCACATTGACATCAGGCATCACTTTATACGTGATCATGTAAGTAGTAGAAATGTCACTCTTGATTTTGTTGATACAAATCATCAATTAGCGGATATTTTTACGAAACCTTTAAATGAGGAACAATTTGATTTTATTAGAAGGGAATTAGGCATGCTAAACTGTCCAAGTAAGTAACTTTTTTGATGATGTCTTTTCTTGAAATTATGTTTAAACTATGATTTCCATCGATTTGATTCGGATTGTCCCATGGATTTATTCCTTTTGACTTCATCCCATCTCTGAGACTTTTAAAAAAAAAAAAAGGAAAAACATGAAATCCGAATTGGTTTTTGTGCTACCGGCGATAGCACCATGCATTCTTGGCGGTGGAACCGCTCAGAGTAGTCGACCCAGCGGTGGAATCACTTTCTTTGAACATGAGTACCGCCCGAACACCCTGCTATAAAATGTGTTAGGGCCGGTGTAGAACCGCCTCCCCTAATCTGTGAACCGCCTCTCCTCACTCTTCCAAACTCTTCCAAACTTCAAATTGGTGTCATTTCTTCCTATCTAGAAGCCTAAGGAGGAGATTTTATCTTGATTCAAGCTTCCTACATCTCAAAGAACCAATATAAGGTAAAAACAGAATTATTTCTCTTTCCTTTTCTTGTGAAGTTTCATTCCTTTCTTCAATTGATTTTGATCATTCTGAATAGAAATGGCTCCTAGAAGAACATCAAGAGACAAAGGAAAAGGATGGAGGTAGATTCATTTGACCAATCCTTGTTTAAATCACAAGAAGCCTCCCTTAGATTTTCTGAATTTGGTTCTAGACCCATTCATAAAGGAAAGTATGTTGATTTGAATCAATTAGGAAACTTAGAACCTATCATGTGGTTTTCAGACTTAGAGGCTTTACCTATTCTGCAAATTATTGAACTTATTTATCCACGTTTAGTTAAGTTGTTCTATGCTAATTTAACTGTGAATGATGATGGCTTGTCAACTTATCTTCTAGGTAATGAGATTCAAATATGTGATAATACTATATGCTCATTAATTGGAATTGTTGAAAGAGAGCTAGGGTGTTATTTTCGAGGAAAATGGGATATGGACACAGTTGGTGCCACTCACTCTGAAGCTTTAGAAACTGTGTTTGCAAACCCAAATTTAGGAATAATTCCCAAGAGTTGTGAACATTTATTACCTTTTAACTCTAAAATTTTGCATCACATTCTAATAAGCATTGTTATTCCTAAGCAGTTTCATCATGATGAGATCAGTTTCACTGAATTAGGTACCTTATATTGGATCATGACTAGACAACGTTTCTGTTTTGGTTACCTAATCGAGGCAAACACATGATAGAGGTCCTTTCTAAAGGATCAATGTTACCATATGGAGGTTTAATAACTAGACTATTGCATGCCCATAACATCTGCATTCCACCAGATGAAGAAGCAATACAAGTCGAAAGATTTAATATTATTGATGTTAAACTACTTAGACGACTTAGATGTACTTTCGAGCATGGAATAGGGGTTAGGCAACCTAGGAGATGTGATATACCTCCCCCAGCCGTAGACCATCCTGAAACACCAGTCCTTAGGGGAAATGAATCTCCTCCTCCTAATCCTTTTGTTGCAATTTGCATCGGTGACATTTTACTGCTCCATCTTCTCTGATCCGATAATGAGAGAGTTAAATGAAGTAAAACTACAGCAAATTAAAATTTTGAAGGAAATGCGGAAGATGAACTTAAAGATCGATCACATGTATAGGCATCTTGGCATTCCTCCTGAGGAGTAGCTTGCTGTGTTTTCTTTTTGAACAATGTAAACTTGTGTTGTATGTTGACATTTATGTTGTATTCCTTACATCGTGACATCTTCTTGTTGACATCTATGTTGTCTTAACTTCATCTTGTGTTATCTTACATCTTTTTCGCCACTTTGTGGAATGGTTTTCGGTTTTCGATTTCCTTTTCCACATTTGTGATGTTTTCCGACCCTCCTTATTGTTATGATTCCCTCGTTTCCTTTTGTTGATGACAAAGGGGGAGAAATGATTTGTGTATTGCCATATGATATGCGTTGTCCAACATAAACTTAGTTGGGTTCTTGATATCATGTTTTTTGATTATGTATACTTCATTGATATCCTTGATATCTATTTTGAAATCTTGAAATTAAAATTAATTATGTTGAATTCAAAATTGAATTCAAGCAATTTTTCTTTATGGCATATACATAGGGGAGTTAAGAATAACTCCATCACCAATTGATTGTCATCATCAAAAAGGGGAGATTGTTAAATCTCGGATTTTGATGATGAAATCAATTGGTGAAATATTTGTACTAATCTCTTTGTTGAGATGAGTGTGCAGGAATAACTACGATGGAAAGAAAACATAACGTGATTTACCGTGGCCAAGTCCGTCGGGGTTCAAGAGTTCATCGGAAGTCAGAGATTTTCGGAAGAGTTGCCGGAACCATCCAAGATCAAATCGGGGACTTGTCGAAGTTTTGAAAGTCCATTTCAAAGATCGTCGAAGGTTCGCGGAACTTAGGAGAATTCGAAACCAGTAGAAGACTAGTTGAGCTGCCGGAGTATCTTTGGGAGACCACCGTAGCAATCGAGGAAGCATCGGAGGCCTGCGGAATCTCGCCGTAGAACTCATGGGAAGTCGACTTGAAGGGTGTCCGATCAAATCACGTTAAGTTATGTTCGTAATTTGCACATGAGTAGAGCAAGGATTTAAGAAATAAATCCTGCCCAAAATTCAGAGGAGCCAACAGGGCCACTCTTGTGTCAAGTTGAGATCTAAACAGGCTCATTCGGCTCTGTCGAATGGGGGCAAGCAGTGGAACCGCCCAAGCCTGGGCGGTGGAACCGCTAAGCCTGGGGCGGTGGAACGCTTAGCCTGGGCGGTAGCACCGCCCTACGCACACACACACAGCGGTGGAACGCTTTATGCTGAAAGAGCACCGCCAGACATCGACGGCGGTGGAACCGCCTGGTGAAGCGGTGGCACCGCCCGCCACCGGATCGAAGCGGTAGCACCGCTTGCACGGGCGGTGGCGCCGCTTCGCACGTCGATCAAAGATCGACACGCGGCGGTGGCAGCCGCTTCGACAAAGCTGGTGGCACCGCTTGACCACCACAGAACATGGGAACTCCAAATTCACTTGGAATTTGGAGCCCAATTTTGAATCCACTTTGGATCTATAAATACCCCCTTTCTCGGCTGAAAGGGTACCCTTTGAGCAAGAAAAAGTTTGAGTCTTGAGCTTTTGAAGAGTTTTGAAAAGTGTTGTTTCTTTGCTAAGTGTTCACCTTCTTCTTCTTCTTGAGAGATCTTGTACAAGTGTGAACATCTTGTAAAGGGTTGTAAAAGGGTGTTTGATCCTTCCCCTTCAAAGGACTTGCTAGTGGAAGAGCGGAGCCTCATCGCAAAGGCTTCAAGAGTGGATGTAGGTCATTTGACCGAACCACTATACATCATTGTGTCCTTAAATATGTGAGTGTTTATATTTCTGAATCATTTCATTTCTTGGCTGCAAGTTCATAGTTAATTCCTTTTCACAAGCAATTAATTTCAAGTTCTCTTTCGTCGAATCGAAATCTTCCACGAACTTGTGTTTCTTTGCGAAATCGATTTCAAGAATACGAGTTTAATCCGCTGCACTAATTCAACCCCCTCTTAGTGCCTTTTGATCCTTTCAATTGGTATCGAGCAAGGTTTGCTCTCATATTGGTTTAAAACCCAAGAGAGATGGCCTACTCGGTATGCAAGAGGGTCTCTCCATTACTCGTCCACCTATGTTCAATGGGTCGGATTATACGTATTGGAAGACTCGTATGAGGATTTTTCTTATTTCCATGGACTTCGAACTTTGGAACATTGTCGAAAATGGCTTCATAAAATCTTCTCTTCCGATGAGTGAATGGAATGAGTCGGAGAGGAAGATTTTCGCTCTCAATGCAAAGGCTATGAATGCCTTATTTTGTGCACTTGATAAGAATGAGTTTAATCGGGTTTCCATTTGTGAATCGGCTTTTGATATTTGGCGCACTCTTGAAATCACTCATGAAGGCACTAGCCGAGTGAAGGAGTCCAAAATCAACATTCTTGTGCATTCCTACGAACTTTTTGGATGAAACCAAATGAGTCCATTGGAGACATGTACACCGCTTTACGGATGTCATCAATGGACTTAAAGCTCTTGGTAAAGGCTTTTCGAATTTTGAATTGGTAACTAAGATTTTAAGATCCCTTCCAAAGTGTTGGGATCCAAAGGTCACGGCCATTCAAGAGGCCAAGGATCTTAAAGTATTTCCCATTGAAGAACTTATTGGATCTCTAATAACTTACGAGATGACGTGCCATGCTCATGAAGAGCTTGAGAACCCCTTCCAAAGAACAGGAAGGATATGGCACTTAGAACACAAGAAGACCACTTGAAAGGAACATCAAGTGATGAGGATAGTGACAATGACATTGCACTTCTAACTCGAAAGTTTAAGAAATTCATAAGAAAGAACAAATTCAAAATGACACAAAAAGCAAATTTGAACACAAAAAGGACCAAGTCATTTGCTACGAATGCAAGAAGCCGGGACACTTCAAGAATGAATGCCCTCAAGCCAAGAAGAAGCAATTCAAGAAGAAAAAAGCCTTGAAGGCCACATGGGATGATTCAAGTGACTCGAGGTTGAAGAGGCTAGCAACAAAGAGGAGGCAAACTTCGCTCTAATGGCATTTGGAGAAGAGGTTAGTGAGTTACTTAATGAAGAGTTATCTTTCGATGAACTTTCTATGGCTTTTCATGAGTTGTTTGATGAATGTAGAACTATTAGTAAGAAGTTCAATTTGCTTAAGAAAGAGCATGCTTTATTACAAAGTAAATTCAATAGTCTTCAAAACCCTTCTCTCTCCCCCCATGCTCTAAGTGTGAAGACTTAGATGCAACAAAAGGAGAACTTGCTACTCAAAGAGACCCTAAACAAGTTTAAGGTCGGTAGCAAAGGCTTAGACATGATTCTTGCTAACAAAGGTCATGTCGGAAATAGAAGTGGTATCGGATTTGTGAGAGGTTCTCACCAAAATCCCACCACCTTTGTTAAAGGGTCTACATTGCATGTATCACCCCATTTGAAATGTAATTTTGTTGCAAAGCGGGACATGTTACCTACAAATGTCCATTCAAGAAAATTAGTCCACAAAAGTTGATATGGGTTCCTAAAGGAACCATAAACAATTCAATGATAAATTACAAAATAAGTAGATCAATTTGTAAGGCACCCAAAATCAAATGGGTACCTAAAAACAATCCTCTTTTGTAGACAAACTCACAAACTAGGAGCAAGAAATGGTATCTTGATAGTGGATGCTCAAGGCACATGACCGGAGATCCATCTCATTTCTCTATGCTCTCTAGCAAAGAAGAAGGATATGTCACTTTTGGAGACAACAACAAGGGTAAAATCATTGGCAAGGGAACCATAGGTAACAAATCGAGTTTTTCAATTGATGATGTGTTACTAGTTGATGGTTTAAAACATAATCTTTTAAGTATTAGTCAACTATGTGATAAAGGTTATGTTGTTAGATTTGAATCCAATGTTTGCATTATTGAAAAACCCAACAACAACATATCCATGATTGCTTTAAAACAAAACAATGTCTACACCATAAATATTAATAAATTAAGTAATGAAATGTGTTTTTCGGTTTTGAATGATGACGCTTGGCTTTGGCATAGGAGGCTAGGCCATGCAAGCATGAAACTAATCTCTAAGATTTCATCTAGAGATTTAGTAAGAGTATCCCAAACACGAAATTTGTTAAGGATAAGGTATGTGATGCATGTCAACTAGGAAAACAAATAAAGACTAGTTTCAAATCAAAAATCACATTAGCACCACTAGACCATTGCAATTGATCCACTTGGACTTATTTGGACCAATTGACATAACAAGCCTAGGAGGTAGCAAATATGCCTTTGTAATTGTGGATGACTATAGTAGATACACTTGGACCTATTTTTGGCTCATAAAAGTGATTGCTTCAAATGTTTCTCTAAATTTTGTAAACTCACTCAAAATGAAAAGGCTTTATGATCTCATCAATTCAAGTGATCATGGAGGTGAATTTCAAAATCATGATTTCCAAAATTTTTGTGAAACAAACGGATACAATCACAACTTCTCTACTCCAAGAAATCCACAACAAAATGGAGTAGTAGAAAGGAAAAATAGAAGTTTGCAAGAAATGGCTAGAACCATGTTAAATGAATATAATTTACCAAAATATTTTTGGGCGAAGCCGTGAATACGGCTTGCTATGTGATGAATAGAGTTCTAGTGAGACCATCCCTATCCAAAACTCCATATGAATTATGGAATGATAAAAAACCCAATGTTTCTTACTTTAAAGTTTTTGGTTGCAAATGCTTTATTTTGAATGAAAAGGATGCCTTAGGAAAATTCGATGCAAAATCCAATGAAGGCATATTTCTTGGTTATTCTTCCGTTTCTAAGGCTTTTCGTGTTTTCAACAAGAGAACCTTACTTATAGAAGAATCTATTCATGTGGTTTTTAATGAAGTTTCGAATTTAAGAAAAAGATTTTGATGATGATTTTGGTCTTGATGATTTGAATTTGAATGAACCCTCTCCTCAAAATAACATCTTGGATGCATCTTCTTCCCAAACTTCCTTACCAAAGGAATGGAAGTATGTAGATGCTCATCCCAAGGAGTTAATTATAGGAGATGCATCGAAAGGGGTTCAAACTCGCTCTTCTTTCAAAAATTTTTGTGCCCATGCTGCCTTTCTTTCTCAAGTTGAACCAAAATGCATTGTTGATGCCCTAAAAGATGATTCTTGGGTTATCGCAATGCAAGAAGAATTGAATCAATTTGAGAGGAATGAGGTATGGAAGCTTGTTCCTAGACCTAATGACCACTTAGTTATTGGTACTAAGTGGGTCTTTAGAAACAAGCAAGATGAATGCGGTATCGTGGTTAGAAACAAGGCTAGACTAGTGGCCAAAGGTTTCAACCAAGAAGAAGGTATCGATTATGAAGAAACCTTCGCTCCGTGGCAAAATTGGAAGCCATTAGGATGCTCCTTGCCTATGCTAGTAGTAAAGATTTTAAATTATTTCAAATGGATGTCAAAAGTGCATTCTTAAATGGTTTTATTTCGAAGAAGTTTATGTTGAACAACCACCCGGATTCGAAAACTCTCTATTTCCTAACCATGTGTTTAAGCTAACTAAGGCCTTATATGGTCTTAAACAAGCCCCTAGGGCTTGGTATGAGAGGCTTAGTTCTTTCTTGATTTCAAATAATTTCACTAAAGGCAAGGTTGATACTACATTGTTTATTAAACATTTTGAAAACAATTTTCTTATTGTTCAAATTTATGTTGATGATATATTTTAGGATCTTGTAATAAATCACTATGTGAATTATTTGCTAAGGATATGAGTGATGAATTTGAGATGAGCCTAATGGGAGAACTAAATTTCTTTTAGGACTTCAAATCAAGCAACTAAGTAATGGTATATTTCTAAATCAATCAAAATACACATTGGAATTGTTAAAAGCGATTTAATATGGATGGATCAAAAGAAATTAGCACTCCTATGAGCACCTCCACTAAATTAGATATGGATGAAAATGGAGAAAGTTTTGATCAAAAACTTATAGGGGCATGATAGGTAGCCTGCTTTATCTCACTCATGCAACTGCACGACATCATGTTCGGTGTAGGGCTATGTGCAAGATTCCAAGCTAATCCTAAGCTATCTCACTTGAAATTTGTCAAGAGGATTCTTAGATATCTTAAAGGGACCCTAATCTTGGATTATGGTATCCAAAATCTGAAAATTTTAGTTTGAAAGCTTATGCAGATGCGGATTTTGGTGGATGTAAACTAGATAGAAAAAGCACATCCGGAACATGCCAATTTCTAGGACATGCACTTGTTTCTTGGACTTCCAAGAAACAAAATTCGGTTGCACTATCTACAGCAGAAGCTGAATATATAGCTGCTAGTGCATGCTTTGTGCACAAGTTATCTGGATGAAAAATACACTAGAGGACTATGGAATCTACTTAAAAATATTCCTATAAAGTGTGATAACACGAGTGCAATTTGTCTAACTAAAAATCCAATCCAACACTCTCGCACTAAGCACATTGACATCAGGCATCACTTTATACGTGATCATGTAAGTAGTAGAAATGTCACTCTTGATTTTGTTGATACAAATCATCAATTAGCGGACATTTTTACGAAACCTTTAAATGAGGAACAATTTGATTTTATTAGAAGGGAATTAGGCATGCTAAACTGTCCAAGTAAGTAACTTTTTTTGATGATGTCTTTTCTTGAAATTATGTTTAAACTATGATTTCCATCGATTTGATTCGGATTGTCCATGGATTTATTTCTTTTGACTTCATCCCATCTCTGAGATTTTTTTAAAAAAAAAAAAGGAAAAACATTAAATCGAAGTGGTTTTGTGCTACGGCGTAGCATGCCTTGCCATCTTGGCGGTGGAACCGCTGGGTAAGTCGACCCCAGCAGTGGAACTTTGTGACAGCGGAAGTACCGCTTGAACACCCTGCTATAAAATGTGTTAGGGCGGCGGTAGAACCGCCCCCTAATCTGTGAACCGCCTCTCCTCACTCTTCCAAACTCTTCCAAACTTCAAATTGGTGTCATTTCTTCCTATCTAGAAGCCTAAGGAGGAGATTTTATCTTGATTCAAGCTTCCTACATCTCAAAGAACCAATCTAAGGTAAAAACAGAATTATTTCTCTTTCCTTTTCTTGTGAAGTTTCATTCCTTTCTTCAATTGATTTTTGATCATTCATGAATAGAAATGGCTCCTAGAAGAACATCAAGAGACAAAGGAAAAAGGATGGAGGTAGATTCATTTGACCAATCCTTGTTTAAATCACAAGAAGCCTCCCTTAGATTTTCTGAATTTGGTTCTAGACCCATTCATAAAGGAAAGTATGTTGATTTGAATCAATTAGGAAACTTAGAACCTATCATGTGGTTTGCAGACTTAGAGGCTTTACCTATTCTGCAAATTATTGAACCTATTTATCCACGTTTAGTTAAGTTGTTCTATGCTAATTTAAGCTGTGAATGATGATGGCTTGTCAACTTATCTTCTAGGTAATGAGATTCAAATATGTGATAATACTATATGCTCATTAATTGGAATTGTTGAAAGAGAGCTAGGGTGTTATTTTCGAGGAAAATGGGATATGGACACTGATTGGTGCCACTCACTCTGAAGCTTTAGAAAGCTGTGTTTGCAAACCCAAATTTAGGAATAATTCCCAAGAGTTGTGAACATTTATTACCTTTTAACTCTAAAATTTTGCATCACATTCTAATAAGCATTATTATTCCTAAGCGGTTTCATCATGATGAGATCGGTTTCAACTGAATTAGGTACCTTATATTGGATCATGACTAGACAACATTTCTATTTTGGTTACCTAATCAGCAAAGACACATGATAGAGGTCCTTTCTAAAGGATCAATGTTACCATATGGAGGTTTAATAACTAGACTATTGCATGCCCATAACATCTGCATTCCACCGGATGAAGAAGCAATACAAGTCGAAAAATTTAATGTTATTAATGTTAAACTACTTGAGACGACTTAGATGTACTTTCGAGCATGGAATAGGGTTAGGCAACCTAGGAGATGTGATATACCTCCCCAGTAGTAGACCATCCTGAAACACCAGTCCTTAGGGGAAATGAATCTCCTCCTCCTAATCCTTTTGTTGCAGCTACATCAGTGACATTTTCTGCTCCATCTTCTACTGATCCGATCATGAGAGAGTTAAATGAAGTAAAACTACAGCAAATTGAAATTTTGAAGGAAATGCGGAAGATGAACTTAAAGATCGATCACATGTATAGGCATCTTGGCATTCCTCCTGAGGAGTAGCTTGCTGTGTTTTCTTTTTGAACGATGTAAACTTGTGTTGTATGTTGACATTTATGTTGTATTCCTTACATCGTGACATCTTCTTGTTGACATCTATGTTGTCTTAACTTCATCTTTGTGTTATCTTACATCTTTTCGACCCAGCTTTGTGGAATGGTTTTCGGTTTTCGATTTCCTTTTCCACATTTGTGATGTTTTCCGACCCTCCTTATTGTTATGATTCCCTCGTTTCCTTTTGTTGATGACAAAGGGGAGAAATGATATGTGTATTGCCATATGATATGCGTTGTCCAAATAAACTTAGTTGGGTTCTTGATATCATGAATATGTATACTTCATTGATTTTGATTATGTGAAATAAACTTAGTTGGGTTCTTGATATCATGTTTTTTATATCCATTGATATCTGATGTCTTTTGAAATCTTGAAATTAAAATTAATTATGTTGAATTCAAAATTGAATTCAAGCAATTTTTCTTTATGGCATATACATAGGGGAGTTAAGAATAACTCCATCACCAATTGATTGTCATCATCAAAAAGGGGGAGATTGTTAAATCTCGGATTTTGATGATGAAATCAATTGGTGAAATATTTGTACTAATCTCTTTGTTGAGATGAGTGTGCAGGAATAACTACGATGAAAGAAAACATAACGTGATTTATCAAGGCCAAGTCCGTCGGGGTTCAAGAGTTCATCGGAAGTCGAGAGATTTTCGGAAGAGTTGCTTAGGAACCATCCAAGATCAAATCGAGGGACTTGTCGAAGTTTTCGAAAGTCCATTTCAAAGATCGTCGAAGGTTCGCGGAACTTCCGGGAAATTCGGAAACCAGCCGAAGACTAGTTGAGCTCGCCGGAGTATCTTTGGAGACCACCGTAGCAATCCGAGGAAGCATCGGAGGCTGCTTGGAATCTCGTAGTAGAACTCGCCATGGGAAGTCGACTTGAAGGGTGTCCGATCAAATCACGTTAAGTTATGTTCGTAATTTGCACATGAGTAGAGCAAGGATTTAAGAAATAAATCCTGCCCAAAATTCGTAAGGAGCCAACCAGGCCACTCTTGTGTCAAGTTGAGATCTAAGCAGGCCCCATTCGGCTCTGTCAGAATGGGGGCAAGCGTGAAACCGCCCAAGCACTGGCGGTGGAACGCTAAGCTGAAGGCGGTGGAACGCCTTAAGCCTGGGCGGTAGCACCGCCCTGCACACACACAAAGCGGTGGAACGCCTTTCATGCAAAGCGATAACCGCGCCGCCACATCGACGGCGGTGGAACCGCTGGTGTCAAGCGGTGGCACCGCCTTGATCACCGGATCGAGCGGTAGCACCGCGCTGCTGAAGGCGGTGGCACCGCCCATACGTCGATCAAAAGCCCGACGAAAGTGGTGGCACCGCTTCGACAGCAGTGTGGCACCGCTTGACCACAGAAATCTATGGGAACTCCAAATTCACTTGGAATTTGGAGCCCAATTTGAATCCACTTTGGATCTATAAATACCCCCTTTCTCATTTGAAAGGGTACCCTTTGAGCAAAAAGTTTGAGTCTTGAGCTTTTGAAGAGTTTTGAAAAGTGTTGTTTTCTTTGCTAAGTGTTCACCTTTTCTTCTTCTTGAGAGATCTTGTACAAGTGTGAACATCTTGTAAAGGGTTGTAAAAAGGGTGTTTGATCCTTCCCCTTCAAAGGACTTGCTAGTGGAAGAGCGGAGCCTCATCGCAAAGGCTTCAAGAGTGGATGTAGGTCATTTGACCGAACCACTATACATCATTGTGTCCTTAAATGTGTGAGTGTTTATATTTCTGAAATCATTTCATTTCTTGGCTGCAAGTTCATAGTTAGTTCCTTTTCACAAGCAATTACTTTCAAGTTCTCTTTCGTCGAATCGAAATCTTCCACGAACTTGTGTTTCTTTTGAAATCGATTTCAAGAATACGAGTTTAATCCGCTGCACTAATTCACCCCCTCTTAGTGCCTTTTGATCCTTTCAATTGGTATCGAGCAAGGTTTGCTCTCATATTGGTTTAAAACCCAAGAGAGATGGCCTACTCCGGTATGCAAGAGGGTCTCTCCATTACTCGTCCACCTATGTTCAATGGGTCGGATTATACGTATTGGAAGACTCGTATGAGGATTTTTCTTATTTCCATGGACTTCGAACTTTGGAACATTGTCGAAAATGGCCGCAAAATCTTCTCTTCCGATGAGTGAATGGAATGAGTCGGAGAGAGGAAGATTTTCGCTCTCAATGCAAAGGCTATGAATGCCTTATTTTGTGCACTTGATAAGAATGAGTTTAATCGGGTTTCCATTTGTGAATCGGCTTTTGATATTTGGCGCACTCTTGAAATCACTCATGAAGGCACTAGCCGAGTGAAGGAGTCCAAAATCAACATTCTTGTGCATTCCTACGAACTTTTCGGATGAAACCAAATGAGTCCATTGGAGACATGTACACCCGCTTTACGGATGTCATCAATGGACTTAAAGCTCTTGGTAAAGGCTTTTGAATTTTGAATTGGTAACTAAGATTTTAAGATCCCTTCCAAAGTGTTGGGATCCAAAGGTCACGGCCATTCAAGAGGCCAAGGATCTTAAAGTATTTCCCATTGAAGAACTTATTGGATCTCTAATGACTTACGAGATGACGTGCCATGCTCATGAAGAGCTTGAGAACCCCCTTCAAAGAACAGGAAGGATATGGCACTTAGAACACAAGAAGACCACTTGAAAGGAACATCAAGTGATGAGGATAGTGACAATGACATTGCACTTCTAACTCGAAAGTTTAAGAAATTCATAAGAAAGAACAAATTCAAAATGACACAAAAGCAAATTTGAACACAAAAGGACCAAGTCATTTGCTACGAATGCAAGAAGCCGGGACACTTCAAGAATGAATGCCCTCAAGCCAAGAAGAAGCAATTCAAGAAGAAAAAAAAAAGCCTTGAAGGCCACATGGGATGATTCAAGTGACTCCGAGGTTGAAGAGGCTAGCAACAAAGAGGAGGCAAACTTCGCTCTAATGGCATTTGGAGAAGAGGTTAGTGAGTTACTTAATGAAGAGTTATCTTTCGATGAACTTTCTATGGCTTTTCATGAGTTGTTTGATGAATGTAGAACTATTAGTAAGAAGTTCAATTTGCTTAAGAAAGAGCATGCTTTATTACAAAGTAAATTCAATAGTCTTCAAAACCCTTCTCTACCCCCATGCTCTAAGTGTGAAGACTTAGATGCAACAAAAGGAGAACTTGCTACTCAAAGAGACCTAAACAAGTTTAAGGTCGGTAGCAAAGGCTTAGACATGATTCTTGCTAACAAAGGTCATGTCGGAAATAGAAGTGGTATCGGATTTGTGAGAGGTTCTCACCAAAATCCCACCACCTTTGTTAAAGGGTCTACATTACATGTATCACCCCATTTGAAATGTAATTTTTGTTGCAAAACGGGACATGTTACCTACAAATGTCCATTCAAGAAAATTAGTCCACAAAAGTTGATATGGGTTCCTAAAGGAACCATAAACAATTCAATGATAAATTACAAAATAAGTAGATCAATTTGTAAGGCACCCAAAATCAAATGGGTACCTAAAAACAATCCTCTTTTGTAGACAAACTCACAAACTAGGAGCAAGAAATGGTATCTTGATAGTGGATGCTCAAGGCACATGACCGGAGATCCATCTCATTTCTCTATGCTCTCTAGCAAAGAAGAAGGATATGTCACTTTTGGAGACAACAACAAGGGTAAAATCATTGGCAAGGGAACCATAGGTAACAAATCGAGTTTTTCAATTGATGATGTGTTACTAGTTGATGGTTTAAAACATAATCTTTTAAGTATTAGTCAACTATGTGATAAAGGTTATGTTGTTAGATTTGAATCAATGTTTGCATTATTGAAAAACCCAACAACAACATATCCATGATTGCTTTAAAACAAAACAATGTCTACACCATAAATATTAATAAATTAAGTAATGAAATGTGTTTTTCGGTTTTGAATGATGACGCTTGGCTTTGGCATAGGAGGCTAGGCCATGCAAGCATGAAACTAATCTCTAAGATTTCATCTAGAGATTTAGTAAGAGGTATCCCAAACACGAAATTTGTTAAGGATAAGGTATGTGATGCATGTCAACTAGGAAAACAAATAAAGACTAGTTTCAAATCAAAAAATCACATTAGCACCACTAGACCATTGCAATTGATCCACTTGGACTTATTTGGACCAATTGACATAACAAGCCTAGGAGGTAGCAAATATGCCTTTGTAATTGTGGATGACTATAGTAGATACACTTGGACCTATTTTTTGGCTCATAAAAGTGATTGCTTCAAATGTTTCTCTAAATTTTGTAAACTCACTCAAAATGAAAAAGGCTTTATGATCTCATCAATTCGAAGTGATCATGGAGGTGAATTTCAAAATCATGATTTCCAAAATTTTTGTGAAACAAACGGATACAATCACAACTTCTCTACTCAAGAAATCCACAACAAAATGGAGTAGTAGAAAGGAAAAATAGAAGTTTGCAAGAAATTGCTAGAACCATGTTAAATGAATATAATTTACCAAAATATTTTTAAAGCCGTGAATACGGCTTGCTATGTGATGAATAGAGTTCTAGTGAGACCATCCCTATCCAAAACTCCATATGAATTATGGAATGATAAAAACCCAATGTTTCTTACTTTAAAGTTTTTGGTTGCAAATGCTTTATTTTGAATGAAAAGGATGCCTTAGGAAAATTCGATGCAAAATCCAATGAAGGCATATTTCTTGGTTATTCTTCCGTTTCTAAGGCTTTTAGTGTTTTCAACAAGAGAACCTTACTTATAGAAGAATCTATTCATGGTTTTTAATGAAGTTTCGAATTTAAGAAAAAAGATTTTGATGATGATTTTGGTCTTGATGATTTGAATTTGAATGAACCCTCTCCTCAAAATAACATCTTGGATGCATCTTCTTCCCAAACTTCCTTACCAAAGGAATGGAAGTATGTAGATGCTCATCCCAAGGAGTTAATTATAGGAGATGCATCGAAAGGGTTCAAACTCGCTCTTCTTTCAAAAATTTTTGTGCCCATGCTGCCTTTCTTTCTCAAGTTGAACCAAAATGCATTGTTGATGCCCTAAAAGATGATTCTTGGGTTATCGCAATGCAAGAAGAATTGAATCAATTTGAGAGGAATGAGGTATGGAAGCTTGTTCCTAGACCTAATGACCACTTAGTTATTGGTACTAAGTGGGTCTTTAGAAACAAGCAAGATGAATGCTTGGTATCGTGGTTAGAAACAAGGCTAGACTAGTGGCCAAAGGTTTCAACCAAGAAGAAGGTATCGATTATGAAGAAACCTTCGCTCGATGGCAAATTGGAAGCCATTAGGATGCTCCTTGCCTATGCTAGTAGTAAAGATTTTAAATTATTTCAAATGGATGTCAAAAGTGCATTCTTAAATGGTTTTATTTCGAAGAAGTTTATGTTGAACAACCACCCGGATTCGAAAACTCTCTATTTCCTAACCATGTGTTTAAGCTAACTAAGGCCTTATATGGTCTTAAACAAGCCCCTAGGGCTTGGTATGAGAAAGGCTTAGTTCTTTCTTGATTTCAAATAATTTCACTAAAGGCAAGGTTGATACTACATTGTTTATTAAACATTTTGAAAACAATTTTCTTATTGTTCAAATTTATGTTGATGATATTATTTTAGGATCTTGTAATAAATCACTATGTGAATTATTTGCTAAGGATATGAGTGATGAATTTGAGATGAGCCTAATGGGAGAACTAAATTTCTTTTAGGACTTCAAATCAAGCAACTAAGTGATGGTATATTTCTAAATCAATCAAAATACACATTGGAATTGTTAAAAGCGATTTAATATGGATGGATCAAAAGAAATTAGCACTCCTATGAGCACCTCCACTAAATTAGATATGGATGAAAATGGAGAAAGTTTTGATCAAAAAACTTATAGGGGCATGATAGGTAGCCTGCTTTATCTCACTGCAACGGACCTGACATCATGTTCAGTGTAGGGCTATGTGCAAGATTCCAAGCTAATCCCAAGCTATCTCACTTGAAAGCTGTCAAGAGGATTCTTAGATATCTTAAAGGGACCCCTAATCTTGGATTATGGTATCCAAAATCTGAAAATTTTAGTTTGAAAGCTTATGCAGATGCGGATTTTGGTGGATGTAAACTAGATAGAAAAAGCACATCGGAACATGCCAATTTCTAGGACATGCACTTGTTTCTTGGACTTCCAAGAAACAAAATTCGATTGCACTATCTACTGTGAGGTTTGAATATATAGCTGCTAGTGCATCTTTGTGCACAAGTTATCGGATGAAAAATACACTAGAGGACTATGGAATCTACTTAAAAAATATTCCTATAAAGTGTGATAACACGAGTGCAATTTGTCTAACTAAAAATCCAATCCAACACTCTCGCACTAAGCACATTGACATCAGGCATCACTTTATACGTGATCATGTAAGTAGTAGAAATGTCACTCTTGATTTTGTTGATACAAATCATCAATTAGCGGATATTTTTACGAAACCTTTAAATGAGGAACAATTTGATTTTATTAGAAGGAATTAGGCATGCTAAACTGTCCAAGTAAGTAACTTTTTTGATGATGTCTTTTCTTGAAATTATGTTTAAACTATGATTTCCATCGATTTGATTCGGATTGTCCATGGATTTATTCCTTTTGACTTCATCCCATCTCTGAGAGACTTTTAAAAAAAGGAAAAACATGAAATCGAATTGGTTTTTTGTGCTCTGGCGATAGCACCTGCATCTTGGCGGTGGAACACTCAGGTAGTCGAGCCCCAGCGGTGGAACACTTTCTTTGAAACTGAACCGCCTTGAACACCCTGCTATAAAATGTGTTAGGGCCGGCGGTAGAACCGCCTCCCCTAATCTGTGAACCGCCTCTCCTCACTCTTCCAAACTCTTCCAAACTTCAAATTGGTGTCATTTCTTCCTATCTAGAAGCCTAAGGAGGAGATTTTATCTTGATTCAAGCTTCCTACATCTCAAAGAACCAATATAAGGTAAAAACAGAATTATTTCTCTTTCCTTTTCTTGTGAAGTTTCATTCCTTTCTTCAATTGATTTTTGATCATTCTGAATAGAAATGGCTCCTAGAAGAACATCAAGAGACAAAGGAAAAAGGATGGAGGTAGATTCATTTGACCAATCCTTGTTTAAATCACAAGAAGCCTCCCTTAGATTTTCTGAATTTGGTTCTAGACCCATTCATAAAGGAAAGTATGTTGATTTGAATCAATTAGGAAACTTAGAACCTATCATGTGGTTTTCAGACTTAGAGGCTTTACCTATTCTGCAAATTATTGAACTTATTTATCCACGTTTAGTTAAGTTGTTCTATGCTAATTTAACTGTGAATGATGATGGCTTGTCAACTTATCTTCTAGGTAATGAGATTCAAATATGTGATAATACTATATGCTCATTAATTGGAATTGTTGAAAAGAGCTAGGGTGTTATTTTCGAGGAAAATGGGATATGGACACTGATTGGTGCCACTCACTCTGAAGCTTTAGAAAGCTGTGTTTGCAAACCCAAATTTAGGAATAATTCCCAAGAGTTGTGAACATTTATTACCTTTTAACTCTAAAATTTTGCATCACATTCTAATAAGCATTGTTATTCCTAAGCGGTTTCATCATGATGAGATCGGTTTCTTTGAATTAGGTACCTTATATTGGATCATGACTAGACAACATTTCATTTTGGTTACCTAATCAGGCGACACATGATAGAGGTCCTTTCTAAAGGATCAATGTTACCATATGGAGGTTTAATAACTAGACTATTGCATGCCCATAACATCTGCATTCCACCGGATGAAGAAGCAATACAAATCGAAAGATTTAATATTATTGATGTTAAACTACTTGAGACGACTTAGATGTACTTTCGAGCATGGAATAGGGGTTAGGCAACCTAGGAGATGTGATATACCTCCCCAGTAGTAGACCATCCTGAAACACCAGTCCTTAGGGGAAATGAATCTCCTCCTCCTAATCCTTTTGTTGCAGCTACATCGAGTGACATTTTCTGCTCCATCTTCTCTTGATCCGATAATGAGAGAGTTAAATGAAGTAAAACTACAGCAAATTAAAATTTTGAAGGAAATGCGGAAGATGAACTTAAAGATCGATCACATGTATAGGCATCTTGGCATTCCTCTGAGGAGTAGCTTGCTGTGTTTTCTTTTGAACAATGTAAACTTGTGTTGTATGTTGACATTTATGTTGTATTCCTTACATCGTGACATCTTCTTGTTGACATCTATGTTGTCTTAACTTCATCTTTGTGTTATCTTACATCTTTTCGGCCCTTTGTGGAATGGTTTTCGGTTTTCGATTTCCTTTTCCACATTTGTGATGTTTTCCGACCCTCCTTATTGTTATGATTCCCTCGTTTCCTTTTTGTTGATGACAAAGGGGAGAAATGATTTGTGTATTGCCATATGATATCGTTGTCCAACATAAACTTAGTTGGGTTCTTGATATCATGTTTTTGATTATGTATACTTCATTGATATCCTTGATATCTATTTTGAAATCTTGAAATTAAAATTAATTATGTTGAATTAAAAAAATTGAATTCAAGCAATTTTTTCTTTATGGCATATACATAGGGGAGTTAAGAATAACTCCATCACCAATTGATTGTCATCATCAAAAGGGGAGATTGTTAAATCTCGGATTTTGATGATGAAATCAATTGGTGAAATATTTGTACTAATCTCTTTGTTGAGATGAGTGTGCAGGAATAACTACGATGGAAAGAAAACATAACGTGATTTATCAAGGCCAAGTCCGTCGGGGTTCAAGAGTTCATCGGAAGTCGAGAGATTTTCGGAAGAGAGTTTAGGAACCATCCAAGATCAAATCGGGACTTGTCGAAGTTTTGAAAGTCCATTTCAAAGATCGTCGAAGGTTCGCGGAACTTAGGAAGATTCGAAACCAGTAGAAGACTAGTTGAGCTGCCGGAGTATCTTTGGGAGACCAGCGGTAGCAATCGAGGAAGCATCGGAGGCTGCTAGGAATCTCGCCGTAGAACTCGCGGAAGTCGACTTGAAGGGTGTCCGATCAAATCACGTTAAGTTATGTTCGTAATTTGCACATGAGTAGAGCAAGGATTTAAGAAATAAATCCTGCCCAAAATTCAGTAGGAGCCAACCGGGCCACTCTGTGTCAAGTTGAGATCTAAAGCAGGCCCCATTCGGCTCTGTCAGAATGGGGGCAAGTGGAACCGCCCAAGCACTGGGCGGTGGAACCGCATAAGCACTGAAGGCGGTGGAACACGCGCTAACTGAAGCGTAGCACCGCCCTGCACCACACACACAGCGGTGGAACACTTTATGCAAAGCGTAAGCACCGCCCCATCATCGACTGGCGGTGGAACGCGCTGGTGAAGCGGTGGCACCGCTTGATCACCAGGCTGAAGCGGTAGCACCGCTGCTGAGGCGGTGGCACCGCTTCATCACGTCGATCAAAATCGACGACAGTGCGGTGTACGCACCGCCGACAATGCGTGTGGCACCGCTTTGACCACTGAAACATGGGAACTCCAAATTCACTTGGAATTTGGAGCCCAATTTTAAATCCACTTTGGATCTATAAATACCCCCTTTCTCAATTTGAAAGGGTACCCTTTTGAGCAAGAAAAAGTTTGAGTCTTGAGCTTTTGAAGAGTTTTGAAAAGTGTTGTATTCTTTGCTAAGTGTTCACCTTCTTCTTCTTCTTGAGAGATCTTGTACAAGTGTGAACATCTTGTAAAGGGTTGTAAAAGGGTGTTTGATCCTTCCCCTTCAAAGGACTTGCTAGTGGAAGAGCGGAGCCTCATCGCAAAGGCTTCAAGAGTGGATGTAGGTCATTTGACCGAACCACTATACATCATTGTGTCCTTAAATGTGTGAGTGTTTATATTTCTGAAATCACTTCATTTCTTGGCTGCAAGTTCATAGTTAGTTCCTTTTCACAAGCAATTACTTTCAAGTTCTCTTCGTCGAATCGAATTCTTCTCACGAACTTGTGTTTCTTTGCGAAATCGGTTTCAAGAATACGAGTTTAATCCGCTGCACTAATTCACCCCCTCTTAGTGCCTTTTGATCCTTTCAATTGGTATCAGAGCAAGGTTTGCTCTCATATTGGTTTAAAACCCAAGAGAGATGGCCTACTCCGGTATGCAAGAGGGTCTCTCCATTACTCGTCCACCTATGTTCAATGGGTGGATTATACGTATTGGAAGACTCGTATGAGGATTTTTCTTATCTCCATGGACTTGAACTTTGGAACATTGTCGAAAATGGCCGCAAAATCTTCTCTTCCGATGAGTGAATGGAATGAGTCGGAGAAGAAGATTTTCGCTCTCAATGCAAAGGCTATGAATGCCTTATTTTGTGCACTTGATAAGAATGAGTTTAATCGGGTTTCCATTTGTGAATCGGCTTTTGATATTTGGCGCACTCTTGAAATCACTCATGAAGGCACTAGCCGAGTGAAGGAGTCCAAAATCAACATTCTTGTGCATTCCTACGAACTTTTTGGATGAAACCAAATGAGTCCATTGGAGACATGTACCCGCTTTACGGATGTCATCAATGGACTTAAAGCTCTTGGTAAAGGCTTTTGAATTTTGAATGGTAACTAAGATTTTAAGATCCCTTCCAAAGTGTTGGGATCCAAAGGTCACGGCCATTCAAGAGGCCAAGGATCTTAAAGTATTTCCCATTGAAGAACTTATTGGATCTCTAATGACTTACGAGATGACGTGCCATGCTCATGAAGAGCTTGAGAACCCCCTTCAAAGAACAGGAAGGATATGGCACTTAGAACACAAGAAGACCACTTGAAAGGAACATCAAGTGATGAGGATAGTGACAATGACATTGCACTTCTAACTCGAAAGTTTAAGAAATTCATAAGAAAGAACAAATTCAAAATGACACAAAAGCAAATTTGAACACAAAAGGACCAAGTCATTTGCTACTGAATGCAAGAAGCCGGGACACTTCAAGAATGAATGCCCTCAAGCCAAGAAGAAGCAATTCAAGAAGAAAAAAAAGCCTTGAAGGCCACATGGGATGATTCAAGTGACTCGAGGTTGAAGAGGCTAGCAACAAAGAGGAGGCAAACTTCGCTCTAATGGCATTTGGAGAAGAGGTTAGTGAGTTACTTAATGAAGAGTTATCTTTCGATGAACTTTCTAGGCTTTTCATGAGTTGTTTGATGAATGTAGAACTATTAGTAAGAAGTTCAATTTGCTTAAGAAAGAGCATGCTTTATTACAAAGTAAATTCAATAGTCTTCAAAACCCTTCTCTACCCCCATGCTCTAAGTGTGAAGACTTAGATGCAACAAAAGGAGAACTTGCTACTCAAAGAGACCTAAACAAGTTTAAGGTCGGTAGCAAGGCTTAGACATGATTCTTGCTAACAAAGGTCATGTCGGAAATAGAAGTGGTATCGGATTTGTGAGAGGTTCTCACCAAAATCCCACCACCTTTGTTAAAGGGTCTACATTGCATGTATCACCCCATTTGAAATGTAATTTTTGTTGCAAAAGCGGGACATGTTACCTACAAATGTCCATTCAAGAAAATTAGTCCACAAAAGTTGATATGGGTTCCTAAAGGAACCATAAACAATTCAATGATAAATTACAAAATAAGTAGATCAATTTGTAAGGCACCCAAAATCAAATGGGTACCTAAAAACAATCCTCTTTTGTAGACAAACTCACAAGCTAGGAGCAAGAAATGGTATCTTGATAGTGGATGCTCAAGGCACATGACAGGAGATCCATCTCATTTCTCTATGCTCTCTAGCAAAGAAGAAGGATATGTCACTTTCGGAGACAACAACAAGGGTAAAATCATTGGCAAGGGAACCATAGGTAACAAATCGAGTTTTCAATTGATGATGTGTTACTAGTTGATGGTTTAAAACATAATCTTTTAAGTATTAGTCAACTATGTGATAAAGGTTATGTTGTTAGATTTGAATCAATGTTTGCATTATTGAAAAACCCAACAACAACATATCCATGATTGCTTTAAAACAAAACAATGTCTACACCATAAATATTGATAAATTAAGTAATGAAATGTGTTTTTCGGTTTTGAATGATGACGCTTGGCTTTGGCATAGGAGGCTAGGCCATGCAAGCATGAAACTAATCTCTAAGATTTCATCTAGAGATTTAGTAAGAGTATCCCAAACACGAAATTTGTTAAGGATAAGGTATGTGATGCATGTCAACTAGGAAAACAAATAAAGACTAGTTTCAAATCAAAAAATCACATTAGCACCACTAGACCATTGCAATTGATCCACTTGGACTTATTTGGACCAATTGACATAACAAGCCTAGGAGGTAGCAAATATGCCTTTGTAATTGTGGATGACTATAGTAGATACACTTGGACCTATTTTTGGCTCATAAAAGTGATTGCTTCAAATGTTTCTCTAAATTTTGTAAACTCACTCAAAATGAAAAAGGCTTTATGATCTCATCAATTGAAGTGATCATGGAGGTGAATTTCAAAATCATGACTTCAAAATTTTTGTGAAACAAGCGGATACAATCACAACTTCTCTACTCAAGAAATCCACAACAAAATGGAGTAGTAGAAAGGAAAAATAGAAGTTTGCAAGAAATGGCTAGAACCATGTTAAATGAATATAATTTACCAAAATATTTTTGGGCGAAGCCGTGAATACGGCTTGCTATGTGATGAATAGAGTTCTAGTGAGACCATCCCTATCCAAAACTCCATATGAATTATGGAATGATAAAAAACCCAATGTTTCTTACTTTAAAGTTTTGGTTGCAAATGCTTTATTTTGAATGAAAAGGATGCCTTAGGAAAATTCGATGCAAAATCCAATGAAGGCATATTTCTTGGTTATTCTTCCGTTTCTAAGGCTTTTCGTGTTTTCAACAAGAGAACCTTACTTATAGAAGAATCTATTCATGTGGTTTTTAATGAAGTTTCGAATTTAAGAAAAAGATTTTGATGATGATTTTGGTCTTGATGATTTGAATTTGAATGAACCCTCTCCTCAAAATAACATCTTGGATGCATCTTCTTCCCAAACTTCCTTACCAAAGGAATGGAAGTATGTAGATGCTCATCCCAAGGAGTTAATTATAGGAGATGCATCGAAAGGGGTTCAAACTCGCTCTTCTTTCAAAAATTTTTGTGCCCATGCTGCCTTTCTTTCTCAAGTTGAACCAAAATGCATTGTTGATGCCCTAAAAGATGATTCTTGGGTTATCGCAATGCAAGAAGAATTGAATCAATTTGAGAGGAATGAGGTATGGAAGCTTGTTCCTAGACCTAATGACCACTTAGTTATTGGTACTAAGTGGGTCTTTAGAAACAAGCAAGATGAATGCGGTATCGTGGTTAGAAACAAGGCTAGACTAGTGGCCAAAGGTTTCAACCAAGAAGAAGGTATCGATTATGAAGAAACCTTCGCTCGGTGGCAAGATTGGAAGCCATTAGGATGCTCCTTGCCTATGCTAGTAGTAAAGATTTTAAATTATTTCAAATGGATGTCAAAAGTGCATTCTTAAATGGTTTTATTTCGAAGAAGTTTATGTTGAACAACCACCGGATTCGAAAACTCTCTATTTCCTAACCATGTGTTTAAGCTAACTAAGGCCTTATATGGTCTTAAACAAGCCCCTAGGGCTTGGTATGAGAGGCTTAGTTCTTTCTTGATTTCAAATAATTTCACTAAAGGCAAGGTTGATACTACATTGTTTATTAAACATTTTGAAAACAATTTTCTTATTGTTCAAATTTATGTTGATGATATCATTTTAGGATCTTGTAATAAATCACTATGTGAATTATTTGCTAAGGATATGAGTGATGAATTTGAGATGAGCCTAATGGGAGAACTAAATTTCTTTTTAGGACTTCAAATCAAGCAACTAAGTAATGGTATATTTCTAAATCAATCAAAATACACATTGGAATTGTTAAAACGATTTAATATGGATGGATCAAAAGAAATTAGCACTCCTATGAGCACCTCCACTAAATTAGATATGGATGAAAATGGAGAAAGTTTTGATCAAAAAACTTATAGGGGCATGATAGGTAGCTGCTTTATCTCACTTGCAACGGACGACATCATGTTCGGTGTAGGGCTATGTGCAAGATTCAAGCTAATCCTAAGCTATCTCACTTGAAAAATTTGTCAAGAGGATTCTTAGATATCTTAAAGGGACCCCTAATCTTGGATTATGGTATCCAAAATCTGAAAATTTTAGTTTGAAAGCTTATGCGAGATCACGGATTTTGGTGGATGTAAACTAGATAGAAAAAGCACATCGGAACATGCCAATTTCTAGGACATGCACTTGTTTCTTGGACTTCAAGAAACAAAATTCGATTGCACTATCTACAAGAATTTGAATATATAGCTGCTAGTGCATCTTTGTGCACAAGTTATCTGGATGAAAAATACACTAGAGGACTATGGAATCTACTTAAAAAATATTCCTATAAAGTGTGATAACACGAGTGCAATTTGTCTAACTAAAAATCCAATCCAACACTCTCGCACTAAGCACATTGACATCAGGCATCACTTTATACGTGATCATGTAAGTAGTAGAAATGTCACTCTTGATTTTGTTGATACAAATCATCAATTAGCGGATATTTTACGAAACCTTTAAATGAGGAACAATTTGATTTTATTAGAAGGGAATTAGGCATGCTAAAGCTGTCCAAGTAAGTAACTTTTTTGATGATGTCTTTTCTTGAAATTATGTTTAAACTATGATTTCCATCGATTTGATTCGGATTGTCCATGGATTTATTCCTTTTGACTTCATCCCATCTCTGAGACTTTTAAAAAAAAAAGGAAAAACATGAAATCGAATTGGTTTTGTGCTCACGGCGTAGCACACCCTTGTGATCTTGGCGGTGGAACCACTGGGTAGTCGCCCCAGCGGTGGAACACCTCTTTGGGGCGATGTAGTACCCCCGAACACCTGCTATAAAATGTGTTAGGCAGGCGGTAGAACCGCCTCCCCTAATCTGTGAACCGCCTCTCCTCACTCTTCCAAACTCTTCCAAACTTCAAATTGGTGTCATTTCTTCCTATCTAGAAGCCTAAGGAGGAGATTTTATCTTGATTCAAGCTTCCTACATCTCAAAGAACCAATCTAAGGTAAAAACAGAATTATTTCTCTTTCCTTTTCTTGTGAAGTTTCATTCCTTTCTTCAATTGATTTTTGATCATTCTGAATAGAAATGGCTCCTAGAAGAACATCAAGAGACAAAGGAAAAAGGATGGAGGTAGATTCATTTGACCAATCCTTGTTTAAATCACAAGAAGCCTCCCTTAGATTTTCTGAATTTGGTTCTAGACCCATTCATAAAGGAAAGTATGTTGATTTGAATCAATTAGGAAACTTAGAACCTATCATGTGGTTTGCAGACTTAGAGGCTTTACCTATTCTGCAAATTATTGAACCTATTTATCCACGTTTAGTTAAGTTGTTCTATGCTAATTTAAGCTGTGAATGATGATGGCTTGTCAACTTATCTTCTAGGTAATGAGATTCAAATATGTGATAATACTATATGCTCATTAATTGGAATTGTTGAAAAGAGCTAGGTGTTATTTTAGGAAAATGGGATATGGACACTGATTGGTGCCACTCACTCTGAAGCTTTAGAAAGCTGTGTTTGCAAACCCAAATTTAGGAATAATTCCCAAGAGTTGTGAACATTTATTACCTTTTAACTCTAAAATTTTGCATCACATTCTAATAAGCATTATTATTCCTAAGCGGTTTCATCATGATGAGATCGGTTTCTTTGAATTAGGTACCTTATATTGGATCATGACTAGACAACATTTCTGTTTTGGTTACCTAATCAGGCGACACATGATAGAGGTCCTTTCTAAAGGATCAATGTTACCATATGGAGGTTTAATAACTAGACTATTGCATGCCCATAACATCTGCATTCCACGGATGAAGAAGCAATACAAATCGAAAAATTTAATATTATTAATGTTAAACTACTAGAGCGACTTAGATGTACTTTCGAGCATGGAATAGGGGTTAGGCAACCTAGGAGATGTGATATACCTCCCAGTAGTAGACCATCCTGAAACACCAGTCCTTAGGGGAAATGAATCTCCTCCTCCTCCTAATCCTTTTGTTGCGGCTACATCGGTGACATTTTCTGCTCCATCTTCTCTTGATCCGATCATGAGAGAGTTAAATGAAGTAAAACTACAGCAAATTGAAATTTTGAAGGAAATGCGGAAGATGAACTTAAAGATCGATCACATGTATAGGCATCTTGGCATTCCTCTGAGGAGTAGCTTGCTTGTGTGTTTTCTTTTGAACAATGTAAACTTGTGTTGTATGTTGACATTTATGTTGTATTCCTTACATCGTGACATCTTCTTGTTGACATCTATGTTGTCTTAACTTCATTTGTGTTATCTTACATCTTTTTGCCCTTTGTGGAATGGTTTTCGGTTTTCGATTTCCTTTTCCACATTTGTGATGTTTTCCGACCCTCCTTATTGTTATAATTCCCTCGTTTCCTTTTTGTTGATGACAAAGGGGGAGAAATGATATGTGTATTGCCATATGATATGCGTTGTCCAACATAAACTTAGTTGGGTTCTTGATATCATGTTTTTTGATTATGTATACTTCATTGATATCCTTGATATCTATTTTGAAATCTTGAAATTAAAATTAATTATGTTGAATTCAAAAATTGAATTCAAGCAATTTTTCTTTATGGCATATACATAGGGGGAGTTAAGAATAACTCCATCACCAATTGATTGTCATCATCAAAAAGGGGGAGATTGTTAAATCTCGGATTTTGATGATGAAATCAATTGGTGAAATATTTGTTCTAATCTCTTTGTTGAGATGAGTGTGCAGGAATAACTACGATGGAAAGAAAACATAACGTGATTTACAGAGGCCAAGTCGTCGGGGTTCAAGAGTTCATCGGAAGTCGAGAGATTTTCGGAAGAGTTGCTTGGAACCATCCAAGATCAAATCGGGGACTTGTCGAAGTTTTGAAAGTCCATTTCAAAATCGTCGAAGGTTCGCGGAACTTAGGGAAGATTCGGAAACCAGTAGAAGACTAGTTGAGCTCGCCAGGAGTATCTTTGGGAGACCTTGGTAGCAATCGAGGAAGCATCGGAGGCTGCTAGGAATCTCGTAGTAGAACTCGCGGAAGTCGACTTGAAGGGTGTCGATCAAATCACGTTAAGTTATGTTCGTAATTTGCACATGAGTAGAGCAAGGATTTAAGAAATAAATCCTGCCCAAAATTCAGTAAGAGCCAACCAGGGCCCTCTTGTGTCAAGTTGAGATCTAAGCAGGCCCCATTCGGCTCTGTCAGAATGGGGGCAAAGTGGAACCGCCCAAGCACAGGCGGTGGAACATAAAGCCTGAAGGCGGTGGAACGCCAGCCTGGGCTGAAGCGCGTAGCACCGCCTGCACACACACCAGCGGTGGAACGCTTGTGCAAAGCGATAACCACCGCCACCATGCCAACGGCGGTGGAACCGCTGGGTGAAGCGGTGCACGCGCCGATCCACCAGGCTGAAGCGGTAGCACCGCTTTGCTGAAGGCGGTGGCCCGCATCGTCGACGTCGATCAAAGCGACACGCGGTGGGCACCGCCCCTGACAGCGGTGGCACCGCTTTGACCACCAGAAACCTGGGAACTCCAAATTCACTTGGAATTTGGAGCCCAATTTTGAATCCACTTTGGATCTATAAATACCCCCCCTTTCTCAGCTGAAAGGGTACCCTTTTGAGCAAGAAAAAGTTTGAGTCTTGAGCTTTTGAAGAGTTTTGAAAAGTGTTGTATTCTTTGCTAAGTGTTCACCTTCTTCTTCTTCTTGAGAGATCTTGTACAAGTGTGAACATCTTGTAAAGGGTTGTAAAAGGGTGTTTGATCCTTCCCCTTCAAAGGACTTGCTAGTGGAAGAGCGGAGCCTCATCGCAAAGGCTTCAAGAGTGGATGTAGGTCATTTGACCGAACCACTATACATCATTGTGTCCTTAAATGTGTGAGTGTTTATATTTCTGAAATCACTTCATTTCTTGGCTGCAAGTTCATAGTTAGTTCCTTTTCACAAGCAATTACTTTCAAGTTCTCTTTTCGTCGAATCGAAATCTTCCACGAACTTGTGTTTCTTTGAAATCGGTTTCAAGAATACGAGTTTAATCCGCTGCACTAATTCACCCCCTCTTAGTGCCTTTTGATCCTTTTGGTGAACATAACTTAACGTGATTTGATCGGACACCCTTCAAGTCGACTTGGCGAGTTCTACGGTGAGATGATAGTGAGCCTCGATGCTTCCCGGATTGCTACCAGTGGTCTCCCGTAACATACTCGTAGCCAAATGCCGAGCTCAACTAGTCTTGAATGGTTTCGAATTCTCCGGAAGTTCCGCGAACCTTCGACGATCTTTGAAATGGACTTTGAAAACTTCGACAAGTCCTGATTTGATCTTGGATGGTTCCAACTCTTCGAAAATCTCTCGGACTTAGGATGAACTCTTGAACCCCGACGGACTTGCCCACGGTAAATCACGTTATGTTTTCTTTCCAGTCGCGCCTTATTCCAGCGCCCCTCCTATTCCTGGCACACTCATCTCAACAAAGAGATTAGTACAAATATTTCACCAATTGATTTCATCATCAAAATCCGAGATTTAACAATTGTTATCAGAGCGTCCGACGTGTCGTAAAGCACCATTTGGGCGAGGGAAGGTGGCCACGTGTGCTCGTCGGTTGGCGCCGCCATGTCATGCATCAAGGAGGGAGACGGAAGTTCGGGAGCGGCGGTTGACCTGTATCTCGGGGGTGAATGGCGATCCCCCATACATGCCTTCCCCTGGCTCTTCCTTGGACCTGCGCACCTCCCTCTGTACCTCGTCGAGCCGCTAGTTGACGAGGCACAGTTGGGCCCGAAGAGAGTCGGCCGAATCTGAGGATAATATCTCGGGATCTGGATGGTTGCTCGGGTCATCCAGTACCTACCCCTCGAATGGAACTTGTCGTGTCCGAGGTAGGGTTGGGAATGCCGAGAGAGTCCGACGGACCGGCGGAGGTGGGTCCGACCGGGATGGGGGGTCCACCTCGGGTGGCGGCACTGATAAGGATACAAGCGAGATGAAGGTCTGTATCATCCCCGCTAGAGTCTGAACTTGGCGGGTGAGGTCCTGAAAGGCCTTAGCGGATATGGGTGACAGGTTGGTGGCGGCGACACCGGGCAGAGCGAGCCATTCTGGTCGTTGAGCGACCACGCCAATAGCGTGCGTGGTGGTGGCGGGATCCTCGGCTCGAGGGCCATTAGCAGGGCGAGCCAAGCCTCACCGAGAGTTTCGGCCAAGTGCGACTCATGAGCATGAGCATGGGCTCGCCTGGGCTACCCATGTGACTTCTCGACATGGCTCTCCTTCTAGCGCCAATCTATTAGTGTAAATAACTTTATGCCGTGGCCTCGGGGCCATCGTGGCAGGGTTCGGGTCGAGGATGGATAAGATCTCCAGGTAGCGTCCTAGCGACTTTATGCCGTGGCCTCGGGGCCGTCGCGGCTGGGTTCGGGCCGAGAATGGATAGGATCTCCAGGTAGCGTCCTGGGGATCCGAGGCGACGGCGAGGGCTCCTCTAGCGGCGCGTGCCTTGTTTTTGTTCCTACACAAAGATCGAGTCGGGAAGAACTTCGCCCGACCCCTCCGACACTCAAGTCAGTAAAGACAGACCTTTTTTATGGGAGTTTTTAGGGTTGAGAGGGAGAGAAAGAAGTCCTCCCCTTCTACATTCGATTGCTGGGGTTTATATGAATCAGATCGTTGCTTGTTGACATGATAGAAGCGCTATGCCTCTGATTGCATCTGACAGCGCGCCAAGAACCTAACCCCTGCTAGATGATGATGTGTCTCGGGGATCATGCCGCCTGCAAGGGGCAGGCGACATTAAATCTATCGATCAACCTTGGTCACAATCAGCCTTGTGCGGGACCAGGGGTGTCATTCTGACATAGGTGATATAGCTTACGTCACTTCCCATTTATTACCCTCATCATATGGTCTAACATAAACCTTATTCAGTGGATCTGATTTCAAGAAGATTATATAGATATGCTTACAATGTTACATAATAATTCGACCACAAGACAAATATGGATTCGATTCAAATTTGGGCTCATATTTGGACATGACTCCTTCTCACACAACGAATAGTTAGTAGTCTTCCAGAAAAATTAGTCAAAGTTGGCAAGGCTGAGTTAAGTTGAATTGATATGATATATATATATATATATATATATATATATATATATATATATATATATATATATATATATATATATATAATGGTTGACTTGACCTGGACAACACATTATACAAGTCAAACACGTTTTCCAAGATCAGATTTGGCTGCAAGTATTCTAAGTTGTATTTAATCTCCCAACGACAGGGAAACATATGTACTCAATCTGGTAAGTTATTATTTAAAAAAAATTGATAATCAAAGGGAAAGCATATAATTCAACATAGCAGTCATGCTCTGGAATAACTTATCAACTTAATTGCTGATATAGGAAAATACGAACCCATCAAAAATTCTGTCTAAAATATCTTTCTTCCTCTCTTACATATCCACTTGATTGGTAATATAGCAACATTTTGTGATTTACATAACGGAAAAAAGTTACTCTAAAGAGAATCAAGGTGGCAAGAGTGGCACTTTTAACACGACGTGAGATACTCTACACATTGATTTCTCCATTTGTATCTTTTAATTTTAGTGGACACTCCGATACATTACATAACATGGTATGATATTCGCCACATCATCTCCCATCCCGTAGACCTCTCCGTGGACTTCTGACATTGCTGTATGATTCATTTAATAAGAGTAAAAAGAAAAGTAATTTTCATGCCCAAGACTATATATATATATATATATATATATATAGGAGAGGAAAAGTCTGAGCGGCATGCATACCACAGGATGTCATGATCATCAGAATGGAATCTCGAGTAATAGTTGTGGAATTATAGTGACCGATGCACGCATGCAGTGAGAGAATTGGCCAATAATATTGATCTGCATCACCTATAAATACCTTATCTCTTTGCTCAACTACCATGTAACAAAAAAAACTATTCGCCTTCTTGTCTTGATGTATTCTGCACTTATGGCATCTCAGCTTCACAAAACTTTGCTTTGTGCCACTTTGCTGCTGCTGCCCTTGCTTCCCCGTGCTCTTCTTGTAAAAGCTTCACTCGGGTCCCAAGGGAGGGCGTTGCTCCACTGGAAAGCCACTCTTCGGAGTCCTCAATCCCTGAGATCTTGGAATCTCAATTCTAGTCCGTGCAATTGGACCGGAGTTACATGCAATTACCCCGTCACAGGTAGAGGGCGTTCGGCGATCACCGAGATATCCCTGCCGAGCATGGGCTTGGCAGGGCCACTTGATGATCTTGTTTTCTTGGCATTGGGATCGCTCCTCCGTCTCAATCTCTCCTACAACCAGCTCGGTGGGGTAATTCCTTCAGCCATCTTGGCTCTCTCCAGGCTCGCATCTCTTGATCTCACTAGCAATCAGTTCAAAACCAAAATCCCCACTAGGATGGGCTCTATGAAAGACATCCAGTTCTTAAGTCTTAGACAAAATCAAATTATTGGTACTATACCTCCATCTCTGGATAATTTCACTGGCCTTGTGTCCTTGTACGTGGATGATAATAAGTTTGCGGGTGTCATTCCTAAAGAGTTAGGGAGGCTCCACGAGTTGATGTACCTGAATATTGGGCTCAATAGGCTATCTGGTTGAATCCCTTCTAGTTCAGGAATCTTTACCGAAATCAACTCTCGGGTCCTATCCTTTTGAGATTGAAAATCTCATTCAGATTACTATTATCAGGTTCTCAAAAAATCAATTAATAAGTTCAATTCCTTTTTCTTATAGGAAACTTGACCAAATTAAAAATTCTTAACTTTCGAGATAATCAATTATCTAATTTTATTCCTCTTGAGATTAGGAATCTAGTTGATGTTACTAAACTAGAACTCTCAAAAAATCTTTTGACTAGTCCCATCCCTTTATCTATAGGAAACTTAACCCAATTAAAAATCTTATCGCTAGCTTTGAACCAGCTCTCTGACTCAGTCCCTCAATCGTTTGGCATGTTGAACAAACTCAGATACCTAAATATATTAAGTAATCAATTGTCTGGACCTTTGCCTATGCAGATCAATAACATTGCTGGACTAACTAATCTCCTACTGGCAGATAATGGCTTCTCCGGTTATTTGCCCCAAGACATATGTAAAGGAGGAGCGCTAAAGCATCTTGCTCTATCCAAAAACAATTTCCAGGGTCCCATTCCTACGACCTTGAAGAATTGTACCGGATTATTGAGGGTCCGTCTTGAACATAACCAACTCACTGGAGATGTATCTTAATATCTTGGAGTGTATCCCATCTTTATTATACGGATTTGAGCTACAATCTACTCTCCGGTACACTCTCACCAGACTGGGCAAACTGGCACAATCTGACGAGCTTGAGAATCTAAAATAACGACATCACCGGAGTCATACCCACCGAGTTTGGGCAGTTGACGAAACTGGAAGAGCTGGACCTCTCTTCCAATTACCTACAAGGAGAGATCCCAAAGAGCTTCGGCAGCTTAACCCCTCTCTACAATTTGAGCTTGGGCAACAACCAACTCGTCGGCCAGCTGCCTCCGGAGTTTGGAATGCTGTCCAATCTTGAACTGCTTGATCTCTCATCCAACAACTTGGCAGGAAGAATCCCAGATCAAGTAGGCAACTGCATGAAACTCCGATCGTTGAAGCTTAACAACAACAACTTCAGTGGAACCATTCCTTTGGCCATTGGTAATCTGGTGTACCTTCAAGACACCTTTGACATCAGCCAGAACTCACTCACAGGGGAGATTCCATACACCCTCAGCAAATTGGTTATGCTGCAAAGCCTCAGTCTATCGCATAATTACTTGTCGGGTCATCTTCCATCTTCGCTAACGGATATGACGAGCTTGTCTTCCGTAGATGTATCCTACAATGAACTGGACGGCCCTGTTCCTGACAGCCCAGCTTTCCGAAGAGCCCCAGCGGAGTGGTTTGCTCATAACAATGATCTGTGTGGGGTTGTTCAAGGATTGCCTCCATGTGTTTCACTCGGTACTCCAACAAGGATTGCCTTCATGGTTGTAATAGCCATCATTGCTTCCGTCGTCTTCTTCTTTCTCTTGTTTATAGTCATTGGAGCTGCTTTACGATTCCACAAGAGAAAGAAGCCGCCAGTACCTGTCGATGATAATCACATCAAAGAAGGTGCATTCTCTATATTGAATTTTGATGGAAGAGATGTATTCAAGGACATCATCGAAGCCACCGAAGATTTTGATGCCAAATACTGTCTCGGAAGCGGTGCATACGGCAGTGTCTACAGAGCAGAGTTAGCAAGTGGGGAGCTGCTAGCGGTGAAGAAGATTCACCTACCAGACACAAGGTGCATTCGACGAGCAACCCTTTCAAAATGAGATACAAACTCTTACTCAAATTCGACATCGCAATATCGTCAAGCTTTACGGGTTCTGCTCCTCTCCTCGACACAAATTTCTGCTGTTGGATTTAGCAATCTTCTAAAAAATACTATCAACACAACGGACTTTAGCACTCTTCTAAAAAATTCTAGGAAGTTGGTATGATTGGGTTGAGTTAACTTCAGAGCTATTATATATATACATATATATATATATATATATATATATATATATATATATATATATATATATATATATATACATACATATATATATACATACATATATAAATACATACATATATATATATATATATATATACATTATATATATATATATATATATATATATATATATATATATATATATATATATATATATATATATATATATATATATATATATATATATATATATATATAGTGGTTGACGTTATCTGGACAGCACATTATACAAGTCAAGCATGCTTTCCAAGATGAGATTTTAGTGTAGTGCGAGCATTGACTGCAAGTATTCTGAGTTGTAACTTATAATATTAAAAATCTGGTATAGGATTTTGATGATGTCGGAGTACGCATATAAGGATATTGTGCTGTCCAGATAAAGTCAACCATTATATGAATCCTTGTCTCCTCACGCATATAAGGATATTGATATGGTAGCCAACTATGAAAAATGGTCTCACAAAATATTTTTGTGAAAATAAAATGTTTATGATGATCATTGTAATCTCCCAACAAAAAAGAGAAACATTTGTACTTGATTTGTTGAGTTGTAAGGTTTTTTTTTCTTTGGTAAAAGAAGTAAAAAAATAACGATCAAAAGAAAAGCATATAATTCAACATAGAAGTCATCCTCTCGAATGGCTTATCAACTTAATTGATAGTAAAATACTAAATCACCAAAATTCATATCTAAAATATCTTTTTTCCTCTCCTACGTGACTTGATTGTTAATATAGTAATATTTTGTGATCCACCACACATTGATCTCTCTATCTGTCTCTTTCAATTTTAACGGACAATACAATATCAAACATGACATGGTATAATATTCACCCATAGGCTTTCCGTGGACTTATGACATCTTTGTAATAATTCGATCATAAGACAAATATGTGTCCGATTGAAATCTTGGCTCATTCTTAGAATTTCATTCATTACCGCTCATATTTAGATAGGATTGGTATAATCCAAAAATAATATCTCTATTATAGTTTTGACATTTAATATGAATCCTTTATCTTATTCTCATACAATGAGTACTTAGCAATCTTTTAGAAAAATCTCTGGAAGTTGATATGATTGAGTTGACTTGACCTAAGAGATATAAGAGATATATATATATATATATATATATATATATATATATATATATATATATATATATATATATATATATATATATATATATATATATATATATATATATATATACTCCTTGTTGGGATGATGATATGGTGGCTAACTATGCAAAGTGGTCTAACAAAATCTTTTTGTAGAAACAAAATTTTCATAATGATCTTTGCAAGCTTCTAATCTCCTAACAAAAGGGAAACATTTGTACTGGAAGCATATAATTCAACATAGAAGTCATCCTCTTGCATGACTTATCAACTTAATTGCTGATATAGCAAAATACGAAACCATTAAAATTCTTATCTAAAACATCTTTCTTCCTCTCTTACAGATTCACTTGATTGTAATATAGTAACGTTTTATTATTTGCACAATCAAAAAGAGCTACTCTTAGTAGAATTAATGTGGGAAGAGTGACACGTCTAACACAACCTGAGATCCACTAAACATTGATCTCTCTGTATGTATTTTCAATTTTAGTGGATAATATGATACCATACATGACATTATATAATATTCACCCGTCAGCCTCCATGGACTTGTGATATCTTTGTAATAATTTTATCCTTAGGCAAATATGGGTTCTATTGAAATCTTGGCTTATCCATAGAATCTCATTCATTACTGCTTATATTTGGATAGGATTGATATAATCTAAAAATAATATGTCATTGCCACAATTTTGATATTTTGTATGAATCATTTACCTCCATCTCACATAATGAGTACTTAGCAACTTTCTAGAAAAACCCCAAAGTTGGTATGGTTGGGTTGACTTGACCTGGGAGGTATAAGCATGCGAGAGAGAGAGAGAGAGAGAGAGAGAGAGATATATATATATATATATATATATATATATATATATATATATATATATATATATATATGTATATATGTATATATGTATATATATGTGTATATATATATATATATGTATATATATATATGTATATATATATATGTATGTATATATACACATGTATATACATATATACATATATACATATATATATATATATATATATATATATATATATACATATATATATATATATATATATATATATATATATATATATATATATATATATATATATATATATATATATATATATATATATATATATATATACTCCCATTAGGGATATTGGAAAGTGGTCTCACAAAATCTTTTTGTGAAAACAAAATTTTCATAATAATCTTTACAAGTTTTTAATCTCTCAATGGAAGGGAAACATTTGTACTCGATTTGTTGAGTTATTAGTTTTATTTTTCTTTATAAAAAGAAGAAAAAATTGACAATAAAAGTGGAAGCACATAATTCAACAAAGAAGTTGTCCTGCTTATCAATTTAATTACTGATATAACAAAATATAAAATCACCAAAATTCCTATCTAAAATATATTTCTTTCTCTCTTATATATCCACTTAATTGCTAATATACCAACGTTTTGTGATCCATCACACAATGATCTTTCCATTTGTATCTTTCAATTTTGGTGGACACAGTATATTATTCACCCGTAGACCTCTTGTGGAATTGTGACATCTCTGTCCGCTTGAAATCTTGGCTCATCATTAGAATCTCATTCATTACCGCTCATATTTGGATAGGACTGATATAATCCAAAAAATAATATCTCTGTCACAATTTTGACATTCCGTATGAATCCTTTATCTCGTTCTCACATAATGAGTACTCAGCAACATTCTAGAAAATTCCCTTTAATATGGTTGAGTTGACTTGACCTAAGAGGTATAAGAGTGCGATATATATATATATATATATATATATATATATATATATATATATATATATATATATATATATATAACTTGTAACATGGATGTTAATATGGTAGCCAACTATGCAAAGTGGTCTCACAAAATCTTTTTGTGGAAACAACATTTTCATAATGATCGTTGCAAGTTTTTAATCTTCTAATGAAAGGGAAACATTTGTATTGGATTTGTTGAGTTATTAGTTTGTTTTCTTTAGAAAAAGAAGAAAAAATTGATGCTCAAAGGGGAAGAATATAATTCAACATAGAAGCCATCCTCTTGCATGACTTATCAACTTAATTGCTGATATAGAAATACAAAACCACCAAAATTTCTATCAAAAATATCTTTCTTCCTCTCTTACATAGACACTTGTTTGCTAATATAGCAATGTTTTGTGATCCACCACACGTTAATCTCTCCATCTTATAATTTTTAATTTTAGTTGACATTACGAAACCATACATGACATGGTATTGTATTCATCCGTAAACCTCCCGTGGCCTATGACATCGCTGTATGATTCGTTTATAAGAGTAAAAACAATTAATTTTCATGCCAAAGACAAAAATAAAGTAACGGAGGAAAAGTCTAGCGGCATGCATACCACCAGATGTCACGATCATCAAAATGGAATTTTCAGTAGTATTTGTGGAATTCTGGTGACCGATTCATGCAGTTAGAGAACTGGTCAATAATAGTGAGATGCACTCATTAATCTGTATCACCTGTGGATACCTTAACTCTTTGCTCAAGGATCATGTAACAGAAAAACACATATTTGCTTTCTTGTCTTGCTGTATGGTGCACATATGGCATCTCAGCTTCACAAAACTTTGCTTTGTGCCACTTTGTTGCAGCGGCTGTTGCTTTCCCATGCTCTTCTTGTTAAAGCTTCACTCGGATCCCAAGGGAGGGCGCTACTCCACTGGAAGGCAACTCTTAGGAGTCGTCAATCCTTGAGATCCTGGAACCTCGATTCCAGTCCATGCAATTGGACCGGGGTTACATGCGATTACCCCGTCACAGGTAGAAGGCGCTCGGTGATCACCAAGATATATCTGCCGGACATGGGCTTGGTCGGTCCACTTGATGGTCTTGACTTCTCGGCATTGGGATCGCTCCTCTATCTCAATCTCTCCTACAACCAGCTCGGTGGGTCAATTCCTTCGACCATATCGGCTCTCTCCAGGCTCGTATCTCTTGATCTCACTAGCAATCAGTTCACAAGCAAAATCCCAATTGAGATGGGCTCCATGAAAGATATCCAGTTCTTGAGTCTCAGCCAAAATCAAATGGTTGGTGCTGTACCTCCATTTCTGAGCAACCTCACTGGCCTTGTGTACTTGCACCTGGATGATAATAAGCTTGTGGGTGTCATTCCTAAGGAGTTAGGGAGGCTCCGCGAGTTGATGTATCTGGATATTGGGGGCAATAGGCTATCTGGTTCGATCCCTTCTAGTTTAGGAAATTTGACGAAGCTTCACCACTTGAGTCTTTGCCAAAATCAGTTAACTGGAGTCATCCCTCGAGAATTGGGAAATCTAGTTAATCTCATTTACCTATCAATTGCCGATAATAATCTTACAGGTAGAGTTCTCTCTTCTTTTGGAAACCTAACCAAGTTACAATTATTTTTGCTATGGAGAAATCAGCTCTCAGGTCCTATCCCTTTTGAGATCGGAAATCTCATTGAGGTTACCAATCTCGACTTCTCAGAAAATTTATTAACAAGTTCGATTCCTATTTCTATAGGAAACATGACTAAATTAAATATTTTTTATCTTTGGAAAAATCAATTGTCTGGTTTTATTCCTCTTGAAATTGGGAATCTAATTGACGTTACGGATCTCGAACTCTTAACAAACCTTTTGACTGGTCTCATCCCTTCCTCTATAGGAAACATGACCAAATTAAAGATCCTTTACCTTTGGGGTAATCAATTGTCTGGTTTTATTCTTCTTGATATTGGGAATCTAATTGAAGTTATTGATCTCGAACTCTCAACAAACCTTTTGACTGATCTCATCCCTTTCTCTATAAGGAAATATGATCAAATTAAAGACCCTTTACCTTTGGGGTAATCAGTTGTCTGGTTTTATTCCTCTTGAGATTGAGAATCTAATTAAAGTTACTGATCTCGAACTCTCAACAAACCTTTTGATTGGTCATATCCCTTCCTCGATAGGAAACATGATCAAATTAAAGATCCATTACCTTTAGGATAATCAATTTTCTGATTTTATTCCTTTTAAGATTAGGAATCTAATTGAAGTTGTTGATATCGATCTCTCAACAAACCTTTTGACTGATCCCATCCCTTCATCTATAGGAAACCTAACCAAACTCAGAGAACTAAGTGTATTCGATAATCAGTTGCCTGGGCCTTTGCCTATGGAGATCAACAACATTACTGGACCGACATATCTGGAGCTGTCAAATAATAGCTTCGTCGGTTATATACCCCCAAACATATGCAAAGGTGGAGCCCTAAAGTACCTCACTCTTGATATGAACAACTTCCAAGGTCCTATTCCTACGACCTTGAAGAATTGTATGGGACTAGTGAGGGTCCGTCTTGAGCATAACCAGCTCACTGGGGATGTATCTCAATATCTTGGAGTATATCCCCATCTTTCTTATATGGATTTGAGCTTCAATCGACTCTCCGGTACAGTCTCACCAGACTGGGCAAAATGGCACAATCTGACGCTCTTCAGAATCTCAAATAACAACATCACCGGAGTCATACCCACCGAGTTTGGGCAGTTGACGAATCTGGGAGAGCTGGACCTCTCTTCCAACTACCTGCAAGGCGAGATCCCAAAGAGCTTCGGCAGCTTAACCCTTCTCTACAATCTGAGTGAGATTACCCAAGCCGTGCCCTGACTTGGGCAACAACCAACTCGTCGGCCAGCTGCCTCCAGAGTTTGGAATGCTATCCAATCTTGAACTGCTTGATCTCTCATCCAACAACTTGGCAGGAAGAATCCCAGATCAATTGGTAACTGCACGAAACTCAGATCGTTGAAGCTTAACAACGACAACTTCAGTGGAACCATTCCTTTGGCCATTGGTAATCTGGTGGTCCTTCAAGACATCTTTGACGTCAGCCACAACTCACTAACAGGGGAGGTTCCATCCCAACTCAGCAAATTGGTGATGCTGCAAAGCCTGAATCTATCGCATAATTCCTTGTCGGGTCATCTTCCATCTGCGCTAACGTATATGACGAGCTTGTCTACCGTAGATGTATCCTACAATGAACTGGACGGCCCTGTTCCTAATAGCCCAGCTTTCCAAAGAGCCCCAGCGGAGTGGTTTGCCCATAACAATGATCTGTGTGGAGTTGCTGGGATTGCCTCCATGTGTTTCACTTGGTACTCCGCAACAGACGACCGAAGCAAGCGCCACAAAATTGTTATAGCAGCCATCATTGCTTCTGTGGGCTTCTTCCTTCTCTTGTTTATACTCATTGGAGCATTCCGCAAGAGAGAAAAAGATACAGTACCTGTTGATAACAATCACATCAAAGGTGCATTCTGCATATTGAATTTTGTTGGAAGAGACGTATGCAAGGACATCATCGAAGCCACCGAAGATTTCGATGCCAAATACTGTATCGGAAGCGGTGCATATGGCAGTGTCTACAGAGCAGAGTTAGCAAGTGGGGAACTGCTAGCGGTGAAGAAGATTCACCTAGCAGACACTGAAGGTACATGCGACGAGGAACCCTTTCAAACTGAGATACAAACCCTTACTCAAATTCGACATCGCAATATCGTCAAGCTTTGGGGTTCTGCTCCTCTCCCCGACGCAAATTTCTGGTGTGCGAGTACATGGAGAGAGGAAGTCTGCCATCTGTCCCGAAGTGAGACGGCAGCTGAATTGGACTGGGTGAAGAGGGTGAGCATCGTGAAGGATGTTGCTCGTGCTCTGTTCTACATGCATCATGACTGCACACCGCCTATCGTTCATCGAGATATTACCAGCAACAACATCCTACTTGATTCCGAATTCAAGGCTTGTGTTTCCGACTTTGGAATTGCTCGACTACTGAAGCCGGATTCATCAAATTGGACCATCCTTGCAGGCACACGGGGTTACCTAGCACCAGGTAAGTTTCTCTCCCAGATTAATCCATTAGAGGCAAATGATCCTAAATTTTGCATCCCCTATTCACTTTGTATTATATCGAAGCATACGTAGGCCTACTCTTTCACAATCGTATAAATGGATATCTTTATAAATTGGAAGTTTCATCTATTTGCTGTTGCCGTTTGCAGAGCTTGCTTGCACAATGAGAGTAAAGTCACCAAATGTGATGTGTACAGCTTTGGTGTGGTCACGCTATCACGAGCGGTCGTCGAACACTCGCAGCAACCGCTCAGCGTTCCGTTCGTCGCTTGCCCATGCTTGTACATATCTTTGGCAGCCTGTTTTGCCATGTTTTGGTGTGTTTTTCCTTGTAAAACAGCAGAAAAAGCAGCAGCTGCTGTGCAGCAGAAACGATCGCTCGCATTGCATCGCCGAGAAATCCAAAAACAGCTCCGTTTTAGTGTGCGCGGGCTGATTTCTGCAGGCGCGGCCATGAAATTTTGTCAGCCATCTCAGCACCACTGGAACCACCGGGTGGCACATGGCTGGATGGGGCTTCGAGTATAGTGTCGGGCGTTGAACACTTTCACAAGTTTGCACGTCAACTTAGCGGAAACTTGCCTCGCGCCCGGCACTTGGGGAGTAGTTGTTTGCGGACTTGCAGCTGCTCATTCACCCCTCTAAAAGTCCTTGTTTTCCTCCTCTCTTTCTCTGCTTTCTTGCACTCCAAGTGCTCGCTCAATTGCTTGTAAAGCTTCCCTCTTCGCGAGGCGTCGGGACTTGTCGTCGCTCGTTCAACAACTAATCAACTTCTCTTTTTACAGGTCCTACGGGACCTGCACGAGTGCATTCGGTGACCCTTTGCGGACGCGTATGTCATAAAGGCGCCTCAAGACTTAGGCAATCAAGCTAAGTCCGACCGAAGTGGCGCAAAGCGATTCTTGACTTAGGCAACTTCGGCTAAGTCGGTGGCTTGCCGAGGTGCCTCACCACTTAGGCAATTCTTGCTAAGTGCGTGACATTGTGGTATCGAGCAGGCAAGCAATTTGAGCAAGCAGCGAAGAAACCGCCAATCTCACCATGGCGAAACAGCGTGGTGAATCAAGCAAGATGGGGCAAGCCGGAATGTTGCCCCAAGCAGCCTTGAGAGGGCTGCATGTGCAAACTCGCTCGCTCTTTCGCTGCGAGAGCCGTTCGTGAGAGCAGGCGGTGAGCATGAGGAGGCGAAGTGGGCTACTCTCCACAGCGGGAGGGCGCAATCTGGGCGCCAAGCGGAAGAAAGACCCATAGAGAGAGGGTCACGGCGGTGGAAACCGCTTGGATGTTCTTGAAGCGAGCTTGGATGAACTCTACCAAGGCCAAAGTAGGCTTCTTGGCGTAGAGAGCTCGCAAGAAGAATTTGAATCCGGATCGACAAGGTTGAAGCCTTAGTCGACCGGTGACGGATGACACAAAGGACTCGTGCAACATTTGCAAGAAATGGTGGCGGAACTCACTTCCAAAGTGGCAATGCTCACAAGAGGCGTTGAATGCGGGGAAGCAACACCGCGTTGCGCCAACACAAAGCCAGGCGCCCGGCCCACATTGTTATGGGGGTGCTAGAGATGCAAAGGAGCTCGAGAACTTCTGTTTGATATGGAGCAGTACTTTCGAGCTACAAGGCGGACTACGAGGACACCAAAGTTTCGATAGCGACTATGTATCTGAGCGGTGATGCAAAACTTTGGTGGAGAACCCGTTGGGAAGAGATTCAGCAAGGTCGGTGTCGAGTGGACACATGGGGCGACTTGAAGCGTGAGTTGAGAACTCAATTCCTACCGAGAACACTGAGTTCATCGCAAGGAGGAAGTTGAGACAACTCCACCAAGCGACTTCCATTCGGGACTATGTGAAGCAATTTTCTGCACTAATGTTGGACATTCAAGATATATGCGAAAAGATAATTTATTCGGCTTTCTTGATGGCACTGAAGCCATGGGCTCACGGGAACTTCATCGACGGAATGTCAGCGATTTGGTGAACAATTGCAGCAGCATGAAAGGCTTACCGACTTTGCTTCTTGAGAGGACCGAGGAAGAAGAAGCGATCCACAGGAAATCACAACCAAGGCACCCTCACAGGAAGGAATCTAGGGGTGACCAAAGGAAGAAGAGTTTCCATAAGGGGCAAACTCAAGCGGCGGGACCTCAAAACCTAGGACATGTTTCTTGTGCGGAGGACCACACGGTGTATGGGATTGCCCCAAAAGCAGGCACTCAATGCCTTGTCGGCTTCCATCAAACCCCTAAGCGAGACAAGGGTAAAGCGGTTGCCCTCGATTCGAGTAGCTCGAGTCGGGCAGCGGCGATGAGAAGTCGCAAGGACCCGAATGGGGCGTCGTTTGTTGAATGCATTGCGGGGTCAAGTGGGGAGAACACGAAGCCGAAGCAACAAAAGCGAGGAAGCGGTGGTGATGTACGTAAACATCGGACTCAATGGCCAAACCCCCGAGCAATGGTGGACACGGGTGCTACTCACAACTTCATCGCCGGCCAGAAGCAAAGCGGCAGGTTAATCTTAGAGAAGAACCCAAGTCGGATGAAAGCGATTAACTTTCGGAGGCTAAGCGAATCTCTGGGCTAGCTAAGGAGTCTCCATCAAGATCGGATCGTGGGTGGGCGCACAAACATGATGGCGGTGCCCTTGGATGACTTTCAAGTGATTCTTGGAATGGAGTTCATGCATGCCGCAAAGTTGGTGCCGATCCGTTCCTAGACTCCATATGTCTAATGGGAGGTGACAACCCCTGTGTGGTTTCTGTCACTCGAAGAGGAACCCGGGATCCCAGCGACTATCGGCGTTGCAGCGAAGAAGGCGTACGCAAAGGAGAGTTAACCTTTGTGGCTGCGATGAAGCTAGAAGCACTCGATGGGAGGCCGTAAAGAACTCTGCTGCGGTGGCAAATGTCTGAAGGAGTTCGAAGATGTTATGCCACTGAGTTGCGAAAATTCTGCCACCACGAGGCGTGGATCATCTTATTGAGTGGAGCCAGGGTGAAGCCTCGGCGAGACCACCATACCGCATGCCCCTCACGAGTTGGCGAGCTCGAAAGCGATTAGATGAAGCGCTAGCGGTGGTCTCATCCGCATGAGTTCCAAAGCACCATTCGGAGCTCAGTTCTCTTCGGAAGAAACAAGATGGGAGTCTCCGACTATCGTCGATTATCGAGCCCTTAACAAGGTATTTGTGAAGAACAAGTATCCCATCCCTCTCATTGCGGACTTGTTCGACCAAGCTGAGCAAAGCAAAGTATTTCTCAAAACTCGACCCGGTCGAGGTATTAGCAGTGCGTATTCTTTGAAGGTGATGAAGCGAAGACTACTGTGTGACCAGGTATGGAGGCGTTTGAGTTCTGGTGATGCCTTCGGTTTAACCAAGCGCTCAGCCACATTCTGCACTCTTATGAACCAGCTATTCAAGGAGTATCTGGATAAGTTTGTGGTTGTCTACTTGGACGATATCGTCGTCTATAGCCGAACACTTGAGGAGCATATTGAACACCTCGAACAATCTTCAAAGTTCTCGGGAGAATTCATTGTTAAGTAAAAAAGAGAAGTGCTACTTTGCTCGAAAGAGATCTTATTCTTGGGGCATCGGATCGGCGACGGTTCCATTGAGGGATAAAGCAAAGGTGCAAGCGTTGTGGTGGCAAACTCAAAGAAGGTGCGGCCGAGATCCTTCCTTGGGTTTGTGAACTACTATCGGCGCTTCATCTTGGGGTATTCGAGCGCGCAACTCCACTAATGAGTTCTTTGAAGAAAAAGCAGCCTTGGAGATGGTCGACAAATGTGAGCGGCATTCCAAGACCTAAAGGCTGCCGTTACGGAAGAACCGAGTGCTCAAATTGCCGGACTATGGGAAGCCCTTGAAGTCCATCTGGATGCTTGAGACTTCGCTATCGGGGAGTACTTATGCGGGAGGGCCATCCGGTGGCCTATGAAAGCCGTAAGCTCAATGAGACCGAAGCGGCGGTATCTGTGCGACGAAGGAGATGACAGCGGTGATCCGCGCTACGAGTGTGGCGACACTACCTTCTCGGATCGCGATTTATGCGAGGGCGGACAACATCGCTTTGAGTTACTTCGGACTCAAAGAAACTCTCCCCAAGCGAGCGCACGATGGCGAGGACTTCTGGCGGAATTTGACATGGCAATGGAGTACAAGCCGGAAGAGCAAATGTCGTGGCGATGCCTTGAGTCGAAAAGTGGAGGCCGTGAATGCTATGCAACTAGAGGCGAGAGGCCAAACAAGTCGATTGCAATCAACTTTCTTTCCCGAATCAAGGATGGGTGTGCGGTGATCCCCAAGCGGTAACCTTGATGCAATTGATCCAAGAAGGCAAAGGCACGACGATTTTGGGTCAGGAGGGACTCGTCTACACCAAAGGGAATAGAGTTTATGTCCCTCGGGTGGATAATCGAGGCGTGAGCTTTTGAAGGAGTGTCATGATTCCCTTTGGGCGGGACATCAGGGTATTCATCGAACATTGGCTCTCATGGAGAGGGCCTTCTATTGGCCAAAAATGGGGATGGATGTGGAGGAATATGTTCGGACGTGCCTAACTTGTCAACAAGACAAAGTGGAGCAACGGAAGCGGTGGGACTTTTAGAGCCGTTGCCTGTACCAGAAAGGCCGTGGGAGAGCATTTCTCTGGACTTCATATCTAGCTTGCCGGCAGTAGGGGGACTCGGATCGATACTTGTGGTAGTCGACCGATTTTGAAAGTATGCAACCTTCATTGCCGCACCCTACAGCATTCGGCGAGGAAGCGGCGAAGCTAATGATGAAGAATGTGGTGAAGTATTGGGGAGTCCCGCACAATATTATAAGTGATCGAGATGCTCGGTTTGGGACGATTCTGGACCGAGTTGTTCAAATTGTTGGGATCGAAGCTATACTTCTCCACAAGCCTCCACCCCAGACGGATGGCCAAAGCGAAAGAATAAACTCGCTCCTAGAGCAATATCTTGGCACTACGTGAGTGCCAATCACGAGATTGGGTGAAGTTGTTGGACATAGCCCAATTCTCCTACAACTGCGGTGAGCTCTGCATCCAACAAGAGCCCCTTTGAGATCATCACTTTGGACAACGACCATCGACTCCTCACACTTTGGCTATTGGATATACGAGGAGTAGTCCATCCGCGTATCACTTGGCGAAAGAATGGCATCGAAATGCAGATATTGCGCGGGCCTACTTGGAGAAAGCGGCGAGAAAGATGAAGAAGTGGGCGAGACTTGGGAAGCGACCCGAGGAATACAAAGTCGGCGATTTGGTGTTGGTGAAGCTCAACCGACATCACTCAATTCTTTAGAAACAAAGTGCATAAAGGATTGGTGCGCAATATGATGGCCCCTTCCCAATTGTCGATAGGGTGGGCAATGTTTCCTACAAGTTGCAAGCTGGCGTGGCTCAAGATGCATAATGTTTTCCATGCCCGACAACTTGAAAGCCTACCACTCCGATCCGCAAGATGCTTCTCGGCGTTTCAACTCGTCAACCTCCACGAGCTTCCTACGAAGCGAGTTGAAACCATTTTAGCGGATCGCGAGGACAACGCTACCCAATGGGTGAGCAGTTGAATACTTGGTGAAGTGGCGAAACTTCCCAAAACCGAAGCGGTTGGGAGCGAAGACACCCTCAGAGCATGAAGAAGCAACTATCAAAGCCTACCAAAAGCGTCAGCGAGGCGTCGGCGGCTTAAGTGGGGAGAATGTCACGAGCGGTCGTCGAACACTCGCGACAACCGCTCAGCGTTCCGTTCGTCGCTTGCCCATGCTTGTACATATCTTTGGCAGCCTGTTTTGCCATGTTTTGGTGTGTTTTTCCTTGTAAAACAGAGAAAGCAGCATTGCTGCGTATGCAGCGAAACGATCGCTCGCTGCATCGCCGAGAAATCAAAAACAGCTCCGTTTTAGGTGTGCGCGGGCTGATTTCTGCAGGCGCGGCCATGAAATTTTGTCGACCATCTCGGCACCCCTGGAACCACCGGGTGGCACATGGCTGGATGGGGCCGATATAGTGTCGGGCGTTGAACACTTTCACAAGTTTGCACGTCACTTCGGCGGAAACTTGCCTCGCGCCCGGCACTTGGGGAGTAGTTGTTTGCGGACTTGCAGCTGCTCATTCACCCCTCTAAAGTCCTTGTTTTCCTCCTCTCTTTCTCTGCTTTCTTGCACTCCAAGTGCTCGCTCAATTGCTTGTAAAGCTTCCCTCTTCGCGAGGCGTCGGGACTTGTCGTCGCTCGTTCCAACAACTAATCAACTTCTCTTTTTACAGGTCCTCACGGGACTGCACGAGAGTGCATTCGGTGACCCTTTTTCGGTGACCCTTTAGGCAATCCAAGCTAAGCGTATGTCGCAAAGGCGCCTCAAGACTTAGGCAATCAAGCTAAGTTATGTATGTACTGTTATGTCGTGTATGTGGTTCGGACCCTTTGGTTGTGTAGTAGTATCGTTTTGAGGCAAAGAATAGAAGCCTAATTGGAAACAGGATCTTGAAGCTGTGATGAGGCGTCTATAATAAATTTGTTGAGATCGACAATTTTGAATGTGTTAATCATAAAATGTTAATTGATTATAGTCTAAAATTTTTTATTTTTATTTGATAGGAAAAATATTATTAATCAATTATCATCCACATATGGTCTATACGCGACCACCAAGTTGACATAGGGGAGACACGGCTTACTCTTTTGTTTTGCTCGCATGGACATAAGTCCACAGTAAATAATTCTTAGATGTTTTTTTTGTATGCTATCTACATGTATAAGAGTCTAATTGAACCTATTAAAAGTAGTTACAGATTATCCTCTTAGGAAATATTCTTTAGAATATTTAATCCATTTTTAGTCTATATAAAAGTCTACCTTTGACACAAGAATCGATGTTAATCAACTTTTTATCACTTTTACCTCATATCTAGGATAACTTGGGCATCATAATGATTAGATTAAGAAATCCACTTTTAATCTTGATTTTTGTGTAAGTTATTATTAGAGCATATAAGCAGCTCATGCTAACTTCCATGAGACCTCCAAGGTTGCCTCGATAACACCTCATTGTTCTTGCACATGTATGATCAAATTATGTTGGACTGATTTCAGTGTCAATGATATTTTCTCCGAAAGCTATCCAACATAATATATACTGATATTTTGGTTTTCTCTTATGCTTATATCAAAGTTAGCCAATCAATGTAGGTTTATCAGATGGCTCATGTGAAGTCGTCACCGAACAAACATTTCAGTGACGCTTTGTTTTTGTTTGCTATAGAACTTGTTTATTTGACAAGGGTGGACGAGAAATGCGATGTATGACCCAACTTAAATCGTACACCGTTAGTCCGATTCCGAGAAGATGATATAGACATGCTTACACTGCTATATGGCATGGCAATATAGCCCAATTAAAATCTTGGCTCGTCCTTTGAATCTCATTCATGCTCGTTCATATTTGGGCAGGATTGACTTGACTTAGACTTGACTTGATTTGATTTGACTTGACAAATACGATTGATTTGACTTGACTTGACTAGACTTGACTTGACTAGTAGATTGACTTAACTTGACTTGACTTGAGGTATACAAATTAGGTGGACTTTTAATCCCAGAGAAATTTTTTGTACTTGATTTGTTGAGTTATTAGTTTTTCATTTCTTTGGAAAAACAAGAATTAAAAACTGACGAGCAACGGAAGAGCATAATTCAACATAGAAGTTGTTCTTTCCCAAGATTTATCAACTTAATTGCTGATCCGGCAAAATACACCACCACCAAAAGTTCCTGTGTAAAATATCTCTCTCCATCCTTTACATATCCAGTTGATTGACAAAGCCACTCTAAGGAGAATTGATGTGGAGCGGAGCATTCAACACATCATCTTTTTGTGAAACAAAATTTTCATGGTGATCTTTGTAAGTTTTTAATCTTCCTCGAAAGCAAAACATTTGCAATCGATTTATTGAGTTATTATTTTTTTTAAAAGGAAAAATTGATGATGAAAGGGGAAGCATATAATTCAACATTGATGTCATCCTCTCTAATTGCTGATACAACAAAATACAAAACTATGAAATTCCTCTCTAAAACCTTCCTCTCTTACATATCCTCTCTAAAATATAGCAATGTATTGTAATTGAAAAAAAGTTACTCTAAATAGAATTAACATGAAAAGAGTGGCACGTCTAACACGACCTGAGATCGACCGCACATTGATCTCTCCATCTATCTCTTTCAATTTTAGTGAACGCTACTCTACCATACATGACACGGTATAGTATTCACCACATCATCTCCCGTCCCACAGACCTCTTCGTGGACTTGTGACATAGCTGTATGATTCGTTTAATAAGAGTACAAAAAACAAGTAATTTTCATGCCAATGACAAAAGCAATGGTTGCAGAGGAAAAGTCTAGGCATGCATACTGCTGGATGTCATGATCATCAGAATGGAATTTTGAGTAATAGTTGTGGAATTCTGGTGACCGAAGCATGCATGCTTGCAGTGAGAGAATTTGGCCGATAATATTGATCTGTATCACCTATAAATACCTTATCTCGTTACTCAAGTACCATGTAACAGAACAAAAATATTTACCTTCGTCTTGCTGCTTGCTGCACTTATGGCATCTCAGCTTCACAAAACTTTGCTTTGCGCCACTTTGCTACTGCTGGTTTTGCTTCCCCGTGCTCTTCTTGTTAAAGCTTCACTCGGGTCCCAAGGGAGGGCGTTGCTCCACTGGAAAGCCACTCTTGGGAGCCCTAAATCCCTGAGATCTTGGAACCTCAATTCTAGTCCATGCAATTGGACCGGAGTCACATGCAATTACCCCGTCACAGGTAGAGGGCGTTCGGCGATCACCGAGATACACCTGCCGAAGATGGGCTTGGCAGGGCCACTTGATGCCCTTGACTTCTTGACATTGGGATCGCTCCTCCGTCTCAATCTCTCCTTGAATCAGCTCGGTGGGGGCAATTCCTCCGGCCATCTCGGCTCTATCCAGGCTTGTATCTCTTGATCTCACTAGTAATCAGTTCACAAGCAAAATCCCAGTTGGGATGGGCTCCATGAAGGAGCTCCGATTCTTGAGTCTTAGCCAAAATCAATTGATTGGTGCTATACCTCCATCTCTGAGTAACCTCACCGGCCTTGTGCACTTGCACCTGAACGATAATATGCTTGTGGGTGTCATTCCTAAGGAGTTAGGGAGGCTCCATGAGTTGATCGATTTAGATATTGGGCTTAATAGACTATCTGGTTCAATCCCTTCTACTCTAGGAAATTTGACGAAGCTTCACTACTTGCGTCTTTACCAAAATCAGTTCTTGGGTTTTATTCGTTATGATATTGGAAATTTCATCGAGGTTGTCGTTCTCGGCTTGCCAAAAAATCTATTAACAAGTTCCATCCCTTTCTCTATAGGAAACATAATCAAATTAAAAATTCTTTACCTTTGGGGTAATCAGTTGTCTGACTTTATTCCTCTTGAGATTGGGAATCTAATTGAAGTTATTGATCTCGATCTCTTAACAAACCTTTTGACTGGTCTCATCCCTTCATCTATAGGAAACCTAACCAAACTCAAACATTTAGGTGTATTTGATGATCAGCTGTCTGGACCTTTGCCTATGGAGATGAACAATATTACTGGACTGACCTACCTGGAGCTATCAAATAATAGCTTAGTTGGTTATTTGCCCCCAAACATAAAGTACCTCACTCTTGATAGGAACAACTTCGAAGGTCCCATTCCCACAACCTTGAAAAACCGTACGACACTAAAAAGAGTCCGTCTTAAACGAAATCAACTTACTGGTGATGTATCTCAATATCTTGGAGTGTATCCCCATCTTTATTATATGGATTTGAGCTTCAATCTACTCTCCGTTACACTCTCACCAAACTGGGCAAACTGGCACAATCGGACGCTCTTCAGAATCTCAAATAACAACATCACCGGACTCATACCCACCGAGTTTTGGCAGTTGACGAATCCGCAAGAGCTGGACCTCTCGTCCAAGTACCTACAAGGAGAGATCCCAAAGAGCTTCAGCAGCTTAACCCTTCTCTACAATCTGAGCTTGGGCAACAACCAACTCGTCGGCCAGCTGCCTCTGGAGTTTGGAATGCTGTCCAATCTTGAACTGCTTGATCTCTCATCCAACAACTTGGCAGGAAGAATCCCAGATCAATTCGGCAACTGCATGAAACTCCGATCGTTGAAGCTTAACAACAACAACTTCAGTGGAACCATTCCTTTGGCCATTGGCAATCTGGTGAACCTTCAAGACACCTTTGACGTCAGCCACAATTCTGTAACAGGGGAGATTCCATCCCAACTCAGCAAATTGGTGATGCTGCATAGCCTGAATCTGTCGCATAATTCCTTCTCGGGTCATCTTCCACCTTCGCTAACATATATGACGAGCTTGTCTACCGTAGATGTGACCTACAATGAACTGGACGGCCCGGTTCCCGATAGCCCAGCTTTCCGAAGAGCCCCAGCGGACTGGTTTGCCCATAACATTGATCTTTGTGGAGTTGTTCGAGGATTGCCTCCGTGTGTTTCACTCGGTACAACAAAAGATGACAGAAGCAAGCGCCACAAAGTGTTTGTAATAGCGATCATTGCTTCCGTCGTCTTCTTCCTTCTCTTGTTTATATTCATTGCAGCTGCTTTACGATTCCACAAGAGAAAGAAGCCACCAGTACCTGTCGATGATAGTCACACCAAAGAAGGTGCATTCTCTATATTGAATTTTGATGGAAGATATGTCTACAAGGACATCATCGAACCGAAGATTTCGATGGCAAATACTGTATCGGAAGTGGTGCATATGTCAGAGTCTACAGAGCAGAGTTAGCAAGTGGGGAGCTGCTAGCGGTGAAGAAGATTCACGTACCAGTTACTGAAGGTACATTCGACGAGCAACCCTTTCAAAATGTGATGCAAACTCTTACTGAAATTCGACATCGCAATATCGTCAAGCTTTACGGGTTCTGCTCCTCTCCTCGACACAAATTTCTGGTGTACGAGTACATGGAGAGAGGAAGTCTGGGATCTGTCCTCCGAAGCGAGACGGCAGCTGAATTGGACTGGGTGAAGAGGGTGAGCATCGTGAAGGATGTCGCCTGTGCTTTATCCTACATGCATCATGACTGCACACCACCCATCGTTCATCGGGATATCACAAGCAACAACATTCTACTTGATTCAGAATTCAAGGCTTGTGTTTCCGACTTTGGAATTGCTCGACTCCTGAAGCCGGATTCATCAAATTGGACCATGCTTGCAGGCACACGGGGTTACCTAGCACCAGGTAAGTTTCTCTCTCTCAGATCTCGTAGTTTGTTCAAATTAAGACTGCCTGCAATTGAGGACATCTTCAAATTATATTTCGGAGGAGATCTCGATGGATTGGCGGTTTGATCATTGGCTCTTGTTGTCTGCAGAGCTTGCATATACAATGAGAGTGACCACCCAATGCGACGAGTACAGTTTCGGAGTGGTGACGCTGGAGTTGCTGATGGGTGAGTATGGAGAAGTGCTCATTTCCATTCTGTCGTCTTCACCGATCAACGATAGCTTTGTGAAAGATGTATTAGACCGACGTCTACCCGTTCCTGAGGGTCAAGTTGCGGATGAAGTAGTTGCAGTTTTGAGCTTGGCTCTTCGTAGCGTGGACAACCGCCCTAAATCACGCCCGACAATGAAACAGGTCTCCGACAAGTTATGCGTGGTCAGAACACCCCCACCAAGCCCCCGATCTATTGATGCATTGAACATTTCCGACTTGATGAGCGTGGAGATATGATCTATAGGCACTCCTCTCTGCCCTGATGCTTCTTTTGGTCAGGATCGGTAGACTTTGTTTTCGTTTGGCTTGCTTTATTAGCGGTTTCTTTCTGCAGCGTGTTTAATAAAAGCATCGGTTGGTAATCGATGTCTTTTCTAAGATTATTTTCGACTGGGTCGGTATTCTTTGCCTTGTTATGTAAATCTTGGACGGATGAAAAGTTTGATTTTCTTGTACTATATGTTTCTTGAGAATTTGTGAAGGTAATTAAATGAAGGCTGAGGGATGATTGGTTTCTGATGTGTACCTGCCCAAATGACTGCTCTCCTACGGAGGCATGACAGAGGGCCGACCGATAAGTAGGAATTCATTCGCAGTAACCGGCAGATTTGTATGTGTTGTGCGCTTTAGTGATTTCTTTACGTAATCACTAGTTCATGAATCCATTAAATATTATCAAATGAAATCTCCCACACCATTTCCACGAATCGGAGCAACGAGCTTCCTATTCTCACGGCTTAGCAAATGGGATTGCTATTCTGCTTAGAGTAATATTTAAAGCAGTAGGAGGGAGGAATGGCGTTGTATGATGCAATGCAATGCAATGGTTGTCTGATTCAGTGGCTCGAGACTCCGCTGCCATTGGAAACTACCAACTCCCTGTTTACTACAAATATAAAATGATCATGTCGACAAAGAGAAAAGGATAAGGGAAAAGAATATGCATTATTAGCTCGTTTCATCGTTCAACAGTAGAGATGTAGAGGAGCGTGACAGAGTTAGCGTGTCGACCAATGGAATCTTTCTTCTCCCAGAAATCTCTCCCCGGCCTTCTTCTTCTCTTGTTAGAGCTAGCCCCAGGAAATTACCACACGGTAATTTAGCAACGCAACAAAGACAATAAACAGAAAAATAAAAGAGGAGACAAAGACACCAGAATTTACGTGGTTCGGTCAATTGACCTACGTCCACGGACGAAAGGAGGAGCAAATCTTTACTAACAGAGACAATTACAAATGCGAAATTGTTCCTAGGCCATAAAACACCTTCAACTACTAAACAAGAAAAGCTCAAAAGTTTAATATGGACTTAATGAAATTAAGTCCAAAGCGGCTTTTCTTGTGATGCCTGTGGTGCATCTGGTGCATCTGTCTTCGAAGCTTAGACCCCTTTTTATAGCATCAATAGGGGATAGCAAAACTGATTTTCCCGATGTGGGACTAAAGGACTTGCCAAACCTAACAAATCTCCACCTTGGCATGTCCCAACAAAACTTGCTCCACCTTTTTCACAAAAGCCCCAACGGGCAATCATCAACAATAAATACCAACCAAGTCCAAGCACTGCTTGAACTTGTAAACCGGAAGAGGCTTCGTAAGTATATCAACTGGATTGTCCTTCGTATGAATTTTCTGAACAAGGACCTTTCCCTCAACAATGGTATTATCACAACAAACTGCATTTGAGTAGGTAGTAGGCTCACTAACTCCACCAGTTTCTTCTGCAACAAACAAAGCATATGCAACCAAATTTGCATATCTTTGTGGTGGTCGAATATTTCTCCGTGGTCTATCCTTGGCTATGGAATATTGCTCTTCCTCTGGATCACCTTCGTTAGTAGACTCGGGAGAATTGAAGCTGACTCTTTTCTGCTTCCCAAAAATGCAGTGTTCACAGAAATCCAATGGCCCAGTATTCTGTTTGCAAAGAAGACCCCTTTTGCTTAATATGCTCAAACCTTTTTCAGAATTAGACAATGATGATGGCGAGATCAGAATCGATCCCTGTGACAAGTAGTTCCTGCAAAATATACAAGCTACCAGACCTACAAGCTTTCATAACAATAAGGGCATTTCTAGAAACTTTCATAACTCCACCTTCAGCTGTGTATTTGCACCCAAGAGCCTCTAGGGTGCCTAAAGAGATGAGATTCTTTTTTAAATCAGGAACATATCTAACATTAGTGAGCGTCCTCACAATACCATCATGCATTTTAATTCGGATTGTGCCTTTACCAATAACATCACATGCGGCATTATTGCCCATCAAAATAATTCCACCATTACAAGATTCATATGTGGAAAACAAATCCCTCTTTGGGACACATGTGATAAGAACAACCCGAATCTAAAATCCATTCATTTTTAGACCTTGTCTGTCATCGAGCAAAGAAAATATTTCCAAAATTCTCATCACCGCAACACTAGCTTCAATGACTTAGTAGTTTTTCGATAATTTTTTCCTTTTGCTTTAATTTATTTTTCAATTTAAAGCAATCACCTTAATATGCCCCATTTTATGACAATATCTGACTCCAAATTTTTATATCGGATTTAGATCTAGATTTAGATCTACTCTTTGTCAAATTCTCTTTTATCAGTTCTACCCACGACAACTGCGGACCCTCGGCACGATTTCCTCTATTCTCCCAAAGTGATATCCCTATCAATCTGCTCCTTAGATTTTAATGCGATTTAATTTCATGATATGAAATTGTTTCTTTTCCATAAATCATTGTATCACGGAAAAACTTAAAGGATTGGGGGAGAGAACACAAAAGTAATGAGGGCCTTATCCTCATCATCAATCTTTGCATCTATATTCTCCAAATCCATAACTAAGGAATCAAATCATCAAGATGTGAGATTATAGATGTACCTTGATCATCAGAAGCATATACAAGCTCGCTTCAAGTAGAGAGCAGTTCTCCACTGTCCTCTTCATATACTGAGGCTTTAAGCTTGTCCCACATGCTCTTAGCCGTAGTCTCGTAGCTACCTCCCGTAAAACCTCATGAAAGATTTAGAATAATACTAGATCGGGCCTTCTTATCCATACTTGCAAAATCTTCCTCGACATACCATCCGGAATTTTCTCGGCTCCTCAGTAGTGCCAAATCAACTCCGTCTTGAACCGAATGGCCTCCATCTTGAGTTGCCACATGCCGAAGTTGACATTTCGTCGAATTTCTCGACAACAATCTTTGTTATTGTCATTGTTGCCAAAAGATCCCAAAACCAGGCTCGATGCAGTTTGTTAGAGCTAGCCCAGAAATTACCACACGGTAATTTGGCAACGCAACAAAGACAATAAAGCAGAGAAAAATAAAAGAGGAGACAAGGACACCAGAATTTACGTGGTTCGGTCAATTGACCTACGTCCACGGACGAAAGGAGGAGCAAATCTTTACTAACAGAGACAATTACAAATGCCTTAGGAAATTGTTCCTAGGCCATAAAACACCTTCAACTACTAAACAAGAAAAGCCCAAAAGTTTAATATGGACTTAATGAAATTAAGTCCAAAGCGGCTTTTCTTGTGATGCCTGTGGTGCATCTGGTGAATCTGTCTTCGAAGCTTAGACCCCTTTTTATAGCATCAATAGGGGATAGCAAAACTGATTTTCCCGACGTGGGACTAAAGGACTTACCAAACCTAACAGTTTCTCCCAAGCCGGCATCGACTTCGCTTGCATCGCAAGGTCGAGTGCTCCTCCAATGGAAAGCCAGCCTCCGAAGCCAACAATCACTCCGGTTTTGGAACCTCAGCACCAGCCCATGCAGCTGGAGAGGCATAACCTGCAGCCTCCGGCGTCACAGGGTGATCACCGAAGTTAATCTGCCGACCATGGGTTTGGATGGCCCACTCCACCCTCTCAACTTCTCCGCCTTGCCATCACTGACCGGCCTCAATCTCACGTTCAACAGGCTCAGCGGGCAGATCCCTCCCACCATCGCAACTCTCTCTGAGCTCATCTCTTTTGATGTCCGAGGAAACGACATCACGGGGACGATCCCAGCCAGGATCAGTTCTCTCACAAAGCTGAGATCCTTAAATCTCAGTGGAAATAAGATTAGTGGCTCCATCCCTCTTTCGTTAGGCAACATGCCAAGCCTTGACTTCCTCATCCTGTCTGGAAATGGCTTCTCAGGAAGCATTCCTGAAGAAATGGGGATCTCCAGAATCTCAAGAGTTGGATCTCTCAGCCAACTTTCTCACGGGATCTATTCCGCAAAGCCTGGGAAATTTGTCTCAACTCTCCTTGTTGGATCTCTCTCCAAAAGCTTCTTGTCTTGAGCATCTCCGATAATACTCTCACGGCTTCAATTCCTGCCGGTTTGGGTAACTTGACTAGGCTTATAAAGTTGAATCTTTGGGGTAAACACCTCTCTGGGCCCATACCTCATGAAGTAGGGAATCTTGTCCACATGACAAATCTAGTACTTGCTCATAATAGTTTACTGGGTTCCATCCCCCTCGCCCTAAGAAATCTTTCGGTGCTTAGCACACTTTATCTCTTCAACAATCACATCTCTGGCACGATTCCTGCTGAATTAGGCAATCTTGTCGAGCTGAGAGACGTAGATCTATCACATAATCTATTGACTGGTTTCATCCCTTCCACCCTGGGAAATCTAGCCAGACTAAGGAACCTGATCCTTTCTTATAACGAACTCTCCGGTCCCATCCCTTCTACTTTAGCTAACATGACCTCTCTGATACTATTAGACCTCAGCAATAAGCAAATCTCTGGCTGCATCCCACCATCTTTTGCAAATCGAAGTCTAAAAGAACTATCAGTGATCAATAATAGTGTCTCCGGATCAGTCCCAAACCTTACGAGCTTGGTTTCTCTGAAACTGGCATACAATGACCTCTCTGGGCATCTGCCACCAGATGTATGCAGAGGAGGAAAGCTTCAGCATTTCACCGCAGCCTATAACAAGTTCCACGGGCCGATACCAGAGAGCTTGAGAAACTGTTCAAGCTTAGTTCGGGTTCGATTGGACAGGAACGACCTCACCGGAGACCTCTTCGATCACTTTGGAGTCTATCCTAATATGAGATACATTGACTTGAGCTACAACAGGTTATCTGGACTGCTTTCACCGGAATGGGGAAGTTGTTCAAACTTGACGGGCTTAAGAATATCCAACAACAGATTAAATGGAACAATTCCATCTGAGATTGGGCAATCAACTCAGCTGGGAGCGCTGGACCTTTCTTCAAACCATTTAGTTGGCGAGCTTCCGAAGAACTTATGCAACTTGATTTCTCTTATAGAGCTGAACATAAGCAGCAACCAGCAATCAGGAGAGCTTCCATCGGAAATCGGAAAACTACTCAAGCTGAAGAGACTGGATGTTTCAGGCAACAACTTCAGTGGGGTGATTCCGGAAGAAATAGGTGGATGCAAACTGCTAATATCAGTAGATATGAGCAACAATTGCTTCAGCGGAAGCATTCCTTACGAATCCGCTCAGCTGGTAGACCTTCAGGAATTGCTAGATCTGAGTCAGAACTACTTTAGTGGTCATATTCCATCTCAATTAGGCCAGCTGGCACTGCTGCAGATCCTCAACCTTTCCCACAATAATTTGGCAGGCCGCATCCCACCTTCTTTAATCAGCATGGCAAGCTTGCCAGCCTTGGAGGTATCTCACAATGAACTTGAAGGTCCGGTCCCCGATGGTCAGCTTTTCCGAAGGGCTCCAATGGAGTGGTTCACTGGAAACAGGGGCTTGTGCGATGTCGTTGCTGGTCTGCCTTCATGCAGTTCATCCCTAGCTAGCGAGTTCCCCAACGTGATTTTTTTGTCCGGTATAGCTGTCCTCGGAGCCTTACTTCTCTTCTTCCTCTTTGTTGGATTCGCAGCACGGCTGACGAAAAGAAGGAAGCAAATAGCCAATGCTACAAGTCAAACGGGTGGAGGTGCGTTCTCCATATGGTATTTTGATGTGGGAGACGCATACGACGAGATCATAAAGGCAACCGAAAACTTCGATGATGAGTACTGCATTGGCAAGGGAGGATGTGGGAGTGTTTACAGAGCTACACTGTCAACCGGAGAAGTAGTAGCAGTGAAGAAACTACGGCAGCCAGACACCGAAATATCATGGCAGCATTTCCAGAACGAAGTACAAGCGCTGACTCAAGTCCGGCATCGAAATATCGTGAAGCTCTTCGGCTTCTGCTCCACTCCTCGGCACAAATTTCTTGTGTGCGAATACATGGGCAGAGGAAACTAAGCAGATATTGTACAGAAGATGCAACTGAGTTAGATTGGTTCAAGAGGGTCGGTATCATCAAGCATGTGGCGTGTGCTGTCGTAATTGCACCATGATGTTTTTCCTCCCATCGTGCACCGAGACGTAACAAGCAACAACATCCTTCTCGATTCAGACTTCAAGGCTTGGCTATCGGACTTTGGAACAGCCAGAACCCTGTACCCTGCGTCTTCAAATTGGAACTCGCTTGCAGGAACACGAGGATACACCAGGTGATTCGCCATCGGGGACTTTTCCGCAGCATCACCATATTATTCATGTTGATGGTAGAATTTGCAGGCATGATAGATGGTATGATGACAGATTTCCATTTCTTCTCCTCGTACAACATGCTTATTCGATGAGGTTGAACGAGATATGCGATGAATATAGCTTTGGAGTCGTGACGCTTGAGGTGCTATTGGGGAGACATCCGGGCGATCTCATCTCTAGCTGTCATGATGAACGTAACGCGATGAGAGAGATGATCGACCCTCGTCTTCCACTTCCTTCAGCTGAAGTTTCGGGCGCAGTCTCTACGGTGGTCAAGATTTCTTGCATAGCAGCCCGGTGTGTCGTCCGACGATGCAGCACGTATCCAATGAGTTGTGTGCCATCAAGTAATTGGCTGCAAATGTTTGTTCATAGCTAATATAGCGTCGTGTATATACAATCACAAAGAACTGGAAGCAGAGCAACTCAATGCTCTGCTCATCGATCACATCGTTGGATTCACCAAACACCGATCTCTCCGCATGTTTTCTTTTGTTCTTTTGTAAATAGAGATTCAACTCGAAGAATTTGAATATATGAACGGACATTACAACAGCGTGCATAACACGGCATAGGACTCGCCACTTAATTTCTACTTTACCAACCGTTGAATGTGAGCTGCTGGTGTTCTCCCATTGACCTTCTTTGATTGAAGAGTTTACTTAGATTGATTATGACTTGGAATACTCATCTGCTTGTTCAAGCACCACAAAGAACATTTGTATTCTGGTCCGACGCCACATTGTAATTATGGCATTTCCGATGTCTAAAGGTGGTTTTATGAGGTGTTTGAGACAACTTGATGAGGTCGAAGCCTGATGTAAAGTAGAGTGACCCAAAGGTTTCGATATCCCAAAGCTATACACGTAGAACTCAAGTATTGAGGTGGAACTCCCTAAGATAGTACCGAAGTATTTGCTAGAGAAAACCAATATCGGATCCCCATGATGCCTAAGTCAATGTGAGTTCGAAATAGAGTGGTTAAAGGGTCGAAACACGATAAGAGAAAAAAAAAACTTATAATTTATCTTTGAAGCTCCGTAGCCACTTACGGTTGGAATGATTATTGATATGACAAATTCTATACAATGATTATTGATATGATAGATCTTGAGTAATGTAGTTGATTTGGCATGATAGTCATTGATGTAACAACCATAGAAGTGATAGATTTGGCATGGTGTATAACGATGACTGATCTAACATAATAAATTTAGCAATTGCATCCATACGAAAGTCTGTATTAGTTTTACCCTAATAAAGGAGCATTAAATGCCATCTCAACGTCTAATTCACATTGGCGAGAATCTTGGGTTGTGTTATTTATTTCTTATTATGTAATACATACATTGAATCTTGAACTCTTTTCACATATCCAAAGTCGGTATAGATTTATCTTGAAGAGTACTATGACACAAGTGCACACGATCAAAGTTCCATAGTATTGTAGAAAATATTATTCTTGTCGGTATAAAAGCCATGCGGATTGATCATTTAGGTCTTATGACAAAACTTACATGAATCTAAGCTTCAATCTACTCTCTTGTAGACTCTCACCAGATTGGCTTGGGAAAATGACTCAATCTAAAATGCTTACGTATCTTAAATAAAACTAAGATTCGTGCAGTTCATATGCTTATAAAAAAATAATTTTTAAATAATTTATTTTCTCAAAGCAATATATATATATATATATAAATAAAATTAAGGTCAGATATTAGAATAGATGTCGTTTTAGCAATAATGGCTTTGCTTATGTTATATGTCTGTGATAAAGTTTAGAATCATATTTGACCCACATATCTCATTGTATCGTAGCTTAGATAAAACTAATTTCTAATAGATACCAATGTTTAATCTCCATTAGTAGTGTCCAGATCATAGTCAAACAGGAACACCTAAAGTGTCCTGTCTCTATATCTCTCGTTTACCAAAACCCTGAAACTCAACGTGTATTTATATAAATAAATTTTAATTCACAAAGATTTTTAATTTAATTAAAACTCCTCAAACTAATTTAAATACAATTATAGTTTTTAAAAATACTTATCAATCATAATAATCAGAAATTGTAATCTTTGAGATCCAGAATTTTGGATGTCTTGATCATAAAAAAATAGCTTTAAAACATCATTTGTACTGATGTTTTATTTTTAACGTAGGCTTCTCACATCAAAGCTAGCTAGCTTAATTATGACAAATCAATGTGGGTGTATCAGATGGCTCATGCAAAGCCACCGAACAAAAGTTAGATGACATTTTTTTTTCAACTTACTTATTTGGCTAGGGTGGACGAGATTCGCAATGTATGCTCCAACTTAAATCATATTCCATGGATCTGATTCCGACAAGATGATATGGATATATCTACAATATTATCTAATAATTTGACCATAAAACAAATATGGGTTCGATTGAAATCTTAGCTTGTCTTGACAATCTCATTTGTCATTGCTCATCTTTGGACAAAATTAATATAATCTAAAAATAATATGTCTTTATTATAATTTGGACATTGCTTATGAATCCTTATCTTCTTCTCACAATTCATCGAGCAACCTTCTTAAAAAATTTATCCAAGTTGTTATGATTGAATTGACTTAACCTGGGAACATGCAATATATATATATATATATATATATATATATATATATATATATATATATATATATATATATATATATATATATATATATATATATATATAGAGAGAGAGAGAGAGAGAGAGAGAGAGAGAGAGAGGTCTCACAATATTATTTTGGAAACATTTGTACTTGATTTGTTGAATTATTAATTTTTTTTAGAAAAAGAAAGAAAAATTGGTGATCAAAGGGGACGCATATAATTAACATAGATGTCGTCCTCTCACATGACTTATCAACTTAATTGTTGATATAGTAAAATATAAAACTAACAAAATTCTTGTCTAAAATATCTTTCTTCCTCTCTTATATATCCTCTTGATTGCTAATATAGCAATGTTCTATGTTTTACACAACGAAAATAAAGCTACTCTAAAGAGAATTAATGTGGAAAGAGTGGCACGTCTAACACGACCTCAGATTCATCACACGTTGATCTCTCTATCTATATCTTTCTATTTTAGTCGACAGTATGATACCACACATGACACGAGCATAGTAAATACCACATCATCTCTTGTCTCGTAGACTTTTCCGTGAACTTGTGACATCGCTGTATGATTAGTTTAATAAGAGTACAAAAGAAGTAATTTGCATGCCAAAGACAAAAAATGGTAGCAGAGAAAAGGTCTAAGCGGCATGCATACCCTTGGATGTCATGACCAATGGAATTTTGAGTAATAGTTGTGGAATTCTGGTGACCGACGCATGCAGTGAGAGAATTGGTCAATAATACTGAGATGCACTCCTTGATGTGTTTCCCCTAATAGATACCTTAGCTATTTGCTCAAGGACCATGCAACAGAAACACACATATTTGCCTTCTTGTCTTGCTGTATGGCATCTCAGCTTCACAAAACTTTGCTTTGTGCCACTTTGCTGCTGCTGCTGCTCTTGCTTCCCCGTGCTCTTCTTGTCAAAGCTTCGCTCGGATCCCAAGGGAGGGCGTTGCTCCGCTGGAAAGCCACTCTTAGGAGTCAATCCCTGAGATCTTGGAACCTCGATTCTAGTCCATGCAACTGGACCGGAGTCGCATGCAATTACCTCGTCACAGGAAGAGGACGTTTGGCGATCACCGAGATACACCTGCCGAAGATGGGCTTGGCAGGGCCACTTGATTCTCTTGACTTCTCAACATTGGGATCGCTCCTCCATCTCAATCTCTCCTACAACCAGCTCGGTGGGGCAATTCCTCCGGCCATCTCGGCTCTCTCCAGGCTTGCATCTCTTGATCTCACCAGCAATCAATTCACAAGCAAAATTCCCACTGGCATGGGCTCCATGAAAGAGCTCCGATTCTTGAGTCTTAGCCAAAATCAAATGGTCGGTGCTATACCTTCATCTCTGAGCAACCTCACAAGCCTTGTGTACTTGCACTTGCAAGATAATAAGCTTGTGGATATCATTCCTAAAGAATTAGGGAGGCTCGACGAGTTGATGTATCTAGATATTGGGATCAATAGGCTATCCGGTTCAATCCCTTCTAGTCTAGGAAATTTGACAAAGCTCTACCACATGGATCTCGACACAAATCAATTGACCGGAGTCATCCCTCGAGAATTGAAAAATCTAGTTAATCTCGTTTACTTAGATATCTCTTATAATAATCTAATAGGTGGAGTTCTTTCTTTTTTCAAAAATTTAACCAAGCTAGAATCATTGTTCCTATGGGAAAATCAGCTCTCTGGTCCTATCCCGTTTGAGATTGGAAATCTCAAAAAGATTACCGATCTCGACTTCTCACAAAACCTATTAACAAGTTCAATTCCTATTTCTATAGGAAACATGACCAGATTAAAGATCTTTTATCTTTACAGTAATCAATTATCTGGTTTTATTCCTCTTGAGATTGAAAATCTAATTGAACTTATTGATCTCGATCTCTCAGGAAACCTTTTGACCGGTCTTATCCCTTTTTCTATGGGAAACACGACCCAATTAGAATTCTTATCACTAGAAATGAACCAGCTCTCTGGCTCATTCCCTCCATCGGTTGGTAAGTTAAGCAAACTCAGAGAACTACGTGTATTCGATAATCAGTTGTCTGGACCTTTGCCTATGGAGATCAACAACTTTACGGGACTGACATACCTGGAGCTGTCAAATAATAACTTCGTCGGTTATATACCCCCAAATATATGCAAAGGTGGAGCCCTAAAGTACCTCACTCTTGAAATGAACAACTTCCAAGGTCCCATTCCTTCGACCTTGAAGAATTGTACCGGATTAGTGAGGGTTCGCCTTGAGCATAACCAGTTCACCGGAGATGTATCTCATTATCTCGGAGTGTATCCCCATCTTTATTACATGGATTTGAGCTACAATCGACTCTCCGGTACACTCTCACCAGACTGGGCAAAATGGCACAATCTGACGCTCTTCAGAATCTCAAATAACAACATCACCGGAGTCATACCCACCGAGTTTGGGCGGTTGACGAAACTGGGAGAGCTGGACCTCTCTTCCAACGACCTGCAAGGAGAGATCCCAAAGAGCTTCGGCAGCTTAACCCTTCTCTACAATCTGAGCTTGGGCAACAACCAACTCGTCGGCCAGGTGCCTCCGGAGTTTGGAATGCTGTCCAATCTTGAACTGCTTGATCTCTCATCCAACAACTTGGCAGGAAGAATCCCAGATCAATTAGGCAACTGCATGAAACTCCGATCGTTGAAGCTTAACAACAACAGCTTCAGTGGAACCATTCCTTTGGCCATTGGTAATCTGGCGGTCCTTCAAGACACCTTTGACGTCAGCCACAACTCACTGACAGGGGAGATTCCATCCCAACTCAGCGAATTGGTGATGCTGCAAAGCCTGAATCTATCGCATAATTCCTTGTCGGGTCATCTTCCACCTTCGCTGACATATATGACGAGCTTGTCTACCGTGGATGTATCCTACAATGAACTGGACGGCCCTGTTCCCGATAGCCCAGCTTTCCGAAGAGCCCCAGCGGAGTGGTTTGCACATAACATTGATCTGTGTGGAGTTGTTCGAGGATTGGCTCCGTGTGTTACACTCGGTACTCCAACAAAAGATGACCGAAGCAAGCGCCACAAAGTGGTTGTAATAGCCATCATTGCTTTCGTCGTCTTCTTCCTTCTCTTGTTTATACTCATTGGAGCTGCTTTACGATTCCACAAGAGAAAGAAGCCGCCAGTACTAGTCGATGATAATCACATCAAAGAAGGTGCATTCTCTATATTGAATTCTGATGGAAGAGATGTATACAAGGACATCATCGAAGCCACCGAGGATTTCGATGGCAAATACTGTATCGGAAGTGGTGCATATGGCAGAGTCTACAGAGCAGAGTTAGCAAGTGGGGAGCTGCTAGCGGTGAAGAAGATTCACCTACCAGACACTGAAGGTACATTCGACGAGCAACCCTTTCAAAATGAGATACAAACTCTTACTCAAATTCGACATCGCAATATCGTCAAGCTTTACGGGTTCTGCTCCTCTCCTCGACACAAATTTCTGGTGTACGAGTACATGGAGAGAGGAAGTCTGGGATCTGTCCTCAGAAGCGAAACTGCAGCTGAATTGGACTGGGGGGCGAGAGTGAGCATCGTGAAAGATGTTGCTCGTGCTCTGTTCTACCTGCATCACGATTGTGTTCCGCCTATCGTTCATCGAGATATTACCAGCAACAACATCCTACTTGATTCCGAATTCAAGGCTCGTGTTTCCGACTTTGGAATTGCTCGACTACTGCCGCCGGATTCATCAAATTGGACCATGCTTGCAGGCACACGTGGTTATCTAGCTCCAGGTAAGTTTCTCTCTCTCAGATCTGGTAGTTTGTGCAAATTAAGACTACCTGCAATTGAGAACATCTTCAAATTAGATCTTGGAGGTGATCTCTATGGATTGGCGGTTTGATCATTGGCTCTTGTTGTCTGCAGAGCTTGCATATACAATGAGAGTGACCACTCAATGCGACGTGTACAGTTTCGGAGTGGTGACGCTGGAGTTGCTGATAGGAGAGTATGGAGAAGTACTCATTTCCATTCTGTCGTCTTCACCGATCAACGATAGCTTTGTGAAAGATGTATTAGACCGACGTCTACCCGTTCCTGAGGGTCAAGTTGTAGATGAAGTAGTTGCGGTTTTGAGCTTGGCTCTTCGTAGCGTGGACAGCCACCCTGAATCACGCCCGACAATGAAACTGGTCTCCGACAAGTTATGCGTGGTCAGAACACGCCCACCAAGCCTTCGATCTACTGATACATTGAAGTTTTCCGACTTGATGAGCGTGGAGATATGATCTGTATGCACTCCTCTGTGCCCCGATGCTTCTTTTGGTAAGGATCGGTAGACTTTGTTTCCGTGTGGCTTGCTTTATTAGTGGTTTCATTCTGCAGCGTGTTTAATAAAAGCATCGGATGGTAATCGATCTCTTTTCTAAGATTATTTTCGACTGGGTTGGTAATCATTGCCTTGTTATGTAAATCTTGGACGCTTGAAAAGTTTGATTTTCTTGTACTATATGTTTCTTGAGAATTTGTGAAGGTAATTAAATGAAGGCTGAGGGATGATTGGTTTCCGATGTGCACCTGCCCACCATGACTGCACGCTACGGAGGCATGACAGAGGGCCGACCGATGAGTAGGAATTCATTCGCAGTAACCGGCAGATTTGTATGTGTTGTGTGCTTTCGTGATTTCGTTACGTAATCAATAGCTCATGCATCCATTAAATATTATCAAATGAAATCTCCTACACCATTTCCACGAATCAGAGCAATGAGCTTCCTATTCTCACGGCTTAGCATATGGGATTGCTACGCTGCTTAGAGTAATATTTAAAGCAATAGGAGGGAGGAATAGCGTTCGTACGATGCAATGCAATGCAATGCAATGGTCGTCCGATTCAGTGGCTTTGGAGCCGTGACGCTTGAGGTGCTACTGGGGAGAGACATCCAGGTGATCTCATCTCTAGGTTTCGTGATGAAGGTAGCGCGATGATAGAGATGCTCCACCCACGTCTTCCACTTCCTCCACCTGAAGTTTCAGGCGCAGTCTCTACAGTGGTCAACATTTCACTCCGGTGTGTCGTCCAACGATGCAGCATGTATCCAGTGAGTTGTGTGCCATCAAGTAATTGGCTGCGAATGTTCGTCCATAGCTAATATAGCAACGTGTATATACAACCACAAAGAACTGGAAGCAGAGCAACTCAATGCTCTGCTCATCTATCACAACGTTGGATTCACCAAACACCGATCTCTCCGCATGTTTTCTTTTGTTCTTTTGTAAATAGAGACTCAACTCGAAGAATTTGAATATATGAAGGGACATTACAACAGCGTGCGAACATGGCATAGGATTCACCACTTAATGTCTACTATACCAACCGTTGAATGTAAGGTGATGGCGCTCTCCCGTTGACTTTCTCTGATTGTAGAGTTTACTTAGATTGATTATGACTTGGAATGCTCAACTGCTTGTTCAAGCACCCCAATGAAACTAAGAAACATTTGTATTCTGGTCCAAAGCCACCTTGCAATTATGGCATTTTCACTGTCTAAAGGTTCTATCTTTACCATTATGATGCTTCTGCTGCTCTCGCTCTCTTGTTCTTGTTACGGCTTCACTCGGATGCCAAGGGAAGGCGCTGCTCCACTGGAAGTCCGCTCTCTGGAGTCGCCAGTTCCTGGGATCCTGGAAGCTCAATTCTAGTCCTTGCAATTGGACTGAAGTTACGTGCAACGGCGTCACACGGAAAGGAAGCCCAGTGATCACCGAGAAATACTTGCTGAGCATGGGCTTGGCAGGGCCTTTTGATGCCCTTGACTTCTCGGCATTGGGATCACTCCTCCATCTTAATCTTTCCTACAACCAGCTCGACGGAGCCTTTCCTCCTGTAATCTCGACTTCTTTCCAGGCTCATATCTCTTGATCTCACTGGCAATCAATTCACAGGCAAAATCCCCACCGAGATTGGCTCCATGAAGATGCTCCATGCTGTACCTCCATCCTTGAGCAACCTCACTACCTTCGTGTACTTACAGTTGGAAGATAATAAGCTTGCGGATGCCATTCCTAAAGAGTTGAGGAGACTCGACAAGTTGATGTTTCTCGACCTTGGGGACAACATGCTATCTAATTCAGTCGCTCCTAGTTCGTCGCTCTCAGCAAAAACAGCTTCCAAGGTTCCATGCCCTCGACCTTGAAGAACTGCACGAGATTAGTTAAGGTTCCGTGTTGACCATAACCAGTTGACATGGATTTGAGCTTCAATCTCTTCTCCGGAACAATCTCACCGGACTGGGGGAAATGGGACAACCTGACATGTCTCAAGATCTCAAACAGCAACATCACCGGAGCCATACCACCCCAATTTGGGCAGTTGACTGAGCTGCAAGATCTGGACCTATCTTCCAACTATCTACAAGGAGAGATCCCATAGAGCTTGGGCAGCCTAACTCATCTCTACGACCTGAGCTTGGGCAACAATCAACTCGTCAGCCCGGTGCCTGTAGGGTTCGAAATGTACTATCCAATCTCGAACTGCTTTATCTGTCTTCCAACAACTAGACAACAAGAATCCCGTATCAATTAGGCAACTACATGAAACTCCAATCGTTGAAACTCAACAACAACAATTTCAGCGGAACAATTCCCTTTGAACTGGGCAATCTGGTGGACCTTCAGGACACTTTCGACAACAGCCAGAACTCGCTAACAGGGGAGATATCCCATCTCAATTTGGCAAATTGGTTATGCTGCAAAGTCTGAATCTATCGCATAACGATTTGTCTGGCCATCTTCCTTCTTCTATAGGTGATATGATTCAGCTTATCGATCATTGATGTATCATACAATGAACTGGAGGGACCTGTCCCTGATTCCCCAGTTTTCACACGCTACAGTAGAGTGGTTTACCCACAACAGAGATGGCTTGTGTGGGGTCGTTAAAAGGTTTGCCGCCATGTGTTCCCTCGACTGCAAGAAGAGGCGACACTGGCAAGCACCAGATAGTAATCATCGATCTTCTATTGGATTTCTTGTCACCTTATTCCTGTTGCTTAAGTTCCTTGGAGTTACTTTGGAATTGCAACAGAGGAAGGAACACATAGAACCTGCTGAAATCAAGCATATCAATGTAAGTCCATTCTGTCAATTAAATATCCATGGAAAACACACGTATGAGGACATCGTCCGAGCCACAGAAGATCTTAGTGACAATTACTGCATCGGAAGTGGCGCATATAGCAGCGTTTACAGAGCAGAATTAGCAAGCTGGGAGGTCGTAGCGGTGAAGAGAAATCACTCAGCAGAAGCTGACAGAGCAATCGACGTGAAATCCTTTCAAAACGAGGTAGAAACTCTCACTCGAATTCGACATCGCAACATCGTCAAGCTTTATGGGTTCTGCTGCTCTCCTCGACACAAGTTTCTGTTGTATGCGTACGTGGAGAGAAGGTGCTTGAGATCTGTTCTCTAAGCCGAAGCTGCAGCGGAATTGGACTGGGTGAAGAGACTGGACATCGTGAAACATGTCGCTCGTGCTCTGTCCTACATGGATCACGATTGTGCTCCCCCCATCGTTCATTCATCGAGATATAACCAGCAACAATATCCTGCTTGATTCAGATTCCAAGGCTTACGTTTCAGACTTTGGCATCGCAAGACTCCTGAAGCCCGATTCATCAAACTGGACCGTGCTGTTAATAGATAAGATTTCCTCAACCGCACGAGGAAATCTCGGTAGACGGTTGAGGAAAATCCTCTCTTCCTCCTCTCTTCCTATGTATAAATAAGGCTTTGTCAAGCTGCATTGATCAATCCATTATTCTTTTCAATTCATTTCAACATGGTATCAGAGCTATAGAGCAAATTCTCTTCTTGCTGTCCGGCGACAGAAATCATTTTGCCATTGCAACTGCGGCTCCGGAAGTCCTCCTTTCTCTCGCTGCCGACGAGCGTGGACTCCGCCCCTTGCTTCCTCTGCTTCCTCGGCTCCGGAAGTCCTCCTTTCTCTCGCTGCCGACGAGCGTGGACTCCGCCCCTTGCTTCCTCTGCTTCCTCGGCTCCGGAAGTCCTCCTTTCTCTCGCTGCCGACGAGCGTGGACTCCGCCCCTTGCTTCCTCTGCTTCCATGGGCTGTTCCTTCTCCCACCGATCGCTACCTCAAAGATCGACAGTGGAGTGCTCCAATAGGTGATCGCTAGCCCTGTTCTTTGCTCCTTCGGCGGCCCCGGCGGAGTTCCTGTCCTCCAGGTTTCAGACAACCGGAGGCCCCTTTCTCCCCCCCCGGAGCCCCTACGATCTGTTTTCTGCTTCCCCGAGCGACCGTTGCCTCCTTTCGGCTGTTGCACAACAGCAGGTCGAGCGCCTGCGACCTGTTTTTTCTCCGGCAGGACATCCTCTCGATCCGGGCCCTGACCACCAGCTCGTGCGGATCTGCATCCGCCGCATCTGCGAGATCGCCGCCCAGCGGCCGCAGCAAGCTCTCGGCGGCGTCGTCCACCACCGCTGCCAGCCCCTTTCTCGGCAGAGGCAGAGCACTCTCTGCACCAGCCCTACCTTCGTGCGGATCTGCATCCGCCGCATCTGCGAGATCGCCGCCCAGCGGCCGCAGCAAGCTCTCGGCGGCGTCGTCCATCACCGCTGCCAGCCCCTTTCTCGGCAGAGGCAGAGCACTCTCTGCGCCGACGTTGGAATCAAGGAGTGGCGGTGGGCTGGGAACAGAGGCAAGGGAATCCTTTCCCATTTTTCCCCAGAGAGAGCTCGCAACACTCTCTCGCGCCGACCAACAGGTGGGAAGTGAGACGAGGCGCGGCCACCACCTCTGCCAGCTTCTTTCTCGACGGAGGCGCTTCTTCAAACCACCGCAACGAGCGTGCAGTGTGACGCAAACAGACAGCGCCACTGATCTCCTCTGTCGCCAAACTCCATCGAACGGTGCGATCTGCACTGGTTGAGTCTTCGACGCCCATTCTGCATAAAGCAAATCGGGCGGGGTGACAGTGGTTTCCTTCTCCTTACGACCCATCGAAGCCGACGCCATCGTATCATCAAATGACTTCATCATCTACTTCCTATACTCCAGTCATTGTTCCTGCAGGGAACAATAGCGCTCAATCTCAAGCCTCATCACTATCAATGTTGCGGCACTCATTCCTTTCAAGTTATCCAAAAGCGGAAATTATGCATCTTGGCGTGCTCAATTTTCTAATCTTCTATTTGGATATGACCTTATAGGTTACATCGACGACTCTCTCCATTGTCGCTGCAGTGCTCAACGACCAGGAGGATCTAGTCCCATACCAAATCCGACTCACCTGGCGTGGTTACGTCAAGATCGTCTCATCCTCAAGCCAAGTCATTTGGGTCCGTCGCCCCACTAATATCTTCATATATGAATCGCTAGAAGCATGGTCCAAGTTGCAAACAACATTGGCAAATCGCTCGCGTACTCGCATGCTCGGACTCTTATCGATCGATGAAAGTGAAACAAGAGGGAAGTACTATGCTTTGATTACTTACAAAATATCAAAGTGATCATCGATGACTTAACTTTGATAGGTCATTCCTCGATGAAGAAGAAGTCCTCGTTCATACCCTTAATGGCTTAGGGGCGAATACAAAGAATTGGCGGTATGATTCGAGCACGTGATTCTCAATATCATTTGAAGAACTCTATGACAAGTTGACCGACTACGAGACATATTTGAAGCGACGACGTGTTACGTTTGCCCGGACCAACTATCACACTCAAGTCGGTCATAAATCCAAGAGAAAGAGTAACCAATACAATAAGCGCGCCAATCAAGGTCGACAAAGTGCCTCGACCTTATGGGTTCCACACCAAATCCCTCTCATCCACATTATCAAGGTGATATCCCTATAATCATCAAGCACTTGCGCCCCGACCTCGGCGGCCATCGTCGAATCATCATCGGTTGTGTGATAAGATCGGGCACTCGGCGAAAGTCTGTCGCTCTCGACCTCGACTTCCTGCTCCAACACGGTGGCCTCAAGCCAATCTCACAACTACTCCGGATGACTAGTCAACCCAATGGATTATGGACTCGGTGCATCACATCACATCACCTCCAGGACCGAACTTGCATCACAATAACTATGGCGGCGATGAAGATGTCATCATCGGTGATGGTAAAGGACTCCCTATCACTCATTTGGTTCCACAACACTTAATTCACTCACCACAACATTCACACTTGATGATGTTTTGTGTGCACCCCACATCAAAAGAAACCTTATTTACTGTCTCTCGATTCTGCAAGCAAAATAATACCTCCATTGAATTTTTTCGACTCCTTTCTTATCAAGGATTTGAGCACGGGGCATCCTTAGTCCAAGGCCGAACAAAGACAACATTTATGAGTGGCCATCCGCGAAAACAAACCACCCCACTGTTCACTCCTCGATTCTTCGCTCCAGTTGATGTGTGGCATCGACGTCTTGGTCATCCTCATCTCTTATTCAAAGAAAAGTTACTTTTCATTATTCACTTCCTACCTCTACTAGCAACATTTTAACTTATTGTGATGCTTGTCGTAGCAATAAAAGTCATAGACTACCTTTTGGTACATCTTCTATATCTTGTTCTAAACCTTTTGAAATTATTTATATCTTTGATGTTTGGGGTCCTGCCCCAACCCTTTCCTTTGACAAGTTTCGTTTTTATGTTATTTTTGTTGACTATTTCACTAAGTACACATGGTTATATCCCCTCCGTCATAAATCTGAAGTTTCAATTTGTCTTTACCAACTTTAGAAAGTTAGTCGAGAATTTCTTTCGGATCTTCCATTAAAGCAGTTTACTCGATGGCGGAGGTGAATATCAAGCCCTCGATCTGTCTTGCGACTTGTGGTATACAACACCTCAAGTCACCTCCTCATACTCCCCAATTGGTTGGTTCTGGCTGAAATGCAAACATCAACATATAGTTGGCGGGCTCACACTTCTACATCGAGGCCTCGTTGCCATCACTTTTTGGGATGCCTTTCAAACCATTGTCTATCTCATTAATCGTTTGCTCACTCCGGTCTTACAATACAAGTCACCATTTGAGAAACTATTCCACAAGCCTCCAAACTTTCACAAACTCAAAGTCTTTGGTTGTCTATGTTATCCGTGGCTACGTCCTTATGCCTCACATAAGCTTACACCGCGATCTAAGCCCTGTATTTTTATTGGATACTCTCTTGAATATAATGCTTTTCGTTGCTATGAGCCACACACCCAAAAAGTCTTTCTGTCACGTCATGTTATTTTTGTGGAGTCTTCTTTTCCTTTTCAAAATCATGAGTACTCTACCATGCAAGCTACTCCGACAAACACACATCACTGGAGCATCTCCTCAACCCCGTCACATGAACCTCCCACAACACCATCCAATCCTAACCCTCCTGGTCAGTACACTCCTCCTGTTCAACACCTCCTACCTATCCCTCCAATCCCCTCTTCACCAATACCCTCAGCCACATCATCAGGTGTTGTTGAAGTACAATGAGACTAGTCCACTTGATCTCAATGCCTCACCACCGACTATGCCAACAACTCAACCTACCACTACTTCAGAGCTCCTAGTCATCATATGATAACACGCTCCAAAAGTGGTATTGTTAAACCACGTCAAGTTCTTGATCTACATGCCACAACAAACTCTTCCCTTGAAGTCGTGAACCCACCACAATTAATCAGCGCAAAAATCTCACACCTCTGGCGTAAAGCAATGTGTGAAGAATATGATGCTCTTCTTCATAACTCTACATGGACCTTAGTTCCCTCTTCTCACACACAAAACATCATCGGGTGTAAATGGGTCTTTCGAATTAAGCGGAACCCAGATGGATCTATTGCTAGATATAAAGCACGTCTAGTTGCCAAAGGGTTTCATCAACGACCTGGTGTTGACTTCACAGAGACATTCAGCCCAGTTGTCAAACCAACAACAATACGGCTTATCTTGAGCTTGGCTATCTCAAAAGGTGGCATATCGACAATTGGATGTTAACAATGCCTTTACAGGGACTCTATCTCGAAGATGTCTTCATGCAGCAACCCCCTGGCTTTGTTCATCCACAATATCCAAGGCATGTCTGCAAACTAAAAAAGGCTATTTATGGACTTCGTCAAGCTCCAAGAGCCTGGTATAATGAACTTGGCACATTTTTAACATCAATGGGTTTTCAATTCCAAATCGATACCTCGTTATTCCTACGACAACATCATGAAAACACTATATATCTTTTGGTGTATGTAGATGATATTGTTGTCACAGAAATAATCTTTTGGAAATCCGGACATTCTTAAAGCAACTAGCCATTCGGTTCTCTCTCAAAGATCTAGGTACCTTGAGCTACTTTCAGGAGTGGAAGCTACATTCACCTCTTCAGGTCTTTTTCTATCACAGAGAAAGTATATTCAAGATTTATTATCAAAGACAAATATGCAGGATGCTAAAGAGGTTGCCACTCCCTCTCTACTAGTGAATCACTAAAACTTTGTGATGGAAGTCCCGCTACGGACTCTACTCAATACCGGCAAGTACTTGGCTCCCTACAATACTTGGCTCTCACACGCCCGTCAGACGTTTCATTTGCAAATAATAAATTGTCACAATTCATGCATCGACCATCTACAATACATTGGTCTCTGCGGTCAAACGAATTTTGCGATATCTTAAGGGGACTCTAAATCATGGCCTCTTTTTCCGCAAACACACCTCGCTTCAACTTCATGCCTTTTTGCGATCTTGATTAGGCGAAATTATGATGATAGAACATCCACCCGTGGGCATATTATATTTCTTGGAGCTAATCCAATCGGTTGAGTTCTAAGAAACAAAAGACGATTGCCCGATCCACAATCAACCGAATACCGTGCCATTGCCATGGCTACTCTTTGAAATAAATTGGATCACAAATGCTCAAGGAACTCAACGTCAACTCTACTGCCCTCCTACAATATATCTGCGATAATATGGAGCTACCTATTTATGTGCCAATCCGAAGATTTCACTCACGCATGAAGCATATTGCCATTGACTTCCACATTTGCGAGATCAAGTTATCAAACATCAACTACGTGTTTCTCACGTACATACAGCTGATCAACTAGCAGACTCACTTACGAAGTCTCTCGCTCGTAAATTATTTTCATTACATCGGTCCAAGATCAGTGTCCTTGACAGGAGCTTGATCTTGCGGGGGCATGTTAATAGATAAGATTTCCTCAACCGCACGAGGAAATCTCGGTAGACGGTTGAGGAAAATCCTCTCTTCCTCCTCTCTTCCTATGTATAAATAAGGCTTTGTCAAGCTGCATTGATCAATCTATTTATTCTTTTCAATTCATTTCAACACGTGCTTGCCGGCACACATGGTTACTTAGCCCCGGGCAAGTTTCTTGAATTGTCTTGAAAAGGAAACACCTAGTGATCCCTTCTTCGATCTTAGATTCTTGATGTCTTTGATCATCTTCCACTTTCTGTCTGCAGAGTTTGCATACACAATGAGGGCGACGACCAAATGCGATGTGTACAGTTTATGGGTGGTCGCACCGGAGCTGCTTGTGGGAACATATCCCAGAGATGTTATTTCTACTTCATCCTCTTCCTCGAGCAAAAGCGCATTGGTGAAGCATGTGTTGGATCGACATCTGCCGTTTCCTACAGCTCAAGTTGCAGATGAAGTAGTTGCAGTGTTGAGCTTGGCACTTCGTTGTGCGGACGACAGCCCAAAGCGCCGCCCAACCACGAGGCAGGTCTCTCCAGACTTGTCAGCTCTGAAGATACAACCACGCCTCCCTTCTCTCGATTCGTTGACGTTCTATGGCTTGATCAATGTTGATATCTGACATTTACGTAATTTATGCATCAAAATATTTTTACTTTATGTCTAGTTTATTAGATTCTTGAAATAGTTAAAGATATTTATTATATGACCTCATCCAGATCCATAAGCTGAGGGTTTTCTTGTTTGAAGTAAGCTTATTCCCCAAGTAATTGGACTCCTTACATGTCTCCAACAATACTTGTAAACTCTAATGATCTCTTACTTACAAGTAATTTTTTTTTCATTTTATGCCTCCTACCATATAACTATAAACTATTAACATGAATAATACATTATGACAAAACATAACAATCAATTTATGATATATATACAGTTATAATCAAATTAATGAAACTAATTAATTTTGGAGAAAGACTATCATCTTCTTGTCATGTCGTATCTTGTTTTTTTCAGACAATAGCATAATCTGCAAAATAACTATATGAATCGATAATCGATGTAATAAGCAATAAATCACTTTCTTCTACATCAATCGATCATATCAATTTTCTAACTGATCTAATATTTTCTTGAGTATGTTCAGATGCTCTATCAATTTTCCGTCATTCTTCATCCTCATTATCTTGTATATCTTTCACTTCAAATATAATTTATTAATTAAATTTTAGCTAGATAAGCTTATGTCTAATACTTGGAACGGTGACATCATTAATAATATTATCAACGAATGAAAAGATAAATAAGACATTTATAGAAAGACAAAATGGTCATCTCCTTTTTTTTCACATAACATGTTTAAATTATGCATAAGATAAAACCTAGTTGCGTATATCACACTAACTCAAAAGGACCGTATCACTACATATAGAATATATGCTCCATAAAGGACTCTAAAGATACTTGACAATCCTAATCCTTATTATCCTATCAATAAAATAAAAATGTCTAAGGTGCACAAGAAGGTGTTTGATGATGTTATTCAACATTCAATAAATTGATTGGATCAATAATTCCATATTCTGATCAGAGACTTAGTTGATGTCGACTCATTTATCTCTTTTGGAAGAAGAAATTGTTGAAGCCTGCCGAGAAGAGATGACGGAACGATGGTGATCGAGACCTAATTAATTAATTAATGTGTCGTGTAGTATTTCTGCACCTCTCTCTATCTCTTTTGATGTTTCAAAACCTTGGGAGCATCCAACATATGTATGTGTATACTAATGAGCTGTAAACGATGCTAACATAGTGGGGCACTCTTAAAAGGAGATATTTTTTTTTGTTGGTCTTCATCTTACATTGTGAATTCCTCGATCTCTGTGTTTCATGTAGAATAATCCTCTCTCTATATATATCCTTCTTTTAAGTAGATCTTTTGATATGTTAATTTGGGAATTAGGTTTAACTTCAAAATTGAATTAGATCACGGATGGATCCGTCGAGTTGAACTAATATATCTATGGATTGAGGTGTTGATAGAAATTATTTTATTAGGAGAAAGAGAAATATATTTAAGATATTAGAAGAAAATAGGAGCATCAAAAGAAAAAATTTAAAAATAGAATATTATCCGAAAAATCCAAAAAAAAATCAAAAACTTTCTGGTGATACTACTCGAATCACGAGAGAGGGTACAGATGTGAAGAGATAGTATGGATCCACTGCTACAATTTAAAAATAAGAATGTTCATTAAGAATAAAAATATACGATGTGATGTTTAAAGTCTCAAGTACCAAATGATATAAAAGTAGTACAAAGATTCATGTCATAAGTTATTTCTTGACAAATTTAGTATATTTTATCCACTTACAGTAGCCATTCATATTACTTGCACCCATATCTAGCCACTTATTTTTGGACAAACTAAATATATTTGGATAATTTTTATTAAAAAAAGTCTCTTATTTTTAAAAATTATTTAATTAATATTTTTTAATTCCTCTATAACATTTTTTTTTTCTAAAAAAAAGATATTACTCTCTGAGCCTCCACCTCCCCGCACTCATCTTTCCTTTTTCTCTCCTTTTATCGTTGTCATCATTCTCATTATAATTATTTTTACTTGTAATTTTTTTTTTGCTAAAATCAATGATGAAAATGACGCTTTCCATCCTTCTCACACATTTTCTCTCTACTCGTCGTCTTCATTTTATCATTCTAATTGTCATCTTAGCGAAGAAGACAATGGATAAAGACACACAATCTCTATACCCTTTAATTTATCATCCCCTTTATCGATCACGACGAAATAGATCATGGGTGAGGACAATGATAATAATAAAAGAAGAGCGAAAAAAAGATGAAAGTGATATACGATAATTTACGAATGCTAAAAGGGTCATATCGTCTTTTAAAAAAAATGATGCTGTATGAAAGTTTAAAAAAACAAATGTTAAATGAGAATTTATCAAAATAAGAGATTTTTTTAAAAAAATTATCAAATATATTTTGTCCACTTATAATACCAAAATAAATTCTAATTTTAATTTGTTGTAGGAAATGATAGATGTCAAAAAATTATCATATATACAATAATATATAAAAGGATGGTGGGGTTGAGGTGCTGTGGTACCTATAAGTTGACTTTTGGAAGCCATAGGGACTTGAAAGCATTTTTTGGGTCCTATCATAAATAGACTTCAAACCTTTTATAGTTATGAAACGTCACATCAGCTGAGAAAGTTATTGAGAGGAAATTAGTTTTTTTACATAAAGAATTCACATTACTTTGAATTGATGAATAAATAAATAAATAAATTTGATTAGCAACTCAAGGGAAAAAAAGTTTCTTCAGTCAAACTTATAATAAAAAAGTGAACAAAATATTAGAAAAAAAGGTTGTGAAATATACCACTCAATAATGATGGTAACGATAATTATAACAACGACAAGAATCTTATGAAAGGTAACATAAATAATGGTGGAAGATTTAATTATTGATGCGGTAGCGTACACTTTTCAACTGAAAGACTTCTCCAATAAATAAAATCCTTTTGATTAACAAAAAGAAACTTCTTTTTTCTGTCTTTGATTCAGAATAAAAAAAGATCTCATAAAGTATTGTCACCAAAAAGAACGTTTGGATGGTATATAATTGAAAATTATATGAAACTATATAAACGTGACCTCTTGGTATTATTGATGAACTTTTTTTTCTCTTTCTTCTGTTATATTCGCCAAATACCTACTTGCTTTTGAGTTAAAATGCAAGCTCAATTTGCATTCAATCTCGTGCACTTACCCGTTCAATGCTAGTTTAGATTTGCAAGTTGCACGAATCACGAGGCCACGCGCAGCCACTAATTGTGATCGATTCCGTGGGCTCGTCAGGTCGTGTTGGCCTTTTCCGCGCCCCCATGCCTCGAATCACCAAAGAGATCAAATCACCCCAGCCATTCCTACCTCCCTCAGTTGGTGCACGACTCAGCGCAGGCATTGACCCCACTGACCAACGAGCATCATCTCGGTTGCGGGGCCACGGATGTTAACCAATGAAAACGACTACTCCCCTTTTTTTATGTTGAACATAGGGAGGCGCATCTCGCTCTCCAGCCATAGGATCCGGGTTTCGACCAGGATACGCCGACTCGCGGTGCTTTAGCGAACTCGATGATCTCGCTAGCGCGAGCATGCCACGTGGTTCGCGAGAGATCGGTTGATCCTGGACGCACATTCTTTGGCCACTCGGACAGCGACACGTTCAGAGATATGCTGTTCCCTGCTTAGTACCGGACACATATTTGAACCCCGCACGGTTGCCGTCCCACACTCGGAGGAGGACATCGAAGAGCGTCCTTCGCCAACTGTCCTCCGGCAGCGCTTCCTTTCCATTTTTCCCCTCTTCTGCTTCTTGGCTCTCGCTCTCCTCCTCCTCTACCGCTCTGTTTCTTTGTTCTTGAGGTCGCTGCAATCTTGCGATGACTCCCTCGTCGCGGCCTCCCGCCCCGTTCCCGGACCTCAACCTCGCCCCCTTCCCCAAGCTCGAGCCCAAACCCGAGCCGCCAGACCACCACCAGACCCACCTCGGCTCGGCCGGCCCACTCGACCCCCTCCTCCCCCCTCCCAGTCCCGACCCTGGCCCCCATCCCACCGCCGTCGACGTCGAGAGCGCCACCCTCTTCGCCGAGTACCTCCGCCTCGCTCGCCTCTTCTCCGCCGCTGCCGCCGCATCCGCCGACCACCAACACCTCTCCCTCGTCCCAGCGCCGGCTCCCACAGCCAGCTCCTCCGCCATCGTCGCCCGCAAGAAGCGCAAGCCCCGGTCGGCCGAGATGGTCCGCGCCTCCGTTTACGACGAGCTCCACGTCCGCGACGACGTCCGCCGGGCCCGCATCACGTTCAACTCCCTCCGCTCCCTCCTCCTCCGGGACGAGAAAAAAGGCGACGCCTTCGAGGCGATCTGGGGCAAGAGGTCCCGCGCCGACCTCAAGGCGGCCACCCTCATGGGTGACCGCGACCTCTGGCTCCACCGCGACAGGAGGATCATCGGCGCGATTCCCGGGATCAACATCGGTGACGTCTTCTTCTTCCGCATGGAGCTCTGCGTTCTTGGCTTGCACGGCCAGAGCCAGGCTGGCATCGACTACGTCCCGGCTGGCCGGAGTGCTACAGGCGAGCCGATCGCCACCAGCATTATTGTATCCGGTGGCTACGAGGATGACGAGGATAGTGGGCTTGTGCTTGTCTACACTGGCCATGGTGGCCGTGGATCCAACATGTTCAAACATTGCACTGATCAGAAACTGGAAGGGGGAAATCTTGCGATGGAACGGAGCATGAATTATGGAATTGAAATTCGAGTCATTCGAGGGCTGAAGTCCAATCGTAGCCCCGTCGGGAAGATTTATGTCTATGACGGCCTTTACAAGATCGTCAATTGCTGGATGGATGTAGGCAAATCAGGGTTCGGCATATATAAGTACAAGCTTTTGAGAATTGAAGGGCAGGATGAGATGGGCAGTGGGATCCTCAAGCTTGCTGAGGAATTGAAGGTGAATCCATTGAGTGCAAGGCCATCCGGTTACTTGAGCCTCGATATCTCGATGGGAAAGGAAAATTTTTCAGTTTCCATGTTTAATGACATTGACGATGATCGGGAACCACTGCTTTTTGAGTATCTCGCCCATCCAATTTTCCCCGTTGAAGCATTCCATGGGAAGGCAAATGCTGATGCAGGAAACGGGTGTGAATGCATCTCGAATTGCTCAGCTGACTGCTACTGTGCCAAGAAAAATGGTGGTGAATTTGCATATGATGAAAATGGGATTCTGTTGAGGGGAAAGCCATTGATTTATGAGTGTGGCCCCTTGTGCCGGTGTCCACCAAGTTGTCCCAATCGGGTGAGCCAGAAAGGGGTGAAGCATCAGTTGGAGGTTTTCAGGTCAAAAGAAACAGGGTGGGGAGTGAGATCACTGGATTTGATTCTGGCTGGGACATTTATTTGTGAATTTAGTGGCATCGTGCTAACTCAGCAACAAACCAAAATTTTTTCTGCAAATGGCCACTGTTTAGTGCATCCTGGCCAGTTTCCAGAAAGATGGAAGGAGTGGGGTGATGTTTCTGATATCTTATCAGAATATGTGTCACCAAACTTTCCATCCTTGCCCAGCCTGAACTTCTCTATAGATGTTTCAACATCAAGGAATGTAGCTTGTTATCTGAGCCATAGTTGTTGCCCAAATGTGTTTGTGCAATTTGTACTATTTGATCACAATAATGTCTCCTATCCTCATGTTATGATCTTTGCGATGGAGAACATACCTCCATTAAGGGAACTGAGTATTGATTATGGGATTGGAGATGAATCTGTTGGGAAACTAACAATGTAGCCATTTATTGTCACGAAGGTGATAAAGTTTGAAGTTGTAATGCTTCCTTTGAGAGCATGCCACCAATTGCCTCAAAAGTAACCAGCTGCTTACTGGTAAATTTTCTCAATAATGTGTAGCATATTGGAACTTCTTTTTCTGTATTCTTCCACTACTCTAGGGTAATTGCTTCATTGCTTAGCAAGTTGATGAATTATTATTCAAGTTTTACGATATGCACAAAAATTTTAACCTATCATGTTCTTCATGTGTATGCATAATTTAACTCTGTGTTATAAAAAATTTCAATGGCCTACATTATGTGCTATGTTAGAAAAAATTCTTTTGTCATGACACATTGATTCCATGCTTTCTTAATCTATATTTCACGTTATTGATGTTTGTTTTTAGCAGATCAAGAGGCAGGGTTTAGTACCCACAAGAGGGAGTTCTCATACTCTGCCTTAGAGTGCTCGTTTGCATTGTGCATTTCTTGAAGTCTTTGGCATATCTGACCCTGCAGCAGTTTTATGATTTTATATAGTGAATGTATTTAAAGCTGAAGTTCAATTTAATATGATTACTTTTTACTGCTAATCATCTACCTAACCATTCAAATTATCTCGAGCATGACGGAGTCTAGCTGTCATGCTCATATCAAACACATTGAGTTGAAGATGGAAAACTTAGCAAGACCTAGATAGTGTTCATTACCAAGTGCTGTCATATATATGAACAAGGAAATGCAATCTGTCCAGAGAGATACACAAAGAACACCTGAAATTTCACTTTTATTCTCTCTCATATTAATATGTTTGCCTATACTTTCTGCAAGCATATAATCTATGAATTCTTGAAGGCAATGGATGTTGTTATACTTTGTTTGAAATATATATTAAAAGTTCTGTGTCACCAGATGAGCATTCAATTACTTTTCTGCAGATACTCTAGTAAAAGCTATACTGGTGTAGAAAGCATTCATCACGTCTATGATTGCAAAGATGACATACCGAAGCATGATTAGTTATTAGTTCCAGCTAATCATCATATCTCATTGTTCATTCTAGTCACCAACTAGTACACATACAAATTGATACTTGGTTTATGAGACGGAATACCTTTTTGATTTGATCATTCAAGATATTAGCATTTGCAACTGAAGTGTAATATTTGTTAGATGACATCATGCACTCATTCGGTCCTCAATGGAATGATTTCACACACATTCCATCAAACATGGGCATCGCATTAATTATTTAGAAATATCTCATATTTAGCTTTGAAATCATTAGTTGCTGAATGTTTTCAAGTTTATGGTTATCTTTGTGCATCTCTCCTGGTAAAATGTCTGATCCAATGCTTGCAGGATAAGAAAATACCACTACGCATAAATTCTTGTGGTGACAAAATGTCCCTGAAGGTTCTGTTGTTCTCCTGAAGGAACAGGTGATGATGTTTTTATCCTTTCCACTCTGGTTCATCTTCAATAACTGCTTGGACAGCAGAAGAAATCTGCAAGCATTTTTGTAAAGCAGGAGAAGATGCACATGCATAATGCAGCAAGAAGATCAAGTTTTGGATGTATCTGTGGAAACTGGAAGACTGTAGCATGTAAACCTTGTAGTACTTAGCATTAGTTGTTTTTTTGGGGAGCATCGTGTACATGTATGTGTAGCACAATTATGTTATGTGGTAGAAAGTGCAGCATTGCCATGTTCGATTGTTCTACTTGTGCACTTGGAAAAAGCTTTCGACAGCCCAAGCGAGGCAGCATCACCAGCAGTATTTACATTCTGTGCTGGAGCAAATTAAAGGCGCAAGTCTCGAACTTATGCCTTTTGCTTGTCGATTGTTGCAGCCGAGATATTTGAAGGCTGCGGATATGTTGGCATCCAGTGGAACTATTTGGGACAGCTTTTGTGTTCCCTGTGCATTACAATATTTCATAATATTGGCACCAATCGAAAGAGCTATATGTCCGTGTCAATGGAAATCTAACGCCACAACATCCGGTGTGGCCAACTCCCGAAGTACGCCTGGAGATCATATTATGTCAGCGTTGGGATTGGCAGATTAAATTAGTTCTGTTTGGTTGGAATATAAAATTGATTAATCATTATTCATCACATCAATGTCATATAAGGTCAATATCTTTCAACCCACGTAGATAGAAGATCCAAAAGCATTATCAAGCTCTAGAGTTACTTCTTCTATAAATATTCGTAGAGATATTCTCGAAAGTTTAATGATAGCTCGGGTCGATTACGAACTCTCTCCTATAGAATATTCATAGGAGTATTCTCGAGAGTTCAAGGGGCAGTTCAGATAGATTACGAACTGCCTCTCATAAAGAAAATTCGTAAGAATATTCTCAAAGTCCAAGGACTATGAATATTCTCGAAAGTTTAAGGACAGCTTGGGTCGATTATGAACTGCCTCTCCTATAGAATATTCGTAGAAGTATTCTCAAGAGTCCAAGGGATAGCTCTGGTTGATTACATACTATCTCCCCTATAGAATATTCGTAAAAATATTCTCAAAGTCCAAGGGGCAGCTCGGGTCGATTTAGGGGATAGCTCTGGTTGATTACATATTATCTCCCCTATAGAATATTCGTACAAATATTCTCAAAGTCCAAGGGGCAGCTCAGGTCGATTATAAAATGTCTCTTCTACGGAATATTTGTAAGAATATTTTTGAAAGTTCATGAGTCTAGCTCGAGTCATTATGAACTATCTTCTATACAGAATATTCGTATGAATATTTTTATAAGTCCAGGGGGTAACTTGAGTTGGTTACGAACTGCCTTCCCCTTGAAATCTTTATAGAATATTCCTTCTCCTTAAGGTCATTATAAAAACATAACTTTAACTCTAAATTGAGGGACCTCGGTACTAACTTAAGTGTCGAAGGAACCAACTCAGAAAGGTACCCCTGACTTTGGTCTTTGTGTAGGTAACAAGTCTGGAGAGGTTGCGCTCTATTCTGGATGACTCCTCATATACGAATCAGGGCCACATTGTACTGACAAAGGCATCAATGATATTTTTTCCTAAAATTTTAGTGCTAGGAGGGCCCGATGATGTAAGAGCATCCGCAAGCCAACCCTATCCATGAACATTCGGGTGAGACTTCACCTCCGACCCACGACACTTTCACTCAAACAAGACAGCAACCACCCTTTCGCATATGGATATGTCCACCTCGTCACGAGTACCAATGCAATTCTTATGTTCATTCAATGACCCTAGACCCCCATCTCTACGAGTACTGTCAAACCATCTACTCATTCTTGTTGAGCCATTCTTGAACCTTACCTAGCAAATATAAGCATTAGTTGGTATAATATAGGCTGCTACCCCACTTATATCTTGGTCAAACTAGCGGGTGCTATCGCCTTAACCACCATCGACAGTTTGGCAACCACCGGCATCGACATCCATTAGGGTCCTCTCACTCAACAAATTGCTAACCTTTCATGGGCATCCAAGACTTATCGAGTCACCAGCCGAGAGAGAGCTCCGCTACCTTACCATAGAGTTTAGTAAGTTGCCCTACTACCGCTCCACTCTACTTGAATCTAAGATTGACTTGATCGATTCAATGGACAACTCTTTGAGGATCCAACTGTAAGAAAAACTGAAGAATATAATGTGTTTCTTAATCACTATAATAGAAACACGATGAAACTGAATGCGGAAACAAAATTGCGTACCTCCAGCCATTATTGTCGAGAAACTTCTACAGCGGTTTCTCTTGGTATTTTGGTTCTTCTCGACTCAGAACTCTCATTTTAGATGGTGTAGGAAATTCTGAAGACTTTCTTGAGAGATAGAGCCAAGGGACCAAAACTTCTCTTTATATAGATGTTCTCCCATCAAGAACATTCATTACCACCAAATTCATAACGTTAAAGAATTAATTCAAGTTTTATAACGTTTGGACCATCATTAAAAAATTTAATGATAATGAATAGAAATTTAATAATAACGGTTAATGAAAAACCGAAATAATTAAATTATAATAAATGGAGAAATGAATGATGAACTTAATGAGAACGGTTATAATTTTTAATTCAATGATAATTAATAAGAAACGGTTACATTCTCCCACTTGGTCCATACGTTTAACTTAATAACTTGAATTAATCTTATCGAACATTTTTCTTAAGAAACAAATACATGAATCATAGTGATAAGTCCTCTAAGAGCGAGTATTATCATCCATGTATCACGATGTATTTAGTTTCTTAAGAATCAATCTTAATGTGGTAATATTACTTAATGAATAAACCTTATGTTTATTCTTGGTCCAATAAAATTATATTTTCTCGAATTAATGTGCACATGAATAAGAAAATATCACAATGTATATAAGAGTTTCAATACAATTACAAAGTGGAACCAAGTCCCATTTTCTTTACATGATCCTTGAATTTCAGAGGTGGCATGCCTTTAGTCAAAGTATCAGCAATCATCAATTCAGTGCTAATGTGCTCAATGACCACTTTCTTTTCTTTTACACGTTCTCTTATGACTAAGTACTTAATATCGATGTGTTTACTTCGACTTCCACTTTTATTGTTCTTAGCCATAAAGACAGCAGCTGAATTATCACAGAAAATTCTTAATGGCCTAGAAATAGAATCCATAATTCTAAGCCCTGAAATGAAACTCTTAAGCCATACACCATGCGAAGTAGCCTCAAAACAGGAGACAAACTCAGCTTCCATGGTAGAAGTAGCAGTCAAGGTTTGTTTAACACTTCTTCAAGAAATAGCTCCACCAGCCATCATAAAAATGTATCCTGATGTTGATTTACGAGAATCAACACAACCGGCGAAGTCTGAATCTGAGTAGCCAATCACATCCAGATTGTCTGTATGTCTATACATAAGCATATAATCTTTGGTTCCTTGAAGATACCTCATTACTTTCTTTGCAGCTCTCCAGTGGTCCATACCTGGATTACTCTGATATCGACCTAGCACCCTTACAGCAAATGCAATATCAGGTCTAGTACAGACCTGGGCATACATAAGACTTCCAACGATAGAAGCATATGGGATGTTTTTCATTGATTCCCTCTCAAGGTTGTTCTTCGGGCATTGGTTCAAATTGAACCTATCACCTTTCACAATAGGAGCAACACTTGGTGAACAATCCTTCATCCGAAATCTCTCTAAAAGCTTATTGATATAGGTTTCTTGTGATAGACCTAAAATACCTCGAGGTCTATCTCTATGGATCTTAATGCCAATGACATAAGATGCTTCACCCATATCCTTCATATCAAAGTTTTTAGAAAAGAATTGTTTCACCTCATGAAGCAAACCCTTATCATTGGTTGTAAGTAAAATATCATCTACGTATAAAACAAGAAAACATATTTTACTCCCACTGACCTTCTGATATATACATTGATCCATGGGATTTTCAACAAATCCAAATGATGAAATCACTCCATGGAATTTAAAATACCATTGGCGGGAGGCTTGTTTCAAACCGTATATAGATTTCTTAAGCTTACAAACCAATTGCTCACCAACACTAGAGGAGAAACCTTCAAGTTGTATCATATAAACTTTCTCCTCTAGATCTCCATTAAGAAATGCAGTTTTCACATCCATTTGTTGTAACTCAAGGTCAAAATGAGCAACTAATGCTAAAATAATACGAAGAGAATCTTTCTTAGATCTTTGGAGAAAATGTCTCAGATAATCGATTCCTTCTTTTTGAGTAAATCCCTTTGCAACAAGTCTTGCCTTGTGTCTATAAATATTACCTAATGAATCTTTCTTGGTCTTAAAGACCCATTTGCAGCCAATAGCCTTTGCTTCATTAGGCAACTCTACAAGATCCCAGACTTCATTGCTCTTCATGGAATTTATCTCTTCAATCATAGCATTGTACCATAAATTTGACTCTTTGCAACTCATGGCTTGTGAAAATGTTTCAGGATCATTTTCACCCAATATTATAGTCGATTCTTGTAGATATACAACGTAGTCACTAGGAATTGCTGATCTTTTATTTCTAGTAGATCTTCTTAATGTTGTACCAATGTTTCCTTGAGGAACTTGTGGTTCAACTAATTGTTCAGGGGTTTGTTGTAATTCCTGAACTGGTTGATCTATTAGAATATTATCAGCAACTTGTGGAATCTCAATGATTGGTTGTTCAACACCAGTTTGTACTTAAGGAGTGTTATGAACTATAACCAATCTATCATTTGATGTGGAAAGTTGAGATTCTATATGATCATGTGCAGAAACTATGTTCCTGAACTGATCGCTCCCACTGATCATGTCATCCTCAAGAAACTTAGCATTTCTTGATTCCACAATCCTAGTCGTATGAGATGGACAATAAAACCTGTAACCTTTGGACTTTTCAGCATATGCAATAAAATATCCACTAATAGTCCTCGGGTCCAGTTTCTTCTCTTGTGGATTGTATATTCTGACCTCAGATGGACATCCCCAAATGCGCATATGTCGCAAACTCGGTTTCCAACCTTTCCATAATTCAAATGGTGTCTTTTGGACAGCCTTGGTTGGAACTCGGTTTAATATATACACAGCCGTCTTTAGTGCTTCAGTCCACAAGAATTTAGGAATATTGGAGTTGCTAAGCATACTCCGCACCATGTCTAGTAATGTTCGGTTTCTTCTTTCTGCAATACCATTCTGGTCTGGAGAACCAGGCATAGTGTATTGGGCAATAATCCCATGTTCTTGAAGAAACTTAGCAAAATGACTAGGTGCTTGTCCATTCTCAGTATATCTACCATAATATTCTTCACCTCTATCTGATCTCACAATTTTAATTTACTTACCACATTGGTTCTCAACTTCAACCTTAAAGATTTTGAAGGCATCCAATGCTTCGTTTTTGTTATGAAGCAAATAAATATACATATATCATGAGTAATCATCTATAAAGGAGATGAAGAATTTCGACCATGTAAAAGGCCCATGTCGGACAACATATATCAGTATGAATTATCTCTAATATGTCTGAACTCCTATTAGCACCTTTCTTAGACTTGTTGGTCTGTTTTCCCTTAATACAATCCACACAAGTTCTAAAATCAATAAAATCAAGAGTACTAAGTACTTCATCATTAACTAATATTTTAATTCTCTCTTTGGAGATATGTCCTAATCTCCGGTGCCATAATATAGAGGAGTCCTCATTAATATTACACCTTTTAATACCAGCGTAAATATGCATTGAACTATAAGTGTCATTATTTTGTAATAAAATACGATAAAGACCATCAGACAAAATACCATTCCCAACACAATCATATTTATATAATAAACTAAATGATATGTTTTGAAAATTAAAGGAATATCCAAATGGTACGAGTCTGGAAACAGAAATCAAGTTTCGTGAGAAACTTGGTACATAAAAGGTCCTTTCTAATTTTAAAACAAAACCACTACTTAAAGTTAAAATGCATGTTCCAATTGCCTCCACATGTGAGCCCATCTTATTGCCTGATAAGACACTTTGCTCACTTCCCACTAGCTTCCTTAGGTTTTGCATACCCTACAAAGAGTTTGCAATATGGATTGTTGATCCAGAGTCAATCCACCAGGTGTTAATATTAACATTAACCATATTAGATTCATAACATACAAACGAGGTTGGTTTACCTTTCTTTTCAAGCCATTGTTGGAATTTTAAGCATTCCTTCTTCATGTGTCCCTTCTTTTTACAGAAGAAACACTTTGCTTCTTTCTTGATATCAGCTTGGGGTGATATTTTACCTTTTCCCTGCTGATTGGCTTGATTTCTGTCAGTTTTATTCTTCTTGTGAGTGGTTGCCACCAATGCACTCTCACCCAGCTCCATCACTAGCCTTTCTTCTTCTTGAACACACATGGTCATTAATTCATTAATTGACCATTTATCTTTATGTGTATTATATGAAATCTTAAAAGGCCCATATTGATATGGAAGGGTGTTCAGAATATAGTGCACCAGGAAAGATTCTGACATATCAACCTCGAGTTTCTTAAGTTGAGCAGCGATATCCCGCATTTGCATTATATGCTCACGCACACCTTTTACGTTGGTGAGTCTAAGGGATGAGAATTTCATTATTAGGGTACTTGCTAATGCCTTTTCTGAAGTGACGAATTGCTCGTCGATAGCATGTAGCAAGTCTCGGACATTCTCATGCTGGTCAACAGAACCACGTATACCAGCAGTTATTTTAGTTTTGATAAACATCACGCTGAGCCGATTGGATCGCTCCCATCGCTCATATAGCGCGACCTCAGTTGGAGTACTAGTATTAGTGACTGTAGGTGGTTCGTTTTTCCTAATAGCATAATCAATGTCCATCCACCCTAGATGGAGGAGAATCCTTTCTTTCCAAATCTTATAGTTATCACCCCTAAGTTCAGGAATGTCACATCGAATATCAGAGAAATTGATATTTTGAGAAACTGCATAAAATCCAAAATGCTTATGTCAAAAATTTGAGGCTTAATAGTCTAAATTGCATGCTTTACCAATGTGAAACATGCCAAAAATTTGAATCTCATGACATAAAAATTGCCTGTGGGCTAAATTTTTAATTCAAATAGATTCAATTAATCTTTATGATAAAACTATCAAATTATGTACCAATTCATAATCCCTGTGGGTAAATTATGAAAATAATCTGATATTTTATCCTGATTAATTATATAAATATAATAAAAGATCCTATGGGATAACAATTATTATATTAAATATAATCAATCATAATTTTATGTCTAATTCCTTATGTGATCCTAATTTTAACTTTATATATAATTTTAATCAATTAAGGATGCTGTGGCTATTCCCTAATTAATTAAGATTATATACATCACTAGACATTTTTCTTGAATAAAATTGGCTCATAAGCATAAATCAATATGACTAAATATTCATATAACATATGAGCAATTTTAACTATAATGAATGTATTATTTCATTAAAATTATTGAAAATCTTATGTCTTCATGATCTTCAATATCGAATACATTAAAAGTTTCGTAAGAGAAATCAAAATCAAGGCAGAGGTTAATTTAGGCTCTGATACCAAATGTTAGAAAAACTGAAGAATATAATGTGTTTCTTAATCACTATAATAGAAACACGATGAAACTGAATGCGGAAACAAAATTGCGTACCTCCAGCCATTATTGTCGAGAAACTTCTACAGCGGTTTCTCTTGGTATTTTGGTTCTTCTCGACTCAGAACTCTCACTTTAGATGGTGTAGGAAATTCTGAAGACTTTCTTGAGAGATAGAGCCAAGGGACCAAAACTTCTCTTTATATAGATGTTCTCCCATCAAGAACATTCATTACCACCAAATTCATAACGTTAAAGAATTAATTCAAGTTTTATAACGTTTGGACCATCATTAAAAAATTTAATGATAATGAATAGAAATTTAATAATAATGGTTAATGAAAAACCGAAATAATTAAATTATAATAAATGGAGAAATGAATGATGAACTTAATGAGAACGGTTATAATTTTTAAATTCAATGATAATTAATAAGAAACGGTTACACCAACTACAATAAATATATTGGTTCTTAGAAGAGATGCATTGCAACTTTCACTAATCGAAGGGTGATGGGCAAATCGACTCCTCCTTAGGTCGGCACCATTTATTCAAGATATCCAAGAGGAGTCAATCCCCACTAACTTGTGCCTCCGGTGATTGGAAACCTTTGTTATTGATCTAGTGGAGCATGTCGCTATCGTCTAGACTCATATGTCATTATATGGGATTTCAGATGCTCTAATATGTTGCACCTTCCCAACCACCTTAAAAGATTCGATAAGAGAGTAGTACGCTCGTCTAAAGTTATTTCCTATTCGCTCCTTTACTCAACCAGCAAAGGAGTTCGAGCTCCACTTTCTTAGAAATGTGCACCCAAGGCCTGACGATACTTCTCAGACTAAGACAAGGCAAAGAGGAGACACTCTTGAACTTCGTCACCCAATTCACCAACGAGATCTGAGGCATAGATAACGTTTACCCCTCATTCATGATTCAGTCTTTTATAATGGGACTAAAGCCTTCCTGCCTCTTTTGATCATTAGCAAAAAGAACACCAATAATGATATTTGAAGTACTTCAAAGAGCTAATCAGTACATTGCCATCAATGCGATGGTCTTGAGCAAGCGTGGGGAACCTCACATGAGACTAAGTTAAGAGCGATCATAATCCGTCCCTACCCCAAGGTCACCATAGTGGAGGAGAAATGAACAACTCGACTTGCCTCACTAGAGGTCCGAACTAATCCCCTTGAACCTGACTAGAATGGAAGTTTTCTCGTAAATAAGAGAAAAAGACTTGTTGAGAGACCCCCAACCGATGAGGACTCTACTCGAGAAAGAAACAAATCCAAGTATTGTAGTTTCCACTATAATTACAATAATGATATAGAGGATTATCAAGATTTGAAGAAATAGATTGAGGAGTTTATAAGATGAGGGCACCTTGGGCGGTTCATCCGAAGACATTAGGAGCCATCACCCTGATATTATGTGTTAGTCAAGAGACAAATCAATATCATTATCGATGGTCTAGCCTCAAGAGGAAACAACACCTCCGATTGCAACAATAATGCACGAGCCATTATTAGAAAGTAGCCTAGGACTAAAGACGACCATGAAATAATTTTCAGAAAGGAAGAAATAGAGTGTCTCGATCCAAACCACATCGACGCCTTGGTGGTCTCCGTGAGAATGGTCAACGCTTATGTAAAAAGGGTCGTGATTAATGCATGTAGCTTTGTTGATATTCTATACTTCAATGCCTTTCAAAAACTTATGTTCATGACTAATGACCTTACTTCTATGGCTTCCTCACTGACTAGATTTACGGGCGACCCAATCTCCCCTCTTAGGATCATAAGTCTGAAAGTCACATTTGAGGATGAGCCATGCTCCAAAACACTTATAACCAAGTTCATGGTGGTTAACATTCCCTTGACATATAATGCCATCATAGGCCAACCTACATTGAATAGATCACAGGCAATAGTGTCGACCTACCATATGATGATGAAGTTTCCAGCTAGTACCAGCTTTACCGAATTAAAGAGCAACTCGAGGGAGTCTCGACAGTGCTACCTCACGACAGTCTTCTTGCGTAAGAAGGTTAAAATTGCCTTCCTTACAGAATCTTTATGAGATATTCTTTCTCCTCAAGATCAGTATAAAAACACACCCTTAACTCTAGATTATAGGATCTCAGTACTAACTTAAACATCGGAGGGATCAGCTTGGGAAGCTACCCTTGACCTTGGTCTTTATGTAGATAATGAGTCTAGAGAGGTCGCACTCTATTCTAGACGACTCCTCATATACGGATCAGGGCCACATTTTGCTGATGAAGGAATCAATGATATGTTTTCCTAATATTAGGTATGGCTTTGAGAGGCCATCAACATCAAAGATCTCAATTACCAAGATCTAGAAACCCAACTATAGCAAACACCTAATCACCACTTAAAACAATAAGCAATGGACGTTAATCTTTTTATTTTTTTAAATAAAATGTATTTTTATTACATTAAATAGCATACATAATCTATCACTTATACAATGATATATTTAATAATAAATTTAATTTAATACACAATAATGTACTAACCTATCACTTCTGCAGCAATCAGGATTCAGAAAACCTTAACAGGAAGGAGAAATGTGAAGGCTAAACAATGTTTCTAGTTCAACTATTTCGTCTAATATTGAGGTTGTTTACACGTACTACATGCACATAAACAATCACGTACGAAGCATATACTTCAATCTTGCACATGTAAACACGCTTGGCAAGTTAATTGTGGCAAAATTGGAACAAGCATCAAGTAAATCCTGATAATTCATCACGCAAAGCACCAAGTTAAAACCGTAGCGGCAACCAAAATGGCTGGTTAACATGGAGGACATTGTTCGCCAAAAAGAGCAAAATACCACATGAAATGAAAACCTTTCGATTTCAAGATACAACACACGACTACGGATATAAAAGAAATAATGAAATCAACCATGTCAATTGGTTAGAAGTAGCAAGTTAAAATGTATTGACATTCAGCGTAAGAAAGAATATGCCAACAAATGTTAACAAATCGAACTGGCCACTGTCACCATAGACCTCCAATATCGACTTCATAGCAAGTCTACAGCCCAAGACTTTCAATCCTTTGAGCATCATGGAGTCTTCTGTCAACTCTCAAATTTCATCCATTTAGTGTTCACTGATTCTGACCCTTTCCCTTCTTGGACTTGCTCCTCTTCTCCTGCATCTGCTTCCTTTTCACTTCGGGAGTAGTCCAACTATAGTCAGGTGGAATCACAAACGGGTCTTGTATGTCCTCCACACGGCTACTTGGTCCTGATGTGATCGAGTAATTTTGACGATGTGGTGCCTTTATCCATTGAATCCAGGAGCTTGATGATGTCTGTGTTTGGGGACTATTGTTCCCAGGGCTAGTGGGAGGTGTTGAGAACTCTTCCGATGGCTGTAATTCTTCGAACTTGGTAAAAGTAACCAGGACGCGAATAGTAGGAACAACTGGAATGGCAACCTGAAAGAATTTATTGATTGCCTTAAACGATACACAAGAGAATCATGTAACCCAGCATGTAATGATATGCTACAAAGAAAACAGAACTTCAGGAGAAGTTGCATGCCATTGCTACCATAACTGTTGCTGAATGGGTAAGTTTCACACTACAGATAGGCTACTGACAGCAATTAAAATTAAGTTTGTCTTCTTTCTCTGCACAGCAATCAAAGAAGTCTCATCACATTCTCCTGAATCATTCTTTACAAAAGTTGCATAAGCAATTACATGCCAAAATTTTACTTATCAAGAAAACATATCTTAATCCCAACTCCAAATTTTGTTAGTAATTAATTCATGGTAAAGGCAGATTAACCAGAGTAGCAGGTGCCATGAATGGCTGACATTAACATCCCAAAAATTCTAACCTGTTGGCAATAGGTTTCATTAATTATTTAGTTATTTGTAATAAGATAGTGAAAAGCATAAAAGCATATGAAACTCAAGAAATCCTGAGACAAACTCAAAATGATATCAATCTGCAAATATAGTTTGGGCATATATTATGGTTGCAAAATAACATTCTAGAATCTGATCACTTAAATTGTTCTCTCCATTCTGACAATTAATGATGCATCACAAAATGCCAGGTTTCTTGAGTGATGTGCTAGTTTCTATAAATGTAAAAGTTCCAAAGCGAGCTTGTCTATAGCTGCTACACTTTGTAGTGTTGAAAAACTGATGAATATGAAGAACCCACAAAAGGAAATGATATTTCGATGTTGTCCTTAACTATGATTTGGGATGATTAGAGGCACATCTTCAGAAAGATGGCTAGATCACAACCAACAAAAGGTCATATACTACATACCAGGTTACATATTACATCGGAAGTCCTGGAATTTGGAGTTCTTGTGATTTTGGATGACCTTAATAGAAATAAGTCCTGGAATAAACATCCAACTCTGCCTCAATATTCAGAACAAGACGTACTCGCATAAAATGTGAACAAGAACCAAATTCTTTTTGCAGGAACTAAAAAAACCTCCAACTTTAGTATGTACGAAGGACTCTCCTATAGGAAAAGCTTTTCCCCTCACAACTTCCAGCAGACTGGATCAGCCCAAAAATAACAAATGAAAACTAGAACAATTAAGCAAAGAATTGGTCGAGATATAATGATCAGGATACTTAAATGTAATTTACACTAAGAAGGTATGCTGTATCTCTTTCAGCTCCAATAATAGGATACAGGCAACCACAGCAGCAATACCACTAGAAACCTAGAACCTCAAGTTACAGCTAGATAGATCCTCATGCACCACTTAGAGCTAATGTGAGACACATTCAAGATCAAGCGGTGGTTATTATGTCCTTGCTACTGTGTCTGCTCAAGTCTCCATTGCTTTTCCTCTTTCCTTTTTGGCACCTACAATTTGTGAACACTCGACTTTCTCTACTGATGCAATACAATAAGTTCTGTTTGAGAGACTTAATCATGCAAATTGATATATTAGGACACTGACATCCTAGGCAATTTGAGCAGACTTGTCATGGTCACTATTCCAAGTGTGTACTGGATATAGATTAAGTTGCAGATGGACATACTAGACCAAGCATGTGGAAGTTGGTCTGTGGTCTGTCAGTTAATGGCTTTAGAACAAAATTTACTATGATTAGAAACAAAGGTATAAGCAGGGTTGTTTACAGAACTGATGTGATAGCATGGCAGATTACAATTTAGAAACACCATTACTGAAGATAGACTGTTACTCCCACATAAAGTAATTTACAATAAACCAGTGATGGTGTGGAAATCTAGCTCATGTGAATGAATCTGCACATAGCAAGTAACATAGATCTGAGAAGAGAGTGATTCTCACAACTATCAAAAGAGACCCACTTATAAGGGTAACATTGAAGACAAATGTAAACAGTGATTAAACAGATATGCAACAATTGCAAATAAATCATTGCAATGCTCAAGTGACATGAGCATGTGAAGCCTGTAAACATAACAATGTGATAGGAGAAATTGTAAAGTTTCTGTAATTGACTAATCTATGTTCCATACCTTTACTGGAAATGCTCCAGGAGGGAGCTTTGTCGTAAGAAGATCCCTCAGACGACGGATTGCCTTGACCTTGTTCGCTAGAATATCAAGCAGCGGCAATAGCTCTTCCGTCCGAAGTGGAAAATCAGGAGAGAGCCACAGAACAGGCCTTAAACCTTTTCTGTATTCACTCTCTTTGCTGTTCTCTTTTCGTCTGTATCCATTTTCGGGGGTTGTTGCAGGTCTTTTGGAATCCCTATCTCTTCCCCTCCTATGATCTTCCATCCTGTTGACAACCTCTACCGAATGCCTTCCAGGCATACTCTGGTTCCGAGATGGAGAATCGCCAAGGAGATCACTCACCTTCTCCTCTGCACAAAGTGAACTCCTTGGAGGCATAACCCTCTTCTGCCCATTATAATTGGCTCTCTTTCCCCAATTACCAAACCAACTTTTCCTATCTTGTCTACTCTCACCGTTACTGCTACTAGTAGCATCCTCAATCGGTATCTCCCTGGGCTCATAGCAACTACGCCGGCGAGCAACATGGACATCAGATTGGACTTGGTCGATCACGTCAGGGGATTCCATTTTGAGTGCTTTCTCCAATTGCTTCCGCTCCTCCTCCGTCAAGATGTCTTCGAACTCTTCGCTCTCAGTATCGTTGTCGTTGCAGGCCGAGAATAACTCCTCGTCCGTCATCGCTCCTGGCACTCGTCTGGACTTGACGCTCACCACCACGTTATGCATATCGTAAACCTTTGCTTTCCACGGCCCGACCATTTCCGACCTCTCCTGCCTCCTCCACGTCAACTGCGGAAGTAGCACGGCATGCGTGACGTCTATCCCCGGGCGGAAGATGTTCGTCTGGGACATCGCCTTGACTTCTTGGTGGACCTCCGCCTCGGTGGCCGGCATGCCCGCTCCGTCCAAAGCGTTCATCACCTCCTTGTCCTTGTGAGAGATCATGCACAGGGATCCGGGCGGCACCTTCCCGTCCTCCGATCCGTCCCCGAGGAAGATGATGCTCTGGTCGGAGCGCTGAATCCGGAAGCCGTCGAATCCGGCCAGCGTCATGTCGGCCCGCAGGTTCGACCCCCGCTTCCAGATCTTGTAAGTATCGGAGGGGGCGATTCTGGAGATGAAGGGGATCACGGAGCTCTCGAAGTGGAAGGTGATCTCCATGTAGAAGTCCCGCATCCGGCACATGGTGGCGACCACTCGCGGCAGCCGGCGGCACCACTTGGCCCAGGCGAGGGGCTGGTAGTGGCGGACGATGATCTTGGCGAGGTTCTCCTCGCCGGCGCAGATGGCCTCCTGGAGTGCACTCCAGCCCTGCTCGTTCTGGAGGCTCCAGTCGGCGCCCGCAGCCATGAGCATCTCGACGGCGGCGGCGTCGCCGAGGCGGACGGCGAGGTGGAGAGGGGTCTCTCGGTTGGGGACGTCGCGGCGGTCGATGACGGCGGAGATGGCGTCGGCCTTCTCCTCCTCCGCGACGGACGCTGCCTCCGTGCGGATGGCCGATGGGTCAACGAGGCGGGGCAGCGCCGCGAGCACGCGCTTGAGGCCGGCGTAGTCGCGGGCGAGCACGGCCCTGTGGGCCGGACTGTGCGCGTACTTGATCAGATCCGCCCCGGCCATTCTCTCTCTCTCTCTCTCTCTCTCTCTCTCTCTCTCTCTCTCTCTCTCTCTCTCTCTCTCTCTCTCTCTCTCTCTCTCTCTCTCTCTCCTCGTTCTTCTTCTTCTTTGCTCAAATTATTCAGCTCTCAAGAAAGCAGAAGCATCAAGAATGAGAGGAAATGACAGCAAACAAAACGTCTAATATCTCATTCTTCTTTTGTTCAGCTCAAATTTGGAAACTGCAACAGCAGCAGATGGGACAACGAGGAGGTCCGATCTGAAGAAAACAGAGCAATCCAAGTGCATGTTGTTGGGCTTTACTACAAGAAGATATTATGTAATTTGTGTGTATTTATACCTGTGAATAAAAGAGAGAGAGAGAGAGAGAGAGAGAGAGAGAGAGGGGTATAGACGCGGAATCAAAGGAAGGGATGGCGGAAAGAAGAGCACAGACGCAATCCAAAGGAAAGATGAAAAGAAAGAAAAGAGAAGAAGAAAGAGCAGGGAAGGCTCAAGAGACTCTCTCCTCCTTTCCTTTTATCTATTTGCCTCCGCAGCAAGTGACGAAACACATGTAGGAATGGATACAAAGAGTCCTTCACTCTAAGAGAGAAGAAATGTACACCGAGAGATAGAGAGAGTAGCCTTATATATAGTAATTTAATTTCCTTTTTCTTGGTGAGGTAGGGAAGTCGGAGGGAGGGAGGGAGGGAGGGAGGGAGGGACGGAGGGAAGAGCAATTATTTTTTGCTATTTTTGGCGGTGGAGGAGGGACCCACTAGGGGTAATACGACGCGTCGGTGAGATTTGGGCCGGGACTGACCCGACCAGTTCATGAATCAGGGGAAGCTTTTGGAGCGAGAGAGGCGTCGATTGGAGGGTAGAGATATGTTCATGATTGGCTTAGTGCTGTTCCTGACGTCGATCTTTGGACTTGATAACGACGACGTGGCTAATTATTTGGTCTTCCACGCGAGTCTTCCCACTGACATTAGGAGCCCCCTTCGTTACCTAATCCACCACAACATCATATAATATTATATTATATGCTTCGGGAATCTACGTGGACAGAGCTAGTAATTGTGGTAATTGATGATTTTTGCGAGGTGGTTGGCACATCCTCCATTTTGTTGATTGATCTTGAGAAATAATAAATGAAGTCATTAGGACTTGTTGCAGCTCATAATTGACAGGATCACATGAGCAGCACGAGCTATAAGTTCGTTGTGTTCCTCCAACAGTAGCACTCAATATGTTAATCAATGACCATGTGATGGGCCAACCAAAGAAGAAACAATGGGGGATTCATGGAGCTACTAATTCCAACTATAGTAGAGTCTACTCCTTTCGCTAAAGATTAGCCCCCTATTACTCCAATAGTTGAGAATTTTCTACTGAAACCTGTTCGTATAACTTATCCATCGCTAGTTCTATAAAACATATGGAAGATATTCATGTTGGGTAAGGATGTTTGGTGAAAGTTTATGATCTCTTTTATTGATAGAAAAGAACACATTAGAACATGGAGTAGCCAAGGGACCACTAGCTTTATGCACAGACCTAGGCTGGGGACCCCCCATCGATCATATGGTTGGAGGATTGCTCAAAGCGTAGGTAGGATCTTTTTGTCCTCACACGGGAGGGGGAGGTGGATGCCCACCCTGGGAAGAAAGGGATGATAAAAGTTGTCACTGTTCTTGGGAATGGTGGTGAGAGAGGACAGAGGACGGGGGTTGGATTGCTGATTAGTCCACCCTCATTTTAGGGAGTCAAAGATGCCTCTGTTCCTCCCCCATGTTTGAATGCTCTGTATGTGCAACAATGTCCGTAATCTAAGAGTTCCAACTCGTATAGTATATTCAAGAGTCGGTATTGAGGCATGAAGTGCCAAATTGTGGTTCGTCCACAGATTCAAAAGAATGCAGTGTCTCTTACTAGGATAGCTGGCTCTCTGGGACCGTGCTTGTCACATTGGGTTTAATGATTACCATCTCATTCACTATAGATGAGCTACCTTGTGTATAATTAGTTTAGTGAGTGTTGGCGTACCTCCATCTCCAAGCGATTGAAGTATCCCTGGCCACACGATACGCATTTCCTTTGCCCTTCCTGCTTGTGGTGTAAGAAGACGGCCTATCTGGGAATGAACGTTCAAATACTCTCAAAAGAGATTTGCATGGTTACATGGTTGAATAACTGAGCAACAAAGGACAGCCATCAATTCTCCTGTAAGTAGAAGACAAAGTAAATTGCAATATCCAAGCTAGATAAACCAGAAAAATAATTACTGTAACCAATAAATAATCTAAGGAAACTCAAAAGAAAAAAAACCTCCTCAATATTTTTTTTCCAAGGCTGCCTTTGGTAATGTTCACCAGGCAGAAGATTGTGAAAGAACACATTGGAAGTTCCTTATATTTGTCAAATATGGCAACATCATGTGCAGGAAAGAACAACCGCAAATGTTGGAGCTTACTATGGCTGCTGTAGTTCAAGATATAAAAATGCTAAGGAAAAATCTAAGGATATTGAATTTATCATCACCCAAACTGAGATAATCTACAACATGTCCTAATGATGTTTTTGATGTACGGTTCATGATAGGTAGTGAGGTGCCATGAAAGGAAGAATTAGCTGGTTAGTAGTCCTCAGGCGATATAAATGTCTACTTTATCTATTAGAAATCACATGTTCGGGTCATGAAACAATATGATGATGCATCTAGTTTTCTCTTTAAAAATACTTTCTAATGAAGACAGACAACATCACACAAATCTGTCCAGAAAACATCTCACTAGAACGTTAACATTTCCTCAACTTTCTTGATCCCTAGTATTTGTATGAAATTATATAGCAGCATCATGAGGAATGAATCCTGATAATTGGTAAAAGGTAAACAAAATAAGCTAAAGCTAAAACCACATGAATTATGGACACTAATCACGGAAGAAGATAGCGAAAGGTTTGCATGTCTACAACAAAGTGCAAATCCATGATGAGATTTTTATTGCATAGATCCATGGATCCATCGAGTACAGTAATGTTTATAACTTCATACTACCGGTGGCACTTTAAAGGCCCACCAGCTGAAGAAGCTGCAACAATGTAAACACCAGACATCCATGTCGTTGTTAATATCATAATCCTTAATCTGACCACAGCGAATAAGAAAAGGCAAGTCACAATTTACGTTCCAAGAAAATACATGCCATTAGTAAGTGCCTTTTCACATTGTAGGTGGAGAGAAGAGATATCAATTAAAACTGATGAAGCATTTCGTCAAATACAGTCAATCAGGGTACAATTGCGTTCATCCTTCTCCAAATTGAACTCTAACTTCAGATGTTTGATATAGATATAGTTGGCTCATTTAATCTGGAAACTCTAAAATCACAAAAGAAATGAGTTTTTTTGCAACCATCAGAAAACCTATTTGTTGGTGAGGCCTCCACAAATGATTCTGCATATTGATTTATGATGAAAGAAATGTACATATTAAACTTTCGGAAAAGTTCCAATGAAACATCATCTATAACAAATCAACATAATTTGAAAGGAAATGCCTTTGAACAATAAAAGCAGATTCCCATTTAGAGATTTAGGACTCTTGCCAAACCCTGAGCAATTAAAACCCCAGATAATTCAGGCGGCCAAAAAGAATCTCAGATTCTGCATCAGAAAACTAAATCGAGCACATCAATGGTGGAAGTCTGTCAAGTTGGGACATCACGACGTATTACCAGATCATACAGAACAATAAGAAATCTAATTTCACATCAGAAACTCGCATCTATGCAGATCAATAGCAGATTAGGTTGTAGAATTCAAGAGGTGGGGAGCAAGGCAAAGAGGAGCAAACGCTATGAGAGAACTGTGAAAGGAGAGCGCGCGTCGTCGGCCTTTACTTGCCGTGCTTCGCAAGAATCCTTCGCGGTGGTCGTCGTCTCGCCTCTCGCCGCCTCATCAGCAAAGTTTTTAATCTTTCCCGCCCATATATGTACTCTCTGAACTGCGTGGCGATTTCATCGGTTAGGTCGAGTCCGAGTTGGATTGCATAGCCCAACCCTCATCCAATGTAATTGGGTTGAGACCAAAATCTAAAATAGAGAATGCCACAAGTGATTCTTCTTATGATTGATTTATATCATAGAAAATGGAGGTAAATGTTTTGCAATACCGACACACACGCCAGACCGTCACGTGTTGAGCTCATAATCACGTGACTCTTCGATCCAAACAATGCGTCCACCAACTCCATCAGTTTACGAACGTCCCATTTCTGTGGTCGTGCCAATGTTGGCCACTTCCAGAAATAACACGTGCCACATCCACATTAGAAGAATTTTTGGGACCGAGATGGACAGGTAGCTCCCACTCAATTATGGCTGTCTCATAGCATCAGAACGAACACGTATCTCACACAATCCTCTTTCACAAAAAAAATATATGATAAACTCACCATTCAATATCCGTAAAGAATATCTCATGCAAAATAATACATTGTAATGATATGTTTGATATAGAAATGAATTCATAAGGATCATCCCATATTAGATTTGTCCCATCGATGCCGCCGCTATGCTCCAACAAATAACGTAGTTCACATCATCACTATCAGTCATCTTATGATATGAGCGACGAAGGCATCCAGATCGGTTTTGGAGCTTCCACCTTCCTCCATGGCTCGCCTCACTTCACATCCCAACTCTCTCGCCCTCCGTCTCACCTCCTCCCCTTCCTTGCTAGCCATCAGCCGCTCGATCACGTCACTTATGATAGCCGATGGCACCAGCTCCGCCCTCTTGTCCCAGTCGAGCACGTGGAACCCCACACGGAGGACGTCCGTCACCAGCACTGCGTTCCGCGGTTGGTCCGAATGCATCGGCCACGCCAGGATCGGCATCCCCGCGCTGAAGCTCTCCATGCACGAGTTCCAACCGCAGTGGCTCATAAATCCGCCCGTCGACGGGTGCGCCAGGATCTCCGGCTGCGGCGCCCAGCCCCGCACTACCTTCCCCCTTCCCTCCACCCTTGTGCAGTAATCCAATGGCAGATTCTCCTTTTCAACCGCGTCACCACCAGTATCGGCATAGATGTCCGCCCTGTCGGCGTCCCTTAACACCCAAAGAAACCGCTGACCGCTAGCCTCGAGCCCCGCCGCGAGCTCAGCCACCTGCTCGTCGGAGAAGGTTGATGTGGTGCCAAAGGACACGTAAATGACGGAGGACGGCGGCTGCTGATCCAACCACTCGATGGACGGGTGCCGAGCGCCATGGCCGCTTGCTTGGTTGAAGATGATCGGATTCAGTGGTCCGATGGCGAAGGTTTTCTTGTCCTGCCATTCCGGCTCTCGAGCCACCAGGTCGATGAACATGCCTTCGATCGCGCGGCAACTGTTGATGACGCGCCCGGAGTCGGCTACCGTCGTTTGCTGCTGGCTGAGGACAAAATCGCAGAACTCTTGCGATATGCAGTCCTCGTTGGATACATGCGGAAGCTCCAAAATCTCTACGGCAGGCTCGCGTGGTTTGCCGCGTAACTCCCAGCGGAAAAAGAAGCCAGCGATGGCTGATACGGTGTGGAAGCAGAAAGCTTCCACGTTGGTAAGGGAGGCAGCTGCACCGGCCGCAAAGGTCATCGAAGAGTCGTGGATGAGGACGACGCGGCGAGAGCGGGAAGCGAGGGAGCGTACGAGGTCTGCGAGTGGGGAGAGGAGGTGGCGGGAGGCGTCGAAGGCGGGCTGGAGGTGGCCGGGGAACTTGATGGCCCCGTCAGGTTCGGGAGCAGGGGATGAGTAGTCTGGTAATGGGAAATCGTGGAAATGGATGGGGCGGCAGGCGGTACCGCCGTTGTGGAGGCGTGACGCGCGGTCTAGCACCTGGCGGTTGTGGGTGGCGGAGCCGACGTAGTGGATGGGGAGACCACGGGCGGAGAGGAGACTGGAGAGGTGGAGGAACTGGTTGAGGTGGCCTTGGGCAGGGAGTGGCACCATCACCACGGCCACGTCTAGTGTAATCGGTTCAGCTTTTGCTTTGCTTTCAGCCATGGCGTCGAGAAGGAGGTTTGTAGGTTGGAAGCAATGGGAAATATCTCGCACGTTGTGGTGGTTGTCGACTCCCTCTCTCTCTCTCGCTCTCTCTTTGTCCCTCCTTGTGTTGAGTATATATATATATATATATATATATATATATATATATATATATATATATATATAGCAGAGAAAAGCTGGTTAGATTGGATCGAGGAGCTTATGATCTTTGGTTACTCAAAAACTTTACATGATACAAAGAATGTTGCACCACCAGTATGTGGCAGGAGTCCTGATGAGGGTCACGTAAGCCTATCAAATAATTAATAGTTACAGATCATGTTCTTGTGGGTTCTGCATTTAATTTAAACATAATATTTAATCATTTATGCATTTTGCGTTCCTCTAGACTGACTAGATTAGCTCACACGTTAACGCGTACTTGATAGGATTGACTTAATTCTTGTATTATTTTACAATGACATCATGCTAAATTATTATTTTTGTTGTAACATCGCGTGATAATTTTTTTGTTTCAATAGGATCATGTGTTCGAAGAAGATAAGGATGATCTTCTAGTAAGACGCCCTGATCCCGTCAAGCGTGATACAGAAATTTCCGACGCATACTTGGCTTTTGTGGATGGACTCGCATGAACAGAGAGGCCGATGGGACTGCTGTAGTGCGGCACGGCGTGGGTTGCATGCAGAACCAGTCGGACCTGACAGCCTGCACGTTGCATGTCGGCTGTCTTCTGCCAAAGCGCCATCGACCGACAGATATTGGGAGGGTCAACTCTAGCGGAGGGGTCCCGCACAATTACACACTGATACGGACATGCCACAGAGAGAGAGAGAGAGAGAGAGAGAGAGAGAGAGAGAGGTGTGGCACGTGATGGTAACATGCAAATTGAACAAGTCGTGCTCGGCTTGATGGATCTTGTGCTGGCGTCATAGTTGAGACCCAGCATAAGGCCTCAAACTGTCGACCAGCTCGTGATGATCTGTCCCGTCATCCGGAGAGTGAACGTATCAATTCTTAGAATAATTTGATTCTTTTATCACTCTCTCTCCCTCTCTGGTGTTATTAGTACGAAGCAAATAACCTCGATTCGTGCGAACGGCTTCTCCGTCTCCCCCAAGAAGCTTTCCCTCCTCTGCCTCCGCATGCGTGCACACGGTGATTTGCCGTCGGCAAGTCCTATGGCGAATCTCCAGGAGGGAATTTGAATTGACCACGTAGGGCAGGAAGCAGGCAGGTGAGACTGGTAGATCCGTGAAATGATGATGGAAGCTGTGTTGAAGAGAGATGCTGCTTACCGTGAGCAGGTGAGAGAGTCATGGATGTGGCAATGGCAGGAGGAGGAAGGACCAGGGATTGAAGTCATGAAATGCCCGCCCTTTCTCGTGCTGCTGCAGTGTCCTTCTCTGTCTATGCAACGTTTATGTCATGTACTGCGACGTGGAACTTAGCACCGCCTTTTTGAAGGACGCACAAGTGGTCGTCGTTGAGAAAACTGGCGTGAACCTGTCTGTCTTCGTCGAACTGGACCTTGCACAACCACTGTTCCATATCAACTCTATTCGACAGGGTCATAACGTCGTCCCATCCGACCAACAACGGTTAGGTTATAATTATCGATCAATAATATTTTTAATTATATTAAAAAAAATTTAAAAGATAAATTTGATTAAAAAAACTCTTTTAATTACTTATCTTATACCCACTACTCTAATCTATAAAATGACAAGATCCTATAAAATGACAGATACATGAATATGTAATATTATTGATGGATTATAAATATTTTTTTATCTTTCGTTTGTCCATAATTCATATCTCATAATAATCTTATGAAGGATAATAAAAAAATAGAAGACGATTCTAACTTCTTTCTTTCTTGTGCATATTCATAATACATACAAATAATCACGTGTTGCTTCGTGATATCCTATATAACCATTTGATTATCGTGTTTAGAAGGAATACATATTTTGTCTTATATCTATGATATTTAATTTCATTCCTAGAATTAAATTTTTACGTAATAGTTATATTTCTTATAATTAATTTAATATTTATGTTAATAAAATCTAAATTATCGTAAATTATTAAAGAAATTATATCTATTTATGTATTAGATTTATTTAAGATCTATTTATGCAATCAAGGAGCAACGGTGCTCTGTTACTAGAATGGATGAAAGCGAGCCATCGATGTTGGAGTTGGAGGATGCCGTGGAAAGGAGTCGTGGCGGATGAACGACAATCACTTAGGTGTCGTGGGAAGGAATTACGATGGAAAGGGGGAAGAATTGCACCTTAGCGATGTTCTCCAAGGCAATCACTACAAGCACCATAGACAGCGTGCAGGTCACGCATCGTAATGACGGTAGTGCCTCGCGTTGGTACTACAGCCATCGCTCCCAACATCAGCAGACAGTTGCTTACAATGGCAGTCACTCTGTAGCATAGCGGTAGTGCTACTCGTCGGCGAGTGCACATCCACGCCGTAGTAAGGAGGTCGGAAATGGATAGGGCTGCGTGATTTGGGCAATCGCTTGATTTTGATCCAATTGGTCAAAATCAATTTTGACCAAAAACAGTAAAGCTTGAATTTGATCAAAATCCCTAATTTTGACTCTATTTTTCTAATTCTACCCTTCGACAACTATTTAATTTTGATTGACTTCTGACCTTAGTTAATACCTTGATCAAATTTTGATTGGTTTAAATTTGATTGGATTTTGACTTCAATCATTTTTTTGCCTTTTGACGTTATCTGAATTTTGACTATTTGACTAGAATTATATTTGATCAATCAAGTTCTCAACAAATTCAATAAAAATCAAATTTTAATTTTTTTTTATTTCGATCAATTTTAATTTTGATGAACCTAATTAGGTGAATAATTGACCCAAATCTATGAGTCAAATTTGGGTGATCTAATTTTTAGCTTACCCAATTGAATATGGTTAACTGGTATAAGGATTATATGTGAAATTTAAAAAAAAAATATAAATTATGATTTTCTTTAATAATTTTTTATATGATATACTGATAAAATTTTACATGTGATAAATAAAAATTCAATTAATGTTCTTGAATATTTGTTTGATTATTCATATGCATATGTTTGAAATTATGAAATAGTATTTATTTTTTACATAAAGGTATAATTTATTTTTTTCATAATTATAATTATCATATGAGTTTTTTTAATACTGATTAATGTTTAATAATTATTATGATTATTATTTTTATTATTATTAAATTATTTTAGCATAAATTATATTAAAAAAATTTGGTGAATATTATTTGTAACTTATTTCTCTAAGTTTTATCTAATTGACAATTGTCAAAATAGCCTAGGATGATAAATTTATGGGATATGATTTATAATAAAAATTTTATCATTCATATGATATTTTAAACTATATTTTATATTATTATATTTATTTTGTAACTACCTAAGTAGCTTAAATTAATAACTTATAAAATTATATTAATAAATTATTCTTAAATGATATTAAGAAAAATAATATTCACAATAGCACATACAATTAGGAGATTTAGATAATTTTAAAAGAAAATATATTTCAAATAATTGTATGATGGGGTAGAATGATATTGTTTTAGACATTCTTATAATTTAGGGTTGTATACTCAAATGTAGTAAAACTATTGAATGAGGATGGTATCAGCTTTTCATAAATATTTTTGTATGAATACTAAATATATTAATATTTCACCCAAAAGTGAAATAGAAATAATATCAATAGTTTAACATTTACATAAAAACTCAAAGCATTAATAATATATTAGTTTCTAGATTAATTGATTCTAAATAGTTTGAGCATATATAATTTACATTAGGTGTATAAACCTTGATTAGATTAGTTGAAAATATCACAGACTTAACTATTGAAAGTTTTGTGGAACAAATAATTAAGATAAATGATCGAAAAAAATTAAAAAGCTCGATTTTATGATAATTGCTAATAATATTTAAACTTTATTATAGCATACAACTAATGCGTTGGAATATTTAACAATCAATTTAAATTTACTAATAAATCATTGGCTAGCATATTAATGAAATAGCTTATCAAAATTTAGTATGATAGTATTTGAAGAATTTAAATTTATATCCTTAAATGACTAATAAGATATCAGCTCAAGAACATTGGGCTTGAATGTGATCGAATCTATTTTCATATAATTTATTCTTAATTCTATTTTTTCATAGTTTGACTCATTTAAAAATTATTATAATAAAAATAAGGATAAATAAAACTTAAATAAGTTGATTAGTAGAAAAAATTAAGATTAAAATAGAAAACACTCATAATATTTTGGGTACTACTTAAGGAGTATATAACAATAAAATAAAGTTAAAGCGTAAATCACTTGAGTTTGTAAATATTATATAAACTCATAAAAGAAAAATCTTTATAATAAAATGTTATTTTTGTAGTAAGAAATGTCGTGTGAAGCAAAACTATAAGGTTTAATTTGAAAGGAAAAGATATCAGTCTGACATTTGTAAGTTTTTTATCAAACATTATAGAAGTCTTTTTCTGTTAGTTAGTAGATTGATTCTATAGCTTCAATATATGATACTAATAATAGTTATTCAATTTTTCATAGAAACCAAAAGATAATAAAATATTCATCATTACAAGAAATCATCTTATAGTGAAAACGATAGTAGTTGATGCTTATCATCTATACATAGAGAGAATTCATTTGATAGATCTTGAGGATATATGCTATGTACTTATGATTTTAGAAGTTTAAATTTTTAACCTAGAATTGCTATGATATTATTTATGTTGTAGTAATTATAAACTTAGTATATTTATAATTTAATAAAAGTTAAACTTTTGTATAATGAGAATTAATATGATTTAATAAAAATTTGTAATGATTATATAATCAAATATTAGAATGAAATATAATTTCATGAACTCCTTAATATTATATATATTTACATTTACATGTCACTCCATATTTCATGTTCTAGTGGAGATATATATTTTATCATATTTATAGATAGATAACGTATTAAGATATGACTCTGTATATATCTAATTCATATAAAGTCTCTAGCTGTTGATATTTTTAGGTGTACATAAATTAAATAAAAAATAATTAGATAGAAATGTTAAAATTATCAAATCCAATAGGTATGATAATTTTTTTATACTAAATATGATGAGTATCAAAGTTTTAGTTCTTTTACTATATTACTAAGATAGCAAAGTATTTATACTCAATATGTCTTACCAAATGTGCCATAACCGAATAAGATTGCTAAAAGACAAAATCATACTATTATGAGAGCTTAATCAGTTATTTTTCTATATCTGAATCAATATAAAAGAAGCTTTAAGGATGATTAAGTATATCTTGAATAGGGTTTCTAGTAAATTAATTACATAACTTCTTTTGAGTTATAGACTAATAGAAAATCTAACTTAAAATACTTACATATTTAAGATTGTTCTACGAAGATAATGGTTTTCAAATTACATGAAAAAAATCAAATTCAATGACTTTTTTTAAATATTTTATTAATTATCCAAAAAAATCAAAAGGGTATAGATTTTATTATTTTAGAGGATAATTGAATATGGTAATGTAGAATTTCTAAAAAAAGTAAATCAGTAAAAGTAAAAAATTTTAAAATTTAATCATGATATTGAAGAGATATAGATTGATACTCATTTATTATTTTTTATTCGAGAGATTATTGTTCCTCAAATCATTAAATGATTTAATAAAGACAAATAACAAAATAATACAAACTCACACATAATATTTATATCATTGTTGATAAACTTATTGAACAAATCACAATCAATAGTTTTGAAAAGATCTTAAAGGAAAAGAAGACCTATCATTTTTTTTATTATGTATATTTATAAGAATCAGATTATAATATAAGAATCAAAATGATCTTTTATTATTTTCACACGTTATTGAAAGTAATAATTATAAAAAAGTAATACATTACAATAAAAAAAGTTAAAATTAATGGGTCAGAATAATGTTTAAAAACTTGTCGAATTCCCTAATAATTATAAAAGAGATTGTTATATAAACATGACTCAAAGAACAATATCGAACGATATAACGAGCAAACTTGTGGTCAAAGATTTTACTCATATAATATGCATTAATCATAATAAAATATTTTTTAGTTTTTTAAATGAATTCATTAAGAATATTAATAACATTAGTGGCTTATTATGATTTTGAGTTACATCATATAGATGTGAAAATAAGTTTATAGAATAGGGATTTATATTTAAATAGGTTAACCAAAATGATTCATAGGGAAAATTAAAAAAAATTGGTATAAAAATTTAAGAAACTCATTTATGATCTTAAATAAGCTTCTATATAAAGTTTCTTGATATAATTATTTCTTTCAATTTTTTTTAAAATACTATTAATCAATATTTTATTTAAAGATTAGCATGAGCAAGTTTATTATATTGGTCTTATATATAGATAATACTTTACTTGCCAATAGTGATCTTGATTTATTATACTGAAGTCAAAAATTTCTTATCAAAAATTTTAATTTAAAATAATTGATATAAATAAAACATCTTATGTTATTAATATTATGATATTCAAGGATAGATATCAAGGATTATTAAGACTGTCTTAGAAAAAATATATTAATCGAGTATTTGAGAGATTTAATATAATAACTTGGAAAGAATCAAATAAAAAAATATTTTTTTATGTATGCGTAATTGAAAATCTATAATATGCTTTAACCTATGTTAAATCAGATATTAGTTTTATAGTTGAAATACTGGATAGACATTAGAGTTACCTAGGAATGAAAATATTAAAAGATTATAAAAAAATTAATAAGATACATGGAAGGAACGAAGGATTATATGCTCACATATGAAATTAAATCAACTTGAAATATTGATATTTTCATATGTTGATTCTGTAAATTATCTCAATAACAGAAAATCCACTTTAATGTTTATATTTATATCAATTGGGGGGCCAATTTATGACAAACATCATAGTAGCTTTATGTATTATATTATAAAGTACTTGATTATTGAAGAAAAGAGTTAAAAGTAATAATTAATATCAATTAAGAACTTGAGTTTCATTGTATTGATTGTTGATTTATTCACTTTACAATCTAAAGTGTTTGAAAGAATATATTCTTATGATTAGATTTATAAGCAACCCATAAGAGATTATAGTAATACATATTTAAATGAATATGATAATCAACAATCTTGTTTATATAATTGATGTTATTTATTTCTATTATCTTGTTCATATTTATGTATATACATATTATGATTGAATGTAAATAATATAATTGTCTTGACAAAACAAATTATATGGATAATTTTGGATTATATTAGGAAAGAGTAATAGTATTATAGTATATAGAAATGAAACATGACATTGATAACATACAACCGTTATGATTCATATTACTAATTAGACTTAATATAATATTATTATATTTATTAGACTTATTAGCCTATTTTTAAAATTCACTCGTGTACAAATGATTTTCAAAATTTCAGAATCCAATTGAATAAAATTATTTTTAAATAAATTTTATTATATTTATTTTGATTTTAAAGATTTTTATATCTTACCAATTAATGAGCTAAGTGAAAAAATATTAGATTATATGAGTTAGGTAATATATATTATATATTTGATTGAATCTTGATTATGATTATCTAACAATAGAAAAAAAAAATTAATTATAATAACATTTGTTAAGAAACAATCTTGATGGAAAAGATACTCGTAATTGCTTAACCTTTTGTTCTTGCTTATAAGATATTCTGATTTTTTTTAGAGATTACAAATATTCTCTCATCTCCTCTTAATCTCACCTTGCGTTACTTTACCATTGCAATATCCGAGATACCTTTTGATTATCTTATTCAAAAAAAAATATTTTTATTTTAAATCTATAATATTTAATTTTTATTTTAACATTATATTTTTTATAATAATTTTATTTTTTACAACAACATATCCCCAAAAAAATCATCGCTTCTTTCTTCGTCCTCTCCTCACCCTCAACTTAACCTGGCACTCTCCGAGAGAACAAGACGAAGAACCACTTTCGGCTTGGATTGCAATCTCCGCTGGCGGAAAGCGGAGGCAGAGACGAGGAAGAACATGCAGAGAATTCTCACCTCGATGCATTTATTCTCTGGTGGAGAACAAAGCCAAATGGAGGCATATACATCAAACTCTCATAGCTAAACCTGCAAACGGCAACTAGCTCTGACAAGTGGGTCCAAGTGCCCATCACCTTGTTGCTGTCTCATGGTTGTGAACTCACTAATTGTGCATCATTGAACACTGGGATCCAAGAAGCCACAAAACGAAACTGCAACAGTTAAAAGAGACGGTAAGCCAGAAACAAAAGTAGTCAGCATCCATGGAATCACTGTGGGTTTGGTCTAAACATTCTTGGCTTTTATGATTAATCCATATATCATCAGTAAAGAATGTGAGCACGAAACCTTGCAATGGGTAGTCTTTACAATATCGCTCTACATCAGAGGAACGAAAAAACAGCTACTATATCCTCGATCCAGTTGCCACCACGTTCTGAAGACTGCATCTACAGCAGGGTTTTGTATATTTGGTTATGGTAGAAGTCGCTTGATCACAAAAACACAGGCGCCATGACCAAGGTGATCGTCGCGAGCATCTTAATGAGAACATGTAGTGAAGGGCCAGCGGTATCTTTGAAGGGATCTCCAACTCTGCAGGTGTAGGAAACCCAGTTCAGTACTTGACTAAAAATGCATTTATTTTCCAAAATTCTAGAACATACTATTTATCATTGTTTGCTAAAATGAATATTACAGACCTGAACTATTATTTTTAACATAAGTTTCTTTCTATTTCTTGCACCTAATAAAAAATGCATTGTACGATCAGTAAAACTGCTTGAAGCACGTCTCCCAATCTAGTAACTTTGTTCCAATATTCATAACCAACTCTTCTAGAACCACCAGGCCTCTTTAAACCGTGGGAAAAGATAACCTTAACTAATGAAATATTGATCAAATCCTAAAATAATACTTGGTCCCAACTTAAAATTTCTGATTTCACATGTTCTTCAATTGTCATCTTATAATCTTGTTTGCTATTTCTGGGCTGACTTTGAGTTTAAATGAAGATACGTTTCCTAAGACTCTAAGTCCCAACCTACAGCCATTATAATCTTGGACAGTAATATAGAGTTTTGAAGTACAAATTGATAACATCTATAATAGCCATACATGCTGCAAGCAACAAATAAGAAAAAAGTCAAAAACAACTGAAAAAAGCAAAAAACAGAAACTTAAAGCTCAATAACTTACGTATCGCCAGTTACAGCCGCTTTATGGCAGTCACTGCCTTTGCCTCCAAGTGCACCAGTCTCTATATATTTCTTGGCATTATCCCATGCACCTCCAGCAGTGTTAAGAAAGAGAGCCATAAGAATACCAGACACTGTCGCAAACATAAGCATTGAAGCCACAACTTTGGCTCCAAGAAGCGGTTGACCAGTATAGTGGCCCAATAACCGGAAGAAGAATCCTGCCAACCAAATAAAACATCCTCCTCAAATCATGAACCATGGAGTTTAAACTTTCTTCTGGCCTCATAAACAATAATATGCAAAAACCAACAGAGATGCCCTACTTTTACAACACAAGACTCACCAATTACAACTGGAGATATAGTTGCCAAAGCACCAGGCTTTATCATTTCTCTCAGTGATGCAGATGCCACAATGGCAACACAACGGCCATAATCTGGTTTTTCTTGGTATTCCTGGATGTGCATGTTATATTAGTATCATTATCAAAGTATGAAAATTTACATGGCATCACAAATCAGGTAATTGGATTACTCACCATAATACCAGGCCTCTCAACAAATTGTCTACGGACTTCGTTTACAACCTCTTGTGCAGTTCTTCCAACAGCAGAGCAGGCCCAGGCACTAAATACAAATATAAGCATGGAACCTAATAAGCCTCCTATAAAAACCTCTGGAATTGCAATATCAACCTACAAATCCACCAGTGAAGATGTTCAGACAAAGATATCAGAAAAAATTATGATGCAAAATATATTTAAATGCGTGAATTTGACCAGCAATTAGTACCTCTTTAAAAGAAACATGAGCAAACGAAGCAACTTCATCCATATATGCACTGAAAAGAAGGAAGGAAGCAAGTGCAGCAGAACCAATAGCAAATCCTTTTGTAGTAGCTTTGGTAGTGTTACCTACAGCATCTAGAACATCTGTGATTTCCCGAACACTTTCAGGCTGCAAACAAAGAAGTTGACGTGTTAGAACACTCTAAATCAGGAAGCAAATGGTTTAGTGCCTTTATGTCAGCATCACCTGGCCTATCTACCAAAATTTAACGTTAACAGACAGATTGATTTTACAAAAAGCACATAAAAAGAATAGCTTTCACATATATGTCCAATCAACACATGAAATAATTTAATTATACTCATCGATGGTCCGTACCTGCAGACTCATCTCCACAATCCCACCAGCATTGTCAGCTATAGGACCAAACATATCCATGGTGAGAACATATGCGGCAGTGCTAAGCATTCCCATTGTTGCTACAGCTGTGCCAAACAAACCACCAGTTGGACTTCCAGTTTCATCTACCAGCCCTGATGTATGTCCCAGCCAAAATGCACTGATAATAGCTATGCTTATTACTAGAACAGGAAGGGCTGTTGATTCCAGTCCCAAGCTAACACCAGCAATTATATTAGTTCCATGACCTGTAGCACTAGAAAGTGCTAAAACACAAACAGGCTCATGCTTGTAATCAGTGTAATACTTTGTGATCCAAACAAAGGCATATGCTGTCATTATTCCTACCAATCCGCACAAGGCAAAATTTAGCCAAGCAGAAGGTGCCTGTTCGGTGTAAAGGAGCCATCGAGTAGACTGTGAAAGAAAACAAGTAAATAAAATGCTAATACTTCAGGATATTTCGATAGTCGAACAACCAGTACACTAAATGCTAAAAGTAGCAAACTGGATGTTCAAGTGAGTGTTCATAATACATGTTAGGTAGGCATCTGTACAGTTAAGTAGCTTACCACACCAAATGTCAAAACAGCCAAAACAATCGTGACAGAATAGCCTTTCTGAAGTATAGCCATTGGGTCTTCAATAGGAACAATTAGCCCAGGATCACGTGTACCCCTGATCGACAGTATTCCAATGGATGATACCACCAAATCAAAAGAATGCACAACAAGAGGAAATAATATAAACCCAGATGGATCTGCATAGAAAAAAGCAACTTCATTTAGCGTGAGGTTCATGTTAAGATTTGTGAGAAATGGAGTTCATAACATCATAAATCAACAGAAATCTTATTCTATGGAGGCATAACTTTTGATTTGTAACTGAAATAAGTAGGCTAATCCAGAAATAATGGCATATAGCAGGCATTACGCAAAACCATAATCCTATAATTAAGGCAAAACCTTAATCCCATTATCCAATATTGACAAAAAAAAAAAGAAAAAACCAAGCAGTAATCTAGAACCCTTGATAACTAATTTTATTCATTTTAAATTTTACAAAAATTACAATATAGAGCATCATGTATCATGTAATCTAGAACCCTCAGTATGCATTATAACATCTAATCAGAAATGCAAGAAGATTCTAAATATCATAGAGAATTTTATGATATGCAAAGCATGGATCAGAGAGAAAAACATTGCTGCATAATGACATCATGTATGTTGACAAACTAAATGTGGATTGTGGAGGCAGTTCTGTAGGGTTGCAACAAAAAATAAATATCATCCCTTGCCTTCAATTTTGCAGCGCTGAGCCATTGTTCCTCCAAGTATCATAGCACTGATTATCTCTGCTGCAATACTCTCAAATAGATCAGCACCTCGGGCAGCACAGTCCCCCACATTATCACCAACCTTTAAGTAAGTCCACCTTAGTTAAAATTTTATAGGAAATAAATGCAAAGGAAAAGGATATAATACAAGAAACAAAATCACATTGTCAACCAGTCTATGAATGTCTTAGATGTAGAAACATGTGTTCTTAACAAAATACCACATGTTTTAGGTTAAATGTATGTAGAACAGAGAAGCATCAAAATAAAATCATTATTGACAAACTGTCTCTCCAGTACGTGTTATTTTAGGACTTAATAGGCTCCTTGATCAGGAAATGTTGAATAGAAAAAAAAGGGATGGCAAGCTTAGATTGATCCCTTCTGAAAAGCAACACCTCCGAAAAACTTGCTTTGGTTTTTCAACCACCTCCCAAAACTAGTGAATGCCTACATCCTGTAAATTTTACAAACAAGCCTGTGGAATAAATTATAAACATCCATAACATACATGGCCATAGTAGTTAAAGCTCTCTGATTAAAGTATTTTGATGTCCTAAAGTTTTCTATTGACTATTGGGATTTTCAATCAATGTTTCTGACTGATTTTATGTTTCTAAAACCATATAATTCTAAAGGCAGAACAATTATAAGAAAGTCCTCAAGTAGTGCACAAGAAAACAAGACTCAGAATTTTTTATTCCAATATTATTACACCTTACCAGAGCTGTGGTATTTTTCTTTAGATGTTTATCATGTTTCTGTACGCAACAGTACTTGAATCAGAAGATGGACTAACAGTTATAATAATCACTTGGAAGAACATACTTTGAATTGAAGTTTATTCAAAACAAGGAATTCAATTTCATGTACCAGACCATACCGGTCCAGGTTTGGACAACTACGGGCCTGGTACGAGTTGATGTACTAACACACGCTATGCAAAAACATATCACAATATACAAAGGGCCAAAAAACCAAAAAAACAAATTTGGCATTCTTTTTCATTTTTCTTATTGGAAAATAAAATCAATATTGATAACAATAAACACTACATCCAAATATATATCCGATAAAGATCACAAGCAGTATCTAGCATAGATATAGACTAGATCATCAAAGGACAAAGGTTAGATCCGAATCTACAAGAAATGAGGCTTGATCAGTGTAAATCAAACCCTAAATTAGGTCTCTATGGAATAGATCTACATCAAGATTGGAAAAGAAAGCATAAACCCTAACCTACTTACATGAAATTAACTTAGAGATTAAGTTCAGATCTAACTTGATTCAAAGAGAAATCATACCAGATCTTGGGCTTGAATCTTCTTAAAGAGCAAATAGCCCTCCCTTGGATGTTCTTGAATGAATTTGTAAGAGTTTAAAGAGATTTAGGAGAGATTTAGAAGCAAATGAAAGTCTGTGAGAGAGGGTGTATGAGAGGAAGACTAAAGAAGAGGATATGGGTCTCTTTGGCTGGATTCACCACTGAATGAGCTTACCAACCAGGTCTGATAACAGGTTCCAGGGTTGTAACCCCCATACCAGACCTGAACCACCCCGTCAAGCTTGCCTCACCTCCAGATAGTTGTCCGGACTGCTAATCCATGATTCAAAGTATTAAATGTTTTGAGATTCCAATTGCAAGACTTTTATTACTTTCATATTAGTGATGATACTTGAAACTTGAAACCGCCTTTTAAATTCTTTTTTATGTGCCAATTTTGATGAATATTAACTATTCACTCGTGGTGTCACTTAATTTCATGAATTCAAATAGATAATTCACTGTCAACCTGCTCCATTAGACAAATGAATTAGACATTATGCACTGATATTTAAAATTTTCTTTTATGAAAGAAAAATAATTCTCATGATTCCAAAGTCATGGGAAAAAAGCTGCAAATAACATTTAAAAACATGGAAATCTAAAGAATGAAAAAAGAGAACTACCAACTGATGTTCAATCTAGAGATAAATAAAACAAAGGTATGATGTACAAATTTATATCATAATGCAAGCAGCAAAACAACAATTCGAGTGGAAACTGATGTTGAATCACTGAATAATTAAAATAATAAAAGAAGCACTCAGATAACGTTCAGAAAATATGTAGCCAGGCATGACAAGTATTAAGTTACTGAAAGTACCAAGTCTGCAATAACAGCAGGATTTCGTGGATCATCTTCGGGTATTCCTTGCTCCACTTTTCCAACAAGATCAGCTCCAACATCAGCTGCTTTAGTAAATATTCCACCACCCAGTTGAGCAAAAAGTGCAACAAACGAAGCACCGAAACCATATCCAACAAGAAGAAGAGGTACTGCATAAAATCATAGAACAGAAAGTCAGACTGTCATGAGCTAAATGAAATTGAATTTTTTATTGGAGCATATATTTTATTTTCCTGAATTCACCCTTGATCACTGCCTTTTTAGGCTTGTCTCGGTTCAAAAAATATGGAAGGTGTTTATTTTAGAAGTGGTAGTAGAGAAATTAGGACCTTGCCTCCTTTTTTTGCGCCACATCAGAACTAATGCAACATTTGGAAGGAAAGAAAACCCTTTACTCTGAGCCACATCAGAACTAGTACAACATTTGGAAAGAAAGAACAGGTGGCCTTCTTTTTAAAATCTAGAAGATACTAGATTGGTAGAAAGAAAAAGAATGCTAATTTACATTTCAGAAACTGTTGTTAACTCTCTTATATTCTAACCTCTGCATCTTAGCAAGTTGATGCTTTGTGTAGAGCAAATGAGTGATGAGCTGATAGATTCCATGGCAGGAAAGAATATTACTATTTTAAAGACAGGAGAAACACATATTAGTCTGACCAACAGTTACAGGGACAGTGATTAATCTACCTTTAAACTTATCCTAAATAACTAGTGACTTAAATTAAATGCTAAAACTTCTAGATATCCCTCCTTAATTACTATCTTCAAAAGACAGTAAACAAGAATAAGCAGCATTTTCCTGTACTAACAGCATCTTCTCCCTCTCTTTGCTTCTTTCCAGTATCCTTCATCTACCTAAATTAATCGTCTTCTTAACCATACAAAATATAGGACCATATTGTTTAACAATATTGTTTCATTAATTTCTATATTGCTCCCAAGTCTTATATCTTTCAATATAATAAAAGGATTTTAACTTGTAATGTCAAGGTTTCAAAAACTGGTTGTATGGTCGCTATGGGCTGGCATTTACAGGTCTTCTAGTAAACCAATACGCAGATCACCAGTTTTTGCCTGGTTTCAGTTCATACCAGGCCTTCCATCCAATATGGTTATCTTACTGAGCTTATTGTCCAATTTTAATAATTAAAACAGGGGTACTAGTCAGGAAGGTTATTGCTCAATATTCCTTTTTTTTCTTTAATTTTTGACAGCTTTTGACAATTATATGTTTTTTTTTCTTTTTCTTTCTTTCTCGCCTCACACACTATCTTTCTCTCTTCCACACATCTCTCTCTCTCTCTCTCTCTCTCTCTCTCCTCCTCCCCCATGTCTTCGTCCATGCCAACAAGCTGCCATCATCTCCTCTTCATCATGTCACTGTCACAGGCTCCTCCACATAAGGGTCACCGCTTCATCCGCCACCTTGGTGCACATCCACCAGTCCTCTTCTCCTTCTCCTCCCCTCTTTTCTCCCTCTCTCACTAGTCTGGGCAGTTCCAACTCATACGGATTATGAGTATGTCGGTCCGTATTGAAACCCTAATGTTCTAACTGCCGACCAGTATTAGCAATAAACCAATATTTTGTGCACATAATTCATCTAGTTAATACAATACCTGTCAACAACATAATTGTTAAGATCAGATAGAATGAAATATATAATAGCTCTTCCTATATTTTGGTGATTCTAGATCAAACAGAAATTTACAGAAAACTAATACAGGAAACCTTAACATTAGAGTAAAAAGCATAAATGATTTTCCATTTGACGAACTCGAATGATTTCAAACCATTAAATTGCGCTTATAAATACAAAATCAAGACATATAAAGTGGTGACATCTTCATTTTTGAACAAGGTACCTAAAAACACTTAATTTATAAAAAATAGGCAATAAAAACATGTCAAATCAAAAGCTCCCACCTGCAAATGATATTTTCAACAGAATAAACTCTGAACTACAACAAAGAAGGATGATACATGTCAACATGGCTACAAAATTATGCAAAATAGATGCAAATATAAACAGCCACAGCCTTACATGACATGCAAAGAATGCAAAGAAATAGTTTCTGACTCAAAACTCTTAACATCTAGATTGCAATAGCAACTTTCTCATGGTGCTCAAACATCGAAAATCAAACCAAACATGGTGTAAGACACTATAATTACACAATCATAGTAGTACAATATATTACAAGTACCTAAAAATCCATAATGAAAATAGCATCACAATATAATCTATAGCTTTTAGAGCAAGTTTCTGCAAGTACTTACGATCTGTAACCTTCATTGAACCACGAGAATCAACCTCTAGGAACACATAAAATGTTGCATATAGAACAGCAACACCTATTACAGCCATGCCAACAACAACAATTGCCGAGAGACCACCAGCACGAACAGCAATCTGCTATAAAACTAATTGTTCAATGTATAACTACAGTAAGAAAGTAACATACTAAGAGATGAAAGAGCATTTACGGAACCTGCAAGGCCTCTCGTGCAGAACGCCGTGCAGCACTGGAGACTCTAACGTTTGCACGAACAGACACCCACATCCCAATATATCCTGCAATTCCTGAACATAAAGCTCCAAGAAGAAAGGCAGCAACCGTAATGTATGCAGATGTTGACCTAAATGTCAAATAACAAACAGAGTTGAGATAAAGAAATGAATTAGAAAGTATGGCATGTCTTAGATGCAAATAAAGACACGAGATGGAGTGAGAAAGCACCTGGAGAGCCCAGATGATTCCTGTTGTGGAGTGGTACTACGAAATAGATATATACCAAGAATCACAAGTGCCAGCACCATTGCCATTTTAGAAATGGTTCCATATTGTGTCCTGAAGAAACCTTCAGCCCCATCTCGAATGGCTTCAGATATCTAAAGAATGAAGGAAAAGGTGAAACAGATATAATAAGTTAGCAAGTAGAACATTAAACTGGAAAACAGTCACCTCAGGTACACTAAATTTTACATATTAGTTACTCCTATTTTCTGGAGCACATGATAAATAATCAGTTAAAGAAAGCATTGTAATAAACACAATCTAAAATAGACACACAGTAAAAATGGAATAGCTATTTTATTCTCTTTCTGTGGAGGAAAATAAAATAAAAAGAGATCCATAATGCTCTAGGTTGTGATATGGTGATATGGGTAGAGGTACACCAATTAGCTTGGTTCATATTAGAAGGTGGGAAGGATTGGTTAGTTCATCATTTAGAATCATGCTACATACAAAAAGATACATATTTAGGCCACTAGCAATATTAAATAAAACATTTTGATCTAACTAAATAATTAACCACATACCTACTTGGAACAGTAACAATGTTAGTATTAAACATGAGAGGTATGAATGCATTGCCCTTTCTACTCTGGAGTGCTTTTGTTATTTTGAACTTTTTGGCTTTTAGAGTTTGCTAGTTCATGGCTGTAAAAACAAGTAGCTCTGAAGTCATTAGATGTCCAATTTTGACATTCCGAGTTGTGTACCATAATAATAGAAGATGCAAATATATCATGAAGCAGCACAAGGAACCTGGATCAAGGTTCCAAGTGGGCATTGGTATCATAAGATGAATACTACAGATCCATTAATCTCTGTTTCATTATGTAAACAAATAAACGTTAAAGCATTAAAGGACTGGAAATCAAATATAACAAAAAAATAGCATGAGAGGAGTGGAAAGGTCATGCTCAAGTAAGGACTCTCATTTAGGGCACCAAAAGTGCGAATTCACAAGATCAATAGAAAGATCTCTGGATTATCAAAGGCTTCAGAACTCAGGGGATTATTGCTATTGAAGCAACTGACATTTCTCCCGCTCCAAATGCACCAGCTAGTGCTACAAAAAAGGACAATCCAACCTCTGTTTTATGGGTGATAGTGATAGTGGTAATCCATTCTATCTCCATATTATTAATAATTCCCCAATATTGGCTAGATGATATCAAACAATAAGTTTGGGAAGGAAAAAGATTATATAAAAGAAAAAAATCAATGGGCTGTGAAGAAACCATGATCAATTGTCTCAAGGTTGTTGGAAAAGGAAACAAGCGGAAGAAAAATTGTCAGGGTTCTAAATATCACAGAGACCATGTATTATCGGTCTGGTCTGGTTCAGGCTCTCTCTCCTTTATTTTGGTTGGGGTTAAACCCCACACGCACGCACACACTCTATCTATCTCTTTCACACTCGTATCTCTTGCAATGTCCACCTCCCTAACATTGCCCACCCACCCACATACTGCCTGCTTAGATACCTCTCCTCTCTTCCTCTCCCCCTTCTCAGCATCATGGCATGCACCAGCATATCATGTGACAATATGTTGATACAAACCAAATCTACACCAATCTGGCTAATGATTGACATAGGTCCCATACACTAGATTTTAAACCTGGGTCAGTAGCACAAGTTTTGACCAAAATCTGAATCCTGATATTATATATGCAATGGGAAAAGAACAAAAAAATTTACAGATAACACAGATATTAAGTTTTTCGAAAATAAAGGGCCTAGCAGAACACCAAAATAAAGAATAAGCATCCCCGACCACTAAAAAGATGTGATTCTGAACCTTGCTCGACAACTAAATCAAGATTTATAAGAGCAAAGGCTACTACATAGAAAGTTAAAGAGTTAAATTCGGAAAATATAAACATTAGATATTCTAGAACACTTCAAAATCATTTTGACTGTCCTTTTTCCTGTTAAAATTCTATGAGTAGCTAGCGTCTTAGAATCAAGACCTGCATAAAGTATTTCTTTGCCAACTCATGTTATATGCTAAATTAAAGATAACAGTCCATATGCAGGTAAAAGTTAACAAGAAGAACGGGATTTAGAATATGAATTAATGAATGCTAAATGGAAGTGATCAAGCATTCAACAAAGAGTATGATCATGGAGCAACTACAACATATAGCAAAACTTGGAAGACAGGGAACTTTGTTGCTTATTAGAAAAAAAAAAAACTGCCAGTTATGCAGCAAAAGGAGTGCAAAATGTTGGTGGCACTCAATCTACATTCCAGTAGAACAACACAGAAGAAAGCAACAAAAAAATTTGCAATTAGATATTTGCATGGTTTGAACTTTTCATTAGCACAAATGAAATGCAGAAGAGAAATCAATAAATAAATAACTAGCTAGCTAACTGAACAAACTGTTCATCTAAACTATGATAAAAGAAGTCAATAGGTCATGAAAAAGTAGCATTACAGCCACGAGTCTGTCATAGCAAAATTAAAAAGGACAAATACGAAGCATCTAAATAAAATACCTGAACCATTTCAGGAGGTCCCTCATCCTTTGCCAGAACCCACTTTGTGAGATAAACAGAAAAGAAGAAGCTGATGATACAAATAGAAAACACAAAGATGACAATCGGCGAAGTACTAGCTCCAACATAGAACACGGCTCCAAATATCAAAAGCAAAAGGACAAGCAAAACACGGGCATTTATTCCCAGTAACATCCGAAAGATCTGGGGAAAAGATAAAGTAAGCAAAACTAAATTAGAAATTTGGAAGATAAAAGTTGGTTGCCTATAACATAAAGCTTCCAGACATCTTACAACAGAAGCATAGACAATTTCTATCATTATGCTTTATGTATATGTGCATACATCATGCGAATGACAATGAACTATCTACAAGATGGTAAATTGCAAACAACCAAAAGTAGTTCCTTTTGGAAACAGAACATTAAATATATTATGTCACAAAACTACCATGAAAGTGAGGACTACAACACAATTTTAAAAGAGTTCAATGGTAATGGAATTTGTCTAAAACCTCTGACGTAACTTGGCTAGTAAAGTTCAAGAATCCATATTTCTTTTAGCTAAGTTAAAAGGGGCAGAGAAACATAATACCAACACTACTCCATTAAACGAGTCAGTAAATTAGCAAATGTTAAATAGGAAAAAAAAACTAAAAGATATACATATAATGCAATTCGTTTAAACCAAATAAGGGACCTTACCAGGGGATAATGTGATTTGCTCCGCATGCTGGGGAACGTCCTTGGCCTCTCTTGGTATGACCCCATCCCATTTTCCATCGCATCATCCATCGTAACAGAATGTGAAGAATTCACCCTCCGGGCCACAGGGAAAGGAGCAAACTCCCCAACTTGGGGTAAGTCGCTCCCAGATCCTTGTCGCTGTATTTTGAAAAGCCTTAACTCACACGCCCTAAGGAGGGGCTCGGATCACAAAGTCAGGGACCAAAAGCCGTTGAAGTGGCTTAATTCAAACTCAGAAGTCTAGCTTGTCTCCTACTGAAAAAAATTCCCACCAAACTCAACACTTTGAACCAAAGAGGGCAAAAATTTCAATCACTAACCTATTCTAAAGATGTAGAGGCTACAAGATAAGCAAAATATTAAATGCAACGTTCAGCAAAACGAAAGAAGGTTAAAAAAAAATCCTTTTCTGTCTTCTTGATGGAAATCTTTCGATTCGGATCTCACCTGCCAAAGAAATACTCGGACGGATTAGAATCGTCCCTTACCATTTTGATTGGTATCAGTGTCTTCCGTGACCTATTTCAAAGTTTTACCATAAACAATAGGCAAATATCGTCGTTCCTTCGTTCTTTCCAGATTCAAAGATCCAAGATCCGCAACTCCACCATTCCCAATTATCCATTGAGTGGAAAACATACATCAAAGGGATGTTACACGTTTCCCCTAATTTCTACTCGAGAGATCCAAGAAAAGCTGCAAAAAGAGAAAAGGGAGAGAGAGAGAGAGAGAGAGAGAGAGAGAGAGAGAGAGAGAGAGAGAGAGAGAGAGAGAGAGGATTTAGAGGAAGAAGACAAACCCAAACGACACCGATCGAGCACGCCTCCTTGGATTTCGGCCGGATCTCAGCGGCTAACCAGCATCCCCGGCGACGAGTCCTCGGATCTTAGATTTCACGGAGAGAGCGAGAGGAGAGAGAGAGAGAGAGAGAGAGAGAGAGAGAGAGATTAACCCACACCAAAGAAACGGCCCGCACTAATAGTATTGTCCTTTGTGGAAAAAGACACTCGTGGGAGGGCTTTTGTGGAAAATACAATTCAACGTGGAGGCAGACAACAAGGACCGGTTCGGCAGTGTTTTTGTTGCTGACTTTCTGCTTTTCCTAACGAAAACTCCACGGCCGAGGCTTGCGAATTGTTTGTTTTCTGTTTTTGTTTTCTGCTTAACCATTTGTTATCCCAATACTTTAATTTCGAAAATGGTAAGGAAAGGATGTCGGATTCCATGCATTCATCAGTCTGCAGTTACTTCCATGGTAATATAACCACCAATTTAATTATTGTCAAATTTGGTAGTTACTCTTATTTTATAAAAATTATCCGACCTAATTAATTTTTGGGTTGAATCAATTTTTTTTAGAGTATTGCCTGAAAGAAAAAAAATCGCTAAATATGTAGGAATTAAAATTTTCTTGAGGATAAAAAAATACTTCTCTTATCTCACTTCGCTTCCAAGATAATAGAATATGTTTATGTTTCGTGTCCTGTATCTTGTAAAAAATTATATTAAAATTTTATTTGATAAAATTCTTTCAATGATCAAAAAATTAGTTTCCAATCAGAGGCATTTAAATTCGTAAGTATTTGCTTGATTTTTTTTTCTGATGATATACATAAGGTTATTGTATAATTGATGGTTTGATGATGAAATATATCGTGTAGGTGAAAAAATAAAGTTTATGATAAATAGTATGAAGAAAATATTAGATACGATATAATCATGGACAATTCGATAAGATCAATAAGAAGTGTTTTACTCAAAATTGTGTTTCTTGAAATCTTGTATAGATAGATTATAGAATGAAGCAGAAAATATCATTTGCTTAGCCACATTAAATCATTCATTTGATAGTCTAGCAATATCGATGAATTGCGAGACTTGAAGTGTACAGATTTGTCTTTTTGTATGTGCTCGTGCATTGCATGTATAGAAAACTAATATCATGTGATTAATTATTATCTCCCAATTGGTCCAAACTACTTGGGTTTGTTCTGATGCCTCACAAGTTTATCCATCCTTTGAACAATTCTAATAAAATTCTTTGACTAATTGTTTATGTCAAGATTTTCCTATAGATATCAATAAGGAGGATTAACACATGAAGTGGCTCGATATTAAGGGGTCAACTCCCATTGTCAATTTTGTCGATGACTAAAATGACCTCTCTATATTTTCCTTCTTTACAAAATTCTTTCCTGATTTATTTATTAAAAGAATAGAGAAAATATAAAAAACAAAAAATAGTGAATAATTAGGTATAATTTAGATAGAGATTCAAACGAGAAAGAATATTTTATGATGATATCAGCGGTTGATAAGAAAACCTGTAAAAAATGTTAGATAATTACCATTATTGATATGGAAAGAAATATAAGGAAACTTAGTTTCATTAAGAGTATGATTTTGATGTAATTGTTGGAGTTGGTTGTTTAAAGAAACAGGAGGCCTGATCAAAATTTATAATCATCCGTGATATGCACAATCCACACCGCACTTTAGTACAAAGCAATACGTGAAAATAAAGGTTGGGGTGTCTCTTAATTGTGACTTGACCTGTGTTGGGTCACTGAAGGTGAATAGTTCCAAGTTTTGATGTGATTTGATGGACTTTTTTGATCGAGCAATTAATTAAATTAGAGTGAAGGAATCTTCTATTTCTCTGTCTTCTTTCGTTGACAATTAAACCAACCCACCACCAACTCTCGTGTACTGCCCGTCCCGTTCCGTCCGAGACAAAATGCACCGGTTCTTATTGCTTTAGCCCTTTATGTTTGGACTGTGACACGTTGGCGTGGCAGCAAAACAACGGTGGTGACTCTCGTGGGATCTACCGTCGCTTGCTATATGGGAAGGCCGAGGCCGAGGGGTTGAGGAATTCCACGAACCGGAATGGCCGAGTCGTGGGAACGGTGGCAGGAGGTGTGCATTATGGGGTAAAATTAAAGACAGCATGTGGGTTGGAATGGGATGGTTAATAACTGGTCGGGCAAGATATATGTACTATAGCATATAGATTTACATTGCCAAGGTAAAAAATACACAAACGTTTACATTCAAGGCACATAAACTGATGGATCGTCGGTGCGCACAGGGCTCGGGGAGAAAGAAATCATGATGGGATTCAGGAACAGCCAAAACACCTTCTAACAGGAGCAACCAAGAAATCCATGAAGCTTGACGGTTCAGGTGTAACTTGAGGTGAGATTTTTGGAGGAAGATGCTTTAGAAATGCTGTAACTGCTCCAGAAACACCATCCTCCGTTTCCATGGCCTTGGCGAGTTGGACAGCATTTTCTTTCACCTGTAAATTTGTAAAATCCACATGCATTAGACGACAAAGGAGACTAAATGATTGATTCACCAAAACTAAGGTTTCAAATAATAAATATTGCTGTTTGAAAGTTCACAGAAACGCATAATCCATTGTAAAAGAACATCTGGTTCTCATTGCAATTGTCAAAGAACATCTCTCACAACACCTGCATTTGCAGAAGCCTCACCACTGTATTGCAATTGGTAGTCGGTAGTTATCTCTTGCATCTGGTTCTCCTACCAGCCACCATTGTCTTTTACCACAATCATGGTCATATGTTGTGTCATTTACTAGAATACAACACTAGATTGCCTCTTCCATAGGGTTTTGGAAGGAGAAAGTAATATCCTTCAGCCAAAATTCTCCCAAATGTGGAGAATTACTGTGATTGTATCTTCTATACCAAGTGTCACAAGAGAAAATCACTTGTCTTATCATGTTCTCACCAAGCACAAATATCAAAATAATCACATGACATTTGGAAAGGCTGATTACTAATCTTCGATGTCATCATGAAGTTTATTGCATCGACCAATTTTTCCAGTGAAAATTGATCAACAGGGATAGGTGGGGGTCCTAGTCCCCCGACATGCACTCGTTCTCCCCAAAAAGATTGGTCACCAAAGAAAGGTACAATGGTAGTTGGACACTACAAAACCAATGGTATGTAGACAAATATGTACATAAGCAAATTTTACGGTCTCTAATATGAGAAAAAAGAAAAAGAAAGCAAGACAGAGAAAGCAAGTTAGAAGTGATACAGCAACCCTAAGCCCAGCGGCTGTTGTTCCAGCACCACCATGATGCACCTGAAAATACACAAAAGATAAAAATCAGTTCAAATATGAAGTGTTGCTGACATTCATCATGCGGGTAGGACATCTATCTCTGTTGCCGGCAGTGAGACCAATCATGTCTAGTTGTAAAGCATACAATGCAACAGCAGCAAATGAGCAAATTTGATATATCGGGTCTCACTCATTTGTCTCATTCCAAACAATATTATTTTTTCAGAAAGGAATAGCAAAGTCAACCACACAAGTAAATCACTAAAGCTTCACATATTTAAGCAGCTTTGGAGATTTTGGATTCAGTAGTATTAAAACAATATTCCCTCGATTAATTTTTTTCAATTATATAAGGTGTTTAGTTGACGGAAAGAAAAAAACATACTGGTGGAAGATTATCAGAAGCTCAAAGCGATAATTCAAAAAACTTGAATGATACTACAATATCAATATTACTAAAATTGTTCAACTGAATAGTTGATCAATTTATTTTCACCACTATCAATCAACAAACAATGTTCTAGGCCCCACATTGGATCTAATATTTTTAAAAGCTCTAGGTGCTTGCCTAAGTGCCTGCCCAATCGAAGTGAAATGCTCAAGAATATTAAAATTTAAAAATTATATATTATGATTGATAAATATAATCATAAAAATAAAAATGACAATCTAATTTCTACTAATGGAGAATTATGCTAAACAAGTTTCTAACTAGTACTAAACAGTTCTAAAGAGTGAGTCAATATGGTGCTAAAAGAGTTATAATTAGTGTTAAAGAGTTCTAAATAGTGGATCAATATGATGCTAAACAGTTCTAAAGAGGGAATTGAGAAGAGGAGTAATCGACGACTATTGAGAAAGGTGGGGGGAAGGAGAGGGAGGCAGACAAAGCTATGGATGAAGGCAGCGGCGACAGATGTAGGGTTTCACTTCGGGTTTGTCTCCTAGGAGGGGAGCGGGTTTTGTGTTATAGTTTCACTTTGGGTTATTGTCTCTCGGGAAGACGGGTTTGACTTGCTCATTCTATCGAACCATGCTCAAACTTCAACCCAACTTCACTGAGCACTCGCCAGAGGTGCTTGACACTAGGGCTCAGGCGAGCGCGGAGCAGCACTTCATCGAAACATCTCACCCAAAGGTTTTGCAAGGTGCTCGAGCCACACCTCGCCGAAGCACCTTTTGAAAACATTGATTGGATCCTCCTTATTTCAAGACACTTGATCCAATGCTCAACTAACATGTACCCTATGATTCCTGCTCTAGTAGATACCTGAATTCTATATTGAAATTTTCTTCATATGTCATAGAAGATCTTGGTGTAACACTGCAACAAAAAGTAGCAACAGAAAATCAAAAGTGTCAAGTTGCAAGGCTTACCACTTCCTTACACTGTAGGAATAACCAGTCATGGGGAACATTATCCAGCAGGTACACGTAATCCTTGGGTTTTGCCACTGAAAAAATAACATCCTTCTATAAAATATCACAGAAGGATAAGCAACAAAGAGAAAAAAGAACTGTCATATAAACAATATGCTCACAATTTCCAAGGCCATCCTAGCCCTTATTGATGATGCCTCTCTGACCAGTAATTTTTAGTGCCTCCACAATAATCTCTATCATTTTTTTAGGTTATTGAACAGGCTACAAATTTACACAAAAGTTTAAAATAAGAATGAGTACCGATACTAGGAGGGCATAGACACAGGAGCTACACATTACAGTGCATATTACACATACCTCAGATCCTGTGTGCCTCCTAGACCTCATGCATATAAGATGTTTTAGCACATTTAATTGTTCAACTGGACTATTTGAATTTTGTTATGGTCATAGCTCTATAGGACTTGATATCATCAATGTCTATACTCTATAGGATTTGAATTTTGTTTAAACATATACTTCGAGTATAGATATTAACTTTGTGACTGGCTCATGAACCAAGCAATTTCTCCTGGTCTAGTCTGAAATCGAGCTTACCACACTGGGCATACCGGGCAGTAAGCGGACTGGTAGCCTGTTGTGCCAAACGGTAAGTCTATCATCTGATACTTGCACTCTCCATGCCTCTTCTTTTCTTGCTCTTCTTTTTTCTTGCTTCTCCATGCTCCATCGCTGTCGTCTTCCCACCATGCTGTTGCTTCTCCATTTATTCGTTTGTATAAGGGCCACTCCTAAACTGCTTTCATGCATTGTGATCTCTTCTCTCTGCATGCACACTCCTCTTCCTTCTTTTGCCTCCTCTTGCTCTCACTCTTATTCTAGGTTCATCCTCCTTCTCTTCCTCTTTATTATGCTCTGCTCCTCTATATGGTACAACCGGTATCAACCATTGATACATTTATCAGTACCAATATTGTGTCAATCTGACAATCAATTGTTATGGATACCAACTGAGACTTTAATTCTTGGATGTATGATGATAACATAAAATTTATCTAACGATAATAGGTCAGCTTTTAGTTACATGTAAATGTATTTTCATAATTTTTGTCAGAAAAGAAATGATGGCACCAATTTCTATTGTTTTTTTATTATTCTTGAATTGGTATAATAAATTAAGTTGTATTAGCTTTTTCACATTATGGACAACAAGAGCGTTATTCATAACTCTTTTTTATATAGTCATAAACCCGACCTTTCTAAAGGAATTTTTATATTTTGATATTTGGTGTATGGAAAAGTGTAAACTTCGATTATTAGTCTGTGATATTTTGATGATTCTTTTTGTGTGATTACTATTTACAGATTGGGGACCCAAAATTGATGTGGTTGGATTTTGTTTTCTTGACCTTGCATCAAATTATGAACCACCAGAGTCACTTGTAGATTGGCTGAATGCTGGTGAAAAGCCTGTTTATATTGGGTTTGGTAGCCTTGTAAGTTCGTTTTGCTATTATGATGTCGGTCACCCTTTTCTGCAAATGATCTTTCATTGGCTCTCCATAGCTTCTGCAAAGTATCATTGCAGCCATATTGAATTTATTTTCTTTCACATTTGTTGGCTATCGCCTTTATAGTTTTTTATTTTTTCTCTTAAAGCTTATTGGTACTATAACTGGATATTTGTTAATAGACACTAGTTTATACTGCATAATTATTCTACATTTCTACCTGATAGATTGCGATTGCACGTGTTTTCTCAAATATGTTGTATGAGCTTTTATATATAAAGATTGGTTTCTTACCTTTTACTAGGTATTCTGGTTTCAGATCATATTACTGTTTGTTATAGTTGGTTTCAAGAATTGTCTACCACATGTTTGAGAAATCTAGAGTGGTTCTTTTGATGTGTGGAATGTTCTTAAATCCTCCTTGAAAGATACTCGCAATGACATTCCCCGTCTATCTTCTTGGTTAATTACTAGTTATTATTGACATAAATAAGTCTCAATGTGTATATTTGCTGCAAATTCTTGATATCAAAAGTTGAGTTATCGATTGGGTGCCCAGATTAGACTTTGATGATACTATGCCTAAACATGCTGAAGAAATTTATTTTGCAAACTTATCAGTTATATAAAATGTCTCTTCAGTATTTGTTTGAAACATATAAGAGTTAATATGGAAATAATCTTTCTATTCATTGGGGTTATAGGAAGTTAGGAACCCTCCAAGATCCTATATTAACATGATCGTCATTCACTAGAGCTCATCCTTTTGGTAGATATCAATTGAATTATCTATAGACCGTCATGCATGATAATTACTGCTATAGGAACACTTTTATCTTATTGATTAAGAGTGCATTTGGGAACATATTTGAAATGTGCATTGATGATGTAATGCACATTTCAAATATGAATTGATATTTGATAAATTTTTTGAAATCATATTCGTCCGAATCTTTGTATTGCAAATATTTAAATCTTGATGCTACCTCGGGGTAGCATCCACAAAGGCAAAGCATCAAGAATTCAACATTTCTTGGGATGCTAATGTAACTTTTCAAATTCTAAAATACACAATGACATTATATAAAATCACATAATTTTCAATATAATTTAGTGAGAAACCAACATGATTTATATCTTTTATAAAATGAAATTTTATTTATTTATTTTCGAAGGTTATTTTGCATTCATTTATATGATTATTTTATTTATTTATTATATATCTGAGCCATATAAAATCTTTTGTAAGATTACAGACATTTATTTATTTATTTACTTATTAATTTAAATAAAAATATGTATTCCCTTTTGAATAACTATTAAAAATATTAAAAGGATAAACTTGTCTATAGTATTCAATGAGCCTTTGAAATATAATTTTACCAAACAATAGTTATGTCAATGCATATTTAGAGTTGCATATTCTAAACAGTATTTTCTAAATGCACATTAAATATATAAATATGTTCTCAAATGCAACCTAAGTCAGTGTTACTATTTTTTAATGCTAATTTATTATATCCTCTCGATCAATATGTTATATGTCACAACGACATAAATATTAAAGAATATGTTAAATAATTATTTTGGACTCTTGTAGTTTAGCTTGTAATCATTCAGTTCTATATTTGTCAGGAGAATGAGTTGCAACCTAACCTATTTATCTTGTAAGCGAGATAGACTTCGACCATGATCATTAAGAATCTTACGTTCAATAATGATACACGTTTTTAAGGATTTGTTTATTCTGAAATGAGACTTGGAATTAGCATTGAGAGAACAGAAGGAACAAAAAAAAAAAAAAGTGGTTTTATTTAGTTTCCTTTTTGTAGCTAGTTTATTGAGCATCGTGTAAGGATTTGTTTATTTTTGGATAGACATAGAATTAGCATTGGGAGAACAGAAGGGAAGTACTTTTATCGAGTATTTTGTGTCGTAAAATTGAAGGAGCAAAAGATAAATTGCTCTTTCTGATAGTAATGCATGCAAAAAATTACATGTTCTTTTTTTCCAAGAAATAAAAGTTCTATTATGATTTCAAACATCTACACACTGACATGTTAAGGTCATTTGGCAAAATTTATCAGAGAAGGTACATTTTCCTTCTAAAAAATGTCAACCCCAACCATTCTACCTTGCGTTGAAACTGAATTAGTTGCTTGATTATAATCCCTGTAACATTAAGAGAATATTACATTTTTAACTTTGACAAATTTTAAATAGAGTAATCCTTCTCTAGCAACAAGAGCTTCACATTGCAGTACATATTACACATACCTCAGATCCTGTGTGCCTCCTAGACCTCATGCATATAAGATGGTTTAGCACATTTAATTGTTCAACTTGACTATTTGAATTTTGTTGTGGTCATAGCTCTATAGGATTTGATATCATCAACCTAGAGAAGGTATATTTTCCTTCTAAAAAACTTTAACCCCAGCCATTCTACCTTGCGTTGAAACCGAATTAGCTGCTTGATTATAATCCCTATAACATTAAGAGAACATTACATTTTTAAAAATTAGCTAATTTGGTTTGTTTATTTTTAATTAACTAATTCGGTTTCAACGCAAGGACATTACATTAAATGTAATATTTTCCAAGATCATGTGAACGTAGGATGTTAGAGGGTTCCTAACTTCCTAAAACCCCCAGTAAATGAAAGATTATTTCCATATTAATTCCTATATGTTTCAAATAAATACTGAATAGATATTTTATATAATTAATAGGTTTGCAAAATAAATTTCTTCAGCAAGTTTTGGCACAATATCATCAAGGTCTAACCTGAACACCCAATCAGATAACTCAGCTTTTGATATCAAGAATTTGCAGCAGATATGCACATTGAGACTTATTTATGTCAATAATAACTAATAATTAACCAAGAAAACAGACGGAAAATGTCATTGCGAGTATCTTTCAAGAAAGATTTAAGAACATTCCACACATCAAAAGAATCACTCTAGATTTCTCAAACATATGGTAGACAATTCCTAAAACCAACTATAACAAACAGTGATGTGATCTGAAACAAGGATAACCTAGTAAAAAGTAAGGAACCAATCTTTATATATAAAAGCTCATACAACATATTTAAGAAAAAGACGTACAATTGCAATCTATTATAGTAGAAATGTAGAATAATTATGCAGTACAAACTAGTGTCTATTAACAAATATCCAGTTAGAGTACCAATAAGCTTTAGGAGAAAAAATAAAAAACTATAAAGGCGACAGCCAACAAATATGAAAGAAAATAAATTCAATATGAGTGCAATGATACTTTGCAGAAGCTATGGAGAACCAATAAAAGATCATTTGCAAAAAAAGTGACTGACATCATAATAGCAAAATGAATCTACAAGGCTACCAAACTCAATATAAGCAGGTTTTCACGGCGATTGACGATCTACAAGTGACTCTGGCGGTCAAAATTTGATCGTGGCGAGGAAACAAAATCCAACCACATCGATTTTGGGTCTCCAATCGAAATAAGTAACCACACAAAAGAATCATCAAAATATCATAGACTAATAATCAAAGCTTACACTTTTCTATACACCAAGTATCAAATGTAAAAATTCCTTGAAAGATCGGTTTATGACTATATAAAAAAGAATTATAAATAACGCTCTTCTTTATCCATAATGTGAAAAAGTTAATGCAATTTAATTTATTATACCAATTCAAGAACCAAAACAAAAACAACGAAATTTGTGCCATCATTTTTCTTTTCGATAAAAATTATGAAAATACATTTACACGCAACTAGAAGCTAACCTCTTATCGTTGGATAAATTTTATGTTATCATCATACATCCAAGAATTAAAATCTCGATTGGTATCCATAACAATTGATGATCAGATTGGCACGATATTGGTAATGATAAATGTATCAACGGTTGATACCGGTTGGTACCATATAGAGGAGCAGAGCGTAATAAAGAGGAAGAGAAGGAAGATGAACCTGGAACAAAAGTGAGAGCAGGAGGATTACCGCTCATAAACAAAAATATGTAAAAAAATATTTGTAAACTCCTCAAATCATGAACCATGGAGTTTAAACTTTCTTACGGCCTCATAAACAATAATATGTAAAAACCAATAGAGATGCTTTACTTTTACAACACAAGACTCACCAATTCAATTTGGAGATATAGTTGCAAAGCACCAGGCTTTATCATTTCTCTCGGTGATCGAGATGCCACATGATGGCAACACAACGGTCATAATCTGGTTTTTCTTGGTATTCCTAGATGTGCATGTTATATTAGTATCATTATCAAAGTATGAAAATTTACATGGCATGACAAGTTAGGTAATTGGATTACTCACCATAATACCAGGCCTCTCAACAAATTGTCTACGGACTTTGTTTTGACCTCTTGTGCGTATATTGACCGTTTCCAAAATTTAACGTTAGCGGACGAGATATTGATTTTACAAAAGCACATAAAAGAATAGCTTTCACGTATATGTCAATCAACACATGAAATAATTTAATTATACTCATCGATGGTCCGTACTGTAGACTCATCTCCACAATCCCACCAAGCATTGTCACCTATAGGACCAAACATATCCATGGAGAGAACATATGCAGTGCTAAGCATTCCCATTGTTGCTACTGGTATGTGCCAAACAAACCACCGATTACTTCGTTTAAATCTACCGTACGATGTCTGTCCCAGCCAAAATGCACGATAATAGCTATGCTTATTTCTAGAACAGGAAGGGTGATGATTCAGATCCCAAGCTAACACCAGCAATTATATTAGTTCCATGACCTGTAGCACTAGAAAGTGCTAAAACACGAAAACAGGCTCGTGCTTGTAATCGATGTAATACTTTGAGATCAAACAAAGGCATATCTTGTCATTATTCCTACCAATCCGCACAAGGCAAAATTTAGCCAAGCAGAAGGTGCCTGTTCGGTGTAAAAGAGCTATCGAATAGACTGTGAAAGATAAAAAGAAAACAAGTAAATAAAATGCTAATACTTCAGGATATTTCGATAGTCGAACAACGAGTACACTAAATGCTAAAAGTAGCAAACTGGAAGTTCAAGTGAGTGTTAATAATACATGTTAGGTAGGCATCTGTATGCAGTTAAGTTGCTTACCACACCAAATGTCAAAACAGCCAAAACAATCGTGAAAGAATAGCCTTTCTGAAGTCTAGCCATTGGGTCTTCAATAGGAACAATTAGCCAGGATCACATGTACCCCCGATCGACAGTATTCCAATGGATGATACCACCAAATCAAAAGAATGCACAACAACAGGAAATAATATAAACCCAGATGGATCTGCATAGAAAAAAGCAACTTCATTTAGCGTGAGGTTCATGTTAAGATTTGTGAGAAATGGAGTTCATAACATCATAAATCAACAGAAATCTTATTCTATGGAAGCATAACTTTTGATTTGTAACTGAAATAAGTAGGCTAATCCAGAAATAATGGCATATAGCAGGCATTACATTACGCAAAACCATAATCCTATAATTAAGGCAAAACCTTAATCCCATTATCCAATATTGATAAAAAAAATAGAAAAAACCAAGCAGTAATCTAGAACCCTTGATAACTAATTTTATTCATTTTAAATTTTACAAAAATTACAAGATAGAGCATCATGTATCATGTAATCTAGAACCCTCAGTATGCATTATAACATCTAATCAGAAATGCAAGAAGATTCTAAATATCATAGAGAATATGAAACATATGATATGCAAAGCATGGATCAGAGAGATAAACATTGCTGCATAATGACATGCTGTATGTTGACAAACTAAATGTGGATTGTGGAGGCAGTTCTGTAGGGTTGCAACAAAATATAAATATCATCCCTTGCCTTCAATTTTGCAGCGCTGAGCCATTGTTCCTCCAAGTATCATAGCACTGATTATCTCTGCTGCAATACTCTCAAATGGATCAGCACCTCGGGCAGCACAGTCCCCCACATTATCACCAACCTTTAAGTAAGTCCACCTTAGTTAAAATTTTATAGGAAATAAATGCAAAGGAAAAGGATACAATACAAGAAACAAAATCAGTGCTGTATGTTGACAAACTAAATGTGGATTGTGGAGGCAGTTCTGTAGGGTTGCAACAAAATATAAATATCATCCCTTGCCTTCAATTTTGCAGCGCTGAGCCATTGTTCCTCCAAGTATCATAGCACTGATTATCTCTGCTGCAATACTCTCAAATGGATCAGCACCTCGGGCAGCACAGTCCCCCACATTATCACCAACCTTTAAGTAAGTCCACCTTAGTTAAAATTTTATAGGAAATAAATGCAAAGGAAAAGGATACAATACAAGAAACAAAATCACATTGTCAACCAGTCTATGAATGTCTTAGATGTAGAAAACATGTGTTCTTAACAAAATGCCACATGCTTTAGGTTAATTGTATGTAAAACAGAGAAGCATCAAAATAAAATCATTATTGACAAACTGTATCTCCAGTACGTGTTATTTTAGGACCTAATAGGCTCCTTGATCAGGAATTGTTGAATAAAAAAAAAAAAAAGGGATGGCAAGCTTAGGTTGATCCCTTCTGAAAAGCAACAACTCTGAAAAACTTGCTTTGGTTTTTCAACCACCTCCCAAAACTAGTGAATGCCTACATCCTGTAAATTTTACAAACAAGCCTGTGGAATAAATTATAAATATCCATAACATACATGGCCAAAGTAGTTAAAGCTCTCTGAGTAAAGTATTTCAATGTCCTAAAGTTTTCTATTCACTATTGGGAATTTCAATCAATGTTTCTGACTGATTTTATGTTTCTAAAACCATATAATTCTAAAGGCAGAACAATTATAAGAAAGTCCTCAAGTAGTGCATAAGAAAACAAGACTCAGAATTTTTATTCCAATATTATTATTGCACCTTACCAGAGCTGTGGTATTTTCTTTAGATGTTTATCATGTTTCTGTACGCTACAGTACTTGAATCAGAAGATGGACTAACAGTTATAATAATCATTTGGAAGAACATACTTTGAATTGAAGTTTATTCAAAACAAGGAATTCAATTTCATGTACCAGACCATACCGGCCCAGGCTTGGACAACTACGGGCCTGGTATGCGAGTTGATGTCCTAACACACGCTATGCAAAAACATATCACAATATAAAGGGGCCAAAAACAAAAAAAAAAACAAATATGGCATTCTTTTTCATTTTTCTTATTGGAAAATAAAATCAATATTGATAACAATAAATACTATATCCAAATATATATCCGATAAAGATCACTAGCAGTATCTAGCCTAGATATAGACTAGATCATCAAAGGACAAAGGTTAGATCCGAATCTACAAGAAATGAGGCTTGATCAGTGTTAAATCAAACCCTAAATTAGGTCTCTATGGAATAGATCTACATCAAGATTGGAAAAGAAAGCATAAACCCTAACCTACTTACATGAAATTAACTTAGAGATTAAGTTCAGATCTAACTTGATTCAAAGAGAAATCATACCAGATCTTGGGCTTGAATCTTCTTAAAGAGCAAATAGCCCTCCCTTGGATGTTCTTGACTGAATTTGTAAGAGAGTTTAAAGAGATTTAGGAGAGATTTAGAAGCAAATGAAAGTCTGAGAGAGGGTGCAAGAGAGGAAGACTAAAGAAGAGGATATGGGTCTCTTTGGCTGGATTCACCACTGAATGAGCTTACCACCCAGGCCTGATAACAGGTTCCAGGGTTGCAACCCCCATACCAGACCTGAACCACCCCGTCAAGCTTGGCTCACCTCCAGATAGTTGTCCGGACTGCTAATCCATGATTCAAAGTATTAAATGTTTTGAGACTCCAATTGCAAGACTTTTATTACTTTCATATTAGTGATGATACTTGAAAGCGCCTTTTAAATTCTTTTTATGTGCCAATTTTGATGAATATTAACTATTCACTCGTGGTGTCACTTAATTTCATGAATTCAAATAGATAATTCACTGTCAACCTGCTCCATTAGACAAATGAATTAGACATTATGCACTGATATTTAAAATTTTCTTTTATGAAAGAAAAATAATTCTCATGATTCCAAAGTCATGGGAAAAAAGCTGCAAATAACATTTAAAAACATGGAAATCTAAAGAATGAAAAAAGAGAACTACCAACTGATGTTCAATCTAGAGATAAATAAAACAAAGGTATGATGTACAAATTTATATCATAATGCAAGCAGCAAAACAACAATTCGAGTGGAAACTGATGTTGAATCACTGAATAATTAAAATAATAAAAGAAGCACTCAGATAACGTTCAGAAAATATGTAGCCAGGCATGACAAGTATTAAGTTACTGAAAGTACCAAGTCTGCAATAACAGCAGGATTTCGTGGATCATCTTCGGGTATTCCTTGCTCCACTTTTCCAACAAGATCAGCTCCAACATCAGCTGCTTTAGTAAATATTCCACCACCCAGTTGAGCAAAAAGTGCAACAAACGAAGCACCGAAACCATATCCAACAAGAAGAAGAGGTACTGCATAAAATCATAGAACAGAAAGTCAGACTGTCATGAGCTAAATGAAATTGAATTTTTTATTGGAGCATATATTTTATTTTCCTGAATTCACCCTTGATCACTGCCTTTTTAGGCTTGTCTCGGTTCAAAAAATATGGAAGGTGTTTATTTTAGAAGTGGTAGTAGAGAAATTAGGACCTTGCCTCCTTTTTTTGCGCCACATCAGAACTAATGCAACATTTGGAAGGAAAGAAAACCCTTTACTCTGAGCCACATCAGAACTAGTACAACATTTGGAAAGAAAGAACAGGTGGCCTTCTTTTTTAAAATCTAGAAGATACTAGATTGGTAGAAAGAAAAAGAATGCTAATTTACATTTCAGAAACTGTTGTTAACTCTCTTATATTCTAACCTCTGCATCTTAGCAAGTTGATGCTTTGTGTAGAGCAAATGAGTGATGAGCTGATAGATTCCATGGCAGGAAAGAATATTACTATTTTAAAGACAGGAGAAACACATATTAGTCTGACCAACAGTTACAGGGACAGTGATTAATCTACCTTTAAACTTATCCTAAATAACTAGTGACTTAAATTAAATGCTAAAACTTCTAGATATCCCTCCTTAATTACTATCTTCAAAAGACAGTAAACAAGAATAAGCAGCATTTTCCTGTACTAACAGCATCTTCTCCCTCTCTTTGCTTCTTTCCAGTATCCTTCATCTACCTAAATTAATCGTCTTCTTAACCATACAAAATATAGGACCATATTGTTTAACAATATTGTTTCATTAATTTCTATATTGCTCCCAAGTCTTATATCTTTCAATATAATAAAAGGATTTTAACTTGTAATGTCAAGGTTTCAAAAACTGGTTGTATGGTCGCTATGGGCTGGCATTTACAGGTCTTCTAGTAAACCAATACGCAGATCACCAGTTTTTGCCTGGTTTCAGTTCATACCAGGCCTTCCATCCAATATGGTTATCTTACTGAGCTTATTGTCCAATTTTAATAATTAAAACAGGGGTACTAGTCAGGAAGGTTATTGCTCAATATTCCTTTTTTTTCTTTAATTTTTGACAGCTTTTGACAATTATATGTTTTTTTTTCTTTTTCTTTCTTTCTCGCCTCACACACTATCTTTTCTCTCTTCCACATCTCTCTCTCTCTCTCTCTCTCTCTCTCTCTCTCTCCTCCTCCCCCATGTCTTCGTCCATGCCAACAAGCTGCCATCATCTCCTCTTCATCATGTCACTGTCACAGGCTCCTCCACATAAGGGTCACCGCTTCATCCGCCACCTTGGTGCACATCCACCAGTCCTCTTCTCCTTCTCCTCCCCTCTTTTCTCCCTCTCTCACTAGTCTGGGCAGTTCCAACTCATACGGATTATGAGTATGTCGGTCCGTATTGAAACCCTAATGTTCTAACTGCCGACCAGTATTAGCAATAAACCAATATTTTGTGCACATAATTCATCTAGTTAATACAATACCTGTCAACAACATAATTGTTAAGATCAGATAGAATGAAATATATAATAGCTCTTCCTATATTTTGGTGATTCTAGATCAAACAGAAATTTACAGAAAACTAATACAGGAAACCTTAACATTAGAGTAAAAAGCATAAATGATTTTCCATTTGACGAACTCGAATGATTTCAAACCATTAAATTGCGCTTATAAATACAAAATCAAGACATATAAAGTGGTGACATCTTCATTTTTGAACAAGGTACCTAAAAACACTTAATTTATAAAAAATAGGCAATAAAAACATGTCAAATCAAAAGCTCCCACCTGCAAATGATATTTTCAACAGAATAAACTCTGAACTACAACAAAGAAGGATGATACATGTCAACATGGCTACAAAATTATGCAAAATAGATGCAAATATAAACAGCCACAGCCTTACATGACATGCAAAGAATGCAAAGAAATAGTTTCTGACTCAAAACTCTTAACATCTAGATTGCAATAGCAACTTTCTCATGGTGCTCAAACATGAAAATCAAACCAAACATGGTGTAAGACACTATAATTACACAATCATAGTAGTACAATATATTACAAGTACCTAAAAATCCATAATGAAAATAGCATCACAATATAATCTATAGCTTTTAGAGCAAGTTTCTGCAAGTACTTACGATCTGTAACCTTCATTGAACCACGAGAATCAACCTCTAGGAACACATAAAATGTTGCATATAGAACAGCAACACCTATTACAGCCATGCCAACAACAACAATTGCCGAGAGACCACCAGCACGAACAGCAATCTGCTATAAAACTAATTGTTCAATGTATAACTACAGTAAGAAAGTAACATACTAAGAGATGAAAGAGCATTTACGGAACCTGCAAGGCCTCTCGTGCAGAACGCCGTGCAGCACTGGAGACTCTAACGTTTACGAACAGACACCCACATCCCAATATATCCTGCAATTCCTGAACATAAAGCTCCAAGAAGAAAGGCAGCAACCGTAATGTATGCAGATGTTGACCTAAATGTCAAATAACAAACAGAGTTGAGATAAAGAAATGAATTAGAAAGTATGGCATGTCTTAGATGCAAATAAAGACACGAGATGGAGTGAGAAAGCACCTGGAGAGCCCAGATGATTCCTGTTGTGGAGTGGTACTACTGAAATAGATATATACCAAGAATCACAAGTGCCAGCACCATTGCCATTTTAGAAATGGTTCCATATTGTGTCCTGAAGAAACCTTCAGCCCCATCTCGAATGGCTTCAGATATCTAAAGAATGAAGGAAAAGGTGAAACAGATATAATAAGTTAGCAAGTAGAACATTAAACTGGAAAACAGTCACCTCAGGTACACTAAATTTTACATATTAGTTACTCCTATTTTCTGGAGCACATGATAAATAATCAGTTAAAGAAAGCATTGTAATAAACACAATCTAAAATAGACACACAGTAAAAATGGAATAGCTATTTTATTCTCTTTCTGTGGAGGAAAATAAAATAAAAAGAGATCCATAATGCTCTAGGTTGTGATATGGTGATATGGGTAGAGGTACACCAATTAGCTTGGTTCATATTAGAAGGTGGGAAGGATTGGTTAGTTCATCATTTAGAATCATGCTACATACAAAAAGATACATATTTAGGCCACTAGCAATATTAAATAAAACATTTTGATCTAACTAAATAATTAACCACATACCTACTTGGAACAGTAACAATGTTAGTATTAAACATGAGAGGTATGAATGCATTGCCCTTTCTACTCTGGAGTGCTTTTGTTATTTTGAACTTTTTGGCTTTTAGAGTTTGCTAGTTCATGGCTGTAAAACAAGTAGCTCTGAAGTCATTAGATGTCCAATTTTGACATTCGAGTTGTGTACCATAATAATAGAAGATGCAAATATATCATGAAGCAGCACAAGGAACCTGGATCAAGGTTCCAAGTGGGCATTGGTATCATAAGATGAATACTACAGATCCATTAATCTCTGTTTCATTATGTAAACAAATAAACGTTAAAGCATTAAAGGACTGGAAATCAAATATAACAAAAAAATAGCATGAGAGGAGTGGAAAGGTCATGCTCAAGTAAGGACTCTCATTTAGGGCACCAAAAGTGAGAATTCACAAGATCAATAGAAAGATCTCTGGATTATCAAAGGCTTCAGAACTCAGGGGATTATTGCTATTGAAGCAACTGACATTTCTCCGCTCCAAATGCACCAGCTAGTGCTACAAAAAAGGACAATCCAACCTCTGTTTTATGGGTGATAGTGATAGTGGTAATCCATTCTATCTCCATATTATTAATAATTCCCCAATATTGGCTAGATGATATCAAACAATAAGTTTGGGAAGGAAAAAGATTATATAAAAGAAAAAAATCAATGGGCTGTGAAGAAACCATGATCAATTGTCTCAAGGTTGTTGGAAAAGGAAACAAGCGGAAGAAAAATTGTCAGGGTTCTAAATATCACAGAGACCATGTATTATCGGTCTGGTCTGGTTCAGGCTCTCTCTCCTTTATTTTGGTTGGGGTTAAACCCCACACTGCGCCTTACACACTCTATCTATCTCTTTCACACTCAGTATCTCTTGCAATGTCCACCTCCCTAACATTGCCCACCCACCCACATACTGCCTGCTTAGATACCTCTCCTCTCTTCCTCTCCCCCTTCTCAGCATCATGGCATGCACCAGCATATCATGTGACAATATGTTGATACAAACCAAATCTACACCAATCTGGCTAATGATTGACATAGGTCCCATACACTAGATTTTAAACCTGGGTCAGTAGCACAAGTTTTGACCAAAATCTGAATCCTGATATTATATATGCAATGGGAAAAGAACAAAAAAATTTACAGATAACACAGATATTAAGTTTTTCGAAAATAAAGGGCCTAGCAGAACACCAAAATAAAGAATAAGCATCCCGACCACTAAAAGATGTGATTCTGAACCTTGCTCGACAACTAAATCAAGATTTATAAGAGCAAAGGCTACTACATAGAAAGTTAAAGAGTTAAATTCGGAAAATATAAACATTAGATATTCTAGAACACTTCAAAATCATTTTGACTGTCCTTTTCCTGTTAAAATTCTATGAGTAGCTAGCGTCTTAGAATCAAGACCTGCATAAAGTATTTCTTTGCCAACTCATGTTATATGCTAAATTAAAGATAACAGTCCATATGCAGGTAAAAGTTAACAAGAAGAACGGATTTAGAATATGAATTAATGAATGCTAAATGGAAGTGATCAAGCATTCAACAAAGAGTATGATCATGGAGCAACTACAACATATAGCAAAACTTGGAAGACAGGGAACTTTGTTGCTTATTAGAAAAAAAAAAAACTGCCAGTTATGCAGCAAAAGGAGTGCAAAATGTTGGTGGCACTCAATCTACATTCCAGTAGAACAACACAGAAGAAAGCAACAAAAAAATTTGCAATTAGATATTTGCATGGTTTGAACTTTTCATTAGCACAAATGAAATGCAGAAGAGAAATCAATAAATAAATAACTAGCTAGCTAACTGAACAAACTGTTCATCTAAACTATGATAAAAGAAGTCAATAGGTCATGAAAAAGTAGCATTACAGCCACGAGTCTGTCATAGCAAAATTAAAAAGGACAAATACGAAGCATCTAAATAAAATACCTGAACCATTTCAGGAGGTCCCTCATCCTTTGCCAGAACCCACTTTGTGAGATAAACAGAAAAGAAGAAGCTGATGATACAAATAGAAAACACAAAGATGACAATCGGCGAAGTACTAGCTCCAACATAGAACACGGCTCCAAATATCAAAAGCAAAAGGACAAGCAAAACACGGGCATTTATTCCCAGTAACATCCGAAAGATCTGGGGAAAAGATAAAGTAAGCAAAACTAAATTAGAAATTTGGAAGATAAAAGTTGGTTGCCTATAACATAAAGCTTCCAGACATCTTACAACAGAAGCATAGACAATTTCTATCATTATGCTTTATGTATATGTGCATACATCATGCGAATGACAATGAACTATCTACAAGATGGTAAATTGCAAACAACCAAAAGTAGTTCCTTTTGGAAACAGAACATTAAATATATTATGTCACAAAACTACCATGAAAGTGAGGACTACAACACAATTTTAAAAGAGTTCAATGGTAATGGAATTTGTCTAAAACCTCTGACGTAACTTGGCTAGTAAAGTTCAAGAATCCATATTTCTTTTAGCTAAGTTAAAAGGGGCAGAGAAACATAATACCAACACTACTCCATTAAACGAGTCAGTAAATTAGCAAATGTTAAATAGGAAAAAAAAACTAAAAGATATACATATAATGCAATTCGTTTAAACCAAATAAGGGACCTTACCAGGGGATAATGTGATTTGCTCCGCATGCTGGGGAACGTCCTTGGCCTCTCTTGGTATGACCCCATCCCATTTTCCATCGCATCATCCATCGTAACAGAATGTGAAGAATTCACCCTCCGGGCCACAGGGAAAGGAGCAAACTCCCCAACTTGGGGTAAGTCGCTCCCAGATCCTTGTCGCTGTATTTTGAAAAGCCTTAACTCACACGCCCTAAGGAGGGGCTCGGATCACAAAGTCAGGGACCAAAAGCCGTTGCGAAGTGGCTTAATTCAAACTCAGAAGTCTAGCTTGTCTCCTACTGAAAAAAAAATTCCCACCAAACTCAACACTTTGAACCAAAGAGGGCAAAAAATTTCAATCACTAACCTATTCTAAAGATGTAGAGGCTACAAGATAAGCAAAATATTAAATGCAACGTTCAGCAAAACGAAAGAAGGTTAAAAAAAAATCCTTTTCTGTCTTCTTGATGGAAATCTTTCGATTCGGATCTCACCTGCCAAAGAAATACTCGGACGGATTAGAATCGTCCCCTTACCATTTTGATTGGTATCAGTGTCTTCCGTGACCTATTTCAAAGTTTTACCATAAACAATAGGCAAATATCGTCGTTCCTTCGTTCTTTCCAGATTCAAAGATCCAAGATCCGCAACTCCACCATTCCCAATTATCCATTGAGTGGAAAACATACATCAAAGGGATGTTACACGTTTCCCCTAATTTCTACTCGAGAGATCCAAGAAAAGCTGCAAAAAAGAAAAAGGGGAAGAGAGAGAGAGAGAGAGAGAGAGAGAGAGAGAGAGAGAGAGAGGATTTAGAGGAAGAAGACAAACCCAAACGACACCGATCGAGCACGCCTCCTTGGATTTCGGCCGGATCTCAGCGGCTAACCAGCATCCCCCGGCGACGAGTCCTCGGATCTTAGATTTCACGGAGAGAGCGAGAGGAGAGAGAGAGAGAGAGAGAGAGAGAGAGAGAGAGATTAACCCACACCAAAGAAACGGCCCGCACTAATAGTATTGTCCTTTGTGGAAAAAGACACTCGTGGGAGGGCTTTTGTGGAAAATACAATTCAACGTGGAGGCAGACAACAAGGACCGGTTCGGCAGTGTTTTTGTTGCTGACTTTCTGCTTTTCCTAACGAAAACTCCACGGCCGAGGCTTGCGAATTGTTTGTTTTCTGTTTTTGTTTTCTGCTTAACCATTTGTTATCCCAATACTTTAATTTCGAAAATGGTAAGGAAAGGATGTCGGATTCCATGCATTCATCAGTCTGCAGTTACTTCCATGGTAATATAACCACCAATTTAATTATTGTCAAATTTGGTAGTTACTCTTATTTTATAAAAATTATCCGACCTAATTAATTTTTTGGGTTGAATCAATTTTTTTTAGAGTATTGCCTGAAAGAAAAAAAATCGCTAAATATGTAGGAATTAAAATTTTCTTGAGGATAAAAAAATACTTCTCTTATCTCACTTCGCTTCCAAGATAATAGAATATGTTTATGTTTCGTGTCCTGTATCTTGTAAAAAATTATATTAAAATTTTATTTGATAAAATTCTTTCAATGATCAAAAAATTAGTTTCCAATCAGAGGCATTTAAATTCGTAAGTATTTGCTTGATTTTTTTTTCTGATGATATACATAAGGTTATTGTATAATTGATGGTTTGATGATGAAATATATCGTGTAGGTGAAAAAATAAAGTTTATGATAAATAGTATGAAGAAAATATTAGATACGATATAATCATGGACAATTCGATAAGATCAATAAGAAGTGTTTTACTCAAAATTGTGTTTCTTGAAATCTTGTATAGATAGATTATAGAATGAAGCAGAAAATATCATTTGCTTAGCCACATTAAATCATTCATTTGATAGTCTAGCAATATCGATGAATTGCGAGACTTGAAGTGTACAGATTTGTCTTTTTGTATGTGCTCGTGCATTGCATGTATAGAAAACTAATATCATGTGATTAATTATTATCTCCCAATTGGTCCAAACTACTTGGGTTTGTTCTGATGCCTCACAAGTTTATCCATCCTTTGAACAATTCTAATAAAATTCTTTGACTAATTGTTTATGTCAAGATTTTCCCTATAGATATCAATAAGGAGGATTAACACATGAAGTGGCTCGATATTAAGGGGGTCAACTCCCATTGTCAATTTTGTCGATGACTAAAATGACCTCTCTATATTTTCCCTTCTTTACAAAATTCTTTCCTGATTTATTTATTAAAAGAATAGAGAAAATATAAAAAACAAAAAATAGTGAATAATTAGGTATAATTTAGATAGAGATTCAAACGAGAAAGAATATTTTATGATGATATCAGCGGTTGATAAGAAAACCTGTAAAAAATGTTAGATAATTACCATTATTGATATGGAAAGAAATATAAGGAAACTTAGTTTCATTAAGAGTATGATTTTGATGTAATTGTTGGAGTTGGTTGTTTAAAGAAACAGGAGGCCTGATCAAAATTTATAATCATCCGTGATATGCACAATCCACACCGCACTTTAGTACAAAGCAATACGTGAAAATAAAGGTTGGGGTGTCTCTTAATTGTGACTTGACCTGTGTTGGGTCACTGAAGGTGAATAGTTCCAAGTTTTGATGTGATTTGATGGACTTTTTTGATCGAGCAATTAATTAAATTAGAGTGAAGGAATCTTCTATTTCTCTGTCTTCTTTCGTTGACAATTAAACCAACCCACCACCAACTCTCGTGTACTGCCCGTCCCGTTCCGTCCGAGACAAAATGCACCGGTTCTTATTGCTTTAGCCCTTTATGTTTGGACTGTGACACGTTGGCGTGGCAGCAAAACAACGGTGGTGACTCTCGTGGGATCTACCGTCGCTTGCTATATGGGAAGGCCGAGGCCGAGGGGTTGAGGAATTCCACGAACCGGAATGGCCGAGTCGTGGGAACGGTGGCAGGAGGTGTGCATTATGGGGTAAAATTAAAGACAGCATGTGGGTTGGAATGGGATGGTTAATAACTGGTCGGGCAAGATATATGTACTATAGCATATAGATTTACATTGCCAAGGTAAAAAATACACAAACGTTTACATTCAAGGCACATAAACTGATGGATCGTCGGTGCGCACAGGGCTCGGGGAGAAAGAAATCATGATGGGATTCAGGAACAGCCAAAACACCTTCTAACAGGAGCAACCAAGAAATCCATGAAGCTTGACGGTTCAGGTGTAACTTGAGGTGAGATTTTTGGAGGAAGATGCTTTAGAAATGCTGTAACTGCTCCAGAAACACCATCCTCCGTTTCCATGGCCTTGGCGAGTTGGACAGCATTTTCTTTCACCTGTAAATTTGTAAAATCCACATGCATTAGACGACAAAAGGAGACTAAATGATTGATTCACCAAAACTAAGGTTTCAAATAATAAATATTGCTGTTTGAAAGTTCACAGAAACGCATAATCCATTGTAAAAGAACATCTGGTTCTCATTGCAATTGTCAAAGAACATCTCTCACAACACCTGCATTTGCAGAAGCCTCACCACTGTATTGCAATTGGTAGTCGGTAGTTATCTCTTGCATCTGGTTCTCCTACCAGCCACCATTGTCTTTTACCACAATCATGGTCATATGTTGTGTCATTTACTAGAATACAACACTAGATTGCCTCTTCCATAGGGTTTTGGAAGGAGAAAGTAATATCCTTCAGCCAAAATTCTCCCAAATGTGGAGAATTACTGTGATTGTATCTTCTATACCAAGTGTCACAAGAGAAAATCACTTGTCTTATCATGTTCTCACCAAGCACAAATATCAAAATAATCACATGACATTTGGAAAGGCTGATTACTAATCTTCGATGTCATCATGAAGTTTATTGCATCGACCAATTTTTCCAGTGAAAATTGATCAACAGGGATAGGTGGGGGTCCTAGTCCCCCGACATGCACTCGTTCTCCCCAAAAAGATTGGTCACCAAAGAAAGGTACAATGGTAGTTGGACACTACAAAACCAATGGTATGTAGACAAATATGTACATAAGCAAATTTTACGGTCTCTAATATGAGAAAAAGAAAAAGCAAGACAGAGAAAGCAAGTTAGAAGTGATACAGCAACCCTAAGCCCAGCGGCTGTTGTTCCAGCACCACCATGATGCACCTGAAAATACACAAAAGATAAAAATCAGTTCAAATATGAAGTGTTGCTGACATTCATCATGCGGGTAGGACATCTATCTCTGTTGCCGGCAGTGAGACCAATCATGTCTAGTTGTAAAGCATACAATGCAACAGCAGCAAATGAGCAAATTTGATATATCGGGTCTCACTCATTTGTCTCATTCCAAACAATATTATTTTTTCAGAAAGGAATAGCAAAGTCAACCACACAAGTAAATCACTAAAGCTTCACATATTTAAGCAGCTTTGGAGATTTTGGATTCAGTAGTATTAAAACAATATTCCCTCGATTAATTTTTTTCAATTATATAAGGTGTTTAGTTGACGGAAAGAAAAAAACATACTGGTGGAAGATTATCAGAAGCTCAAAGCGATAATTCAAAAAACTTGAATGATACTACAATATCAATATTACTAAAATTGTTCAACTGAATAGTTGATCAATTTATTTTCACCACTATCAATCAACAAACAATGTTCTAGGCCCCACATTGGATCTAATATTTTTAAAAGCTCTAGGTGCTTGCCTAAGTGCCTGCCCAATCGAAGTGAAATGCTCAAGAATATTAAAATTTAAAAATTATATATTATGATTGATAAATATAATCATAAAAATAAAAATGACAATCTAATTTCTACTAATGGAGAATTATGCTAAACAAGTTTCTAACTAGTACTAAACAGTTCTAAAGAGTGAGTCAATATGGTGCTAAAAGAGTTATAATTAGTGTTAAAGAGTTCTAAATAGTGGATCAATATGATGCTAAACAGTTCTAAAGAGGGAATTGAGAAGAGGAGTAATCGACGACTATTGAGAAAGGTGGGGGGAAGGAGAGGGAGGCAGACAAAGCTATGGATGAAGGCAGCGGCGACAGATGTAGGGTTTCACTTCGGGTTTGTCTCCTAGGAGGGGAGCGGGTTTTGTGTTATAGTTTCACTTTGGGTTATTGTCTCTCGGGAAGACGGGTTTGACTTGCTCATTCTATCGAACCATGCTCAAACTTCAACCCAACTTCACTGAGCACTCGCCAGAGGTGCTTGACACTAGGGCTCAGGCGAGCGCCGGAGCAGCACTTCATCGAAACATCTCACCCAAAGGTTTTGCAAGGTGCTCGAGCCACACCTCGCCGAAGCACCTTTTGAAAACATTGATTGGATCCTCCTTATTTCAAGACACTTGATCCAATGCTCAACTAACATGTACCCTATGATTCCTGCTCTAGTAGATACCTGAATTCTATATTGAAATTTTCTTCATATGTCATAGAAGATCTTGGTGTAACACTGCAACAAAAAGTAGCAACAGAAAATCAAAAGTGTCAAGTTGCAAGGCTTACCACTTCCTTACACTGTAGGAATAACCAGTCATGGGGAACATTATCCAGCAGGTACACGTAATCCTTGGGTTTTGCCACTGAAAAAATAACATCCTTCTATAAAATATCACAGAAGGATAAGCAACAAAGAGAAAAAAGAACTGTCATATAAACAATATGCTCACAATTTCCAAGGCCATCCTAGCCCTTATTGATGATGCCTCTCTGACCAGTAATTTTTAGTGCCTCCACAATAATCTCTATCATTTTTTTAGGTTATTGAACAGGCTACAAATTTACACAAAAGTTTAAAATAAGAATGAGTACCGATACTAGGAGGGCATAGACACAGGAGCTACACATTACAGTGCATATTACACATACCTCAAATCCTGTGTGCCTCCTAGACCTCATGCATATAAGATGTTTTAGCACATTTAATTGTTCAACTGGACTATTTGAATTTTGTTATGGTCATAGCTCTATAGGACTTGATATCATCAATGTCTATACTCTATAGGATTTGAATTTTGTTTAAACATATACTTCGAGTATAGATATTAACTTTGTGACTGGCTCATGAACCAAGCAATTTCTCCTGGTCTAGTCTGAAATCGAGCTTACCACACTGGGCATACCGGGCAGTAAGCGGACTGGTAGCCTGTTGTGCCAAACGGTAAGTCTATCATCTGATACTTGCACTCTCCATGCCTCTTCTTTTCTTGCTCTTCTTTTTTCTTGCTTCTCCATGCTCCATCGCTGTCGTCTTCCCACCATGCTGTTGCTTCTCCATTTATTCGTTTGTATAAGGGCCACTCCTAAACTGCTTTCATGCATTGTGATCTCTTCTCTACTGCATGCACACTCCTCTTCCTTCTTTTGCCTCCTCTTGCTCTCACTCTTATTCTAGGTTCATCCTCCTTCTCTTCCTCTTTATTATGCTCTGCTCCTCTATATGGTACCAACCGGTATCAACCATTGATACATTTATCAGTACCAATATTGTGTCAATCTGACAATCAATTGTTATGGATACCAACTGAGACTTTAATTCTTGGATGTATGATGATAACATAAAATTTATCTAACGATAATAGGTCAGCTTTTAGTTACATGTAAATGTATTTTCATAATTTTTGTCAGAAAAGAAATGATGGCACCAATTTCTATTGTTTTTTTATTATTCTTGAATTGGTATAATAAATTAAGTTGTATTAGCTTTTTCACATTATGGACAACAAGAGCGTTATTCATAACTCTTTTTTTTATATAGTCATAAACTGACCTTTCTAAAGGAATTTTTACATTTTGATATTTGGTGTATGGAAAAGTGTAAACTTCGATTATTAGTCTGTGATATTTTGATGATTCTTTTTGTGTGATTACTATTTACAGATTGGGGACCCAAAATTGATGTGGTTGGATTTTGTTTTCTTGACCTTGCATCAAATTATGAACCACCAGAGTCACTTGTAGATTGGCTGAATGCTGGTGAAAAGCCTGTTTATATTGGGTTTGGTAGCCTTGTAAGTTCATTTTGCTATTATGATGTCGGTCACCCTTTCTGCAAATGATCTTTCATTGGCTCTCCATAGCTTCTGCAAAGTATCATTGCAGCCATATTGAATTTATTTTCTTTCACATTTGTTGGCTATCGCCTTTATAGTTTTTTATTTTTTCTCTTAAAGCTTATTGGTACTATAACTGGATATTTGTTAATAGACACTAGTTTATACTGCATAATTATTCTACATTTCTACCACAATAGATTGCAATTGCACGTGTTTTTCTCAAATATGTTGTATGAGCTTTTATATATAAAGATTGGTTTCTTACCTTTTACTAGGTATTCTGGTTTCAGATCATATTACTGTTTGTTATAGTTGGTTTCAGGAATTGTCTACCACATGTTTGAGAAATCTAGAGTGGTTCTTTTGATGTGTGGAATGTTCTTAAATCCTCCTTGAAAGATACTCGCAATGACATTCCCCGTCTATCTTCTTGGTTAATTACTAGTTATTATTGACATAAATAAGTCTCAATGTGTATATTTGCTGCAAATTCTTGATATCAAAAGTTGAGTTGTCTGATTGGGTGCCCAGATTAGACTTTGATGATACTATGCCTAAACATGCTGAAGAAATTTATTTTGCAAACTTATCAGTTATATAAAATGTCTCTTCAGTATTTGTTTGAAACATATAAGAGTTAATATGGAAATAATCTTTCTATTCATTGGGGTTATAGGAAGTTAGGAACCCTCCAAGATCCTATATTAACATGATCGTCATTCACTAGAGCTCATCCTTTTGGTAGATATCAATTGAATTATCTATAGACCGTCATGCATGATAATTACTGCTATAGGAACACTTTTATCTTATTGATTAAGAGTGCATTTGGGAACATATTTGAAATGTGCATTGATGATGTAATGCACATTTCAAATATGAATTGATATTTGATAAATTTTTTGAAATCATATTTGGTCTGAATGCTGTATTGCAAATATTTAAATGCTGATGCTACCTCGGGGTAGCATCCACAAAGGCAGCATCAGCAATTCAACATTTGCGGGATGCTAATGTAACTTTTCAAATTCCTAAAATACACAATGACATTATATAAAATCACATAATTTTCAATATAATTTAGTGAGAAACCAACATGATTTATATCTTTTATAAAATGAAATTTTATTTATTTATTTTCGAAGGTTATTTTGCATTCATTTATATGATTATTTTATTTATTTATTATATATCTGAGCCATATAAAATCTTTTGTAAGATTACAGACATTTATTTATTTATTTACTTATTAATTTAAATAAAAATATGTATTCCCTTTTGAATAACTATTAAAAATATTAAAAGGATAAACTTGTCTATAGTATTCAATGAGCCTTTGAAATATAATTTTACCAAACAATAGTTATGTCAATGCATATTTAGAGTTGCATATTCTAAACAGTATTTTCTAAATGCACATTAAATATATAAATATGTTCTCAAATGCAACCTAAGTCAGTGTTACTATTTTTTAATGCTAATTTATTATATCCTCTCGATCAATATGTTATATGTCACAACGACATAAATATTAAAGAATATGTTAAATAATTATTTTGGACTCTTGTAGTTTAGCTTGTAATCATTCAGTTCTATATTTGTCAGGAGAATGAGTTGCAACCTAACCTATTTATCTTGTAAGCCAGATAGACTTCGACCATGATCATTAAGAATCTTCTGTTCAATAATGACACGGTTTTTAAGGATTTGTTTATTCTGAAATGAGACTTGGAATTAGCATTGAGAGAACAGAAGGAACAAAAAAAAAAGTGGTTTTATTTAGTTTCCTTTTTGTAGCTAGTTTATTGAGCATCATGTAAGGATTTGTTTATTTTTGGATAGACATAGAATTAGCATTGGGAGAACAGAAGGGAAGTACTTTTATCGAGTATTTTGTGTCGTAAAATTGAAGGAGCAAAAGATAAATTGCTCTTTCTGATAGTAATGCATGCAAAAAATTACATGTTCTTTTTTTCCAAGAAATAAAAGTTCTATTATGATTTCAAACATCTACACACTGACATGTTAAGGTCATTTGGCAAAATTTATCCAGAGAAGGTACATTTTCCTTCTAAAAAATGTCAACCCCAACCATTCTACCTTGCGTTGAAACTGAATTAGTTGCTTGATTATAATCCCTGTAACATTAAGAGAATATTACATTTTTAACTTTGACAAATTTTAAATAGAGTAATCCTTCTCTAGCAACAAGAGCTTCACATTGCAGTACATATTACACATACCTCAGATCCTGTGTGCCTCCTAGACCTCATGCATATAAGATGGTTTAGCACATTTAATTGTTCAACTTGACTATTTGAATTTTGTTGTGGTCATAGCTCTATAGGATTTGATATCATCAACCTAGAGAAGGTATATTTTCCTTCTAAAAAACTTTAACCCCAGCCATTCTACCTTGCGTTGAAACCGAATTAGCTGCTTGATTATAATCCCTATAACATTAAGAGAACATTACATTTTTAAAAATTAGCTAATTTGGTTTGTTTATTTTTAATTAACTAATTCGGTTTCAACGAGGACATTACATTAAATGTAATATTTTCCGAGATCGTATGAGCGTAGGATGTTAGAGGGTTCCTAACTTCCTAAAACCCCCAGTAAATGAAAGATTATTTCCATATTAATTCCTATATGTTTCAAATAAATACTGAATAGATATTTTATATAATTAATAGGTTTGCAAAATAAATTTCTTCTTGAAGTTTTGCAATATATATCGTGAGTCTAACTCTGAACACCCAATCAGATAACTCAGCTTTTGATATCAAGAATTTGCAGCAGATATGCACATTGAGACTTATTTATGTCAATAATAACTAATAATTAACCAAGAAAACAGACGGAAAATGTCATTGCGAGTATCTTTCAAGAAAGATTTAAGAACATTCCACACATCAAAAGAATCACTCTAGATTTCTCAAACATATGGTAGACAATTCCTAAAACCAACTATAACAAACAGTGATGTGATCTGAAACAAGGATAACCTAGTAAAAAGTAAGGAACCAATCTTTATATATAAAAGCTCATACAACATATTTAAGAAAAAGACGTACAATTGCAATCTATTATAGTAGAAATGTAGAATAATTATGCAGTACAAACTAGTGTCTATTAACAAATATCCAGTTAGAGTACCAATAAGCTTTAGGAGAAAAAATAAAAAACTATAAAGGCGACAGCCAACAAATATGAAAGAAAATAAATTCAATATGAGTGCAATGATACTTTGCAGAAGCTATGGAGAACCAATAAAAGATCATTTGCAAAAAAAGTGACTGACATCATAATAGCAAAATGAATCTACAAGGCTACCAAACTCAATATAAACAGGTTTTTCACCAGCATTCAGCCAATCTACAAGTGACTCTGGCAGTTCAAAATTTGATGCATGGCCAAGGAAACAAAATCCAACCACATCAATTTTGGGTCTCCAATCAGCAAATAGTAACCACACAAAAAGAATCATCAAAATATCATAGACTAATAATCAAAGCTTACACTTTTCTATACACCAAGTATCAAAATGTAAAAATTCCTTCAGAAAGATCAGTTTATGACTATATAAAAAAAAGAATTATAAATAACGCTCTTGCTATCCATAATGTGAAAAAGTTAATGCAATTTAATTTATTATACCAATTCAAGAACCAAAACAAAAAAACAACAGAAATTTGTGCCATCATTTCTTTTCTGATAAAAATTATGAAAATACATTTACATGCAACTAGAAGCTAACCTCTTATCGTTGGATAAATTTTATGTTATCATCATACATCCAAGAATTAAAATCTCAATTGGTATCCATAACAATTGATGATCAGATTGGCACGATATTGGTAATGATAAATGTATCAACGGTTGATACCGGTTGGTACCATATAGAGGAGCAGAGCGTAATAAAGAGGAAGAGAAGGAAGATGAACCTGGAACAAAAGTGAGAGCAGGAGGATTACCGCTCATAAACAAAAATATGTAAAAAAATATTTGTAAACTCCTCAAATCATGAACCATGGAGTTTAAACTTTCTTCTGGCCTCATAAACAATAATATGTAAAAACCAATAGAGATGCTTTACTTTTACAACACAAGACTCACCAATTACAACTGGAGATATAGTTGCCAAAGCACCAGGCTTTATCATTTCTCTCAGTGATGCAGATGCCACAATGGCAACACAACGGTCATAATCTGGTTTTTCTTGGTATTCCTAGATGTGCATGTTATATTAGTATCATTATCAAAGTATGAAAATTTACATGGCATGACAAGTTAGGTAATTGGATTACTCACCATAATACCAGGCCTCTCAACAAATTGTCTACGGACTTTGTTTACAACCTCTTGTGCATATATTGACTTCGTTTCCAAAATTTAACGTTAACGGACAGATATTGATTTTACAAAAAGCACATAAAAAGAATAGCTTTCACATATATGTCCAATCAACACATGAAATAATTTAATTATACTCATCGATGGTCGTGCACTGTAGACTCATCTCCACAATCCCACCAAAGCATTTCGGCTATAGGACCAAACATATCCATGGAGAGAACATATGCAGCAGTGCTAAGCATTCCCATTGTTGCTACAATTTGTGCCAAACAAACCACCGATTACTTCGCAGTTTCATCTAATACCCGATGTCTGTCCCAGCCAAAATGCACTGATAATAGCTATGCTTATTTCTAGAACAGGAAGGGCTGATGATTCCAGTCCCAAGCTAACACCAGCAATTATATTAGTTCCATGACCTGTAGCACTAGAAAGTGCTAAAACACGAACAGGCTCATGCTTGTAATCAGTGTAATACTTTGAGATCCAAACAAAGGCATATGCTGTCATTATTCCTACCAATCCGCACAAGGCAAAATTTAGCCAAGCAGAAGGTGCCTGTTCGGTGTAAAAGAGCTATCGAATAGACTGTGAAAGATAAAAAGAAAACAAGTAAATAAAATGCTAATACTTCAGGATATTTCGATAGTCGAACAACCAGTACACTAAATGCTAAAAGTAGCAAACTGGAAGTTCAAGTGAGTGTTAATAATACATGTTAGGTAGGCATCTGTACAGTTAAGTTGCTTACCACACCAAATGTCAAAACAGCCAAAACAATCGTGAAAGAATAGCCTTTCTGAAGTCTAGCCATTGGGTCTTCAATAGGAACAATTAGCCCAGGATCACATGTACCCCCGATCGACAGTATTCCAATGGATGATACCACCAAATCAAAAGAATGCACAACAACAGGAAATAATATAAACCCAGATGGATCTGCATAGAAAAAAGCAACTTCATTTAGCGTGAGGTTCATGTTAAGATTTGTGAGAAATGGAGTTCATAACATCATAAATCAACAGAAATCTTATTCTATGGAAGCATAACTTTTGATTTGTAACTGAAATAAGTAGGCTAATCCAGAAATAATGGCATATAGCAGGCATTACGCAAAACCATAATCCTATAATTAAGGCAAAACCTTAATCCCATTATCCAATATTGATAAAAAAAATAGAAAAAACCAAGCAGTAATCTAGAACCCTTGATAACTAATTTTATTCATTTTAAATTTTACAAAAATTACAAGATAGAGCATCATGTATCATGTAATCTAGAACCCTCAGTATGCATTATAACATCTAATCAGAAATGCAAGAAGATTCTAAATATCATAGAGAATATGAAACATATGATATGCAAAGCATGGATCAGAGAGATAAACATTGCTGCATAATGACATGCTGTATGTTGACAAACTAAATGTGGATTGTGGAGGCAGTTCTGTAGGGTTGCAACAAAATATAAATATCATCCCTTGCCTTCAATTTTGCAGCGCTGAGCCATTGTTCCTCCAAGTATCATAGCACTGATTATCTCTGCTGCAATACTCTCAAATGGATCAGCACCTCGGGCAGCACAGTCCCCCACATTATCACCAACCTTTAAGTAAGTCCACCTTAGTTAAAATTTTATAGGAAATAAATGCAAAGGAAAAGGATACAATACAAGAAACAAAATCAGTGCTGTATGTTGACAAACTAAATGTGGATTGTGGAGGCAGTTCTGTAGGGTTGCAACAAAATATAAATATCATCCCTTGCCTTCAATTTTGCAGCGCTGAGCCATTGTTCCTCCAAGTATCATAGCACTGATTATCTCTGCTGCAATACTCTCAAATGGATCAGCACCTCGGGCAGCACAGTCCCCCACATTATCACCAACCTTTAAGTAAGTCCACCTTAGTTAAAATTTTATAGGAAATAAATGCAAAGGAAAAGGATACAATACAAGAAACAAAATCACATTGTCAACCAGTCTATGAATGTCTTAGATGTAGAAAACATGTGTTCTTAACAAAATGCCACATGCTTTAGGTTAATTGTATGTAAAACAGAGAAGCATCAAAATAAAATCATTATTGACAAACTGTATCTCCAGTACGTGTTATTTTAGGACCTAATAGGCTCCTTGATCAGGAATTGTTGAATAAAAAAAAAGGGATGGCAAGCTTAGGTTGATCCCTTCTGAAAAGCAACAACTCTGAAAAACTTGCTTTGGTTTTTCAACCACCTCCCAAAACTAGTGAATGCCTACATCCTGTAAATTTTACAAACAAGCCTGTGGAATAAATTATAAATATCCATAACATACATGGCCAAAGTAGTTAAAGCTCTCTGAGTAAAGTATTTCAATGTCCTAAAGTTTTCTATTCACTATTGGGAATTTCAATCAATGTTTCTGACTGATTTTATGTTTCTAAAACCATATAATTCTAAAGGCAGAACAATTATAAGAAAGTCCTCAAGTAGTGCATAAGAAAACAAGACTCAGAATTTTTTATTCCAATATTATTATTGCACCTTACCAGAGCTGTGGTATTTTTCTTTAGATGTTTATCATGTTTCTGTACGCTACAGTACTTGAATCAGAAGATGGACTAACAGTTATAATAATCATTTGGAAGAACATACTTTGAATTGAAGTTTATTCAAAACAAGGAATTCAATTTCATGTACCAGACCATACCGGCCCAGGCTTGGACAACTACGGGCCTGGTACGAGTTGATGTCCTAACACACGCTATGCAAAAACATATCACAATATAAAAGGGGCCAAAAAACAAAAAAAAAACAAATATGGCATTCTTTTTCATTTTTCTTATTGGAAAATAAAATCAATATTGATAACAATAAATACTATATCCAAATATATATCCGATAAAGATCACTAGCAGTATCTAGCCTAGATATAGACTAGATCATCAAAGGACAAAGGTTAGATCCGAATCTACAAGAAATGAGGCTTGATCAGTGTTAAATCAAACCCTAAATTAGGTCTCTATGGAATAGATCTACATCAAGATTGGAAAAGAAAGCATAAACCCTAACCTACTTACATGAAATTAACTTAGAGATTAAGTTCAGATCTAACTTGATTCAAAGAGAAATCATACCAGATCTTGGGCTTGAATCTTCTTAAAGAGCAAATAGCCCTCCCTTGGATGTTCTTGACTGAATTTGTAAGAGAGTTTAAAGAGATTTAGGAGAGATTTAGAAGCAAATGAAAGTCTGAGAGAGGGTGCAAGAGAGGAAGACTAAAGAAGAGGATATGGGTCTCTTTGGCTGGATTCACCACTGAATGAGCTTACCACCCAGGCCTGATAACAGGTTCCAGGGTTGCAACCCCCATACCAGACCTGAACCACCCCGTCAAGCTTGGCTCACCTCCAGATAGTTGTCCGGACTGCTAATCCATGATTCAAAGTATTAAATGTTTTGAGACTCCAATTGCAAGACTTTTATTACTTTCATATTAGTGATGATACTTGAAAGCGCCTTTTAAATTCTTTTTATGTGCCAATTTTGATGAATATTAACTATTCACTCGTGGTGTCACTTAATTTCATGAATTCAAATAGATAATTCACTGTCAACCTGCTCCATTAGACAAATGAATTAGACATTATGCACTGATATTTAAAATTTTCTTTTATGAAAGAAAAATAATTCTCATGATTCCAAAGTCATGGGAAAAAAGCTGCAAATAACATTTAAAAACATGGAAATCTAAAGAATGAAAAAAGAGAACTACCAACTGATGTTCAATCTAGAGATAAATAAAACAAAGGTATGATGTACAAATTTATATCATAATGCAAGCAGCAAAACAACAATTCGAGTGGAAACTGATGTTGAATCACTGAATAATTAAAATAATAAAAGAAGCACTCAGATAACGTTCAGAAAATATGTAGCCAGGCATGACAAGTATTAAGTTACTGAAAGTACCAAGTCTGCAATAACAGCAGGATTTAGTGGATCATCTTCGGGTATTCCTTGCTCCACTTTTCCAACAAGATCAGCTCCAACATCAGCTGCTTTAGTAAATATTCCACCACCCAGTTGAGCAAAAAGTGCAACAAACGAAGCACGAAACCATATCCAACAAGAAGAAGAGGTACTGCATAAAATCATAGAACAGAAAGTCAGACTGTCATGAGCTAAATGAAATTGAATTTTTATTGGAGCATATATTTTATTTTCCTGAATTCACCCTTGATCACTGCCTTTTAGGCTTGTCTCGGTTCAAAAATATGGAAGGTGTTTATTTTAGAAGTGGTAGTAGAGAAATTAGGACCTTGCCTCCTTTTTTTTGCGCCACATCAGAACTAATGCAACATTTGGAAGGAAAGAAAACCCTTTACTCTGAGCCACATCAGAACTAGTACAACATTTGGAAAGAAAGAACAGGTGGCCTTCTTTTTTAAAATCTAGAAGATACTAGATTGGTAGAAAGAAAAAGAATGCTAATTTACATTTCAGAAACTGTTGTTAACTCTCTTATATTCTAACCTCTGCATCTTAGCAAGTTGATGCTTTGTGTAGAGCAAATGAGTGATGAGCTGATAGATTCCATGGCAGGAAAGAATATTACTATTTTAAAGACAGGAGAAACACATATTAGTCTGACCAACAGTTACAGGGACAGTGATTAATCTACCTTTAAACTTATCCTAAATAACTAGTGACTTAAATTAAATGCTAAAACTTCTAGATATCCCTCCTTAATTACTATCTTCAAAAGACAGTAAACAAGAATAAGCAGCATTTTCCTGTACTAACAGCATCTTCTCCCTCTCTTTGCTTCTTTCCAGTATCCTTCATCTACCTAAATTAATCGTCTTCTTAACCATACAAAATATAGGACCATATTGTTTAACAATATTGTTTCATTAATTTCTATATTGCTGTTAAGTCTTATATCTTTCAATATAATAAAAGGATTTTAACTTGCAATGTCAAGGTTTCAAAAACTGGTTGTATGGTCGCTATGGGCTGGCATCTACTGGTCTTCCCGTAAACCAATACGCAGATCACTGGCTTTTGCCTGGTTTCAGTTCATACCAGGCCTACCATCCAATATGGTTATCTTACTGAGCTTATTGTCCAATTTTAATAATTAAAACAGGGGTACCAGTCAGGAAGCTTATTGCTCAATATTCCTTTTTTTTTCTTTAACTTTTGATGGCTTTTGACAATTATATGTTTTTTTTCTTTTTCTTTCTTTCTCGCCTCTCACACTTTCTTTCTCTTTTCCACACATCTCTCTCTCTCTCTCTCTCTCTCTCTCTCTCTCTCTCTCTCTCCTCTTCTCCTCCTCCCCCATGTCTTTGTCCATGCCAAGAAGCTGCCATCATCTCCTCTTCGTCATGTCACTGTCACAGGCTCCTCCACATAAGGGTCACCGCTTCATCCGCCACCATGGTGCACATCCACCAGTCCTCTTCTCCTTCTCCACCCCTCTTTTCTCCCTCTCTCACTAGTCTGGGCAGTTCCAACTCATACGGATTATGAGTATGTCGGTCTGTATTGAAACCCTAATGTTCTAACTGCTGACCAGTATTAGCAATAAACCAATATTTTGTGCACATAATTCATCTAGTTAATACAGTACCTGTCAACAACATAATTGTTAAGATCAGATGGAATGAAATATATAATAGCTCTTCCTATATTTTGGTGATTCTAGATCAAACAGAAATTTACAGAAAACTAATACAGGAAACCTTAACATTAGAGTAAAAGGCATAAATGATTTTCCATTTGACGAACTCGAAAGATTTCAAACCGTTAAATTGCGCTTATAAATACAAAATCAAGACATATAAAGTGGTAACATCTTCATTCTTTGAACAAGGTACCTAAAATCACTTAATTAAAAAAAAGGTAAGAAAAACATGTCAAATCAAAATCTCCCACCTGCAAATGATATTTTCAACAGAATAAACTCTGAACTACAACAAAGAAGGATGATACATGTCAACATGGCTACAAAATTATGCAAAATAGATACAAATATAAACAGCCACAGCCTTACATGACGTGCAAAGAATGCAAAGAAATAGTTTCTGACTCAAAACTCTTAACATCTAGATTGCAATAGCAACTTTCTCATGGTGCTCAAACATCAAAAATCAAACAAAACATGGTGTAAGACACTATAATTACACAACCATAGTAGTACAACATATTACAAGTATCTAACAATCCATAATGAAAATAGCATCACAATATAATCTATAGCTTTTAGAGCAAGTTTCTGCAAGTACTTACGATCTGTAACCTTCATTGAACCACGAGAATCAACCTCTAGGAACACATAAAATGTTGAATATAGAACAGCAACACCTATTACAGCCATGCCAACAACAACAATTGCCGAGAGACCACCAGCACGAACAGCAATCTGTTATAAAACTAATTGTTCAATGTATAACTACAGTAAGAAAGTAACATACTAAGAGATGAAAGAGCATTTACGGAACCTGCAAGGCCTCTCGTGCAGAACGCCGTGCTGTCACGGACAAAATTGTAAACGGCTTGTTCGGTGTAATGCTTGCTTGTCCGTGTCCCTTTTGGTTTGTTATTACTTGTAAAGGGCTTGCCAAAGGCTAAATGCCCCATTTGAGTGAGTTTGGCAGCCATTGTCGGCTTGTACAGAAAGTTTGTGTCATGTGGACACTTGTACTAGAATTCGGTCTGTAGTGGACCAATTTTATACCTTTGTTGTGCAACTGTTCTGAGCTTGTAATATCCATGGTTGGAATGTGCATTGGCTATAAAGTGTTTGCTAGAAGAGCGGCTTGCGGATCCGTGTGAAGCGCTTTCTCTCGTCCGTCTTCTCTTTCGTTGGTCCTAAGGGATTGTAGGAGATTTCGGGGAGGCTGACCTTTGCGGTGATACGCATTGGTGCCGCATGCAGCTTAGGCAAAACCAGCTAAGTCCGTGGCAGTTGGTATCGAGCGGGACAAGCCCACTTAGAAACACTTAGCATGCATACGTGGGGACCTAGCGAGGCACCACGAGGACAACAAGCTAAGAAAATTACGGAGCGCACAAAGGTCGGGATGGTGAGTTTGAAGCGATGGCTCAACAGTGGCACCCAAACTTGACGGTGCTCAAAGCAAGTGGAGTGCTTGGCAAAGGATGAGGCCGTGCAAGGCGGAGTGGGTTGTTGATGATCGAAAGAGTTGTGCAAAGCTCACAGAGGTGAGGGAGTTGCAAACTCAAGGAATTCGATACTCACGCAAGGGCTTGCATGCGGACGATGGATCGTCTGTGGCCGTTATCCGAAGCGGCCAGAAGGTCGGCGCCATGGAGCATGAAACTTTCTCTTTGACATGTGCGAGGATACTTTCGTAAGATCTTTGAAGTGTGCGGAGAGTTCAAGATGTTGCTAGACCGAGGGGTGCGGTCTGCGTGTGATTGGTGAAGTGTCACAATCTAGCAAGTGCATTTGCAATGGCGAGAAGTGACTGGGCACATTTGTTCGGCAGAGGCGAAGTAGTCAAGGATAGTGGTCTCCAAAACTTCCTAAGGAAGGATGCGAAGAGAGAAGTTGCTCAGCAAGGCGAGATATCCGGAGGATAAGTCCGGTTCTCCGTAGGGAGAATTATGTGCAATGAAGCGCACGGTTGAGGAGTACTCAAGACAAAGCTCGATGGATCGAGCGGCGGCGAGGAGTTGTCGCGTGATCTCGCAAGTGGTGATGCGTTGGTGGACGATAAGCGAGATTAAGTGGGAGAGCAACCAGGCAACATAAAGCGAAGGCACACTTGGAGCCGATAGTAAGATCGGACTCAACAGAGGGTCGACCGTGGAATGGTGGTATAAGGGCCACCATCAATGCAAAGGCAAATCGAGAAGCAAAGCAACTTGGGGTAACTTGGTGAAGTACCCAAGTGCATGAAGGAGTTGGTTTAGAAGATGGAATATGGAGCGGAGGCTTGGAGCTTTCCTAGCATGAGGTCAAGGACATGGACTCTTGCAGAGGTAGGAATCGGATCATGTCGTTCCATGGGTTTCATATTCGGATGGAGCCGACTCATCTTGCATGGTGCCAAAGACAAAGGAGCTTTGAGGCACATGCACTTTATCTCGATGAAGCATTTGGTGGAGATTCTAAGGCGCAGCATTTGTTGAGGCAAAGTTGGTGTCAAAAGGCCTTTAGCACGGGGCAAGAGGATGCGAGAGATAGCTACTCTTGAAGAATATGCCACGCAGTGTTGCTATTCGTGTTGCCGTGATGAAAAGCTGCGCAATGAGATTGTGTTGGTAGGGGCGAGTCTCGGGATCGAGCAATGGTGCATCTATTTCAAGTCGGGAGACTTCGGAGGAGCGCTAGGCGATGGATTATCCTAAAGCTAGACTTCGTCGAGTGTGACCCGAGAGTGGGTGGACGAAGGTCGATTGCAAAGAAGCGAACAGAATCGAAAGTGGCGAAGGCCTGCGATGTGTTGGCGAGTCCACATGGAGATATCGCAGCTGATTCGAGTTCATACCACAGGATCGAATGCAAGTCACCAGGAGGCGACATAATGCGGGATCGGGGTGGAATGGTTCGTGGCAAGACGACACACACAAAGTGTATCCGTGAGGGACATAGTCATCTGGAAGTATGGCCGGGGAGCGCATGATAGGAGCTCCACGTCGGTGAACAACATGGCGGCAAGAAGAGCTATGGATTGGCGGTGAATGCCATGGTACCGCAAAGCGGGTCTTCCGTCGCGTGCACCGAATGTTGCATTGAATGGAAGCCTTGGTCATCGACTTATGGGGTGTGCACTATCGAGGAAGAAGTTCGGATGGAAGTACCAGAGAGTCCACGTGGTGGGGACCTCGATCATGCAGAGGTATGATCGGGCTGGCGAAGAGTGGAACTACTTGAGCTCACATTCGCTAAGGAGCCGGCAAGTTAGAGGACAAGGCCGAGTAAGCGAACATTGCGACCCAATGAAGCTAAGGAGAACAGAAGTGGTGCTAACCCCGCAACATGATGGTGGAAGCCACACATGGGAGTTGCGATCTGTATTTCCATCGACCAAGTGGAGCGCCGAGAAACAGAGGTGTTGAAGCAGGGGTCGGAAAAAGGCGTGGAAGCAATAGCGAGTCCAAGAGGGACTCACTACCCAAGATCAATCATCGAGTAGATTGAAGGTGAACTCGAGGAGTGTCACAATGATAATCGCAGAGGCAGATCTACCGATCACGAAGAAGGGATGCAGATGCAAGACAACGGATAGTAGTGCCGTAGGCGTCAGCGATGCCGGTATGCCGAGGCGGGACTTCCGGGAGTCATCAATCCCTTGCTCTCTTAGAGGGAGAGCACCTGGTCGTGATATGGGCGTAGTGGAGGAGGAGAATGCTTTGCAAACTCCATGTACCAAGACAAGGTCAAGAGCGATGGCGAGAGAACTTCGTAAGACCAATGTCAATGCAGACTTTCCATCAAGATAGCCGTGAGTGAAGGACTTGGTCGATGCAAGAGTGCATGACCAAGGATCGAAGCAGCACAAAGATGCTGTGATCTTTGCACCTTTGCTACTCAAAGGAGTCGGCGATGCGAAATGATGGAGAAGGCGACAACCCCAAAGGCGACAAATCTATCGGAGACTTACTCAAGTTGGAGTGATAACTTCTTGCATTCGAAGTTCAATGGCAATGAAGGTGAATCACAAGATGGCGACTCAACGTGAAGGATTCGCAAACACTTCAAGTGCTGCGGAAGTGTGAGCTAAGAGCAAAGCGAAGTCTAGTAACCACTTGACGCACGAAGTACAAACTCGAGGAGGCGGGCGAAGACAAGTAAACTGTGCCTTCTCAACTCTCAAGAGAATGGGTGAAATCGAGTACCCAGCTCTCTTAGTTATCATGAGAGGAGCTCTGCCTGCACAAATTCAAGACCCTTCAAGAGACTATCGGGAGCGGCAAAGTTGTCAAGTCCTCACCCCTGTGGTGATAAGTCTCGAGAGTAGATTGTTCGCCATTTCCTAATGAATACCAATCAAAAGCGGAAGTGATGCGAGCCTACTGGGCAAGACAACTAAGTGGAAGAAGATTCGATGGGCAAATTTTGCGAAGGAAGGACTTGAAAACTTTAAAGGTTGCGAGCCGATGCTCGTTAAAGCTCCAACAAGCATCTATCCGATTCAAGAGACTAGAAGAAATTGAAGTGGCGATATCAAAGATGGTCTTTTCTTTCATCGAGGTATCCGCAAGAACCAACAAGGATCAAGACAACTCGCAACCCCACACCAAAGTCGAGTCGTTGGCGAGTTGAAGCGGCGTGGCGGATTAAAGTTCGACGACTCAACAACAAACAAGCGGAGAACAATTGGGAGTCAAAGGCGATCGCAATAGGAGCGAAGATCGAAGATCCAACAAAGAAAAGAATTCGCGTCAAGAAAGGCTTCAACGAGGGCGTCGAAGGAATAAGTGGGGAGAATGTCACGGACAAAATTGTAAACGGCTTGTTGATTGTAATGCTTGCTTGTCGTGTCCCTTTTGGTTTGTTATTACTTGTAAAGGGCTTGCAAAGGCTAAATGCCCCATTTGAGTGAGTTTCGCGACCATTGTCGGCCATGACAGAAAGTTTGTGTCACGTGGACACTTGTATTAGAATTCGATCAGTAGTGGACCAATTTTATACCTTTGTTGTGCAAGCGATTACGAGCTTGTAATATCCGTGGTTGGAATGTGCATTGGCTATAAAGTGTTTGCTAGAAGAGCGCCTTGCGGATCCGTGTAAGCGCTTTCTCGTCTCCGTCTTCTCTTTCGTTGGTCCTAAGGGATTGTAGGAGATTTCGGAGAGAGGTGACCTTTGCGGTGATACGCGATTGGTGCCGCCGCACGGCTTAAGTAAAACCAATTAAGTCGTGACAGTCAAGCAAAGACGGAGACTCTAACGTTTGCGACGAACAGACACCCACATCCCAATATATCCTGCGATTCCGAACATAAAGCTCAAGAAGAAAGGCAAAGAACCAGTAATGTATGCAGATGTTGACCTAAATGTCGAATAACAAAGTGAGTTGAGATAAAGAAAAGAATTAGAAAGTATGGCATGTCTTAGATGCAAATAAAGACACGAGATGGAGTGAAAGCACTGGAGAGCCCGGATGATTCTGTTGTGGAGTGGTACTACTGAAATAGATATATACCAAGAATCACAAGTGCAAAGCACCATTGCCATTTTAGAAATGGTTCCATATTGTGTCTGAAGAAACCTTGACCCATCTCGAATGGCTTGGATATCTAAAGAATGAAGGAAAAGGTGAAACAGATATAATAAGTTAGCAAGTAGAACATTAACCTGGAAACAATCACCTCGGTACACTAAATTTTACATATTAGTTACTCTATTTTAGACACATGATAAATAATCGTTAAAGAAAGCATTGTAATAAACACAATCTAAAATAGACACACAGTAAAAATGGAATAGCTATTTTATTCTCTTTCTGTGGAGGAAAATAAAATAAAAAGAGATCCATAATGCTCTAGGTTGTGATATGGTGATATGGGTAGAGGTACACCAATTAGCTTGGTTCATATTAGAAGGTGGGAAGGATTGGTTAGTTCATCATTTAGAATCATGCTACATACAAAAGATACATATTTAGGCCACTAGCAATATTAAATAAAACATTTTGATCTAACTAAATAATTAACCACGTACCTACTGGAGCAAGAATAATGTTAGTATTAAACATGAGAGGTATGAATGCATTGCCCTTTTACTACTGGAGTGCTTTTGTTATTTTGAACTTTTGGCTTTTAGAGTTTGCTAGTTCATGGTCTGTAAAACCAAGTAGCTCTGAAGTCATTAGATGTCCAATTTTGACATTCGAGTTGTGTACCATAATAATAGAAGATGCAAATATATCATGAAGCAAAGACAAGGAACCTGGATCAAGGTTCCAAGTGGGTATTGGTATCATAAGATGAATACTACAGATCCATTAATCTATGTTTCATTATGTAAACAAATAAACGTTAAAGCATTAAAGGACTGGAAATCAAATATAACAAAAAAATAGCATGAGAGGAGTGGAAAGGTCATGCTCAAGTAAGGACTCTCATTTAGGGCACCAAAAGTGCGAATTCACAAGATCAATAGAAAGATCTCTGGATTATCAAAGGCTTCAGAACTCAGGGGATTATTGCTATTGAAGCAACTGACATTTCTCCCGCTCCAAATGCACTAGCTAGTGCTACAAAAAAGGACAATCCAACCTCTGTTTTATGGGTGATAGTGATAGTGGTAATCCATTCTATCTCCATATTATTAATAATTCCCCAATATTGGCTAGATGATATCAAACAATAAGTTTGGGAAGGAAAAAGATTATATAAAAAAAAAATCAATGGGCTGAGAAGAAACCATGATCGTCTCAAGGTTATTGGAAAAGGAAACAAGCGAAAGAAAAATTGTCAGGGTTCTAAATATCACAGAGACAATGTATTACCGGTGTGGTCTGGTTCAGGCTCTCTCTCTTTTATTTTGGTTGGGGTTAAAACCCACACACACGCACACACTCTTTATCTATCTCTTTCACACTCGTATCCCTTGCAAAGTCCACCTCCCTAACATTGCCCACCCACCCACATAGTGCCTGCTTAGATACCTCTCCTCTCTTCCTCTCCCCCTTCTCAGCATCAATGCATGCACCAGCATATCATGTGACAATATGTTGATACAAACCAAATCTACACCAATCTGGCTAACAATTGACATAGGTCCCATACACTAGATTTTAAACCTGGGTCAGTAGCACAAGTTTTGACCAAAATCTGAATCCTGATATTATATATGCAATGGGAAAAGAACAAAAGAATTTACAGATAACACAGATATTAAGTTTTCCGAAAATAAAGGGCCTAGCAGAACACCAAAATAAAGAATAAGCATCCCCAACCACTAAAAAGATGTGATTCTGAACCTTGCTCGACAACTAAATCAAGATTTATAAGAGCAAAGGCTACTACATAGAAAGTTAAAGAGTTAAATTTGGAAAATATAAACTTTAGATATTCTAGAACACTTCAAAATCATTTTGAATGTCCTTTTTCCTGTTAAAATTCTATGAGTAGCTAGTGTCTTAGAAACAAGACCAAGCTCATAAAGTATTTCTTTGCCAACTCATGTTATATGCTAAATTAAAGATAACAGTCCATATGCAGGTAAAAGTTCTCAAGAAGAACGGGATTTAGAATATGAATTAATGAATGCTAAATGGAAGTGATCAAGCATTCAACAAAGAGTATGATCATGGAGCAACTACAACATATAGCAAAATTTGGAAGAGAGGGAACTTTGTTGCTATTTAGCAAAACAAAAACTGGCTGTTATGCAGCAAAAGGAGTGCAAAATGTTGGTGGCGCTCATTCTACATTCCAGTAGAACAGAACAGAAGAAAGAAACAAAAAAAATTGCAATTAGATATTTGCATGGTTTGAACTTTTCATTAGCACAAATGAAATGCAGAAGATAAATCAATAAATAAATAAATAACTAGCTAGCTAACTGAACAAACTGTTCATCTAAACCATGATAAAAGAAGTCAATAGGTCATGAAAAAGTAGTGTTACAGCCACGAATCTATCATAGCAAAATTAAAAAGGACAAATATGAAGCATCTAAATAAAATACCTGAACCATTTCAGGAGGTCCCTCGTCCTTTGCCAGAACCCACTTTGTGAGATAAACAGAAAAGAAGAAGCTGATGATACAAATAGAAAACACAAAGATGACAATCGGCGAAGTACTAGCTCCAACATAGAACACGGCTCCAAATATCAAAACCAAAAGGACAAGCAAAACATGGGCATCTATTCCCAGTAACATCCGAAAGATCTGGGGAAAAGATAAAGTAAGCAAAACTAAATTAGAAATTTGGAAGATAAAAGTTGGTTGCCTACAACATAAAGCTTCCAGACATCTTACAACAGAAGCATAGACAATTTCCATGATTATGCTTTATGTATATGTGCATACATCATGTGAATGACAATGAACTATCTACAAGATGGTAAATTGCAAACAACCAAAAGTAGTTCCTTTTGGAAACAGAACATTATATATATTATGTCACAAAACTTACCACGAAAGTGAGGACTACAACACAATTTTAAAAGAGTTCAATGGTAATGGAATTTGTCTAAAACCTCTGACGTAACTTGGCTAGTAAAGTTCAAGAATCCATATTTCTTTTAGCTAAGTTAAAAGGGGCAGAGAAACATAATACCAACACTACTCCATTAAACGAGTCAGTAAATTAGCAAATGTTAAATAGGAAAGAAAAAACTAAAAGATATACATATAACACAATTCATTTAAACCAAATAAGGGACCTTACCAGGAGATAATGTGATTTGCTCCGCATGCTGGGGAACGTCCTTGGCCTCTCCTGGTATGATCCCATCCCATTTTCCATTGCATCATCCATCGTAACAGAATGTGAAGAATTCACCCTACGGGCCACAGAGAAAGGAGCAAACTCCCCAACTTGGGGTAAGTCGCTCCCAGATCCTTGTCGTTGTATTTTGAAAAGCCTTAACTCACACGCCCTAAGGAGGGGCTCGGATCACAAAGTCAGGAACCAAAAGCCGTTGCGAAGTGGCTTAATTCAAACTCAGAAGTCTAGCTTGTCTCCTACTGAAAAAAAAAATTCCCACCAAACTCAACACTTTGAACCAAAGAGGGCAAAAAATTTCAATTACTTACCTATTCTAAAGATGTAGAGGCTACAAGATAAGCAAAATATTAAATGCAACGTTCAGCAAAACGAAAGAAGGTAAAAAAAAAAAAATCCTTTTCTGTCTTCTTGATGGAAATCTCTCGATTCGGATCTCACATGCCAAAGAAATATTCGGACGGATTAGAATCGTCCCCTTACCATTTTGATTGGTATCAGTGTCTTCCGTGACCTATTTCAAAGTTTTACCATAAACAATAGGCAAATATCGTCGTTCCTTCATTCTTTCCCGATTCAAAGATCCAAGATCCGCAACTCCACCATTCCCAATTATCCATGAGTGGAAAACATACATCAAAGGGATGTTACACGTTTCCCCAAATTTCTACTCGAGAGATCCAAGAAAAGCTGGAAAAAAGACAAAGGGGAAGAGAGAGAGAGAGCGAGAGGATTTAGAGGAAGAAGACAAACCCAAACGACACCGATCGAGCACGCGTCCTTGGATTTCGGCCGGATCTCAGCGGCTAACCAGTATCCCCCGGCGACGAGTCCTCGGATCTTAGATTTCACGGAGAGGGCGAGTGGAGAGAGAGAGAGAGATTAACCCACACCAAAGAAACGGCCCGCACTAATAGTATTGTCCTTAGTGGAAAAAGACACTAGTGGGAGGGCTTTTGTGGAAAATACAATTTCCCTTGGAGGCTGACAACAAGTACCGGTTCGGCAGTGTTTTTGTTGCTGACTTTCTGCTTTTCCCAACGAAAACTCCACCGCCGAGGCTTGCGAATTGTTTGTTTTGTTTGTTTTATGTTTTTGTTTTCTGCTTAACCATTTGTTATCCCAATACTTTAATTTCGAAATGGTAAGGAAAGGATGTCGGATTCCATGCATTCACCAGTCTGCAGTTACTTCCATGGTAATATAACCACCAATTTAATTATTGTCAAATTTGGTAGTAACTCTTATTTTATAAAAATTATCCGACCTAATTTATTTTTTGGGTTGAATCAATTTTTTTTAGAGTATTGCCTGAAAAAAAAAATCGCTAAATATGTAGGAATTAAAATTTTCTTGAGGATAAAAAAAGACTTGTGTATCTCTTATCTCACTTCACTTCCAAGATAATAGAATATGTTTATGTTTTATCTTGTAAACAATTATATTAAAATTTTATTTGATAAAATTCTTTCAATGATCAAAAAATTAGTATCCAATCAGAGGCATTTAAATTCGTAAGTATTTGCTTGATTTTTTTTTATCATATACATGAGGTTATTGTATAATTGATGGTTTGATGATGAAATATATCGTGTAGGTGAAAAAACAAAGTTTATGATAAATAGTATGAAGAAAATATTTGATACGATATGATCATGGACAATTCGATAAGATCAATAAGAAGTGTTTTACTCAAAATTGTGTTTGTTGAAATCTTGTATAGATAGATTATAGAATGAAGCAGAAAATGTCATTTGCTTAGCCACATTAAATCATTCATTTGATAGTCTAGCAATATCGATGAATTGCGAGACTTGAAGCTTACAGATATGTATTTTTGTATGTGCACGTGCATTGCATGTATAGAAAACTAATATCATGTGATTAATTATTATCTCCCAATTGGTCCAAACTACTTGGGTTTGTTCTGATGCCTCACAAGTTTATCCATCCTTTGAACAATTCTAATAAAATTCTTTGACTAATTGTTTATGTCAAGATTTTCCCTATAGATATCAATAAGGAGGATTAACACATGAAGTGGCTCGATATTAAGGGGGTCAACTCCCATTGTCAATTTTGTCGATGACTAAAATGACCTGCCTATATTTTCCCTTCATTACAAAATTCTTTCCTGATTTATTTATTTAAAGAATAGAGAAAATATTAAAAACAAAAAAATAGTGAATAATTAGGTATAATTTAGATAGAGGTTCAAAAGAGAAAAAAAAATTTTATGATGATATCAGCAGGTGATAAGAAAACTTGTAAAAAGATGTTAGATAATTACCATTAGTGATGTGAAAAGAAATACAAGGAAACTTAATTTCATTAAGAGTATGATTTTTTATGTAATTGTGGGAGTTGGTTGTTTAAACAAACAGGAGGCCTGATCAAAATTTATAATCATCCGTGATGGACACAATCCACACCGCACTTTAGTACAAAGCAATACGTGAAAATAAAGGCTGGGGTGTCTCTTAATTGTGACTTGACCTGTGTTGGGTCACTTAAGGCGAATAGATCCAAGTTTTGATGTGATTTGATGGACTAATTTGATCTAGCAATTAATTAAATTAGAATGAAGTGAAGGAATCTTCTATTTCTCTGTCTTCTTCCGTTGACAATTAAACCAACCCACCACCAACTCTCGTGTACTGCAGCCGTCCCGTTCCGTACGAGACAAAATGCACCGGTTCTTATTGCTTTAGCCCTTTATGTTTAGACTGTGACACGATGACGTGGCAGCAAAACAACCGTGTTCCTCGAACCGGAATGGCGGACTCGTGGGAACGGTGGACAGGAGGTATACATTATGGCGTAAAATTAAAGCCAGAATGTGGGTCGGAATGGGATGGTTAATAACTGGTCGGGCAAGATATATGTACTGTAGCATATAGATATATGTTCCACCATAAATGCCTTTAACAATCTAAAATGCACATAACGCGATGTTATTAATGAGTTCGCAATCGTACTTATTATTTCATATATTGATTAATAATCAAATAGAGAGCTAACGATTAAAAACAACATATGGAATCACAATTTTCTTTCGCTACGGAATGACATTGCCAAGGTAAAAAATACACAAACGTTTACATTCAAAGCACATAAACTGATGGATCGTTGGTGCGCACCGGACTCGGGGAGAAAGAAATCATGATGGGATTCAGGAACAGCCAAAACACCTTCTAACAGGAGCAACCAAGAAATCCATGAAGCTTGACGGTCCAGGTGTAACTTGATGTGAGATTCTTGGAGGAAGATGCTTTAGAAATGCTGTAACTGCTCCAGAAACACCATCCTCCGTTTCCATGGCCTTGGCGAGTTGGACAGCATTTTCTTTCACCTGTAAATTTGTAAAATCCACATGCATTAGACGACAAAAGGAGACTAAATGATTGATTCACCAAAACTAAGGTTTCCAATAATAAATATTGTTGTTTGAAAGTTCACAGAAACACACAATCCAATCGCTGCAGGTTTTGGATGCATTCTGCAACAAGTTTTGTAGGGGCAACATTTCCTATGAAACGAAGTAGAGTCCTAATTGTAAAAGAACATCTGGTTCTCATTGCAATTGTAAAAGAACATCTCTCACAACTCCTGCACTTGCAGAAGCCTCACCACCGTATTGCAATTGGTAGTTGGTAGTAGTTATCTCTCGCGTCTGGTTCTCTTGTGACAAGTGTCACAAGAGAAAATCACTTGTCTTATTATGTTCTCACCGAGCACGAATATCAAAATAATCATATGACATTTGGAAAGGCCAATTACTAACCTTCGGTGTCATCATGAAGTTTATTGCATCAACCAATTTTTCCAGTGAAAATTGATCAACAGGGATGGGCGGGGGTCCCAGTCCCCTGGCATGCACTCGTTCTCCCCAAAAAGATTGGTCACCAAAGAAAGATACAATAGTAGTTGGACACTACAAAACCAACGGTATGTAGACAAGTATGTACATAAGCAAATTTTACGGTCTCTAATATGAGAGAAAAGAAAAAGAAAGCAAGACAGAGAAAGCAAGTTAGAAGTGATACAGCAGCCCTAAGCCCAGCAGCTGTTGTTCCAGCACCACCATGATGCACCTGAAAATATACAAAAGATAAAAATCAGTTCAAATATGAAGTGTTGCTGACATTCATCAACATGCGGTTAGGACATCTAGCTCTGTTGTTGGCAGTGAGACCAATCATGTCTAGTTGTAAAGCATACAATGCAACAGAAGCAAATGAGCAAATTTGATATATCGGGTCTCACTCATTTGTCTTATTCCAAAAAATATTATTTTTTCAGAAAGGAATAGCAAAGCCAATCACATAAGTAAATCACTAAGGCTTCACATATTTAAGCAGCTTTGCAGATTTTGGATTCAGTAGTCTTAAAACAATATTCCCTCGATTAATTTTTTTCAATTATATAAGGTGTTTAGTTGATGGAAAGAAAAAAAACATAGTGGTGGAAGATTATGAGAAGCTAAAAGTGATGGTTCAAAAGCTTGAATGACACTACAATATCAATATTACTAAATTGTTCAACTGAATATTTGATCAATTTATTTTCACCACTATCAATCAACAAACAATGTTGTAGGTCCCACATTGGATCTAGCATTTTTAAAAGCTCTAGGTGCTTTCCAAACACTGCTTTCCTAAGTGCTTACTCGAGCGAAGTGAGATACTCAAGAATATTAAAATTTAAAAATTATATATTATGATCGATAAATATAATCATAAAAATAAAAATAACATAATCTAATTTCTACTAATGGAGAATTATGCTAAACAAGTTTCTAACCAGTGCTAAATAATTCTAAAGAGTAAGTCAATATGGTGCTAAAAGAGTTATAATCAATGTTAAAAAGTTTTAAAGAGTGGATCAATATGATGTCAAACAGTTCTAACCAATGCAGTTCTAAAGAGGAAATTAGAAGAGGAGTAATCGACAACTATTGAGAAAGGTGGGGGAAAGAGAGGGAAGTGGACAAAGCTATGGATGAAGGCAGCGACGACATATGTAGGGTTTCACTTCGGGTTTGTCTCCTCGAGGGACGGGTTTTGTGTTATGGTTTCACTTTGGGTTTGTCTTTCGGGAGGGTGTGTTTGACTTGCTCATTCCATTATATCATGCTGAAACTCCAACCCAATTTCACTTGGGCACTCGCCAGAGGCACTTGGTGCTAGGGCTCAGGTGAGCGCCCAAGCAACATTTCATCGAAACATTTCGTCCGGAGATTTTGTAAGGCGCTCGAGCCACACCTCGCTGAAGCACCTTTTGAAAACACTGATTGGATCCTCCTTATTCAAGACACTTGATCCAATGCTCAACTAACATGTACCCTATGATTCCTGCTCTAGCAGGTACCTGAACTCTACATTGAAATTTTCTTCATATCTCATAGAAGATCTTGGTGTAAAAATCAAAAGTGTCAAGTTGCAAGGCTTACCACTGCATTACACTGCAGGAATAACCAGTCATGGGGAACATTATCCAACAGGTACACGTAATCCTTGGGTTCTGCCACTAAAAAATAACATCCTTCTATAAAATATCTCAGAAGGATAAGCAACAAATAGAAAAAAGAACTGTCTTAGAAACAATATGCTCACAATTTCCAAGGCCACCCCAGCCCTTATTGATGATGCCTCTTTGACCAGTAATTTTTAGTGCCTCCACAATAATCTCTGTCATTTTTCCAGGTTCTTGAACAGGCTACAAATTTACACAAAAGTTTAAAATAAGAATGAGTACTGATACTAGGTGGGCATAGACATTGATGATATCACATCCTATAGAGCTATGAACATAACAAAATTTAAATAGTCATGTTGAACAATTAAATGTGCTAAAACATCTTATATGCATGAGGTCTAGGAGGCACACAGGATCTGAGGTATGTGTAATATGCACTGCAATGTGAAGCTCCTGTTGCTAGAGAAGGATTACTCTATTTAAAATTTGTCAAAGTTAAAAATGTAATGTTCTCTTAATGTTACAGGGATTAAAATCAAGCAGCTAATTCGGTTTCAACGCAAGGTAGAATGGTTGGGTTGAAGGTTTTTAGAAGGAAACTGTACCTTCTCTTGTTAAAATTGTCAAATGACCTTAACATGTCAGTGTGTAGATGTTTGAAATCATAATAGAACTTTTTTTTCTTGAAAAAAAAAAACATGTAATTTTCTGCAAGCATTACTATCAGAAAGAGCAATTTATCTTTTGCTCCTTCACTTTTACAGCACAAAATACTGGATAAAAGTACTTCCCTTCTGTTCTCCCAATGCTAATTCTATGTCTATCCAAAAATAAACAAATCTTCCATGATGCTCAATAAATTAGCTACAAAAAGGAAACTAAATAAAACCACTTTTTTTTTTTTTCTATTCCTTCTGTTCTCTCAATGCTAATTCCAGGTCTCATTTTAGAATAAACAAATCCTTAAAAGCCGAGTGTCATTATCAAACAGAAGATTATTAATGATCATGGTCAAAGTCTATCTGGATTACAAGATAAATAGGTCAGGTTGCAACTCATTCTCCTGACAAATACAGAACCAAATGATTACAAGCTAAACTACAAGAGTCCAACATAATTATTTAACATATACTTCAATATTTATGTCCTTGTGACATATAGCATATTGACCGAGAGAATGTAATACGTTAGCATAAAAAAAAAAAGTAACACTGACTTAGGTTGCATTTGAGAATATATTTATATTTTTAATGTGCAATTAGAGAATACCGTTTAGAATATGCAACTATAGAATACTGTTTAGTAAGTAATAGATAAAAATTATATTTTAAATATGCATTGCCATAACTATTGTTTGGTAAAATTATATTTCAAAAGCTCATTGAATGCTATAGACAAATTTATCATTTTAATATTTTTAATAGTTATTCAAAAGGGAATACATATTTTTATTTAAACTAATAAGTAAATAAATAAATAAATGTCTGTAATCTTACAAAAGATTTCATATGGCTCAGATATATAATAAATAATAATAATAATCATATAAATGAAAGCAAAATAACCTTCGAAAATAAATAAATAAAATTTCATCTTATAAAAGATATAAATCATGTTGGTTTCTCACTAAATTATATTGGAAATTGTGATTTTATATAATGTCATAGTGTATTTGAGAAATTTGAAAAGTTACATTAGCATCCCGCAAATGTTAAATGTTGATGCTGCCTTTGTAGATGCTACCCCGAGGTAGCACCAGCATTTAAATATTTGCAATACAGTATTCAGACCAAATATGATTTCAAAAAATTTATCAAACATCAATTCATATTTGAAATGTGCATTACACCATCAATGCATATTTCAAATATGTTCCCAAATGCACTTTTAATCAATAAGATAAAAGTGTTCCTATAGCAGTAATTATTATGCATGACGGTCCGTAGATAATTCAATTGATATCTGCCAAAAGGATGAGCTCTAGTGAATGAAGATCATATGACCGTAGGATCTTGGAGGGTTCCTATAACCACTAGTGAATAGAAAGAATATTTCCATATTAATTCTTAAATGTTCTAAATAAATACTGAAGAGACATTTTATATAACTGATAATTTTATAAAATAAATTTCTTCAGCATGTTTTGGCATAGTATCATCAAGATATAACCTGGGCACCCCATCAGACAACTCAGCTTTTGATATCAAGAATTTGCAATAGATATGAACATTGAGACTTATTTATGCCAGTAATAATTAGTAATTAACATAGAAGATAGACGGGGAATGTCATTGCGAATATCTTTAAATGAGGATTTAAGAACATTCCACACATCAAAAGAACCACTCTAGATTTTTCAAACATGTGATAGACAATTCCTGAAACCAACTATGACAAATAGTGATGTGATCTGAAACCAAGATACCTAGTAAAAGGTAAGGAACCAATCTTTATATACAAAAACTCATACAACATATTTGAGAAAAAGAGATGTATTTGTAATCTATAGTGGTAGAATAATTATGTAATACAAACTAGTGTCTATTAACAAATATCTAGTTAGAGTACTAATAAGCTTTAGGAGAAGAAATAAAAAATTATAAAGGCGACAGCCAACAAATGTAAAAGAAAATAAATTCAATATGACTGTAATGATACTTTGCAGAATCTATGGAGAGCCAATGAAAGATCATTTGTAGAAAGGGTGACCGACATCATAATAGCAAAATGAACTTACAAGGCTACCAAACCCAATATAAACAGGCTTTTCATCAGCATTCAGCCAATCTACAAGTGACTCTGGTGGTTCATAATTTGATGCAAGGTCAAGAAAACAAAATCCAACCACATCAATTTTGGGTCCCCAATCTGTAAATAGTAACCACATAAAAAGAAACATCAAAATATCACAGACTAATAATCGAAGCTTACATTTTTCCATACACCAAAATCCAAATATCAAAATATAAAAATTCCTTCAGAAATGTCAGTTTATGACTACATAAAAAAAAGAGTTATGACTAACGCTCTTGTTGTCTATAATGTGAAAAAGCTAATGTAACTTAATTTATTATACCAATTCAAGAAAAAAAACAACAAAAATTGGTACCATCAATTTTTTTCTAACAAAAAATATGAAAATACATTCACATGCAACTACAAGCTGACCTCTTATCGTTGGATAAATTTTGATGTTATCATCATATATCCAAGAATTAAAATTTCAGTTAGCATCCATAACAATTGATGGTTTGGCATAATATCGATACTGATAAATGTATCAACAGTTGATACCGATTGATATCATATAAACGAACAAAGCGTACTAAAGAGGATGAGAAGGAGGATGAACTTGGAATAAGAGTGAGAGCAAGAGGAGGCAAAAGAACAAATAGAGGAGCAACAGCATGGAGGGAAGGCGGCAGTGATGGAGCATGAAGAAGCAAGAAAAAAGAAGAGCAAGAAAAGAAAGGGTATGGAGAGTGCAAGTATCATATGATAGACGTACTGTTTGGTACAACAGGCTACCAATCAGCTTACTGCCCAGTATGTGGTAAGCTTAATTTCAGACTAGACCAGGAGAAATTGCTCAGTTCATGAGCCAATCACAGAGTTAACATCTATACTCAAAGTATATGTTTAAACAATGATCACTAAGTTCAAAAAATGACCTTTTGGTTTTGGAACAAGATGGGGACTCCAGATATACCCATAAGGTATGTCAGAGGCAGAAGTCAGTACACCACTTAAATAAGTCAAAGGTCGCAGCTTTAATTTCCTTTTCCTTAAATCATTTATCATGTCCCATATTCCAAGCCAAATCATAGAATCAACAATCAGATACAAGAGCTGCAAAAGAAGACAAAATCATAATTAAGTAAAATTAAAGTCAGGTGAAATCTACACAGATCAGGGAATAAACAAAGGAAATAAACTATTTAGAATTATAGCAATGAAAAGAGAGTACCAGTAGTAAATACATGAAGAAGAAGGTTATACTAAAAAGCAGTACAACAACTCAAGGTTATATGAAGAGAGTACCAGTAGTAACTACATACAACTCAAGGTTATACTAAAAAGCAAGACTGGATAAAAGCACGAAAATTGATTCGATGGCTTCAGAATATAAGCTATAATGTGATAAGTCAGAAAAAAAAAAACATAAGCCATTATTATGACATAATACAGTATACTGTCGAAATAGGTAATGATAGAACCTAAGCTGGCATCAAAGCACAAAGAAAGAACTCTCACATTAGCTTATGGAATTTTACACAATAACATCAAGATCTTAACTAGATTAAACAGACAATGTTAACCACTCTTTAATACAGAAAATATAACAAATCAAACAACAGGAAGAGAAAAATATATTTCTCTTACTCTATATCCAGCAGATTGCTTGACACGGGAAAGAGGATGTGGAAATTCACTGGTTGGTCTGAAAATAAGAAAGAAAATGTCACATCAGGCACACTTCAGCTCTCAGGTTAAGGTAATAACAGGCAGTGCATATAGATTTGCAAGTTACCTACTTTTACTAAAACCAACTTCAAACATAGCCATAATGTAAACCACCATATGCTAATACAGAAAGAATGAAATAAAAGGGAAATAAGATCTCACGTCCATGGCATTGTAAAAAAAATGTGAATTGGTACTTTTAGCGTCTCAGCCACATGTGTATGCCCTGAACATGCATTCATCCAGGTCGATAGTCAGAATCATTATTCCTCAGGGATATAAAACAAAAAAAATAAGTCCTTATGGAAGTGACGAAACATGAGCGTAAACTCAGTAACTAAATGCAGTCTGTTTATAGTATCTACTAAACCATTATAACCATATACAAGTAACGACAAGTAACAAACATCTTGTGCTATCAAGGCAGATTGAGAAAGCAAGTAATTTAACTAACCACACAAATGTAGCACATGAAATACAAGGAGGTGACTAGTGAAGTTATATGGTGTTCAGTAGGAGGAGGAACTGTGTTTAACTTCAGGCTTTGCTGGAACTGAATAAAATGATCAAGGTTCATTCTTAAATACTCAGCTTGTTTCTAAGACCAAAATAGGTATACAAAAAAAAGAAGCAAAGTGATCATATCCTATTAAAAACTCCACTGTTGTCCAGAGGTAGATCACATCACAACTTTTACCTTGATGTCAACGAGACCTAAAGCTTATGTGATTTTAATTTTGAACTAGTCCTTACCCTCAGAATAACCTTAATGCTTAACAAGTGTACCATCTTCCAACCATGTTGCCATAATATCATTAGATTTTATTACATTGCATAGGCCTGTTCCTGTGCCTAGGCACATTCCTTGGCAGCAAACCCCATAATGCTACTTTCAATGACCAGCATGGTTCAGTTGGTATATACATTGTTTGCAACAGAGAGCCTAAGCAGCAGCTCTTACCCAATGATCCTGTTCAAGATATACCAAATAAGCCAATGATATCTCAGGCAACAAACCAGAAAAGTTGAGAATTTGGTATCCTGGGGGCCATCATTAAGATCAGTGATTACTTTGTCTTAGACTGCCTTTTTCAGTTTATCGCAGAGGCGAAAGCCTGTTTGTCTGTGTGAGTATGATATTAGTGCGGAATTTTATTATTTTACATAAATCCTTCCCTCAGTTATCCTATGCTTATTTTCACTTCATGTGACCCATGTACTCCATTCGTTTGTTCAATTTTTTTTCCTACATTTTGATCTGGGATATGCCAAAACATATCACTCTCTTAAGATGTTGAATTGTTGCCAATAATTATTGATTCACTAGAATGACCGCCTGCATATAATTCATGGATCTATCCTGCCCATAAGACAACATACTATTTGTCGCTTGATGTAGCACCATAAATAAATGATTGTAATATCATATATTGCAATATCACCGGTTTGGTATAGTTCGACTGGTTTTAATCAGTCCGACCACCAACCGGTATGTGGACCAGCCCAAATAGGGTGGCCTGATCTGGTTCAGTATAATATATATATATATATATATATATATATATATATATATATATTCTATTTTAACTTTAACCCTACACTAGGACATGGCTTGTGCATTGTGACTCTCACATCTTCACCCATCGCTATTCCCATGTCTGCTTGTCGCCTTTTGCTTGCCACCACCCATGCACCTGCCACCAACTCCTAGTACACCTCTTCATCCTAAGCTTCCTCTTCCTCTTTTTCTTTCTTCCTCTGTTTCTCTCCCTCCCGCATCATTACCATAGTATGTTTTAGCACACCGTGTGTTGGTATGCCAGAATGGACCAGACTCATATCGGTCTGACCATGGCCCAAAATTGCAAACCTTATGTAATATAATGATATAATGCACAAACAAAAGAAAAACATAAGCTTATGTAGCGTTATTATATATTACTTTCTTACTGTTCTTGGAGGCTAAACAATAGATGCTGACATATCTTAATCTGCTAAAATCAAAACCAAGAGAAGAAAAGATAAAAAAAGAAGCTACTTTCAGCTAATAGTATAGAAGTTTAGATCAGATTCTAACCATATGCAGGTGGATTTGCAATTATAGCATCCGCTTTGAATGGAACACCAGTCTCATTATCAGCCTCCTTACAGGCTGGGAGCAAGGAAAACATAATTTCTTTAATCTGTTTCCGTTGGGTACGTATCTCCGATGGTGAAGAAGGTAAGAAACCTTTATTCTTAACCATATCTGAAAAAGTAGCAATCGATGAGCTGAACTATCAGGAAATACATTTGTCAACCACATTTAATAACTAACTAAATCATTCACATACATTCAGCAAGAATTTTTGGATCTCCACCTAGAGGATAAAACTCCAAGCCAGCAGTTAAAACAAATTCCCTGAAATTTACATGAGTTGCCAGCCTAACACGATGACCATAGCCCTGAAAGAAACTAATTTCATAGTCATGGGACAGTCATGTGGAACACAATGTCCAAAGAGGCTAAATGCTGAAAAAATGAACTACATATAAATCAATAATACTGCCTTTGAAAGTAATGAAAATTAAATTTCTGCACATAAGGAAATGATGTCCAATATCAAAAGACAATGCAGACAACATGAAGTTCTCATATGATAAAAAAACAAAGGGCATAGTACTTTTCAGTTTGTTCAAAAATACTCTAGGAGAAAATACTGACAAGTATTCTTAGCCTTTGTTCTAATAGGACAAAAATATTTTTATTTCTCCCATGCCTCAAATGCCCAAATGGGATACTCAAAATACTGGATCAAGACATATAAACTAGGAACTTTTGATGAGACGAATGATGCACAAGAAGAAAAATGAAAACCATACACAAACAATTAACAATGTTCCAGAAGTGTTAAATACAAATGACTATAAATCTCAGGGGCACCATTTCAGGTATTGAATTAGTCTCAGAGATTTGTTAGGTATGTATGTACCGCGCCTATATCAGTATATCGATATATGATACATTCAAGCATGTCAATAGGGACTCAAGCAATCCGTGTCTCGATTATCAATCGGATCAGTCCGTACCATCAGCACAATACTGATTCAGGTGATATAACAAACGTTGATAAATCTTACTAGGCACTTCCGAAATTTAAATTGAAAATTTTATTAATAAAAAATATGAAGTAAATATACTTGCTAAACACTAAAAAGAAATGCCTGAACTAAGTTACAAATCCAAAATTAGACCGATGGTAATTGTTAGGATTTAGTAATACAGAAGAATACATCACAAATTAACTAACCTGCAAACGTTTTCCAATAGCAACAAATGGTTTCACATCACCTCGTGTCCCAACAATAAGAATGACTATTTGCATATGAGGTCGACACTGTAGATCAGTCAAATCTAGTGGCTCTTCATCAACTGCTTCACCATATGTATTCTCAGATCTCAAATTTATTGATGTGGTTTCAAAATTGTTTGGAACATCTACCACAACAGTCCCATCATCCTTCACTGTAGCTATTTGATTTAACAGCTTCATCTGCATCGTATAAAATTAAAAGAAAAACCATAAAAATAGATAACAAAAAAGCCCAATATAACTGAAAAGATTCCCTTACAAAGACAAAACATGATGCAAGCTTTCCTTGATGAAAAAAACATAACATTGCAATGTCAAACAGTATAAGGACAAAACTAGTAAAGGAACTGAACTTATTCTGCTTAAGCCAAGTAGCTGGGAGTCCTGGGACCACCCGGCTTTAGTTAGAAGGAATAATTCAGAGCAAAAATAAAATTCTCATTGCCCAATACCCATTTGAGCAAAATGTATCATTTGGCATGGGAAAATGAAGTTCTTAGAATTCAACGAGCAACAAGCATAAATTGATTTATATTTTTCTTCTATCTCTTCTTTTTTCTTTTCTTTCACTCTCTCATTTCAGATGGACATTTAAGAGCTAAAATTATAATAACCAACCATCGATCTAATTCGAATACAGGCAGCAGATCTAAAATCCACAATTAAGCATCACACAAACATAGTCTCTCACCAATTGCTAAAGTGCTGCATCTTCTTATGTTCTAACTGAGAAGATGGACCTAGGGTACCCCCAAAATTTCTGCTTCATTTATATTTTTAAAGCAGCAAAAACATAAACATGCCAAACAAGGTCGTGATTAACTAGAGTAATAAAACTTTAAACTGTTCATGTAAAGAGAGATGCACAATAAGAATAATATCTCAGTAATCAAAAGCTATACTAAAAAAATATCCTATAGTATAAATAGTAATACATCCCAGGGAAATAAGGCCAAGAGGGTCAAACCTTTTGTTTGTCAGGAATCTTGTCGTCAAATAATTGGGCTGTTGGGTCATCATGCGGACTATTTTGCCCATGTTTCTCAGGTTTAGACCTTTCTAGATTTGGTTCTTCTGAGGATGTCTCTGATTTTTCAGCATATTTTATCCCTTTAGGCATTGTGCTTGCCCTAGGAAAAATTCTCTCGAGTGAAACAACAGAAAGAGAATTTAGATACCACATCACAGTATTAAAAAATATATATTTCACTTCTCAAGCTGTACAAAAGGAGCTACTATGCATTACCAAATGTGGTGGTTTACATACTGCGGTATCATTTATTGGTAGCTCAGTAATTTTTTAACAAATCAAAAGAGGAATAATCAAGATGTTGCAATTTGGCATCAAAAAGTAAGAAATTTACAAGGTGGCATTTCCATTTCTTCATCAGAAAATGAGTCCCCCTTAAACGCAGAATCACTTTCCATTGATATCGAACATAGTGCATGAAAGGAAACTTGCTATTGGACATTTATTTTCAACTTGGCATGGCACTATTCAAAAAAACTTTTGACATACTTCACTTTAAATATAATTATGAAAATCAATCCTACCTCTTCTAATCCTGTGGTTTCCACACTTGAAGACTGAATACATCAAAAAATTTGCAAATGAAGTGAATTAAAATTAAAAAAAAAAGATTTTTATTTCTATTTTCCGTATGGGTTGCCTGGAACCACTAATGTAAAAAAACACAAGTTTAGTCTCTGAACAGAGAGCACATCCCAATAAGTAACTTTATCTATAAAAATCAGAAAATATAGAACAATCATAAAATAATTTTGTTCAAACAGGTACCCTACCGATGCTTCACATTAAAAGAACATAATTGAAGTTAGCCAAGATGGAGAGCACCACTACCACTAACTATAACACATTCGACCAAGGTTAACCATAATCGCCATGAGGACTCTCTTGTTAAAACATATATATTTTCTCCGTATGAAATTTTAGCAAATCACACAATCTTTATATTCACAAATATATCAGTAGCATATCTCAGTTCCATACTACCTGGTTGGTAACTAATGAGAATAATCTTCGTACAAGGAAAATGATAAATTATCACATTTGTTAAAAAAAAAAAACTTACAAAGGAAGATACTAAACTCACTGAAAAGCTGATGATGGTTCAATCTAGTCAAAACAACCTGTCTTGCACGTGATGGTACCATCTGGAAGACGTTATTCTAAGTGTACTAATATAAAAAAATCATCTCTTATATGGATAAGGACCATGATTAAAAAGGGAAATAACCAAAGAACTAATCAACTGTCACTGCTTGATACGTTCTGCTCTGTAGAATGTTTTTTTGATCAACAACATTTTCTTTGTAATTAAAAATCTCACTCCATCTAAAGAAAATTTTCAGCGACTCTTGTCAATCTAGCACCAGCAGAAATCCAGCGCTACGACTAAAGCCAGTGTTCAGTGACTAGATATTTCTACATGTTTAGAAAAGACTATTTCCCAAATCTTGTTATTCGCTACAATAGGGTCGTTCTTGGACAAATCCCAGTCAGATACGCGCCCTCTAATCGATGCGTGAGACAGCACCGCCATAAATTACCTATCTATCTGGAATCGCTAGATTTCATTCCTCTTCCTAAATCACTCATGACGCCTCAAAATCCATCAAAGTAACTGATACCAAACTCCGAAATCAGATCCTCGAACTAATCAGAACCTCCCGTTTTTCACATCGGTTACATCAGAAATACCTCAGTATCAAAGAACGCAATGACATAAACACGCTGGTGGAACTCCATGAAATCAATCATTCAAACACCCCATCGGCATAGATAACAGTACGAAATGACGGGGCACCACAACAGGCGAATACGAATCCAACCAAGAAGAAGAAGGGGTCGCGAAGATTACTCGCGGGAGAGGAGGCGGATGCATCTTTATCGCTCTCCCCCATGCCGTTGCTGTTCTCCACCATTAATAAACACCACAAAATTGAGAATCACCGGCGAGAGGAACGAAGAGTTAGGAATCGGGAATATGGTGCTCGCAAAGAAATGCAGCGAGAGGGAGCGGGAATCGACACTTTGTAATAATGTCTTTAGCCGCGATTATAGCAATCACCAACCGTCACTTATAAATATGAAATATGGATGATCTAAACGGGAAGCATCTCTTCAAGATTGGTGCAGTACGCATGTCCGATTGGTGCAGGGAGAACACGCCCATTTCAAAAATAAACTTGATTTCTTAAACCGAGTGTCTATTTGCTGGGTCATTCTATATCCTTTCATCATTTCTTTTGATTTCAATCATCCATCTGATGAAACAATGGACGGTTTTGATGAACCTTTGAGAATTGGTTCCATGTGAGGCATCTTACTTCGAATTTGAGTTCATCATTTCAAAAAAATAAAAAAACACTTCTATTAAAAGAATAAACTTATTCAGATATTACAAAATTAAAGGACAGTAACCCTGAATTAAAATTTTTCTCAAATATATAATCCTTTTATGAGTTCTTCCCTAAGCCTATTGCATTCATATTAAGGCCTACATTAATATTATTCTCTTGAGTTATTAGCCTACCTTTTTGGTGATAAACATAAGAATGTATCTATCAACATGCACACGGCATATATATATATATATATATATATATATATATATATATATATATATATATATATATGAAAGATAAATGCATTATCAATAAAAAGGAAGACAAATGCAACATCAACAAAAAGGAAGACAAATGCACCATATGTATATATTATTTCTTTCTTTCTTTCTTTCTTTAGGGATATTTCTTTCTTTCTTCCTTTAGGGATAAACAAACTACCTCAAGCCACCAGAATTACCCCACTCTTCTAGAATTTCAAAAAAGTCACAAGTAGATTATATTTTATAGTCTCCCTTAAGGTTAAAAAATTAATATTAAAATCATTCACTTTTGTCTTTCCTCATTTGTTAGAGGGCAATGAGTATTTTATCATAAGTAAATGGTTTGATAAGGACATCAACCTTGGAGTCATCATTTGCTTAGAGGGCAATGAGAATTTTATCATAGTTTGATTTTAAAGATTATTATACTATTTGACACAATAAGCAAATATGTCATTATAATTGGAGACTTATTGACGATGATTATCAATAATGTAATGAATAAAATTTGCGCATCTCTTATTCCTAATTAATGAGTGAAAATATTTGGTAGTCCTATATCATCCTTCAATCCAAGATATTTAGCTTTGCTCTACCAAAAGAGATATTGTTGGTGGTTCAAAGCTTCCATCCTATTGTCTTGAATTTGAATTTGTCGTTAGATGCATGTTTGCTTGATAAAGTGGTTGTAATGCTACTCCCATCCCTCACGAGCATTGCCACCTTCCCGTAGGGTTTATACCCACGAATTCATCCTTAAATTGGTCTACTGCTTTGACCTTCTTTGCCCTCACACAAAATATAAATTTTCATCATAACTTCTTCCCTCTCATTGGCTCTCATTTTTCATTCTAGTAGTGGTCTTGATCTATATGATGATTGTATATCATATGATATTTTGGATTTTAACTCGACCAATGTCTAAATGTTTTCACTTACTTTGTTACAGGATTAGCAAGGATGTACCGAAGCTGTTGGAGAGAGAGGATAACAACTTTCAAAAATCAAAAAAAATATTTAAAAATCAATAATATATTAAAAAAAGATCGATACAAGATTTAACGTAATTTGATAACTCTCTCCTACATCTATAATAATTTTGATCTTATTTCGAGCACTAGATTTAGCATAATTGATTCTTTATTATATATATATATTATAATACTCAAAATATATGTTTGAACTTTTTTTTTAATTTTGCATAATTGCACGTTAGATCTTTCTCTGAATGATTGGTTGTTGATATACAATAATTTAGAACCATATAAATCTGTCAATAGAAAAAAAAAATTTAAAAATATACAATAATTTAGAACCATATAAATCTGTCAATAGAAAAAAAAAAATTTAAAAAATCTATTGCCTAGAATGGTCTAAGCTTAACTGAGCAGTTGCTTGGGATCATTGAGCACCCTCAAATAGTCATCAGTTTGGCTTAGCGATCACAAAATTAGCAATTATTATGATTTACTCAAAAAAACCATATGCAACTATTACTAAGAAAGCCTCCTTATCGAAATGAATACCTGGCTTTTTACTAGTAACCCAACATCCATTATACCATTTATTAAACTCATACATCAAATTGAAAATTTTCAGCACATTTTCCATACTAAACTGGCAAATATGCACTGAAATAAAAGATGCCGAGCAAATTCATCACAATACTTAACACGCCAGGAATATTAGAGTTTTAGAATGGATTACATTAGTAATATAACCAGAGATAGTTAGCTTGTTCAATAACAGTTTTTATAAGAACACTTTTAACTTTCGGGTAAACCTTTGCGCTCCTTGAAAGCATTAAAAATAATCATTCGAATATTTGCACGATGAAGCTAACATGATTTGTTCATTCTTATAATTTTTTGAGTCAAAGGTACACAACTTATGCATCCGTATCATGTTTTCTTTATAAACTTGAGTTGCACATTCTTAAATCCAAAGGGAATTACTGGAATCATACCCACTCGGCACTGATAAAAAGCTGGTGAAGTTACCTACCTCGTCTCTAAGCAGATAGAACGATCGGTGTCATCCATCCATCCGTGCAATAATCACTGCCTTTGAAGAAGCAACTCGAGGTTGGGTTTTGATGACGTAAGATCTATGAGACTATCTTTCTTAATCATTCTCAAGAGATGATTATAGCTTTGGATTCATCATCTCTTATGAATGTAGTCTTTCTCTCACTTGTAATAACTTCACTTTTAATATAACTTTGTCTAAATAAGGTATAAAATTTGTATAGAACTAATTATAAATTATAATTAGCTATCTTTAATATGTCGATCTTTATATTTTCAAAAATTACATTAGTATTCTTATACTTATAAAAATAAAATATTTAATTTTATTTCTCATCGATTCTACTAACGGAAATACTGTACGTACATAATGATAAACAGAAATGAGAAGAAATAAAGTTAAATATTGTGTAGGGATCTCAATGTAATTTTTGAAAGTATAAAGACTAAAATACTAAAAATAATTAATTACATTAAATAATCTATATTTAGCCTAATTTATTTTTTTCATTCTAATTATAGGTTCTTATCTGTATCAGAACAAAAGGGCCGATTGCTTGTTACGTGTATTCATTTTTCGTTCTTATATTGCGCCCAATTTGCTTGCAGGATTATTGTTTGTGCATGACATTGTGTTTGCATCTAAATTATCCTGAAATTGCTTGTTTGTAAAGTAAAATCCTAATAAACTTTGCAGGGAAAGATGATAGGGGAGGATTTTATGTCTTGGGTTGACGAGAGTGATCGATACGTTCTCAGAGAAAACGCCAAAGATCTCGAAGCTGTATACACTGAAACTTCAAATTTATGTTGACGATTTTGATTTTGAATTTGACGATCAAATAAGAAATTGCACATACTATTGATGACAATTGATCGCTGACTAAAATAGTACACGAGTTGTGGTATCGCCTTTTTTTGATTCCGACCCAAAGCTTCCAAAAGGTCTGATAATTGACCCGCGCCTAACTCGTGAGACACGTAGTCCAATCTGTAATCCTAAATACAGATTTGGTTCCAAAGAATCTACAGTGAAGTATTTTTGACTTTGACTGTTCAGTTATAAAGGGATAATGTAATTTAAAGCATCGTAAATGTGCTGTGTGTCTGTCGGAAGTACGGTATGTCTTTAAATCCTAAAGTAAGAAATTCCTGTGAAATGCTGTGAAGAACCAATGCATTTTAATTTACTAGGAAAATTATAGATCTAAAGTCATCATATTTCTAAGTTGAAATGGGCATGAATGACCTTTTATGTGGCGTACATCCGGATGAAGTGTCGTGTGTACTGCGCTGACGGCCGCATTCATATAAGAAAGAACGGGATTGGCTTGCGCTTGGGCGAGGGTCGCCACCAAAAGGCAAACGACATGGACCATCTCCACCGCTTGCCTCCGCCTCTCGCCGACGGCTCATGGTCTTTGCCTTGGCAACCTCAAGTATCTTCCCTCTTCTCCTCCTCCGACCTTTCAAAACTAGAGCTTGTAGCCATGATAGGTTGGAATGCATGGCAGGAAGCGGGCGGAGTCGTGATGACGGAGGAGCTGAAGCAAGCGCTCCTCCGGACGACCCTGGAGCTCGAGTCCACTCGCGCCACGGCCAAGGAGGAGCTCCGGAGGATGAAGTCCCGGGCCCTCCAGCTCTCCCGCCTGCTCGAGGCAGCCACCCGAGAGCGCGACGAGGCCCGCCACGCCCTCCTCCTCCTCCTTCACCACACCGACCGCGGTCAACCGCTCCAGGAACTCAAGCCCAACCTCAGCCCCAACTTGGCTATGGGCTAGGGGACTGACGTCGCGGAGGCGGCGGCGGTTGCTGCTGCTGCCGCGTAGGACGTGGATGAGAGAAGCAACCGGGCGTCTTCGGCGGTGGCGGAGGTGGAGCTAGCGGCAATGAGGAGGGCCCTGCCGGACAAGGGGCGACTGGTGGAGGCGGTGATGGGTGCAGGGCCGCTGCTGCAGACGCTGCTGTTGGCGGGGCCGTTGCCACAGTGGCGCCACCCGCCGCCAGACCTGCGCAGCTCCGAGAAACTTAAAGCTCAATGACTTACGTATCGCCAGTTACAGCCGCTTTATGGCAGTCACTGCCTTTGCCTCCAAGTGCACCAGTCGATATATTTCTTGGCATTATCCCATGCACCTCCAGCAGTGTTAAGAAAGAGAGCAATAAGAATACCAGACACTGTCGCAAACATAAGCATTGAAGCCACAACTTGGCTCCAAGAAGCGATTGACCAGTATAGTGGCCCAATAACCGGAAGAAGAATCCTGCCAACCAAATAAAACATCCTCCTCAAATCATGAACCATGGAGTTTAAACTTTCTCTGGCCTCATAAACAATAATATGTAAAAACCAACAGAGATGCCCTACTTTTACAACACAAGACTCACCAATTACAACTGGAGATATAGTTACCAAAGCACCAGGCTTTATCATTTCTCTCAGTGATGCAGATGCCACAATGGCAACACAACGGCCATAATCTGGTTTTTCTTGGTATTCCTGGATGTGCATGTTATATTAGTATCATTATCAAAGTATGAAAATTTACATGGCATGACAAATCAGGTAATTGGATTACTCACCATAATACCAGGCCTCTCAACAAATTGTCTGCGGACATCGTTTACATCCTCTTGTGCAGTTCTTCCAACAGCAGAGCAGGCCGAGGCACTAAATACAAATATAAGCATGGAACCTAATAAGCCTCCTATAAAAACCTCTGGAATTGCAATATCAACCTACAAATCCACCAGTGAAGATGTTCAGACAAAGATATCAGAAAAAATTATGATGCAAAATATATTTAAATGCGTGAATTTGACCAGCAATTAGTACCTCTTTAAAAGAAACATGAGCAAATGAAGCAACTTCATCCATATATGCACTGAAAAGAAGGAAGGAAGCAAGTGTAGCAGAACCAATAGCAAATCCTTTTGTAGTAGCTTTGGTAATGTTACCTACAGCATCTAGAACATCTGTGATTTCCCGAACACTTTCAGGCTGCAAACAAAGAAGTTGACGTGTTAGAACACTCTAAATCAGGAAGCAAATGGTTTAGTGCCTTTATGTCAGCATCACCTGGCCTATCTTCCAAAATTTAACGTTAACGGACAGATATTGATTTTACAAAAAGCACATAAAAAGAATAGCTTTCACATATATGTCCAATCAACACATGAAATAATTTAATTATACTCATCGATGGTCCGTACCTGTAGACTCATCTCCACAATCCCACCAGCATTGTCAGCTATAGGACCAAACATATCCATGGAGAGAACATATGCAGCAGTGCTAAGCATTCCCATTGTTGCTACAGCTGTGCCAAACAAACCACCAGTTACTTCCAGTTTCATCTACCAGCCCTGATGTCTGTCCCAGCCAAAATGCACTGATAATAGCTATGCTTATTTCTAGAACAGGAAGGGCTGATGATTCCAGTCCCAAGCTAACACCAGCAATTATATTAGTTCCATGACCTGTAGCACTAGAAAGTGCTAAAACACGAACAGGCTCATGCTTGTAATCAGTGTAATACTTTGAGATCCAAACAAAGGCATATGCTGTCATTATTCCTACCAATCCGCACAAGGCAAAATTTAGCCAAGCAGAAGGTGCCTGTTCGGTGTAAAAGAGCTATCGAATAGACTGTGAAAGATAAAAAGAAAACAAGTAAATAAAATGCTAATACTTCAGGATATTTCGATAGTCGAACAACCAGTACACTAAATGCTAAAAGTAGCAAACTGGAAGTTCAAGTGAGTGTTAATAATACATGTTAGGTAGGCATCTGTACAGTTAAGTCGCTTACCACACCAAATGTCAAAACAGCCAAAACAATCGTGACAGAATAGCCTTTCTGAAGTATAGCCATTGGGTCTTCAATAGGAACAATTAGCGCAGGATCATGTGTACACCTGATCGACAGTATTCCAATGGATGATACCACCAAATCAAAAGAATGCACAACAACAGGAAATAATATAAACCCAGATGGATCTGCATAGAAAAAAGCAACTTCATTTAGCGTGAGGTTCATGTTAAGATTTGTGAGAAATGGAGTTCATAACGTCATAAATCAACAGAAATCTTATTCTATGGAGGCATAACTTTTGATTTGTAACTGAAAGAAATAGGCTCATCCAGAAATAATGGCATATAGCAGGCATTACGCAAAACCATAATCCTATAATTAAGGCAAAACCTTAATCCCATTATCCAATATTGACAAAAAAAAAAGAAAAAACCAAGCAGTAATCTAGAACCCTTGGTAACTAATTTTATTCATTTTAAATTTTACAAAAATTACAATATAGAGCATCATGTATCATGTAATCTAGAACCCTCAGTATGCATCATAACATCTAATCAGAAATGCAAGAAGATTCTAAATATCATAGAGAATATGAAACATATGATATGCAAAGCATGGATCAGAGAGAAAAACATTGCTTCATAATGACATGCTGTATGTTGACAAACTAAATGTGGATTGTGGAGGCAGTTCTGTAGGGTTGCAACAAAAAATAAATATCATCCCTTGCCTTCAATTTTGCAGCGCTGAGCCATTGTTCCTCCAAGTATCATAGCACTGATTATCTCTGCTGCAATACTCTCAAATAGATCAGCACCTCGGGCAGCACAGTCCCCCACATTATCACCAACCTTTAAGTAAGTCCACCTTAGTTAAAATTTTATAGGAAATAAATGCAAAGGAAAAGGATATAATACAAGAAACAAAATCACATTGTCAACCAGTCTATGAATGTCTTAGATGTAGAAAACATGTGTTCTTAACAAAATGCCACATGTTTTAGGTTAACTGTATGTAGAACAGAGAAGCATCAAAATAAAATCATTATTGACAAACTGTCTCTCCAGTACGTGTTATTTTAGGACTTAATAGGTTCCTTGATCAGGAATTGTTGAATAAAAAAAAAAGGGATGGCAAGCTTAGGTTGATCCCTTCTGAAAAGCAAAACCTCTGAAAAACTTGCTTTGGTTTTTCAACCACCTCCCAAAACTAGTGAATGCCTACATCCTGTAAATTTTACAAACAAGCCTGTGGAATAAATTATAAACATCCATAACATACATGGCCAAAGTAGTTAAAGCTCTCTGAGTAAAGTATTTCGATGTCCTAATGTTTTCTATTCACTATTGGGATTTTCAATCAATGTTTCTGACTGATTTTATGTTTCTAAAACCATATAATTCTAAAGGCAGAACAATTATAAGAAAGTCCTCAAGTAGTGCATAAGAAAACTAGACACAGAATTTTTTATTCCAATATTATTATTGCACCTTACCAGAGCTGTGGTATTTTTCTTTAGATGTTTATCATGTTTCTGTACACTACAGTACTTGAATCAGAAGATGGACTAACAGTTATAATAATCATTTGGAAGAACATACTTTGAATTGAAGTTTATTCAAAACAAGGAATTCAATTTCATGTACCAGACCATACCGGTCCAGGCTTGGACAACTACGGGCCTGGTACGAGTTGATGTACCAACACACGCTATGCAAAAACATGTCACAATATAAAAAGGGCCAAAAAACAAAAAAAACAAATTTGGCATTCTTTTTCATTTTTCTTATTGGAAAATAAAATCAATATTGATAACAATAAATACCATATCCAAATATATATCCGATAAAGATGACTAGCAGTATCTAGCCTAGATATAGACTAGATCATCAAAGGACAAAGGTTAGATCCGAATCTACAAGAAATGAGGCTTGATCAGTGTAAATCAAACCCTAAATTAGGTCTCTATGGAATAGATCTACATCAAGATTGGAAAAGAAAGCATAAACCCTAACCTACTTACATGAAATTAACTTAGAGATTAAGTTCAGATCTAACTTGATTCAAAGAGAAATCATACCAGATCTAGGGCTTGAATCTTCTTAAAGAGCAAATAGCCCTCCCTTGGATGTTCTTGAATGAATTTGTAAGAGAGTTTAAAGAGATTTAGGAGAGATTTAGAAGCAAATGAAAATCTGTGAAAGAGCGTGTATGAGAGGCAGACTAAAGAAGAGGATTCACCACTGAATGAGCTTACCACCCAGGCCTGATAACAGGTTCCAGGGTTGTAACCCCCATACTAGACCTGAACCACCCCGTCGAGCTTGCCTCACCTCCAGATAGTTGTCCGGACTGCTAATCCATGATTCAAAGTATTAAATGTTCCGAGACTCCAATTGCAAGACTTTTATTACTTTCATATTAGTGATGATACTTGAAAGCGCCTTTTAAATTCTTTTTATGTGCCGATTTTGATGAATGTTAACTATTCACTCGTGGTGTCACTTAATTTCATGAATTCAAATAGATAATTCACTGTAGACCTGCTCCATTAGACAAATGAATTAGACATTATGCATTGATATTTAAAATTTTCTTTTATGAAAGAAAAGTAATTCTCATGATTCCAAAGTCATGGGAAAAAAGCTGCAAATAACATTTAAAAACATGGAAATCTAAAGAATGAAAAAAGAGAACTACCAACTGATGTTCAAGCTAGAGATAAATAAAACAAAGGTATGATATACAAATTTATATCATAATGCAAGCAGCAAAACAACAATTCAAGTGGAAACTGATGTTGAATCACTGAATAATTAAAATAATAAAAGAAGCACTCAGATAACGTTCAGAAAATATGTAGCCAGGCATGACAAGTATTAAGTTATTGAAAGTACCAAGTCTGCAATAACAGCAGGATTTCATGGATCATCTTCGTGTACTCCTTGCTCCACTTTTCCAACAAGATCAGCTTCAACATCAGCTGCTTTAGTATATATCACCACCCAGCTGAGCAAAAAGCGCAACAAATGAAGCACCGAAACCATATCCAACAAGAAGAAGAGGTACTGCATAAAATCATAGAACAGAAAGTCAGACTGTCATGAGCTAAATGAAATTGAATTTTTTATTGGAGCATATATTTTATTTTCCTAATTCGCCCTTGATCACTGCCTTTTTAGGCTTGTCTGGGTTCAAAAAATATGGAAGGTGTTTATTTTAGAAGTGGTAGTAGAGAAATTAGGTCCTTGCCTCCTTTTTTTGCGCCACATCAGAACTAATGCAACATTTGGAAGGAAAGAAAACCCTTTTCTCCGAGCCACATCAGAACTAGTGCAACATTTGGTAAGAAAGAACAGGTGTCCTTTTTTAAAATCTAGAAGATACTAGATTGGTAGAAAGAAAAAGAATGCTAATTTACATTTCAGTAACTGTTGTTAACTCTCTTATATTCTAACCTCTGCATCTTAGCAAGTTGATGCTTTGTGTAGAGCAAATGAGTGATGAGCTGATAGATTCCATGGCAGGAAAGAATATTACTTTTTTAAAGACAGGAGAAACACATATTAGTCTGACCAACAGTTACAGGGACAGTGATTAATCTACCTTTAAACTTGTCCTAAATGACTAGTGACTTATATTAAAGGCTAAAACTTCTAGATATCCCTCCCTAATTACTATCTTTAAAAGACTGTAAACAAGAATAAGCAGCATTTTCCTGTACTAACAGCATCTTCTCCCTCTCTTTGCTTCTTTCCGGTATCCTTCATTACCTAAATTAATCGTCTTCTTAAACATAGAAAATGTAGGACCATATTTTTTGACATTATTGTTTCATTAGTTTCTATATTGCTCCCAAGTCTTATATCTTTCCATATAATAAAAGGATTTTAACTTGCAATGTCAAGGTTTCAAAAACTGGTTGTATGGTCGCTATGGGCTGGCATTTACTGGTCTTCTCGTAAACCAATACGCAGATCACTGGTTTTTGCCTGGTTTCAGTTCATACCAGGCCTTCAATCCAATATGGTTATCTTACTGAGCTTATTGTCCAATTTTAATAATTAAAACAGGGGTACTAGTCAGGATGGTTATTGCTCAATATTCCTTTTTTTTCTTTAATTTTTGACAGCTTTTGACAATTATATGCTTTTTTTCTTTTTCTTTATTTCTCGCCTCTCACACTTTTTTTCTCTCTCTCTCTCTCTCTCTCTCTCTCTCTCTCTCTCTCTCTCTCTCTCCTCCTCCCCCATGTCTTCATCCATGCCAACAAGCTGCCATCATCTCCTCTTCATCATGTCACTGTCACAGGCTCCTCCACATAAGGGTCACCGCTTCATCCGCCACCTTGGTGCACATCCACCAGTCCTCTTCTTCTTCTCCTTCTCCTCCCCTCTTTTCTCCCTCTCTCACTAGTCTGGGCAGTTCCAACTCATACGGATTATGAGTATGTCGGTCCGTATTGAAACCCTAATGTTCTAACTGCCGACCAGTATTAGCAATAAACCGATATTCTGTGCACATAATTCATCTAGTTAATACAATACCTGTCAACAACATAATGGTTAAGATCAGATAGAATGAAATATATAATAGCTCTTCCTATATTTTGGTGATTCTAGATCAAACAGAAATTTACAGAAAACTAATACAGGAAACCTTAACATTAGAGTAAAAAGCATAAATGATTTTCCATTTGACGAACTCGAATGATTTCAAACCATTAAATTGCGCTTATAAATACAAAATCAAGACATATAAAGTGGTGACATCTTCATTCTTTGAACAAGGTACCTAAAAACACTTAATTTATAAAAAATAGGCAATAAAAACATGTCAAATCAAAATCTCCCACCTGCAAATGATATTTTCAACAGAATAAACTCTGAACTACAACAAAGAAGGATGATACATGTCAACATGGCTACAAAATTATGCAAAATAGATGCAAATATAAACAGCCACAGCCTTACATGACATGCAAAGAATGCAAAGAAATAGTTTCTGACTCAAAACTCTTAACATCTAGATTGCAATAGCGACTTTCTCATGGTGCTCAAACATCAAAAATCAAACCAAACATGGTGTAAGACACTATAATTACACAATCATAGTAGTACAATATATTACAAGTACCTAACAATCCATAATGAAAATAGCATCACAATATAATCTATAGCTTTTAGAGCAAGTTTCTGCAAGTACTTACGATCTGTAACCTTCATTGAACCACGAGAATCAACCTCTAGGAACACATAAAATGTTGCATATAGAACAGCAACACCTATTACAGCCATGCCAACAACAACAATTGCCGAGAGACCACCAGCACGAACAGCAATCTGCTATAAAACTAATTGTTCAATGTATAACTACAGTAAGAAAGTAACATACTAAGAGATGAAAGAGCATTTACGGAACCTGCAAGGCCTCTCGTGCAGAACGCCGTGCAGCGCTGGAGACTCTAACGTTTGCACGAACAGACACCCACATCCCAATATATCCTGCAATTCCTGAACATAAAGCTCCAAGAAGAAAGGCAGCAACCGTAATGCATGCAGATGTTGACCTAAATGTCAAATAACAAACAGAGTTGAGATAAAGAAAAGAATTAGAAAGTATGGCATGTCTTAGATGCAAATAAAGACACGAGATGGAGTGAGAAAGCACCTGGAGAGCCCAGATGATTCCTGTTGTGGAGTGGTACTACGAAATAGATATATACCAAGAATCACAAGTGCCAGCACCATTGCCATTTTAGAAATGGTTCCATATTGTGTCCTGAAGAAACCTTCAGCCCCATCTCGAATGGCTTCAGATATCTAAAGAATGAAGGAAAAGGTGAAAGAGATATAATAAGTTAGCAAGTAGAACATTAAACTGGAAAACAGTCACCTCAGGTACACTAAATTTTACATATTAGTTACTCCTATTTTCTGGAGCACATGATAAATAATCAGTTAAAGAAAGCATTGTAATAAACACAATCTAAAATAGACACACAGTAAAAACGGAATAGCTATTTTATTCTCTTTCTGTGGAGGAAAATAAAATAAAAAGAGATCCATAATGCTCTAGGTTGTGATATGGTTATATGGGTAGAGGTACACCAATTAGCTTGGTTCATATTAGAAGGTGGGAAGGCTTGGTTAGTTCATCATTTGGAATCATGCTACATACAAAAAGATACTTATTTAGGCCACTAGCAATATTAAATAAAACATTTTGATCTAACTAAATAATTAACCATGTACCTACTTGGAACAGTAACAATGTTAGTATTAAACATGAGAGGTATGAATGCATTGTCCTTTCTACTCTGGAGTGCTTTTGTTATTTTGAACTTTTTGGATTTTAGAGTTTGCTAGTTCATGGCTGTAAAAACAAGTAGCTCTGAGGTCATTAGACGTCCAATTTTGACATTCCGAGTTGTGTACCATAATAATAGAAGATGAAAATATATCATGAAGCAGCACAAGGAACCTGGATCAAGGTTCCAAGTGGGTATTGGTATCATAAGATGAATACTACAGATCCATTAATCTCTGTTTCATTATGTAAACAAATAAACGTTAAAGCATTAAAGGACTGGAAATCAAATATAACAAAAAAATAGCATGAGAGTGGAAAGGTCATGCTCAAGTAAGGACTCTCATTTAGGGCACCAAAAGTGAGAATTCACAAGATCAATAGAAAGATCTCTGGATTATCAAAGGCTTCAGAACTCAGGGGATTATTGCTATTGAAGCAACTGACATTTCTCCCGCTCCAAATGCACCAGCTAGTGCTACAAAAAAGGACAATCCAACCTCTGTTTTATGGGTGATAGTGATAGTGGTAATCCATTCTATCTCCATATTATTAATAATTCCCCAATATTGGCTAGATGATATCAAACAATAAGTTTGGGAAGGAAAAAGATTATATAAAAGAAAAAAAAATCAATGGGCTGTGAAGAAACCATGATCAATTGTCTCAAGGTTATTGGAAAAGGAAACAAGCGGAAGAAAAATTGTCAGGGTTCTAAATATCACAGAGACCATGTATTATCGGCTGGTCTGGTTCAGGCTCTCTCTCCTTTATTTTGGTTGGGATTAAACCCCACATGCACGCACACACTCTCTCTATCTATCTCTTTCACACTCGTATCTCTTGCAATGTCCACCTCCCTAACATTGCCCACCCACCCACATACTGCCTGCTTAGATACCTCTCCTCTCTTCCTCTCCCCCTTCTCAGCATCATGGCATGCACCAGCATATCATGTGACAATATGTTGATACAAACCAAATCTACACCAATCTGGCTAATGATTGACATAGGTCCCATACACTAGATTTTAAACCTGGGTCAGTAGCACAAGTTTTGACCAAAATCTGAATCCTGATATTATATATGCAGTGGGAAAAGAACAAAAAAATTTACAGATAACACATATTAAGTTTTCCGAAAATAAAGGGCCTAGCAGAACACCAAAATAAAGAATAAGCATCCCCGACCACTAAAATGATGTGATTCTGAACCTTGCTCGACAACTAAATCAAGATTTATAAGAGCAAAGGCTACTACATAGAAAGTTAAAGAGTTAAATTTGGAAAATATAAACATTAGATATTCTAGAACACTTCAAAATCATTTTGACTGTCCTTTTTCCTGTTAAAATTCTATGAGTAGCTAGTGTCTTAGAATCAAGACCAAGCTCATAAAGTATTTCTAAAACCACCTACTTTTACTAAAACCAACTTCAAACATAGCCATAATGTAAACCACCATATGCTAATACAGAAAGAATGAAAAAGGGAAATAAGATCTCACGTCCATGGCATTGTAAAAAAAATGTGAATTGGTACTTTTAGCGCCTCAGCCACATGTGTATGCCCTGAACATGCATTCATCCAGGTGGATAGTCAGAATCATCATTCCTCAGGGATATAAAACAAAAAAAATAAGTACTTATGGAAGTGACGAAACATGAGCTTAAACTCAGTAACTAAATGCAGTCTGTTTATAGTATCTACTAAACCATTATAACCATATACAAGTAGAGACAAGTAACAAACATGTTGTGTTATCAAGGCAGATTGAGAAAGCAAGTAATTTAACTAACCACACAAATGTAGCACATGAAATACAACAAGGTGACTAGTGAAGTTATATGGTTTTCAGACATAGGAGGAACTGTGTTTAACTTCAGGCTTTGCTGGATCTGAATAAAATGATCAAGGTTCATTCTTAAATACTCAGCTTGTTTCTAAGACCAAAATAGGTAAAAAAAAAAAAAAAAAAAAAAGGCAAAGTGATCATATCCTGTTAAAAACTCCACTGTTGTCCAGCAGTAGATCACATCACAACTTTTACCTTGATGTCAACGAGACCTAAAGCTTATGTGATTTTAATTTTGAATTAGTCCTGGCCTCAGAATACCCTTAATTCTTAACAAGTGTACCTTCTTCCAACCATGTTGCAATAATATCATTAGATTTCATTACATTGCATAGGCCTGTTCCTGTGCCTCGGCACATGCCTTGGCAGCAAACCCCATAATGCTACTTTCAATGACCAGCATGGTTCAGTTGGTATATACATTGTTTGCAACAGAGAGCCTAAGCAGCAGCTCTTACCCAATGATCCTGTTCAAGATATACCAAATAGGCCAATGATATCTCAGGCAACAAACCAGAAAAGTTGAGAATTTGGTATCCTGGGGGCCATCATTAAGATCAGTGATTACTTTGTCTTAGACTGCCTTTTTCAGTTTATCGCAGAGGCGAAAGCCTGTTTGTCTGTGCGAGTATGATATTGGTGCGGAATTTTATTATTTTACATAAATCCTTCCCTCAGTTATCCTATGCTTATTTCCACTTCATATGACCCATGTACTCCATTCGTTTGTTCAATTTTTTTTTCCTGCATTTTGATCTGGGATATGCGAAAACATATCACTCTCTTAAGATGCTGAATTGTTGCCAATAATTTTTGATTCACTAGAATGACCGCTTGCATATAATTCATGGATCTACCCTGCCCATAAGACAACATACTATTTGTCGCTTGATGTAGCACCATAAATAAATGACTGTAATATCATATATTGCAATATCACCGGTTTGGTATAGTTCGACTGGTTTTAATCAGTCCGACCACCAACCGGTATGTGAACCAGCCCAAATAGGGTGGCCTGATCTGGTTCAGTATAATTATATATATATATATATATATATATATATTCTATTTTAACTTTAACCCTACACTAGGGCATGACTTGTGCATTGTGATTCACACATCTTCTCCCATTGCTACTCCCATGTCTGCTTGTTGCCTTGTGCTTGCCACCACTCATGCGCCTGTCACCAACTCCTAGTACACCTCTTCATCCTCAGCTTCCTCTTCCTCTTTTTCTTTCTTCCTCTGTTTCTCTCCCTCCCGCATCAATACCATAGTATGTTTTAGCACACCATATGTTGGTATGCCAGAATGGACCAGACTCGTATCAGTCTGACCATGGCCCAAAATTGCAAACCTTGTGTAATATAATGATATAATGCACAAACAAAGAAAAACGTAAGCTTATGTAGTGTTATTATATATTACTTTCTTACTCTTCTTGGAGGCTAAACAATAGATGCTGACATATCTTAATCTGCTAAAATCAAAACCAAGAGAAGAAAAGATAAAAAAAGAAGCTACTTTCAGCTAATAGTATAGAAGTTTAGATCAGATTCTAACCATATGCAGGTGGATTTGCAATTATAGCATCCGCTTTGAATGGAACACCAGTCTCATTATCAGCCTCCTTACAGGCTGGGAGCAAGGAAAACATAATTTCTTTAATCTGTTTCCGTTGGGTACGTATCTCCGATGGTGAAGAAGGTAAGAAACCTTTATTCTTAACCATATCTGAAAAAGTAGCAATCCATGAGCTGAACTATCAGGAAATACATTTGTCAACCACATTTAATAACTAACTAAATCATTCACATACATTCAGCAAGAATTTTTGGATCTCCACCTAGAGGATAAAACTCCAAGCCAGCAGTTAAAACAAATTCCCTGAAATTTACATGAGTTGCGAGCCTAACACGATGACCATAGCCCTGAAAGAAACTAATTTCATAGTCATGGGGCAGTCATGTGGAACACAATGTCCAAAGAGGCTAAATGATGAAAAAATGAACTACATATAAATCAATAATACTGCCTTCTGAAAGTAATGAAAATTAAATTTCTGCACATAAGGAAATGATGTCCAATATCAAAAGACAATGCAGACAACATGAAGTTCTCATATGATAAAAAAACAAAGGGCATAGTACTTTTCAGTTTGTTCAAAAATACTCTAGGAGAAAATACTGACAAGTATTCTTAGCCTTTGTTCTAATAGGACAAAAATATTTTTATTTCTCCCATGCCTCAAATGCCCAAATGGGATACTCAAAATACTGGATCAAGACGTATAAACTAGGAACTTTTGATGAGACGAATGATGCACAAGAAGAAAAATGAAAACCATGCACAAACAATTAACAATGTTCCAGAAGTGTTAAATACAAATGACTATAAATCTCAGGGGGCACCATTTCGGGTACTGAATTAGTCTCAGAGATTTGTTAGGTATGTATGTACCGCGCCTATACCAGTATACCGATATATGATACATTCAGGCATATCAATAGGGACTCAAGCAATCCGTGCCTCGATTGTCAATCGGACCAGTCCGTACCATCAACACAATACTGATTCAGGTGATACAACAAACGTTGATAAATCTTACTAGGCACTTCCGAAATTTAAATTAGAAATTTTCTTAATAAAAAATATGAAGTAAATATACTTGCTAAACACTAAAAAGAAATGCCTGAACTAAGTTACAAATCCAAAATTAGACCGATGGTAATTGTTAGGATTTAGTAATACAGAAGAATACATCACAAATTAACTAACCTGCAAACGTTTTCCAATAGCAACAAATGGTTGCACATCACCTCGTGTCCCAACAATAAGAATGACTATTTGCATAGGATGTCGGTACTGTAGATCAATCAAATCTAGTGGCTCTTCATCAACTGCTTCACCATATGTATTCTCAGATCTCAAATTTATTGATGTGGTTTCAAAATTGCTTGGAACATCTACCACAACAGTCCCATCATCCTTCACTGTAGCTATTCGATTTAACATCTTCATCTGCATCGTATAAAATTAAAAGAAAAACCATAAAAATAGATAACAAAAAAGCCCAACATAACTGAAACGATTCCCTTACAAAGACAAAACATGATGCAAGCTTTCCTTGATGAAAAAAACACAACATTGCAATGTCAAACAGTAAAAGGACAAAACTAGTAAAGGAACTGAACTTATTCAGCTTAAGCCAAGTAGCTGGGAGTCGTGGGACCACCCGGCTTTAGTTAGAAGGAATAATTCAGAGCAAAAATAAAATTCTCATTGCCCACTACCCATTTGAGCAAAATGTGCCATTTGGCATGCAAAAATGAAGTTCTCAGAATTCAACGAGCAACAAGCATAAATTGATTTATATTTTTCTTCTATCTCTTCTTTTTTCTTTTCTTTCACTCTCTCATTTCAGATGGATGAGTACCAAGCCAGTCCAGTTCAGTGTCTAAAATCAATTAGTTATAAGCTTTGGTTATGGGTTTTTAGGCTTCTTCAGTTTACAACCTGGGTTTATCTTGCCACAATACTCCATAAAAACTCAAGTGTTCCTACTGTAGCATAGTCATCAAAGAAGTGGAGAAGTGGATATGAAAGGGGAGGAATAAATGAAACTTGCCACATCAGAGTTTCATCGAATTGGTATCTCACTAGTGCTTCACTTCTCTCCTACGTGGCTCAGCGGTCTCATTCCAGTTTGACCACCAAAGAAGACGAGAAACAATACATGATAGAAGAAACAAATTAAGTGTTAACTATTTATTCTACCCTTTGGTTTTAATGCCTAGTAAATTAGATTTTTCCCATGTTCGGGCAGCACACCACATGGTTAAGTGAGGCATAGTATGACATGCCAATCTGAACTGATCTAGGGGCCAGCCAGCACTCCCATGACAGAGGAAATTAATCCTTGATTTGGGGTGCATCTAAAGTCCAGTTCATGATCTATCTTCATGGATGATCTTACTGCCTGTTCTCTTATCATTAAATATGCTTAATCACACAATGAATAATAGGTTAGTTCTCCATCATGTCTATAAATTTTGTAACCAATCCATGTCCAATCTATTTTTCTCAGTTGGTCATCAATCTTTCTTTGTTTAAAGCCTTGAACCAATAATGTTCTCTGTAATACCAACATCTAGCTAAGATGGCTTTGATTTCCCATTGTTGGCTGCTATAACCTACATAGCTGCAAAAAACGCCATACTTTCATGCTAAAATGGCTTTTGTTTTCCGATTGTTGGTTTGATCCTTTCTGTCATTGTGCATATTTGGCTTCATTTAGAGACATGCCCTAAACCTATGTTGGCCACCATCCGCCAATCCTTCAAAAGTACTTGGCTTCCATCATAGCATAAGGAGAAACAATTCAATCTCTAGATTGTTCTATACCAAAAGGGTCCATCATCTCGGGTAATTTGTAAGTTACAACTTATAACTACATCATACATTATGGAAATTTTTGTTCCAATTTTGAATATGCAAGTTTTCATAAATCAAGTGGCAATTATAAGTCAATTTGTACTGGAAACTTTCACCTTTTCCTTAAAGAAGCTCATGTCCAGATTGTCAATGGTTATATTGTGGCCTAAAGCAGTGATCAGCATTCCATCATGCTGGAACATATTTCTCGGTCCTTCTCAAGCTCCCATTAGCACACTCTGAAGTCTTCTTATTGCAAACTTATTATCAGCATCACAGAACAGAACAAGAATCCAGTGTTTCGCAAGCAAAAGCTGCATAACAAGGACAGAGAACTTCCTAAAATAAGCCCCTGCAATATGTTCAATGTGACTAGACATAACACACCAGAAAGGAGGTGTTCAAATAATTAAGTCAAGGTGTCGTAAATTTTGAGTAAGACCAAAGAAATTATTAAAAATTTAAGGAAATGATATCTTACTATTCAAAGAGAAATTACTCTTGACAGAGCTAAATGGCAGGAAAAGACCCACATAACCAAAATTCAAAATAGAAAATTTTGAATTAAAGGCTTGTTGTGGTGGATAATCATGCAAAGGGGCTTTCAACTGTTAACTATGTTACACATGGCTTCTAAGTTTTGAAGTCACTATCCAAAATTAATAACCATGATGAACAGTCTCTTTAAGAGAACAAACACATTGAATATCTGGGAAGATGATATGGCCCACTGAGCAGCTAAAAATGGACAGCAGTCGTCCAAATCCTTCCTCCTGTCTTCTTTTCTGCTGTCCTTTAAAATCTTTACTCTACTTCAAATCATAAATCAAAGTAAATATTCTGTGGCTTATAATTACAGGACAGAATTTACCAATTTAAATTAAAATTCATCGGTCTTGTTGACACATTTAAGAGCTAAAATTATAATAACCAACCATCGATCTAATTCGTCTACAGGCAGCAGATCTAAAATCCACAATTAAGCATCACACCAACATAGTCTGTCACCAATTGCTAAAGTGCTGCATCTTCTTATGTTCTAACTGAGAAGATGGACCTAGGGTACCCCTCAAAATTTCTGCTTCATTTATTTTTTTAAAGCAGCAAAAACATAAACATGCCAAACAAGGTCGTGATTAACTAGAGTAATAAAACTTAAAAATGTTCATGTAAAGAGAGATGCACAATAAGAATAATCTCTCAGTAATCAAAAGCTATAAGAAAAAAATATCCTATAGTATAAATAGTAATACATCACATGAAATAAGGAAGGCCAAGAGGGTCAAACCTTTTGTTTGTCAGGAATCTTGTCGTCAAATAATTGGGCTGTTGGGTCATCATGCGGACTATTTTGCCCATGTTTCTCAGTTTTGGACCTTTCTAGATTTGGTTCGTCTGAGGATGTCTCTGATTTTTCAACATATTTTGTCCCTTTAGGCATTGTCTTGCCATAGGAAAAATTCTCTCGACTGAAACAAATGCTACTGTTAGATTATGTGGCTCGTTATAATCGGATAAGATATATGATATAACTAATTGGATTCTGATATCAGTATCGGTCAATAGAAAAGAAGTTCATATTTTAGAGGATACCTTAGGGGATGCCCTTGATGGAAGGAACTCTCCTAATAACTTATCCTAGACCCTCTGCTCTCGCCTATAAATAGACAGGACCTCAGGGGACTTAAAGGGATAGAGTCAAAAGCAACACAGAAGCATCTAAGAGTTGCGTAAAGATTAGCAACACAGATGCATCTAAGAGTTGCATAAAAGAAAATATTTCACAGACATATATTGAGAGATTATAGTCTCCCTCTCAATCTCCCTAAGCCATCAATTACAGTGGTTCTGTGAAAGGATAGGAAGATAGGAGGAGTCTAGTTCTCCTTGCAGATTGGCAGAGGCGTTAGATCTAAAGAAAGGTATTCAGATCTTTTCCTTTTCTTTACGGATGACATCAAAAGGTATACATCGTAAAAACAGATCTATCTATTGATATTTTGATTTCGATCATAGAATTAAAGTTTTCCGCATCATAGAAGCATGATAAAAGATTTTTATGCTTACAATTGGTATCAGAGCCAGGTTCTTGAAATCAAAACTTTAGATCTGTTGTTTTTCTGATTTATGATATTTGGATGATTCGAATTCTGTCAAATCTGTATTCCTATTGATTTTGGTTTATTGTCATGGTTTATCGTTTGCTTGTCGGCGATATTAAGGAAACAGCGACGGTCGCTGTGTAGCACCGCTGTCAATTTCATTGCGATCTCGTTGCGTATGGCCATAAGGGCCGCCGGCGACCGCACCGTAGTAGCCATAGGGCTGCAAATCGGTCGCTGAGGGCGGCAACCCCGAAGCGGCATTACCACACCGGCGGCACCTGCTGAAGCGCAGCGAGTGCTCGCCATCAGTAGGAGGTGGCGGCGCTTCATTGGCGGCGACGCCGCCCACGAGCAAGATTGGCGACGACGCCTGTTGGCGCAGTAACGCCGCACTGCTGCGGCTGGCCGCGCAACGCGCAAGCAATGCCGCGACTGCGGTTGCCATTGGCGCGCAGTATTTACCTGGCGGCGCTGCGCGCGAGCATCGGCCTCCCCCCATGCTGCGGCTGCTGCACCGTCGGGAGCCGCAGCGTGCGTGCGTAGGCGGCGGCGGCGCAGACAAGGTGCGTTTGGCAAAATTACAATTTTACCCTTAGGTTAGGGTTTTGTCAAATTATAGTTTTGCTATTTAGCAAAAATTACAATTTTGTCATTAGGGTTTTAAAATTAAAAAAATTACAGTTTTGTCATTACGCTAAATTTACAGTTTTACCCTTATTATTTTGGCAGTTCTGCCCTTTATAAATCGCGTAATTACAGTATATGTCCTGGCATCATATTTACAGTTTTACCCTGAAAGGATTAAATTTAATTTTGATCGGGATTAAAGTTTGATCAATTTTGATTTTGATCGATTTATTTAATTGGGCTAATATCAAGCTCGATTATGAGTTTGCCCAAATTAAATAAAATTGATTAGTTTAATTTGATATTTTATATATTAAAAAAATATAAATTATTGTTCCTTTTATAGTTTTTCTCATATGATTTATTGATTACATATGGTAAATTAAAATCCAATTATTGTTTTTAGATATTTCTTTGGTTACTCACATGTATATATTTGAAATTGTGAAATCATAGTTATCTTTCACATAAAGACTTTTCATGATTTATGTGTTATCATGATTATAATTATCATATGAGTTTTTTCCTTATGCTGATCAATATATATGAATTATTGATTGCAAGCTGTAAAAAATATCTAATTATTGTTCTTGGATATTTGTTTGATTATTCATATGTATATATTTGAAATTATGAAATGATAGTTAATTTTCACATAAAGACTTTTCATGATTTATGTGTTATCATGATTATAGTTGTCATATGAATTTTTATTTATCCTCATTAATATTCAATAATCATTATGGTTGTTGTTCTATTATTGAATTACTTAGCATAAATTGAATTAAAGAAATTTAGTAAATATTATTTGTAATTTATTTTCCTAAGTTTTATCTGACCAGTAGTTGCCAAAGTGGCCTGGGATGATAAGCTTATGGGATATGAATTACAATAAAAGTCTTGTCATTTATAGGATATTTTAGATTGTATTTTATATTTTTGTATTGGTCTTGTAGCCACCAAAGTGACATATACCAATAATTTATAAAATACATTATGGAATTGATCCTAAATGATATTAAAGAAATTTGATAAATATTATTTGTAATTTATTTTCTTAAGTTTTATCTAACTAGTAGCTGCCAAAGTAACCTGGGATGATAGGCTTATGAGATATAAATTACAATAAAGTCTTATCATTCATAGGACATTTTAGATTGTATTTTATATTTTTGTATTGGTCTTACAATCACCAAAGTGACCTAGACCAATAATTTATAAAATATATTATGAGATTGATCCTAAATGACATTAAAGAAAAATAATATTTACAATGGCATAAGAGATTTAGATAATCCTTAAGGAGAATCTATTTTGAATAATTATGTGATGGGGTAAGATGATACTGTTTTGGATATCCTTGCAGTTTAATATTTTATACCCAAAGGTATTAACACTATTCCATACGGATGGTATCAGTCCTCCATAAATGATTATATGTGTGAACAATATATATGTCAATATTGAAAGTAAAATATTGATGATATCAATAGTTCAACATTCATTATAAAGCTCAAAGCATTGATGTTATATTATTACAGTGGTACTTCCTTCGTTACATTTTTATAAATGTCCCTATATTTTCTGAAATAAATGGCTTGAGCATATATAAGTTATATTGAATTAGTGAGACCTTGATCAGATTATTTGAAGGAACACAGACTTATTTACTAAAAGTTCTGTGGAATAAATAATTAAGGTGACTAATCAGGAAAGGTCTGAAAAACTCAATTTAATGATATTTAGACTTTAGTACAGTAGCGCATGAGAATATTTAAGGATCAATATAAATTTTCTGATAAGTTATGAGTTGATATCTCAATGAAAGAACTGACTAAAAATAAAAGTATCTGAGGAATTAAAGATTATCACCTCAATATAATTGACAAAGTTGTAAGTCAAGACTTAGAATATTTGAGTTCTACTCAAGGAGTGGGTAACAATAAAATAAGGATAAAGCATAAGCCACCTGAGTTTATAATTATTATATAAACTCATAAAGGAATTTCTTCATAATAAAGTATTACTTGTGTAACAATGAAAGTTATATAAAGAAGAATTATAAGATTTGATTTGAAATGAAATGTTATAAATATAACTTTTATGTGGTTCAAATCAAATATTATAGAAATTATTTTTGTAATACTTGGTGGATTAATTTGATGCTTCAATATATGTTACCAATAATAGAGATTTATTTTAATATTTAAAACGAAAAGGAATAAAACCAAAGGAGATTAAAATATTCATCATTACAGGGAATCATCTTAAAGTGAAAGTGATAGTAGTTTGTATTTATCGCCTATGCCTAAGGATGATTCATTTGATGAATCTTGAGGATTCGTGTTATATTCTTATAATTATGGGAATTTGGATTCTTTACCTATAATTGTTAGAATATTATTTCTCCTTTGATAGTTGTGAACTCAATATAATTCAATAAAAGTTAACATTTAGATTCTGTATAATGGTCTATACAGAATTAATATGAATCTTGAGTTTACAACAATCCTATAATTAAATATTAAAATAAAATATAAGTTCATAAACTCCTTGAGATTATGCTTACATCTGCGAGTCACTCTATATTTTTGTCTCATTAAAGAGAGGCATTTTATCACCATATAGATAACCTACTGAGATATGATTTTATATATATCTAATTCATATAAAGTCTAAGGCTATTAACACTCTTAAAGTGTGCATAAAAGAGTTCGAGAGATAATTAGATAGAAAAGTTAAAATCATCATATCTGATAGGGGTGATGGATTTTATGGTATTCATGATAGATCCAATTATCATTCTAGTTCTTTTACTAGAATCTTGAAAAATCAAGGTATTCAGTATGATTTACCAGATGTGTCGTAGTAGAACATAATTGCTGAAAGGTATAATCGTACACTTATAAATGTGATTATGAGCATGATGTATTATTCTTTTATACCCAAATTAATGTGAGAAGAAGTTCTAAGGACAATTATGTATATCTTAAATGGGGTTTCTAGTAAGTAAATTACATGACTTCTTTTGAGTTATGGAATGATAGAAAACCTAACTTAAGATATTTACATATTTAGGATTATCTTGTAGAGATAAGGATCTTCAACTCATATAAAAGAAAATTAAAGTTAATAACTATTTTTGAATATTTTATTATTTATTCAGAAAAGTTTAAAAAGGGTATATGTCTTATTGCTCTAATCATAGTACGATGATGGTTAAATCTGGTAATATAAGGTTCCTATAAAATAGCAAATCAATGGGAGTAAAAATCTCAAAATTAATTTTTAATATAAAGGAGATACATGTTGATACTCCTTTATTATTCGAGAGATTGTTGTTACTCAAATTATTAAATAATTAGAAAAAGGTGAACAACAAAATAACATTACCAAACTTCTACATTATATTGATATCGCTGATAATGGTCTTGTAGAATAACCACAATTGATAGCCTTGAAAATTTTTCAATGGGAAAGGAATCCTATCATTTATGATTATGTGGTATATCTATAAGAATTATATTTTGATATAGGAATCAGAATAGATCCCTTATTATTTTTACAAGTCATGAAAGGTAACGATTCTGAAAAATAATATGATACAATATAAGAAGAGTTAAAATTAATTACCAGAATGGTGTCTGATGAATTCGTTGAATTGTCCAATAATTGTAAAAGAGTCTGTTATATAAATATGACTCAAAGGACAATGTCGAACGATATAATGGTCAGACTTTTAGTTTTTATATGGTTATAGATTTTACTCATAAAGAATGTATCAATTATAACGAGACATACAGTTGTTAAAGGAACTCGTTAAGAATCGTCATAACATTAGTGACTCATTATGAGTTTGAGTTACATCATAATGATATGAAAATAATTTTTTGATTAAGGATCTAGTTTTCTATAAGTTATTCTGAATGACTCGTAGAGAAAATAAAATAAATATAAATTTGGCATGCAAATTTAGGAATCTATTTATGATCTTAATCAAACTTCTAGTCAATGATGTATATAAAGTTTGTTAATATCATTGATTTCTTCAGATTTAAGAAAAATACTATTAATCGGTATTTATATCTGAAGATTAGTGGGAGCAAGTTTATTATATTGATCATATATGTGGATAATATTTTGCATTGTCAATAGTGATTTGGTTTATTATATTAAACCAAGAAATTATCACTAAGAATTTAAGACTGTTGATATGAACGAGACATCTTATATTATTAGTATTGAGATACTAAGGGATATATCTCAATGATTATTAAGATTGTCTCAGAAAGGATATATTAACCGAGTCTTGAGATGATTTAATATATAACTTTGTTCAACAAATCATAAAAGTAAAATTTTAATAAAAAATGAGTACTTTAAAATGACTTGAAAAGAATCAGATAAAGAAAATATTCTTTATATATGCGCAGTTGAAAGTCTATGCTCAAGCCTATGTCAGAACAGATATCAGTTTTTGCAGTTAGAATACTGGGTAGATATTTGAGTTATCTAGAAGTGAAAAATATTAAAGGACTGCAAAGAAAAGTAATAAGATATCTGGAAGGAACGAAGGATTATATGCTCATATGTATGAAATTATATTAGCTTGAAATGATGGTGTTTTTCAAATGCTGATTCTATAAATTGCCTCAATAACAGGAAGTTCACATTATGGTTAATATCTATATCAATTAGAGGGGTAATTTATTATTATATTATTATTAATAATGAAAGTTGATTTTGTAGTATGCTTTGAGGCCACTAATCAAACTTTATAACTGCGAAATTTTATCTCAGGACTTGGTGTGGTCAGACTCAATTGTCAAATCGCTAAAGATATTTTGTAATATCATAGTAATTTTCTTCTCTAAAAATGATAAGTACTATTACATTTCTATGTATTATGGTAGAAAGTATTTGATGGTTAGAGAAGACGAGTCCAGAAACATCTAATGTCAATTAATTACTTGAGTTTCACTGTATTGATTACTAATCTATTTACTTAGGACTTACAGCCTAAGGTGTTTTGAAAAAATATGTTCTTATGATTGGGTTTATGAGCAACCCATAAAGGATATGGTGAATGCATATTTGAGTGGACACTATAATTGACATTTTTACTTACGTACTTAAAGTTATTTGTTTATGCTATCCTGTTCACAATTATGTATGTACATATTATGGTTGAATGTGATAATAGGATTGTCTTGATAAGACAAATTACAAGGGTCATTATGGACTATATTAGGAAAGACTAAAAATGTTGTAAAACATAGAAGGGAGTATAACATTGATGATATACAACCGCTATGACTCGCATTGATGGTTAGACTTAATATAGTATTATTCTGTTTATTGGACTTATTGGCTTGTTTTAAAATTCATGGTCATGTATAAAATGCTTTTCAAAATTTTCAAGATCCAATTAGGAAAAATTATTTTCAAATAAATTTTATTTTATTTATTTTTGAATTTGAATATCTTTTATATCTTATCAATTAATGGGCCAATTGGAAGAATATTAGATTATGTGGCCCGTTATAATCGGATAAGATATATTAAATAACTAATTGGATTCTGATATCAGTATCGGTCAATAGAAAAGAAATCCATATTTTGGAGGATACCTTAGGGGATGCCCTTGATGGAAGGAACTCCCCTAATAACTTATCATAGACCCTCTGCTCTCGCCTATAAATAGACAGGACCTCAGGGGACTTAAAGGGATAGAGTCAGAAGCGACACAGAAGCATCTAAGAGTTGCGTAAAGATTAGTAACACAAATGTATCTAAGAGTTGCATAAAAGAAAATATTTCACAGACATAGATTGAGAGATTACAGTCTCCCTCTCAATCTCCCTAAGCCAACAATTACAGTGGTCCTGTGAAAGGATAAGAAGAGAGGAGAAGGAGTCTAGTTCTCATTGCAGATTGGCAGAAGCGTTGGATCTAAAGAAAGGTATTCAGATCTTTTCCCTTTCTTTACGGATGACATCAAAAGGTATACATCGTAAAAACAGATCTATCTATTGATATTTTGATTTCGATCCTAAAATTAAAGTTTTTGATCATAGAAGTATGATAAAAGATTTTTATGCTTACATAATTAAAGTTATCGGGAATCTTGTCGTCAAATAATTGGTAATCATTGGGTCATCATGCGGACTATTTTGCCCATGTTTCTCAGTTTTGGACTTTTCTAGATTTCGTTCGTCTGAGGATGTCTCTGATTTTTCAGCATATTTTGTCCCTTTAGGCATTGTGCTTGCCCTAGGAAAAATTCTCTCGACTGAAACAACAAAAAGAGAATTTAGATGCTACATCACAGTATAAAAATATATATTTCACTTCCAAGTTGTATAAAAGGAGCTACTATGCATTACCAAATGTGGTGGTTTACATATGCGGTATCATTTATTGGTAGCTCAAGTAATTTTTAACAAATCAAAAGAGGAATAATCAAGATGTTGCAATTTGGCACCAAAAAGTAAAAATTTTCAAAGTGGCATTTCCATTTCTTCATCAGAAAATGAGTCCCCCTTGAACGCAGAATCACTTTCCATTAATGGGCCAATTGGAAGAATATTAGATTATGTGGCCCGTTATAATCGGATAAGATATATGAAATAACTAATTGGATTATGATATCAGTATCGGTCAATAGAAAAGAAATCCATATTTTGGAGGATACCTTAGGGGATGCCCTTGATGGAAGGAACTCCCCTAATAACTTATCATAGACCCTCTGCTCTTGCCTATAAATAGACAGGACCTCGAGGGGACTTAAAGGATAGAGTCGGAAGCGACATGAACATCTAAGAGTTGCGAAAGATTAGTAACACAAATGTATCTAAGAGTTGCATAAAAGAAAATATTTCACAGATATAGATTGAGAGATTACAGTCTCCCTCTCAATCTCCCTAAGCCAACAATTACAGTGGTCCTGTGAAAGGATAAGAAGAGAGGAGAAGGAGTCTAGTTCTCATTGCAGATTGGCAGAAGCGTTGGATCTAAAGAAAGGTATTCAGATCTTTTCCCTTTCTTTACGGATGACATCAAAAGGTATACATCGTAAAAACAGATCTATCTATTGATATTTTGATTTCGATCCTAAAATTAAAGTTTTTAGATCATAGAAGTATGATAAAAGATTTTTATGCTTACATAATTAAAGTTATCAGAATCTTGTCGTCAAATAATTGGGTACATTGGGTCATCATGCGGACTATTTTGCCCATGTTTCTCGTTTTGGACTTTTCTAGATTTCGTTGTCTGAGGATGTCTCGATTTTTCAGCAGCATATTTTGTCCCTTTAGGCATTGTGCTTGCCCTAGGAAAAATTCTCTCGACTGAAACAACAAAAAGAGAATTTAGATGCTACATCACAGTATAAAAAAATATATATTTCACTTCCCAAGCTGTACAAAAGGAGCTACTATGCATTACCAAATGTGGTGGTTTACATATTGCGGTATCATTTATTGGTAGCTCAGTAATTTTTTAACAAATCAAAAGAGGAATAATCAAGATGTTGCAATTTGGCACCAAAAAGTAAGAAATTTTCAAAGTGGCATTTCCATTTCTTCATCAGAAAATGAGTCCCCCTTGAACGCAGAATCACTTTCCATTAATGGGCCAATTGGAAGAATATTAGATTATGTGGCCCGTTATAATCGGATAAGATATATGAAATAACTAATTGGATTATGATATCAGTATCGGTCAATAGAAAAGAAATCCATATTTTGGAGGATACCTTAGGGGATGCCCTTGATGGAAGGAACTCCCTAATAACTTATCATAGACCCTCTCGCTCTCGCCTATAAATAGACAGGACCTCGGGGACTTAAAGGGATAGAGTCGAAGCTTACACGAAGCATCTAAGAGTTGCGTAAAGATTAGTAACACAAATGTATCTAAGAGTTGCATAAAAGAAAATATTTCACAGACATAGATTGAGAGATTACAGTCTCCCTCTCAATCTCCCTAAGCCAACAATTACAGTGGTCCTGTGAAAGGATAAGAAGAGAGGAGAAGGAGTCTAGTTCTCATTGCAGTTAGCGAAGCGTTGGATCTAAAGAAAGGTATTCAGATCTTTTCCCTTTCTTTACGGATGACATCAAAAGGTATACATCGTAAAAACAGATCTATCTATTGATATTTTGATTTCGATCCTAAAATTAAAGTTTTTCGCATCATAGAAGTATGATAAAAGATTTTTATGCTTACATAATTAAAGTTATCAGGAATCTTGTCGTCAAATAATTGGGCTGTTGGGTCATCATGCGGACTATTTTGCCCATGTTTCTCAGTTTTGGACTTTTCTAGATTTCGTTCGTCTGAGGATGTCTCTGATTTTTCAGCATATTTTGTCCCTTTAGGCATTGTGCTTGCCCTAGGAAAAATTCTCTCGACTGAAACAACAAAAAGAGAATTTAGATGCTACATCACAGTATAAAAAAATATATATTTCACTTCCCAAGCTGTACAAAAGGAGCTACTATGCATTACCAAATGTGGTGGTTTACATACTGCGGTATCATTTATTGGTAGCTCAGTAATTTTTTAACAAATCAAAAGAGGAATAATCAAGATGTTGCAATTTGGCACCAAAAAGTAAGAAATTTTCAAAGTGGCATTTCCATTTCTTCATCAGAAAATGAGTCCCCCTTGAACGCAGAATCACTTTCCATTAATGGGCCAATTGGAAGAATATTAGATTATGTGGCCCGTTATAATCGGATAAGATATATGAAATAACTAATTGGATTATGATATCAGTATCGGTCAATAGAAAAGAAATCCATATTTTGGAGGATACCTTAGGGGATGCCCTTGATGGAAGGAACTCCCTAATAACTTATCATAGACCCTCGCTCTCGCTTTATAAATAGACAGGACCTCATGGGACTTAAAGGGATAGAGTCAGAAGCGACACAGAAGCATCTAAGAGTTGCGTAAAGATTAGTAACACAAATGTATCTAAGAGTTGCATAAAAGAAAATATTTCACAGACATAGATTGAGAGATTACAGTCTCCCTCTCAATCTCCCTAAGCCAACAATTATTTGGTCTGTGAAAGGATAAGAAGAGAGGAGAAGGAGTCTAGTTCTCATTGCAGTTAGCGAAGCGTTGGATCTAAAGAAAGGTATTCAGATCTTTTCCCTTTCTTTACGGATGACATCAAAAGGTATACATCGTAAAAACAGATCTATCTATTGATATTTTGATTTCGATCCTAAAATTAAAGTTTTTCACATCATAGAAGTATGATAAAAGATTTTTATGCTTACATAATTAAAGTTATCAGGAATCTTGTCATCAAATAATCAACATTGGGTCATCATGCGGACTATTTTGCCCATGTTTCTCGATTTTGGACTTTTCTAGATTTCGTTCGTCGAGGATGTCTCTGATTTTTCAGCATATTTTGTCCCTTTAGGCATTGTGCTTGCCCTAGGAAAAATTCTCTCGACTGAAACAACAAAAAGAGAATTTAGATGCTACATCACAGTATAAAAAAATATATATTTCACTTCCCAAGCTGTACAAAAGGAGCTACTATGCATTACCAAATGTGGTGGTTTACATACTGCGGTATCATTTATTGGTAGCTCAGTAATTTTTTAACAAATCAAAAGAGGAATAATCAAGATGTTGCAATTTGGCACCAAAAAGTAAGAAATTTTCAAAGTGGCATTTCCATTTCTTCATCAGAAAATGAGTCCCCCTTGAACGCAGAATCACTTTCCATTAATGGGCCAATTGGAAGAATATTAGATTATGTGGCCCGTTATAATCGGATAAGATATATGAAATAACTAATTGGATTCTGATATCAGTATCGGTCAATAGAAAAGAAATCCATATTTTGGAGGATACCTTAGGGGATGCCCTTGATGGAAGGAACTCCCCTAATAACTTATCATATACCCTCTGCTCTCGCCTATAAATAGACAGGACCTTAGGGGACTTAAAGGGATAGAGTCAGAAGCGACACAGAAGCATCTAAGAGTTGCGTAAAGATTAGTAACACAAATGTATCTAAGAGTTGCATAAAAGAAAATATTTCACAGACATAGATTGAGAGATTACAGTCTCCCTCTCAATCTCCCTAAGCCAACAATTACAGTGGTCCTGTGAAAGGATAAGAAGAGAGGAGAAGGAGTCTAGTTCTCATTGCAGATTGGCAGAAGCGTTGGATCTAAAGAAAGGTATTCAGATCTTTTCCCTTTCTTTACGGATGACATCAAAAGGTATACATCGTAAAAACAGATCTATCTATTGATATTTTGATTTCGATCCTAAAATTAAAGTTTTTCGCATCATAGAAGTATGATAAAAGATTTTTATGCTTACATAATTAAAGTTATCAGGAATCTTGTCGTCAAATAATTGGGCTGTTGGGTCATCATGCGGACTATTTTGCCCATGTTTCTCAGTTTTGGACTTTTCTAGATTTCGTTCGTCTGAGGATGTCTCTGATTTTTCAGCATATTTTGTCCCTTTAGGCATTGTGCTTGCCCTAGGAAAAATTCTCTCGACTGAAACAACAAAAAGAGAATTTAGATGCTACATCACAGTATAAAAAAATATATATTTCACTTCCCAAGCTATACAAAAGGAGCTACTATGCATTACCAAATGTGGTGGTTTACATACTGCGGTATCATTTATTGGTAGCTCAGTAATTTTTTAACAAATCAAAAGAGGAATAATCAAGATGTTGCAATTTGGCACCAAAAAGTAAGAAATTTTCAAAGTGGCATTTCCATTTCTTCATCAGAAAATGAGTCCCCCTTGAACGCAGAATCACTTTCCATTGATATCGAACATAGTGCATGAAAGGAAACTTGCTATTGGACATTTATTTTCAACTTGGCATGGCACTATTCAAAAAAACTTTTGACATACTTCACTTTAATTATAATTATGAAAATCAATCCTACCTCTTCTAGTCCTGTGGTTTCCACACTTGAAGACTGAATACATCAAAAAATTTGCAAATGAAGTGAATTAAAATTAAAAAAAAATTTCTATTTCTATTTTCCGTATGGGTTGCCTGGAACCACTAATGTAAAAAAGCACAAGTTTAGTCTCTGAACAGAGAGCACATCCCAATAAGTAATTTTATCTATAGAAGTCAGAAAATATAAAACAATCATAAAATAATTTTGTTCAAACAGGTACCCTATCGATGCTTCACATTAAAAAGACATAATTGAAGTTAGCCAAGATGGAGAGCACCACTACCACTAACTATAACATATTCGACCAAGGTTAACCATAATCGCCATGAGGACTCTCTTGTTAAAATATACATATTTTCTCCGTATGAAATTTCAGCAAATCACACAATCTTTATATTCACAAATATATCAGTAGCATATCTCAGTTCCATACTACCTGGTTGATAACTAATGAGAATAATCTTCGTACAAGGAAAATAATAAATTATCACATTTGTTCAAAAAAAAAACTTACAAAGGAAGATCCTAAACTCACTGAAAAGCTGATGATGGTTCAATCAAGTCGAAACAACCTGTCTTGCACGTGATGGTACCATTTGGAAGACGTTATTCTAAGTGTACTAATATAAAAACATCATCTCTAGACAAGGACCATGATTAAAAAGGGAAATAACCAAAGAACTAATCAACTGTCACTGCTTGATACGTTCTGCTCTCTAGAATGTTTTTTTGATCAACAACATTTTCTTTGTGATTAAAAATCGCACTCCATCTAAAGAAAATTTTCAGCGACTCTTGTCAATCTAGCACCAGCAGAAATCCAACGCTACGACGAAAACTAGTGTTTAGTGACTAGATATTTCTACATATTTAGAAAAGACTGTTTCCCAAATCTTATTATTCGCTACAATAGGGTCATTCTTAGACAATTCACAGTCGGTTATGCACCCTATATTCGATGCGGGAGATAGCCTAACTTCTCTTGATTTATTAGCCTAACTTCTTAGTGATAAACATAAGAAGGTATCTATCAACATGCACATGATATATATGGAACATAAATGCATTATCAATAAAAGAAATACAAATGCAACATCAATGAAAAAAAGACAAATGCACCATCAATAAAAAGGAAGACAAATGCACTATATATATATATATATATATATATATATATATATATATAATTTCTTTCTTTCTTTCTTATGGATAAATATACAATCTCAAGCCACCAGAATTGCCCCTCTTCTAGAATTTCAAAAAAGTCCCAAGTAGATTATATTTTATAGTCTCCCATAAGGTTAAAAAAATTTAATATTAAAATTATTCACTTTTGCCTTTCCTTATTTGTTAAGAGGGCAATGAGTATTTTATCATAAGTAAATGGTTTAATCATAACATCAACCTTTGAGTCATTACTTGCTTAGAGGGTAATGAGGATTTTATCACAGTTTGATTCTAAAGATTATTGTACTATTTGACAGAACAAGTAGATATGTCATTATGATTGGAGACTTGTTGATGATGACTATCAATAATGTAATTGATATAGTTTTTTGCATCTCCTATTCCTAATTAATGAGTGAAAGTATTTGGTAGTCCTATATCATCATTCAATCCAAGATACTTAACTTTGCGCTACCAAAAGTTTTTTGAATCAGCACTATGTAATGATGTCTTTAGCTGCTGAGTATAGTAATCACCTATCTCCACTTACAAATATGAAACATGGATTATTTAAATGGGAAGCAACTCTTCAAGATTGGAGCAGTACACGTGTCTGATTGGTGCAGAACACACCCATTTCAAAAATGGACTTGGTATCTTAAATCGACGTGTCTATTTGCTAGGCCGTTCTATATCCTTCCATCATTTCTTTTGATATTAATCATTCATGTATCAATGGACGATTTTGATGGGCCTCTGAGAATTGGTTCCATGTGAGGCATCTTACTTGGAATTTGAGTTCGTCATTTAAAAAAAATAAAACACTTCTATTAAAAGAATAAACTTATTCAGATAATACAAAATTAAAGGACAGTAATCCTGAATCAAAATTTCCCTCAACATATATCCTTTTATGAATTCCTCCCTAAGCCTATTGCATTCATATTAGAGGCCTAGATTAATACTATTCTCTTGATTTATTAGCCTAACTTCTTAGTGATAAACATAAGAAGGTATCTATCAACATGCACATGATATATATGGAACATAAATGCATTATCAATAAAAGAAATACAAATGCAACATCAATGAAAAAAAGACAAATGCACCATCAATAAAAAGGAAGACAAATGCACTATATATATATATATATATTTATAATTTCTTTCTTTCTTTCTTATGGATAAATATACAATCTCAAGCCACCAGAATTGCCCCTCTTCTAGAATTTCAAAAAAGTCCCAAGTAGATTATATTTTATAGTCTCCCATAAGGTTAAAAAAATTTAATATTAAAATTATTCACTTTTGCCTTTCCTTATTTGTTAAGAGGGCAATGAGTATTTTATCATAAGTAAATGGTTTAATCATAACATCAACCTTTGAGTCATTACTTGCTTAGAGGGCAATGAGGATTTTATCACAGTTTGATTCACTTTTGTCTTTCCTCGTTTGAACTCATACATCTCCCATAAAAAATTAATATTAAAATCATTCACTTTTGTCTTTCCTCGTTTGTTAGAGGGCAATGAGGATTTTATCATAAGTAAATGGTTTGACAAGGACATCAACCTTTGAGTCATTACTTGCTTAGAGGGCAATGAGGATTTTATCACAGTTTGATTCTAAAGATTATTGTACTATTTCACAAAATAAGCAGATATATCATTATGATTGGAGACTTGTTGATGATGACTATCAATAATGTAACTGATAAAGTTTTTTGCATCTCCTATTCCTAATTAATGAGTGAAAGTATTTGGTAGTCCTATATCATCATTCAATCCAAGATACTTAACTTTGCTCTACCAAAAGTTTTTTGAATCGACACTATGTAATGATGTCTTTAGCTGCAGAGTATAGTAATCACCTACCTCCACTTACAAATATGAAACATGGATTATTTAAATGGGAAGCATCTCTTCAAGATTGGTGCAGTACACGTGTCTGATTGATGCAGAATGCACCCATTTCAAAAATGGACTTGGTTTCTTAAATCGACGTGTCTATTTGCTATGTCGTTCTATATCCTTCCATCGTTTCTTTTGATATTAATCATCCATGAATCAATGGACGGTTTTGATGGGCCTTTGAGAATTGGTTCCATGTGAGGCATCTTACTTGGAATTTGAGTTCGTCATTTAAAAAAAAATAAAACACTTCTATTAAAAGAATAAACTTATTCAGATAATACAAAATTAAAGGACAGTAATCCTGAATCAAAATTTCCCTCAAACATATGATCCTTTTATGAATTCCTACCTAAGCCTATTGCATTTATATTAGAGGCCTAGATTAATACTATTCTCTTGATTTATTAGCCTAACTTCTTAGTGATAAACATAAAAAGGTATCTATCAACATGCACATGATATATATGAAACATAAATGCATTTATCAATAAAAGAAAGACAAATGTAACATCAACGAAAAAAAGATAAATGCACCATCAATAAAAGGAAGACAAATGCACTATATATATATATATATATATATATATATATATATATATATATATATAATTTCTTTCTTTCTTATGGATAAATATACAATCTCAAGGCGCCAGAATTGCCCCTCTTCTAGAATTTCAAAAAAGTTACAAGTAGATTATATTTTATAATCTCCCAAGAGGTTAAAAAAAACTTAATATTAAAATTATTCACTTTTGCCTTTCCTCGTTTGTTAAGAGGACAATGAGTATTTTATCATAAGTAAATGGTTTAACCATGAAATCAACCTTTTAGTCATTACTTGCTTAGAGGGCAATGAGGATTTTATCACAGTTTGATTCTAAAGATTATTGTACTATTTGACAGAATAAGCAGATATGTCATTATGATTGGAGACTTGTTGATGATGACTATCAATAATGTAATGGATAAAGTTTTTTGCATCTCCTATTCCTAATTAATGAGTGAAAGTATTTGGTAGTCCTATATCATCATTCAATCCAAAATACTTAACTTTGCTCTACCAAATGTTTTTTGAATCGGCACTATGTAATGATGTCGTTAACTGCTGAGTATAGTAATCACTTATCTCTACTTACAAATATGAAACATGGATTATTTAAATGGGAAGCATCTCTTCAAGATTGGTGCAGTACGCGTGTCTGATTGGTGCAGAACGCACCCATTTTAAAAATGGACTTGGTTTCTTAAATCGATGTGTCTATTTGCTAGGCCGTTCTATATCCTTCCATCGTTTCTTTTGATATTAATTATTCATGAATCAATGGACGGTTTTGATGGGCCTCTGAGAATTGGTTCCATGTGAGGCATCTTACTTGGAATTTGAGTTCGTCATTTAAAAAAAATAAAACACTTCTATTAAAAGAATAAACTTATTTAGATAATACAAAATTAAAGGACAGTAATCTTGAATCAAAATTTCCCTCAAACATATGATCCTTTTATGAATTCCTCCCTAAGCCTATTGCATTCATATTAGAGGCCTGGATTAATACTATTCTCTTGATTTATTAGCCTAACTTCTTAGTGATAAACATAAGAAGGTATCTATCAACATGCACATGATATATATGAAACATAAATGCATTATCAATAAAAGAAAGACAAATGCAACATCAACAAAAAAAAGGCAAATGCACCATCAATAAAAAGGAAGATAAATGCACTATATATATATATAATTTCTTTCTTTCTTTCTTATGGATAAATATACAATCTCAAGCCGCCAGAATTGCCCCTCTTCTAGAATTTCAAAAAAGTCACAAGTAGATTATATTTTATAGTCTCCCATAAGGTTAAAAAAACTTAATATTAAAATTATTCACTTTTGCCTTTCCTCATTTGTTAAGAGGGCAATGAGTATTTTATCATAAGTAAATGGTTTAACCATGAAATCAACCTTTGAGTCATCACTTGCTTAGAGGGCAATGATGATTTTATCACAGTTTGATTCTAACAATTATTGTATTATTTGACAGAATAAGCAGATATGTCATTATGATTGGAGACTTGTTGATGATGACTATCAATAATGTAATGGATATAGTTTTTTGCATCTCTTATTCCTAATTAATGAGTGAAAGTATTTGGTAGTCCTATATCATCCTTCAATCCAAGATAGTTAGCTTTGCTCTACCATAAGTTTTTTTAAATCGACACTATATAATAATGTCTTTAGCCGCTGAGTATAGCAATCACCTACCTCCACGTACGAATATGAAATATGGATAATCTCAATGGGAAGCATCTCTTCAAGATTGGTGTAGTACGCGTGTATGATTGGTGCAGAGAGGACGCACCCATTTCAAAAACGGACTTGATTTCTTAAATCGACGTGTCTATTTGTTAGGTCGTTCTATATCCTTCCATCATTTCTTTTGATCTCAATCATCCGTGTGATGAAACAATGGGCAGTTTTAATTCGCCCCTGAAAATTCGTTCTATGTAAGGCATCGTTACTTAGAATTTGAGTTCGTCATAAAAAAAATAAAAAACAATTCTATTAAAAGAATAAACTTATTTAGATAATACAAAATTAAAGGACAGTAACCCTGAATCAAAATTTTCCTTAAACATATGGTCCTTTTTTGAGTTCTTCCCTAAGCCTATTGCATTCATATTAGAGGCCTGGATTAATACTATTCTCTTGAGTTATTAGCCTACCTTTTTTATGATAAACATAAGAAGGTATCTATCAACATGCACATGATATATATATATATATATAAAAGATAAATGCATTATCAATAAAAAGGAAGACAAATGCAACATCAACAAAAAGAAAGACAAATGCACCATATGTATATATTGTTTCTTTCTTTCTTTCTTTCTTTCTTTCTTTAGGGATATTTCTTTTTTTGTTCCTTTAGGGATAAACAAACTACCTCAAACCACCAGAATTACCCCTCTTCTGGAATTTCAAAAAAGTCACAAGTAGATTATATTTTATAGTCTCCCATAAAGTTAAAAAAAATAATATTAAAATCATTTACTTTTGCCTTTCCTCGTTTGTTAGAGGGCAATGAAGATTTTATAATAAGTAAATAGTTTGACAATGACATCAACCTTGGAGTCATTACTTGCTTAGAGGGCAATGAGGATTTTATCATAGTTTGATTCTAAAGATTATTATACTATTTGACAGAATAAGCAGATATGTCATTATGATTGGAGACTTGTTGTTGACTATCAATAATGTAATGGATAAAGTTTTTTACATCTCCTATTCCTAATTAATGAGTGAAAGTATTTAGTAGTCCAATATCATCCTTCAATCCAAGATACTTAGATTTGCTCTACCAAAAGTTTTCTGAATCGACACTATGTAATGATGTCTTTAGCCGTTGAGTATAGCAATCACCTACCTCCACTTACGAATATGAAATATAGATTATCTAAATGGGAAGCATCTCTTCAAGATTGGTGCAGTACACGTGTTCGATTTGTGCAGGGAGGACGCACCCATTTCAAAAATGGACTTGGTTTCTTAAATCGACGTGTCTATTTGCTAGACCGTTCTATATCCTTCCATCGTTTTTTTTATCTCAATCATCCATCTGATGAAACAATGGGCAGTTTCGATGGCCCCCTGAAAATTCGTTCAATGTGAGGCATCCTTACTTGGAATTTGAGTGTGTCATAAAAATAAAAATAAAAAAACACTTCTATTAAAAGAATAAACTTATTCAGATATTACAAAATTAAAGGATAGTAACCCTGAATCGAAATTTCCCTTAAACATATGATCCTTTTATGAGTTCTTCCCTAAGCCTATTGCATTCCTATTAGAAGCTTGGATTAATACTATTCTTTTGAGTTATTAGCCTATCGTTTTGGTGATAAACATAAGAAGGTATCTATCAACATGCACATGATATATATATATATGAAACATAAATGCATTATCAATAAAAAGGAAGACAAATGCAACATCAACAAAAAGCAAGACAAATGCACCATATGTATATATTATTTCTTTCTTTCTTTCTTTCTTTCATTCTTTAGAGATATTTCTTTTTTTTCTTTCTTTAGTGATAAACAAACTACTTCAAGCCACCAGAATTGCCCCTCTTCTGGAATTTCAAAAAAGTCACAAGTAGATTATATTTTATAGTCTCCCAGAAAGTTAAAAAAATTAATTTTAAAATCATTCACTTTTGTCTTTCCTCGTTTGTTAGAGGGAAATAAGGATTTTATCATAAGTAAATGGTTTGACAAGGACATCAACCTTGGATTCATCACTTGCTTAGAGGGCAATGAGGATTTTATCACAGTTTGATTTTAAAGATTATTGTACTATTTGACAGAATAAGCAGATATGTCATTATGATTGGAGACTTGTTATCGATGACTATCAATAATGTAATGGATAAAGTTTTTTGCATCTCCTATTCATAATTAATGAGTGAAAGTATCTGGTAGTCCTATATCATCCATCAATCCAAGATACTTAGCTTTGCTCTACCAAAAGAGATATTGTTGGTGATTCAAAGCTTCCATCCTATTGTCTTGAATTTGAGTTTGTCGTTAGATGCATGTTTGCTTAATAAAGTGGTTGTAATGCTACTCCCATCCCTCACGAGCATTGCCATCTTCTCGTAGGGTTTATATCTACGAATTCATCCTTATAAATTTGTCTACAAGTTTGACCTTCTTTGTCCTCACACAAAATGTAAGCTTTCATCATAACTTCTTCCTTCCCGCTGATTCCCTCTCATTGACTATCATTTTTTATTTTAGTAGTGGTCTTGATCTATACGACAATCATGTATCATATGATATTTTAGATTTTGACTCGATCAATCGTCCAAATGTTTTCACTTACTTTGTTATAGGATCACTGGCAAGGATGTACCGAAGCTATTGGGGACAGAGAAGAGAAACTCTTTCAAAAATCAAAAGAATATTTAGAGATCAACAACATATCAAAAACAGATCGATACAAGATTTAACATAATTCGATAACTCTCGCCAACATCTATAGTAATTTTGGTCTTATTTTAAGCACTAGATTTAGCATAATTGATTATATATATATATATTCTAATACTCAAAATATATGTTTAAACTTTTTTTAAAATTTTACAAACTTGCATGTTAGGTCGCTCACGGAATGATTCATTGTTGATATACAATAATTTAGAATCATATAGATCATCAATAGAAATTTTTTTTAAAAAAAAACTCTTGCTTGGAATGGTCTAAACTTAACCAAGCAATTCCTCGAGATCATTGAGCACCCTCAAATAGTCATCAGTTGGCCTAGCAATCACAAAATTAGCAATTATTATGATTTACTCAAAGAAATCATTTGCAACTATTACTAAGAACGCCTCCTTATCAAAATGAACTCCTGGCTTTTCACTAGTAAGCCAACATCCATTATACCATTTATTAAACTCATACATCAAATTAAAAATTTTCAACAATCATTTTCCAAACTAAACTGGCAAATATGTACTGAAATAAAAGATGGCGAGCAAATTATGTATCATATGATATTTTGGATTTTGACTCGATCAATTGTCCAAATGTTTTCACTTACTTTTTTTACAGGATCACTAGCAAGGATATACCGAAGATGTTGGGGAAGAGAAGAGAAACTCTTTCAAAAATCAAAAGAATATTTAGAGATCAACATCATATCAAAAAAAGATCGATACAAGATTTAACATGATTCGATAACTCTCGCCTACATCTACAGTAATTTTGGTCTTATTTCGAGCACTAGATTTAGTGTAATTGATTTATATATATATATATATATATATATATATATATATATATATATTCCAATACTCAAAATTTATGTTTAAACTTTTTTAAAAAAAATTTACATAATCGCATTTTAGGTCTCTCACGGAATGATTGATTGTTGATATACAATAATTTAGAATCATATAGATCATCAATAGAAAAAAAATTAAAAAAAACTCTTTCCTGGAATGGTCTAAACTTAACCAAGCAATTTCTCGGGATCATTTGGCACCCTCAAATAGTAGTCAGTTGGCTTAGCCATCACAAAATTAGCAATTATTATGATTTACTCAAAGAAACCATTTGCAACTATTACTAAGAACGCTTCCTTATCAAAATGAACACTTGGCTTTTTACTGGTAAGCCAACATCCATTATACCATTTATTAAACTCATACATTAAATTGAAAATTTTCAGCAATCATTTTCCATACTAAACTAGTAAATATGCACTGAAATAAAAGATGACGAGGAAATTATGTATCATATGATATTTTGGATTTTGACTCTCTCAATCGTCCAAATGTTTTCACTTAATTTGTTACAGGATCACTAGTAAGGATGTACCAAAGCTGTTGGGCATAAAGAAGAGAAACTCTTTCAAAAATCAAAAGAATATTTAGAGATCAACAACATATCAAAAAAAGATCGATACAAGATTTAACAGATTCGATAACTCTTGCCTACATCTACAGTAATTTTGGTCTTATTTGAGCAGTAGATTTAGCTTAATTGATATATATATATATATATATATATATATATATATATATATATATATATATATATATATATATATATATATATATATATTCTAATACTCAAAATATATGTTTAAACTTTATTTTAAATTTTGCATAATTGCATGTTAGGTCTCTCACGAAATGATTGATTGTTGATATACAATAATTTAGAATCATATAGATCATCAATAGAAAAAAAATTAAAAAAAAACTCTTGCCGAATGGTCTAAACTTAATCAAGCAATTCCTCAGGATCATTGAGCACCCTCAAATAATCATCAGTTAGCCTAGTGGTCACAAAATTAGTAATTATTATGATTTACTCAAAGAAACCATTTGCAACTATTACTAAGAACGCCTCCTTATCAAAATGAACACCTAGCTTTTTACTAGTAAGCCAACATCCATTATACCATTTATTAAACTCATAAATCAAATTAAAAATTTTCAGCAATCATCTTCCATACTAAACTGACAACTATGCACTGAAATAAAAGATGGCAAGCAAATATATATCATATGATATTTTGGATTTTGACTCAATTAATCATCTAAATGTTTTCACTTACATTGTTACAGGATCACTAGTAAGGATGTATCGAAGCTGTTGGGGACAGAGAAGAGAAATTCTTTCAAAAATCAAAAGAATATTTAGAGATCCATAACATATCAAAAAAAGATCGATACAAGATTTAACAAGATTCGATAACTCTTGCCTACATGTACAGTAATTTTGGTCTTATTTCGAGCACTAGATTTAGCATAATTGATTATATATATATATACATATATATATATACATATATATATATATATATATATACATATATATATATATATATATATATATATATATATATATATATATATATATATATATATACATATATATGTATATATATATATATATGTATATATATATATATTCTAATACTCAAAATATATGTTTAAACTTTTTTTAAAATTTTACATAATTGCATGTTAGGTCACTCACGAAATGATTGATTGTTGATATATAATAATTTAGAATCATATAGATCATCAATAGAAAAAAAATTAAAAAAAAACTCTTGCCGAGTGGTCTAAACTTAATCAAGCAATTCCTCATGATCATTGAGCACCCTCAAATAATCATCAGTTGGCCTAGCGATCACAAAATTAGCAATTATTATGATTTACTCAAAGAAACCATTTACAACTATTACTAAGAACACCTCCTTATCAAAATGAACACCTAGCTTTTTACTAGTAAGCCAACATCCATTATACCATTTATTAAACTCATACATCAAATTGAAAATTTTCAACAATCATTTTCCATACTAAACTAGCAAATATGCACTGAAATAAAAGATGGCGAGCAAATATATATCATATGATATTTTGGATTTTGACTCGATCAATCTTCCAAATGTTTTCACTTACTTTGTTACAGGATCACTAGCAAGGATGTACCGAAGCTGTTGGGGACAGAGAAGAGAAACTCTTTCAAAAATCAAAAAAAATATTTAGAGATCAACATCATATAAAAAAAAAGATCGATACAAGATTTAATATGATTCGATAACTCTCACCTACATCTACAATAATTTTGGTCTTATTTCAAGCACTAGATTTAGCATAATTGATTATATATATATATATATATATATATATATATATATATATATATATTCTAATACTCAAAATATATGTTTAAACTTTTTTAAAATTTCACATAATTGCATGTTAGGTCTCTCATGGAATGATTGATTGTTGATATACAATAATTTAGAATCATATAGATCATCAATAGAAAAAAAAATTAAAAAAAACTATTGCATTGAATGTCTAAACTTAACCAAGCAATTCCTCGGGATCATTGAGCACCCTCAAATAGTCATCAGTTGTCCTAGCGATCACAAAATTAGCAATTATTATGATTTACTTAAAGAAACCATTTGCAACTATTACTAAGAACTCCTCCTTATCAAAATGAACACCCAGCTTTTTACCGGTAAGCCAACATCCATTATACCATTTATTAAACTCATAAATCAAATTAAAAATTTTCAGCAATCATTTTCCATACTAAACTGGCAAATATGCACTGAAATAAAATATGGCGAGCAAATTCATCACAATACATACACACCAGGAATATTAGAGTTTTAGAATGGATTACATTAGTAATATAACCAGAGATAGGTAGCTTATGCCATAACAATTTTCGTAAGAACACTTTTTAACTTTCGGGTAAGCCTTTACGCTGCTTGGAAGCATTAAAAACAGTCATCCGAATACTCGCACAATGAATCTAACATGATTTGTTCATTTCTTACAATTTTGTGAATCGAAGGTACATAACTTATGCATCTGAATCATATTTTCTTTTTAAACTTGAGTTGCATATTCTTAAATCCAAAGGGAATTACCTGAATCATACCCACTCGGCACTGATGAAAAGCCAGTGAAGTTGCCTGCCTCGTCTCTAAGCAGATGGAACGATCGGTGTTATCCATCTGTGCAACAATCACTGCCTTTGAAGAAGCAACTCGAGGCCAGGTTTCAACTAGGTAAGATCTATGGGACTACCTTTCTTAATCATTCTCAAGAGATGATTAGAGCTTTGGATTCATCATCTCTTCTGAATCCAGTCTTTCTCTCACTTGTAATAACTTCAGTATTAATGTGACTTTGTCTAAATAAGGAAAAAAATTTGTATAGAACTAATTATAAATTATAATTAACTATTTTTAATATGTCAGTCCTTATATTTTTAAAAATTATATTATGATTCTTATACTTATAAAAATAAAATATTTAATTCTATTTCTCCTCGCATCGTTAATTTTATTGACGAAAATATCGTGCATACAAAATTATAAATCGAAGTGACAAGAAACAAAGTTAAATGTTGTGTAGGGATCTCAATGTAATTTTCAAAAATATAAGATCGAAATACTAAAAATAATTAATTACATTAAATAATCTATAATTAGCCTAATTTATATTTTTTTCATTCTAATTATATGTTCTCAGAACAACAGGGCCGATTGCTTGTTACGTGCATTCATTTTTCGTTCTTATATTGCGCCCAATTTGCTTGCAGGATTATTGTTCGTGCATGACAATGTTTTTGCATCTAAATCATCCTGGAATTGCTTGTTTCTAAAGTAAAATCCTAATAAAATTTGCAGGGAAAGATGATAGGGGATGATTTTATGTCTCGGGTTGACGAGAGTGATCGATACGTTCTCAAAGAAAACGCCAAAGATCTCGAAGCTGTATACACTGAAACTTCAAATTTATGTTGACGATTTTGATTTTGAATTTGACGATCAAATAAGAAATTGCACATACTATTGATGACAATTGATCGCTGACTAAAATAGTATACGAGTTGTGGTATCGCCTTTTTTTGATTCCGACCCAAAGCTTCCAAAAGGTCTGACAATTGACCCGCGCCTAACTCGTGAGACACGTAGTCCAATCGGTAATCCTAAATACAGATTTGGTTCCAAAGAATCTACAGTGAAGTATTTTTGACTTTGACTGTTCAGTTATAAAGGGATAATGTAATTTAAAGCATCGTAAATGTGCTGTGTGTCTGTCGGAAGTACGGTATGTCTTTAAATCCTAAAGTAAGAAATTCCTGTGAAATGCTGTGAAGAACCAATGCATTTTAATTTACTAGGAAAATTATAGATCTAAAGTCATCATATTTCTAAGTTGAAATGGGCATGAATGACCTTTTATGTGGCGTACATCCGGATGAGGTGTCGTGTGTACTGCGCTGACGGCCGCATTCATATAAGAAAGAACGGGATTGGCTTGCGCTTGGACGAGGGTCGCCGCCAACAGGCAACCGACATGGACCATCTCCACCGCTTGCCTCCGCCTCTCGCCGGCGGCTCATGGTCTTTGCCTTGGCAACCTCAGGTATCTTCCCTCTACTCCTCCTCCGACCTCTCAAAACTAGAGCTTGTAGCCATGATTGGTTGGAATGCATGGCAGGAAGCGGGCGGAGTCGGGATGGCGGAGGAGCTGAAGCAAGCGCTCCTCCGGACGACCCTGGAGCTCGAGTCCACTCGCGCCACGGCCAAGGAGGAGCTCCGGAGGATGGAGTCCCGGGCCCTCCAGCTCTCCCGCCTGCTCGAGGCCGCCTCCCGAGAGCGCGACGAGGCCCGCCACGCCCTCCTCCTCCTCCTCCTTCACCACACCGACCGCGGTCAACCGCTCCAGGAACCCAAGCCCAACCTCGGCCCCAACTTGGCTTTGGACGAGGGGACTGACGTTGCGGAGGCGGCGGCGGTTGCTGCTGCTGCCGCGGAGGACGTGGATGAGAGAAGCAACCGGGCGTCATCGGCGGTGGCGGAGGTGGAGTTGCCGGCAGTGACGAGGGCCCTGCCGGAAAAGGGGCGACTGGTGGAGGCGGTGATGGGCGCGGGGCCGCTGCTGCAGACGCTGCTGTTGGCGGGGCCGTTGCCGCAGTGGCGCAACCCGCCGCCAGACCTGCGCAGCTCCGAGATCCCGCCTGTGGCCATCAGTCTGAACTCGATACCGAAGAGGGAGAAGGTCGGGGACGCGTCTCCGACGCCGTCGCCGTCCTCCTTTTGGAATTCCTCACGATCCTCTTCCCCAGAGAGCGGCAGTCACCGTACTGTCGGCGGGGAAGTCCAAAACGTCACGTTCTCTTAGAAAAAATGTGACCTCTCCCGTTCTCTCTCTCTCTCTCTCTCTCTCTCTCTCTCTCTCTCTCTCTCTCTCTCTCTCTCTCTCTCTCTCTCTCCAGATGAGTGCTACGTTCTTGTCTTTCCCAATCTGCATGTACGTAGCAAATGGGAAAAGAGCCGAAGAAAACACTGCCGAAGTTTGTTTTCTGTGAACAAATAAAACAAAAACAATAGTAATCCTCTCAATTCTCAATGCAGCAGTTTTGGTTTGCCTCGTGCTTTTGTTTTCGTTTCATGGCTTTCGCCTTTGTTTCTTGTTTTCCTGCAGATCAAATGTGATGACGGCAATTAACTGGGCACTTTCTACCGTGGGAAGGATTCTGCGAGAGACATATCTTTCCGAGTCACCGTTTCATCCCCTTAAATCTTTCCAGGATATATTCTTGTAGCAGTAGCACTTGCCGAAATAAATTTGTTCTCAAGATAAATCCAGCCTCACCGGTTAACAGCTATTATTAGAGTTGTAAATATTTATGTGTATGATATAAAGAAAGATGAACTTAGAAGACAGTTTCTTATGGGAAGAATCATATTATATATATTAGATTTTATCCTCGTAAACTATTGAAAGAATCGAATTATCTATATTAAGTTCGATTCATAGTTTAAGATTGAATATAATCTAATCAAAGATAAGCTAACTGACAATTTTGACTCAAATTCATTATTGTTTCATGTGGACAAAATATGATCTTTCAAATAAAAATTTCAAGAAAGGATTAAATTTTTGATATATTTAAGATCTGACATGACACATGTTAATCTTGATTAATTTGATTTGATGATCTTTAAATAATAAAAATATGATTAAGAAGATTGGATGTTGGATTATGCCCAACAGTTAGTTACCAAATCTGTCTTTTGAAGCTACCAGCGTTAATCATGGACATGGGTCAATTTGTTGGCAGAATCCAATGATGAGCGTGTGTTAGAGCATGACTAAATCTGCAACGAGAAGGGAGAAGAGAGTGTGTCACGGAAATCACGACATAATTTAAATCACCTTTAGCTACTTTTTCGTCTTGAAATGAGAAACAATGAAATGAATAGCCATACTATGATAGGCAAAATTATAAATGAAATATTTAAAATAATATATATACATATATTTATATTTTTCAATTTTGCTCATACTTTTTATACAGCAAATAGAAGGTTGATCATACGCTTGTTAATTCTATTTTATTTGGTCTGTGATAGATCGCCTTAGATCTTTTGTCACGTAATCATCTAAAGCTTGCGAAGCTTATATATATAATTTGTATTGATTATTAAGTGTTTATTTGAATAATTACTTGTGGATCTAAGTGAAATATTTTCTCTAACTCATCTTTTCTTTCGTAAATCCTTAAGGGATCATAAAAAAAAGTTTTAGAAAAACTAATCTTTTACAAACGAATATGTAAAGATACCGCATGACTTAACTAAAACTAGCTTTAAGTCCATGACAATACATCCAAGATAATCTCTTTTTTTTTTTTTTGGTCACGTTATCTCGTTGGAGCAATTAACTTAGAGATCTCGGAGTTCCCGGCCGGAGAGATTTGGTCTCGTGTGAACGCTGAATAGGTTGCAGACCAGAATGCAATATGATCTCAAGTTGTGATCTTTGGAAGTACTGAGGCAAGTGAGGATAGTCTCTCCAATCTTGTCTTGGAGTCGGAAGTCGTAGCTCTCATGCTGACCTACCCATGCATAATTGTCAAGCTAACCCTAATCTTTTCATCAATCTTCCAACATTACAAGAAGAAAGCGAATATGCTGGTTAGTGGCACACAGCTGCAATCATTCTGCAAGGTTCTATTAGTTCCCTTCTTTTCTCTCTCTGCATGAAGAAGATAATACTGAAAAGTTTTGTACTCTCAGGATCTGATCTTTGGATGTTGAAATAGTTTCATGCACATGTCGAGTATAAAAAACAACGAAAGTAGTGTTAGGTGGGGGAACACCATGAGGTTTCTGACACAAGAATTTTCACAAGAATCCAAGACTTGTTAGTCATAATTGACTTGGATATGAATCAGTAGGATCCAGCATTTACATCTTGGTCCTGCAAAGAAGGGAGCTCCGAGGTCCTCCTTTCTTGCTTCAAGTCTGAACATGACCCAGCCCTACATCTTCCTACAGCCATTGGGCTTGACCTCCTGGCGGACCTTGAACCATTTGGAACAAGTCTCATCTTCCACTCTTCTGCGGCAGATGACAGAAAGCTAATCTACATGTTCTCCATCCACATCTACCTGTCATCAGAACAAACATGACATGAGAGAAAAACTTCTCGAGATGAATCAAGCTAAATGCTTGGTCCAAATGATGCCAAAATGTATTGACATGCTCTAAATGATGCTACAACTCACCTTGGTGACCTTCTCGTTCTCAGCAAAATAATGCAATATGTGTGACTGAGGGCCATCCAAAAAAAGGAGAAGAATACGTACAGATCTCCAAGTGGTTCATGCAGATTCTTACCAATGTGGATATTTGTCAACAGGATTGTTCTCAGGGAAGACCCACAACATTTGTCGAACGGTTGTCAGGTACTTTGAGCATGATAGATACCTGCGTGGGAATTGGCTGTCATGTTGATGCCAAACTACGAAAGGTGATGTCTATTCAACCTGCACATGATGATGCACAAAAGTTGAAGGAGACATTCAATAATAGAATAGATTGGATAGGTGGTCTGATGATGATGATGATGATGAGCATATTTCTCACTGCATTTTAGATTATCAAATCTGCACTGATGTATAAATGAAGGAGAGAAAACTAAAAGAACCATGTGAACCTGAAGTGCAAAATATATGGACACAGAGTAATGTTTCATGCAGAGATTTGTATAGATTGATAAATTGTTAGATGATATTGCATTTCTTTGTTTACATGACTATCTTGGTCAACAATTAACACCCTGATACTGAACTTTGTACAGCAAACCATCAATTTATATTTGGTGTACCTCATATTGCTTTCTCCTCTTGTCTCTTCTATATGCAGAGTGGCAATGACTCCTTTGCATACCATGAGTTCATGGGGACAAAAACAGTAACAGTGCATGTGAATCCGTTTAATTAAATTACCTTGTCATATATCTTTGAGTATTTTAAGTCACTGCGAAAAATAGATCATTGTCTTCTTTAATGGCAAGAGAAACATTAAAAAAAGTTTTTTTTTCTTTTTTTTCAATACATCACCCCTTTTTTTCCTTTTATTGTGCTTTTTGCAATAGATCTTGACTTCCAAATGTGTCTTTTTGGACTGATACCACAGAGTTTGACCTGGATTTCCATAGAACATTAGTTGCTCCAGTTGACACCGAAAACTAACGAGTACACTCAGTAGGCCAAAAACAATAAAGAAAGAAAACAAATATTATGTGGTAAAAGCTTAAGTATATGATCATGGACTGATCCCTCGGCCTGTTTGGACCTTCTCGGATCTCAATGGATTTGACCTATTAAAAAATATGGCCCATTTAAGGTCCACCATAATCCCAATTTTATGATCAACAAAAAGAAAAAGGCAAACCAATAACTACAAGATGGTTGCAAGATGCTGTAAAAATCGATTCCTGCCTTCACCACTTCACCACTATATGCACGCATACACATGCAGAATGGACAAGCTGTAACAATGCAATGTGAAGGAATTGCAAAACAAGGGTTGGATTAAAGCAACCTTACCAAAAAATCAGGGCACCTGTTCCGAGCGTTCACAATCAACTGAGCACCTTGAACTGGGGGCAAAGTCTCAAACTGCACCAAGCAAATCAAGGACTCCTCATAAAGGCACGCTCTGGTTCGTAGTGACTTCATGATCTGCACCAAGAAACAAACAAGTCCTCTTGGAGGTTTAGCCTATTTGATACAGTATAGGAATTTACTGGGACAAGTTGATGTTTTATAGCGGTTTAGCATGGATACCTGATGTGAGAGAACAGAAGAAACAGAGTGTGTCCTGCCCCTTAGAATGGACAGATATGAAGGGAAAACCCACTCTTCACTGTTAAGTCCAAGAATAGACCATTGCATTTCAAGGAAATGAAGAATCATCCTTTTGCTACTTATAAATTCATATTATATTTGATAAAACATGCAGGGTATCCTGGAAAGTCACCTTAATCTCTTAAGGTATTTCACTGAAGACAATTTTAAGTAAATCCCATGTGGCTGTAGATTCAAGTCAGCTATTGAAATAAGAGAGAGTAAGCTATGATACTGCACAATGGCATGTGGCTTTCAGGACATTCATAGTCTATGGAGTAAAAGTTTGCTCAATCAGAAGAAAAACTAATGGAACAAAAGGAAGATCATAGACATCATCCACGACTTATGGCTGTCTAATTGTCCACAAACAGTTTGGATCTTTAACAAGAACAAACAACGAGAAAATAGAACTTATCAAAGTCACAAACTACGAGTCTGATACAAACAAACAGATATTGGAAATACCAAGAAATAGTACAAAATGTATCAGGACTTAAACAGTACAAGAAACAGATATGAAACGAAACAGAAGGAGAATTTTATAACATGTATCAGGACCTAAACAGTACAAAATGCCAAAATTCACAGAAATAAGCTAAGAGAATCAAGCTTGCCTAATTGCTTGATAACATTCCATTGCAACGTAAACATTGTGACTACGTTAAATCAATATTGGAAATACCAAGAAAATGGGGTGGGGGGGGAAAGGTTCTTCTTAAAGTTCCATGTACATAACAGCACCACCAGTGCATGTCATATTCTATTCTCCTGAGCATGAATATCAATCAAGGAGGAGAAGGAATAGCGCGTTTGTCATCTAATAGCCATTATATACATTGCCATAATTTAGAAGATGGATTTTCACGCAATACAAATTAGAACATGCACTTGGATATCACTGTTATTAGAAATAAATGAAAAGGATTCACGTAGCTCACCCCAAATAGTTGGAATTATAATGCTCTGTACTTGTTAATGATGCTTTTGTATGGCCTAATTGCTTATATACCATGAAAGACCCACTGACATCATCTCCATTTCATGCACTCTAAAAAAAATAGACTCCAAGTTATAGCAACATAACAGAAGTATGTCCCAAATATGAATAGATAGATGTAAGCAACATAAAAGCAAAGATCTTACAGATCAGTTCCACAGGTGCAACAATACTAAATCTTACCTGCAGTCTTGACTATGGACTTCCAATCACCATAAGTGTTTCTACTCAGTAAAGTGAGATACTAATCAGAGAAATTGGGAGCAAGTTCTTTAGCAGCTAACAATAGGAGGTCCAATGAAAAAGGAAAAAGAATAGGACAGACATAATTTCTACTTCATAAGTCATATTAACTTTCATCAAATGCTTGCTTAATGCAATTCTTACCATATAGCCCAAAGCTAAAGCAATATCACTTATCAAGCATGAATGCTGAATTTGCACCAGTACAGGAAGATCCATCAATAGGAGCATTAAGTAGCAAAAGAATGGAAACAAATAATTTATCATTATAACCTATCTAGCATGCAAAGCTGAAAGTTCATGCAACTTTATTTTCCTCGTCATATCTGAATCACCAAAATCACCAAAATAGATAAGAATATTGAGGTTAACCATAAAGGAACACACAAAAGGAAAACCACAAAATCATCACCTTGGATTATTTGTTTGCTCTCCATGAGGACAATTAAGATGAGAATAACATCACCACTAAATCAATGATCCACTCACAATCAGTTAGGAGATTACTGCAATAAGTAGGATCCATAGAGACGATCCTATCAGAATCACAAAAAATTGTTTCTATTCTGAACAACACTAGAATTGAGTAGAAATCTAGTACAACACAACAGTTCTGTGGACATGGAGGAAGAACAAGTTCTTAAGGACATAAAGGCAAAAAAGGCTTAGTATACTGCCCGATGTCGAAGCAAGCATTGCATAAACTCCTCAAAATGCTGGCATACCAAGTATCTCTACTGTAGGATCAAGAAGAGGTAGAACAGGTATGAACACCATCCTTGCAATCATTGGTGAGATCGTTGAAGGTCTCAAGTTGTCTCTTACCCCTCAAGAACACTTCTGTGTCCACCTCAACCCTCATATAGCCATCAAATTCCACTGGTACCCCATTGTTAAGCTCCTTAGTCTCCAAGTACCATTCACTGTTCTCACCCCATAGATCCTTAAAATCGTCAAGGAAGTATGTAGTGTATGCTTCTTTCAAAGGTTCAAAGAACGAAGTATCAGGCTCGTTAGTTGCAATATATAGGTGCCTCCCCTCCTCAATCTTATCTTTGAGAGTCACAAGAAGTGACTCCGGCGAAGTATCGACGGCAAGGTGTGGCCAGAGCTCAGCATTCTTCACCTTCTCACCTCTCACAATGTGAACCGAGTCGAAGTCCCAATTCATCCTGGAGGCTATCGCGGAGACAATCTCCATCAACCGTCGTGACTTCCATAAGAGGTGCCATGGCCGCTGGATCACAGACTCGGTTTCACCCTCGCAGACCCTGTACCAGTAATTATCCGGCCCGACGTCGTCAAACTTCCTCATGATTAATGCGTCCTTGACATCGGCGAGCTTCATGGGAGTGACCTTGAAGTCATCAACATAGTAGAGGCTCAGTCCGTCTTTCTCGTGCCATTTCCCCCAGTCGGTCCAGAACTGGCCTTGGTCGATCACCGGAGCAGAGTGCTTCAAATGCTCGAAATCGAAGTATAACCTGAAGTCCTTGTCCTCCTCGTTCTGGCCCGTCAGCGTGTACATCGAGGACAGGCAAATCTTCATATCCATGACGAGCGTCCGGTTCAAGTACTGAGCTTCGCCCAGCGCGCAAAGAAAGCTCCACAAGTAGTGATTCATGCTCTTGCAGCGGTCACCGCCGCCCATATAGATGAGGTAACGTCCGGCGGCGAACGCGGACTCTGAATCGATCACTGGGAGGGTGTCGTTGACCGGCTCGCCAACGACCGGCACCGCCGCTGTCGTCTCATCGGCCTTCTTGGCCCCGAAGGCGGAGTCTTCGCCGGCATGATCGGGCTTGGAGCCGCGGCGCTTGCGTGCGTTGACACCGGAGTGGAAGTCATCGACCTTGGAGACAGAGGACGCAATTGGTGGACTGCGTCAGGTGGAACCGGCGGTAGTCTCTGTAAAACATGGGCCGAGTGGCGTCCTTGGGGCGGAAACGCCAGGCCATATCGCAGGAACCCGGCCCACCAGGGACAGCGACTGGCTTGCCGAAGCGGTAGAAGTGGATGTCCGGTAAGGCCTCGATGGCGGCGCGCATCAGCAGGTGGAAGAGTTCCGGATCGGCGCAGTCCACGGGAGCGGCGGGGTCGCACACAGGGACGACGGCGGCAGAGGCCACGGTGGAGTTGATGTCGGAGAGCTCGATGAAGGGGGCGGCCTCAGTTCCCGCGACGGCGGAGGTGGAATTGGAGGAGGAGTTGAGAAAGTCCTCACCGGTGCGAAGGACGGAGGGATCGGAAAGAAAGGTAGCGTTCGAGGTGGAGGTGAGGAAGGAGGCGAGCCCGGAGGCAGCGGCAGGGGAGTGGAGGAGGGGGTCATCGGGCTGGTAGGTAGCGGCGATGATGGTAAAGACGAGGACGGCGACGACGAAGAGAGCGAAGCAGAGGTTGCCACCGCCGCTGCCAACTCCCCCGACGCGGAGTGCGCCCGAGCTCAGGTGGCTCAGTGTCCGCCCTCCCGCCATGTCTTTGTTGGATCCCTTCCTTCGCTGCCGCTTGCTTGATCTAAGAGAGAGAGAGAGAGAGAGAGAGAGAGAGAGAGAGAGAGAGAGAGAGGTTGGAGTCTTGGATCTGGACCGGCGAGTTGAAAGAAGAAGAAGAAGAAGGTTCTGGAGCTGTAGTTGACGCTGAGATCCCGCTTCGTTTTGTCTGAAGAAAAAGGCCGACCGTGGAAGATTAAAGTTTGATTAGAAACCAAAAGAGTAGAAGCAGCAGATAGGAAGATATTGCATGTTTGTCCGCATCAGTTGACGAACATGACATGAAATGGATGGATTCATCACGATCATGGCATTGACTTATCCCTTGCAACTTTCTCCCATTGTTTATGCCTTTCTCTTTGTTTTATAAATATTTTATCTTTAAAAAAATTTCAGTATTACACTTTGACCAAATAACCTCCCCTTAAATGATTTATATCCAGGGAGCCCTTCTTTCATCAATTTAATGAAAATACTCCTCACCTCCATCAGCAACCCTAGATCATCATCATCGCCATCACCATTGATCGTCATCACCTCCCTCACCTCATTTTCCCTTCTCATCTTTTCCTTTCCTCCTCCTTGCCACCCGCCTCCGATAGGAGCCCCATGAGCAAAGCCAAAGGGCTCTTATCTTTGACTACGATGCCCGAGGGGGGGGGGGTGATAGAGGGCGGTGTGGGTAGCAAACTCCTTATGGGAGGTGGGTGGTCAGAGAAAGATGACACCAATAGCGTGGGCGATGGGGGAGGAGAGGGTGACCCACTTGTGGTGAGAGAAGGGGGTAGCAAAGGCGATGGAGATTAGGGTTGCGGAAGCAGAGGCAACGATAATCGAGGGTGGCGAAAGCGGAGGCGATAACGATTGGTGGTGGTGGAGGCGACGACAGTCGAGACTGGCAATGCTGACAGTCGAAGATCATTAGTGGAAGCGAAAAGGTATTTTCATCAAATCAACGAAAGAGAAGCACCCCAGGTAAAACCAATTTCGGGGGCATCATTTGGTAAAAATCCAACATTGAGGGATTTTTTTAGATATTTTACCCCCTTTTTTTCGTGTTTCTTTATATGTAATCTTTTTGGTATTACACTCTATTGTGTTTTTATTATAATTTTATAAATAAATAAATAAAATGTATTTATTAGGCTGCCTCCGAAAAAAAAAAAAAAAAAAAAAACACCAAACGGCCCATTACCCATAGGTTTTCTCCAGTATTCAGTGCAGGCCGTTGACTTCCGGCTCACCGTTTGTATCCTCTGTTGAACGAAACCCGTTTGAACATACAAAGCTTCGAGTGGATGAATGACAGAACACGTGCTTTGTAGTTCATCTGAGCTGAATACATTCATTTGACGATGTCCCTTCAAATTCAATTTGTATAATTTCATAGTTCCAAATTTGGCTCAAATACTGTGTCATAAACTCATAATACCATTCCATATTCAACACAAACGATATTTACTAGGTTAAACCGGATGGTTGGGCCATACTGAAGTCATACGCTATACCGATCTTGTAGCGAGTAACTTTTTATTTATTTATATTTTATTCTATTTTTTTCGAAACTCAATATGCATCCATGCATTGAGCCACCAGTACAATATGAACCCAAATAATGCGAATCCGAACACCACCGATCGGCACAATGCCGATGAACAAATTTCAAGCCTTGGCTTCGATCATTTCATCTAGATTAACTATGCACAGTTTTATGTCGCATTCCATGAAATATGAATCTATCAGGCAACACATCCATGGTGGAAATCTGCAACATATATGACAGTCCAAACACCACTAAAACCAGAGAGTAATAGAAACGGGGCATACGCGGATGTAGAGAACAAAAACTTGCCAAAGTTCAAGTTATTGATTTCAGAACCAGTCACACTGAAAAACTCTATAAACGAATCATCCCAGCTATTAATTGCTACAAAGCACAAGTAACATCTACACAAATGATCAGACTTTATGAAGCATTCACAGAGAAGAGACACCAAAAAAGCTGCCCAAAAACGAAGATGATACATCCAAAATTGATACCTCAAAAGAGACGACTGTATCTACCGAACATTCAAATACCGAACAGAGACTAAAACAAATCAACAGCAGCTCAAGAAAATATATGAATAAAACACCACTAGGAAAACAATTTCATATGGCATGACATACAACAGTGACAGGTATGCAATTCCAAGCCCTCTAGATCTCCTCGGAACAATCTGGTTAAACAAAGTCCAATAGCCATAGATAACTTGATGATTTGGTATGCTTATTTACAGTGGCACATAAAACAAAGAATTTAATCTTCTTTCTAGTAGCTGAAACAAAGATGTACAGGAAACAGAGAAACCCATTAGGGATCAGGTTTTCCCACCACTTGTTCATCGCTGGAATCATATTCATCTTCACTCAGCTCTTCGTCACTCAACTTGTCTTCTGGAGAAGCACCAATATCTTCAGGCTTTGCATATTTCTGACAGTATTCTGGATAATGAGGGTAAACGGAGCAGTAAGAAATTAAATACAAAAAATGTAGAAAAATTAAAAATTAATGTCAAATCAACAAAATAAATTAGTTTACGTAGAAAGACAAAATGGGTTCAACACCAGCTTCACACAAAAGAAAAAGCCTCTTATCATCCTTCAGAAGTTAGCAACAGGGAAATGGCATCCTCTTGTCAACACAAGCCAACAAGATTATTGTTTTAATTTCACTAACCTCTAAAATCTCCAAATGCTTGAGTGCAACATTTAGTCAATACACTTTGTCAGAAAATTTCATGTCAACTGTGCTATAAGCACAGAATTATTCATGACGAGAACGAAATTAGTTGCACAAGCACAAACAGCTGTAATGGTTCGCCAATTCTGGTAAGAACCTCACTTGAAATTTCATATGATGCAAATTTTAAGAACTTCAAACTAAGGTATCTCACAAGCAGTGCCAATCAGGGACTCTGCATTATCAAACAACCAAAGAGTCTTAACATAATAGCTCAAAATTTGTCACTTCTTAACAAGGCTCTTGAGTAGGAAACAGAGAACTATATGGATGATTTCATGTGATTGGTCCAGTTTTATTGCAAATAACTGTTATAGAAGTTATATGTATAACTGTTATATTTCAATCAAACCAGAATTGTTTGCCACAAATTAGGCAATGTTTCACATTTCTCCAAATAAGATGGACAGAGTAGGTTATTCAACTATGTTTATGTTTATTAGAAGATCAATAGATAAATATGCCATAGAAACTCATAACTGAGTCATTGGCATGGTAAATTACTCAAATCTGTTTTCAATAAGAATCTGAACAAACTTCATGAAGATATAGGCACACCCAATTATTCTGTCTGTCCGATTTTTAGATGGACTACTGGAGGTGATAAAAAGCATCAAGGAAACTTGCTCAAAATTTATGGAATAATATAAGATTGATCTTGGATGGTTAGATTAGTATAGGACATTAGCTAACCATGTTGTGTAGCCTTAAAATAAACCATGAAGCCAACCCCAAAAAGTTAAAATATAAATGTGCAATACTGTATTTTTTTTCTAGAAAATATCAGAGAGAAGAGCTAATTCATACCAAAGATTTCAGGAGACAAAAACTAAAGAAATCAAAGCTAACCAATTCTGACCAATGTCTAACTATAAAATTAATATGGATTGGGCATATCATATCAGAATTGATTAATATCAAACTATGATTAAGAATGAGATTAACATCTGAACAGCAATGATTAAGGAATAAAACAGCATTCACAAACAATGCCAAATGACAAAAAATTTAGATGTTAGATGTCAATCTTGATCTTCTTTAGTAATTACCATGGGATGAATAGAGATAGCAAGAATAGGCAAACACAATTTGCAACTAGAGGAAGTGAAAACTTAATCTCGCTTAAGATGATCCGTTGATTTACTGAGTAGCTTTGTGAGGAAAACAAAATGGCACTATATAAATATATATATATATATATATATATATATATATATATCTCACATGATGCAAGAAATATTAAACAAATTTATTGACATGTCAGGTCAATAAAATCTTTTGTAGCATACAACTAAAACAATCACCTTGCAAAGGCAAGACCTTTTGATTTGTTAGTGAATCAGTTGATTTGTTAGTGAATCAGTGACATACACTCCTTAAAAGGATTTTCCAAAAATATGCAACTGAAAGATAATAGTCCACTCCAATTTTGATTTTAACAGGTTGAAAAACAAGTGAAACTTGCTCTGTTTTCTTTATTGGTGATAACAAATTGTACTCAATCAAATTTAGGCAGTCCAAGTAATAAGCTAACCAAGGTTAAATTTATAACCATACTATTCAGTATTTATAATACCAAAAGAGAAGACATAAGCAAACAATTTCAGGAATTACAACCATATGATGATCACTTAATTTTGATTGACGTCAAAACTTAATATATTTCCCTCTCATATTTCCAATCTAAGTAACTTCTTTTGAGAATGTGTTCCACAGAGTGCCCAAGCCCTCCAACTGACACAAAAGCAAAAGACAACAAGAGAACAACCTAGCAAAAGTTGTTCAAGAAAAGATTCAAGTACTATCAAAAGTACAAAATATAGCAATATGACTAGAAAGTGAACCTTCTTCAAAGATTCGATCCATTAACCCAAAAGCTTCATCCACAGTCACTACATAAACTAGAAGTCCTTAAAGAATGTCTGCCAGAGAAAACTAATGCCCCAATTGCCCTGCACTATCTTTTCCAATTGTCAAAGAAAAAGCAACAACCAATGACCCTTTTTATCTGTATCTTGCCCTATCTTAACATCCAACAAAATGAGCTTAAACTGCAAATCTCTGTGTCACTCGGCTTCCCACTATGCCATGCAAGTTTCAGGTGTGCCACTGCCATCATCATAATCAGGTTTTAGCCAAGATAGAAGCTCAGCACAAGAAACAAATAACTGATGCAAGGATCTCAAATGAGAATGCACATACAAAGAAGTATGATATGCCTAATATATCCAGTTCCTGTGGATCGTGACCCTTTCTCTTCATTTATCCTTTTAACCGCATGCGCTACCTGAGTTTTTTGGACATTACAACTTGCTCATTATAAGCACAAATGTAAAACTTAGCTTATATGACAAATATACTCCATTAAAAAAAACACCAATTTGAAAATCATGCTAGAGGATTTATCTCCATATCAGCATTTAAGTCCCTAATTCATTTTCAGATATCATTTAAACAGAACTTTGCTAGTAAGCCAATACAGACCAATATCATTGTACCAGCAATTTGGTTAGGCTAAGAAACCGCATAAATGTCAGATAGACCAAGCATGGATGTCTTAAATCTATAAACAAATGTATTAATCATGTTACCTTTAACCTTTTCTTCATAAGCAGGCCGATCACGCATCATCAATGCTGCAGCTTCCCCATTCAATGGATCTGAAGGGTTTGGGTACAGAAGAAGTTGTGGGAGGAAAACTTCAAATACATTGACAAGATCTGACAGGAAATTTTCACAAAATTAACTTCCAATTAATTAAATCATTAAATTATTAGGTGTAGCACATCACTTTATATGCCAATCAAGGAATTACTGAGGACAATGATAACGGCAGTTTCTATTACCAAACATAGGACTCCAAGTTTGGTTGATAACATCCAAACAAACTGAACCAGACCTGAAATGTTGGAATGCCAAACGATGAGCAGAGTTCAGAAATTCTCATCTTCAGAATTTGTTTATATCATTGTGGATTATTGAGAAAAAAGGCTACAGGAGGAGGAAAAGTATTGTCCCAAAATAATGAACTAACAGAAGGAGGGCACTCAGAGACTCACATTTCATCTACATTAGGATGATATATCTTATTAACAAATCCAATTGAAGGAGATTTGTAAGGATAAGCATCTGGTAGTTCAACCCTTACTCTCCACACTCCTCCTTGATAGAGGCCTGCCATGATCAACAAGTAAGCTGTGAATTTATCACCAGGGAGTCCATCAAAAGCTAACGTCACGATCAGATACTGACTGATCAAAGATTTTCATAATAAATCAAGACAAGTAAACCATTAGCAGTAGGATAAAAGGATGAATAGCCAAACTAATCAATTTCAATAGCATGCACCTTAGTGCTATAACGTCACAAAACCTATCCGAATAGTCACAAAGAAGTTATTTTGACCGCGTAGCTGAGTTGAAACAAACAAAAGAAACAACTAAATCAATATTTCTAACATCTCGAATCTAACTTTCTTAACTTTATATTAAAGAAAACAAAAGAAAATAGCTTTAAGTTCCTCTTTTGCATTAACTATTTCTTTATTCCGACACCACGAATACACGAATCTTTGGGTTAAAAAGATAGAAAAAAGATTAAAGAAGAAACGGAAACACGAGTGCCGATAGATTGAAGTCCCTCTTTTACACCAACCACCAGCTTTTCCCGTCAAATCAGATCAGCAAGAATACCCGAAGCGGGAAACGAAATCCAAGAAACCCGGGATCTTGGACGAAACAAAACAAGCATTAAAGATCCATGAGTAGTAAATGATGTACTCTCGTTGGGGCCGTGGAAATCCACAAAGAATTCTTGCATCCCGTCGTTCATCATTTCCACCCTATAGTCACTCATCATCCTGCGCGCCACAAGAAGAAACGATGGCACGAATCAACGAAAAGAAATAGCAAAAAAGAGAGAAACAAGAACACCGGATCAAAGCCGGGGTTTTCTCCGGCGATCTACAGTTTCATGAGGTCCATCTCGCGGCGCTTGCTCGGAGACGACATCCCGCCCCAGCTTCCTTGACCGGCTCCGGAGGTATCGAGGAGGAACGGCGATGATGTTGGCGCTGGAAGCGTAAAGATTCTTCCTTTCTCTGCTTTCTCGGCCTTTGAAGGGGGAGAGAGAGAGAGAGAGAGAGAGAGAGAGAGAGGAGGGGGCGGGGGGAGACGGGATGGAGAAAGGATTGGAAAAGGACAAAGGAAACGAGACGGCACGGAAGTGTTTATGGGAGACGCTTCCAGTCTTTAACGCAGTATTTGTATAGTTGTGGGGCCTTTTTTAGGTTTTATTCCATTTCTTCCAGCACATATCTGCAAAAATATTGAAACAAATATTACGTATATATTCCTTCGAATACTTAGATTTTCTGTATATATTATCATCCCTACTAATATTCACTCAATTACATGTATTCAATTCCATTCATATAGATCAAAGATTATAACCCTATGATAATTAATTGATGGAGATGGACTATAATTACATATTTATAAATTTAGGTTTTATAGGACTGTATATGCAAATGTATTTTATCTTTTTATATGCCCGTTTTAGAAATAGCTTATTGTTTGTCCTAAGTGTCAAGTCACATAACTAATTTTGGTTGGAGTCCGAGTATATCCAAGTCTCCTATTAAGAGATGTTTGAGTCACAAAATCAAATTTTGGTTGGGATGGGAGTCTTTCTAAATTTGATACTGGGAGATGATTAAATTTAATAAGGGATTCGTGGGAGTATGTCATATAAATATTTATTTTATAAAAATAAAAAAAATTATGGACATGACATCCACGAATATACTCGAGCCCAAGACTTATTATTTATATAAAAATATATCGTTCAATTTGGATATCTTAATAAATATTTATTTGATTTTTAAGTTAGAATCAAAATATGAATAATATTAACGTAGTCGATGAATTTAAAGAATTAAATAAATAGCATATTTGAAACTTTTATAGAGGATTCTTGCAACCGCTGAAATTAAGTTGATATTTTACCGGAGTTACTCGAATATGAAAGATTGTTCGAACCGTTGGGCATCGTAGTTAATGTCATCACACGGGTTGCCTAATTGATACGTTGTACCAACAATGACGTGATGTTTGGATACTTACGTATTCAGATTATTTTATCAATTATATGTTATATTCAATAAATTAAATTTGTACATAATTTCTGTAAACAATCGTATTTGTAACGTCAGGCTCGATGTCTTTTAAGTTAATAATAAAAAAGGCAAATTCAATTTTATACACTATGAAAAACTCATTTGTATGATTAATTATATATTATCCTTTTGTAGTTAGCTATATTTAATATTTCAATTCTTACATTTTTAAAAAATTATATTGGTATATCTATAATTACAAAAGTGAAATATCTTAATCTATTTGCAATAACATTGTCGGTTTTACAAACAGAAATATAAAACTAAATGATAAAAAAAATTAATATTTTCAGTTTGTAATGATGGATACAAAGCATCGACAGAGTGTTTTGTGACTCTATCACAAAGCAACATTTGTGGTGTTTATGGCACGGAGTCATTGGTGTCAGTCTTACAATTATCAAGACCCTGTAGTTGGCTCCCTCGCTCTCCAGAACTTTTAACAATGCCTCCGCCATACTCTTTTCCCTCGTGCTCGCCACGTTGTTGTTGCTAACCAATGCCCTCATGGTTGAGTCCATCCTATCCACCTCCTTGACGTCTCCCACCCTTATCTATATCGCTCTTTACTAGGTTCAGTAGTACAGTCATAGTGTTTTCTCTCACCCTCTTGCTCTCCCTAACCATTAAAACACCAAAGTCGTCCATCCTTTGGAATGCCTTTGCACTCTTGTTGCATCCTACTATCTGGGTGATAACCGTCATCGCATCACATCCTCCACCACCCCTCTCCGCCTATCCTTCACCACTAGTACAAAGAAGAGCGACATGACACCTAGCTCGACAATAATGGTGCAATTAAGCATGTAGGGAACCAAGACAAAATGCCTTAAGTGCATCTTTAATGAACTTAGTTGACACATCAAGGGTGTTGAGGAGGACCATGATGGTGATGATGAGGGACTTCTTTGACCCAATAATAGAGTGAGATGTTTCAATAAGGAGAAGGTTGCAAAGGGTCGTGGCAACGAGAGAGATGATGCAATAGGTGACGACGAGGATGCATAGGATGCACATGAGCGCCTAATGAGTAGAGATGAAGAGGATAAGGAGGGCAGTGGTGGTATTCTCCTGGGCCTCGATCACGGACGAGTGGTGATGGTGGTGGTGGCGACTGAGGAGGCGAGCGACATGGAGGGGCACGATAGTAGCACCACCGATAATGGCATGCATCTCTGGGTCTTGCTTTGATAGGCGACGAATCTTTACGATGACTTCGGTAATGGACTTTAATTCCATGATGACGAAACACTAATGCAGATATAAATCGGTGAAAGGGTCGCTCGATAATTATGTCGATGTCAATGCTAGTGGCACCGTCATCTGTCACCATCAATGTCATCCGTCACGATCAAATAGATAGTTAAAATTATATTTTTTTTATTTTTTATTTTTTATTTTTTATTTTTTATTTTTTATTTTTTTATTAATAAAACTGATGTCATTAATATAAATGAACTCGGATATTTTATTTTAATAACTATAAGGATGTTAATATAATTATTTAAAATGTTAGGACCTAGATGGTAAAAGTAACTAACTATATTAGCCCTATTTTTTTTTTTTGTATATCTTATTTTTAAGAGCCTATACGTGAATGTAAGAATATGCACTTAACATAATTTTTCGGGGGTATTTATGTGAAACTCACACATTGCGTGTGTACCTATTAACCATAAGACTCACATGCGACTGGTTTTTGCTGCCGGTTTCTTCCGGATGGTTGCGTGACAGTGAGGCGTTCTTTTTAAGATTGGAATGATGCCCGCCTTCTTAGACTCCGACGATGACATGCGACAGTTCATTCAACGTACTGGTTTCATATAGATCGACGCATATCCTCCTCATGCGATCAAAGATACGTGTTCTTGGCATATTTTAAGTAGCATGATTAGATAACTTAGACTAAGGAATGAACTCCGTGGTGTTGGTTCAAAGAGTTTGAAAAGCTGTGACTTCCTTTACGGTGCAAGGGAGGTGCATCTGAATCCGCACGCTCTGTCACGTCTCTCCCCTGCAATGGCACGTGTTTTTAGCAAGTATTTGGTGACTTGCAGAGGATAGGGTGGTGGCGCGTCCACGCCACCCTTCCAGGCTCCAGCTGTCACGTGTCTGATATTAAAGGGGTCTCTTGATTAGCGAGAATCTCTGATCTGTACGTCGTGACAGGCCAAACGTGAGGCACGTGAACTGTACGTATTATGAATGATCGGAATTGGATCGAATCGGACGATCGGATCCGTTTGAATCAGACCATCGGTCCAATTTAATCGATCGATTTTTTGAGTAAGCCATATGAACCGATCAGATTACGGGTTTTATAATTACGACATGATAAATAAATTAAAACTGATAATTATCACCGATATTAATGTTTATAATAAGAATAATAATAATAATTGATATTATCATTTTTTAATATAACTTTTCTTTTTAAATTATTGTTCGATAACTACGATCCACATGATGGAATGTGATCTGATGATGACCACTCGTGACGTCATTTCTAATTAATATAAGACACGGATCCGAGGCAGCAGTTATGCCGACGCAACAACGTGGTGTCCTTTGGATGCTGTGCAATTGGGTATTGATGTTATAAGATGATGCCACTTGTTTCGATATGATAGCTACCCTGCAATGATGGTGGCTGAAGTTGACCCGACATAGATTTAGATGGTACAGAAATATCCAAATTGGCTTGTAAGGGGGAAAGCACTGAACTCCCAAGGTATTAACGCATGAATCAAGATTTCGGAAAAAGTTTTTCAGTTCAATCCCTCTAAAATTCAAGTTTTTCCGACTCCTTGGTCGTAGAGTTTCTCTATCTTTTGTTTTTTTTTTATCTCAACGCTCATAGGTGTGTTTTGGCTTTAACTTTATTGATCAGGTCTATATCCCGATTCAAAACCCCTATTCGAAGATTTATTCATCAAAATTCTCAATCCGATGTATTATGAAGATTATCTCGGATGACAGGATAGCTTTGATATCGAATGCCAAATTGAATTATGATTATGTCGAATCGATCTAGGATATTGTTTGGGAGATCCATAAGATGCTTAATAACTCATCCGTCTAAGTACCTTTTGCTCCAACAACCCTCTTCTTGAATCCATCGAGAATGACTCGATTTGTGACCTCAACGAGACTAATAGTTTGGAGATGAGTCACCGAGTTGAACCTTAGTTGAATCTCATAAGATTCGTAGAACTCCTTAAATTTTGTATTGTTGAATTGGGTCTCATTGTCGATGATAAGAGCTCTTAGGATTCCAAAGCGAGTGATGATGTTCCTTAACATAAACCCTTCAACTTGTTTCTTAGTGATCAATGATAAAACTCAGTCTCAACCCACTTTATGAAATAGTATATTCCGATGATAAGAAACTTTCGTTGTCCTAAGATTGGGGGAAAGAGTCCTAGGAGGTCCATGTGCCACTAAGCGAAGAGTCATGTGCGATAAATTAGGCTCAGAGGGATCGATGGTTAGTGTTGTATCCAAACAAACTCCTACCACCTATGACACCTCTTAGCGTAGGCGATTGCATCCTTGTGCAATGTCGGCTAATAAAACCCACGCTGAAGCACTTTGAATATAAGAGTTTACCTACCTTTATGCTTCTCACAAATACCTTCATGGACATTGATGAGCATTCTCTCGACCTATTGGGCCGTCAAGCATCAGAGGACTATTGGTTAAATGACCTATAATATATATAGTCATTCATTATACAAAATTATGGTTAGTTATACTTGACTCTCCACGCTATCACAGAGTTAGTCAAGAGCATCAATATAGGATCTCGTCTATCTAGCTCAGTTCATCCTCGATCATGGATATGTGATGCTCTTCAATGGTTTGAGTCGACAACATCTCGTCAAACAACTAGCCCTCCCTTAGAGCTCGGGTGGAGGTCAATCTGATGAGTATATCAATCTTGATATTTTCTATACGAGGGATCTATAACATATTGAGTCGGGAGAAACTACCAACCAAGACGATGTACTTCGATCACATCGTAGGCCTCGTAACTTCCTTTTGCTTCGCTCACAACTGGAGTCACAAATACCCACCAACCTAGACCAAATTTGAAATCAAAACATAGTTTAGTCTTGCATGGGGCCCATTGCATGATTGGTTTTTTCTTTTCCCCCTTGTTTTCTAGTGGCACGAGTTGGGCCGCCTTTTCTAACAAGAACGGCCCGTAATGATTGATCTGCTTTGCGCGCTTAAATTGGGTCGTGGCTCGGATAGGGTCGGGCCTTTTAGCCACGAAGGAGGCGGAGCGGCGAGTGCGGAGAGCGGGGATGATGGAGGGGACCGCGGCGGAGTACCACTCCAAGGACTTCGAATGGGAGGAGCTCCGGGACGAGGTGGAGAACGACGCCTCTTTACGCTACCATCTCGTGCCTTTCGTTGCTTCCTCTTCCTCTTCCTCCCCTTCCTCTGATCTTCCTCCCGACGACGCGGACGCCTGGCGGAGCTTTCATCGCCGCCATTCCGCCGGAAAGTTCTTCAAGGTTCTTGCCGACATCTTCGTATCGCTCTTTTCTCTCTTCATTTCTGTCATTGCTTAGTTACATCGGCTCCCAACTTTGTCCTGTTGATTATCGCTTCTGGCCGTCTTATTAATGTAGGGTTTGATTGGATTTTCTTGCTGCTTCGACTTTCTTGGCCGAAGCACAGACAAAGAAATCTTGATAGGTTGAGAAACAAGGAAATATAATTCTGTCGATCCTTATTGGAATAATCTTTCGAGTTACAGTAGCATCTTGGTAGGTTGAGAAACAAGGAAACCTAGTGCTGTGGATCCTAATTTGGTAAAAGGCTTTATGTCATACTAGTTTGATACTGTCATGTTTCGTATAACTTAGATTCATAGGATGGGCCTTGGTGTCATGGTAATATCTAGGTGATCAGATTCAAGTTGCTGAAACAACCTCTTTGCTTGCAGGGGTAAGAATGTTTGCATTAGTCTCTTCATTGGCAGGAGCCTTATGCACTAGACTTCTTTTTTTCCATAATAGACTCAAAAGTTGGATGGATTCACTACTAGCTTAAAGGTCCGATTTTCGATTGAAACTATGCGAACATTGGGTACAGCCACAATTTTTTTGTATTTGTTTGTGTCTGTACTCTATGCAGTACCAAATCATAGAATTTAGTGCTGTATGACATTTTCACCATTGAAATTACAATTTTTTTTTTTTGTGTGTGTGTGTGTGGACACATAGTCAAGTTTCTTTAAATGGGAATGCATTTATATCCATTGGATTGATTAAATAAAAATTATATATCTTTGGTATAACTTAATTGCAAACGATGAAAAATGTCAAATAAAAATGACTGAAGACTTCATTATCTGTTAAATGTTAAATTGCTTTGAAAGACAAATATAACATTGATATAATAATCGTGAGAGACATGTATGGTTTTTGGCATTCACATTTATTTTGTTTTATTGTAGGAAAGAAGGTACTTGTTGAAGGAATTTCCAGAGCTCCTTTGCTCTGGTAATTCCATCCAGGTTCTCGAGTTGGGATGTGGAAATGGGAGCACAATCCTTCCTATTTTACGGTGATTTCTTTGTTGTCATATTTTGAACTTCATCAGTCTTGGTTTTCCTTTGTTGAAGTTTTAGCTAATATACATAGACAAAACCAAAAAGATGTGTAAGGCTTTTCCCCTAAGCAAAATCATATTTGTGCCAATTCCACCTTGAGCCTAGAATAGGTAAATCAACTTGGAATACCACATGACATATATTCGTTTTATTTGTTTTTTTTTCTCTCTTTACTAATAGTAATATTCTTGTTTAGTGCAAAGGAGAGTATTGTTGTCTATGCTTGTGACTGTAGTGAAGAGGTCCTTCAAAGGGCAAAGGAGATTGTAGCCACTACCAGTGATGTATCTTTAGATCATCGGTTGCGCACTTTCTTACTTGATTTCACTGTACATAAATTTCCTGATTGGTTGTTCTGCTCTTCTTGTCAAAGAGCTTCATTTTCAAAGCCTGTCAACTTATCATCAGGTTAGTCGTAACTTTTCTAGTTGTATTATGAGTGCTTAATCTCATCTTCACGTTCGTCATATTCTTTGCTTTTTCATGTAGATTCTATAGAACAAAAATTGAGAAAATTGAATGCACCATCCTTCCTAACAGAAGAGCAGTGTTGTATTGGTGGAGTTGATTTTGTTACTTTGGTAAGTGTGCCTTGGGTTATAATCAATGACTTCTTGACTTCTATCATTATTTTGAGACTATAAGTGAGTGTGCCCTTTCCAATTATAACCAATGACTCCCCATCCTTAACTGGAAAACAAATTAAGATGTTCAAATTTAGGTTTAAAGTTCCTTTCTACACTGCATAATTTTGGTGCAAACAATATTATAAACTGGACCATCATTTTCAAGATTAAAAAAAATTCTGATGTGATGACCCTAGATGATTCTCAATTATGATTGCATAGGACTAAGCGATGTAGGTTTTTTCGATGGATGATGATGTTTAACTTCATCATTGTATTATCATAATTAATAGGTTTTAATTGGTTGGAAAATTTTCGTATCTTTTAGCATAAGATGTTGGCATAATATGCTTCTTAAGAGTTAAGACATCATTTTATCTCTCGATCTTTTTAAATTTTTGCAATAATTGATATTGACGCTTGATAGTTTTTTATTTGAAGTCCAAGATAATAGTAAGTAAATACTTTGTAGTTGATAGTAAATTGCATATTTATGCAAAATAAGAAAGTGGTCTCACTGCTGCCATGACTAAATGGAGGTGGCTGCCACCATGTCTAGGTGGTTTATTGGCACCCAAGATGCTTATGATGTTGTCACTTATATTTCTTCATGATGTGCTGCTTCTTCTTATCCTATAAGTAGAATATTAATCTCTCTCTTTTCCTTATCTCCCATGGAACCACGGTCTCATTCTGGCAACTTGATTAACTGATAAAAGGAAATGTTGCTGCATTTGATTCTTTAGCAGTTGTATCTTCTTTCTGGATCTGTGAGCTGCTCTACTACAAAAGAGAAAGTTCTCCAACATCAATTTCTCTTATTTGTACAAATGTTCCTTAAATGTGTTTATTATCAAAGTTAAAATTGAGCCATTTCCTTTTTCTCACAGAACTGGGTATTGTATGGTGGTTTTATTTTGCAGATATTTACACTGTCAGCAATACCTTTTCAAAGAATGTCTTCTGTTATTCAGAAATGTTTCTCTGTCTTGAAACCTGGGTGCTTGCTTTTATTCAGAGACTATGGTAACCTCTTCTGATTAATTATTTATTCTCTTCAACTTTGGTTTAACTTTGTGATATTTGCTAGAGCTATTTTTTGTGGAATGCAGGTCTTTATGACATGACCATGCTTCGGTTTCTGCCAGAGCAAAGGATAGGGTTCCGTGAATACATGCGATCAGATGGTACTTTTTCTTATTTCTTCTCACTGGATATTGTAAGAGATCTCTTTCTTGGTGCTGGCTTTACTGAGGTAACATTTTGGACAATGTTAATGCCAGATTTTGCTTCAAATAACAACCACATGTAATTGTACATTAATTTTAGCTCTAGTATATTTGCAGAAGTGTATCACAGTTGAATATGGTAAAAAGTGTTTTGTAGGTCGACGTATATTAACAATGATGATTCAATTTGATGGAAATATCATTTGTCATCTTAATTTTGCATCTCTTTTACAGTTCATGGTGTTTCTTCTTTTTTGTTCTCTTTAAAAACCTTTGTTCAAATATACATTTTCGACAAAGACACATAAAATGAGTTGTCATTGGGCATTGAAAACAGAATATGCAATGACACTAAAAAAGGAGTTGTATCTCTAGAAGATAACCCTTGGTTTACACATAGTTTGTATGGAAAATTACCACCAATGTTGAAGGTCTCACTTTGCCTCATGTGTGCACAATATACTTCCTCGCCATATTAATTGAAGGCTTTCCATGGCCAGATTTCATGTGCTCTGATGTTTGCTGTGACTAGCATGAGACATCATGCACCAACATGTAGATACACATGACGTGCAGTTATGCCATCATTTCTTTAGCATGGTAGAAACCACCATACCTTAAGCTGTTAATTTGAGTGAAAAAGTTGTAGTAACATTTATACCTTTTCTTAATAAATGTAGAAGTTATTAGATTAATACTAGCAAAACAAGCATGGGCCAAAATCAGTTCCTTGGGTGGATTATTAAATTAGTAATGCCTTGGAACTCGGTGGGAATATCATGGGCTCTTACATGCTCAAGTTCTTTCTGAACCACACATGTTTTCATATTCTTTTAATAAATCTTTTATATGCTTATTTTTTTAAAGCACATAATATAAGAAACCATCTTTTTTTTTTTTGGTCACACAGAGCTTATGATATAAGAAGGCATAGTTAATGACAATGGACATCAGATGTTACTGTGCCACGGGAAACTTACGGTTCATGATTTTCATTCTGCTTTGCAATAGATCATTTCATTATTTCTTTTGAAAACTGGTTGATGTATGGTATCTTCCTATATGAGTTTAAGTAGAAATTTTTTGCTCCCTAGCATGCACAAGGTACTGCTGAATAGTATTAATTTATTGTCTAGCGGTAAGTGACGAGAAGTTGTTACTGTACATGCAGTTGGAGCTTGAATATTGTTGTATAACATCAGTGAATCGTCAAAGGGGAAAGAAGATGCAGAGGGTTTGGATTCATGGAAAGTTCCAAAAGCCAATTTGATGCTTCATTTGTTCATTTCTGTTAAGGTTGTTTCCTAGAAAATTTAGCATAATTGTGCCTTTTTTTGCAAATTTTATCTTTTTTGCAGATTGATTAAACCACTAAATGTGGACAGGACAATTGATTTCAATCATCAATGTATCTGACTGCCTTTGGTAAATAATTTATTTTTAGTTACTTGGAAGAGGAAAATAAACTTTTTGCTTTTTTATCAGAAACTAGTGAAGTTTTAGTGGACCATCCGATAGGATTTGAACCCATATAAAATAAATAGTATGCTGACATTTCTATTGGAAAAATAGGTGGAAGTGAGAAATTTAGTCATTCAATATCAAATGGTGGCTAGTTGATGGTATAAACAGAATCAAGTGTTTGCACTTATTGATAGCATTCTTTTCATCTGCCATCTGCTTAATTTTAGTAGTGCATTCCAAACTCGTAAGGCTTAAATACTAGGCTGCTTGCTGCTTCCCACTGTAACCAGTGTTTCTAATGATTAATCAGGATCCTTATATTCTCTTAAGATTGGCTAGTCAAGTTACCTAATGTGAAGAATCACTTGTGCACCTCAGTGTTCTTTGGTTTTCCCATTGTGCATGTCATTGGTCTTGCTCCCAAAAACCTTCCTCTTTTGGTTGCATATGTCACTAGGAGTTAGCTCTGATTCAGGGGAAGCGTCCACAAAGCAAATATGCATGATTGTTAGTTATAGGCTGAACATCAGCAATACCAAGTCCAAGATTCATCAGACAGCAGGACCAGTGGTGGGTTAGGAAAGTTTACTGGACTTCTCGTCACTATGTTTGTGTCATTGCAGCCTGATGTCATAAGGTTGGTTCCAAGTTGGAAAATAGTCAGCTTACATATTTAGTCAAACTTAATGCCATCATGTTGAGAGTGAGGTGCGACTTTATCATGAATCCTAAATCCCTCTACACTTATGGTAGTTTGTTTCAAAGTTGGATAAGAGTTAATTTGTTTACTTGGTGAAATTTAGAGCTAGCATGTTAAAATCTCCCTATTCCTTCTAGACATCCACATATAGTTGATTTGAAGTTGGAAATATCCTGGTCGGACTAATAGACGATGACTGTCAGATGCCAGTCTTGGACATCCAGAAACCATGTGTATGCAATCTGCACTCAGTACACTTTCTTTTTTTCTTTCACTTGGACAATGTACATTATATCACAGCATTTACTAACAATCTAAGCTATAAAGCTTTCTGAACTTTACTGGGTAACCTAGTTGGACATGGTTTTCTGCAAAAACTATTTGTGGGAACTAATCTGGTTCATACATGGCAATTGTTGCAGATGGTGAATCACAGACAGTAGCTTTGCCATATCAGGTGGTGAGAAATAGAGCAGTCACTGCCACCAGCATCACTCTTAATCCTTCATGACCAACAAGCTGCATTCCCAGTTCTTAGGTTCTGAAGCTGCCGAAATCATTTAAAGAGAAAAAATCCTTTGTTGATAAGAAGACTCAGGCCATGGTATCTTGAATCTTCTTTTTCTTCGTTCTCTTTTTCTTTTCGAACTTTGTGGCAGTGGAAAAGGAAGATGGTGGCGTGCTAGCAAGAAATGAGTTCATTTAGCAGACTGTACAGAGCATACATGCAAGCCATTTACCGAACACACAAGCCTCCCATGTTCATCGATTGCTCTGTCCGCAATCTTAGGAGGATTTTACTTGATATCTCGGCCATGTTATTATATTTGTCCTCTTTTGATATAATTTAAGCTCACTCCCTGCATTGTAAGCATGTTTCACGCTATTGCACCGTCCTCTTCTGACAAGTCTGCTTCCAACCTTCGGTGTTGTTTAACTTGTTTGAATGTACCACTAAAGATTGTTAGGTAAGTTTGGTGTCAATCAAATGGGAACTTTCATGCTTTCGGGGTGTAAGTCATCAATCTATTGACTTGTTTTACGCATATCTGAAGTTGCCCTATCTTTTACTGTTTGTGATTCAGGCAAAGAACAAGGATCACCGGCAAGTGGTGGTAAATGGACCCCCAACTTAAAAACAACTCCTACTTTGGGCCGTCTAACAGTGCGGCGTTCGGCGGCCGACAGGGGGCTACAATGCCAACCATTAAGTTTATCCTAACTAAAATCACTGTGAGTTTTCTTATATATGTAATATATATTGCTCATCATCATATAACCCACCTTCTTCCTTCGCAAAATATTCTCAGGAGGCCACCCTTCTCCGACACACCATTACTGCTTGTCTCCTTTGAACCCGGCAACCTTCCTTTCCCATGTCTCCCTCTCTCCCAACTCCTCTTTCTCCGTCTCCTATAAGTAAACCTCGGCCGTCTTCTTCAGCTTCGCGTCCGTCACCACCGGAACCTCGTGCCAAGTCACGGCGGCGGCTGCCGGGATGGCTTCCGCCGGCGGCTCACCGTGCGGGGCGTGCAAGTTCCTGCGGCGGAAGTGCGCGAGTGACTGCGTCTTCGCGCCCTACTTCAGCTCCGAGCAGGGGGCGGCGCGGTTCGCCGCCATCCACAAGGTGTTCGGCGCCAGCAACGCGTCGAAGCTGCTGCTGCACGTGCCGCAGGCCGCCCGGTGCGAGGCGGTCGTCACCATCGCTTACGAGGCCCAGGCCAGGCTGAGGGACCCTGTCTACGGTTGCGTAGGCCGCATAGTCGCGCTGCAACATCAGGTAACCCCCTCGCCTTCTGTTGCACGCAAGCATGCTTGAGCACTCCACATCTTTGGAGGATTCAACAGATGTTGAGGTCCTCTGAGACACCGTTTCTTCTCTCTTGGGAAGGGAATAATAACAAACACTGTTGAAGAATGCAGCTGTTATTAGTATGAATGAGTGCTTCATGGTGATAAACTTGCTACCGTGGTGGGCTCTTCTCTTTTACACTGTTCCATTCGATTGCGACCCTTTGAATGCTGACGACTACTTTCCATTTCTATCTACCTACTCCCACCCGACTTGTTGAGATGATGACGACTGCTGCAGGATTCATCTACCTGATGAGACATTTTTCGTATGGGTTGCAGCTGATCATGTGATATGTACGTATAGGTTTCTAGCTTGCAGCTGCAGTTGCTTCAGATGAAGGCTCAGCTAGCTCAGTGCATGCTTACTCCACAATCCTCAGGGAACCAATGGGAAGGGAGTGATGGGAGCTCTTTGTTCCGACCATGTTCTCCTCCCTGGGAATCCATGTCTTCTCGTGGCTCCTTCAACTTCACCGACCGAGACCGCAATGGTCTCTTGCCACTGCAAGATGTTTTCTCCAAAGAGAGTGGCAAGAGCCGGGCAACACAAGCTGAAACGGGGGAGCTTCAAGACTTGGCCTTTAGGATCACAGGCGAGTTGTGATGTAAATACGATACTTATAGCGAGTCCTGTGATGCGCCGATGGCCGATTTGGTGTTTGCTTAATAGAAATCTGTGACCACGATTTGGATATTTTGTATAAAGTTCGCTCAAACTTTTGCTGTCAAGCATGTTTAGGTTCCTCCGAATTGTATGATAGAAGAAAAACACCGAATAAATGCTTATAAAAGACATCCGATTTATTTGTCCAAATAGAATTCTGAAATAAATAAACAAATAAGTACATCTAAAGATCTTTCAATCAATATGGTTCAAAGATGGACCAATAAATAAGCCATGCCGATTAAGGAACTGCATCTACAAGCTCAAATTGTTGCAGCGTTGTCATGACACATTGTTCAACCTCCAAAGTCTCGCAGCGTTCGCTAATCTCATCAATATCCGTCCGCAGTCAATAAAGTATTCTCCGTCGTACTCTCATCATCCAAGTACGTGTTTAGAACCATGATTATGACTCATCTAAGGTAACCTAATCGTATGCGCCAATGGACGTAGCGTCTCCCTCGTTGATTACATAGTTATGTAGGAAAACACAATAAAAGAAGGGAATGAAACCAATAATAAATACAAGATCAAGAACACTGTAGGAAATATATTTAGGCTTGAAACGTGTATAAACACTTTCCTAAAAATGATATTTACACTCTTTTCTTGACGAGGTTGCTTTGAGTTTGATGCAAATAGTTTTAGTGGATATGACAAACCTTTAGAAGATCTGTATTAAGCAAACAATAAAGAATCTTCAAAGAGGAATTGGAGAAGGTCTAATTCAATCACTTGAAGAGTTATCAAGAAAGAAGAAGAATATCAAAATACTTATGCTTCATAATTTACTCTTATATACCTATTTATAGATATTTTCACAAAAGACACCAAAAAATAACTACCAAAATAACTACAAAGAAAATCACCTTTTCAAATAACTCTTTTCAAAAGAATTTTTTTTAATTTGAACAATTTATAACAATCCCTCTCACTTGTTCAAATTAAAAAAAATTTCTCCAAGTGATTAAATAATATTTATGAATAAAATAATATATTTTTTTATTTGAATATTACCTTAGTGTAAGCATCACAAAGTAAAGTCAAAATCCCAAATAGCATAAAAGCTTTAAATTTATTATTCCTAATGACAACACCGGTGATACCACACATATAAATACTATATTCTCATATTCCTTATAAATTCTCACTTAGCCCTCATATGGCCTTGGGCTCATCCAAGTTCATGAACTTTTATGAGAGAAACTCTAACTCTCAATCGAATCGACACCACTTCTAAGTTCGTATAGGTGAAGTTTATATAGTATCTTTGTCACTCTTTAAGATACTTATCATAACTTGACTAAACTTCATTAAGAATATAATTAACTCAACCCTCGTTCGGTGACAACTAGCATTTTAATATCTTTGAATGAGACTAATAAAATATTATAAAGAGTTGAACCACACCACATGTCAATGACTTGTTCTTACCCTTTGAACTCTTCATTACTCATTTCATAATATTGAGTAAGGTTGCTATCATTGGTGGATTTTTTATTCAAGGAGCTTTAGCCCAATCCATTTTGATGTTGATCTTACAACTTCTCTTGTAAGAGGTTTAGTGAACGGATCAGTTAAATTCTCACTTGTTTTCACAAATGTGAGTGAAATAATCCCACTCTTGATTAATTTTCTTACATAATCATGTCTAAGACTTATATGTCTTGACTTTTCATTGTATATTTCACTATATGCACGAGCTAAGGTGGTTTCACTATCATAAAGTATAGAAATTAAATTCATACTTTTAGAAGTCAATGGAATAGAAAGTCCCTCAACCATTCAGCCTCCCTTTTTGCTTCTACTAGAGCAACAAATTCTGATTTCATAGTTGAGTGAGTTATATATGTTTGTTTCTTGCTCTTCCAAGAAACAGCATCACCTCCCAAGGTAAACATCCAACCAGTAGTAGATTTGTTATCTCCTAAACTCGATATTCAACTTGCATCAGTATATTCTTCTAAAATAGTAGAAAATTTTGAGTATTGTAAGCCATAATCTTTGGTCTGTTTACGGTACCCAAGAACTCTTTCAATAGCCTTCCAATGCACTATATTTGGATTACTAGTAAATCTATTCAATTTACTAACTGCAAATGCTATATCAGGTCTTGTGCACTACGTTGCATACATAAGACTTCCTATAGCACTTAAATATTCTAATTGAGCAACTGTTCTTTCAACATTCTTGACTAATTTGATACTTGGGTCAAACGAGGTATTTGCTTCTTTAATTCTTAAGTGACTGAATTTCTTCAGTACTTTCTCTATATAATGAGTTTGACTGAAAGCATATCCCCCACTATTTCTTTTAATCTTGATACCTAGTATGATATCAACTTACCCAAGATCTTTTATCTTAAATGTTGAAGATTGAAACCTCTTTGTTTCTATAACACTTTTCATCTTGTTGCTCACTATTAGCATGTCATCTACATAAAGACAAACTATCACCATAAAGTCATCACAAGTTTTAAGATAAACACATTTATCTACAACATTGTGAACAAATCCATTAGAAAGAATTATTGCATCAAATTTCTTATGCCACTGTTTTAGAGCCTGTTTTAAATCATATAATGATTTAATAAGTTTACACACTTTATATTCATTTCTTGGTAGAACAAAACCTTCGGGTTGTTCCATATATACCTCCTCATCGAGGTCTCCATTTAGAAATACCGTTTTGACATCCATTTGATGAACATAAAGATCAAAAATTGATGCTAAAGTAAAAATAATTCTAATAAATGTGATCCTAGCCACAGGAGTATATGTGTCAAAATAATCTATTCCTTCCTTTTGTCAAAATCCTTTAGTAACTTAACTTTGAATGTTTGGAGAGTACCATCTGCATGATACTTTTTTACGAAATACTCATTTACAACCAATAGGTTTAGAGGCAGAAGGTAAATTGATAAGTTCCCAAGTGTGGTTTGATATAATAGAATCCATCTAATCATTAATAGCATATTTCCAGAAAGCAGCATCACGAAAGGCCATAACTTCTTTAAACGTTTTAGGATCATCTTCCACTTGTAAAACAAGAGGAATTATTTTTAAGACTCTCTCAATAGTTCCTTCTACAATATAAAAAGAAATACTTTGAGAATCAATCTCATTTGATCCTAACGTTTTTGCTTTCCGTACACGAGTGCTTCTCCTTAATTCATGAGATTGCTCTCCAATTTGTGAATTTGATTGATGTCCAATCATAGGAATATTAGGTTGCTCACGAACCTTTTGAGATATCTCTACTAGTGTCTCTTCACTAGTTAAAGGATGAACATTATTATTTGAAATCAATAAGTATTCAAAGAAGTCCATATCTCTAGATTCTATTATGATATTAGACTCCAAATTAAGAAGCCTATAAGCTTTACTATTTGAGGCATAGTCTACAAATGTACATTTGATTCCTCTTGGTCCCAACTTGATCTTTTGAGGATCATTATTCTTATAATATGCAAGACAACCCCACACTTTAAAATAACCAATGTTAGGTTATCTTTCTTTCCATAACTCATATGGAGAGATTTTGTTTTTTTAGAAGGAATTCTATTTGAAATATGACATATAGTCAATAAATCTTCTCCCCACAAATTATAAGATAATTTAGCATATAACAACATAGCATTTATTATATCTAGATAAGTTCTATTTTTTCTTTTTGCTAATCCATTTTGCTCAGGTGTTCTAGGTGCCGAGCATTCATGAATTATGCGATGTTGTTCACAAAACATGTTAAATTCATTAGAAAAGTATTCTCCTCCTCTATCACTTCTTAAAACTTTAATTTTCTTCCCTAATTGATTTTCAACTTCTACTTTATATGCCTTAAAAGCATTAAAAGCATCATTTTTTATGTTTCAATAAGTAAATATATGTGAACCGAGATATATCATCTATAAAAGTAATAAAATATCTATTGCCTCCTCTTGTTATCATATCATTTAATTCACATATATCATAATGTATTAAATCTAACAAATTAGTATGTCTTTCAATACTTTTGAAGGGTTTCTTCATCATCTTTGATTTAACACAAATTTCATATTTATGAAAATCATTAAAATGATAATTTATTAAGCCATACTTAACCATTCTTTTAATGGTGCTAGTTCCAATATGTGCTAATCTATCATGCCATAATGAACAAGAATCAACAATATAAATAGAAGCAACATCATTATGAAATTCAAAATCATTGTCAACAATAGATAATTTGACCATTCCCTCAGTGGAATAGCATTTTCAAATAAAAGTTTCATTACAAGATAGAATTAACTTTCTGGATTCAAATATAAATTTAATTCCAGGTTTGCCAAGAAGATTCTCACTCACTAAATTTCTACTCATATCTGGTACATAAAGAACATTCGTAAGAGTGACTTTCTTTCCCGAAGTGAAAGTGAGTTCCACATTTCCCTTGCCGATCACCTTAAAACGAACTTCATTTCCCATTTGAATTTCTTGCCCATCTATGACTTCTCTATAAGTCTTGAAGAGTGTCTTATCATAGCAAACATGGACGGTAGCACAAGTATCATACCACCAACCAGAAACCTTGTCAAATATGGCATTCACTTCGCTCACCATAGTGATTATATTATCATCTCCCTCAACGGAGTTGATTTTAGGTTTTTGGCCTTTCTTAAATCTGCAATCCATTGTAAAATGATCACGTTTCCAATAAACAAAATAGCCTCTACTCTTTGGCTTTTTAAATTTTCCTTGATCCCTTTTAGGACCAAGATGATTCTCCTTGTTTTGCTTGCCTTTGTTGGAATTCTTAGGCTGCTTCACAACATTTGCTTTTATATTGTTAAAAGAGTTCTCACTCTTATCTCTCATCCTCGATTCTTCCTCGATTCGAAGATATTTTTGAATTTGCTCCAAGGTGATATCCTTGGAGTCATGTAAAATCTTCTTCCTATACTCTTTCCAAGATGAAGGCAACTTGGCTATTATAGCCCAAGCTTGAAAAGGTTCAAGAAGTTTGATTTTTTCAACTTTCAATTGATTAACAATGACCTGCAACTCATGCACTTGTGCCAAGATTGGCTTGTCATCTACAAACTTATAATCAAAATATTTAAAAATTAAAATTTTCTTTGTAACTTCCTCCTCGACTTGATACTTGAATTCTAAGGCATTCCAGATTACTTTTACAGATGGTTCTACAGTATAAAGATCATAAAGCTGGTCTGAAAGAGCATTGAGAATGTGTCCTCTACATATAACTTCATCTTTATTTCTCTTTTTTCGTTCAGCCTTGACTTCATTAGTGTCATTGTCGGTTGGATCAGGAATTGGTTGAAGATTTGGATCAAGCACATAGAAAATCTTCAAAGCAGTCAACATGAACTTCATCTTTGTGTTGCCAACGGGTGAAGTTTGTTCCATCAAAATGATCCAAACAAACAAAATCTCGATTCAACAATTTGATGGTATTTGTGGCCTCCATGATGAATTTGTATAAACTCACAAATATAGTTTTTAGATTGTAGGAAAACACAATAAAAGAAGGGAATGAAAATCAATAATAAACACAAGATCAAGAACACTATAGGAAATATATTTAGGCTTGAAACATATATAAACACTTTTCTAAAAATAATATTTGCACCCTCTTCTCAACAAGATTGTTATGGATTTGATGTAAATAGTTTTAGTGGATACGATAAGTCTTTAGAAGATCTGTATTGAACAAATAATAAAGAATCTTCAAAGAGAAATTGGAGAATGTCTAATTCAATCACTTGGAGAGTTATCAAGAAAGAAAAAAAAACTCAAAATAGTTATGCTTCATAATTTACTCTTACATATCTATTTATAGATATTTTCACAAAAAAGACATCACCTAAAAATAACTACAAATAAAATCATCTTTTCAAAAGAATTTTTTTTTAATTTGAACAATTTATAACAAGTTCAACATCGAAGGAGTCGACTGCATGCAACCCCAATTTGTTCTCATCTTAGACCTTCACAAGCTACTAACGATGGCGTTAAAGTAGAAAGAGAACCTTCACCAAACGAGGCCCCACCATTTTGCTTATTGGCCTCCTATATCGGATCTATGTCGGCCGACATCTGCCACAACCTTGTCTTGGTGTACAGGATGACCCGATAACATCATCCACTCTAACATCATCCACACGAGTTGGAGAGCAACAAAGCCCTCCTTGGGACTTTAATCAATGATCAATCACATCAGCAGACTGCAATGAAGTGAAAGGTAGTGTCGTTCGATTGAGGGCCTCCAGATAAATGTCTATGTTGCCAATACAGCTTCCACATCAGCCATTGGAGGATCTTCTTCTTTTCAAGACCCATACATTGTCCCTCGTTTTTTGCCTCCTTGTGGTGGTCTGGCTGAACAAGTTAAAAATTGATCCAACGAATTGAATTGAAACAAACCGATAACTATAAAAATAAAAATAAAAATGTTAATGCCATCCTGTCCATGAATGTTGTCCTCATCTTTCCCTCCCTCATATAAATGCCCTTTTGTGGGTCCCATCATGTCTCGGGGTCCTATTCGAATTTTTTTAAAAAAATATATTTTTAATAAAATAAATAAGTGAGAAAGATAAGATTAATCCTAAAAATTTTAGGATGATTTCTCTAAGATTCTCTTTGTTTATTTAAGTGGATGGTGCCCTTGTTTTTGTTTTCCTTAGATAGTAAAAATATGTTTATAATTTCATAAATATTTTTACCTTCCTCCATCTCGTCATCGTCTTTGCTCGCTCTCCCTTTCATCCTTCTCCTTCCTCCCCCTCCTTGAGTTTTTTATAAGATATTGTGATGAGAGCAATGGGTGAGGGGAAGGGCGAGCGTCGCATCACGATGGCAATGATGGAGAAAGATAAAGACATTTATTAAATTATAAAAAAATGGATACTATATGTGAAAACCAAAAACATAAGGCATCATATGAGAAAAAACAAAAAAGAAAGATGTTTTTCAAGAACATCATAAATTTTTTTTTACTATCAATAGTCAAGATCTTTGTCGACTAATTAAACTTATATTTTCAAATTGTATCGAATGCGACTTCAAACTATTCCATACTTTCAACCTTTGTTAAGTTGATCTCACACCGCGATCAAATGCTCTATATCTTATGTATAAAATTTAATTTGAACTCTTCATTTTTAGTAAATAAATTGATACACCATTCAGTATGTCTAATATATTATCAGAGCTACATTTAGTTGTTACGAACCTCAGTCCCTCTCCTTTTACTGTACTAATTAAATAACTCATCTTCTAAGATAAATTTTAATTTAATATTTTAACAAATAAGAGGTTGGATCCAACAATCATGAGTCAATAAGATATTAATTCTCAACACGAACGTATGAGATGAAACCAATACTTTAGGATTTAGCGTCGATCTAAGTTCAACATCGGAACTCGTCGCAAAAATTACACCAGCAATATATCAAACAACAAGGATTCGGAAGAAGAAAAGAAACATTATATATGTGGATTATTTTGAAAAAAAAAATCCAAGGAGCACACCGAATGACTTTTCATCGATTCTTTGTATAATCATTAAAATTAAAGAATTATTATTATTATTATTATTATTATTATTATTATTATTATTATTATTATTATTATTATTATTATTATTATTATTATTATTATTCAATCATAGAGACATCGGCTTAAGAGAATTAGTTCACGTTACAAAGACCTGTGTCGGAGTGATTTAATTATCCAATGGGGGCAACAAGTCGATGCTGGTATCGTATGGATAGCATTTGGTGGACATGCAAAACCGATGACTGATGGGATGTGACATGATATCCTATTATACTGCGACAGGTTATTCGTGTGGAATGCTACGATATCATCGGCAGGATCACACGCAGCCGGAGTTAGCCCCACACGTGCCGGAACAGCCACCCGACCGGGCAGTAGTCGTCTGTCGATATCTGTGCTGCTATCGGTTCCCGATCAACGTCACGAGCAAACTTGATAATAGAAAAAGAATGGAGAACGTAACAGATCACAACAGTGGCCATTAGACTGATGTGGTGAAGGGCCGGCCACGATACAAGGCTGCAGCCACCGTCATAACAGTGGCCACGATAAAGGCACCGTCGACCCCCCAATGCTGCAGCCACCTCCATCGATATGGCATCCCTGCGAATTCTTGAGAGCTCTCGAGTCTCTCCCCCGACCGGAGCAGTGGCTGAGGCCACTTTGCCCCTCACCGTCTTCGACGTAATGTTGCTGAAGGGTGGAGCGGTGGACCGAGTCTACTTCTACCGTTTCCCCCACTCCACCTCCTATTTCTGCGCCTCCGTCCTCCCCGACCTCAAGTCCTCCCTCTCCCTCGCTCTCCAGCAGTTCTACCCCCTCGCTGGCAAGATCCGGCGGTCCGCCGAGACGGATGACGACAAGTACGAGATCCATTACGTCGACGGCGACTCCGTGTCATTCACCATGGCCGAGTACGACGCCGACTTCGATGAGCTCTCTGGGGACCACCCACGTGAGGTTGGCCCGCTGCTACCGTTGCTTCCCCGGCTACCGAGGTCCGACGACGACAGCTTGTCGGTTCTGGCCTTGCAGGTGACCGTGTTCCTGAACCAAGGCGTGGCCGTCGGAGTGGCGGTGCACCACGCCGGATGCGACGGCTCGAGCTCCACGCGGTTCATGTTCTCGTGGGCTTCCACGTGCGCGAGGCCGAGAAGCTCGGCGGTGGTGGTCGCGGCGCCGCCCGTCTTCGACAGGAGTTTGGTTTCTGTTCCTCGTGATTTGTACTTTGGCCAGTGATACGGGTCTTAAATATGACATGACATCGGATCCTGTGTGTTACGCCTGGATGACGTCACAGCCCGTCCTGCTTTCAATTGTGGCCGAGGACGACTCTCAGACATCACCTTCCTCTGCCAATCCACAGGCCCGTGCAAGGGTCAACCACGGCATCGACCCCACGTAGCGGTCCGTCTTATCACGGACTTATTTGGTTTTGCCTAAGCGTGCGGCACCAATGCGTATCCGCAAAGGTCAACCTCCCGAAATCTCTTACAATCCCTTAGGACCTACGAAAGAGAAGACGGAGAGAAAGCGCTTCACACGGATCCGCAAGTCGCTCTTTTAGCAAACACTTTATAGCCAATGCACATTCCAACCATGGATATTACAAGCTCGAAAGCAGTTGCACAACAAAGGTATAAAATTGGTCCACTACAGGACCGAATTCTAGTACAAGTGTCCACATGACACAAACTTTCTGCATGGCCGACAATGGTCGCCAAACTCACTCAAATGGGGCATTTAGCCTTTGGCAAGCCCTTTACAAGTAATAACAAACCAAAAGGGACACGGACAAGCAAGCATTACAACCGAACAAGCCGTTTATAATTTTGTCCGTGACATTCTCCCCACTTATTCCTTCGACGCCCTCGTTGAAGCCTTTCACGACGACGCTGCAACTTCTTTTCTTTGTTGGATCTTCGATCTTACGCTCCCGCCGCGATCGCCCCTTTGACTCCCAATTGTTCTCCGCTTGTTGTTGTTGAGTCGTCGAACTTTAATCCGTCATCGCTTCAACTCGCCAATGACTCGACTTTGGTGTGGGGTTGGCGAGTTGGCCGATCCTTGTTGGTTCTTGCGGATACATCTCGATGAAGGAAAAGACCATCTTTGATATCGTCGATCTTCAATTTCTTCTAGTCTCTTGAATCGGATAGATGCTTGTTGGAGCTTTAACGAGCATCGCCTCGCAACCTTTAAAGTTTTCAAGTCCTTCCTTCGCAAAATTTGCCCATCGAATCTTCTTCCACTTAGTTGTCTTGCCCAAGTAGGCTCGCATCACTTCCGCTTTTGATTGGTATTCAATTAGGAAATGAAGCGGACAATCTACTCAAGAGTAACCGATCCGTGGTGAGGACTTGACAAGCTGCTTTGTCTCCCGAGAGTCTCTTGAAGGGTCTTCAAATTTGTGGAGCTCCTCGCTAGATAACTAAGAGAGCTGGGTACACGGTTTCACCCATTCTTTTGAGAGTTGAGAAGGCAAAGGTTACTTGTCTTCGCCGCCTCCTCGAGTTTGTACTTCGTAAGCGTCAAGTGGTTACTAGACTTCGCCTGCTCTTAGCTCACACTCCAAGCATTTGAAGTGTTTGCAATCCTTGCGCTGAGTTAGCTACTATGATTCACCTTCTCATTGCCATTGAACTTCTGGAATGCAATAAGTTTTCACTCCAACTTGGAGTAAGTCTCCGATAGATTCGGTCGCCTTTGGGATTGTACCGCCTTCTCCATCTTTTCTATCGCCGACTCTCTCGAGTAGCAAAGGTACAGACGCGCATCTGCTGCTGCTTGATCCTTGGTCATGCACTCTTGCATCGACCCGAAGTCCTTCACTCACGGCTATCTTGATGGAAAGTCTGTTAACACTGGTCTTACGAAGTTCTCTGGCTTCTGCCCTTCAACCTTGTCTTGGTACATGGAGTTTGCCAAAGCATTCTCCTCTTCCACGGCCCATATCACGACCAAGTGCTCACCCTCTAAGAGAGCAAGGGATTGATGACTCTCGAAAGTCCGCCTCGGTGTACCATGGCACTGCGCAACGCCCATGGCACTACTATCCGTTGTCTCAGATCTGCATCCCTTCTTCGTGATCGGTAGATCCGCCTCTGTGCAACTGCGTGCACTCCTCGAGTCCACTTTCTTCTAACCGATGGTGATCTTGGGTAGTGAGTCCCCTGGACTCGTCATTGCTTCACGCCCTTTTGACCCCTACTTCAACACCTCTATGTTCTCTGAGCAGTTCAACTTGGTCGATGGAAATACAGATTGCAACTCCCATGTGTGGCTTCCACCATCATGTTGCAGGGTTAGCACCACTTCTGTTCTCCTTAGCTTCATTGGCTGCAATGTTCGCTTACTCGGCCTTGTCCTCTGACTTGCCGGGCTCCCTTAAGCGAATGTGAGCTCTGAAGTAGTTCCACTCTTCAGCAGCTCCAATCATACCTCTATATGATCGAGGTCCCCACCATGGGACTCTCTGGTACTTGCATCTGAACTTCTTCCTCGATAGTGCACAGCCCCCATAAGCTGATGACCAAGGCTTCCATTCAATGTAACATTCGGTGCACGCACGGAAGACCCGCCTCTGCGGTACCATGGCATTCACTGCTTGAATCCATAGCTCTTCTTGCCGTCGTGTTGTTCACCGACGTGGAGCTCCTAATTGCGCGCCCCGGTCATACTTCCAGATGACCATGTCCTCATGGGATACACTTGTGTGTGCGTCTTGCCACGAACCATTCCACCCCGATCCCCTACATCATGTCGCCTCCTGGTGACTTGCATTCGATCCTCGTGGTATGAACTCGAATCGCGATATCTCCATGTGTGGACTCGCCAACACATCGCAGGCCTTCGCCGCCTTCGATTCGCTTCGCTTTTGGCAATCGACCTTCGCCCACCCACTCTCGGGTCACACTCTGACGAAGCCTAGCTCTAGGACAATCCATTGCCTAGCAGCTCCTCTGAAGTCCCCTGACTTCGCTGAAATAGATGCACCATTGCCTGGATCCTGGGACTCTGCCCCTACTAGCACAATCTCCGCTGCGCACCGCTTTCATCACGGCAACACGAATGGCAACACCGTGGCATATTCTTCAAGAGTAACCTCTGCATCCTCTTGCCCCGTGTCAAGGCCTTTTGACACCAACTTTGCCTCAGCAAACTGCGTCGCCTTAGAATCTCCACCAAATGTTTCATCGAGATAAGGTGCATGTGCCTCAAAGCTCCCTTTGTCTTTGGCACCATGCAAGATGAGTCGGCTCCATCTTGAATATGAAACCCATGGAACGACATGATCCGATTCCCGCCTCGCAAGAGTCCATGTCCTTGACTATGTCTAGGAAAGCTCCAAGCCTCCGCTCCATATTCCATCTTCTAAACCAACTCCCTTCATGCAGCTTGGGTACTTCACCAAGTTACCCCAAGTTGCCTTGCTTCTCGATTTGCATTGCGTTGATGGTGGCCCTCGCGCCCACCATTCCACGGGTCAGCCCTCTGTTGAGTCCGATCTTACTATCGGCTCCAAGTGTGCCTTCACTTTGTGTTGCCTGGGTTGCTCCCCCACTTGATCTCGCTATGCGTCCACCAACGCATCACCTCTTGCGAGATCATGCGACAACTCCACGCCGCTCACTCGAACCATCGAGCTTTATCTTGAGGTTCTCCTCAACTAGTGCGGTTCATTGCACATAATTATCCGCGAGAACCGGACTTATCCCTCTGGATATCCGCCCGTTGAGCAACTTCTCTCTTCGCATCCTTCCTTTGGAAGTTTTGGAGACCACCATCCCTTGGACTACTTCGCCTCTGCTGAACAAATCGTGCCCATTCGCCATTGCAAATGCACTTTGCTAGATTGTGACACTTCACCAATACACCAGACCGCACTCTCCGGGTCTAGCAACATGCTGAACTCGCTGCACACTTTTAGATCTTACGAAAGTATCCTGCACATGTCAAAGAGAAAGTTTCAATGCTCCATGGCGCCGACCTTGGCCGCCTTGGGATGGCCACGGACAGTCCATCGTCCGCATGCAAGCCCTTGCATGAGTATCGAATTCCTTGAGTTTGCAATTCCCCTGAGCTCTGTGAGCTTTGCACAACTCTTTCGATCATTGAACAACCCACTCCGCCTTGCACGGTCTCATCCTTTGCCAAGCACTCCGCTTGCTTTGAGCACCGTCAAGTTTGGGTGTTAACGCCGAGCCACTGCTCAAACTCAGCCATCCCGACCTTTGTGCGCTCCATAATTCTTCTTAGCTTGTTGTCCTCGTGGTGCCTGACAAGGTCCCCCACGTTTGCATGCTAAGTGTTTCTAAGTGAGCTTGTCCCGCTCTGATACCAACTGTCACGGACTTAGCTGGTTTTGCCTAAGCCGTGCGGCACCAATGCGTATCACCGCAAAGGTCACCTCCCAAATCTCCTACAATCCCTTAGGACCAAACGAAAGAGAAGACGGACAGAGAAAGCGCTTCACACGGATCCACAAGCCACTCTTTTAGCAAACACTTTATAGCCAATGCACATTCCAACCATGGATATTACAAGCTCGTAACAGCTTGCACAACAAAGGTATAAAATTGGTCCACTACAGATCGAATTCTAGTACAAGTGTCCACATGACACAAACTTTCAGCAAGCCGATAATGGCTGCCAAACTCACTCAAATGGGGCATTTAGCCTTTGGCAAGCCCTTTACAAGTAATAACAAACCAAAAGGGACACGGACAAGCAAGGCATTACACCGAACAAGCCGTTTACAATTTTGTCCGTGATGACGCGCCACCCTCAAAAGCGCTTGAAAATCCGAGGACCGAAAAACCCAGCATCATAATCGATAGATCTATATAAGCCACCATGGAAGAGTCATGTAGGCTTTGTGGCAAAGGACTTTTTCACGATGTTGAGAGGAGGTGGTCTTCGCTAAACTCTTGGATGGGTTAAGCGGGCTAGGAGGAGGAGTCGGAAGGTGGGGAGGCTGGGAGAAAAAGGCTGACTTGAGCATAAGGGGAAACCAGCACTGAGGAGGAGAAGGAGAGGGGCTGGGAAGATGAAAAGAAGAAGAAGAAGAAGGAGAAGAAGGAGGGGAAGAAAGCTCTCACCCGAGCTCTCATCGCTGCATGGTAGCTGAGCTCCCATCGGCTCGCATGGCGCACCCGAAGCTCCCATCGCGCATGGCAAACATCGAGCTCCCATGGCAAAGGACAAAGCCTCGACATCGACCTTGAGACATGGCGGCGACCCAAGGACTCTCTTTACCTCTCTCCTCTATAAAACACTCTACTCACCCTCACCCACGCTGCTTAAGCATCGGAGGGCCGGGCCGAAACCCCGACCGACCACGTGCTAAGCCGAACCGAGGGCATGCGAGTGAGTGGCCACCAAATGAAGGGCAGATCCCGGAGAGGCGGAGGATAAGCTTCACCCGACCCGAGATCCCACGGGCGGAGGATCACTCACCGACTTTTAACGTCGGCTTCCTTATTCCGAAGATTGATGAGGCGACCCTGCGCATTCGGACTCCGAACCGGCACCAAAAACGGCCGAGGCCACGGCGAAGAAAGTTGTTTACCATCGCGAAGTTTAAGGCGGCTAGAAGGAGGGCCCGTTGTCGTGGCAGATAGCCCCATATAATCCTAAAGTCCGAGCTCAACGATACTCGGCAATCCATGTTCAAAAGGGTAAAAGCTGCATGGTTCATCGTAATACTCTTCATGCTATCGATCGCTCGAAATAGAGGTGTCAAAAAGCCCAAAACGGGCCTTTTGAAGCCATTTTTGTGAAGCAAGCGAGTTCACCCACGCTGAGCATGAAATGACGGTTCATCGCTGCGGCAGCATCGCCCTCGTTATCGGCGGCCATCGAGCCAGTGCTTTGCCGGCCGTTCAGCTGTGCCGATAGTAATTCAACCATGCCGCGATCATTTGCATGGCCGCCAGTGTTGCACCAATTCGCAAACATCCCAAAAGCCCAAAAGCCGGGTGCTCGGCAACCGCATCGGATTATGATTGAATGGATCTGAAGCGGAGCTTAGCTCGAAGCAACCGCAAGCACATTCGCTTGCTCGCCATCCGACTCCCGAAGAGGGGCCTTGATGCCGCCATGCTTCATGCTCAGCCCTGGTTGGTGGCTCGAAGTAAAATTCCAACTGCTCGACGGGTCAAAACAGCTGCTCGGCGATGGGGTAGCTGCGATTCTGGCCTCGCCAGCGACTCTGTCGCAGCACCGACGCAGCACTGATTCGTACCTCGGCAACCGGCGCGCTGAGGTTACACGCTGCCAAGGCTTTCGCCAGATGGTCGACGCGTTGCCGCCGCACAAGAGCTTCGCCAGCACAGACGCCGCCCATGCGGCATGCACGCCATGCATATGCTTTGCTGCTTGATGCGCTGGTGCGAGCGCGCAAGCGCGCCGCATCGACTGCATCGCATGCCGCCGCGCCTTGCCCGCCGCAAGTACACCTGCAAATCCATCGCATTCGCATCGCCGAGCACGCCCGCTTGCTGCCCGCTGGCTTCGCTTCGCTGCGCCGCGCTTTGCCTCGCCGCTGGCAGCTGCGAAGCCTCAATCACATAAGCTTCTGGCTTGGTCAAAAGCGGCTCGACCATTGGCGCTGCTTCGCGAGCACTAGCGCGGCACGCTCAGCAGGCGAGCGAAGCGCTGAACGCGGAATCTGGTCCGCGGAAGAACGCATTGGCTTCCCGAACTTGGCGGGCTCGCTCAGCGACTATCTCAAGCCGCTCATCGAGCATGCGAAGTTCGGCCGTTAAAATGGCTTCTCGGCGCGTGCAAGCATGGTGTTTCGCCGCTCTTATGGCGGTGGCGTAAGCAGCTGCTTATCGAAGCCGCGGCGCTCTACATGGCTCGAGCGCAGCGAATCGCCATGCATGGCTGATGGGGAGCGCGGGACGAAGCTACGCTTTCGCTTTCGAGAAGCGCTAAAACGTGGCAAAAACGCGCCAAAGCAAAATGGCCTTCGTGGTCTCAGACTCGGCGATGCTGAGCTGCTTTCATCGGCTGCAAGCTGGCGAACGCAAAAAACGCTGACATCGGCACCGGAACCCTCGGTGGCATGGCGACAGGCTCGACCCCTTGGGGCTGATAACACGGTGCCCGCGTTGCTTCTCGCCAGCGCTCGCCGCGGCTCGCAGCTTCAAAAATGGCGCTCGCTGGCCTCGCTTTTGGGCTGCTTGAAGCGGTGGCGCTCGACTTTTGGTGAAGCGGCGTGGCAAAGCCGCTTATCTCAAGACTTCGAACTCCCGTGTTCGGCAACATGGGGCTTTGGACCTCGGCAGTGGCGGCCTCGCCGCTTCACGCTCTTGTCCGCCTGCAGCGCTGGCAAGCCCTTCGAAGCCGATTTTCGCTCGGCGGTTCAAAGGCGTTTTCGCTGGCACGCGAACGCGTGAACGCTCGCCATCGGCTAAGAGCTCAAACTTCGGGGCTTGGCTGCAGGGCTAGCTTCGGAACACTGGTTAGCGGCTACATGGCTCGGCGCTGCGCGCCATCCGCAGCGCTGGCATCGCCGCCCACCCGGGGTTAATGGTCTGGGTCACATGGCATCGCTTTTGGGCTGCTTTCGCCAAGTCGCGCTTCGCATGAGCGGCGCTGAACGCCCACCATCTCAAGACTTCGAATTTTCGGCTGGCATGTGGCTGGATGGGGCCATAATGCGAGGACGGTCGGTGCCGCCGCTCGCGACAAAATCGTCAAAATGCAATCGCCAAAAATGGCCTGCTTTGCCCGTTTTGGGCTATTTTTGGGCTAACTTTTCGTCGCGAGCCTCATATCCGCCGGGAAGCGCGAACGAAGTCTCTTGCACTCAAAACTCGGAAAATGCACTCGATGGAGCTTTTGATGACACGGGACGGCTGCCCGCCGCTTCGCTGCCGCCGGGCCTCACGCCAAAATGGCCCTTTTGGCCCTGGGCTGTTTTTGGGCTGTTTTTGCGCAGGCGTGCCGCATGCAGGCCGGCAGCCAGAATGCGCCACCGCATCTCGAAGCTGGGCCCGCTTTCGGGGCAAATGGGCTGATGGGGCTTTGCCAAGACGGTTTTAGCGCGATCTCGACCAAAATGGCCTGGCCTGCTTTGGCTCGTGGCTGTTTCACAAAGGGCTGACGGGTCGCGGCGACCGCGCGAAAGCGGAGCGAACGTCACCATCTCAAAGACTCGAAACTTCCGGTGGCACAGGGCTGGATGGGGCTTGGATGACAGGACGGTTCGCCGCCGCTGCCGTCGCTCGCCGCCGCGCCTAATTAGATCAAAATGGCCTGCGTTTTGGCCGCCGCTGGCGCTGTTTTTGGCTGTTTTCGCGTGGCGCATCAGAGGCGAGCGGAGCCGGAAGCAGCATTTGATCAAGATCGGCCATTTTTGGTGGCGCCATGGATGGATGGGCTTTGATGCCGGCTTACCGCGCTTCGAGCTGGATGACAAAGCTAAACGGATCGCCTGGGCCGCTTCAGCTATTTCGCTGGCCGCTCACTGGCCCGCTTCGCACGTCACGACAAAATTGTCACGGACAAAATTGTCATGTTCGTGTAATGCTTGTGCTTGTCCGTGTCCCTTTGGTTGGTTGTCACTTGTAAAGCTTGTAAAGGGCTTGCCAAAGGCAAAATGCCCTATTTGAGTGAGTTTGACACCATTGTAGGCTTGTACATAAAGTACGTGTCATGAGGGAATACTTGTAATAGAATTCGGTCTCAGAGTGGACCAATTTTATACCTTTGTTGTGCAACTGCGTTTCGAGCTTGTGATATCCATTGTTGGAATGTGCATTGGCTATAAAGTGTTTACTAAAAGAGTGGCTTATGGATCCCGTGTGAAGCGCTTTTCTCGTCTCCGCCTTTCTTTGCAGGTCCTAAGGGATTGTAGGAGATTTCGGGTAGGTCGACTTTGCGGTGATACGATTGGTGCCGCACGGCTTAGGCAAAACCAGCTAAGTCCGTGATGCTTGGTATCGAGCGGGACAAGCTCACTTAGAAACACTTAGCATGCAAACGTGGGGACCTTGTCGCACCACGAGGACAAAAAGCTAAGAAGAATTGCATGAGCGCACAAAGGTGGGGATGGCTGAGTTCGAGCAAAGTTGGCTCGACATTGACACCCAAACTTGACGGTGCTCGAGGCAAGCGGGTGCTTGGCCAAGGATGAGACCGCAAGTTGCAAGTGGGTTGCTCAATGATCGAAAGAGTTGTGCAAAGCTCACAGAGGTGAGGAAAGTTGCAAACTCAAGGAATTGATACTCATGCAAGGTCTTGCATGCGACGATGGATCGTCCGTGGCCATCCCAAGGCGGTCAAGGTCCGTGCATGGAGCATTGAAACTTTCTTGGCATGTGCAGGATACTTTCGTATGAAGCTGAAATGTGCAACAGGTGCAGCATGTTGCTAGACCCAGAGGGGTGCAGTGCGAGCTGTATTGGTGAGGTGTCACTATCTAGCAAGTGCATTTGCGAAGGCAGAATTGGGCACAGTTTGTTCAGCAAAGGCGGAGTAGTCCAAAGGGATGGTGGCCTCCAAAACTTCCAGAGGGAAGGATGCGAAGAGAGATGTTGCTCCAACGGGGCAGATATCCATGAGGGATAAGTCCCGCTCTCCAGAATGTGAATCTGGTGCAATGAATCGCTGAGGAGTACTCAAGACAGAGCTCGATGGATCGAGTGAGCGGTGAGGAGTCATCGCATGATCTCGCAAGTGGCAATGCGCTGGTGGACGATAGTGAGATCAAGTGGGGAGCAACCAGTGGCAACACAAAGTGAAGGCACACTAAGAGCCGACAAAGTGAGTTCGGACTCAACAGAGGGTCGACCGCGGAATGGTGGGCGTGAGGGCCACCATTAATCCAATGCTAATCGAGAAGCAGAGCAACTTGGGGAAAACTTGGTGAAGTACCCAAATCGCGTGAAGGGAGTTGGCTTTGAAGACGGAACATGGAGCGAGGCTTGGTGCTTTCTTACACGAGGTCAAGGACATGGACTCTGCCGAGGCAAGAATCGGATCATGTCGCTCCATGGGTTTCATATTCAGATGGAGCAAACTCATCTTGCATGGTGCCAAAGACGAAGGGAGCTTGAGGCACATACATCTTATCTCGATGAAGCACTTGGTGGAGATTCTAAGGTGACGCAGTTTGTCGAGGCAAAGTTGGTGTCAAAAGGCTTAGCACGGGCAAGAGGATGCAGAGACAGCTACTCTTGAAGAATATGCCACAGTTGTTGCTATTCAAGTTGTCATGAGGAAAGCGTGGCGCAGCGGAGATTGTGCCGGGTAGGGGCAGAGTCCCGTGATCCGCATAATGGTGCACCTATTTCAGCGAAGTCGTGGGACTTCGTGAGGAGCCGCTAGGCAATGGACTATCTCCTAGAGCTAGCTTCGTCCGAGTGTGACCCGAGAGTGGGTGGACGAAGGTCGATTGCCAAAGAAGCGAACAGAATCGAAGCGGGCGAAGGCCCCGCGATGTGTTGGCGGAGTCCACACATGGAGATATCGCAGTTCGAGTTCATACCACAGGATCGTAATGCAAGTCACCAGGAGGCGACATGATGAGCAGGGATCGGGTGGAATGGTTCGTGGCAAGACGACACACACAATGTGTCCCGTGAGGGACATGGTCATCTGGAGATATGACCGAGCGCGACAAGGAGCTCCAAGTTGGTGAACAACACGACGGTAAGAAGAGCTATGGATTCAAGCAAAGTTGAATGCCATGGTACCGCAGAGGCGGTCTTCCGTATGCACCGAATGTTGCATTGAATGGAAGCCTTGACATCGCCTTATGGGGCCGTGCACTCAAGGAAGAAGTTCAGATGCAAATACCAGTGGAGTCCCATTTGGGGACCGGATCATACAGAGGTATGATCGAGCCGCTGAAGAGTGGAACTACTTTGAGCTCACATTCGCTAAGGGAGCCCGGCAAGTCGAGGACAAGGCCGAGTAAGTTTAACATTGCAGCCAATGAAGCTAAGGAGAACAGAAATGGTGCAAACCCTGCAACATGGTGGCGGTGGCCATACATGGGAGTTGCAGTCTGTATTTCCATCGACCTAGTGGAACTGCTCAGAGAACACGGAGGTGTTGAAGCAGGGGCTCGGAAAAGGGCGTGGAAGCAATGACGAGTCCAAGAGGGACTCACTACCCAAGATCAATCATCGAGTTAGATTGAAGGTGAACTCAGAGGAGTGTCACAATGTCGCAGAGGCAGATCTACCGATCACGAAGAAGGGATGCAGATGCGAGACAACGGATAGTAGTGCCATGGGCGCCGAATGCCATTGCATGGTACCGCCGAGGCGGGACTTCCGGGAGTCATCAATCCCTTGCTCTCTTAGAGGGAGAGCACTTGGTCGTGATATGGGCCGTGGAGGAGGAGAATGCTTTGGCAAACTCCATGTACCAAGACAAGGTCAAGGGCTTAAGGCCGAGAACTTCGTGAAGACCAATGTCAATGCACTTTCCATCAAGATAGCCGTGAGTGAAGGACTTCGGTCGATGCAAGAGTGCATGACCAAGGATCGAGCAGCAAGACGCTGTGCTGTACCTTTACTACTCGAGGAGTCGGGACATGTAAATGATGGAGAAGGCGGTACAATCCCAAAGGCGACCAAATCTATCTGAGACTTACTCCAAGTTGGAGTGATAACTTCTTGCATTCCAGAAGTTCAATGGCAATGAGAAGGTGAATCACAAGAGCTCGACTCAACAAGAAGGATTGCAAACACTTCAAGTGCTTTGAAGTGTGAGCTAAGAGCAAAGAAGTCCAAGAACAATTTGACGCACTAAGTACAAACTCGAGGAGGCGCGAAGACAAGTAACCTTGCCTTCTCAACTCCCAAGAGAATGGGCGGAACTCCAAGACTCAGCTCTCTTAGTTATCCAACAGAGGAGCTCACATGATGTGAAGACCCTTCAAGACAACTAAGTGGAAGAAGATTCGATGGGCAAATTTTTTGAGGAAGGACCTGAAAACTTCAAAGGTTGCGAGGTGATGCTCGTTAAAGCTCCAACAAAGCATCTATCCAGTTCAAGAGACAAGAAGAATTTGAAGATCGGGCGATATCAAAGATGGTCTTTTCCTTCATCGATGAATCCGCAAGAACCAAAGCAAGGATCAAGACAACTTTGCCAACCCCACACCAAAGTCGAGTCATTGGCGAAGTTGAAGCAAAGACGGCGGATTAAAGTTCGACGACTCAACAACAAGCGGAGAACAAATGGGAGCCAAGGGGCGACATCGCAGCTAGGAGCAGTAAGATCAAGATCCAACAAAGAAAAGAAGTTGCAAAATGTCAAGAAAGGCTTCACGAGGACGCCGAAGGAATAAGTGGGGAGAATGTCACGACAAAATTGTAAACGGCTTGTTCGGTGTAATGCTTATGCTTGTCCGTGTCCCTTTGGTTGGTTGTCACTTGTAAAGCTTGTAAAGGGCTTGCCAAAGGCAAAATGCCCTATTTGAGTGAGTTTGCAGCCATTGTAGGCTTGTACATAAAGTATGCGCCGAGGAATACTTGTAATAGAATTCGGTCCAGAGTGGACCAATTTATACCTTTGTTGTGCAACTGCTTCGAGCTTGTGATATCCATTGTTGGAATGTGCATTGGCTATAAAGTGTTTACTAAAAGAGTGGCTTGTGGATCCCGTGTGAAGCGCTTTTTCCGTCTCCGCTTTCTTTTGCAGGTCCTAAGGGATTGTAGGAGATTTCGGGAGGTCGACCTTTGCGGTGATACGATTGGTGCCGCACGGCTTAGGCAAAACCAGCTAAGTCCGTGACAACCCGTTGGTATCGTGAGTGTCAAGCTCACTTAGAAACACTTAGCATGCAAACGCGTGGGGACCTTGTCAGCACAAGCGAGGACAAGCTAAGAAGATGCGGAGCGCTAAAGGTGGGGAATGACGAGATTTTTGGTGAGTTCGAGCCGGTGGCTCAACATTGACACCCAACTTCTCCGGAAGCCCCATCCTTGGCTCGAGGCAAGCGCGGTGTTGGCCAAGGATGAGACCGTGCAAGTTGTAGTGGGTTGCTCAAATGATCGAAAGAGTGTGCAAAGCGATCCTTGCAGCTCATAGAGGTGAGGAAAGTTGCAAACTCAAGGAAGTCGATACTCATGCAAGGTGGTGCCGAGATGGCGATGGCGCCCTTGGATGGTTTCAGCCATCCAAACAAGCCCAATAAACAGCGCATGCATGCGGCGCATTGAAACTTTCTCTCAAAGACGCGGGGATACGGCGTATGAATGGTTCCCCAGAAATGTGCCGGGGTTCAGGTGCAGATGTTGCTAGACCGCTCCGCAAAATGGGCCCGCGAAGTGCGTGGGCTTTGAGCGGTGCATGGTCGTGTCACAATCCAGCAAAGTGCATTTCGGGCGAAGCGAATTCGGGCGCGATTTGTTCAAAGCAAAGGCGGCGTAGTCCAAGGGCGGTGGTCTCAAAACTTCCAGGGGAAGGAGCACGAAGAGAGATGTTGCTGGCTGGAGGCGGATATCAGGAGGGATAAGTCCCGCTCTCGAACGTGAAGACCCTGGTGCAATGAAGCGCTGAGGAGTACCAAATTTTTGCTGGGCAGCTCGAGGATCGAGTGGCGAGGAGTCATCGCATGATGGCAAGCACTGGAAATCCGTGTGGCCGTTTTGGGGCGATGCGATGATCAAATGCGCGGGGAGCAACCTTGGCAACACAAAGACTGAAGGGCTAAGAATGGCCATGGAGTTGGACTTTGGGCACACCTGGAATGGTGGGCGCCGGCCTCGGAAGACATTAATGCCCTCCAGGGCCTGACTCGACGGCGAAGATGCCGAATGCTGGAAGGCTGGGCGGAAACACCCAAAATCAAACGCGCGCTGATTTTTGGAGTTGGCTTTCCATGAGCGAGCGCCTTTGGAAAGCAAGCGAGTTCTGGGTAATGGCATTTTCGCGGCCGCTGGGGAGCAGAGCGGAGATCACCGCCATCTCAAGACAACGTTTCATCCGCTAAAACTTGGGCTATTTTTGGGCTCGCAGATGAAGGACTCGAAAGAGCGGCTAACTCGCGCTGGCTCAGCCCAAAGATCGCTGCCAAGCTCTCGCCATGGCCTCTCTGGCCGGCCCTCGCTCGCCGGATGCATTCGTGGCAAGTTTTCAGGCCTTCAAGCAGTTCGCTGCCGCCGCGACAAATGGCGGAACCTCAGCTTATCCTCCGACGAAATTCGCTTTGGCACTGGCTGATGGTGCGAGCGATGGATCAGGCTGCTTGGCCGCGCACGCTAGCCACTAGCAGCCGAGCCCATTTGGCGGCAAAAAGCTTTTTTTGGCTTAAGCTTTTGGAGCATTGCTAAGTTCATGCGTCGACTCGACGCAAGTACGCGAACTGTACTTGAACACTAAGTTGGCAAAAAAACTCAAGCATCGATGCCTAGTGGCTGATGGGGAACGACAGGATCGATAAATGCCCGCTCGCGATCTGCGACGCATTCAAAATGCCAAATTATCAGCCCGAAGATTCGGCTGAGATTGGGCTTCAAGCGGCCGCGAAACGCCGCCAGCGGTCGGCACAAGGCTGATGGGGCTGATCATGGGATCGGTGGCCGATCGCTGGTAGCACGCCGCCGTGGCAGCCAAAATGGCCGCTGGCCTGCTTTGCCGCTCCATGTTTGCGATAGCTGCTAAGCTTGACAGCGCGTTCAGATTCTAAACTTCTGGGGCAACTGGCGCATCCTGTGGCTTCGGAAGCTCCCCGGTGGCACCCAGCCGCGCTGAACGCAGCGACGTCGTCAATGCGGTCGGCGCCCCGGTCACGTCACGGCGAAGCTTGATTTAGCCAATGGAAGCGGCAAATTCGAGATCTGGCGGTGTGGTGAAGCGCCGCAAGGGAAACGATGCCGGCGTCCGGAAGCACCGCCGCCGTCGCCTCTGGCATAGCCCAGCCAAAATGGCCTGTTGTGGCTGGCACCGCGGCTGTTCTTCAAGATCGTCGATCGCCAAAGAAAACGATCTCAAAGACTTCGGTGGCGTGTGAAGGCCTGGGCGGTGATAGGAGTTAGCGAGTGCCTGGCCATGGCCGCCATCCAGCCGTCTGGAAACATCAAGGCCGGATGGCTCCTTTCCTCGCCACGAGTTCATATTTTTGGTCGCGAAGGACGTGATTTGAGCGGATGTCGGCAGCGACGCCCCATCGCTATCAAGCCCCATCCAGCTTCTGTATACCCGGGGTTCTGGGTGCCGATGGGTGGTGTTTGGCTGCCGTTTCGGCTGTGACGGTTCGTTCAAAACGGGCAAAAAGCTATTTTTGGCATGAAGGAATGGCCGAATCGAATGCGCGGGGACAGCGAACGGTCATCGGGTTATCCGAATCCCCTGATGGCATGGATACCCGGGGCTTGTGATACGCGACGGCGACGCCGAGCTGGCGCCAAGCGAAACTCAAAATTGGTGAACAGCCGCTGCGAATTTGACTTTGCAAAGCTCGCTATGAAGGTCTTAAATATGAAGACGTGGGCCGGGTTCTAGCGGCCGCTCGCCCATGGCCTCGATCACTCGCGGCACATCGCCTGATGGGGCTCAGGCTATTTTTTCGCGCGAGCATCAGCAGCGCCAAAAGACCGCGGTGCATGCCATGCATCTGAAGACGTCATGTAGTTCCTCACACGACTTAGCTGGTTTTGCCTAAGCCGCGGCGGCACCAATGCGATCACCGCAAAGGTCACCTCCCAAATCTCCTACAATCCCTTAGGACCTGCAAAAGAGAAGACGGACAGAGAAAGCGCTTCACACGGATCCGCAAGCCGCTCTTTTAGCAAACACTTTATAGCCAATGCACATTCCAACAATGGATATCACAAGCTCGTAACAGCTTGCACAACAAAGGTATAAATTTGGTCCACTACTGCATCGAATTCTAGTACAAGTGTCCACATGACACAAAAGTACAAGCCGACAATGGCTGCCAAACTCACTCAAATGGGGCATTTAGCCTTTGGCAAGCCCTTTACAAGTAATAACAAACCAAAAGGGACACGGACAAGCAACCATTACATCGAACAAGCCATTTACAATTTTGTCCGTGACATTCTCCCCACTTATTCCTTCGACGCCCTCGCCGAAGCCTTTGCGACGACGCTGCAACTTCTTTTCTTTGTTGGATCTTCGATCTTCTACTCCTCGCCGCGATGCGCGCCTTTGGCTCCCATTTGTTCTCCGCGCTTGTTGTTGAGTCGTCGAACTTTAATCCGCTATGCCGCTTCAACTCGCCAATGACTCTGACTTTGGTGTGGGGTTGGCAAAGTTGTGCTGATCCTTGCTGGTTCTTGCGGATTCATCTGATGAAGGAAAAGACCATCTTTGATATGCGCCGCCTTCAAATTCTTCTAGTCTCTTGAACTCGATAGATGCTTTGTTGGAGCTTTAACGCAGCATCACCTCGCAACCTTTAAAGTTTTCAAGTCCTTCCTCCGCAAAATTTGCCCATCGAATCTTCTTCCACTTAGTTGTCTTCAAGGGTATTCAATTCACAATCTACGCAGCTCGATCACCTCTCTGGATAACTAAGAGAGCTAGATAACTAAGGAGTGGGGTACACATTTCACCCATTCTCTTGGGAGTTGAGAAGGCAAAGGTTACTTGTCTTCGCCCGCCTCCTCGAGTTTGTACTTCGTAAGGCCGAGTGGTTACAGACTTCGCCTGCTCTTAGCTCACACTTCCGAAGCACTTGAAGTGTTTGCAATCCTTGCGCTGAGTCAGCTACTATGATTCACCTTCTCATTGCCATTGAACTTCTGGAATGCAAGAAGTTATCACTCCAACTTGGAGTAAGTCTCCGATAGATTTGGTCGCCTTTGGGATTGTACCGCTTTCTCCATCATTTCTATCGCCGACTCCTCTCGAGTAGCAAAGGTACAAAGATCACAGCATCGCTCGCTTCCGATCCTTGGTCATGCACTCTTGCATCGACCCGAAGTCCTTCACTCACGGCTATCTTGATGGAAAGTCTGTTGACACTGGTCTTACGAAGTTCTCTGGCTTCTGCCCTTCAGCCTTGTCTTGGTACATGGAGTTTGCCAAAGCATTCTCCTCCTCCACGGCCCATATCATACCAAGTGCTCTCCTCTAAGAGAGCAAGGGATTGATGACTCCTCAGGAAGTCCCGCTCACGGCACCATGGCATCGCGACGCCATGGCACTACTATCCGCTGTCTCGCGATCTGCATCCCTTCTTCGTGATCGGTAGATCCGCCTCTGCAAGCATTGTGACACTCCTCCGAGTTCACCTTCAATCTAACCGATGATTGATCTTGGGTAGCCGAGTCCCCTGGACTCGCATTGCTTCCACGCCTTTTCCGACCACCCGCTTCAACACTCGTGTTCTCGAGCAGCTCCACTTGGTCGATGGAAATACAGATGCAACTCCCATGTATGGCCACCGCCATCATGTTGCAGGACTTGCACCATTTCTGTTCTCCTTAGCTTCATTGGCTGCAATGTTCGCTTACTCGGCCTTGTCCTCCGACTTGCCGGGCTCCTTGCGAAATGTGAGCTCAAGTAGTTCCACTCTTCAGCAGCTCCGATCATACCTCAGATGATCCAGGTCCCCACCATGGGACTCTCGGTACTTGCATCTGAACTTCTTCCTCGAGAGTGCATAGCCCCATAAGTCGATGTCCAAGGCTTCCATTCAATGTAACATTCGGTGCACGCGACGGAAGACCCGCCTCATGGTACCATGGCATTCAACGCTTGAATCCATAGCTCTTCTTACCGTCGTGTTGTTCACCAACTTGGAGCTCCTTGTCGCGCCCCGGCCATACTTCCAGATGACCATGTCCCTCACGGATACACTGTGTGTGTCGTCTTGCCACGAACCATTCCACCCCGATCCTGCGATCATGTCGCCTCCTGGTGACTTGCATTCTCGATCCCCTGGTATGAACTCGAATCGCGATATCTCCATGTGTGGACTCCGCCAACACATCGCAGGCGCTTCGCCTTCCGATTCGTTCGCTTTGGCAATCGACCTTCGCCCACCCACTCTCGGTCACACACTGACGGACGAAGCCTAGCTCTAGGACAATCCATCGCCTAGCAGCTCCTCTGAAGTCTCCGGACTTGGCTGAAATAGATGCACCATTGCTCGGATCCGGGACTCGCCTCTACAAAGACAATCTCACGCACCGCTTTCATCATGGCAACACGAATAGCAACACTGTGGCATATTCTTCAAGAGTAGCTATCTCTCGCATCCTCTTGCCCGTGCTAAGGCCTTTGACACCAACTTTGCCTCAAGAAATGCGTCGCCTTAGAATCTCCACCAAATGCTTCATCGAGATAAAGTGCATGTGCCTCAAAGCTCCCTTTGTCTTTGGCACCATGCAAGATGAGTCGGCTCCATCCGAATATGAAACCCATGGAACGACATGATCCGATTCTGCCTCGCAAGAGTCCATGTCCTTGACCTATGTCTAGGAAAGCTCCAAGCCTCCGCTCCATATTCCATCTTCTAAACCAACTCCTTCATGCGCTTGGGTACTTCACCAAGTTACCCCAAGTTGCTTTGCTTCTCGATTTGCATTGCGTTGATGATGGCCCTCACGCGCCCACCATTCCACTGGGTCACCCTCTGTTGAGTCCGATCTTACTATCGGCTCCAAGTGTGCCTTCACTTTATGTTGCCTGGTTGCTCCCCACTTGATCTCGCTATCGCCCACCAACGCATTACCTCTTGCGAGATCATGCATGACTCCACACCGCCACTCGAACCATCGAGCTTTGTCTTGAGGTTCTCTCCTGGTGCGGTTCATTGCACAAGATTATCCCTATGGAGAAGCGGGACTTATCCCTCTCGGATATCTACGCCCGTTGAGCAACTCTCTCTCTTCGATCCTTCCCTTTGGAAGTTTTGGAGACCACCATCCCCTTGGACTACTTCGCCTCTGCTGAACAAACTGTGCCCAATTCTGCCTTTGCAAATGCACTTTGCTAGATTGTGACACTTCACCAATACAGCTGCACTGCACCCCTCTGGGTCTAGCAAAATGCTGAACCTGCTGCACACTTTTAGCCTCTTACGAAAGTATCCTGCACATGACAAAGAGAAAGTTTCAATGCTCCATGGCGCCGACCTTCGGTCGCCTTGGGATGGCCGCGGATAGTCCATCGTCCGCATGCAAGCCCTTGCATGAGTATCGGATTCCTTGAGTTTGCAATTCCCCTGAGCTCTGTGAGCTTTGCACAACTCTTTCGATCATTGAACAACCCACTCCGCCTTGCACGGTCTCATTCTTTGCCAAGCACTCCGCGTGCTTTGAGCACCATCAAGTTTGGGTGCTAACGTCGAGCCACTGCTCGAACTCGGCCATCCCGACCTTTGTGCGCTCCCATAATTCTTCTTAGCTTGTTGTACTCGTGGTGCCTCACTAGGTCCCCACATTTGCATGCTAAGTGTTTGTAAGTGGGCTTGTCCCGCTCGATACCAATCTGTCACGGACTTAGCTGGTTTTGCCTAAGCCGGGCGGCACCAATGCGTATCACCGCAAAGGTCACCTCCCGAAATCTCCTACAATCCCTTAGGACCTCGTAAAGAGAAGAGCGAGACAGAAAGCGCCACACGGGATCCGCAAGCCACTCTTTTAGCAAACACTTTATAGCCAATGCACATTCCAACCATGGATATTACAAGCTCAGAATAGTTGCACAACAAAGGTATAAAATTGGTCCACTATAGACCGAATTCTAGTACAAGTGTCCACATGACACAAACTTTACTGCCAAGCCGACAATGGTGCCAAACTCACTCAAATGGGGCATTTAGCCTTTGGCAAGCCCTTTACAAGTAATAACAAACCAAAAGGGACACGGACAAGCAAGCATTACACCGAACAAGCCGTTTACAATTTTGTCCGTGACAGTACGCCACCCTCAGACGCAACCAGAAACCCATCAATCGCCCGATCTATATAAGCCACCGAAGAGTCATGCTGTGGAGGACTTTTTTCCACGATGTTGAGAGGAGGTGGTCTTCTCTAAACTCTTGGATGGGTTAACTGGGCTAGGAGGAGGAGCTCAGGAAGGTGGGGAGGCTGGGAGAAAAAGGCTGACTTGAGCATAAGGGGAAACCAGCACTGAGGAGGAGAAGGAGAGGGGCTGGGAAGAAGAAAAGAAGAAGAAGAAGGAGAAGAAGGAGGGGAAGAGGGCTCTCACCCAAGCTCCCATCGCTGCATGGTAGCAGCTGAGCTCCCATCGCTGCATGGCAGCACCCGAGCTCCCATCGCTGCATGGCAGCATCGAGCTCCCATGGCAGGGAGGAGCAGCATCGACCTTGAGACATCGGCAGCCAAGGACTCTCTTTACCTCTCTCTCTCTATAAAACACTCTACTCACCCTCACCCTACGCTGACTTAAGCATCGGAGGGGTCGGGACGGGAAACCCCCGACCCGACCTGTGTGCAGGAACCGAGGGGCATGCAGTGAGCTGGCCACGAGATGAAGGCAGATCCCGGCCAAGGCGGAGGATCGGCTTCACCGACCGAGATCCGGCCGAGGCGGAGGATCAGCTCGACCCGACGTCGGCTTCCCGACCGGAGATTGATGAGGCGACCCCTGCGCATTCGGACCCGAACCCAGCCGCGACGGCCCCGAGGCCACGGCAAAAAGTTGTTTACCATAACAGCCAGCGTGCTGAGTGGATCATCCACGAGGATCCACCGGTGGACATGGTCATCGCTTCGTTCACTCTTAAAAGAGATCACATCCGAAGGCTGAAGGAACTGATTTCCGCCAAACCCGGAGCCATGGAGGGAGGCGGCGCATCCTTCCGCTGTTCCACCATCTTGGCGACCTACGCTTACGTTTGGGTGTGCCTAATCAAAGCGCGAGCATACGGAAGCGACCGGACTGCCCACTTCATGTTTGCTGCCGACTGCAGAGGAAGGCTGAGGCCCCCTCTGCCGGCGGCGTACTTCGGGAACTGCATCGGCCCGTGCTTCGTCGAAGCGAAGGCCGGCGAACTCCTACGAGAAAATGGGGTCGTCTCGGCGGCGAAAGCTATTGGCAAAGCCATAGAAGGATTCGGAGACGATCCTTTACGAGGTGCAGAGACATGGCCGGAGACACTCCGGTCTATCGTGCGTCAACAACTATTATGCGTGGCGGGATCACCCAGGTTTCGGGTGTACGATCTGGACTTTGGATGGGGAACGCCGAACAAGGTGGAGGTAACCTCCATCGTGAGGATAGGAGCCATGTCTGTGTCGGAGAGCAGAGAAGAAGGTGGGGTGGAGATCGGGATGGGTCTGCCGAAGCATGAGATGGATGAGTTCGGGACCCACTTCATCGATGGCCTCGATCGATTACAATAATAATTTCTTGGAAGGTTTTCAGCATCAATTATTTATCTCCCATATATATATATATATATATATATATATATATATATATATATATATATATATATATGAACCTTTAAGTGTCTCTATCTATGAAGTCAGTCACCATTTGAGAATATATATATATATATATATATATATATATATATATATATATAGAGAGAGAGAGAGAGAGAGAGAGAGAGAGAGATAGTAGGATACCTTTGTCAGGAATTATCCTTGAAAAAGAAATCGAGTTTGCACAGAATCAACATGTAAATTTGATAGGGTACTTTCAGCCATTATATATGAGAGAGAAAAAAAATCCGAAAAGTTTGTAAATATGGACAATTAATAATTGCATGGGAACATTTCAATTTGATCCAAAGATAATATTTTAAGGAAATTAAGCTTAAATCCACTAATTTCCCAACAAAAGTGGCCGTGGAAATTATGTATTAAATGAGTTCTCTGATGGGTCCCGAAATTTTCTTTACTAAAAGTAAAAAAAATTAATATTTAATTAGAAATAATAGTATTCAACTTAAAATAATCTGAGTCATTCTTTTCTCAAAAAAAAAAAAAGAAGAGAGGATTTTGATATTTTGTACCTGATTATTTTCTCTATAAACCTATGTGATTTTATATTAAAAAAATTTACCTGATATTTCAAAGACAAAATGTTTCTTCAAATAGTAAAGTCCATGATGTTTTAAAGATTTACTTTTAAAAACAATCATATGATCTTATTACGAGGAGTTAAGATTTTTATCAGATACATTAGTTGATATTTTAAAAAATTTATTAGATGAAATTTTAGATTCTCACTCTTTAAAACATCAAGACTAATAGTTTGAGTGTTCAAATTTGTAATATAAGACTTGGAACTTTCATCTTGAGACAATCGAGCCCTCTGTTTCCTGTGCACATTAAATAATTATTACCTGAAGTTTTTGAAATGATGTTGTTCTTAAAATTTTGATCTCTTCTCCTACTATTTTATTATTCTTCAAAATTATTTCCTCTTTATATTTTATTTTATGATAAAGCCAGCTGAACATGATGGAAGAACGAGGCCTTGTCCTTATAATATTAAATGGGAAAAACCAACAACAGGGCATTCAAATTAAATTATACGATTCTTGGGATCATAAGAGCGATGGTGACAAATTAACTTTTAGTACTAGATATGATCATATTTTTGTTATTTTCTTGGGTTGCAGCTATCAAGATGCTAAACAGAGACTCTTCGAGGAGTTTTTATTTGACTTTTGATAACAATTTTCAATGTGCCCATATCAAATTAGACTAAATTAATGATCGATAACTTTAATATACAATCACCTCCCCTATAGATAATTTAAACATACTTTGCACCTGATACCTAATATGGACAATTATAATATAATACATGCATTCTCAAAAGAAAATCATATGACAGCTAATTAGCTGACTACTAACATACTTTTGGTCAACATATTTTTTTGGTTTGGCATTCGTGTCAGTTCCTTTACTTTGACTAATAAAATTCTATTACGAAAAATAATAAAATGATGAGAGCTAATTATAGATTATTCTCTATAATTAATTATTTTTAATATTTTAATTTTTATATTTTTAAAAATTTATATTAGTATCCCTATATTTAAGAAGGTGACATAATATGATCTCTACATATAATTAAAAAAGATAATTTTATAGAATTAAAAAATTAAAAAAGAAAAAAATTATTATAACAATGGGTTAAACGGATTAAATGTTTTGCTTTCATAGATATGAAGATTTTAATGTAAATTTTAAAAATATAATGATAGAATGTTAAAGATAATTAATTAAAATAAACTTCGTCATGGAAGACGCAAACCCTATTCTAGGAAATATCGTAAGTGCACGCATCGCTTACTTTATGCTGTTGCCAAATGCTGACAAAGCTCTGGTCGTATATATGCGTAGCTAAATGACCGACATCCGCCTCCGTGCAGCACTTCACCAATGTCATCGCCACCGCAACTCCGTCTGCTTCAGACATCTCAAGTCTCTCCCCCGCCCGGGACTGTATCCGAGTCCACTTTGCCCCTCACCTACTTCGACATACTATGGTTGCAAGGTGGAGCCGTGGAGCGAGTCTTCTTCTACCGTCTCCCCTGCTCCACCTCCTATTTCTGCGCCTCCGTCCTCCCCGACCTCAAGTCCTCCCTCTCTCTCGCTCTGCAGCAGTTCTACCCCCTCGCCGGCAAGATCCGAAGGTCCCCCGAGCCCGATGACGACAAGTACGAGATCCGTTACGTCGACGGCGACTCCGTGTCGTTCACTGTGGCCGAGTACGACGCCGACTTCGATGCGGTCTCCGGTAACCACGCACGTGATGTCGGCTCGTTGCTGCCGTTGCTTCCCCGGCTATCGAGGTCCGACGACGACGGTGTGCCGGTGCTGGCCTTGCAGGTGACCTTGTTCCCGAACCAAGGCGTGGCCGTCGGAGTGGCGGTGCACCACGCCGGATGCGATGGCTCGAGCTCCATGCGGTTCATGTTCTCGTGGGCCTCCGCATGCGCGGGGCCGAGAAGCTCGGCGGCGGTGGTCGCGGCGCCGCCCGTCTTCGACAGGAGTTTGGTTTCTGTTCCTCGTGATTTGTACTCCATTTTCTACAGGTCTTGTGGCCAGCGTGCTGAGTGGATCATCCACGAGGAGCTACCGGCGGACATGGTCATCGCTTCGTTCACTCTTAAAAGAGATCAAATCCGAAGGCTGAAGGAACTGGTTTCCGCCACAGCCGGAGCCATGGAGGGAGGCGGCGCATCCCTCCGCTGCTCCACCATCATGGCGACCTACGCTTACGTTTGGGTGTGCCTAATCAAAGCTCGAGCGTACGGAAGCGACCGGACTGCCCACTTCGTATTCGCTGCCGACTGCAGAGGAAGGCTGAGGCCCCCTCTGCCGGCGGCGTACTTCGGGAACTGCATCGGCGCCTGCTTCGTCGAAGTGAAGGCAGGCGAACTCCTACGAGAAAATGGGGTCGTGTCGGCGGCGAAAGCTATTGGCAAAGTCATAGAAGAATTCGGAGACGATCCTTTACGAGGCGCAGAGACATGGCCCGAGAGATTCAAGTCTATCGTGCCTCAACAACCATTAAGCGTGGCGGGATCACCCAGGTTTCGGGCGTACGATCTGGACTTTGGATGGGGAAGGCCGAAGAAGGTGGTGATAACCTCCATCATGAGGTCAGGAGCCATGTCTCTGGCGGAGAGCAGAGAAGAAGAGGGTGGGGTGGAGATCGGTTTGGCGCTACCAAAGCATGAGATGGACCAGTTTGGGACGTGCTTCTCCGATGGCCTTGAGCAATTGCACTAAACCTTGTTCTAAATAGCAGATAAAGAACTGCATACAGAGTATAATGAGAGTTCTTGCCAGCCTTTTTGCTGGGAAAAGAAACTTGCAGCTGAGAATAAATTAAAGGCAGAATCGTGTCGGAATTAATATGAGACTATGTTATGCTTTTTCACATCAGTGAATTTATCCTGCTTTAATAACAGATGAATTTTACTGTTTTTTTTTTCCTACTGACTGAACTTGATATATATTTTTGGGTTTCTTAAATTAAATATTTGATATTAAGATGAAAAATTCTATGCTCGAGGAAGTAGCGCTTTGGTTAAATTGCAACTCTTGATCGAATCCAATGACTCTTTTTTTTTCCCTTTAAGTAATTTTTTATTGTAAATTAAACTACGTATAAGACATTCTTCCAATAAATCAAAACTTGCCACCTATCAACTATCGACTGATCCCTAAGTTGACTAAGAAAAAGACAATGATACGACCACAACAATAGAATCCTAATGCCACTTCGATACGCAACTGACCAAGTCCAAGGTGTGCTGGACTTGCAGATTTGTCGTCTATTTTTTATTGGAGGATTCCATTCCTACTGATATTTCTAAGCTCTAGAACTTTCGACAGTGCCTGTGATTTTGATTGGATGCTTGCCGATGAGCACGCCGACTTCTCGATAAATCAAAGCACTGCAACTTTGACGAGGATGCCGTATGTTTCAGCCGAAGTCACACCCGTCGATGAAGGGAGAGACATGACGGAAAGGAAATTATTTTCCTAGAACTCACAGATTCTTCCAACTCCGATTGAAGATTTCAAAGTAGCTTTCAGAAAGACATGGAAACGCAATATTTCTTGATGCATCGTTCCCAACTCGTCCTATCATAATGCTGGTGGCAACGGATGGTGCAAATCTGCAGGGACGTGGTCGAGGCAAGGATGAGATGTAACGACTCAGGTAGAAGATGAGGTTGCAGCGGCGCCCACAGTCGGTAGCAAAGTTGGGGACGGATTCTGAGATGATCAACTCGGCAACCATTTGTGGATGGGGGAGAGCCAAACTAGGTTAGAACGACGTGGGGCTTCCATATCAGAAGAGTTTGACAGGTTGGCCATTCCAATTCTTGAGAAGCCGACATAAACACACCTCCCGGTGCAGTTTGAGGCTTTGGCTGTCTTCGAGTACAATGATGCTCGTAGAAAAGGAAGGCTCATTTATTTTTCAGCACCAAAGGGTAGATTGACCCGACAGCACAAAAGTATGCGAACGAAAGTAATGACAATCTATATTGTCATCTCAACCAAAGAATTATTAAAACAACTTTGATTTTTTTTTTCTTTGACGAATTCTTTAAAAAAAGTTGTTCTTTTTCAGGTTATTTCAATAAGCATCCTTCGTTAAAGGATCAATGGGCTATAATTAAGGTCCAATTGGGCTAAAGTAGGCCTTTATTAGACTAACGCAAGTGTAGGTTATTTTATAGGGTAGACTGTAAGCTATTTTGGACTCTTGTCAGACTTAGTAACCCAACGTAGAAAATATCAGACTTTTTTTGTTTGATTTACTTTATGGCGTTTAAGGCTTTTTATTATTACCTTACCGAGTTGGTGAGTTGAGGATAAAAACGTCAAGTGTTCTTGAGCTAAAATAAGAAGTTTATTTTATGAGAAGTCTTCTATTAAGCAAGCTATAACGATCATAGTTTGTAAAGATATGAGTGGTCAAAGTGTATGGTTTATATTTACCTGTTAAAAAGTATAAAGATAGTTGATTTTTACTCACTGAAAATAAGATATCGAAAGTCAATTGACTTAAGAAAAAAAAGATTAAAAACGAATATTTTTAGATTATGTGATCATATTTAATTAGGTAAGATATAGATTTTTAAATCGGATTATGTGGACATTGTTAGATCGGATACGATGATGGTGTGTCTGTATATTAAATAAAGATTTTATATCGAAAAGTATAATATCATGATCTAAATATATCATTATTTGATTTTAATTTTAGTATTTAATTTTTTTTTACATAACAGTAACATTGTTATAGTTTTCATGCTTGCAGATCAAATAAAAAGATTGTACTATTATAAAAAAAATCTTATGTCTTTTATTTTTTTATTCTTATTTATTTGGATAGTTACTTGTCCTCTTTCTTATCTACTCTTATCACGGAATGCTCTTTTGTCCTCTTATGAGAATCATTATTCTATTTCATGTGAATCCCTCGTTCTAACACCAATTTGTTGCCTTCAAACTTGATCACTATGTGATGTATTCAAAAAGATTTGACCATGTCCGAGCTCGACGTGAAACCAGGTTGACCCAACCTAAGATGCTAAGGAGCTGAACTATGGGAAGGCTGCTAACGTGGAGCTGAAGTGCCCAAGGTGGAGTTCTTGGCCTCTTAAAATGATGCCAAGGTGCCCTTGAAGTCCTTGCAAGAGAAGATGAATGTTGATTGACTTCGACTCGATGTATCTAATACCTAAGCCAGTGTGGAGTCTAAAGAGTGGGAAGAGAGAGAGAGAGAGAGAGAGAGAGAGAGAGAGAGAGAGAGAAATAAATACATTATTTGTAATCGAGGCTCGTTAACTACTTACGATTATGGAAACGAATGTGACAAGTTTGATATAATGAATTTTATCTTTTTATGCAATGTTGGTGTCTATATTGGCGTTCATGTGCAAGTTAAGAAAGAACAATTTTGCCCTTATTACACTGAAAATAATTATATATAAACACATTATTATCACGATGCAATAATAATTAAGGTGAAGCCTTGGAGGTATAAGAAACAAACCAAGCTAAATAGAAAATTAAGTTTATCAAGACTCAAGAAATTAATAAAAAATAATAGTCTGTTGGTACTTTTGATAATAAGATAGCTAAGATTTAAGGTAATTATAAACAAAAGAAAGCTCGTAGGCATACGTTGTATGGTGGGTGCAATAATTAGCAATGGCGAATGGATAAAATTTATACTTTTACACATAAATTAATATCATTACACTTATTTCCAAAATAATATTTAAAACATTCCAAATTTGAATAAAAAACATTTTTGAAATTCGAAATTCACACAAAAATTAGAAAAATTATGGATGCATTACTTGAATGTTGTAGTGAAAATCTAAGGTAAAATACATGATATTTATATTGTTGCACTCATAAATGAATGTTGTAACATTTATTTTTAGAATAATCCTAAAAATATGATAAATTTGAATATAAACATTTCTAAGCTCACACAAAAGTAATAGAAAAAAAATAAGGATTCACTATTTGAATGTTATTGCCCCTAACGACATAAATATTCTATGATGAAAGTCTAAGGTAAAATCAATCTTTCTGTTTTCTATGATAAAAGTCAAAGGGAAATGGATAATATTGAGGTCATTGCTCATAAATGAATTTTATTACATGCTTGTATGATCATATTAAAAAATATGGCAAACTTGAATGTAAATATCTCTAAATTCGCACAAATATACTATCGATCCGCTATTTCGATGGTGTTGTTAGTTGTTACTATATAGTAAAATTCTAAGGTAAAATGAGTAAATTTGTCCTTACACTAATATATAAATGTCGTTATACTCATTAAGAATCATACTGAAAATATGACAAATTTGAATATAAATATTGCTAAATTCGTAAAAAAAATTATGAATTTAAGGACGTTGTTACCCCTGTTTGCAGCAAGCTTTAAGAAAAATTAACAATATTTGTATCATTTCACAAACAAATAAGTGTCTTTTGCACTCATTTTCAAGGTCATTTCGGTAATTCGAAATTTTGCCCACGATTCAATCTATGAAAGTGAGGTAAAATGGACAATGTTTATGTTCTTAGACTTGAAAATGAATGCCATTACATCTATTTTCCGAATGGTTTGGAAAATATATAAAATTTTAATTTTAATGTCCTTAAATTGACACAAAATAAAAAATATCGATTCATTATTTCAATTTTGTTTCCCTCTATCATGAAAGTACGAGGTAAGTCCTAATATATCAACAAATTATAAATAATTATTTTATTTAAATTAGGAGTATATTTATTTAGAAATGTAATTATATAGAAATACAACTATATTCTAATTCTGAATACAACCTTTACAATTTCCATATTCTACCAACACAACTCAAAGGCACTCCTCGGAGATTCTCCAAAAGGGTGTACTGTACTCTCAGGTAAAATCCAAAAACCTAAGGCTATATATCTTCTCAAAATTTGGTATTAGGATCATATTTCATGTTTCAACATGAGTGAAAACCATTCAAAAGATGGAAGCAAGCATAGGACTGATGGTAGTAAAGAAGAAGAAGAAGAAGAAGAAGAAGAAGAAGAAGAAGAAGAAGGGGAGAGAGTTGATATGCAGGAACTTATCGTTGATCGACTCACCATTGACATTATCGACTACATCCCTTTCGTGGTGTATGCAAGGCATGGCGCTCTACCGACCACTATGGCCGCGCACACCCTCCCCAACGCCCATGGCTCCTTTTGAGATGCGACGATGACATCAATCGTCTCTTCTTCGACTCCTTATCAAGTGCAAAAGTCCACTCAATTCAACTTCCAATGACGGATGACGAAAAAATCAGTGGCTCATTTGACGGATGGCTAGTCCTCGAGAATAAACTTTGTTGTGCCATGTCTATCTTAAATCCTCTCACGGGTGTTCGTATCCATCTTCCGACGCTCCCAAGATACCTTTGGAACGATAAAAATTACCCATCGCTTTGGAGGATGGCAATATCTTCAAGTTCATCGACGTCCTACAAAGGTTGCAGCATCGTTGTAATCCCCATCCAGTTCAATTTTCTCCTAGCTATCCGCTTCATCGAGGACCATAAATGGACAAAGTTGGACAACATGAGCGACTATACGGATGTCATCTACTTCAAAGAAAGCTTTTATGTTATAGATAGATTTGCACGAGTTTCCATTTTTGACTCTTTTCTCAGGAAAGTGACCGTCATTAGTACTCAAGGGAATTTGAGATACGGGGCTTGTCAGTTCGCAGAGTTATCTAACAAGCTTATAGTCTTTAAAACCAAATATGTTAAGAACCCTAGTAATCATTTGCAGTATGCTTTGAAAAGGATCTATATCTTGAGGATGAACCATCGACTTCTATCATTTGAGCAGGTAAAGAGCACATGCTTTTCATAGGCAATACTTCTCGCTCAATCGCGTGCTCAGTTACTCGATACCCCCATGGAAAACACGATGCTATCTATATGTATGCTCAGCCTACTTGGAAGTATATTGAAAACAAATATATGACTTGGAGGATGAGTCTTTGAAGCCCCTAACATTCCACATCGGTGATAAAAGGTGCAATGGCTATTTACCTTTGCGGCACGTACCATGTTTGTCTTGATATGTTGACTATTTTTATGTGAACATAGTGATTTGATAAAGGTAACCATTTGTGTTTTTATATTAAAATATTGCATGTGTTGAAAATAGTTTCATGAGATCGAAACCCTTCAGACTCGGAATGCAATTTCTCCATTGTTGGCATCCCAAGCACCGCCTTGCAGACCCCAGAAGCTGCTGCAATTGCAGTAACACCGCATGTTGTAAGCTAAAACCCAAAGAGCTATCGTACTACAATTGCATTAACACTGCATGTTGTCAGCGTGATCCACCAATGGAGGACATGGTTGTTGTAAGCACCAAAAGAAACTTTATGGGCTCGAGTCGTAGAAGGATGCCGGAACTCATGATCCCACCGATCAATTTGGTTGGCTTTCTTAAAGAACAAGAACCTGATGATACCTTCGAACTAAAAAAACACCAAAACCGTCGATCTCTATGACCTAGTTTGAGGATCATTTTTATTCAGGCTAATTACATATTATCCCCGGTACTTATATCTCTTTAGCATTTTGATTTTTAGATTAAAAAAATTTACATCAAAGTCTAAATTGAAACACTTAGTTTCATTTACTATAATGTTATTGGTTTTATATCTCTTTTGTATTTGGATTTCTAGATTTAAAAAATTTACATCGAAATCCCCATATTTATGAAATTGAAACACTTAGTTTCATTTACTATAATGTCATTGGTTTTATCGATAAAAGTATGAAAACATTATCTAAAAAGATAATTTTAACATCTCAGTTATATTTTTTATAGTAGCGAATGACAGTGTTATTAGGGGCTATGGCAACTGCATCGGTGTCGATGCAAAATACAGAACGAAGAAAGGGCGACGATCTACTGCGAGATGGACATGGCCTTCCTTTGTTACTCTTGCGACACGTTTGTCTATAATGCCAAATTCCTCATGGCTCGCCATGTCTGCTAGGTCACCTATGTTACTTGTTACTCCTTTGACGTTAGCTATCGCATCTCTAATGCAAGTCCACGATGGGTCCACCCTCTCCGCACTTCCTACGATCCCAATCCTACTATCTCTCCTTCGCACTTCATGGCCCTTGAGTCCATGATGACGCCTCAAGCGAAGAAGCCCACAGATCCTTTATTGACGACCACAAAGCGATGATGCGGGGTGGTGAAGGAGAGGGTGGAGGCCATTCTATTAGGCTAGAGCCGAAGTGTCACAAACTTAGCTGGTTTTGCCTAAGCCGTGCGGCACCAATGCGTATCACCGCAAAGGTCAGCCTACCCGAAATCTCCTGCAATCCCTTAGGACCTACAAAAGAGAAGACGGGACAGAGAAAGCGCTTCACACGGGATCCACAAGCCACTCTTTTAGTAAACACTTTATAGCCAATGCACATTCCAACAATGGATATCACAAGCTCAGAACAGTTGCACAACAAAGGTATAGATTTGGTCCACTACAGACCGAATTCTATTACAAGTATTCCCTCGACGCGTACTTTATGTACAAGCCTACAATGGCTGTCAAACTCACTCAAATAGGGCATTTTGCCTTTGGCAAGCCCTTTACAAGCTTTACAAGTGACAACCAACCAAAAGGGACACGGACAAGCACAAGCATTACACCGAACAAGCCGTTTACAATTTTGTCCGTGACATTCTCCCCCACTTAATCCTTCGACATCCTCGTCGAAGCCTTTGCTGACGCTGCAACTTCTTTTCTTTGTTGGATCTTCGATCTTCTGCTCCTGCTGCGATGCGCCCCTTGGCTCCCATTTGTTCTCCGCTTGTTGTTGAGTCGTCAAACTTTAATCCGCCGTGCTGCTTCAACTCGCCAATGACTTTGACTTTGGTGTGGGGTTGGCAAAGTTGTCTTGATCCTTCTTTGGTTCTTGCGGATTCATCGATGAAGGAAAAGACCATCTTTGATATCGCGCCGTCTTCAAATTCTTCTTGTCTCTTGAACTGGATAGATGCTTTGTTGGAGCTTTAACGAGCATCACCTCGCAACCTTTGAAGTTTTCGAGTCCTTCCTCCGTAAAATTTGCCCATCGAATCTTCTTCCACTTAGTTGTCTTCGAAGGGTCTTCACATCCGCAGAGCTCCTCTCCTGGATAACTAAGAGAGCTGGGGTACTGGAGTTCCGCCCATTCTCTTGGGAGTTGAGAAGGCAAAGGTTACTTGTCTTCGCCGCCGCCTCGAGTTCGTGCCGTGCATCAAGTAGTTCTTGGAATTTGCTGCTCTTAGCTCACACTTCGAAGCACTTGAAGTGTTTGCAATCCTTCGCCGAGTTTGAGTCATCGTGATTCACCTTCTCATTGCCATTGAACTTCGGAATGCAAGAAGTTATCACTCCAACTTGGAGTAAGTCTCCGATAGGTTTGGTCGCCTTTGGGATTGTACCGCCTTCTCCATCATTTTCATCGCCGACTCCTCGAGTAGTAAAGGTACAAAGCATCGGCGCAGCGTCTTGTCGCTCCGATCCTTGGTCATGCACTCTTGCATCGACCAAGTCCTTCACTCACGGCTATCTTGATGGAAAGTGCATTGACATTGGTCTTACGAAGTTCTCGGCCTTCGCCCTTGACCTTGTCTTGGTACATGGAGTTTGCCAAAGCATTCTCCTCCTCCACGGCCCATATCACGATCAAGTGCTCTCCCTCTAAGAGAGCAAGGGATTGATGACTCCCGGAAGTCTGCCTCGGCGGTACCATGGCAGCGCGACGCCAATGGCACTACTATCCGTTGTCTCGCATCTGCATCCCTTCTTCGTGATCGGTAGATCTGCCTCTGTGCATTGTGACACTCCTCGAGTTCACCTTCAATCTAACCGATGATCGATATTGGGTAGCCGAGTCCCATTGGACTCGTCATTGCTTCCACGCCCTATTCGACCCCGCTTCAACACCTTTGTGTTCTCGAAAGCGATTAAAGCTGGTCGATGGAAATACTGATCGCAACTCCCATGTGTGGCCACCGCCACTCATGTTGTAGGACTTGCACCATTTCTGTTCTCCTTAGCTTCATTGGTTGCAATGTTCGCTTACTCGGCCTTGTCCTCTCGACTTGCCAGGGCTCCCTTAAGCTTAAAGTGAGCTCAAGTAGTTCCACTCTTGGCAACTCCGATCATACCTCAGATGATCCGGCCCCACATGGGACTCACCGGTACTTGCATCGAACTTCTTCCTCGACAGGCACACGCCCCATAAGTCGATGTCCAAGGCTTCCATTCAATGCAACATTCGGTGCACGTACGGAAGACCCGCCTCTGCGGTACCATGGCATTCACTGCTTGAATCCATAGCTCTTCTTACCGTCATGTTGTTCACCAACTTGGAGCTCCTTGTCGCGCTCCCGGTCATATCTCCAAATGACCATGTCCCTCACGGGACATGCTGTGTGTGTCGTCTTGCCACGAACCATTCCACCCCGATCCCCACTTGATCTCGCTATGCGTCCACCAACGCATTGCCACTTGCGAGATCATGCGATGACTCCTTACCGCTCACTCGATCCATCGAGCTCTGTCTTGAGGTACTCCTCAAGCAGTTCATTGCACCAGATTCACATTCTGGAGAGCGGGACTTATCCCTCCTGGATATCTGCCCCGTTGGAGCAACATCTCTCTTCGCATCCTTCCTCTGGAAGTTTTGGAGACCACCGCCCCTTGGACTACTCCGCCTTTGCTGAACAAAGCGTGCCCATTCGCTTCGCAAATGCACTTGCTAGATTGTGATACCTCACCAATACACCTCGACCTTTGCACCCTCACGGGTCTAGCAACATGCTGAATCTGTTGCACACTTCAGCTTCATACGAAAGTATCCTGCACATGTCGAAGAGAAAGTTTCAATGCTCCAATGCACGGACCTTCAGCCGCCTTGGGATGGCCACGGACAGTCCATCGTCCGCATGCAAGACCATGCATGAGTATCGAATTCCTTGAGTTTGCAACTTTCCTCACCTCTGTGAGCTTTGCACAACTCTTTCGATCATTGAGCAACCCACTACAACTTGCACGGTCTCATCCTTTGCCAAGCACCCCGCTTGCCTCGAGCACCGTCAAGTTTGGGTGTCAATGTCGAGCCACTGCTCGAACTCAGCCATCCCCACCTTTGTGCGCTCCGCAATTCTTCTTAGCTTGTTGTCCTCGTGGTGCCTGACAAGGTCCCCCACGTTTGCATGCTAAGTGTTTCTAAGTGAGCTAGTCCCGCTCTGATACCAACTGTCACGAACTTAGCTGGTTTTGCCTAAGCCGTGTGGCACCAATGCGTATCACCGCAAAGGTCAGCCTACCCGAAATCTCCTGCAATCCCTTAGGACCTACAAAAGAGAAGACGGGACAGAGAAAGCGCTTCACACGGGATCCACAAGCCACTCTTTTAGTAAACACTTTATAGCCAATGCACATTCCAACAATGGATATCACAAGCTCAGAACAGTTGCACAACAAAGGTATAGATTTGGTCCACTACAGACCGAATTCTATTACAAGTATTCCCTCGACGCGTACTTTATGTACAAGCCTACAATGGCTGTCAAACTCACTCAAATAGGGCATTTTGCCTTTGGCAAGCCCTTTACAAACTTTACAAGTGACAACCAACCAAAAGGGACACGGACAAGCACAAGCATTACACCAAACAAGCCGTTTACAATTTTGTCCGTGACAGAAGGGTGGAGTTATAGAGTGGACGATAGTGCGTGGAAGTGACAACCCATGTGGTTGGCCTGTAGTAAGAAATGATCATGGCCCGACCACTACGGGTGGCCCTCGCGGTCGCATTATGATTCGCCATCAAGCTCCGGAGCAGGACGAGACAACGAAAAGGGGTACTTGGGTGGTGCTTCAACGACTGGAGGCATGCTCCGGAGTGCTTGTGAGGCTAATCACCATCGCCACGTTGTAGGTCACCAAGTACGAAGCCCGAGTCACTAATGCAGCTACCGAGTGATGTCGACACAAATGTAGACCGACGGCATATGCGTCATCCTCTCCCTTTATCTCAATTATTATTGTCGCTCTCCTTCATCATCCATAATAGTATTCATGACCCCTAACAACACTATCATCTGTCACCATCGAAAACATAACTATGACGTTGAAATTATCTTTTTGCCTATTGTTTCAATGCTTCTGTCAGTAAAATTGACAACATTAGAAAAAATAAAGCTAGATGTTTCACTTTTATAACTATAAAGATTCTAATATAAATTTTTTAAGTCTAGAGATTAAAATATTAAAGATGTCTAACCAATATTACCCCTTTCTATTAGTAATATTAGAAGAAATGAGGTAATATGTAATTAGCACTTTCTATTTTCATGCACACAAATCAATGTTATTATAATTAAGGCAAATTTTAGATATAAGAAACAAACCGAACTAAATAACTAATTAAGTTTATCGAGAATCAAAAAATTAATAAAAAATACTAATAGTTTACAGTGTACGTCAGTCAATAAGATGGTTAAAAAGAATAAAAGAGGTATGGTGCATGGATAAGCCATCGTTGCATATTCTATCCTTCGTATTTGCGGGTGCAATAGGGAGTGCGAGCAAATGGATAAAATTTATATCCTTTACACTTAAATTAATGTCCTTATACTTATATCCAACATAATATTAAAAATCTGAATATAAATATTTTGAGAATTCAAAATTCACACAAAAAATTTTAAAAAATTATGGATGGATTTCTTGAATGTTGTGGTGAAAATTTTAGCAAATGCATGATATTTATAATACTGTGCCCATTAATGAGCGTCATAACATTTATTTTTAGAATAATACTAAAATAATAATAAAATTTGACTATAAATATTTCTAAACTCACATTAAAATTAATAAAAAAAATAAGGACTCACTATTTGAAGAATGTTACCCATTGATGGAGAAAGTATATTATTCATATCGTTATATTCGTAAATGAAAGTTGTTACATTGGTTTTGTTTTAATCATGCTTAAAATATGACAATTATGAACATAAATATCCATAAATTCATTATTAATAGAAATACTATTTCTATATTGTTGTGATTCTATGATGAAAGTATGAGGTATATGGACAATGTTCATCTTGTTGCTCATAAATGAATTCTATTACACTCATTTTTAGAATCATATTGAAAAATATGAATAAATTGAAGATATCATTACCCTGTATGCAGAAAGCTTTAAGGAAAATGGACACATTTGTATCATTTCACAAACAAATGTAGGCTCATTTTCGAGGTCATGCTGATAATTTAACCTACATTCACACTAAATAAAATAAAAGCTATGGATTCACTAGTTAAATAAAATTATTTGAAATGTGTGTTTGTGCAATTTAGATTTTAATATACTTAAATTGACACAAAAATGAAAAAAAAAATATCGAGGAAAATGGATCATATTTATATGGTGATAGCCACAAAGGAACATAGTCACACTTGACTTTAGAATCATATTGAAAATGTGGCCACATTTGAAAATACATGTTTCTAAATTCACACAAAAATAAAATAACTATTGATTCACCATATGCATAGTTTTTCCACTATCGTAAAAGGACGAGGCGACATGGATGAAATTTTGTGTTATTCTCACAAATGAATGTCGTTATATATGTTTTTAGAATCATGCTAAAAGTATATCAAATTTGAATTTAAGTATCTCAAACTTTATATTAAAATGAAAATATTATCGATTCACTATTAAGATGTATACTTTTTAAGGTGAAGGTCTCAGTAAATAAATAATATTTATGTTGTTACACTCGTTTTCAGATAAATAACTGAAGTGGAGAATTTCTACCATATTTTTTGTTTGTTTGCTAAGGCTTTTTTTTTTTTTAATGCACATAAGTTTATGATTGGAAGATACTTCTTGTACAATGACTAGTTTCCTTCGTTACTTCATCATGAATGAGAATTCTAATTTATAGGAGGTATGTAAATCCAAAAAATAAAAAAATAACTACCAATGTTAGGAATAATGCCACACATGTTCTAATATAATATAGTTATCCTAATATATAGTAAATACTAAATAATTAACTAATTTAAATTTAGAGTATAGTTATTTGGAAATATAACTATATAGAAATCCAACTATAATGCCACACATGTTCTAATATAATATAGTTATGAATACAACTCCCTTAAGAATTTTTTTTGGTAGATTCTTTAAAAGGAGGGCACTCTCAAGTAAAACCCCAAAACCTAGGGCTCTATGTCTCATTGGATTTGGGTTTTAGAACCATGTTTTATGTTTTAACATGGGTGGAAAACTTTTGAAGGATGGAAGCAAACAAAGGGTTGAAAGCAAAGAAGAAGAAGAAGAAGAAGAAGAAAAAGAAAGGGAGACGGTTGATTGGTCAAATCTCCAAGTCAACATGCTTGAACTCATCGTCAAAAGCTGCTGCGCTACAATTGCATTGACACTGCATGTTGCAAACAAAAACATCAGAGCAAATGTACTACAATTGCATTAACATTGCATGTTGTCAGCATGATCGATCGATCGATTTGTTTGCAAGTCACAGCATGCATGGTTGTTGTGGGCACTAAAAGAAGCTTTGAACATGGGCTCAGGTGGCACGAGGATGCAGGAACTCGTGATCGATCCACCAAGCCTTTTGTTTGGCTTTCTTGAAGAAGCTGATACCTTCGAACTTATCAAAAAGAAAACCCTCGGTCTCCTCCACCAATTTTGAGGAGCATTTCTATTCCCATTGCACTCGGATGGATCGAAGAACATTACTTATACAAAGTTGGCAATATGTACTATGTAGAAAGTGAAGGTAAATTTACCATAGGCAAGAAACAAAAAAAAGAGACGGCCACTTGTGTCTCTGCTATGTTAGGCTATGTTTCTTCTGTGAGTTCGTCGTCATCGCCGCCGCTACTGGAATTGTCATTGCTGCGGCTGAAGACCGGATTGCTTGAAATCAGCAGTGCTCTTGGCTTCCGCTCCCTGGGGTACGGATGAATGGCAGATAACTCCCTAATGCGTCGCATAACATATTGTGGTATGGGGAGTGTCACATGTTTCTTGTGTGGCCCAACCTAGAAAGACACTGCGGTAAGGATATCTCTAATGACATCGAAACCTCCACAAAACTGTAGCAAATTGATCACATTCTCGAACCAATTCAGAAAAAATGATCTACTTCACCAGTAATTACGTTCATGAAATTTTTCCACCTGATTCAAATGCTTAGCAATGACAGCATACATAATAGTGTCAGACTACATACAATTTAGTAACACCGAAGCGCAAAATTATCATAAACAAATTGATGTCCAGAACGTAAAGAATAAATTTAAGAACTCGCAAGAAATTTTGCAATGCTTTGACGAGTATAGACAGACAAGTTTCCATCAATAAACATCGGACAGCTCCAAAGTGATGAGTCACTGGGGATAAAATGCAACCGGATAGTGTTACACTGACAAATGATTGAACAAAAAATGAGCAAACAAGTGTCTGCATCAACACTTTTGGGGTGCGTATTATAGATCATGAGTGCATGCCTTACATATATGCAATCACAAATAATTGTGAAATCAGGATCTATGCAAATAGGACCATCTCAGAAACTTATACACATGGTATCGAAGTATAGAGACAGATACAGATAGTCAGCTGTAAGCATAATAAAGCTCAGGTTATCAAATATAAGCTCGATGTTAAGATACAGGCCTTCTACTCGAACTACCCAGAGGTGCTTAGTGCAAGAATATTATTCCTTCTACCTAAAGCAACCATAAAAGTGAAAATAATGCTTAGACAATAAACTGAAAGGAGCAAGAAAGTTCGAGGAACATGTACAACAATCATCTTCCTCAGAGAGTATAAATGATTTATAACAAACAGAATCTACCCAACTCTTTAGGATTGGACACATGGGAGTAAGATGCGATTGTAAAAGATTAACTTTCAATATGCATACACTGCTATGATTTTACAATTACAATATACCAGGTTATAATTCTTATAGTGTGCCTCCAGAATTACACTTAACATGTTACAGTTGTTATGATCTAATAATATCTTTGTATGATACATTTAACATTTTTCTACTAAATATATCATCATTTTTTTTAATGAACTGTTCCAACTATTATAACTGCTACTTATACATAAATCATATCTTTTACATTTTAGTATCATAATTCTCTGTGAAAAGTTTAACATCTAAACATGAAAGTAAAAGTATATTTTAGCATATAATACTGTCATTTTTTTTCTTAAATTCTGTTCTTTTTTATTTTTCCAAGTGTTTTACTTCTATGATAATTTATATCTTAAAATTTTCAAATTATTTTTTCATTGACCTGATACTGTCAATCTCAATCCCAACCATATTAATCCCTAGGTGATCTTTTATCCCAATCTTGCAGACTATGAACTTGCATCAATGTTCATAATCTAACTGCAAAACATGCTTTTAGCAAGCCATGCTATCATCCTCTCTCCAAGAACAGAAGTACAATTAACTAATAGATGTTCATAATTACCCTTTTAGTACTTAATTCAGTTTCCTAACTGCTTATTTATTTCCAACCAGATAGTTCACAGGGACCAAACAACTTTGATCCCTCGTCTACGTAAATCATAAGTCTCTATAGTTGCAGAAGACACGCAAAAAGAGAAGCTAAGCACCTCTTATAAGCAAGGAACATTTATATCATAAAGCATAGTTTTAGATCTCTTCTCATATATTGGAATACAAAACACAACTCTTACCTGCTTTCTGTCATGTAACTGAGCAGCACTAGCTCTCAAAAGGTTTCTCCATTTATCCTGTAAAGTAAAGCAATTCTAAAATCAACAAAGATTTTCTTTTAATCAACAGACGTTTCGTTAAGCATTGATCATATGATTCATAAGGACCTTGAGATCCACAGATGTGCGGAAAGCAGATGTTGCAAATAAGAGCCTCTTGATATCAGTCCATCTGCCAACTCCATAATGGGAGACACCTTCAATGAGCTTCATCACTTCTGGAAGTGTCCAAAGCCTATGATGTTTCCTTCTAATCCCACTTTTCTCATTTCTAACTCTTCTGGTCCAGTCTTCTGATGCATTATTTCGTGACTCAGACTTTGGAAACCTTAAAGCATATGTTGCTCTAGATTCATCGGCAGTTAAGAATTCATCCTTGCTTATTATAGTCTCATTTCCCTGGATGGAAGGTTCTGATTAGTGGCCATAAAATAAAAAGCTAGAAATAACAAAGGTACTTGACGAACAAATTTTTTCATTTCTGAGACCCCAAATATATGACATTGCTTATATATGCAATTCAAAAAAGGTTAGAGTCTTGGGATCTTCAAAAGCTACATGGTAATATATATTGGATATAATGACTAGTAAATTTTGTGCTTAACTAAAAGCTTCAGAAAATAACTGCAATGAAATGAAGCATACTGCAAACCATGAAAGTTCAAGAGAATCACTAGTAATGCATCAAGCCTCAGCAGAGAATTTGCCACTTCATGGAAGGATATCTCACCGTAACTGCAGCATTTTTCCGACGCTGAACTCTGGAGGCATGCAGACCTCTTTGTTTCTGAATAACTAAACCTGCATTGGACTCTTGGTCAAACCATTGTCCTACCAGTTTCTACCAATAAATGATCAACTGTTCTTTCACGAGAAGTTTTACCTCTAGTTTCTCTGCAGCATCTGGATTTCAAATCTGATGTTTCTTCAATATATCTTCGAGTAGGTTTGCGTAATCTCTTATTTGTTATAACTGCACTGTCTTCATCTCCCAAACGAGTCTTGTGTGCCTCAGAAAAATTTCCCACTCGAACATCCCTACCACAATGCACTGGCTTCTCAGCACCTATTCCAACCACCAGTTTGGTGGTATCAAATATACTTCCGAATGGACTAGACACTACGTCAAAAAGATTTTTTGGTATCCACATCATTTCATCATCAATCTCATTTGGCATAGAACTGCATTGCGAAGGACTGGAAAATTTGTTAATTTCGGTCAGGTTCTGAAATTCAAATAGTATATGATGCTCCAGAGACTGCTTGCCCTCCACTGATGTATCCCATCCCAAAGTGCTTCTGAACACATCAGGAAGTTGATCGGTTCTTATATCATCGAAAAAAAATGCATCTCGATCAGGTGTAGCAGCATCATATGGAGAATTAAGAGCATTTGACAAGTCTGAGAATTCCCCAGCATCACTATGTATTCCAATGCTTTTGGTTTGCAAATCTGATCTGAAATTTCTAAGACATGATGTGTTCTGGGAAACACATTTAACCTGAAGGCTTTCTGCACAGTCATTATCTGAATAAACCAAAAGGATAAGGGGGAAAATTATAAGCAGCAGCCTAATTTAAAGCTCCAATATAACAAGAAATGTACCAAAAGAGAGGTACCCCAAAAAAGTTCAGGACAGATGCTGCGGAAATTGCTTTGTCCATGAAGATTCCCTTCATTAACTCCTTGGAGCATGCTATCAACAAACTGCAAAAAACACACTACAATGTATCACAAGGTTTAAAATGTACAAGTGCAAAGATTCCTGGAACAATTAAAGTAAAGCAAAACCCAAGATTGCAAACTAATACAAACAAAAGGTATTTGCACTTCATCTTCCCACATTTCTCAATCTTTATTCAAGAAAATAGTCTCTAAGTGTAAACATCTTGAGCTAGGATGAACACTGAACACTTCACCTCATGTTTCTGAATCAGTGCAGCATCAGAATAAATTTTTCCTACAAGGAAATTGCATATAAGTACACTGTACACATACATCAATATACATATAACGAAACTGGAGAAGAGAATAAACAGCAGAAGACACTTTATTTGAGTGTTTCATCATTAAAGCATTGATAACTAAAACCGTGAAGTTGGAGGAGGCACAGATTCTTGTTTCAAATTCACTGTGCAATGAAGAGATTGCCGACATCATGTAAAAAAGAAACAAAATTAAAAGGCAAAGGCAATTTAGAGCAGAATATAAGATGAAAAGTTACATGCATCCATGCAGCAACTCAAAGCTAAGAAACCACATAAAAACCACATGAAGTCACATGATTACAGGAAAACATAATAATTTACACACAAACACAAATATAGAACGAACTGAAAAAAAGACTACTATTTAATAAAAATTTTAGCAATCACAAAAAAAAAAAAAAACACTCCATCACAACATAAACTAGGAGATAAATAAACTTTCAACACATCTAGCAATAATCATACCAAAATCTGCTTTACAATCTGTGTAATCAACTGCAAATGTAAAATCTTCGATAGCTAGGCACTCTTTAGAATGCTCTGAGCCCATAAGCATGATATTGTTGCTTAAATCTTTTTCAATTTGTGGCTCCAAAAGTAAATGCTCAACCTCCATTGCTTCATCTTCTGAGGCAGGAAAAAGTGCACCATGAATTTCATCCTGTAATAGATTCAAGATGGAAAAAATAATTACAACCTGGTTGATTACAAGTTCAGAATTTAAGAAGGACAAAAGATCATACTAAACCTAGTATCAATATATCAATCTTAGCTGTGCTTTCATAAAAATACACAAGAAATTTCTCTAATTTTGTGTAAATGCTAGATATAGATATTGTTGGGATTGGCAAGTAATTTGGGATTCGGGGAGCTAGTGTCCCAATGGGATAAGGAATTCTTATACAACAAGGGGTTCTTGTGAAGGAAGGAAACCCTGGTAATTAGGGTTTAGTTCTTTTATAAATATCTCATGTATCTCTAGGTTTTAGTTTAGAGGGAGATGGAGGAGCAGGATATGAAGAATACTTTTGGTATTCTTAGGTTTCTCTAGGGCATCTAGAGAGAGTACTCTCTAGAGTTTCTAGAGAGGACAAGAGAAAAAAATATAAATTCTTCGAGGGTTTATGTGAGAGTATCTACAAAGAAATATGTGCTTGAGTGGAGATAGCTTAAGGTCTTGTAATTGATCTCACATGGTGGATGCAAGCAGGAATTGTCGAACCACGTTAAATCTTGCGTTAGCTTTCTGGTATCTTCTTGATTGTTGACATATGCAATTTGTTTCGGTTTTCAGAATTCTCCTCTCCCTCCCTAACAAGTGGTTTTAGAGCCAAAAAGATCCAGTGATCAAAGATTCAATAAGGATGAACAACAAAGATTGGAAGGGGCGTGGTGCAAAAGTATATTCTCTTCACAAGGCACAAAAGTGAACAAAATACTCACCAAGAGATAGATGGTTGGAATTGACAAGTATTTTAGGATTCCTAAAGCCAGTATCCCAATGAGATAAGGAATCCTAGTACAAGAAGGCATTCCCGTGAAGGAAGAAAACCATTTAACTAGGGTTAGGTTCTTCTATAAATATCTCATGTATCTTTAGGTTTTAGTGGGAGAAGAACAAGATGTAAGGAATACTTTTAGTACTCTTGAGTTTATTCAAGATATCTAAAGACAACACTCTCAAGGGTTTTCAGAAAGGATGAAAGAATGTGCAAATTCTTCGAGGGTTTATGTGAGAGTGTCTACAAGGAAATTTATGCTTGAACATGGGTAACTCAAGGTCTTGTAATTGATCTCACATGGTGAAGAATTTAGTTTTTCTCCATGGATATAGACGGGAGTTATCAAACCATATTCAATCTTACGTCGACTTTCTGGTATGCTCTTGATTGTTGATCTCTACAATTTCTTTTGGTTTTTGGAATTCTCCTCTCCCTCCCCAACAAATAAAAGATTCCAAAATCAATAAGCGCTATCAAGTGTTGGGCTCTTTTGAGAAATAATAAGAGATATCATTCACATGACTACTATTAAATCTCTAGATTTGAAGTTCATTAGCAAAACATATACCAGTAAAGGCAAGTGTAAGACCAGGTGCAAGGAAGTGGTCATAGAAAGAATCATACATACAAACTCCCAAGATTCCAATTTAGCAATGAGTGTCACCCCAAGTTCTACAGTGGGCAAGCCAACTAGCAATCACAGATACAAGTTCCTATGATCCCAATATAGGAAATGAGATTCAAATCAAGTTCTAGGGTGGGGCAAGGCAACTTGCATAAACCAGTCACGAAAGGGTTAACAACTATAATTTATTATTCAGAAATTCTCACAATAATATATAGTGCAGTAATCAAAATATTCCTAGTTGACTCCCAACTAGGATGTCTGCTATTTCTGAAAGCAATAGAACACTGAAACAAGCAAACAGAATAAATCAAACAAGTAGTAACTTATTGACATAATAATTTTTCTCGGGAGTTCAATTAGGTGTGTATTGGAGATGTCAATTTCAAGTTGGTCTCAAGTATGCGAACTCAATTGGGTAAATTAGAGGTTGCAATTTCAGCCCAGATCCGAAATGCATCAGGTCTTATTTGTTTAACTTTGAGAGGGATGACGGAGATCAGAACATGATTTTCAAAAAGTGGGTCTACTCAAGACTGGAACAAAATCATTAAACTCCCCAAACCCAATGTGCCTGATTGTCGCCGTTCCTATCTCACATAAAAAAGCGATCCTAGTAGAATTATATAAACTACTTTTCCTTTTATATTACTATTCTAAACAATATATATATATACTAATTATATTTCCATTATTTATTCACGTTTGGGCAGGCAAAAAATTAATACTGTCAATTTTTATATGGATCGGAGCTGATATCATGTTCGTTAACCCAGCTCAGAATCCACAAAGATGGGATGGGATTTACAAGTGGTGAGGCTGGGGTGGTTTTTCACTCAACCTGGCTTGCACCAGCCCTCTGAAATGATTTTTAAAAAAGCAAGCTCAAACCAAGAACTAAAGCACCTACCTTAGGACAACCAGTTAGCTTTTCACTCAACCTGGCCTGCACCAGCCCTATGTAATGATTAAAAATAGCAAGCTCAAACTAAGAACTAAAGCACCTACGTTAGGACAACCAGTCAGTTTTTCACTCAACCTGGCCTGCACCAGCCCTCCATAATGATTAAAAAAAAGCAAGCTCAAACTAAGAAGTAAAGCACCTAGCTTAGGGCAACCAATGATGCAGAACAGCAATCACCAAAAATATTATTTGTTCACATTGACTCCTTGGTTTTTGCTAATTGTTACACAACAAAAATATTATGCATACAATTCACATCTTTGCATTCGCCGTTTCAGTCTAAGACTAGATGAATTTTGGAATTTTGGTCAATGCCAAAGGTTCATGCTTTACAGCTTAGTTGCCATTAGTGATTCACACACAATCATAGTCAGCTATCAATCCAACCAAGTGTCCCAAAGAGATTTAAGTATACAGACCTTTAACAAAAAGGATAATAGATCTCCATCTATGCATTTAAAAATCTTGACAAAATATATGAGAAGAATGTCAGATGAGACCTAAGATTAAGATTTAAAATCACAGAAACAATAAGACAAGAGGGAGACAAATAAGTAGATAGAAGAAATGAAGCATGCCTCATTGGTTTCAAGGACACTTACAAACCTGAACAGGCTTACAAGTGAAGTTATTTTGGCACATGCTTGGCTTCACCCACCCATCTTCTATGGCACATTTCACCATGCCATCTTTGCAATCATCATGCACAACTTCCACAATTTCCATAAATATGGAAGTGCAATTAGTAGTTCAACCAATCCTAATAAACTGCAAAATTAAAAAGAGAAATCACTCTAACAGCTAAACTTTTCATCATAACTACGACATGTAGAAATAGGTAATTTTGCTTATACAACACACAGAATAATTGTAATGTTTTTAGTACACATATCCCATAAGCAAACATGTCCACATGTAAACCTTGGGAGCTAGTGGCGGCATTGGGTCTAGATTGAGAGCTAAAATGTCTTCATGGGTATAATGAGGAGAACATCCCCGTTTAGTCTATCATGACTCACTTTTGATATTCTCATCTATATCTTAATTCCAGCTGAATGAAGTATAAACACTCCTAGTTTAGTTTCACATCGGAAGTGGGAGAAACGTGAGTTGGTAATATAAGTACCACATGGGTGTACCAACATTAACATAGACAGATTAAGCATTTTGGATCACATAGTTATAAGACCAAGACAATATGTCAATTATCTCATTCAATCAAATTGTGGCAATTGGTATAAGGAAAGCCTAATGTTAGATACGGTAGGTATCACAATGAGTTTAAGTAGGAAAGGACCGACTAAAGGCACATCATAGTTTAAGTAGGAAAGGACCAACTAAAGACACATCATGGACTGTAATACACAAAGTTCAGTTTCACATTAGAAGCAAGAGAAAAGTTGAATCGGTCTATAAAGGTTGGATAGATGTACTAAATATTTTCTGAGCCACTGGTTCATACTTGTCATACTAATGCATCAGTTATCTAGATAAATTGAAAAATTAAAATAACTAAGAGCAATTTTGTCATATTAATGCATCAGTTATATGGATGGATGAATTAGAAGAATTACGATAACCAAGAATAAATTTGTATGTAGTAAAAGCATTCCATTATAGCTTCCTGTTGAGCTTGACAGAGCAGTAGCTTATCACACTAAATACTCGAACTGAGTAAATTAATCAAAGATAGACTACTCCAATACCCAGTCACAACAGAGGACTAGTGGACACACGTACATGAGACGACCATATGCACCAGAATGCAACATATTCCACCTTCTAAGCTTCCACCCTCTAAGAGCCTAATCAGTATTAGTTCCACTTATATTCCAATAACATATCTGCTGAAGAACATTCCCGTTTCAGGAAAAGAAAAGAGGTAAGCATTAAAGAATCATCACGACATATTTCATTCTTTCATGTAGAATATCTGAACCGCTTTTTCCTCCAAAGCAATGATCAAACACATTCGACCAAGAAAAGGAACGGGCATTACAAAAGCATGACATCCGACCGCACAACATTCTCCAAGAAAAAGAACAAAACATGAGCAGGCAAAAATGGACGAAAGAGGAACCAAGGCTGGCGAGGTACCCGCGATGGAAGCGGAGGACCGACGAGGGAACCGAACGAAGCGACGGAAGCGAGAGAGAGAGAGAGAGGACGAAGACGCAGAAGGAGCAGCCTCGTCGTTCGCCTTTGCTCTGCTCTGCGCTGCGTTTGCTTCGCTTCCGCTTTGCTTAGCCTCGGCAACGGACTTGAGCTGGGTGGGGGAAAGGCGGATTGGAATTATGGGACTGGGGTCCGAGAGGCACAAGCAAGCATGGTAACACGTGGACAGCAATCCCTTTCCGGGGGGCCCACGTGGGGTAGACGGCAGTGATACGCTGGCGACGACGGTCGCCCGTTCGATGTCACGTGCGACAGGGGTGGGGGGCGGCGGTTTTGTTTAGGGGGGAAATATTTGCCAATTTGATGAATCAATCAATCGAAGAAATTAGATAAAACACATAATAAGTGACCTTATAATATAGTATATTACAATGTCCTTTTATTTTTCCTTTTCTCTTTATTATAAATGTTCTCTCTTTTTCCTCACCTGCTATCTTCTCTCTTGTTTTTCTTTTTTTTTTCCCCTTCATTCTTTGCTCTACTTCTGCTCCTCCATGTTTCTCCTCTAACCTATTCTCTCTTTATTGTAGTTGGATGACGAAGATTTTAACTTTGGGTTCAAAATTTTAGTTTACATTTATTGTCGATTCTTTGGGGTTTTCGTTTGGCATCGATGCCATCTTCCCTCACATAGTTTGCGACGAACTATGTGATTGAGAAAGCGAAAGATTGTAAGGATATTTTAATTTTTAATATTCGTCAAGCATATTCTTTTACGATTAAACGTGATTTCAAAGGCATGTTAACCAGTCTTTTTAATATCTCGAAAATTTGACCCATTGTTTAACCCCATAAATTCTTACACTTCATAAAAGATCAGACCTATCTTGGAACCAATTCAAAATTTTCTTCTGGCCAATCCAATCCAGTTCTAGTAGTTATGCTTGCTAAAACAACCTACAAATTTACAGTGAAAATATTGTAAAAACACTTAATGTTTAACTACAACATAATGTGGCTGTGATGTGTAATTTATCAAATAATACAAGGAAAAAAAACTCACACTTCAAAAATGCATCAAATAGGTTTCCTGTAACTCCTTAGATTGCGTCATCAATAGGATGAATAGGAACACACTTCACACATTCACATATTGGCAATGATGGACTGAGACAATATCACCCAGCCTCACTCTGAGAGTCGGTCTAACAACGTTATTCATCACATGTATCCTCTTTTTTCCCTATAGAAACATTGAAAAGACTGTCTTAGATTAAAAGCCTAAATTTTCAATTGAACACAACCTAAGTCTAAGATCTCAAGGAATTCTGGAAATCCCCATTTCCCTCACGAAATTAAACGAATAACAAGTGAAAGAACATGAAAAAGAAACGCGAATGAATTTTAGTGATTGCAATTGAAGCTCATATAATTAAGAGTCGGAAATTATAACTAACAAAGTAACTTGCCAAAACCAGATGTAACCATAATCAAACATTGCCTATTCGAACCCTAATTTTTTTCAAGGCCGTCAGCCGGGTTGAGCTACAATCATATCCCTTCACAGTAACTCTATCTTAGCGACCACACAAATCCTATATCTATTGTTTAGGACAGTAAGACTACGATACGAAATATCACCGCGAAATAGCTGCAACTTCTGCATCGTCTTAAGATTCATCGATACCACCGAATTATCATCAATGATCGCGTCGTCTACGATCAAACGATTGGGCGACTTCTTCTTCTCCAGGATCGCCGTGTTGTTCTTACCCTTGCTGCATCAATTTCCACCCTAAGAAATCCAATCGAAACCCTCGAGAAAAGGATGACAGCCTCTCATTCATGCCAAAAAAAACCCCTCTCCAATCAAGAACGCCAAGAAAAACACGCGGAAAACGAAAATAAACAATGAGCTTACGGATCGGAAGCGGAAGACCCGCCCGGGTTCGCCATTAAGATCGAGGTCCAAGAACGAACGAGATGATAAATGGGAAAGAAGGCGAAAGAACGAAGTGGGGAGGAGAAGGGAGGCCAATTTTATAGACGCCGAAGCGGAAGAGCGACGAGCTGCTCAGTGAAGACTGAACTGCTTTGTCCAAGCGATGAGATCCGCCGTTCCGCGCCATGCATCCTGAGCCGTCGGATGCGGACATGGGCGAGGTTTCGCGCATCTTCAAGCAGAAGAGCAGATCGGCACCTTTGGTTAGACGGGTTTAAAACGGCTCCAAGTCGGATCCGAGAGCGAATCGCGGATTCTGGCTAGCTCTAGAAACTTCTAGACCGGGAGATGGGTCGGTGGAGTTATTAAATTGCATTCCGATCTGCACAAAATTTGATGATGATAATATAATAATAATAATCCATTAATTATGATTAAAATATAATAACAAACAATTAATAAAAATATTGAGACTAGTTTTCCACTGGGAAAGGAAGACTTCGATCTTGATTTCTGATCAAAGTTGATCAAACTCGATTTGATCGACTCGATATAACATAAGTATAATTTGAAAATTTATGATCCTTAAATTAGAAACCAAGTCAAATAAAAATAAAAATTGGATTTGAACATGAGTTGCTTCCTTGTATTCGTTGAGCATGCTCTTCCCTTCATGCGTCTGACCAAGTAACATTGTAATCCCCTCTCTGCAGCTCCGGTATGCCCAACGCGTCCCACACCGCCGGAGATGCATTGACAACGTTGTTGGGACACGGTGGTGTGTAGTTCTGCTCGGCTTCGCAGCCGTCGACGGAGCTGCACTCGTCGACGACCTTCGCCAGCACGGACCGCCCGTTGGCGCTGATTCGAATGTTCCTGTTGCACCGGCTGCCGCCGTCGAACCATCCGGTGGACAAGGCGACGGCCATCTCGGTGTCATTATGGTACTGACCGTCGCACGCCCCGGGGCCTCCGCCGTCGCCGTTGATTGCGAAACTGACGATCATCATCTGCGCCGGCGTAGAGCTGGTCACCGGCGGCGAGCACTGGTACTGGGGGTACATCTCGCCATCCTTGCAGCAGTCTGAGTAGTTCTCGGTGTTGCAGCTGTGGGACTTACCACGGAGGTAGCCACTGGCGATGCATGGAGGCTCGGTGAGCGAGTAGCGAAAGCAGCTGCCGGCGCAAACATTCAAGGTTACAGCCAAGGAAGCTAGAGAAATCGCCATGCTCAAGTGTATATAGTTTGGAGCCATATATAGAGAAATACACCACTATGGTTAAGGAACATAGAGAGAGAGAGAGAGAGAGAGAGAGAGAGAGAGAGAGAGAGAGAGATGCCCGCACACCCTTGCATGGTGGGAAACGAACTCAACCATCGGTGGCATAACCTTTGGATGCATTCAATGAATCCAAATTATAGATATTATTTCCGTGCGTTGTTAATTTGTGATTGGTTTCCTTTTTCCCTCGAAGACAAGGCAAAGACTTAGGTCAATACCTTTGTCGTTGGTTTGGTCGATGTGTTTGAATTCGACTTTGGATCTTCGAGAAGCATGTCACTTTACGTTTGTATGGATACTGACATAGTTATTGAGCGATAGCTATATCGACATTAACGTAGATGACGATGGTCGTCACGACATCTACAACGAAAATGATAATCACCTTATCATTGATCCGTTGGGTAAATCCTAATCTTAACCTAATGCTACAATCGTCAAAGCTCCCGATGCTCTTACCATCATTGCCTGCATTTGCATAGATCAACATGCAAATGTCGCTCGATAGTGATGCGAGTTGAATTCATCCCACAAAAATAAATTGAATTGAGTTTGATCTAAATATATCGTGAAATTTATAAAAACAAATTGAATTCATCCCACAAAAAATATTTTACAAAAAGAAATTTTGCTAGGTTGGTACATGTTACTAACTAGTGATATGAGATTTAACATCAACATCTCGCTATTCGCAATTCAGGCTTTTAAAATCTAAGCTAACACCTTCTAAATTTGCAGGTTTGGATCATCAAGAAACCAATTACTCATGTAAATATTTATTTTTTTATTCAAGATTGTTTATTTTAATTTGTTTATTTGAATTCGTTTAGGATAATAGTGCAATTTATAAAACCAATTAAATTCAATTATACCAATTATTTGGTCATCTCCTTTCCCGCAATAATATTTTACATAGATTATATATTTTGCCTGATTGAAATATATAGTTAATAATATAAAACCTTACGATTAAGGATCCAAAGTCTTTATAATCTAAACTAGTTTATGCTTTCTAATTTTGTAGGAGAGGGATTTGGATCCTCAATAAAAAAAAGTGAATCTTGTATATTATCACCAGACTAATATTTTTTTTTATGTAACCTATACTTAGGTTAAATGTGACAACAACAACAACAAACTAATAATTTAGGCATAAATATTTATTTTTTATTCAACAAAAATTCTATTTGAAACATTTTTTTTTATTTGAACTCGTTTCAGATTATTATCATCACCGTATTAAATGGCAATCTACCGAAAAAAACTCATTTCAGATTATTATCTAAACTTAAGCTAGTTAGATTACGAGTCAAATCCGATGTAGACCAATGTTGGTCAATTCTCGCTTTGATTATTCTCTTTTACTCGTGAATATTTTCATTGTAATCATAAAATTTTTATGTATAATACATAATACAATGCTATAGCCAAAAATTATTTGTTGATTTAACACAGTATAGATATTGTTTATAACATTAAATGAAAAGCACAAAATATAGAATAATATCTTCATCTAGAATTTACCAGCTCAATAATCAAAATTCCGAACTGTGTATTCTACTGGAGCAAAATATAATTGGAAAATTCAGGAAACTTGATGCAATCAAAGTCCCTAGGAACAACATTGCTTCTGTGTTTTTTTCACAGCAGTAACATTAATTATGTCAGCATCCTAATTCCTCTAGCAAAATCCGATGAATTCCAAACGTCCATTTCCTTGTATGGCGATCTTAGCCCGCCATCTATGGCTTGTGATCCAAAAGTCAGTCGTCGTGATTGTTGAACCGTGAGAACACCATCAGGAGCACGGAAAGAACATGGTCGCTCGTTTTGACTTTGACTTCTTTTCGTTTGAATCGTGAAGCATTTCTCCTATATATATATATATATGTATATATTATATACATATATATATATATATATATATATATATATATATATATATATATATATTATATTTCCTTTGAGCAATATAATTTGATTTTTTTTTAATGTATATATTCGATCGAACTCGATTCGGATAATGGCTGCCGCCGTGTTTGAATGGCAATCTATCGAACCATCTATTGTGGTGGACTTCTTCCATGTGGACGGGAATAGCGGGTCATATAAATTTGCGTCGAATAAGGAGGAGTTGCCCCATCGTCTCTTCTTGCATCCGTGCTCATCCCCTGCTTTGTCTGTCTCCCCATTGCAAAAGATAAGGAAAATGGCTAGCTCCAGCAGCGCCACCGGCCCCCACGCCCTCTTCGTGACCGCTCCCTACCAAGGTCACTTCGCCCCGGCCGTCGACCTCGCCATCACGCTGGCCGCCAGGGGCTTCGTCGTCACCTTCGTCTGCACAGAGGCCTTCCACCACCAGCGCATCGCCACCGGCGCCTCCTCCGCGGACCACCGTGACGTCTTCGCCGGCGCACGCTCCAGGGGCCACGACATCCGCTTCGAGCTCGTCAGCGACGGCCTGCCCGTGTCCTTCGACCGCCACTCGCACCCCGATCAGTTCTACTCCGCCCTCCTCCACCTCCTCCCCACCCACGTCGACGAGCTGATCCGGAAGCTCCTCCTCTCTGAGGCCCCCGTCGACTTCATCCTCGCCGACACCTTCTTCTCGTGGGCGTCCACCCTGGCCAAGAACCATGGCCTGCCGTGCGTCTCCTTCTGGACCAAGCCGGCGCTCGTCTTCACCCTCTACTACCACATGGACCTCCTCATCGCCAACGGCCACTTCGCTTCTCCCGGTAAGGAACGATCGCCATGGCGTTTGCTTGTCTCGTTTTTGACCGTTACGTTGATCGTGGTGTGCGTTCAGAGAATCGCAGGGACACCATCACCTACATACCGGGCATTCCGGCGATGGAGACGACCGACCTCGTGTCGTACCTTCGGGAGACGGACACCACCACGCCCTTGCACCAGATGATCGCCAAGTCATTCGAGGAGGTCAAGAAGTGCGACTTCGTGCTGGCCAACACCGTGCAGGAGCTCGAAGAGGAGACCATCGCCGTGCTGCAGCAGGAGAAGCCGTTCTACGCCATCGGGCCGATCTTTCCCGACGGCTTCACCGGAGGCACCGTCATGACCTCCCTCTGGCCCGAGTCGGATTGCTCGTCGTGGCTCGACTCCATGCCGCCGAGCTCCGTGCTCTACGTCTCGTTCGGAAGCATCGCCTCTGTTAGCAAGAAAGATTTTGAGGAGATCGCCTACGGGGTCCTGAACAGCAAGGCCAACTTCATATGGGTGCTTCGGCCGGGGAGCTCGAGCTCCGGCGCCGCCGACCCACTTCCTCAAGGGTTCTTGGAGGCGAGCCGCGAGCGGGGGCTGGTGGTGCCGTGGTGCCGCCAGCGGGAGGTTCTGCAGCACCCTGCGGTCGGCGGCTTCTTGACGCACTGCGGGTGGAACTCGGTGGCGGAGAGCATGTGGTGCGGCGTGCCGATGCTGTGCTTCCCGCTGTTCTCGGACCAGCCGCCCAACCGGAAGCTGGTGGTGCAGAATCTGGGAATAGGGACGGATCTCGGGGAAATCGGTGAGGTCAGCAGAGGCAAAGTGTCGAGCAGAATCGACGAGCTGATGGGAGGGGAAGGCGGCGCGGAACTGAGGAGGAAGATGAAGGAGGTGAAGAAAGCCGTGCAGGGTGCGGTGGCTCCGAATGGTTCGTCGCGCAAGAACTTGGATCGGTTCACTGCCGATCTACTCCGACTCATCTCACAAAAGAACGCATCGGTTGACGCGGAGACGAAGAGGGGTTAGGCATCCGTAGATAGCCAAGTTTTCAGAGCGTGATTTAGAATAACATGTACCCTTTACAGGTACTTTAAATTACGGCTATTTTCTCCGGTAAATGTGATGTATTAATATTCGGCCCATGAAAAATTGCAACTCAATGTAACTTTTATGTTCATATTTTAAGATTATGCTTTGATCTAAATTAATTTATTAATTTCGTTGATCTAAAATATACTAATTCCGTAATAGAAAAGAGAAATATACTACAGTTCAAAATTGATGCATGCATACTAGTCTGCATGTTTCAGCCATTGTTTTGGTTAATTAGGCTGGTAGGATTTGTCCAGCCAAATCAAGGGCCACTAAGTGAAGACTGCAAAAAGTCAAACTTGTTCCATGTGTTGGTGCATGGTATTTACCTGTGTATAGATTGGATGTGAGGCGGAAAAGGGTTGGACATCTGTGAGCAATGTGCCATGCTTTTGATTGATTGTAGTCTCTTGTGTACTGCTGCAATGAAATAAAGGCGACCGTGTCTCCTGTAAACTTACCATGGAGATCCAGAATTATTGAAGAAGAAGGAGCCCACTGGGTGTGAAGAGCAGAAGAAAAGAAATGTTGTTCAGACGAAGCAATTCCCTGCACAAGAACGAAACTCCAGTGATTAAGATGGGTTGTGTGAGTCATGTGATACCACCGCAGCTTTTGAAGCAAGAAACCAAGTTGTCCTTCGTCAGCCAATGAATGCCCTGCATCGTCTTCCGAGAGCCACCTCCCCGTGATGCGTGGTGACAATCAAGGACGTCGATGCCGACATGGTTGACTGCGCTGCTCGTGGGGTGTTTGATGAATTGCCAATCCTGCAGACGAGGAGACCATGTGGTGAAATGGCTTCGTGGTACGTACGCAGTTGAAGAAGCTGTGGATGGAATGCACAATGCTAATTTAAATGGATGGAAAATTCTTTCTTATCCACACTGGTCTATCAATATCACCATTGTTATCATTACCATCATGATCGTGATCATTTTTGTTGTAGAATTCAATTGTGAATGGGATGACCGTCCGTCGTGAGCCGCCGCTTAGCGAACAGGTTTCCTGGTCAAATCCATCTCCGGCGCGTATTTGCCTGCCTTTTCCAGAGTTGAAATCAATTGCTCGGCTGACCATCTCATCCTTGATTTTTCTAAAGGAAAATTGGTCTCAAATACGTTTTATCGTCAGTGTATAACTAACTAATACAACATTTTATGGATCAAACACAGTCCCAACTCTCCCCCAAAAGCTACCACTCTGCAGGTAGACCCATCTGTGGGTTCAACATAATGAGAGTTCATCAACCGGAAAGGACATATCGTATAAAAAGCAGTGTTTTCCAAAGAGCAATTCCACTCCATGAGCAATCATGGTGTCGATTCCCATAGGACAAATTCTACGGCCACAAAGAAAAGTTAGCTACTGTTCTTCAACATAATTAAGACAATAGCACGCATATGCATCCATGTCGATAAGAGAGCATAAAAAGAAGCATTCAGAATCACCAAATAAAGTGATTATTCCAGTTGCAGGATCACCAAATAAAGTCATGGAACCGATGTAAAGAACCATCAGCAGATTGCCGGTTGTTCTTGAGGCTGGCTGTCACAAGACCTCGAACAATGTCTTACGGTTCCCCACCAAGCTCCACCCGCAGATTGTCATATGGATAAACTTTGGGTGCCTATGAATAGCAGCAAAATAACATTAGGAAGATGCCACAAGTTAAATAAAGAATCCACTTTGACTATTGTTAATAAGCTCCTCATTTACAAATCAGCTTACTCTCGTAGCCAAATGAATGCAGTCCTTAAGTCATAAATGCACGATTTGCACTAAACTAAAATGTCAAGAAAGCAAATGAAATATAAACAAAGTGCTTATGGGGAACAATGCTGTAACACCAGATGCTTATCAGATGTAATACTTTACTAAAAGGTTGGCCGGTACAAAATACAAATCTTCACTTAATACATTAGAATCCAGTGCAATGTACCCAAAAGTATTTCCGAACCAAATTAAAGGTGTTTAGTTTTCAGAATTTTAAACTAAACCATGCGGAACTAAGGAAAAGGCTGAACCAAAACCAACAGGAAATTGTTCTGCTCAGTTTGGTTTCTTGTTTTACAAACGATTACTGTTTGCTAGAATACATATGAACACTTATGAGGATAAAATATATCTTTTAATAATGTTATCATTAAATATCTGATTATGTGGTACCCAGGATACTTCTATTGAGATTTATGACACCCTAATCATAAATTCAGTTTGGTTCAAACAAACTAGAAACCATCCAATGCCTAATTTCAATATTGCAATCAAAGCCGTCAATACAAGAAAACCAAACACAAGCATAAGATGCCAGTTTGGTTGATTTTCTTGGTTTCATCAACTTCTGAACAACCCTACCCAGAACCTTGCTCCAAGAAAATCTGATTATCAATGAAAAAATAACATACATATATCGTCTGGGCATAAAATCATTAATTTTGACACATACTAAAGTTGCAGTCACACAACATGTCCAATTTGCAAGTATTCATGCTACAGATCCTTTATGGGAAATGAAAGTTAGCTTTGACTATGCCATAAAAGATGCACTCGGAATTGTCTACTGCTCCTATTGAGCACTGCTGATCCAATCTTAATGAAACACGACATTATCAATTGCATCATTTGGGAGATTTGGGTACACAGACATACGGTTCTTCTTGTGTACTTATTTGGTCATTGTAATATTAATTCATTAATAACCAGTGATACACATGTCAAAGCCTCTTCTTGTTATCTTTAAAGGGAATGAAGAGAGTCGCTAGTTACTAAAATAATCGAACCCTCATCATACATGCATGATCAATTCATCAAGTGGGTTACTTAAGTCAGGGCAATCCTTGATACCATGGTAAGGTTGGACCTTTGTCAGTTGGTGACCAGGGTACAAGGAGATAACCTCTTTACTTGCAGGGTAAGTCGCACATTAACCGATCCCAAACGCTCATTGACAGTAGCCTAGTACATTGGACTGTCCTTTCTCACTCCTATTTAGTCATGTCACTATCACAAGCAAGATGGAATTACCATTACTAATAATTGTCTATAATACTGTATAGCTCCGTAAACAAAGAGTTGAGTCACATCTATCATGACACACCATATACCATTACATTAACAATAATACTGTAATAATAATGGTGGTATTAAGTAAAAAAGGAAAGGATGTTTCTAGACACTATCATCTGTGGAGACCATATTTGCAATTTATTTAAGTGTATGCATTATCTGCACGTACATGTACAATATGCATTAAGGGGACAAGAACATATGCAACTTAAGTGAATATACACGTAAGGTTCACAACTCAACCCAACCAGCCTTTTCCAATCTAACCCAGCTGCATTGGTAAGAACATGACCAAACTTTAGCTTTCAATGTCAAAGAACTCCAATCCCCAAATGATCTTTTTCTTCTATGGCCTCAAAAGCATTTGGTCATCTTTTGCTGCAACTCACGGAATAGCCTGATCTGAACTTAGGTCAATAGAACTAGGACAACAATAAGGTCAACTCACGGATTCAGCCATCGTAAGAGTTGTCAGGCTAGTCCTCTGTTTACATCTAACCTTCCCCACCTTCCCAGATTGCAGCCCTACATTCAATAAGCAGTCTAGAAAAAGACATGATATAATGAAAATATAATCATCTATAAAATACTCTATTAACCAACTACAGAAAATATAATGATCAACTCATCAACCATCTATAATCCAGGCATCTAAGTGTGCAGATTCAACCTATGTAGTAAAGCACCACCAAAGTAACTGTCTCGTACAAAAAAAAAAAAACTCCAACTCCTTGATAAGACTGATACACGAAAAGGAATTACAAGGACAACAACAAAAACCCAATTTGGCCCTGATGTTGTCTATGTTGCATGGTCTGTATGGTAGTTTTTTTTCCTGTCTATGAAGATTTGAGTTACACACTCTAGATGCATGTCCAGAACCAAATCAAACCAACTTCAGGTTTTGTGTTTTTACCAAACTTCAAGATGTACTTTCACATTATTGCTAAAACTCAAATGCAGTTGTACATGACAAGTTCTAGATACATGGTTCTTTATTTATTTTTTATCCTTTTGGACATCTTAGTCCTCCAAACCTTCTTCAAGATTATATGACACGGAGAAGGATAACCGTCGACAGGAACGCTATGCTGCTCATGGAATCTTGAGATGCATGAAGGTAGCAACAATTGTATATTCTTTCAATTCAACAGATACTAGTAGTCTTCTGATGCTTTATCAGGTTCCACACAATAAAATGCTTGCTTTCACTTCCGAGACTTCCTAATATAAGTAGGAGTTGTCCTGAAACTCCAGAAGACACAAAGGGATCCCCAAGTTTCGCAATGAACATCAATAAGACTAGTATAATGGCGTCGATAGGGTTAAAATTTGATTCTGATGCTCGAGATAATCCAATTGATGTAAATAATCAATACTCGAAACTGGATGTAGATGCACACTGGAATCGAAGGAAAGCCAAAGGACTCACAAAGGGTATCTTGGACGCTTTGTCCTTCCAGACAGCAAGCAAACCGAGCGCTGCAAAGAAGCTGAGCCCTCCGCACAGCCATGCCAACGCTTCGTACTAATTAAAATGTCACAGAATGACATACATATCCATTTCGCAATAAATCAATAATCAAAACAACAACAAGAAACAAAAACCCTAATTGTTAGGAGGATGAGCGCACCTTTCCTACGGTGGGGGCGATCCGATCTAAACAGGGTTCCGGGAAAGGGGTACCGTTGTCCCAAATCAGATCCTCGTGAACCGGCAGCTATGAAGCCAAGATTGAGAATTTGAGGGGGAACAAAAGAGAAAAGAGAGAAGAGAAAGGGAAACAAAAAGGATCGGGGGCGAAATTTTACAGGCTTGTCGGGGACGATGTGCTTGCCGACGGGGAGGCCCAAGCCGGAGCGCGACCGGAGGGCGGAGGCGGCGGATCGGGCGGCGACGCCGTTGCCACCCATGATGCGAGACGCGACGCCGCTCAGTCTCCCGGCCATTTCTCCCTCGCGAGCTTCCCTCCTTGCTAGGGACTGGGATTTCGTTTCGATCGCAGCAGAGGCTTGCAAACCGTGGGTGTCTCGCGACGGTTTTCGCACTCGCGTCCCGCAGCTAGGGCTTTATCGGATCGGTTTCGCACGCAACACGAACCGATAAAAGACCACGGGGCTTTCTCGACGTGGATCCGGATCTGTAATTTCGGGTCGGGAACCGGACATTTGCCAGCTTAACGGGTCTAGCTATTTTAGCGGGTCCCCTTGGCACAGCAAGTGTATTATTTTTTTTATATCCAAATTTATTCGACTTCATTACAGCAACACTTTACGATAATTCAAGACAAATTGGAGTAGAAAAAATGGATAATCAAATCGAATGTGAATTTGGATAGAGTTAAATTAATCAAAATGCTTACTCATTGATAAATAATAATAACAATGAGTTGGATTCTTTTCGATATCACCTGCTAAAATCGATATCTTGGTAAAAAGGAAGCATGTGGCAATACGAGATCTGAAAAAAAAATTAATATACCCATTCTTATCTTTATATTTAAAAAAAATATTTTTAATATTTGAAACTTTCTCTACCTCGAGAAAGGAAGAATCTTATCATTATACCAAAACTCTTCAAATTAAAAAAAAATAATTTCTCAACAATTACAAAGATGGAAGGGAAATCCAAAACTTTTGGTATGATTTCTCTAAACAAGTCAATTAAGAAACAAGAGAAACTGGATAGTGAGAATAGAGTAGAAAAGCAATTAGATTTTATCACCATGTCTTCATCACAGATGACTTCTCAACGACACAAAGTCATGTAGAAAACACGTTGCAGATTACAAGCAAAATCGTTGGAGGTAGAGAGACTTTGAAGACAGCACAGGCAAAGATCGGCACAACCTAAGGAGTTCACAAGTTCAACTAGAAGAAACAGTAGAGCACCAAACAACCAAGCACTTCAGTGGTCACACACACATGGAAAGTTCAGAGAGACACATCGGGGTCATACTAAACCTTAACACCTTCAAGTTAGAGTCGGGCTAAGCTTCTTCAGCATAGGCTGGTTCAAGGATCTCGGCCTCGGCATCCTGCACCTCCTTCTCTGTCTTCTTTCCTTTCTTGGACTTGTAGTACACACTCATGAAAGTCCCAACTGCGCCATACTTCTGGCGGCAGTGCTCATAGTGTGAGCCATCGAACATCCGCCAAAAGTTCTTCTCTGTGAGCTCAGATACAGCGTACTGAGGCTGGAAACTATGGTTCTGGATCAGCCACTCTTCAAGATTGCGGACCGCTTCGGCACCATTGAACTCCTCGCCCCTAAACACAGGACCCGGGGCATAGTACACACCGATGTCCGTGAACATTTGGGCATAGCTCGTGTCCCCCTGGCGGTGATGATGCTCGAAGCCTGGCTCTGGGTACACCATCGTTTTCACGGGAAGCTTAAACAATCGATGGGGACAGAGCCATATTGGATAAACCTGCATAGCATCAAAAGAAAGCCAATTGAAGTTGTCTGTATGTACTATGTAGCAGGCATCAACAAAAAGAATCTTGAAAATTTTGTTTTCTATACATAAACCAGTTTCTTAGGATTAAAGATCGAATAGCATGACATGGAATTCCTTGAACACCTGATCTAGGAGTAACATTTAACAATTGTTGGCATTAATTCAACCTACTAGCAAGACTAAAAATCTATATTATCTATCAATCATTGGCATTAGTTCTGAGACTAAACAAAATCATATCAGCAGAGTTGTATGCTACGGTTGCTGAGTCACCAATAGGTACCTCCATTTCACGATGACAATACTCGAGAGCCTCCCCAACTTTGTAGAGAGGAACCAAGAGATCCTGGATCACATGCATCTCATGGTAATAGTTTCTGATTGCTTCACCCTGTGTGGCCTTGAGCAAAGAAACCTTTGGTGGCATCATCCAGCCCAAAAGCCACCTGAACCACCATTGGTCTCCGAATGGCAGAATCAACTTGCCTTCCCAATACAAACATCTTGTGTGCCTATGGTAATACTCTCTGGTGGGAATGTACTCCACAAACTCGCCCCTCTTGAGTGCCGTCTGTGCATGCTGATAAAACCAAGGTTTAAACCACCACCCTACATTGTTGATGACATTGCCCTTCTTCTTTGCTTCTTCCTTGGAGGCATACCTACCAATCATATGCACAGCCTCGGTTGGAGTGTAGATCATTCCCTCGACAAAATCTGGAACTTTTGATGGATCCCCATCTCTGGGTGCAAAAGAATCAGCATAAGCCTGTGCAAGTTCCTTCAGGGTTCCCCTGTACGGGCTGTAGGTAAGCCTCATATATTCCTTAATGGGAATTAGTTTTATCTCTGCAGAAACTAGGAGACCCAGAGTTCCTTGAGACCAAGGAATCCCATAGAAAAGGTCAGAGTGCTCGTTGTCCTTTGTACACCTCACAACTCGGCCATCAGCAAGAACAACTTCCATGGCAACAACTGTGTCAGAAAAGAGCCCATAAATGTGTGAGCTCCCCTCGATTCCATAACCATTAATAAGTCCACCTACAGTGAGATCATCAAGTTCGGCAACTACCGCTAGTGCAAGGTTCATAGGAACCGTATATCTAGTTATCTGACCCATATTAACAAGAGGCTCTACCTTAGCAACCATTCGCTCTTTATCAACCTCAATAATGTTTCTAAATGCAGAGAGATCAACTTCAAAATGTCGTGCACGTTTATAGTCAACATTGCGCATGCCAACAGCAATATATGGTTTCCTGGCCGTGCACACAAGACCATCTTTCTTGGGATCTCTCTGCTTGAGGCGATTCACAACTTTCTTAACATTCTCCTCGTGTTCCTTCTGGCGACGCTTTTCTGATTTCATAGCAGATTTCACATCACCTAGAAACAATTTGAAGTAGATAAAGCAAGAGACTGGAAGCACAACGAAAATGACAACAATCCATCGGAACTGGACCAGATAGTCCACCAAAACTTTCTTCCTTTTAGGTCGCAATGGCGTTTGTAGATCAGACATGCTTGGAACCTAAAATTTGACAAGACAAAATGGTGAACAAACCATTTAATATTCTGTCACATTTGAGATTGTACTGCAAATTACAGAAAGCAAGAACTCATAAAGTAAACTAAAAAATTACATTCAGAATAACCAGTGAAGGGAAAGAAAGGGATTGCCAAGCAGCTGAAAGTCCAACTTGGCTCTTCTCCTTATCACAAAGTCTGTCTTCTTGATCTTTCTTTTAGGATAAACGTTGTCTAGTAACTCAAAGCAAGGCAAGTCCTAACAACCTACATAACATGAGAGTCTGAAAGTGCTCATTTCAATAAAAATCCCAAAACTGTATCATGAGCAAGAAAAATATTTGATTATCCATACATTAATAAGTTTTAGATAGTGGGTCATGGAAAGTCCTTTCCTCTACTGCTTCGCGTATCATAACTCAAAATAATGTAGAAGCTTCAGAATTTGAGGAGACTAAGCCTGCAAACTTCAGACCCCTTCTAGGGTCCATAATGGTGGGAGTTAAATACACCAGACCACCCAAATTTTCATACACCAGTAAACATTATCCGAACTTTCCACAAATGTAATTGATATGCATACAAGTAAAACGACGATACATGTATATGGTAAAGAAGACTCATTAAGCTAATCGATATCTTTGTAGGGTGTGACTGTTGAGATTATAGATCAGGAAATAGGAGCACAACAATGTGAAATCATGCATCAGTTTGAAGAAGTCACCAGGTGTACTGGATAACTCAAACAAGCAATCTCTTTCAACCAAATGAAATAAAACACACAGTGATTACTTGGAAAATATCCACTTAAAAAGCTGGCATCAGACATTCTGCTTTCTCATTGATAGATGAGCATAATGGTAACTATGAGTGATAAGCCTGCCACTGATCATGCAAGAGGTTCTTAGATGCCTGCACGTTTAAACTACAAATTGCTCCTAAAGAAAAAAGGGAGCAAGAACTAATGGTTCATGAACGGTGGACGTTCATGTCAGAATGAACATAGAAGACCCTGGTGAAACGTATAAAATAAGAAAACATCTAATCATCATCACATTTTGCTAGTGTGTGCTAGAGTTTTGCAAGTGTTGTGGAACACAAGTCTTTTAACAGCCATATCTAAATGAACTCTTTCCTACTCACAGGTTAAAAGACATGAACTGGATCAAAGTGAACAAGACCCAGTAACATCACGCAGCGGACAAAGATTTCAAACAAGTGCCACCTAGAAAATAAAGAGGAAAAAGAACATAACCACTTGAATAGCTGCCTCACTTGATGTCTCTAGCAATTGAACGTTGCACTAGAAGTTGAAAAACAGTGTTTTTTATCTATAGATCTGACGGATGACCACTGATATCGCAAGGGAAACTAAAACCAAAATAAGTTACCCAAAATTTTAAATCCCTCCTTCGTTCTTAGTTGGTAAAGACCTTGACAGTTTATCGCAAAGTACTTTGACTCAAATCTCACAATCATCACTCCCCCTTTGCAAAATAATAATAATAATAAGCTACCCAAATTTTCTCTTTTTTTTGGAGGAGAAAATAAACAAACTACTACAACATTAGCATGAATTGGTAGACTAGCAACTAGATTTACTGAACTAACAAGAAGGGGGTAAACAACAAGTATCTAAGGAAAAAGGAATGCTTGCCAAATCAAAGACGTTCAAAGAAATAGATGATGCCGGATTCAGTTAATCAAACAAAAAAAAGAAAAACAGAAAAGGGCAGAACTTTTTTCTTTTGCGCAGAAGAAGAAACTAATCAAGTAAATCTATAAACTTTGACAGATGAAACAAAGTTGAAATTTTGATCATAGCGTGAGACGCTACGAAGCACGAAACCGAGATTATACTCTTGCCAGCGACAATTACGCCACGGGAAAGTAGTAACAGAAAGATTCACACACACACAAAGAAGCAAACAAAAAGGCAAGCTTTTTCGCAAGGTTTCTTCGAGGAGGAGGAGCAGAGGGGGACCTGACGGAGGGGGGAGGAGAAGGGAGCGAGGTACGGTCGCCGAGGCCTCTGCGGAAGAAGGGAAGGGGCCGGCCGAGGCCTTTGGGGACGTGGGGACGAGGTTAATATAACGAGAAAAGAAGCTCATGCGTTCCGCTCTGCAGGCTTTTTAACGATCAAATTTCAAATTACGAATGATATCTTTAATGATACACAGGCTGTTATTGCTGTAGCTAAACGGAGAGTCGTGTACTGTGAAGTTACAATCACTCTGGAGAAACTTATGAGCTACTTTGGGATATGGTTATTTTTGTTCTATTAAATAATAAATATAGTTTTTCAAAAAAAAACATAATTAACTTAAGTCTAAGTATTTAAATCATTAATATCAATGTCGATTTAATACTGAGGGTGACGAGAGAGTCGAATAAAAAAAATACTCGTGCAGTTGATTAAAAAAATATATTTATAAATAGATTTATGAATGCTAGATTAGCATTTTAGAATAGTTGACTCGGATTCATCAGATTTAAAATATATATAAGTCATTCATTCATTTTAAGTGGAGCATATATTTTTGCCTGTCATTTTGGCATGAGCATTAGATGCTTAAAATAAATATATTAATAGGGTGGTGTTATTAGAAGATCATGAGTTTGTGGGAGAGAGAGAAGTTGTTCCGATCCAGATGGAAACAGAATGCATTTGATAAGATTTGTCATCATTTTTGTCGTTTACTTAATTCCAGATCTAAAAAGCCAGGAGATTCTCTGAAATTATTATCGATCAAAAGCATTAATGGTTTCCCAAACATGTATTATATATATATATATATGTAAGAATGGAAGACATGCTAGCATCGGATTATTTTTATGTATTCTCACTCCTAAGTGTAGGCGAGTTAATTATAAATTAATTTTTATAATTAGTTATTTTTAGTATTTTGATTGTTATATTTTTTAAAAAAATTATATTAAAATATTTATATTTATGAAATAAAATATTTAATTCTATTTCTCCTCATATCATTGACTTCGCTAACGAAAATACTATACGTACTCAATGATAAATTAAAGTGAGGTAGAGTTCGATCAATGATAAATCCTGTGATATATTTATCATCAAATTTGACAGTGCTAGGAGAAACATGATTAAATATTTTATTTTTATAAATATATGGATCTTAATATTTTTTTTAAATATAAGAATAGAGATATTAAATATAACTAATTAATTTAATTTAAAAATATAACTGTAAAATATTTAATTTAATTTTTTCTCGTATCATTGATTTTGCTGATGAAAATACTATACGTGAATGTTAAATGAAAGTGAGGTAGAGTGATAAATCCTATAATATTTATATTTTATTTTTACAAATATATGAATCTAAATGAAACTTTTGAAAGTATAGGAATTTAAATCTAATTAATTTTGAAAATAATTGATAAATTCATACAAAATTAAATAGTAAAATAAATGTAGATCTGCTTTCATTGAGATCCTCTACATTATTATAATACAACCACTCCACTGCAGGATCTATCTTTTATGGTGAGTGCAGAGATAGCTATCCATCTCTCTCTCTCTCCTACTGTCCTCTATATTATTTATTCTTAGCATGTGGAGGAGGAGCAAATAAAAACAAAATTTGCACCATTAATGGAGTTGAAATATGATACTGTTGGAGTAGACCTTCTACTGAATAATTGTACTCCATTGTGGCTGAGCTGAATCAAATCTCAGCAAATATACTCACATCGCAGCTTGGCATGAATAATATAGGTCGTGAACTGCGATGAGAGAGAGAGAGAGAGAGAGAGAGAGAGCGGGGAGCATGTGGTGCAGTGGAGGTGTTGTCCGGCAGATGTTGTCGGATCTGACGACGGGTTTTGAATCTCGAGTTAGAGGATGCCATGTGAACTGTCTGCCTCGAAACGATGACAGCACTCCTCGGCATTCTTTCAGATCTCCTTCTCAGGCAGATCACATCGTCGGAAACAACTGCAGCGCCATTTCCGGCCTCGAGAAGGAACACCCGTGACGAGTTTGGATCTTCCATCCATCCGGTTATGTCGTTCCTGCGGATGCTACGTGTGACACCCCACTTGCGGATTTAAGAGCTTGTTTTAGTGTGCCGAGGAACAAATCTATGGACTCAAAGGGGGATCGGTCAAACTGGATCTGAAGCACTTGCACTCTTTTGCTGCTTGTTCCCTGCGCTGCCTGACCTCTCTGGCTTCGATGATTACTATATGTCCTGAAACATCATCCCGATGTGAGCGTTGAATCCTCGGTCCCGAGTTCATGCTGCATCTCTCCACTGACTTTGAGGATACAGTGATTGCAGTGTTTGAATCAGATCAAACTAAATACTGTTGAAATCACAAGTCGTAAAAAGCATTCACTCTAGGAGGAGTTGGCAGATCAAAGTACCGAAGTTTCTTTGGATGATGCGCACATTGTTTTCTATCTCTACGAAAAGCATGCCAGTTTTTTGGCATTACCGATCATCAAATTCATGATGATAAAAAAAAAAAAAAAATCATGAGTTTGGATTTTGCTTTTGCTCCTCTTTTTCCAACATTTGATGAGGAATATTATCGATTCTACATTTGCACTATAAATAAACAAGATCTCAATAATAGTTAGGACTTATAAATTTATTGTTTTTATTATTTCATTTGCATTGTCCGTATAAGACTCGAATTCATATATACAGAAAAAAAAAAGAAATTTGATATTTAGCTCAATCATGTCCCACAAGGTGATGCCCGGTCGGGTGAGCCCAAAAGCCACACCCCCAAGTCCTGCAAAGACCCCCACGGCTTGTTCTCGTATCTATCCACACAAACATCAAGTGGGAGGAATGCAACCATGAACGGGTCGAGAAGTCACCTATCAACCCTTACGTCAAGGCAACGTGACCACTGACCAAACTAGATCGAGCACTTCGAGAACATGTGTTACAACCGAGTCAGAAGGGACTCATGAAACTTGGTAGGTCATATGACATCAAAGGCCTTGAGAGAGAGAGTCTTACGTTAGGATGAAGTCAATCATGGCATGTACCCATTCCGACGTGCGTGTACTGGTAGTATTTTGTGCATCACGCGTTCGCGTTTGACCACCGTGGCAACACTGCAGCGTGCACACAACCACCAGCCTTCGCACAGGGTTTCGATTGCTTTGCGTCAAGACGCGAGTAGTTCTCTGGCAACGTTTGACGCCATCAAGCTTGCTGCCTCTCATGGCCGCGACTGCTTCGCGAAGACAATGTCAAGAAGCGCCCAAGTGGACGTCGGCAAGTACGAAGAAAGAACGAGAGTAAGGAAAGTGTTTGTTGGCTTTCGAATGAGAAAAAGAAATATAGTAGTAGTAGAAAAAAAAATGAGAAGCATTTTCAATTTATAGTACTTTGAATTCATCTTAATCAAAAGGACAAAATATAAACTTTTAAATATTAGCCCAACGAATCTCTCGTAGTCATCTATATGTAAAAAAAAAAAAAATCAATCATTCATCTATTTATCTTAATCTAAATTATTATCTAATTCTAACTATTTGGATTAATTTTATGATATCTCTTTAATCAAATATAGTTGTAATTTAATATTCTATTTATAAAAATAAAAAAATTTCTTTCTCCAAAGCTTTTGTAAAAATACTAGTAAGCTAATGTTGTAGTATTTTATTTAAATTTTTTCTTTATCAACTAGTTTATGAATGAAGTAACGTCAAACTTTGATGTGTTTGGTATATTCATAGAATTCTTAGTCATTGCAATGATAGACTTATTATCATAGTATATTTTAGTTGGTTCATCTTCTTTTCTCAAAAATTTATTAAAATTCTTCTAACAGAGCACATATCCTGAAGTGCCTTTTGTATCATCTTCACAATCAATCTAATCACTATCAATATTAAAATATAACTTAAAATCTTTTATCTATTCATAACGGATGTAATAATTGAAAGTTTCATTTATGTATCTAAAAACCCTTTTAGCTGCTCCAAAGTAATGCTTGTGCATGAATTTAGTAATAAACTAACTATAAACATAATATTTGATTGTGTGTGATAAATTAACCTTTCAATTGAAGTTGTATACTATTTCTCAATTGTTTTTTTTTAACTTCATCATCTAACATAGGTTTATGATTTGCATTCATTGGAGTATTCACGAGCTTACAAGTTGTCATACGAAATCTTTTTAACAAATCTTTAAGCATATTTTTCTTGGAAATTTTTTTTTATTTACATCTTAAATAACTTTCATTTACCAAATAGGCCCAGATCAATTATTTTAAATTCTAGCATTATATTTTTCTTAAATTTAGCAAGCATATACGATAAATCTCTAGTATAAATTATAATGTTCACGTACAAAACACATAAGAATTTTCATAAGCTTTTACATATGAAGTTGGCTCATTTAAATATTTTTAAAATTTATATTAAAGAAAGTACCAATCAATTCTATTATATCCTAAGCCCTCTGACCTTTTCAAATCTTATAATATTTTATCCAATTTCTATATTTTATCTTTTAGCTTTTTAATTTCAAATCCTCCGAAAATTTTTTGCATAAACCTCATTTTGCAACTTTCTCTTCGATTTAAATCAAACTAATCAAATCATGTAATATTTTATCCAATTTGTATACTTTATCTTTTAGCTTTTTAATTTCAAATCCTCTAAATTTTTTTACATAAACCTCTTTTTGCAACTTTCTCTTCGATTTAAATCAAACTAATAAACCTCTACCAATACTAATATTGTTCTAATTGTGTCGATTCTAGCAACTAAATAAAAAAATTTCTAAAAAGTCCATACATAGAATTTGAGCACACCCTTTGACAACTAAGGACTTTATATTTTTACATTGAGTCATCGGCAATAAATTTTAACTTGTACATCGACTTGAGTCCAATTGCTTCTTTTTCTATGAGTAAATTTACTAACTTTCAAGTCTTATTTTTTTTAATAGTTTACAGTTCGACATTCATTACTTGCATTCATTTTTCTTTCTAGACTTCAAAACAAGTAGATTTTAAAATAAAACATGTAAAATTACTAGACTAATATATCTATGAAAAACTATAAAATTATTAGATAGATATAGACTGATATATATGTATCTCCAAACACATTTTTAATATTTTTTCAGCTTTTGTTGATGTTGACACCGATTCAGAAAAATATGGACTTATCTATTACTTGTTATAGCATTTTAGAGAGCTATATATATATATATATATATATATATATATATATATATATATATATATATATATATATATATATATATATATATATATATATATATATATATATATATATATATATATATATATATATTCTCATTTATCTGATATTTTAAATAATATTAGATTATACATATCATACTCAATAAAATTATTTTTAATCAAATTTTATATTTTTTTATGAAATAAATAAAGTTATCATCTTAACAGTCCAAAATGAATAATTTTCACAACACTTACTCTAATATCTATCTTTTTTTTTTCTTTTCGATCCATTGGTCTTTCTTTTTTTTTCTAATTGACATACTTTATTGGTCTTCTTCGAACCTGTAAATCCAATCAGTAGTATCTTGGATTTTTTGAAGAGTACAAATTTATATTACTTAAAAAGATAAAATATAATTTTTAAAATAAAAATAAATCAATCATACCTGAATAACTCTCCTCATCCTTATTTATACATAAAAAATCAATCACTCATTTATTTATTTATTTTAATCTAAATCCTAATCCATATTTTATTGTATATAATCAAATTATTTGTATTAATTTTGTCAGTGTTTACATCCAGTAGAACTCGTCAAAGAGAAGTGTTTACATCCAGTAGAACTCGTCAAAGGGAAGGATAAGATATCTCAATATATCCCCTTCTGCTCGTTTATAAGCATGCTTAGTGGCGCTTTCATGCCCCCACCCTCCTTCCTTTCTTCTTCAGGGAGGTGCCGGAAGCGGAGATTTGAGCTCTGCTAGCTTAAGGTTCTGATCTCGGATCGTGCTGGTTCTGTTTGGAGTAGGGACGTTGGATGTGGGGAGAGATGGGGAAGAGGCGGAAGGCGCTGCTGCGGGTGGTGGTGGTGGCGGTGTTCGTGCTGCTGGCGACTGCGGCGGCGAGAGCGGAGGAGGAGGGCCGCGGTGGGGGGCGGCGCCACGCCTACGCGGCGATGATGTACATGGGGACGCCGAGGGACTATGAGTTCTACGTGGCGACGCGAGTGATGATGCGGTCGCTGGCGCGGCTCCGCGTCGACGCCGACCTCGTCGTCATTGCCTCCGCCGACGTCCCCGTTCGTTGGGTTCGAACCCTGTAAGCATCTTTACCTCCTCCTCCTCCCTCCTCCCTCCCTCCCTCCCTCCCTCTCTCTCTCTTTCTCTCTCTCTCTCTCTCAATCGTGGATCAAACGGTGGAGGTGGCAGTAAATGATTATCGAACGGCGAGCATAAGAAGTATCGAACCGATATTTTCCAGCTTCGTTTTATGGCTGGCTTTTACTTGGTCAGCACCAACGTGTTTGACTTCCGGTTCAGTTGACCCCGAGGAAGAACGCGTCGTTGTTTCTGATTCTTTTTATTACCCCTACATCATTTCGAAATTACCAGACTGTGGAAATCGTCGTGCTACCACCTCATCTTATTCTTTACAATAAGAAGCACATTAAAAGAAGTCAACGTATCCTATCTTGCTTGAGCTTGGTTGGGTCAATGATCTGACTCCATAGATTTGTGCATGGTCGGCATGAATAAACAACAGTAAGGAGGAGGACGGGGTGAAGGTGGTGACCGTGGAGAACCTGAAGAACCCGTACGAGAAGCAAGGCAACTTCAACACCAGATTCAAGCTGACGCTGAACAAGCTCTACGCGTGGAGCTTGGTGTCGTACGACCGGGTCGTCATGCTCGACGCCGACAACCTCTTCCTCCAATCCACCGACGAGCTCTTCCAGTGCGGCAACTTCTGTGCCGCCTTCATCAACCCCTGCATCTTCCACACCGGCCTCTTCGTCCTCCAGGCACGATCCTTGCACTGATCCAGCTACTAACTCTTGCCGATCTTCCAAGCTCAGCTCTCTCAGTAACTCATTCATTCTTGCATGGATTGCAGCCTTCCATGGCAGTCTTCAAGGACATGCTTCGCGAGCTACAGGTCGGGCGTGAGAACCGAGATGGCGCAGACCAGGGGTTCTTGGTCAGCTACTTCTCGGACTTGCTCGATCGGCCGATGTTCCACCCGCCCGCCAACCACACGAAGCTCCACGGAACCTATCGACTCCCGCTGGGATACCAGATGGATGCCTCCTACTACTGTGAGTTCGATCGGTCGCCCTTCCATATGAAGTTGTTCTCGTCTTGAACGATCGGATCTGCCTGTTCTTATCATAGATTTGAAGCTTCGGTGGAATGTGCCATGCGGACCCAACAGCGTCATCACCTTCCCTAGTATGCCATGGTTGAAACCTTGGTACTGGTGGTCATGGCCTGTGCTGCCACTGGGTCTCCAATGGCACGAGCAACGACGAACCAGTCTCGGGTACGATGCGGAGACGCCGGCAGTGCTGATACAGGCCGTGATGTACCTCGGAATCATAGCGGTCACACGAATGGCGCGTCCCAACTTGCTGAAGCTGTGTCACAACCGGCGATCCGAGAAGAGCTTCATCCCCATCCCCGTCCTGCACGCCATGGTGAAGGCGACGGCGGTGTGGTGCATCGTCGTAGCGCACGTCCTCCCCTTCTTCCTCGTTCCCCGGACGGTGCACCCGCTTCTTGGCTGGCCGCTCTACCTGCTCGGAGCAGCCGCGCTATGTTCCATTGTGATCAGCGTCTTCCTGCTTCCTCCTCTTCCGGTCCTCACACTGCTGCTGGGGATACTTGGCTCCCTGTTTGTGATGGCATTTCCTTGGTATTCAGATGGCATCACCAGAGCTCTGGCTTTGTTCGGCTATGCCTTCTGCTGTGCTCCATTTCTGTGGGCATCACTGACGAGAACTGTGAGCTCCTTGCAGAGTCTTCTGGAACGGGAGGCCGTCTTCCTCAGATTGGGAGAATCCATGCCGCTGTCCGAGTCCAATAAGCTGTATTAAGTATTAAGCTGAAGCTGCAGCAGAGAGAGGCTCGATACTGTAAAGATTTGAGTGGATTATCTTATTCATTTTATGATCTCATCCCTTTGTATACCTGCATCAGTTGTCTAATGTCCCAGTAAAACTTGTAATGTAACTTTTTCCTATACAAATCTCATGAAACATGGCAGTCGACAATAATTTGCTTAGATGAAATCAGCAAAAAGAACAGAGAGGGCTAAATGTACAAGTGAACTGAAATAAGACATTTCACTACAACACATTGGAGGAAGAGATGACAGCCATGATCAGAGAACCATGATCCTGCTTTTGTTGAACCTTCAGGTCTCTACATATGATGGTGAGGAGGAGGAGGAGTAGCTAAGGTGCAATTTTAATGTATCAAACAGACAATAAGAGTCCATAAATGAAGGATAATTGAGAAGATCTGAATGCCAGATTGATCAAGCTGCAAGGTCTTCATTCTCAGGGCTGGACTCCACTTTGGCATCAATTTTTGGCTGAAGAGGACTATCATCAAGAGATACTCCAGATTCTGAAACAGCAATTAAGTCTTCAGACTTTGCAAAAGCAGAATTATGTTCTGCACCTGCAGTGCCCATACTGGAGGCCTCTTCAAACCTAGAGGAGGAACATTTATATTCAGGTTGTTCCGAGCCCTGCTCACTTCGAGACTCCAGAGCAGCATTATCAGCTGTTTTACCTTGTTCGGCTTGATCACCTTGCTGAAGTCCACAACCTTCTGTTCGAACAGCACCTAGCCCATACACCGCATGCTGCAGCAACTCATGACTCTTGAGGCCGTAAAACACTGGCTCTGGAGCTTGAGGTGGATAAGCTGATGGCTGGTTGGGAGGAATGTAGAGGCTAATAGGCCCATAAACAGCATGTTGACCTTGGAACCTGTTGATCCGAGAAATATGTTTCTTACCAGACAGATGACAATTGAACACCGCTAGCGTATCACACATTACGTTGCAGAGTGTGCAGACCCTCGGCTGTTCCTTGGGGTGCACCGGAGGCCTGCTTCGGATTGGTGCAGGTCTTCTCAGCCGCTTTCCGTCGTGACCAAACCTCGTCATTTTCCACTTTTGGCCATACCTCTTGTCATACTTGTCATAAGCATCCATTCTTGGTCCCCTTGTTTGTCCCTCGATAGATGATGCCATGATTTCTTGTTCATCAAACGTCAGTGCCTCACCTCTGCCTTCCTCCTCCTTTGAAGACTCAGATTTCCCTGATAAAACAAGGACTTGGATTTCAGATTCCATGTTGTGATTTGTTAGCTTGGTCCTTGCTGGCAAATTTTCTGATGCAGTAGAGACTTGGTTTGCTTCATTAACTTGAGCAGGAATGACAATTTCTGGTGTATCAGAGCTTTTGTTTAACTTTCTATCCTGAGAAGAGAAGATTGTGGTTGCCGCTTTTGCATCAATCACTTTGGTAGCTCCATGGATTTGATAAGGCAACATCGAAGATGCCACATTATCTGATCCAGCATTCGCTACTTCGATTGCTTGATGAAGGACATTTTTCACTTCACCCAAAAGGGAATACTTGTTCTCTTCCATCTTTTGAAGGCACATGTCTGGCTTTGAAGCAACCTTTGCCTCTAATTCTGCCATGACTTTCTGCTGAGCTTCGATCTCTTGAATTCTCTGCACCGTCTTCTTATGTCGCTTTCCATTCTTGTGCTGCTCTAGGTTTTCAAAACTGTTGCAGTCCACCCTACAAATATCGCACCAAGCAAGCAGGAGGAGAGGTTGCCACGGTAACATTTGTGTTGTCTCTGTGGCCAGTGCTGTTACCTTTAATGGTGTCTGCCCTGATGCAATCCCTGGCTCTGCAACTGATGATGATTCCATAATTGGTGCAGGTGCAGAATCAAGCAGTTGTCTTTCAGGAACAGACTGATAGTACCGCCTACTACCACCATTACCTACTCGACCTCGCCCTCTACCGCGGAAGGAACGGACACTGTTGTCATACTTGGAAGGGTGATAACTGGAATTGCCTCTGACAGCACCACCAATCAAAGGCTCGCAACCTCTTCTACTACCGCCATCGGCGACCTGCAAAAGGGCTCCAAAATAATTTAGAGTATTGCAGGTTCCATGTGTTAGATAGTCATAGAAACAAGAACCGCAGAAGAATCTAATATCAAATACTAATCAAAGAACTCTACGACTAGAAATAGCATAGGCTGTTTACAACTAGTAGATCAGTTTCAGCAGGAGGTTCTCTTTTCGAAAGGATTGTACTGAATAGGCCAAGATTAACCTTCAAGGTCCAGAATTCAAAGTTTAGAACACTCGCAACATTAAGTTTCGAATGTAATCCCATGGCTTTGCAGCCTATCCAAAGTGCGATGATGGCGATGTAGGCCTCTTTTGTTTGTGCATAGATGGCTGCAAAAATGAGTACAAGGCCAGAATTCTGAAGATAACTACTTGATGGATCTTAAATTAACTTCAGCGAAAAAAAGTTTGGTGCAAAAATAACCAAACAACAATCTCCTTGTCGCATACTCAATTAATTTTAGCCAAGAAATCTGTTAATGTTAACAGTAAGAGTTGCAGCACCAGCCAGCAGATTTAGAAGGTAAAGGAGAATGACAGAATTTTACAGCCTGGTTATCTTCACATCATCAGTAAGCAGTAAAGGAAACAAAAAGAGAGAAAAATCAGAGGAAGCAAACAGACACAACTGAAGAACACATTAAAAGAAAAAAAGACAAGCCATTTCACTATTTCTTCAATCCCAAAATCACCTAGAATCTTCAGACTTTTGTTAGCATCATAATACTCTTATCGCAGAAGTGCTACACGGTTTTACTAATCATTGATCAACAATTTAACAAATAATCAATCGACAAGTATCACCCATTGCCCCAACGCATTGCTCATTTATCAAATTAAGCTACAAAACATGATGCCCTTGGTAGTAACAGTGGCCTGCTGTCAACAAACCAAGCGACCAAGCAGCCCTTCTATATCCTCTCAAAACTCGAGTCGGCAGCATGAAAAATATTGGTCATTAGTTTGGATAATAAAATACAGTCCTTCATAACTATGATGGTGAAACATCGCTAAGCTATGTTGCTCAACTTTGAAAGTAGTATATCCAGATCAGTAGTGCACCAAGTGCTGATACAACATTACAGCCATCAAACCAGTTCTCAAATAAAATCAAATGAGTGGTGAGAGGTCCAGACAAAACTACATGGCACTCATAGTCAACAACACCATTATCATCTCAAATGCAATCAAGCATCAAATTCCAAGATCACCAGGACATAAATGATGATGGTTCTTTCACCTAACAAAAGGTTAAACGCAAAGCACCATATGTCGAACATTGTCTCAGGGGATAACCTAAAGTGAAAGCATTCCTCATATGCAGATAATGTCATCGAAAGTATGACTTATTCTGCAAGATTAACTTTCCTACACACAAAACCAAATCTAAGAACACAAGCAACGTTAATGACATGAACAAGGAGATAGGAGACAACCAGGAGTTGCATGGCAACAATGTCCTACTACAACTCAAATAATTCAAAACTATGCATTGTGGGCTAGATAAAAGAATTAAGATGGAGATCCTAAGCGCATAATTATCACTATAATTGAAACAAACACATGGAAGGAAAGTGAGGCCGACAGATTTTGTTGACAACATAGCAACACAGGGAAGAACTCATTTTTCCAACAGACACAAATGTAGACACAAGTAATAGCTAGAAGATGGAAGTGTTAGATTTTGTGGCCCGTTATAATCGGATAAGATATATGATATAACTAATTGGATTCTGATAACAGTATCGGCCAATAGAAAAGAAGTCCATATTTTGGAGGATACCTTAGGGGATGCCCTTGATGGAAGGAACTCCCCTAATAACTTATCCTAGACCCTCTGCTCTCGCCTATAAATAGACAGGACCTCAGGAGAGTTAAAGTGTCAGAAGCAACACAGAAGCGTCTAAGAGTTGCGTAAAGATTAGCAACACAGATGCGTCTAAGGGTTGCGTAAAAGAAATTGTTCAGTGACACCGATAGAGAGATTACGGTTTTCCCTCTCAATTCTCCTGAACCATCAATCACAGTGGTCCTGTGAAAGGATAGGAAGAGAGGAGAAGGAGTCTAGTTCTCCTTGCAGATTGCGCAGCGGAAGCGTTGGACCACAGGAGGATATTCAGATCGAGATCTTTCCTCTTCCGCGCAAATGGCATCGAAAGGTACGCATCGTAGAAAATAGCAGATCTATCCATGTTTATTTTTGATTTCGATCCTAGGATTAAAGTTTTCCGCAATTACAGAAGCATGATTAAAGTTATTTTATGCTTACAATTGGTATCAGAGCCAGGTTCTTGAAATCAAAAATTTTAGATCTGCTATTGTTCTGATTACGATGTTTGATCCAAATTTTAGATCTGCTCTTCCTATCAATTTTGGTTATTGTCGTATCGCCTGCTTGTCGGCGATATTAAGGAAACAGCGACCGATCGTTGTGCAGCACCGCTGCCAACGTCGCTGTGTTCGGCCGTAAGGGTCGCCGGCGACCGCACCGCAGCAACCAGGCTGCAGGTTGGCCGCACAAAGGGGGCAACCCCGTGCGGGACGCGGTCACACCGGCGGCAGTGGCGAGCGGCAGCCGCGCGTGCACTGGCCGCGCGAGAACAGGCCGCACAGGCGGCAGTCGCGCGAGCACCAGCCGCGCGTGCACTGGCCGCGCGAGCACAGGCCGCACCGACGGCAATCGCGCGAGCACAGGCCGCTCCGGCGGCAACCGCGCGGGCGCAGGCGCGTGGGCCGCCGTTTGCGCGTAACCGCAGCCGGCCGTTTCGGCGGCAGCCGCGTGTAACCGCGGGCGACCGTTTCCGCGGTAGCCGCGCGCATCGCGGGCGGCCGCTTCGGCGGCAGTTGCGCAGGAGGGAAGAGGGAAAATTTTCGGCAAAATTACAGTTTTGCCATTAGGGTTTCCTAAAAGCAAAATTACAGTTTTGCCATTAGGGTTTCCTAAAAGCAAAAATTACAGTTTTTGCCATAAAAAAAAACTATAAATTATTGTTCGTTTTATAGTTTTTCTCATATGACTTATTGATTACATGTGATAAATTAAAATCCAATTATTGTTCTTGGTTATTCACATGTATATAATTGAAATTGTGAAATAATGTTTATCTTTCACATAAAGGCATGATTTATATGTCATCATGATTATCATATGAGTTTTTCTTTTTGCTAATTAATGTTCAATAATTATTATGGTTATTGTTTTATTATTGAACTGTTTAGCATGAAATGAATTAGATTAATTTGTTGAATATTATTTGTAATTTATCTCCTTAAGTTTTATCTCGACGATGAGTCGCCAAAGTGGCCTGGGATGGTAGACTTTTGGAATGTGAATTACAATAACATGTTGTCATTTATAGGACATTTTAAGTTACATTTTATATTATTGTATTGGTCTTGTAGCCACCAAAGTGACCTAGACCAATAACTTATAAAATGACATTAAAGAATTAGTCCTAAATGACATTAAGGAAATAATATTCAAATGGCACACATAATTAGGAGATTTAGATAATCCCAAAGGAGTATCTCGCTTCAAATAATTATGTGATGGGGAAGGATGACACTTGTTTTGGATATTCTTGCAGTTTAGGGTTTGTATACCCAAAGGTAACAACACTATTCCACAAGGATGGTGTCGATCCTCCATAAATGTTTTTGAGTGAACACTAGATATGTCAATATTTCACCCAAAGGTGAAATGTAGATGATATCAATAGTTCATCATATTTTGGAACTCAAAGCATTAATGTTATTTTATATTTTACAAAGTGGTACTTCCGTCCATGCATTTTATGCTTCTAGTGTCCCTGTACTCTCTGGATCAAATTATTCGAATGGTTAGAGCATGTGCAATTCACATCTTTGGGCGTATTAGATCTTGATTTGGCATTGCTTGTTGAAAAGCCTGCAGACTTGGTGATAATAGTCTTGTGGAACAAGTCAATGAAATGAAAGCTTGCGCAAAGATCCGATAGGCTCGGTTTAATGTTCATAAGAATGACGATTGCAAATAACATAAAGACTTCATTACCGATTGCAAATAAGCGACAGAATATTTAAAGATTATTGAGGATGATTTAAATCTGGCGATAAGTCATTAGCTAAGCACATTAATGAAAGAGTCGACTACGGCTCAAGATCGATGGGCAATCGAGAATTCAGGATCATATCCTCAATATGGCCGACAAAGTCGCAAAAGCGAAAGCATTGAGAATGAATGTTGATGAATCTTTTCTCGTGCAGTTTATTCTTAATTCGCTTCCTTCTCAGTTTGGACCATTCAAGATCCACTATAACACAAATAAGGATAAGTGGAATTTGAATGAGTTAACTAGTATGTGTGTTCAGGAAGAATTAAGATTAAGGCAGGAAAGTTCATTCAATGTCATGACTACTACTCAAGGAGTTGGTAGCAAGAAAAGGAAGCGTCATCCATCAAAGAAATTTTAAGGTCCGGAAATGCTACACAGACTAATCAAAGGAAAGCTTTTACAGTAAAGTGCTTCTTTTGTGGCAAGAAAGGACATATGAAGAAGGATTGCATTAAACGCAAAACTTGGTTCGAAAAGAAAGGTATAAATACGACCTTTGTATGTTTTGAATCAAATATTGCAGAAGTTCCTTCTAACACTTGGTGGATTGATTCTGGTGCTTCAACTCATGTTACCAATAATATACGCAGGATTTCTTTCAATCAGGAAACCAAAGGAACATGAAAGATTCATCATCATGGGAAATCGTCTCAAAGCAAAAGTGGTATCAGTGGGAACTTATCGCTTACGCCTAGAGACGGGTCATTTAATGGATCTTATTGAGACATGTTATGTCCCTACTATTTCTAGAAATTTAGTTTCTTTATCTAGAATTGATGAGTTGGGATATTGTCTTTCTTTTGGTAATGGTAAACTCAATATATTTTATGATTCAATAAAAGTTGGTTCGGAATTCGTGTGATGGTTTGTATGTGAATTAATTTGAATCTTGAGTTTGCAAAGACATTATTGACCCCGCAATCAATCGTTGGATTGAAACGTAGTTTCAATAATGAAAGATCTTCTACACTGTGGCATAGAGACGATTGGGGCATATCTCAAGGAAAGAATTGAAAGATTAGTGAAGAATAATATTTTGGAAGATTTAGACTTCATCGATTTTGATGTTTGTATAGATTGCATTAAGGGAAAGCAAACTAAACATACAAAGAAATATGCCACAAGAAGTAAAGAACTCCTTGAGATTATTCATACGATATCTGCGGACCACTCCATATTCCTTGTTTTAGTGGAGAAAGGTATTTCATCACATTTATAGATGATCCTGTCAAGATATGGTTATGTTTATCTAATACATGAAAAGTCTCAGCCGTTAATACTCTTGAAGTATACATAAATGAGGTTGAGAGACAATTAGATAGAAAAGTTAAAATTGTCGATCGATGAGGTGGTGAATTTTATGGCGATATGATGAATCCGGTCAGAATATTGGTCCTGCCTTTTGCGATTCCTAGAACAACGAGGTATTTGTGCTCAATATGCCTTACAGGTGTGCCACAAACAGAATGGTGTTCTTTGAAAGGCTAAATCGAACTCTTATGGATATGGTTAGGAGCATGATGAGTTATTCATCCATGCACGAATCAATGTGGGGTGAAGCTCTTAGGACGACTATGTATATCTTGAACAGGGTTCCTAGTAAGTCAGTTCCATCAACTCCATTTGAGTTATGGACCAGTAGGAAGCCCATTTGAGACATTTACATATTTGGGGATGTTCTGAGAGATAAGAGTGTTCAATCCACATGAAAAGAAATTGATCAAGGACTATTTCGGATATTTTATTGGTTATCCGAGAAAAATCCAAGGGATACAAATTTTATTGCCCTAATCATAGTATGAGGATAGTAGAATCGGTAATGCAAGATTCCTAGAAAATGGCGAAATCATTGGGAGTGAAAAATCTCGAAGGATTAATTTTGATATTGAAGAGATCAGGGTAATTCTCTATATCATCTCCTATTCGAGAAATTGTTGTTCCTCAAATCAATGAGAGAATTGATGAGGCGAACAACAAAATAACATTGATGAACTCTCACATGTCGTTGATGTCGCTACCGATGGTCTTGTAGAACAATCACATTGGCAACTTTGAGAAAGTCTCAAAGGAAGAGGAAACATGCCATTTCTGATGATTATGTGGTATATCTACAAGAATCAGATTATGATATAGGAATAAAAGGAGAACCCTTATCATTTTCACAGCCATAGAAGGTAATGATTCGAAAAGTGGTATGATGCAATGAAAGAAGAGATAAAATCAATGGACCGAGAATGGTGTTTGGGAACTCGTCGAATTGCACGATAATTGTAAAAGAGTCGGTTGTAAATGGGTCTTTAAGACAAAACGTGACTCAACAGCAATATCGAACGATATAAAGCTAGACTTGTGGCCAAAGGTTTTTCTCGAAAGAAGGCATCGACTATAACGAGACTTTCTCTCGGTTTCGTAAAGGACTCGTTAAGAATCGTTATGGCTCTAGTAGCTCATTATGATCTTGAGTTACATCGATGGATGTGAAAAGCGCATTTTGAATGGGGATCTGGATGAGGAAATCTATATGGAACAACCTGATGGATTCATAGAAAAGGGAAAAGAAAGTTGGGCTTGTAAACTTAAGAAATCCATTTATGGCCTTAAACAAGCTTCCAGACAATGGTATATAAAGTTTCATGATACCATTACATCCTTCGGATTTAAGGAGAACATTTGTTGATCAGTGCATATATCTGAAGATAAGTGGGAGCAAGTTTATTATATTGGTCTTATATGTGGATGATATTTTACTTGCCAGTAGTGATCTTGGTTTATTGCACGAAACCAAGATATTTCTCAACAAGAACTTTAAGATGGTTGATATGAATGAGGCAGCTTATGTTATTGGCATTGAGATATTCAGGATAGATCTCAAGGATTATTGGGACTGTCTGAAAGGCTATATTAATCGTATCTTGGAGAGATTTAATATGCAGACTTTGCTCATCAATGATACACCTATTACTAGAGGTGAAAGTTTAGCCAAAACCAAAGTGTAGAAAAATGACTTAGAAAGGAATCAAATGAAAGATATTCCTTACGGATGCGCAATAGGAAGTCTATTATATGCTCAAACTGCACAAGACCAGGATCGCCAGTTTTAGTTTCAATTTGGGTAAATATCGAGTAACCCAGGAATGGAACATTGGAAAGCGCAAAGAAAGTAATGAGATATCGCAAGGGACAAAAGATTATATGCTCACATATAAGAGATCGATCACTTGAAGTAACAGGATATTCAGATCTTTGATTTTGCAAATTGCCTCGACAAAGAGGGAAGTCCACTTCAGGATCTATATTCATGTTAGTGGTGGGGCAATTTCTTGGAAAAGTGCAAAGCAATCGCTATTGCATCATCTACAATGGAAGCTGAATTTGTGGCATGCTTTGAGGCCACAAATCAAGCATTATGGTGCATGAATTTCATCTCGGGACTTGGTGTGGTCGACTAATTGCCAAGCGTGAAGATATTTTGTGATAATACCGCAGCAGTTTTCTTCTCTAAGAATGGCAAGTACTCTAGTGGTTCCAAGCACATTGAGATAAAGTACTTGGTGGTTAGAGAAAGAGTCTAGAAACAACAAGTGTCAATTGAAAATCTGAGCACCACTATGATGATTGCTGATCCATTTACTAAACCATTACAGTGTAAAACATTTAAAGAACATGTTCTTAGAATGGGGCTTGTGAGCAAGCCATAAAAGAAATGGTGATGCATGTTTTAGTGGGTGCTATAATTGACATTTTTCCTTGCATAATTAAAGTTATTTGTTTCGTTATCCTGTTTACATTTATGTTTATGCATATTATGGTTGAATGTAATAATGGATTGTCTTGACAAGACAAATTACAAGGGTCATTATGAACTATATTAGGAAAGACTAACGGTGTTGTAGTACATAGAAGGGAGTATGACATTGTTGACATACAACCACTATGACTCGCATTGATGGTTGGACTTAATATAGTATTATTGTATTTATTGGACTTATTGGCTTGTTTTTAAAATTCATGGCCATGTATAAAATTTTTGTTTCAAAATTTGAGAATCCAATTAGGTAAAATTATTTTTCTAAACAAACTTTTGTTTTGTTTATTTTGATGTCTTTTATATCTTATCAATTAATGGGCCAAGTGGGAGAATGTTAGATTTTGTGGCCGTTATAATCGGATAAGATATATGATATAACTAATTGGATTCGATAATGAGATCGCCAATAGAAAAGAAGTCCATATTTTGGAGGATACCTTAGGGGATGCCCTTGATGGAAGGAACTCCCCTAATAACTTATCCTAGACCCTCTGCTCTCGCTTTATAAATGACGGGACCTCGGGAGAGTTAAAGTGTCGAAGCAAACACAGAAGCGTCTAAGAGTTGCGTAAAGATTTAGCAACACAGATGCGTCTAAGGGTTGCGTAAAAGAAATTGTTCAGTGACACCGATAGAGAGATTACGGTTTTCCCTCTCAATTCTCTGAACCATCAATCACAAAGTGGTCTGTGAAAGGATAGGAAGAGAGGAGAAGGAGTCTAGTTCTCCTGCAGATTCATGCAATGAGCGTTGGACCACAGGAGGATATTCAGATCGAGATCTTTCCTCTTCCGCGCAAATGGCATCGAAAGGTACGCATCGTAGAAAATAGCAGATCTATCCATGTTTATTTTTGATTTCGATCCTAGGATTAAAGTTTTCCGCAATTACAGAAGCATGATTAAAGTTATTTTATGCTTACAGGAAGATCTCTCAACTCAATTGGGAATTTGGTGTGCAATGAAGGACCTTCTTAGTGAAGAGGCAGAGACAAGAATTTGTACTCTCGATCAAAGCGTGAAAATTGGAGATAAATGAAGGGACAAAAACAAAGAAGATAAAATAAGATGAAATAGTGCATACCCCTGGACGCATCCATACTTCCCTGTGGTAGCCGCTCGGCTGGTGGTGCCGAGGCCGACGTTGGCGACGACGGTGCGCCATCGACAGCTGTGGCCCGCCCTTTGGGTGCCACCGACGCTCCTGCTTGCTGGCCATCGCTCGCTCCGTAGCCTCCATGGTCCCGGCGAACTGCGTGAGCTGCGAAAATGCGGTCACGGCCGCGACCGCCGAGGGGTTGAGCTCCGGGGCCACGTGGCACCCCGAGGACGACGGCCCCGCCAGCTGTTCGTGCGGCTGCGGGTACGCATGGATAGCCTGGTCGTGGTTGTGCTGGGAGGGGTCAAGGGACGGCGCTGCTGCCGCTGCGGCGGTGGAGGCAAGGTCGGGATGGGCCAGCGCCGGCGGGGAAGGCGGGAGGTAGGCGGTGGCAGAGGAGTAGTCGTGGGGGTAATAATGGGAGTAGTAGTGGTGGTGGTGGTAGGCTGCGGCTGCGGCGGCGGAGGCGGAGGGGTCGTAGTCGTAGTGGTAAGTGTAGTAAGCTTCGTGCGCGTGGGCCTGTGGGTCGTAGGTGGACTGGGGTAGTTGTTGATGGTGGTGGTAATCTTGGTACACCAATTGTTCGTGGTGTTGCAGCTGTTGCTCCTGCTGCCGGGCTTCGGCGACGGCGGACAACTCCATGACCGAGGGGGCCGTGAATGGAGTAAAAGACGTTAGGAAGTCACCGAAGAATAAATAATAACAATAAAAATAGGAGTCGCTATTAAGTATCTTTCACAACCCCATTAAAATTTAATAAAATAAATATTTTATTATTTACGATCGTACTGATTTTAATTTTTTTTATTTTTCTTACCCTATTAAGTATCTTACACAACCCCATTAAAATTTAATAAAATATTATTTTATTATTTACGATCATACTGATTTTTTTTTCTTACAATACTAATAATTACGCTCATCTTGTGATCGATCGTAGCCCTCATAATATGTCCCTACCTATGTTTTCTGTTCATCATTGCTCCCTAACCTGTTTTCTAATTTGTGTTCTTCATCAATAATCGTCCTTAACTTGTGTTGCTCAGCGTTGATCTTTCCCTCTAAGTCATCATCCATGTTATCATCATTGATATTGCTAAGCTATGGACATTATTGTCATCAATATTCTTCGGCGATCCCCTCTAACACCTCTTAGATGAAAAAAAATAAAAAGATATTACATGTAAGAAGTGAAAAATTATTTTTATTAAAATCAAATAATAAATTGAAAGTATATACATCTATGTGCAAAGCAATATCTTAAAAATATTTAAAATTCTTAACACGAGATTATAACTAACAAAAATGGATGATAAACCCTAATCTCCTGAAAATGAACGGTTTTACACCAACATTCTTCCCCAGTTTGAAAATACCATATTTACTCCTAATTTTATGTCATCCCATACATCCCTATATAGTCTTTCAAAAATTTAAAATTTAGTACGTCGACCAATTCCTATTCGTGAAATAAATTTCAATTAATCAATAAGACTCAAAATATTAAAAATTTGAATTAAAAATATCTCATCTTTATCACCGATTATTTAGCTCTCTATGTGTCCGTTTCTTTCTTTTCTTGTTGGAGGACCGCGGGCACAGGAAAGAGTAGCGAATCCGATGATCAGGACCGTTTATTCCATGGACCCTTTGATGGGGACGGGTGTAAGCAACACTGTTCCTCTCTTCTCGGATCTGCACCGTCCGATCCATGATACGTGGGTTTACCTGCTGCCAGCAACGGACCCGATTAGATTAATCATTTCTAGAGACCAACTCTTTTACATGAATCATTTCATCTGTCTTATTCCCTGTTGCTGCTACTGAAGAAATGAATCATGCAACACCAGCTATTCTCTCTTGAAGTGATCAGTTGCTCAGGACCATTTCCTATGGAATCAAACCTAGAACAAGAAAAGGAATTATCTGCTTTGGAAAAGCAGTGATTGAATCTACTTTTGTCAGACTCTGGAATGAAAGTTCTGTGCTTTCTTATCAGAAACCTTAGCAGCTGTGAGCTGCGAGAGGAACACCAGGGAAAAGTGTGTCATGGCTTTACCCAGGTGAAGGTGGAGCCATGCATGCCATGTTGGTGCCCAAACTTTTTCTCAGATAGATAGCAACTGCAAGTGACTTTTTCCGAATACCATTCACTTGATTTAAGATTCCAAAATCACTTTAGCTGTCATCTAGAAGGTCTAAATGCCAAACTCTGCTGATGTTCAATGCCATATCTCTTCCTTTTCCAAGTGGGAGATAACAAAGACAGTCGAATATAAGCATGCTGTAGGCTAACTTCCTCGATAATTGTTTCAAGATAATAATACTGAAGTCACCAGCAATAGAAGTTATTGAATCTTAAGATGAAAAAGAAATGAGATAGTATACTGCAGAGAGCCATCTACATGAAATCTTGGCATCAACTAAGCACCGGAAACACAAATTTGACTTGTTGTATTTAATATGAAAGAGATCAGAGGTTCGGTTTCAAAACCAGCATCAAAAGATCATACCTTACCAGACACTGTAGACTGAGTTCAACAAGATGTTGCATTTTCCATGACAGTGAGTTTACAGTGAAGATCTGCAATTCACTTAGTGCCGAGCACAGGAACAATTGAATAAAATGGATTTCCATAATGCATTGGCTGCAGAGAATGCTTGGTTGACTTTTGATTGCCATGATGTCCATGGGGCAAACATGCCAGGTAAGTTTGCTGGGTTTTTTGACTGATCTAATATGGTCCATCTTCCCTGCTGTCACAGAGCTCAGAGTTTGGGCAGTGATCTCAGGTTCCTAAAACCTACTTGTCTATCCATACAATTCACTGCATGACCTGCTGTATCGTAGAAGTACTTCTCAAAGAAGCAGTGATCATCCCATCCATTGGTTCAGGTTTTCACATGTTGTCTTGTATAAACTTACTCCTGAAGGCATCCCAATGAATTCCTGTAACCTGGCTGTAGTGGCCCTCTGTAATGTATTGCTCAAATCGACCAACCCCATTGTTTCAAATGGAATCCTCCTTCTTGACCAAACCATTTAAAAATGGAAATTCCAGGTTCAGCTGAACATGTGTGGCACCATTTCTTGCCTGAATCATCTGAGTGTATGCTTGAAGAGTGTGTGTGTGTGCCACTGTTGGGGCATCAGTGCCATAACACTTCCCGGTCACTGAGCATCTAAAACCATGTCAGGGAACCCTGATTCCAATTGGAAACACAGCAGATTGTTGCAAACAAGAAACATTGTTGTTCTTCCAATGCATTGTCTTGTTGTTCTTCCACTAGCAAGTTGTTCTCCCAATTTCTGGTCCACGATAATACCACCAGCAGCCAAAACCTCGTCTTGATGACGTTGTTGTTCCTCCAATGCATTGATCTTTTTCTGATTCAGCAATCGCTGTTGCATCATTTAATACCACTGCCCAGTGGTAGCATCAACCTTCCAACCTGCATATAGATTCTCCCTATATCGAGTCATTCGCATCCGCAGCCAGCTCACAAGTCGGCCTATGATAGTGAGCATTTGTTCCTCGAAAGAACCAAAATATGAACACACCAGAAATCGAGTTTTCTGCAGAAATCTACGTTCGGTCAACTTTCCCTTCGACTTCCTGTCTAAACCAACTTCTTTGCTCGTCGAGAAGTCCATATTCGATCCAAACTCGTCCAAATCAGACTGCTGTGAACTTGAATTGGTACTTCTGACCACCAATGAACCTGGAGATCCGATCTCCAACGTGGTTTGACAATGGTGCTGATACCACCGTCTCTTTTTGCTCGTTACAGCCCCAGAAGCAAATGAATCAGTCGATAGCATTGATGGTTTTCATCTGTTGCGGCGAACCAGGAATCCCCTATCCTCGTCTCTCAAAGCAACACCGACATCTCAATGGCTGCATGTCAGTGACGAAGGTGTTAACGAAGCCCTCATCGGTTTGATCCTCCACCGAGAACGGAGGAGGAGACGCCATCGGATACCGGAAGCAAACACCGATGAGTTAAGGATCCCCTCCCCAACAGAGGGAAACGGTCGCTTCGACATTCCCTCTATATATATCCGCTGGTGGTATATTGGTCCAAATTGATGTACTATGTGTCGATATGTTGGGATCTATCGACAACATGGAAAAATAACTAAAATAAGTTTCAATTTTTTAATAAAAAAACTATATTGAGATTTTTTAATTAAAAAATTATAATTTTAGTAAAAATAATTTAAATTAGAAAAGATTAATGATCCACTTTTTTAAAATTTGAGGAGTGACTTTATAGGACATTGTATATAGTCCTTTCATTAATATCAAATTATCTAAAAATATGGTTTAAATTTAAACTATAAGATTCGAATGAGTTAAGTAATTGATCTATTGATATGCCTAGTTTTATCACAAAAAAAATAACTAGACTCCACTGGCAATGAATCTGGATCCTTAATCATATGTATTTGTATATCATTTTGATATGTTTGTTAAACTCAATCCTAAAATTGAACATACAATGTAGTATATTAATACACTATATACCATTGGTACATCGATGTATTGATGATTATAGTCTAATCACCTGAACTACATACGTCTGAGATAAATCTTGAGATAAGTACAATTATGATATTTATTAGTATAGAATATGAGAAATGTCAAAACTTATATTTTTGATTTACTTCTCTATATCATAAGATGATCACCGTAATATTGCTATGAGAAGAGTGACTAATTATTGTATCAAGTTTTATTATCTAAATCTTCGGTAGCATACGTAAAATACTAGTCCTCGGTCCATGCACTATCTTCAAATTATGTAAACAGGACCATCGCATCATCATCATTATCTATTAAGGAGTTATTTACAAACCTTTGATTTTAGAATTCTTCTACTAACTTATGTTAGTTCTTTCTAATTAATCTCTCGAGTTTGTCTAATTCATAAATTATAACTTTATGAAGTTTTGAGATAATACAAATATAAACATAAGAGAAAGATGTGAGAAAGAAATTAAGAGAATATAAGGGTTTAAGAGAGTAAAAGAGAAAGAAAAAAGAAGGAATAAGTTTAAAAATTCATTTCAAATTGATCATTATCGATCAATTTGATTATTATTGACAGAGGACTCATATCTTACCCTTTTTAATCAAAATCAGATCATTACCGATCGGTATAAGTTGGTAATGAGAGGATTTTTATAGTTGCCGAGTGGGACAAGCCTGATAAGATGATATAAATTTTTTTAGTATATATTACCCAGTATTGGATAGTCCGCATATCGATCTCCTATCAAAGTGGTATGTATCACCTGTAGTAGGCGATATATCGACAAATATATTGTTGTATATATATATAAATAAATATATATATATATATATATATATATCCTAAATTGGTGTTCAAACAAAATGCTAGGATAATAGTGATCTAAAGAGGTTTTGCATTTGGTTAAAAGTCTTTCTTTAGAAATATATTGCTATCTTTTATTATTTTCACGGAAACTATGGCTTTTACTTGATTGAAAAGAGGAGATAAAATTTTGAAAACTGAAAGCAAATTTAGATATTAGAAGGGAAGATGCAATGATGAGAATGAAATATAGCATAAAACTACATATTACATCTCCTCTTATACATTCCACATCCAAGGCCACCAACCAACTATTGACCTTTAACCTAATGGCACATATTATGAGGCTTCAATGTCATGTTGATGCCCTTCCAGTTTGTCATGGTCCATAAAACATTACTCGATCAAGAGTAAGAGAGAACACAGAACATGAAGTGTCACAACATCAATCCTAATACTTTGAGGTGGATGAGCTTTTGATCTTCCTTGAAACTGAAAGAATCCACCACAAATGAAAGTTTTCCAGACCAACTACAGTCTGTAAACAATATAGCACAACTCCTAAAGGTTCAGAAGAACAAGGAAATGCCATCTTCTCTATGCATGATTCACTTGGTAGTAGTGACACACAATGAACAATGCATGTGCCTCTGAATTGAGCTCCAACACAAACTTTAGATATGGTTGTGGGTAGAACAGTATCATCATTGTGGCAGCTGTGGTTTGTGCAAGTTCAGCAATCACAGTCCATTGATGGACAGTACTGCCACAAATGTAAAAGATTGCCATCTCTTTTGAGTTCCAATTTTTAGGAAACCTTCACCTCACTCTGCACACAGAAAACATCATCATGATAGCAGCTACTTAAAGCACTGCAACTTGTCCTGGCTTCCACTGAAAACTAATCAACTATGTTCAATCTGTAGATGCTTAGTGGATGATACCTGACCTTTATACTCCTATTCAAACACTAATTGTTCTTTGATCTTTGAAACATCTTTTGACAGGTTGGCTAAGAACCTAATTCCATCAAAATGTAGATTTATAGCCCCTTCCATTGCCAGGGATCAACTTCAGGTTGTCATTGTGAGGACTGCAATGGAAGATATCAGTGATGTATTGTTTGTTTAGATGTCAAATCTGTAGCTAGAGCTAGTGCTACAAGTAATATATATATATATATATATATATATATATATATATATAATATTCTGAAAATAATGTTAGTGTTTGATAGCTAAAAGTCTTTGCCTTGGGTGGTTACTTAAACCTACTTGGGGCACATGGAATGCAAGTCAAGGAGGCATCAGCTTGAGCAACATGAAGGTTGTGGGTTCTCCACCTAAAGGTGTTATGGATTCTTTTGGACTATCCACAGAACAGTTGCCATCAGGTAAATTATTTTGTCAGATAGGATTCCTTCCCATGTATGCATCATGAACAGGACAATTCCAATAAATTTCACATGAAGCTATTCTGAATAGCCAACTGAATGCTTGTGATTGATTCTTGTCAGATCACGAAAAATTAGCATTTATGTTTCCCAAATTTTTCTTTGCATCACAGGCATTGCCAACTCCAAGTGATGTGGGGCTAACTTCAAGGGTTTCCTTACAACAATGTAGTGGGTTATGAACTGCAACATGAGAGAGAACGAGTGGGGGTGTGTGTTTGTGAGAGGGGAAAGGACTTGGATGTTGACCTCTTCGACATTTGGGTCTCGAGAATGATGATCAAAATGAAGCTTCCCTGTGGTTCCCCAAGGGAAATGCCATGTCTGTGATGCTTCCACACAACAAGGTCTACCTTCACCACTAAGATCTATGTTTTTTGGTCCAATGCACTTGACCTACTCGATAATGATTGAGGAGGCAGTCTCTTTGGCTGCTGATGAAGATTGATTCCATGATCCCTTATTGAATTCCACATCAAGGCGCTTGTGTTGTTTTGCATTCACTTTGTCAAACACTCGGTGGAGAAGCTCAAGGACACATCCTGTGTTCTGAGAAGTGATACATGGTTGCAAGGGCATAAAGGTGCCCTAAGCTTACTGCTTAGCAAAGATATATTCTGAATCAATCCATCACCAAATCCAAGCATATCATTCAATCTCTTCTTCCACACTCCAGCGTTGTTTCCGTATTGTGCTGCTGTAGTTGAGATTCCTTATGCAAACGATATGGCGAGAAGGAAAAGCAAGCCTGGCAACTTGTCACAGTGAGTAGCTATTGAGTTGTTCCTTTGGTCACTCCAATGTGCACTTCAAACCTGTGTGTGAAGAGTGGAAAGCTCACGACCTCACACCCAATGCTCCCTCTCTGTTTTGTTCCCTTCCGTCTAAGCCGACAACCACCAACTCATGGAGCACAAGACTGCCCACCCCCTCTCTCTCTCTCTCTCTCTATCGTGATATATGTTATTATTCTTTGCTCCCTACTTTATTCCTCCCCCCCCGCCACCCTCAAAACACATTGCCAATTTCCCATTCACCCAGTGAATTGTGGTACAAGCATCTGCAGCAGACACCGCATTTTGATGCTTATGTTGCAAGAAACGAAAACAATGCCATGAGTTACTACTGACAACACTGGAAGGCCTACCCACCATGTGATGACGACTTCGACCAGCGTATACCACACAATCTAGTTTAGTTCACTTTGCAGCTGGAGTCTCCAGTGATCCACTGAGCTGCTCGTATGATCAATCACTAACATTAATCAAAGTTTTCGGTATCTTCACATCTTGATGTGGATAAACAGGAGAGTGCAACCATCGCTGTATCATCAAACAAAAGTGAGAATATGCAGCAAGAAAGAAGAAGAAGATGAGCGAGGTGGAGAGAGAACAGTTGGATGGTCAAAGGGGAAGTGCACAAAAGGCTTTTGTTATAAAGTAGAGGGAGGGAGGGAAGATATGGGAATCCGCTTTGCATTCCATCACAGGATTCTGACCCGCCTCCCACCGGCCCTCCACCCTCACGCATCTTTCTCCGCCGCTAGTGCTGCCGTTTCGGCTCGTCGCAATAGTTGAACCAACAAGGTTGGAGCGGGTTGAACCCCTACATTTGAACCGGAGCATTTGGTTCGCTTCCGCATACGGGTAGTTCGAGAATCGGTCCAGATTACTTCTGAACCGGCTGGAATAAAAGTAGACCAAGTCGGACCGGGCGCGAGGTGGAGGTGCTTCGTAACTGAAACGGCGAGGGTCTCTCTCCACAGGTGTGGCATGTTCTACACGCGACTCGCTCCGAGCCAAAACACGGAACGTGAGACCCGCAGAACCGTGCATCACAGCCGTCCAACGTGCATCGTACGTGCCTCCGTGAAGACCATGCTTCGGCCCACCGTTCCGCATCTTGACCGTGCGCTCCGACGCCGCGGTTTCGTTGCGGAAGAGTTCGGATTCAGTTGCGGAGGAGTAATTAGCCGGAGGAGGATCGATGACTCCAATGCGAGGCCAATTAATACTCGCCCACCACCGCAAGTGTACGCAATCCCGGTTCACCAGCAGCACGGCCTCGGTTGGCCCAATCCAACAGTAACAGCGAGGGCGGCTGAAGAAGGTGAACGTGGAAATGCCGAGGCGCCATGTACCAGAAGAGTATCAGTGAAGAAGCAAAGCAAAGGTTGAAGAAAAGACCAAGTATCAGAGGGAACAGATCGGATGAAGAAGAACGATAGCAGCTGTTCTGCTCTTCTCTCACTGGCTAATTTAATTCACTTTATATGGAAGATGAGAAGAAGATGAATTGATTCTAATTTTATTGAAGTAGTTGCTGAAAGCCATTGATATCACCTGCCGTTCATCAGCTGTTACAGTAAGCAACAGCTGCAACTTGAACACCACAAGAAACCTGTGAACTTATGTCAGCAGAAGCAAAGAGGAGCAGAATCATACAAACAAAATCATCAAGTCACCAGCTTTATCCGATATCAGTGCGGAAGGAAAAGGATTTGATGCTGCATAATTTACTTCAAAGGTGCTACCTTTTTTTGTGTTTCTTTGTCTCCGAGAGTCTTACCTCTGCTTTGGGGTTTGGACTTGGGTATCGCTTGCTCCGGTGTTAAAAGACCTGCTCAGATTGCATGCTTTCGACGTGCCGGCTGTGTGGGTGCAGATTGCGTGCTTTCGACGGCGGACAGCTCGGCGTCGTCGTCCTCTGGCGCTGGCAAGTTGAGATCGATGAGACCGAAGTTGCCACCGTGCTTGGTGGCGCCGGGGACAGGGGACGTGCTCGGCGGCGAGCATGGCGGCGGAGGGGCTGCCAACGGTGAGTTGCCGGCGACGGTCGTGGCGGAGGACGTCAGGTGCGATCTCTTGTGGCTGCCAAGAGCTTGGCCGGAGCTGAAGACCCTGAAGCACAAGGGGCACTCGTGGACCTTGGCATCGGCATTGGCGTTGACGGAGTCGGCTTCGCTGTTGATCCGGGGCTCGGTGACCGGGCGGCAGCCGTTGGTCCTCTTGTGGCTTGCTCGGTGGCCGCCGAGAGCTTGGTACGACCGAAACACCTTCTTACACGCGCTGCACTGGTATCGACTTCGCCCCTTCCTTGGCGGGGGCCGCGATCGGGCGGCTGGCCGTCGGTTGTCCAGCGGGCGATCCTCCACCGTAGCGGTCCAGGAGTCGCGGGAGAGCATCATGAGGCAGAGGGCGATGTCCTCCTCGGGGGTCGCGTCCGAGACGGAGCTCACCGGCTCCCCCTCCGGCTGATCCAGCGGAGGGGCGGTGGCCCTGCAGGGGCGCTTCGTCGGGAGGCGCTGGCCGCGGGGGGTCTCGGTCTCGGTCTCGCTCTCCCCGTCCTGCACGACGTCGCAGGAGCCGGCTGCCTCCACGACCACGAAGGCGGAAGAGGAGAACTCGGGATCCACGAGCCGGAAGCTCTTCCGGGGATTCATGCGGAGGCCGTAACAGAGTCCCACCTCCTTCTCCATCTCCTCCTCCTCAACTGCACGCTCCGCCGCCGGTTGGGCGGAGGAGGTGGAGTCCGATGAGTAGCCGTGGGAGCGCGGCCTAGCCAGAGGGGCGGCGGCGATGAAGTGCGAGCGCATGTGCCCCCCGAGAGCGCGGCCGTTGGAGAAGCGGCGGAAGCAGAGATTGCAGGTGTGCCTGTCCATCGAATCAACTACTAAACGGCAAAGGTTTTCTTGCGCACTCACTCGATCATTCTTCTTAACAAGTAAGAGAAGGAAGGATGGGAAGTGGGAGCTAAAAATGAGTAGGTGACAAGCATTGCTCGACCAAAAGGAGTCACGCCCCACCACAAGAACAAGAACAGCACAGAGAGAGAGAGAGAGAGAGAGAGAGAGAGAGAGAGGATACCGAGAAGGGTGTTTGGTAAAAGGGAACTCGAATCATAAATGGCATGTATCTTTCGGCTTGGAGGTCAATGGGAGGAAGCAATTCAAGTCATTCTGGAGATGGCATCTCCTTGGTTGCATGTAATCAATCTCTTGGCTTCTAAAGCAGGCATTTTCTTAAGAAAACATTCCCAGTCCATCTCCTCCTGTCATCCTAATAATTCTTAATATCATAAGGTTGATTTAACCAAATCAAGCATACAATAAAAACATATACATATATATATACACACGTGTCAGGGGTATGTGCGAAACGCAACCACCTTGACCTGAGCTGTTGCACAATTAATCGTGGTTCTGCCGTTTATATCGGCCCACGAATCCATGGCTAATGTGTTGACAGGACCACACTAACCGGCACACACTTTGAAGTGCTCCTCTGCTTTGAGATTGAGAAATTCGCCTTGTGCTTTGAGATTGAGAAATGTCTTCTCTTCTTCTGAAATATTGATTAAAAAGAGAATTTCCTACATCATTTTCTTTTTTTCTGTCTTTGTGCCAAACTGAGAAATGTGTACCACGCTGTCCAACATGTAAATTAGTTGAATATTCAATGAATTAATTAACTTATATGAGAGCTATTATTGATTTTGGTATCCTTGTCTGCGTCATGTGAATCCCAAGTGATCTATCTGAATTGGAATCTTCGCCAAATTCTAATAATATCAGAAGAAGAGAACGAAATAGCAATTGCATAGGATTTTTTTTTTTTTTTTGTTGGGTGGGTTTATATTATCGATTCAATAAAAGGGAAGGCATGCAAGGAGAAAAATTCGGACCGAAACAGGACGTCACCCATGACTATACCTCCCTCGCAGCCAACGTGTTTACGAAGGAATGCGTGGCCCCCACACGGGTTCTAGAAAGAACTCGCGTCGTTGGCGTGAAGATAAGGAGATTAGTGGGTAGAATGACATGGCGCTGATGTGAACCGGGTCGTTATTTTTCGTCAATAAATTTTTTTTTTTTTAACTCCCATCAAACGTCCACACAAATAATATAAAAAAATGAATTATATATATATATCATGCTATAGTTAATGTTAAAAAATAAGATTACAAAATAATATATATATATATAATTTTAATTTTAACCACCATCTTCCTCCTCGTTTTTTTTCCTTTTTCCTTCTCCACTCTATTCTCTTTTTTCTGTTTTATTAATACTAATATGTATATATATTTCTTAACAAATGATAAGTTAGGAAAATAGAATTATGTATCAATGTATTAGTGCCTATTAGACAACATAAGTATTTCATAATTGTTAAATCTAACACGTGAATCATAAACAAATAATAATAAAATAGTGACTATCAACTATTTGGGATATCTTTTATTGCGATCGAAATATATAAAAAAATAATGCTAATTAGTATTATATTTATGAGATGTAGTCTTCCACAAATCTTTCATTTTTTTCACCCAAACTTGGATGTGTTAAATTAAATAATAGTAAATCAAATCATGTTGATATATGCTAACACTTATCATGTCAATACTAAATCGTAGAAAGGTTTCTCGACACAGTTCTCTACATATACTGCATTTTTTTTAATCTTTTATTAGCAGTTTATGATGGGTGATACAGTAAATAGTATTTACTGTAGTGAATCATCAGAGCGAAGTTTCTCGTGGAATTGATAGTGTTGTTGTGCGTTTAGAAGGCACAACAATGAGGAATTCGACGTGAAAGCGATCGATTCCAAAACCAAGAAAATGGGAGAATGCAGGCATGGCAGCGTCGGCGGATTCATATTGATCTATTAGGTTTATGAGCGAAGACTCCGAGGGTTGAATTCTAGCCACGGAAGTCAGCGCAGCCTACCTTGTTCTCTTCTTCGTCGCAAGACAGTCAATTCAAGTTCATGCGTTCGATATTTTCCGAGAGCGAAGGTCAAACATGCACACCGGAAAAAAGGACCAGCTGTTGATCACAAAGCTATATATTTGCATATATAATATCAACAACCTTTAGAAGGAGTATTTACAAGTTATTTTTCTTCAATATTATAAAGAAAAATAAGCATTTATGTCCCTTATAATTCTAGATGGTAATTATCAAGAATATTTACTTCTAACGATTTGTAAGGATTTAGAGTCTTCATAGCGAACAATTTCAGCACGTCTGTATCAAAATAATGACAAATGATGACTCATCAGAAGTTGCAACTCGGTTCGTATACGGCAAATGACAAGCCTATGAATGGTGGAAGATCAAAAAGTTGCAGCTGCACTTGTGTATATGTAGAGCTGAAGGTTGACCAGTAGTTGGGGGGGAAAAAAAAAGGAGGATTCGACACTTCTTGTCCTTCACCTTGGAGGCAAATGGAATCCTCTTCCTCTTTTGTTTTCTCCGCCATGTTCACTCCTCCACCCGCTCTTCTCTCTCTCTCTCTCTCTCTCTCTCTCTCTCTCTCTCTCTCTCTCTCTCTCTCTCTCTCTCTCTCACGAAACACACATACGCTCATATCACGATGAAGAATTCTTTTACTGATAACGCCACGAGAGTGCAAGTTTTGGTCAAATTTCATCTTCCTCCGACTTAGCTGTTGACTTTACTGAAGCCGATCGATAGCAACGCGAAGACCATGAGGCGATCAACGTGTTGTGGATGGGTCACTAACGATGCGTGTTGGATTAGAAGTGGAGTTGCTATTCTGGCCTTCTTCACCGCGTTCATGCCGGGCATGCTTGCATACTTCTATCAGGAGCTTGCAACAACGTTTTGTTTGTTGCTTGCGTGTAGTGTGTGTTTACTTCAAGTTTCATGTGATCGTTGCTTCGGAATTTTTAAGCTATATTTCTCCAATTAATCATAGTTTTAGTGTCTCGAAATTTTGGAGAACTCTACATTATATGACAGTGATGACAGTCAATTGGATTCAGCATTGATATAACTCTATATAAGTATGTTATTCATTAAGTTCCTATATAATTTTCTTAAATTTTTTGTATTTATTTATAAAACATTGAGATAATGTTTTACCACTAACAATAGATAATAATAATAAGTAAATAAAAAATAAGATTCTACGTTGATAATAAAAACGTGGAAGCGGCTCATTCCTTTGGCATGGGTTATTCTCATAAGGGATGTCAAGTGACTCTATTGATGTTTTTATCAATTAGACTAGCTAGTGAATTTATTCGTAGCCGATGTATGTTGTATGATATTTCTTTTTTAATTAGGAGTATAAGCACATATAATTTTAAAAACAACATATTTGTCACGTAAAAACTCAAACTCAACACAACATATATATATATATATATATTTTAAAAATTTAAATATTTCACACACGCGCGCGCACACACACACACACATATATATATATATATCACTCTTATTAGTATTCATTCAATAAACTAAACTATATTTAGAGAATCCAAAATATCCTTTGATAATTTCATCAAAGTTTCAAATATAAAAGGACAATCTTATAATTACCAATATATAAGAATCTACATAATATTTTTGAAGATATTAACATCATTATAAATGTCATTTATGAAAGATTTTGTGTTTTACAAGTATATATATATATATATCACTATGTAAAATCACTAATTTATATACAATTTTTCCTATAGTTTCGATAACAATCATCCCGAAAAACTCAAATAAGAATTTTTAACTATAATTAATCTTAATTAATTTATGATAAAATATATTAATATTGTTTAGAGTTTAAACAATTCTAACTATAAGAAGAAACATATAAATGAATTTTTTTGCCTTTTATTATTATTTTCCTTTTGAGCGATTTAAAAAAAATCGTCTTGACGCCGTTCGCTAGACCCCAACGGTCCTGACGGCGGGCCAAGGGCAAACCGGTCAAATCGTGAGGCCCATCTTTTTCTAAAGCCTTCAAAAACCCATGGTTTCGCCTTTCTCCAGCTTTGGCGCTCTTCCCCCTCTCTTCCCTCTTTCCATCCTTCCCTAGTCGCTTCGTCTCTCGTTGCCTTCCTTCCCCTGCATCGTTTTCCTGTCTCGGTCCCTCGTTAGGGTTTCTAGAACAGCAACCCCCATGGGCGATTCTAGGGTTTTCGCGGAGCCGCGAGGGAACCCCGCGAGATCCGGAGCTGGGGTCGTCTCCAGAATCCGCCTCGAGAACTTCATGTGCCACAGCAGCCTCGAGATCGAGTTTGGTGATTGGGTCAACTTCATCACCGGCCAGAACGGGAGTATGCCGGCTCACACCCACCTCCACCACTTGTTTCTGGATCTTTGTTTTTCGTTCGTGCCGAACTAGGGTTTTGTTCTGTAGGTGGAAAGAGTGCGATACTGACCGCCCTATGTATTGCGTTTGGGTCCCGAGCGAGGGGCACGCAGAGGGCGTCTAGTTTGAAGGATTTCATAAAGACGGGTTGCAGGTATAGTTGATTTCTTTTTTCCTGTCCTTTTAATTCGTCATTGACGAAAAGCCCGCCTTTTTTTTTGTGTCATTGGCAAAATTCATTTTCGGGATTTTGTTTATTTGCTTGTTGATTGTCTTGTTTGGTTCTGTTCGAGTGCGGTGTGTGTGTTACGAATGACAATTGATTAGTAATGTACACATTTATGGGATCCCGCTACTTGACTCAGGGAAATGTTATTATCTTACTGCCTTAGTGGTTTGAAGACTAGCTGGGTTGTTTTTGGACACAACTGATAGTGGCAAAGAAGGTTTGTAGATTAAGAGTTCTTTTAGTATTTTACTTCATAAAAAAATTCTAATTTTGTGTGAATGAGCCTGATACTGGAAAAGGTCATATTTGTGGCTGCAGATGATTTAATTGGAACATAATGATTATTATAGAACAGAAACAATTGTGTAATGTAAAAAACACTGTCATGGTTATGAGGTGATATAACCATAATAGAATTTGCTGGCTTTGCCACGTTGTCACCGACAAATTTGTACACAGGGTGTTTGATGTAATGTTTGTGTATGTCTATGTCTTTCGATTTTGTTCATGCTTTTCATAGGACTTATAGTAGGCTTGACAGTCCTATTTTAATTAGCTTTTGTAGTCGTTTTATTTATGTAAACACAAGTTGTGTGCAGTCATTTGAAGAGTATATCGTAGTGCCGTCATTTGAGTTGTCGCAAAAGAAGCTGTGCACAACAGGGATTGTGCTGGGGTAGGGGCCCATGATCCAGACAATGACACATCAATTTCAGTGAAGTCGGTGGATTTTGAGATCTGCTGGGCGACAGACTATCCTAGAGTTGCGCTTTTTTCATACGTGACCCAAAAGTGGGTGGACGAAGGTCTATTACTAGAGAAGATAGCACAATTGGAGATGGTGGAGGCCCTGCGATGTGCAGGTGGAGGCCATCGATGGAGAGATCACAGTTCAAGTTCATCCCATAGAGATTAAAATAGAATGAAGATGTCATTAGGAGGTGACATGATGCAGCGGACTGTCGTGGAACAATTTGAAGCAATGCGACACACTAGAGAAGTCTTGTGAGAGACTTGATCATATGGAGGTATGATCGGGAGCTACTGGAAGCTTCACTTCAGTGAGCAACACGACAGCAAGAAGAGCTATAGATTCATGATCCAGATGATGACACATCAATTTTAGTGAAGTCGGTGGACTTCGAGAGTTCTTAGGCGACAGACTATCCTAAAGTAGCGCTTTTTCCGTGCGTGACCCGAAAGTGGGCGGACGAATGTCTATTACCAAAGGGGATAGCATAATCAGAGGTTGTGGAGGCTCTGCGATGTGGAGGTGGAGGCCATAGATAGAGAGATCACAATCTAAGTTCATCCCACAAAGATTAAAATGGAATGAAGACGTCACTAGAAGGTGACATGACGTAGCGGATCATGATGGAACAATTCGAGGCAATGCGACACACATAGGAGAAGTCTTGTGAGAGACTTGATCATACAAAGGTATGATTGAGAGCTTCACTTTAGTGAGCAACATGACAACAAGGACTATGAATTCAAGGAGTGTATGCCATGGTATTGTAGAGGTGAGTCTTTAGTGCATGCATCGAATTTTGTATCGAATAAAAGCTTTGATCATTAGCATGCGAGGGCTGTGTACCATTAAGGGAGATTTCGAGTGTAAGTACCAGTGAGTCTCATGTAGGAGGACTTGATTATACATAGGTATGATCGAAGCCGATGGAGGGTTGGACTGCTCCAGAGCTCATATTCACTTGAAGGAGCTTGACAAGTCGGAGGGCAAAGCTAAGCGAACGAACACTCCTTCCAAGGACGTACAGAAGAACAAAATCGACACGAGCCTTACAGTATGATGGCGAAAGCCATGCATGGAAGTTGTAGTATGTCATTCCATCAACTAAGGGGAGCTGGTTGGAGAATACAAAGACATCGAAACAAGTGGTCGAAAGGGGTGAGGAAGCGACGATGGGTCCATAAGGAATTAACTATCCAAAACCAAGTATCGGTTAGAATGGAGGTGGACTCAGAAGAGTGCCCCTGCACCATAGAGGCGAATTTACCGATCGTGAAGAAAGGGATGTAGATGTGAGGTGATGAATAGTAGGGCCATGGGCATGGTAGCGCTATGGTATCGTAGAAGCAAGATATCCGTGGAGTTATGATCCCTCGCTCTCATAAAGGGAGATGTATGGTTGTGAAACAGGGTTAAGGAGGTGGAAAATGTTGAGGAAAGCTCTAAGTATCGAGATAAAATAGAAGGATAGAGGCTAGGAAACTTCATAAGACTGGTGTTGATGAGCTTCTCATCAGGATAGTTGAAAGTGAGGGACTTCGGATCGATGCAGGAGTGTTTGACCAAGGAATGGAGTAGGCAATACGTGGTGCTATACTTTTTCTACTTAAAGGAGTAGGTAGCGAAAATGATGAAGAAGATGATATAATTGGAGAGGCGACTAAAACTATCGAAGACTTGCTCCAGGTCGTGCGAAAATTCTCTTTTTAGGCAAAACTTCTTGCATTCTAGATGTTTGATGATAATGAGGTGGCAAATTGCAATAGTTAACTTAACGCAAGGAGTGCAAACACTTCGGATGCTTTAAAAGTGTGAGCAAAGAGCAGACGAAGGATAATAACCAATTTGATGCATGAAGTATAACCCTCGCGAAGTCAAGTAACCTTTGTCTTAACTCTAAGAGAATGAACAAAATCGAGTACTCCAGTTTTCTTATTTATCCAGCAGAGGATCTTCACACATATTTAAAGATCCTTCGAAAAGACTTAGTGGAAGACTACAACTATCAAATTCTCACTAATGGCAATTGGTTCTACTGAGAGTAGATTGTCTGTTTCATTTCCTAATAGAATGTTATAAAAAATAGAAGTGATGCAAACCTACTTGGATCGACAATTAAGCAGAGAGGAATCAATGGGCAAATTTTAGCAGAGGAAATACTTTATAAACTTTAAATTCTGCGAAGTGATGCTCCTTAAAGCTTCAATAGGCATCCACCTAGTTTAAGCATCACGAGACGTTTGAGAGACTAGTACATAATAAAGAAGGTTTTTTCCTTCATTAGACGGATTTGCAAAAACTAGCACAAATCAACACAACTTGATTGACCCCACACTAGGGTCAAAGTCATTGGTGAGTTGAAGCAACATTGGCGGATCTAAGTTTGACCTCACACCAGTTGTTCTCCAGTGACGAAGAGCAGTTAGAAGCCGAGGGAGGTGTGTTGTAGCTAAAGCATAAGATTGAAAATTCAATAAAGGGTAGGAGATGCAGCGTTTGTAAAGACTTAGAAGGAATAAGTGGGAGAGAATATCATGGACAAATCTGTACATAATGTATTTGATATAATGTTTGTGTATGTTTGTGTCTTTCGGTTTTTTTTATGCTATTCATAACATGTAGAGGGCGTACAGTAGGATTGACAGCCCCATTTTAGTTGGCTTTTGTGGTCGTTTTAGTCCTGTAACCACAGGTTGTGTGCAATCGTCGCGCAGAGGAAAAATTATCCCAAAATAGGCCATCAAGGTAGCCATTTTGGGGGGTTTTCTAGCTCTATATAGTGGTGCGAGTGTCAGCCAGTACAACACTCTGGAGTTACTCGGATGACACATGACTGAATGGGCTTTTGGGATATTGTCTAGTTTGCCGCATTGTTTCGCAACAACGTTTTATGGGCACTTATGGGGGACTTTTGGTCGTGACGGACTACCTTGGACCTTTTGTCATGCGATCGTTTAAAGCTTGCAACGTCCATGTTTATAATTTACATTGCCTATCAAGCGTTTGCTGAAATGTTTGCTTGTGAGATCCCGAGTTAAACACTTCCTGTAATCCGTCTTCTCTTTTGCAAGTTCTTATGGGACCATAAAAAGTTTCAGAGATGTCAATCCTTTGCGGATGGACACACAAGGGTGTCACACGACTTGAATAAAACTAGCTAAGTCTGTGACAACGTTGTATTCGTCATTATGGTGCCTCACCATTACTTATGTTATTTTTTTATTGAAGCTTCTTTTCATCTTAAGTTTGGAGTAGTCCTATGTAGTTGATGTAAAAGGTATTGTTGTTCTTTTTCTCAAACAAGTGACTTCCGTTAACATGGAAACATACAACTCATTCTTGAGTAGCTATTTGATAATTGACCAGAACTGTGGGTTAACATTATCGTCCATTTATCAATGACTTTTTATGTTGTTGATGCAAGTAGGCAAACTATAATGTTATAATCCAACTTTGGTTCTAACTAGTTCTCTTATCGCATTTTGTGCCTTTTGGTAATACACAAGGATGTAACTCTTCTTCATTTCTTAGCAATTTTTTGTGTGTTCAAGTTTTAACAGCAAATGTTTTGTTCTGATAACCAATTTCCACCTGCACCATTCACCCTGTGCTCCGGACCACTTATTCGTCTTTAATCTAAACTTTTATTGATTAAGCTCTTCCTTGGAAGAGAACTTATTTGTTTACGTAACCTTCCTTTTATTCTGGATGGCCAAATTTGAGAAGCTAAGGTTGCACATCAGTGATGTCTAGTAAACAAACATCCAAAAAAGCAAGCTGTGATGAAGCATGAAATAAAGATCGAAGGCACAACTGATTCCCAGGCACACTCTTGCACTTAAATATAGTTTCAGAAAGTTTTGATATCAATTGAGATCTGTTTTGAATTGCCCATGGTATCTGAAGCCACAAGATAGATTGTGAAACCTGAAAATGTAATAGAGTCCACGAAACTATCTTAAGTCTAATTCTCAAACTGAGGCTTCGGTGAGACTGATGTATGATTGTGAGGCTTAGAGTAGGAAATGAATATGAAATTTCTGATTGTGTGGATGGGTCATATAGTTGCACTTGTAAAGTTGGAAGGATTTTAGCTTAGCACGTCATAAATTAGTTCTTTAAAATAAAACAACTTTTAACTAATTCATCTGTGCTTTTTCCTCTTTTCCATCACCATAGAAGCATATATGGAGTCAAGGGTATATCCTTACTTTTTATGTTTCTCTCTTTGTAGGTGCTTGTGCTATGTTTGCAAAATGAGTAGTATCAATTTTCTTAGGCCAATTAATAGTGAATTGTATGGTGCTCTTGTCAATTTTGGTGTTTAGTGTAGAAAAGGTATCCAATTTTGTTGGGTTATTAGGTTCTTAAACAGGAAGGTCACATTCATTTGGTATTGCATCAGCAGGGCTAGGCATTGGAACTTGCTCTAAAATATGATGGCTTTTCTTCTTGCAGTTATGCTACTGTTCTTGTTCAAATAAAGAATCATGGGGAGGATGCTTTCAAGCATGAATCTTATGGTGACCTCATCATGATAGAACGCAGGATAACAGAGTCATCAAGTTTGATTATTTTAAAGGACCATCAAGGTTAAATATATAGTCTCCTCCCCCTCTTATTTTTTGTTGATAGATAATATCATAGTTTTTATTATTAAAAAGTAACCAGTATATTATCCTTTTTATTTTCTCCTTTGAATATTATTTTTAACTTAAAAAACAAATGGATTATCAGTCATTAGAAGGCAATCTTTCTTAATGATTAACTTTTCCTTGGGATTAAGCCTGATTATATTGTATCATGACAGGAAACATTGTGATGGAAGGATCATTATATAACTTGTAACTGTTATAACAAAAGAAATCATATGTTTAGTTGTTAGACCTAAGAAATTGTCAACTTTCTTGGATTTAATCTTAAAGTAGTGTTTTTATAAGTTTTAGGTGCCAAAAGGCACCAAGGTCCCAAAATGTTCGACGTGCTAAGTGCTCGCTCGAGCAAGGCACTCCCAAATATTAATACTTAAAAATTATATTATGATTGATAAATAATTAAATATGGTCACAAAAATAAAGATGGTGCAACAAAATAATCGATCGCTATATGGTAATAGTGTAATAGAGAGTCCCGACTCTTTGGTAGCAAGTTAATTGACCACAAACTCCTAAGTTTTAACTCGTAACAGAGTAACAATGCACCACCTCAATATGGTGCAACAAGTTAACCGTTAAAAGTATTACCTATAAAATGAGAAAGAGAGGACTGACAAGATGGAGAAGTATTCGATGGTTGTGTAGGAAGGTGGAAACTAGCGACAGATGAAGCTGGAGAGGGCGGTAGACAAAGCTGCAATGGCGAATGGATGAAATTGCAATGGTAGATGAAGTTGCTGAAGGTGGTGGACAGCGTATGAAGGTGGCAAACAAGGTTTTTGACTGCGGCGGGCGAAGTGTATGGAGCTGCAGTGGTGGACGAAGTGTATGAAGGCGGTGGACGAGCGATGGGGTTTCACGCCTAATTTCTTTCACTGGGTTGGGTGCGTGCGTGGGAAGCGGAGTGGGGTGTTAGGTTAAGTGATATTAGTTGGTTTAATTGAACCAACTTACTCACCCAGTCAAACCCTGACTTGAAGTCGACTTGATTTGGCTTGGGCGTTCGCTCGAGGCGTCCAACGCTTAGGCTCAAGCATGCACCAGAGTGATGCTTCATTGAAACACCTTGCTTTGAGGTGTTGTGAGGCACTCAGGTCTTGCCTCGCCCCCCTCGCCCGAGAGTCTAGGCAAGCGCCCAAGCGCTTTTTGAAAACATTGCCTCATAGGAGGATTAACAGGCAGATATTGAAGGAGTTAGAATCTAGAAAGTAAAAGAAATAACATTGAGCTTTTTAAGAATAGCTTGCCAAAAAGGTATCCAATGTTTTAGAGGCATTAGTTTCATCATTGAAAACAGAATTTGGATTGTATGTCATTTTGACTATATTGGATTTGCTGGGTCATTTAAAGTAATCTGAAAATGTCAAACAATGGTGACATTAAGGCAAAAATAAAAAGATTTTTGAAATTGTTAGATGCCACAGAACAAAAGAAAGATTTTTTGAAAATGTTAGAAGCCCACAGAACAAAATTGACTAAAGCTAAAAGTGCTCTAGTCAATGAATTGCAATTTATTACTAAATAACAGTGTTTAAGCTTTGTGTCATTGGATGTAGTTATTCGAGATCTGTAGCTTTATACTTAAAAGATACTCTCTCTAGCATGAATGCTGTATTTCCTATTGCTTTTTCTACAAACAAATATATGATTATATGTGCTAGATCACACATTTCATCTGCTTACAAGAGTTGATTTTCTGTGTGGTCAACACTGATTTTAGAGTGAATGGGTCAAGTTTAGAGTTGCTTCTGAAATATGTAACAACTTTACTGGTCATGTATTTATCCATAGTGCCATTGGAATTTGCATTCAGGAATTTTGCTGATTGTATTAAGTTAATTTAATCTCAAAAGAAAAGTAGTTCAACTACATAAAAAATATGTAGAAGTTTTTATTCTGAGAAGAATCTCTATGGATTATTGATCGAGCATTTTCATTTATATAGGAAGTGATGGGAAGCAAATTAAACTTTGAATTCTTTTCTATTACAATATTTTATATTATTTTTTCTGTGGTAAATCACACATTAAATACTGAGTTTAGTCATTTAATAGGTTTTTGGTGTTGTTCATCTATATTAGTTTTATATTTTTGAATAGGGAGGAAGGTCTCTAATCGGAAAGATGAGTTACGTGAGCTAGTGGAGCACTTCAATGTGAGTATTAAACTTGCATTCCATCATTATGCTGCATCTTAGCAACTATTTTCCCGCACATGCTTTGCAATTGAATATAAGAACAATCCTCCACATTCTTTATTTTCGGTTCCTGTTCCTTTCTGGAACCTCATGTCTCAAGAAGTTCATACTGTGCCAAAAGTTGGATATGAGAAGCATCAGCTAAGTTGGATATGTGAACATAGGAACTGTACTGACTCTATTGCTCAGTAGTGGCTTGTTTGTGGGTTTTCTGTAGTTGTGTTCATTTTATTTGCAGTGGATATCTATGATAGCGAAATTCTAAGGCTACTCAGGATTTACATGGACTAACATGCTGGCACTTTGGCTATTTGTTTAATTTGGGCACTAAGCCATGCTATTTAGCATGGTTTTGAATACCGTTGGTAGTATGATGAATCAACTGGTTTATTCCAGTCCCGCTAAGGACCGATATTAGATCGTGTGGTTGGATATTGGTCTGGTATTTCTTTATTTTCTTTTGGCTGGTCCTGAACAGTACAGGTCAGTGTACACACTATCCATGGTACACTGGTATCATACTGGTCTAATAGATTACCTAAATGGGTATCGTACTGAGATGTAAAACTATGCTATTTAGTTCACATTTTGTTGGTCTTTAAAAGGGAAAAAGTATTATATTGATCTGCTAATGCGCCTAGACAGATCTTAGATAAGTTACATTAGATCTGACAGTGCACCTTCATTTCCTTCTGGATAGTATATTGTAAACTTTCCTGCAGAAACAATTTTAGATTTCTATGTTCTTGTTGTTTGCCCTGATTCTAATTCATATGTTTAGAGTCAATTTACAATCTGTTCACACTCTTCTGTATTTGTTCTTGAAACAATGGTACTGTCACATGCAAAAAAACAAGTGGGTAATGGATCAGAATCTACTTTAATGCTGAGCTCCATGGATGTAAATTTGTGTCTGTTTAACGCTTGACAAGCTGTGAGCTCAGAATAAAGACAAATGAGGAGACAGAGGATCTCCTTAATGGAGTCCTGAGAAGGGTGGGAAGGACATGTTTTGCCATTAATTCGAATCAAATATGACATTGTATGTGTTTTATTATCTTGGACACCTGATTGTTACCAAATCCCAACCTCAGCATCAGTTGATACTTGAACAGCTGTTCAACCTTATCATAGGCCCTTGAAATATCCAATTTAGCTGCTGGGATCTCTTCTGCATTTAGACTTTAAGTTCGTTGCATGAAAAAAAATCCAAAAAACAATCAAATAATCAGAAGCAATTAACCACCTGGAATGAAAGTCTTGTGTGTCATCTATAGTATCAGACTATCAGGAACTAGAGTTTTTAGTCTATTTGCAGGAGCTTTCATAATTAGTTTCAATACTATCGTTATAAATGTATAGGTTGATGTAGTTTTAGGGATTTTTTTTTGTCTCAGGAACTAATGAATGAATTATTCAACTTTCAAACATGTCTTGTTGTTTCATAATGCTATGAGAAGAGTTAATTATATTCTTTGAATTATCTTCCAAAAGGTCTGGGAAAATCTCATAGTCATTTTATCTTGGTTTGGAGTGTTGGATGGATGTATATGCTGCAAAGTAGAGAAAGATTTCTTCTTTTCAGAAGTTCATTATATCTTTTTATTTTGATTCTATTCTTCTTTGGCTTGCTTTATCATTGAAAAAATTTGTATTTTTTATCATCCTCATGAAGCTAAGCCTTGATATCGTACACTTCTACACATAATAACATAGTGCATGTGCAGGTGGAGTTCTGCATCCAATTATTCATTGTTGCAACAAAATTCGATGCTATTTTTCAGTACTTAATAGCATAAGTAGGTAATGGTCTAAAATTTTACTGGTGTTACCCATGTGCTAATGGTCTAACATTTTGCTGGTGTTACCTGAAAGTGGTTATAGACTTGGACACATTAAATCTTTGTAACAAGATGTGAGCTAAACTGTAGTCTTAATATATCTTAAGCTGTTTGTTTAAGTTGATGTTCCATATATTTGTGGAAGGTGGCCACCAGTCTCCTACTTGTGATGATGCTTATGTTAACTTAAGCTAAGCAACACTCCAGCAGTATAAAAAGGAAAGAAATGTCATATGCTCTAAGAAACAGGTTGCTTTTTACTCTATTGATGTGGAACATGTGCTTTCATATAATTTGCGAAAAAGAAATAAGCAGACTTATCTATTACTTGGCATGAAGATTTCTGTTTTCTTCATGAATTTCAGTGTGTTGTGTGTGTTATTTACTTGTACACTTCAATGAAAATCAATGTAAAATGTTTGATTCGTAAAGCATTCTTGGATTCCATGTGATCAGGGATTTTTTAGGCTGGAGGGATGCCAATGTTAACAGATGCACAATAGGTTGATCTAATCATGTATATGCTTATGTGAATGTGAATTGATGACCAATTTTATTTACCTTGCTCAGATCTGATTAAGCCACTTTTTTGCTGCTTCTGTTTGGTTGGCAGATCAAAACTTTTTGGTCAGTAGTCCATATAGGTATTAAAAGTTTATATTGACTGTACCTTGTCTGAAATCCAGAAACCAAAATTAGTGGTTTTCAAATTTATTGCATGAGAGAGATTTTGATGGTGACCAAAATAATTGGTAGAACTCTTGTGTTGGTTAAGTAATCCATGTTCCATTAAACACTTGTGATTTAACTTGAAAAGAATAGAAAGCTCGACTTGGTCTGAATGACTCATTGTTTGATACAACTTTCTAGGATGCAGACTTTCTTTTTTTATGTAATAGTTAGGAGAAAGACAGATTTTAAATACTGGATACTGACCTTGTATTAGTTGTTGACTCTTTGTACTTCCATATAGACAGTTATGAGAAAAGGGATTAAATCCTGGATATTGGTTATGTATTTGTCCCCTCTTGATCTGTTGTGGAATGTTGGTATAACATAGTATACTTCAGTATATCACTAGGAAAACCATCAAATATCACTTGAAGCATCAATATACTTTGATATGTTATGCTATATTGCATAATGGGTTGCAATATATGGTTGGTAGACCTTGTAGTTGGCACACTGCAATATATGAATTCATGATTAAAATTAAAAAAAACATATAATCCTGTTGCCTCTTTCCTTTAGTTGCTGTTCAGACTATTGCTATGAAGGTTAACCAGGAAAATCTTATCCTGTAATCTTGCTGATGATCTTTCAGTCAAGCCATTCCATGGTTGTCTACTTTGATGGCTTGTTTTGAAAATCTCATTTGTATACTATGGGTAATAATTTGTTCATGAAGGCTTATGTTTTACACTTAGGTGACATATTATAATTCTTGCAGATTGATGTGGAAAATCCATGTGTCATAATGAGCCAAGACAAAAGCAGAGAGTTTTTGCATTCTGGGAGTGATAAAGACAAATTTAAGGTGAGTATTGAATTTACCTTTGGTGAATAATATTGTATTTAATTTTAATGAATATTTGTGCCTCGACGGTTAGTTCCATGAGTTCGTTTGAAGTTTTTCTTTAAGATTCTGTTTATTTTAAGAATGTAAAAATATATATTGCTTTAGATTTAAGGAAGAAATAAACTGCAATCTTGTGATAGTTTTCGTGATGATTCTGTTCCACTGGCTATTTTAATTTCTTCTTTCAAGTGTTCTATAAAGTATAAACATATGCTTTTTGCACAGTTCTTTTTCAAAGCTACACTTCTTCAACAAGTCAGTGAGCTTCTACAGAATATCAGGACTGAGCTGTCTGCTGCAAATGAGATTGTTGATGAACTAGAGTCATCAATAAGGCCCATTATTAGGGAACTCGATGAGTTGCGTAACAAGATCAAGGCTATGGAGCATGTAGAAGAAATTGCTCAAGAAGTGCAACATTTGAAAAAAAAGCTGGCATGGTCATGGGTATATGATGTTGACAGGGAAATCCAGGAGCAAAATGTCAAACTTGAAGTGCTTAAAGAACGTATTCCCACTTGTCAAACAAGAATTGATAAATATACGGTAAGCTATGTACTGACTGTAATGTTTTCCTTCAGCCTTGTGTTCTTTGACTTGTCGGGCATCATACTAGTGTGTTGATCTATTGACTTACTTTATCTAACCCCTGATATATCCTTCACCTTTTTGGTTAGCTTATAGTGTCATACAGAATTCTTCACACAGGACAACATCAGACAAAAGTAATTCTGTTAGTTTTTCTTAAAGCGTATTGCCTTATTGTTCTTGCAGGCAGAATTTTGTCATGTTTGATAGCCTTCTTTTTCTGCCATTTAATAAACTTTAAACTAAGATGTGATTTCTGTGTTTGGGAATGTTATAAATTTCTCATTTTGGTTGACTTGAGAGGAGACCAAAAGCTGTTAGGGACCATTTTTTAGATGCTACACTATTTCATATGCAATCTCCAAGTTATATTTTCAATTGTTGTACGATTTAAGGTAATTTACATCAAATGAGGTTGTGGTAAACACATATTCTGGCTGATCTTTCCCAGGCTCGGGCCGTCTTGCATCTATGGCCCAAAATTAAGATGCTGTTGTTTGGATCTAGTGAGACCGTGGCTTAATTGGCTCCATTTAGTCTTCTAATCATGCCCAATGTGCACTATAACAAAATAAAGCCATTGTGAGCCTTTTTGGGCATCACTTGATATATATTTTTTGTGTTATTCCTGCAATGAGAACTTTGGTGTTCTTCTAAATTTGCTTGTGGGAGGTTGCTTCTCTTATGAAGCTGGAGAAGTACTAGTTAAATGGTGTAATCTCCCTGCTTTTATTTAACACTAAAGGGCAATTTTCACATAGTCTGGACTCTGGATTATTACTTGAACCTAGGACTTGGTTTTTTTTAATTTATGTGCTTCAAAGGGGTTAATTTTCTAGTTGCATTTGACTTGATAAGACCTGAATCTACAAGCTCACATGCTTATTTTGGTTGGTTTGGCTGTGCTGTGCTAGTTATTACAGGTATGTGCTTTAGCTTTATCAGCAGCTAAAGAACTATAGTGGTCTTTCTCCCAAAGAAGTGGCCGAGTGCAAGGAAAGTTAGGGAAGTGTAAACAAGTAGCAAATAATCATAAAAAAATAAAAATGGATATGAATTTGGACGAATTGGAGAATCATCACCAAGGAAAAGAGGAAGAAAGGAGAATCATCACCTGTCTTTTTTTTTCAGTTGATTATTGCATTCATAACCATAGTTGTGGAAGAGCATGAGTCTGCTGTAACTGTTAATATCTAAAATTAGTCGAATATTTCTAAAGTCGGATCAGTAAAAAAAAACATTTCTTGCATTTTTAATTTGTCATTGGGAGCCAACTCGTTTTGGCTATTTCAACAATAATTTTATAGTTCTATATCTGGCTTATTTTTCTATCTAGTGATTGTTTATATTGCTGGTACTTTTCACCCAACATGTTTTAGCAGATAAATATTTATGCTTGTTGAAATGTATCATGTTTTTTTTTGCAAAATATTATGTGCTCGCTTAATTTTATTATATCTGGAAGATTTCATTGACATTGTTTTTCCTGGTTATCCTTGTTAGGCTATTGTGGATGAGTTGAAGGGATTACTTGCTTCTAAGAAAGCTGAAATAGCACACTTAATGGAGAAGACTTCAGAAGCAAGAAAATTGAAAGATGAACTGCAGCACTGCCTTTCAGCAGTATGCAATTATTTTTTATTGATCATTGATCTACTGTTGGTTAAACAGTTGTAGATGCTGTAGCAAGTTTTTTCTCTCCTTTGGTTGGTTTCTTTTGGTTGAGTTGGGAATTGATGGGTTAATTTTATAAGGTTCTTGACCTTGTTGTTATCTCGTTGGTATGATGACCAAGTATTTAGCAATAAAAGACTACAACAATGGTAATGAGACTTTGATCCAAACTATTTGGGGTTGCACATTTTCCATCTTTTGTGTTGGACTGAGAGATCTTCTGTTTCTAATCTGGATGCTGTACTTTTTCTGATGCATGATATGTTGTAACTGCTGATCTATATAAATTTCTTTTGTTACACTTCAAGATTTTAGCATTCTAACTGATGTGCCATGGGACTTTTTTTTTGAATTATAAGTTGCTCATGAAATTTGTTTAATGCACTTGGCTATGATAATCTTTCTCATTTTTTATTTCTTTTTTATGCTGGTTTTGGGTAAGTTGTCATGACATTAACCTGCAGTTCCAAATTGCTTTGTAATTGTTACATACTTAGCAAAGATAAAGTAAGTTTATCCACACATACTTAATGGAAAACCACATTGATTAGAATTGAAAACATCTTCAAGATTGACTATCCTATTCTTTTATTTTGATTGTGGTTAGATGGTAAGGGATACTCTTGTGAAGTGCACACTTAATAGCTTAAATGATAAGGGATACTCTTGTGAATAATCTTTTGCATAAGTTCTACATTAACAGTCCTCTTAGCCCTTGTGATTGTACGCAAGAAAGGCTGGTCTCTGTTGAATGAGTGCTATCATATTTTTCCATATTTCTTCTATCCAAGTATTTCTTAGCATCTTCGCCTCCTTATACGGAGGCTAAGTTATTGCTCTTTTTATATAGGGAGGCTAATCAAGTCTTTTAGCCTCCTATGCTAGGAAGACTAAACTGGATCATTCCTGGGAGGATGATGTGCCTTATGATTTGCTTGCTTTACTTCCAAAGGAACCATTTAGTTGGACCACAAACATGCACTCTTTCTCAACATAAAGGAAAATAGGAAATAATATATTTTCTTTTTAATCCTTCTCAACTTCTCATGTATACAAAAGGAAATCATATGAATTTCATTAAAATGAGGTCTTGAATCTTTGTTTGGTGCCAGTATCAGTAATCTACCATGCTAGTACAGTACCAGTGGACCATGCAGTATACTGACCCATACCAATCTGCTACCAACATATAAAATAATAAAACGCATTGATTGGTACCAAACTGCATAGTCTGTCTGATACTGGTAGGTGTGCACTGTACTGATCGGTATATGAAACGTTGCATCAAACATCATGTGCTTGCTTGTTCTTGTACTATTTTTTGTTCATACCTTATATCGCATGATAGCTTATCTTCGTGGTGCATTCATTTGTGCGTTTGCAATCTTGGTAAAAATGAGCTTTACCAATCATGATACCTTAGATCTGCTCTGATGCCACAATCTTGGTAAAATATATTGTTAACTGTTTACTTTTGTAGGCTATGAAAGACAAGCTTGAGCTTGAGGGGGAGCATTCTCGAGAAAATAACATGGTTAGGAAACTGACTCATCGTGTAAAGTTGCTTGAGCAGCAAATTCATGATATTAAGGAGCAATATACAAGAAATACACAGGTTTGCATATCTGTATTTCTTATACAATGCTCATACATTTTGTGATCAAATGAATATATCCACTTTAAATTATCATAAAATTTCATGTGATGTACTTCGAGGGTAGAACTTCATACTCATGCTTTATGTGTCCAAAAGCTTTTAGTGTACATTTTTTGCTGAAACATGTGCGGCAGTAATATACTGAGATATCATGTAACTGAAAGTAACTGCCACTGGTGCATTAGAATAGAGTAATATATGTCACTTAAGTCAGTTCAGCACTTAAATTTAGAAATTTTAACTATTTTATTCTCATGAAATTGTACATGATATATCAAATAACTTCATTTTTAGTTTTTTATTTGAATTTAAATCTCTAGTCTTTGCTAATATTTTATTAATTTATGCATTGTTTAAAGTTGTATATATAATTATGTATATACTAGTGTAAACATGTCACTATAAGTAGATTGTAGATATAAAATTGGTCTATACCCACAACCTTTTGTTGGTTGTAATTTTGCCCCATTTTATTGGTTACGTGGATGTAAGCATCTCCTGTGCTGTCAAACCTGTTACATGTCTTTCGTATTTGTGTTTCACTTTTTCATCTTGTTGGGACATGCAGAGTCTGGTTGCTTCTGCCATCAGGTATTGAAGCTTTTCATATATATATCTTTTGTTAATATTGCAAATCAGACCTGGATCTGCTTATGACTAATAACTAAGTATACAAGGTGTTTGCAGCCGTTGAAACTGAAAATTTGTCCTTGCTGTAATGATTCAAGGACCAAAAATGGATGAAATCTAGGTCATGTATCATCTATGTTAAACCCTTTGATTTTACATTCAATGAAATTAATCGGTACTGGGGCAAGGACACCATGATAACAACAAATTCATTTATCACAAGCTTCATTGATCGATGAAAACATCTGCATAAACAAGTATATTTTAGAGCCTGGTGAGCTACTTGTTATGATGTTCTAAATTTGCTGATTGTCGAAGGGATTCATATCATGGGCAGTTTCATCCATGTATTTTTGTTTCTTTGTTAATAGCTGAAATCATATATTATGTGCATGATTTTGTTAGCTGAAAGTAGGCCAACTTTAATTCTTTGACAATCTTTGCATATATATCATTTCTTTTGGAAACATGGAGCTAGCATGAATATGGCATCTGTAACTTTGTGTGATTTTCAATCCAAGGCTGAGGTGTCCAAGATTGAAGAACAAATGAAGAAACTTCAAAATGAGGTTGAAATAGCTCATACAAATTTTACAAGGTTATTAATTTTGATGTTTCCTATTTGGTGTTTGGACTTGTAATTGTGGTTAAGAATTATTTTTTTTTAGGTTGTTGTTCTTTACACTTAATTTTTCTGTAGTTGGTTTCAGGTTGCAGGAGGAAGAATTATCTATGTCAGAGAAGTTATCAGTTGCTAGAAATGCTACGAACGAGATATCTAAAGAGGTAGACTGTCGCAATAAAGATTCCATGTTCCTTTGGTTCATACATAATGGTCATTGGTTTTCAAACTTGTTTTTTCTGGGAGGTGTCTCCTTGGACATATTGGTTCTGGGAGGTGTCTCCTTGGACACATGCATAATCTGCCTACCTAAATATATAGACAATCAAAACTTTTTCCCCGGTAAAAGATGGATAGACTCATGGCCTGAAGAAACAGGGGAGGGAGCAGGGAGGAAGTTTTTTTGGTTTGAGTGTGTACATGAATGAGCAAACTAGTGCGAGGGAAGATAGTGAGAACTGAGTTGGCAATGGTATAGGCAAAAGTTGTTGGGCTTTCAGTTTAGAGATCTTGTAGTTCCTCTTTTTTGCAAAGATATCAGTATATATTGAGAATTGGGTACCCCATCCTCGTCTACGTGTAGGGAGTTTGACAAATATTATGGGTACCTGCTAGCTTCATAAGCTATATGGCACTTCATGGTGCTTGACAAATATTCATATAAAATCAGGTTAAAGATGCTTTATGTATTACGCTGGTTTCCACAAAAGGGAAAAAAAAAATGCAATTTGGGTGCCACCCATCATCTGGAAGCAAGTATCTCTTCCCTTTTCTTAGGAGCCAATTACATGAATGTTAGAAGTTTGGTTTAATGTGAGGGTCTGCTGAGGATCAATATGGAGTTGATAACTCACATTTTTGTGGTCTGATCAATCATAATATTATCAATAGTGGATATTTTCTGCTTTTATTTTTTGTTTATCTTCTAACAGTCTAAGTTCTTACAGCATTAGGTTAGTTAATGTAGTACATAATGCGACTTAAGTTATGTCTCTTACACATTCTCTTTTCTCTTAGTATCTTGACACTTTAATATGCACTCATAATAACTACTACCTTATGGAGCATATGTGAAACTCATGTTTATAACTATGATGGGATTTGAAAGTTGTTCAACTTTCAACAACCTGTTGATTTGTATGGTACCTGAGATGCTGGGAGGTATACAAACTTGTAATCCTTGGTATTTTTTATTAAGATCATAAAAGAAATAAAATGAGTCGTATACTGACCGGTACTCATCATAGTCATCAACATTTAGCAACCAGTGCTTGGTTGGACCAGTAAATACTGCTTGGTGCTTACAAATTTGACTGGTATTTTAAACCAATAATGGAACATCCGTTCAGTGAAGGTAGACACCCAATAAAAGAGAAATATTTCTTTCTTAAATTATAAAGCTCAAGCAGTTATAGCAGTTCATGTCAAAGTGGCGGTTGCATTTCTTTCTTGTCGCGTCTCTGTGTCTTGGTTTTTTAAGGTTCTTCTTTAGTTTGTTGCATTTTTTTTGGTCCGTGGATTGGCTATCTAAAAATTTTAGCTGATGTTTGCAGATTGATGAAAATGAAAGAAAATATCGTGAGTTACATTCACAGATACGTGAGCTTCAGCAGCGCCAAACAAACAGTGTACAATTTATTTAACCGTGTTATACTGGTTGGCTAATAGATGCATCTTTTACTTGGTAATCATTTATTGTTTTCAGGTGACAGCTTTTGGCGGAGAAAGGGTGCTTAGGCTTTTAAAATCTATTGAAAGACATCATGACAAATTCAAAAGTCCCCCTATTGGTCCAATTGGAGCTCATGTCGTACGTGGAGTCCACCAATTGATTCTTTGTTCTTTTCAAGCTTAACTATTACATAGTGATATATGGCTAACATTCTCATGTGATTTCAATATAAATACTTTGCTAGCAATTGAAATTGTAATTTCATGACACAGACATTGGTTAATGGTGACATATGGGCCTTAGCAGTTGACTGTGCTATCGGGAAGCTATTAGATGCTTTTATAGCAACCAACCATAAGGATTCACTTCTTTTACGAGCTTGTTCTAGAGAAGCAAACTACCACGACCTTCAGATCATCATCTATGACTTTTCAAGACCATGGTAATCATTTTTTCCTTTTGTTAGGTTATATATATATGTAATATATATATATATATATATATGTATATATATGTATATATACACACACACACACATATATATATATATATATATACACATATACATATACATGATCCTCCTGCAGCATGTAAGAGTAAAAAGAAGTCTTTTCATGTTTACTTATTATATGCAGGCTACAAATTCCAAACAACTCACTTCCTGTGACAAATCATCCTACTACTTTATCTGTTTTACACACCGAGAATTCTACAGTATTCAACGTGTTGGTAGATATGGTTAGTATATTTTTGAAACTTTGATGTATTGTTGTTATTCTTCTGTTGTCTTCTGTAACCTCAGACGCCGTGTTTCTGCCATATGAAGAGTGCCTTAACTGCTTTAGTATATTTTGCATCTCGCTAATTTACGTGTTATTCTTTTTGTATTATATGTTTTATTATGCTTTTTTAAGTAACCTAGAATCATATTTCAAAAGCTAGTCTCATCTCAAAAACTTTTATGAGAGTGTTCTTTTGGTGAGAAGCAGGCTTGATAGGATGGCTGGCCCCAACTTGTTTAGAAAGTAGTTTTTATTTGAAGGAACTGCTGTTGTTGATAGTGGTTTATGTGTAAAAGAACAGCTATGGATTGTTGTGGTTCTACCTCATTCAAACTTCTATCCTGGGCAGTGATTTCTGTGTTAACCACAAAAGGCCGCCTAAAGAATTATTTCTATGGTGCGGTTAATCTCATATATATATATATCTATATCTATATATATATATATATATATATATATATATATATATATTTCAGAAGAAGGCTTTTTAAAGAAACAAAAGTCTATGTTTCAGTTGTCAAGTGATTTATTACATTCAAGTTTTTGATGCTAATGCCATCCTAATTTATATTAGATGTTACTTGGGTAGAGACAAACAATACTTTAGTGCTTGTGGGTATGCATTGCATATTCTATGCTCAGTTATTTATGAGATGAAAAGTGACTGATGGATTTGAACACAATTTCTGTGATATGGTCCCAAAGGTAATATTAGTATACTATTATCAGACAGGAAGGTTTCTAGATTCATTCCATACATCAAAATGGTTCATTTTGTGGAGGATGCAACCATAATTACACTGTTTGTTTTGACTTTTGTGTTTATGATCTGACAGAAGCTGATGTTTTCACTTGTCTGTTCCTGATTGAAACCAATCGTTTCTCCATAGTCCATATTATAAAAAACAGATTAAGTTGTCTTCATATCATAGGTATTTGGCTACAAATGCATAGTAAATACTACTATACAACAAGTTCTAATGATTAAAAAATGTAATTCCTAAAGTTGTGTGAGTACTTGCTTACTGGATTGCTCAACTCATAATTGATCGAGGATCTGATCATTTTGCTCTTTGTCAGTGCTTTTCATCTTCTTGTATGCTTGCACATGTTTGCCCGACTCTTGTTCAGGAATGGTCATTTATGGTTCTCCTTTTGTATGGACTGAGAAGATGTCCTATGGTCAATTTTCTTCCTTGGTGCAGGGTAGTGCTGAAAGGCAAGTTCTTGTTCAAGACTATGAAGTTGGCAAATCTGTTGCATTTGACCAGCGAATCCCAAATCTGAAGGAAGTATACACTTCTGATGGATATAAGATGTAAGCTTTCATTGTTGTGGCACATTTTTGTTTCTTTCCAATTTCCTTTTCCTGCAGTTTTTAATGCTATTAATGTGAGTTAGAAAAATGAATCATCACACATTGTATTTTCCAAACATTAGTGTAGATTGCTGTGACTGTGACAATCATTTTTCTGGTGAGACAGGTTTTCCAGAGGTTCTGTGCAGACTACCCTCCCTCCGCCTAGAAGAGGTAGGACTGGTCGTCTATGCAGTGCAGTTGATGACCAAATATACTCTATTCAAAATGAAGCCGCTAAGGTCAAAGGACATGTTCAAGAATGCAAAGGCAGGAAAAGGGTTTCTGAGGAAGCGCTTCGTGATATGGAAGGCCAATTACATAGTGCTAAGGTATTAATTCTTTTCTGATCTGTTAGGTAGTGCTGTCTCTAATGCATTTCATTTGTTCCCACAGAAGCGACGAGTAAGTGAAGAAAGAATTTTGACATCTAAGCAAATCACATTGCAAGGCATGAAGGATGCTTATGCTGCTGAGCAAAATGCTGCTGCCTCTGAAACAAATGTTGAGGAACTTCTTAAAGAAATTTCAGTATGTTGCAAGTTTCACTTTCAACTAATGGTTTGTTTTCTCACTGAATTTTCCATTTGGAATTCATTGTATCTTGCCTATTGTTTTTTTCTTTTTTTAGCAAACAAAAGTTGAGATACAGGGGAAGGAATTGATACTAGAGAAAATCAGGGTTAAGATGACTGCTGCAGAAGAAAAAGCCAATGATCTCAAAATTTCGTTCAAGAACTTGTCCGGTATGAGGGAAAAACTGTTCATCTTTGATGGCCTTTGATTATTTGCTCCAAATAAAGGGGCACTAACATGCAAATTAAGGACAAAATCAACACATTGGTTTTTTTTATCCTAAATTTGATATGAAGGAAACAGGACCAACATTTGAAGATGTTAAAAAAAACCAAACAATAGCTTTATGTAACAAAGTTGTCCTTGATTTATAATGATATATGAAGCAAAGACTTCACTAGTAATTTTCAGTACTAAGTGTTTCTTATTCTTGGAAATCAAAATTCTTTGTATTATAGTTACAATATATGTTTATTAGTCCATATGAAAAAAGTTTAGTGATCACATTACATAACACCACTTGTCTTACCATGTACAAGCTGTTTATATTCTTTCTGATAGTAACTATAGGTCTCTCAATGAGCATGGATTATTTCTGTTCATGCTGTACCACACCATAAGAATTGCATTTCATTCTAGCAGCATCCTGACATGATGAATAACTTGCTCATACAAGTAGTCTATGTGCTGTATATTATATGCACAATGTCTTGCCAATGCACATATGTGTGATGATGCACCTATTTTGCTAATGTGTCTTGGCATGTTTTAGCTCAAATGTTTCAGTGTTTTTTTGTTATGATCTAATTAAGGAATTGGATCTCAGATGGTAACCCTGCACCAGTCCTCTCTTATATTGGCATGGTAAATTGTATATCATTGAAACCTATGAAATATTTTGTTGAAATGCTGGTATGCCTCTATTGGGTTCAATATCTTGTCTACTTATATGTGGTAGGATCAGAAGGGTTTGGCTAGTATTCTTTTGTACGACTATGTTCTTGTCCATCAAACAACTTAATTTGCAATTGGCCTTTGTATTTTTCTGCCTTTCTTGGGAGAGACTTTCATATCATTCACTTCCTTTAACATGGTTAGAATTATATAACTTTCTATACCATCACATTAATCATACTTTCATAACTTGAACATATTCTTACAGTAAGTTATAATAGCTCATATATGGAATCTCTTCTCGACCAGCCATGGCAAATCAGATCATTGCTTGGGATAGAAATAGCTCATATATGGAGATTTGTCTTAAAAATAGTTCAAAGCATTTTTTCTGGTTTAATATCTTTGTGAAGATCTAATAATCATTCTTGATTTTCTTGTACCTTACATCTTATTTCATAAACGAACACATACCTGTTATGAATGTATTGCATGTTGGTGATTTATTTACCTCTATTCCTTTTTTTTATGAGCATGGGTTGCAATAAACAATCATATTAAAGTTCTATTTCAAAATATGTTGAATGTAATTCAGATTTGGCAAGAGAAGATATTGATGCCATTGAAAAAGCAGAGCGAGAATTATTGTCTACTGAAGAAAAGTTACAGTCAGCAGAAGCAGTATGTTTCCCTTTTTCTTGACTCACGTCAAGCACAAAACTGTACATTCTTAGTTAGCTGATGTTTCTTCTCAGGAGCAAGTTCATTATGAAGGGGTCATGCATAATAAAGTACTCCATGATATCAAGGAAGCAGAGGCAGAATGTGAAAAACTCCAAGAGAAACGACAGGTTATTAGCTTCATCAAGTTGATTGCTGCTTAAATGTTTAATGATGGATTCCATTTTACGTGAACTTTATTAAGTTTGATTAGATAACTCTATGACAAACAAAAACTGAAAAAAATAAGGTTGGATCAATTTTTTATAGAATGAATAAAATACTGTTACCCTTGGTAGTATGCTCTTATGATCCTTCTTTCTTGGGTTAGAGTCTCATAACAGTATTTAATCTATAATTTTGAAGAATTTGATGTTTACTTTTGTACATCAAATATTGTCTTGTGCCTCCTTTGAAAAGTTGACAATTAAAGATGTATACATGGACACTAATCTCAGATTGTATTTAGAAGACTAATGGATGACAAATAACTGCTACCACTTAAATTGGTCTTTCTCTTGTTTGTTCTTTGTCAAACAAATTTGTCATGTGAAATGTTCATGAAATACATTATTTGTGAATCACCAGGAAAATTTTAGGAAGGCATCCATCATTTGTCCTGAGTGTGAAATGGAAGCTTTGGGAGGCTTTGCTGGGTCTACTCCTGAGCAACTAAGTGCCCAGTTAAGCAGATTGAAACAAAGGCTCCAGCATGAGAGCCAAAGGTCTCATATGAAGTACTTTCTTTCAATATAAATATTTTTGATACCTTAAAGAGGGGTAATAGTTCAGTTAGTTTCTCTTGCAGATACACTGAATCCATTGATGATCTTAGAGCATTGTATGATAAAAAGGAGCGTAAAATTTTGAAGAAACGACAAACTTATGCCGCACTCCGTGAGAAGCTAAATGTACACCATTTTATGTAGCAGGGATTTGTGCTGGGATCTTCTGTTTTCTTATGTAGCTCTTTTGTTGTGCATGTTGTTATTGTTAATCATATGCTTTTGAACTTTTTCTGGAGAAATGCATTCGAATACTAGTAACCTCTTTGGTACTCGTCAAGGAAAAAATGTTGTGGGATAAAAAAGAAGGCAGGGCCATGAAAGAAATTTAAAAAGAAAATGAGAGATCATTGTCTTTGCCCCTGGATTATTTAAGCAGAAAGAAATAACTTTTTCTCTCTAGTTTTGTTGTCACTTTTAGTGGCTCCTAATTCTCCTAAATTTTCTATCCATAAATATCAAATTCTTTTTATTCTTATGTTTTTGTTTTCTCTACTTTTCTCATCCCAAATGGTCTAAAGGTCTTCGTGTTTTATTGTATGCCATTGCAAATATTTCATTTTTCCTTAAATGTTGCTGAGATTGTACGATATGGAAGTGATCCCAGCAAAAATCATTACATGGATTGATATTCAAGGGTGCAGATCTAAGAAGCACAGACACATGCTTTTGGTGGACATGCCCATGTCCGACATGTGTCGGACACATGTTAGAAACTTGCATGTGGTGTTGTGCTTATGTGGACCTCACATGAGGGTCATATGCTTCTTTAGAAAAGAAATCTAGAGATCATTACGAAGAAACATATATCAATTCTATCCGAAGATTGTTAAATATTATTTGATGATTTTTATTTTTTCAACCTGTACAATGATATTCATTTGTTCACGCAATTGTTTATAAAATTTAAGTATAAATACTATAAAACTCATGTTAATCGAATATTATATCTACATATATAAAATTACAAAACATGTGTCCTCACCATATTTGTGTCCTAATTTTTTTTAAAACAACGTATCGCTGTGTCCGTGTCGTGTTGTGTCCATGTCCTGTGTTGTGTTTTGCTACTCATGTTTTCATTTGGAACTTTGTTCTTTAGATAACTGCTGCTTGGCTTTTGAGTTTATGTTTGATTTGCTGGTATCTTAGCAACCAAGCAATGCCTATCCATCACCTTGCTTTAACTTGACTATCAATGAAGTGTTCCATAATGGTCGTGCTATGAGTTAAATTTTCACTCAGTGATTAAATTTTTCTTTGGACTATATCCTTGGTAGTCGAAGAAAGTTATGGAACCTAATATTGGTTGCCTTGCTAGTTTGCCAGGTTAATATACATACATATGATACATAAACAGTTCTGGCTGATATGGCTTTAGATACCTTAAGTTATCTAAAGGCATTGGATATTTTTCAGTTTTGGTTTACTCAGTTAATGATGCCTTTACATGCATTAATACCTTTAAGTTATCTAAAGGCATTGGATATTTTCAGTTTTGGTTTACTTGGTTAATGATGCCTTTACATGCATTAAATATTGCATGGCTGATGTCTTTCTGGCAAGCATCTAGATGAGTAGGAATGTCATCTTGCTCTATTCCCTCCAATGCCCCTTTTTGGTGCGGAGAAAGGTATTTGGCGTTTCTGGGTATTTTAGTTAGATATATAATGCCTTTACATGAATTAAATATTGTGTGACCGATGTCTTTCTGGCAAGCATCTAGATAAGTAGGAATGTTGTCTTGCTTTATTGGCTTATTAAGACTTGCTCCTCCGAATGACCCATTTTGGTAGGGGGAGCTATTAGGTATTTTTGGCGAATTTAGCAATTGTTCTTTGAGAAGCATATAGATAATACATATCAAACAACACTAATAGTGCTATCCTCTTTGCCTTTTGTGTTTTGCGTTCCACTAACTGCAGTGATATTTTGTTGTAGGCATGCCAAAAGGCACTTGATCTGCGGTGGTGCAAATTTCAAAGGAATGCAACGCTCTTAAAGCGGCAATTGACCTGGCAGTATGTGCAATATGCTTATTGTTCCATTTGCCGGTTTAAGTTGATGAAATTATGCTTAGAAATCTATATATAAATATTCCTGAACTTTATTTCAGGGTTGTGTATTAAATAACTACAAAATTTTTCATGGTACCTATGCATAGATTTAAAAAAAAAAAAATTTTGATGTAAAATATTTATATTTTAATAGTAAATACATAATTATGGACCTGTACAATTGTATATATGCTAATTTGCCTATGTTCAATAAAGTGGTTTCTTTATGAGACTGTTCTGTAATGATGTCAGTGACAAATGTTACTTGGCTGTCCAGGTTTAATGGACATTTGAGGAAGAAGGGCATTAGTGGGCACATAAAGGTGGATTATGAACAAAAGGTCCTGTCAGTGGAGGTAACTTGTTAGTTACTTGTGTTTGCCATATACAGGTTTCATATGTATTAGTGATATTCTTGCTTTGTGATTTCTTATGTTGAGTTAAAATCATTTTTGTAAAGTTCCCTCATCTTCAAGTATATTGAAATACAACTGATGCTGTTTATAGGTAAAGATGCCTCAAGATGCATCTGGCACAACAGTTCGTGATATTAGGGGGCTTTCAGGTCTTGTTCTGCTTCCTTACCATTGTGCAAGTTCAATATGCACTGTTTCTGACAAAATAGTTCCAGAATTTCTTATTAGTTGTAGTTTCTGTGTTCTCCCCTTTGGTGTTCTTTTGAGCATTTTGGTGCTTTCAATGATTACATTTGCGTGCCTTTGCAAACAAAAGATATGTTGATCTGGTGCAATGGTTCTATATTTTTCTGTTATTTTTATTCTTTTCCCTGGTTTGTCGGGCAAAGTAACTGTCAATCTCCCTCACTTGCTTGCCTCAAGGTTATGAAACCTATCATTTTCTGAGACACATGGTATTCGTAGGTGGGGAACGGTCCTTTTCTACTCTCTGCTTCGCTTTAGCTCTTCATGAAATGACAGAAGCACCTTTTCGTGCCATGGATGAGTTTGATGTGTTCATGGTGAGTGATCAGTTGAGTTCTCTCCCATTTTATTTGAATGCTGTCTGTGATCATTAGCATCCATTTACTCTTGTGTTTTCCAGGATGCTGTGAGCCGGAAGATGAGCTTGGAAACTCTTGTGGACTTTGCAGTGACTCAAGGCTCTCAGTGGATATTCATCACCCCGCATGACATCAGGTAAGAGCCACGTTTATGATTCAAAAAAATAAAACTATTTTATTGGGCCAATCCTGAAAATTTTGTGGGGGTGTCGTAGTCTCACAGACTGGCACGTACACATATGGGTCTTTTCCCCTTTTTGTCTTTTTGAGATGAGCTGGCCCAGTGAAGGGCTATTCCATCCACAGCCATTGAATTTTGAACTTGTTCAACCCAGAGGTGGTAGTATCTGTTCATGGACTAATATCTAGTTTTCCGGTTCAGCATGGTGAAGCCCGGAGAAAGGGTCCGGAAACAGCAGATTGCACCACCCCGTGGTTGATTTGCTTCTGCGCCTGTGTTATAAATTATCCAATTCTTATAGAGGGGAAAACAAATCTCTAATTTGGTTGTCATATTTTGCACAACACTCAGCACCCTTTGCAAAGGCACTCAGCCGTAGCAGGAGCTCCACGAAAAGAATCCCCGAGTACTACTGTGAGCTAGAACTTATGTACAGGAATCTCTTGTATTATGGACAGGAGTCCATTAAAAAGGTCAACCGGTGCCAACTATATTATGTACAGGAATCTCTTATTCAAATCCTTTATTGTATTATGTGTGATTGCTATACGAAGCATCATTAATACTCATGCTGGAAGTGTCGTTTTGCTGCGTGAGTTTTTGTCAGATTTCTCGTCGTAGCTGTGAAATGTCGAATATTAGTCTTTTTGCTGGCTGATGCCGTTTTCTTGCTAATTAATGACTTTGTTTGATCCTGTTACACTCGCTTTGTTTCTGGGTCATGCGAGACTTAAAGCATAAAGCAAAATATATTCAAGATGTGAGTCGGAAAAATCCGACCAATATAAAGAGAAGTTTGTTATAATGGAGGCACAACATGAAATGTATAAGTGTGTGAATCAAGGGAAAACTTAACCTGTATGAAAAAAAATCTATCACGGTAGAGACACAAGGATATGCTCAAGGCATGTGAGTCAGGAAAACCCGACTTGTGTGAGGGGAAATCTATCAAAGCAAAGGCATTAGGAAAAACATGCTTGAGACGTGTGTGTGAAAAACCTGACCCGCATAAGGAGAAATCTAACACGATAAAGACATAAAGTAAAACATGCATATGAAGTGAGAAAACTTAACCAAGAGAAATCCATCGTGACGGAGATACATGATAAAATGTGATTGAGGTATATAAGTCGAAAAAACTCGACTCACGCAAGGAGAAATCTTGAACACACTCGTGTTGGATGAATTAAACATCGTACTTCGAACTCCTCTCGCGAGAGCCCTAAAACAAACCTTTTTAAGGAGGAGACAAATAATAGGAAATACATTATCAGTTAATTATCATTCGACATGTAACTGCCATGTAGAGTCCTCGGTGAGAGGAAAAGGTTCAAGTCACCTTTCACCCACCAATGGATAAGAGGCCAAAGCAAATCCAAGGTAGACAGTTTGAGATTGTTCTCTTTTTGTTGCTCATGTGGATAATAGGTTAAGAGGAGACTATTGGGGACAGTTTAGAGGTTATCCCTTTGTAATTAAGTATAAAATCTCATTTTTACTATAACAAGAGGGACTTTTTAAAATTATTTATCTTCATACTCATACAACTCAGATTGTTGACATGGGCATCGGAGAGATCGAGTTTGAATACCTCTCTCAACCTTAGTATTCGCATATGTGATACCTTTGAAGCTTAACATTTTTACCTCAAAAATACCTCGAAAACCCCTATATATCGATCCCGACTATATTAGATTGACCTAGACTTCAACGATGATTTTTCTCATCAATCGTTGTTTCTCACTCTGATGTCATGCACAGATCATATCAACGCTTAAGTCAATCAGAGCCCATACGATGCCGCAATTTTGGGATCATAACCCAAGTCAAACTCCCAAATCACGTCATTGGAAGCGTTAAACATTTTGCGTGTTTTTATGTTCGTTAATAATTACGACAGCTTTCAAAGAGAAACTGCGCTTACGTGCCGACAGAAGTCACGACTCGGCTCGTGAGCAGGTCGCGTCCATGTAGACATCCAAGTCGTTACCTAAGTCGTTGTCATAAGACACGTGTGCTTTGTATCTTTCACTTTGTAAGCGAGAGGGAGGGAACTAAAAACTTTGAATCGAAGAGCGGCGAAACCAAAAACTAAACAGTCGCACGCGCTCGCTTGCACGGAGACAAAGAGGTAGAAAAAGAGAGAGATTACAAGGGAGGCGTCTCGCGAGGGGATGCATCGGCGACGCACCACGCTCTCTCCTGGATCCATTCCCACTGCCGCCGCCCGATTCCATCGCCGGAATCCTAGATGCACCACCACCGTCTGAGGAGATGGCCCAACCTCTGGTTCGCCGTCAAACCCCTCAAACATGTGGTCCTCAAGATGCCGCCCGGTGACCAAACCCTAACCCCAGAAGATCCCCCGCCGCAGCCTCGGCCCGGTGGAGCCAGCGCAGACCTCACCACCCTGCTTTCCGACGAGCTCATCCTCCGCATCCTCGCTGCCGTCCCCGACGCCCATCGCCTACCCGCCTCATTCGTATGCAAGCGATGGCTCCGCCTCATCGGGCGCCTCTGCCATTCCCTGACCATATCCGACTGGTCCTTCCTCGACCGCCGCCGCCTGCGCCTCCGCTACCCCTGCCTCACTGATCTCGACCTCGTCCCCGCTTCATTCGCGTCCCCTTCCTCTCCCGCTACCGGTGGCAGCGTCCTGCTTACCCGTGGCCGCGTCTCGGTCGCCGTCGACACCCGCGCCGACTCGCCCGTTGGTGAATGCCACTTCCTCGAGTCGTGTGTCATCGATCGCGGCCTCGAGATCATCGCACACGACTGTCCTGGCCTTCGAAAGCTCTCCCTCGTACCCACCGCTTCGGAGGCCGGCCTCATGGCGATCGCCGGAGGATGTGACACTCTGCAGGAGCTGGAGCTCCACCGTTGTTCCGATCTCGCCCTTCGCCCCATCTCTGGCTTCAATAACCTCCAGATCCTGCGGCTGGTGGGATCCGTCGAGGGGCTCTACCGTGGGCCTGGCGTCACGGACTTTGGGCTCACAATACTAGCCCATGGCTGCAAGCGGCTGGTGAAGCTGGAGCTCGGTGGGTGCGAGGGTGGCTATGATGGAGTATCTGCCATAGGGCGGTGTTGCACGATGCTCGAGGAATTGACGATCTCCGACCACCGGATGGACGCTGGGTGGATAGCAGGGCTGTCCTTCTGCCGGAACCTTAAGACTCTGAGATTGCAAAGCTGCAGGAGAATAGACGTTGATCCGGGGCCATTGGACCATCTGGGGACGTGTCCGACCATTGAGACGCTTCAGATGCGGCGGTGCCAGCTGCGGGATAAACGAAGCTTACAAGCATTGTACATGGTGTGCGAGGCCGTTAGGGATGTTGTGTTTGAGAATTGCTGGGGAATGGACAATGACAAGTTCTCTCTTTTGAGCATTTGCAGGTAACAATGTTTCTCTAACGACCTTTGCATTAATCTTCAATTTATCTAGTTGTCTGGTTGTAATTGCTGCCATGTATTCTTTCTAAGCTGATCTGCTGATGAATTTTCAAGTCTGCTTGGTCTTTGATCATTCACAACTCTAGTTCAGTGACAAAGCTTGTTAAAATTCTTAGCTAACATTGAAAGTTCTAGTAATTAGTTAATGCCATTTAATTTAGGAGCATTAGAGTTGCAATCTCCCAAGAGGATTGGTTCTTCGGATGATGATGATACCTTATTTCCAGTTACATTCACTGAAAGCCTGGGGGGACTATGTACAAATTTATTAGAAGAGTGTTGGCATATTTTGCGTGATCTTTCTGTATAAAATAGGTGAAATGGTTGATTGATATATCAGAGTCTTGTGTCTTCAAGCCTTCCTGGGTCATGCTTTCTTTTATATTTTCAGAAAACTACCTACTGGAGAAGCTTTTCATGCAGATCGCAGTTTTGATTTGTGTTAGACTCAGAATATGTCTCTCTTTATCATGTTTCTTCTATTTCTTGTTGAATGATTCCATCGAGCGCATTGAATGACGAACCTCTGCTTCTATGATCAGGCGTTGAGCATCTGATTCATATAATTAGTTAGCCACATCTTTGTATTTTCTTGAAGGTTTTGGCATAGCATAATTAGTTAGTCACACTTCCATTCATTTTTCTTATGACATTCTGATATATTTATTTTAAGATTTTTACCTCTCTCCGAAGCCTGTTCAGGCTTTTTACCAATAGACAACATAGAATTGGTTCAGCAATGTCGAGACTAAGTTGTGTTATGCAGGGCTACCAATATGCTTCTTGAGTGTGCTAAGGTACTTGGGTAGGAGTGGGAACTTTTTGTACATTATTAAAAGAGTTCAGGGGTGGGTTGTTCATCATGGACTTGGAATATGCTGAAATTTGAAAGTAGGTTATATTTCACATGCATCATCTAGGAAAAAACTGTAAATTGGAGGTGGCAAATTGCAATTGGACCTTCATGCAGTCTCTTTAGTTGGGCGCAGTTGAACTGTGCTGGCCAAGAAGAAGCTGAAAACAGATGACGGGTTGTTTGCAACTGAATCAAACATCTGCGGCTTAGCCCATGTAAGAGAACCAAGTTGCTGCTGATGCCGGTAGCTGTATGCACCTTTGGTTGAGTTGCGGCATCCTACCACTCTGGTCTGCTATTATTGCTCAATACCACCCTCTTCTAACCACGACGTCATCGCTGCGCCGAGGCTCTTCACCTGCTTGTCCTCACCACAATTGGATGACCATTCCTTTTCCACCATCCATCATCATTCTCTGATTCTGTCCTCTCATACCTTGGAGCACAACTTTCTGCAGTCATTGCTTGGTTACTGCCTGGAGCACCACCATTAAGTTCCCTCATCATGATCTTCTTGCCCTGCCACAGAAGCTTGTTGGCACCACCTCACTTTCCTACCTACTAAATCTCGCATAGCATTAGCAGACACTGAGGTGTTTATTTAGGCATGCTTCAGTTTCCAGGTTATAGCAGCTGCACTTGCTTGTCTTTTTATCTTCTCTTTTAGATTCAAGATTCATTTTAGGTCTGTAATTGGTTCTGAGGATATTGATTCTGATGGCAAGCATTGAAATTTCCCCCATAGGATTACCTGCCATCTCATAGGAAATTAATTTGCTGTCCTATATATTCAGAGCACATAGTCTTACTAGCTAGTTGCTAACTAATGTGAAAGCTACTCCAGTAAAAAGAAACATGTCAAGTAAATGCTGACCTATTTTAGAGTATTGTTGTGGTATATTACTAATCAATCTTCCTACCAAGATAGTCTCCTTGCTTGTAAGTTGATACTCCCCAAACTAAGGGATGAGTGTGACAAAATATATATATATATATATATATATATATATATATATATGTATATATATTGTTTTTCTGTTGGTAATAATATGGCAGGATAGTATTTTTGCATTCAGGTCATTCTTTGGAATGACATATATATACAAACAGGTCTTGCAAATTATAAGATTTTTGTATAAGCTAAACATCTTTGTGTGTATTATTCTTGGTGATGCTTTTAAGATGAATTCTTGCCTTGGGTATCTCTTTGACTCTATTCAGCAACTTTAATTTCACTGATTGGTTTGATCGGAGTTCAAGTTCTGACTCTCTTATGGTTTTGTAAAAGTATTTTTAATGTTTTGAAGTCTCTTTTTTCTCCTTTTTGATCTCCGTGCAGGAGGGTGAAGTTTCTCTCGTTAGAAGGGTGCTCACTTTTAACAACCGAAGGTTTTGAATCAGTAGTTCTGTCCTGGCCGGATTTGCAGAGACTTGTAGTCGTCTCATGCAATAATATAAAGGATGATGAAGTATCTCCTGCTCTATCAAGCCTTTTCTCGGTTCTCAAAGAGTTGAAGTGGCGATCAGATACCAAATCTGTCCTTGCTGTGACCCTTGCAGGGACTGGCATAAGGAAGAAGGGTGGAAGATTTTTCAAAAGGGTATGAATCTTGGTTAATATTTCAAACTCGGTGCCTCTGCTCTCACTAAACAGACATTGAACTCGGTGTTTCTTGCAGCGAATTCTGCAGGGTCGTCGACAGCTAAAAATAGTGGAAGAAGGAATCGTGGCCGAGTCGAGCAGAGCAACTATGGTCAACTACTGAGTAGCACAAGTAGTGTTGTACATTGGTGTGCATGAGACATGAGGGGCACTGCTCTTTCGGCTGGTAAGGAACGATCATAAAGCGCTGCTACATCTGTGCGTTTGAATGCACGTCGTCTGGTTAACATTCCTTTTTTCCCTGCGTGCAGTTGCAGTTCATGGTATAGGCAGCTGTGTCACGTAATCTCGGGCGTTTTTGGATGTCATCTTTTGATGCAGTGACGCCGTCGCCGTCCGCTATCATAATGCAAGTGCATACAAAGTAAACAAGAACTGCAAGCTCTACAATATCTGCTCGACGGAGCATACGCTGTTATTTACCTGTGGTTTATATCTCGAATCTGGTAATTTTTTTTCTTCGTGCACAAAACAGGGATAAGTATTCAATTAACAAACGATCGAAGTATCGATAAAGATGTCGCAGATCTATTAAAGTCTTTGGAGAGGCTTTCGTGTGTGTGTGCGTGTATATATATATATATATATATATATATATATATATATATATATATATATATATATATATATATATATATATATATATATATATAATGGAAACTTTTTAAACATTCTGGCGTGCTGGTCGTTTGAAATGAAACACTTGGCTCAAACGAGGAGAAATCCTCGGAATCGGGGTCGTCAACAGCGCCAGAAGCCGCAGGGAGGAGCAGCTGGCGATCTCCTGTCGCCAGAAATGGATGTTGCATACATCTGTAAGCGATTTCTTTATATCAGTTTTCTTGCATCCCATCGATAAGTGTTGGTTTCTATCTGAAATCGTGGAATGTCAGGTGGAGGAGCGGGTTGGGCGCAATGCGGATCGGCCATTGTGTTCTCTCCAGATCTCATATTGGCTGCATTACAACCGCGACAGAAGGTAATCGTCATATTTCTCTCCGTAATTTAGGGTTCCTGTTGATGTTATGAAGCTCTTCTTGGGTTTTCGTAAACCCTAGCCGATTCATTTCACTTCATAACATGATAATTGGTAGTTGGTATATCTATCAGAACTGCAAAATTCTCTGCATCTTGGATGAACCCTACACCCGTTAGCCGCCTATTTTCCCCCTGGTTGTCGATGGTTGTTGTTCTTAGCACCACAATAACTACATTTCAAGATACTTCGTTTTTCTTTTGCTTGTCTGCAACTTTGCTTCTTCCATATTTCGTTGTGAATTTTAGATGTTGCTTCATTCTTTTTATAAAAATCCGATGACCCATAGCGATCGAGTGTCGTTTCAGATTGCTCGGGCAGACTCTTTCTCTTGTTTTTGAATACCTAAACATATTTTTTGTTTGATGACCTTGTAATATGAATGATCATAGGGTAGGTTTAATGGTCTGATACACGAGAAATAATAAGTATATTTATCACATTTTTATGCATCTAGGTAATAGTTTCCTTTTCGGAGGATAGAGCCTCAAACATTTATCATATCTAAAAATTGAGCTTTTCTTATTGGTGTTATAAGAAGGTATCAAGCTAGCACAAATTGGACTGTCTTGATCGTAATTTCACTTTAATTCATGATTTAAAATGAAACTTCAGTTATGGGTTAATTACATATATTATTTTATGTAGTTAGTTATCTTTAGTATCCTGATCTTTATATTTTAACAAGTTATATTGATATTCTTATGGTTACAAAGTGAAACATCTAGATCTATTTATCTTAATATGATTAGTTCTTCTAATTGAAACACGAAAACAAAAGATAAAAATATAATTTTAACATTCGAGTTGGTGATAGTGGATGATGATGTCGTTGGAGATTGTGGATGGTTATTGTGAATGAGAAGAGTGGTGGTAAGAGGTGAGGGTCATTCTATATCAGCTTCGATGTTGACGTAGTTGCTGAGTAGCTCTTTCATTGCTCTGTATTTATATCGACGTCGACATAGATGTAGAGTAGCGTTACTTGACAATTGCGTTGATGTTGATGTAGACATGGCAAAAGGTAATTGTGTCGGTGCTGATATAGATGTAAAGTGGCCCTCGTTTCTCATTATCACTATTTTCATTCACAACACCCACTTGCGTCCTCTATATGTATCGTTGTTTGTTACCATCAATTGGAATGTTAAAATTATTTTTTTATTATTTGTTTTATATTTTTATTGGTAAAATCAATGGTGTTAGGATAAATGAACATAGATATTTTACTTTTATAATTATAAAGATGCTAATATAATTTTTTAAAATGTAAAAATCGAAATATTAAAATTAGTTAACTATAGAGGATAATTTGTAATTAATCGTTAGTTCATAGTAGATATTTCACATTCATAACTATAGGGATGCTAATATAACTTTTTAAAGTATAAAAATTGAAATGTTAAAGTTTGTTAGGAGGTAACATGTAATTAACCCTTGTTCATAGTAAAGAACATCAAGATTATGACAAATAGTTTTTGTTGTTACAAAGAAGGCTACGAAGAGCAACAGTTTAGGCTCTAAGACAATATTATAGTCTAAAACATAAATAGCATCAAAATGAAATTGGCACCATGACATGTATCGATAAACACTTTTAGCAGCATGACCTTTAAAAAGGGCTGTCTTTTATTTTAGATGTGGAGTTTACTTTTTGGTCAATCCGGTGGATCAAATATAGTGATGTTGGACACGACAATTGAAGACACCGGAATGGATTAGGTAGAATTAGAGGAAGATACAGATGAATGAAGGTATGGAGGAAGAAATTATTTGTGTAGGACCAAATGAAGTTTCTCCTTATTTTGTGGAAGAGAACTGGGTACTGTCTCAAGTACGACATAGTTTCCTTGAAATGGAAATTTTTTGACAGCTTTTTTTTCTTCGATGATGAAAGGAATTGACACTTGCGAGGGCATGACAACTTTGGGTGTTCCCTGATATATTAGTACAAGAGGAAAATTTATCCATTATTTCTTCAATTGTGTCAGTGGTTGTCCTCTGATGTTTACTATAATAGGAATCTGTAGCTTAAAGAAATCTAAGATCCAGTGATTTATTTCCTAGCCTGCTTTCTTTTGGGGTGGGTGAGTTTGTATCTAATGTGGTTATTGATCATCCCCCACAACTATTTAGCTTAACTTTGTGATATAAATTCGACACAAATTTCTCATTTGTGTCTTTCAGAGAAGCGAAATCTGCAGCTGTGTGCAGAAAACAGCGAGAAAACCGTGAGCATTTAGGAGTATTTTGACAGGGGGACGTAGGAGTAGGTGGATAGCATGAAAACCGGACAGTGTTCGTCAGAATGCCTTGTGTTAGTCGGTTGCGGAACCAATAATTCTGGTTCCTAATTTTTGAGAATCAAAACCGAATAATCGCACAGGCTGATTTAGGTTTTGGTTCCACAATCGATAATTCTAGTTTTAGTTTCAATTTTAACTGTTTCGATTCTAATTTAAACTGTCCACTATCGATTCTGATACGATTTGAAACAATGTTTGTTCTTTTAACATACTTTCACAGATTATTCCACAGATTCCACCATTGGTTGTTTCATCCCACCCAGAATGGTAGCTTAAACTAGGAAAAGATATCCAAAAATTTTTAAAAAAAGATATTACTAAGATCTCAAGGAAGAATTAGAAACAAACGAGAGCTCCAATTGAGAGGTGGAAGGGGCTGTCGACCTCCGGCGGCAGCGTCGGTTGCAGCTTAGCAAACCCCGTAGTCGCCTAACAGCAGCTCCGGCTGAGCGGAGGCAGCGGAAGAGGAGGGGTGGTTCTCCAGGTGATGGCGACGGAGCAGCAGCTCCTTCTGGCGGCGGAGCTCCATGACCTTGCGGTGGGAGTTGGAGTGCTGCGTGAGCACGAAGGTGGGGCTCGCTGCCGGCCGGTATTCCGGCACGAGCCGCCCGGACTTGTACCTGACCCCGCATGCGTTGCACAGCGTCTTGGGCCCCAGCGGTCCCGTCCGCCACTGCGGCGTCGTCTCCGACGCGCAGTGCGTGCATCGCCGCGCCGCCGGGCTTCTTCCTCCGCCAACGCCCTTCTTCCCTGTGTCGGTCCCACCGTTCCCCTTTGGCTTGGGCATCCGGAACTCGGAGGAGGACGAAGAAGACGAAGACGAAGGCGAGTTCTGAGCTGGTGGCTGTAATGGCGCCACCACCGAGGACCAAGCTTCGGCCGCGACGGCATCAGTAGCGGCGCTCGAACGCTTGCTCCGAGCTCCAGGGCCATTGGCCGACTGCTCCACCCGAGGCGTTGTTATGCCTGCGCCGGTCTCGCAAGGCAAGTCGGAGAAGGAATCCTCCACAAACTTGGACAGCCACTCCAGCTCCGCTGCGTCCTCGCAGTGCTGCACAATAGGAATAAAGCTTGAAGTACACCTTTACGTAAAGGAAGCGTGTCGAAGTCTTATTCCGAGTTCGCGTGGAGTACTCACTGGAATGTAAAGGTCGGAGGAGGAGGTCTGCTGAGATCGGAAAACAGAGAACGTCTCCTCTGATGGCGTAGTGCCCCCGATGATCAACGACGGCTCCACCGTCGTGGTAGCGTAGAAAACGGTGTCGGTGGCAACGGGAGCGAAGAGATCCTGATGGGAGAAGTCGAGGAGGTCATCGACGCAGAGACCGGCGTCGGCGGCGGGCGGAACTGGACCGTGGAGGTAAGCAGGCGAAGTGGGAGTAGCGCCGGTGCTGGTAAGTGGTGCAACAGCTGCTGAGCTTATTGGATAGCATGCTCCCATTCCCATCATTGCCATCTCCCACTCCGGACCCATCAGAAGGCAAAGAGGGTAGTACCCAAGGACTATGGTCTTCCGAGCTCCAAGTCTTGTTCCGTTCCCAGTGAGGGTGGAGAGAGAGTGAGCGAGCGAGAACTAGAGGAAGGCGAAGAAATGGTGATGGGAGTTGAGGTCAAGATGGCAGTCACTAATTTGCAGCATTGCTACAAATAATGGAGGTGGCCATGATGAGACCAATAATGATAATAATATCAATGCCGTTGTGGAAGTAACGAGGCGCTCGGACTGAGAGGGGGTGGGGAAGGCGGGGAGCACATTGAAAGAGGTTGTGGCTTCATGCACTACGTGCATCCCTCACCCTCATCTCCCTCCCTCTCCTCTCTCAATGTCTCGTGTTACTTTTCACCCCCCCTCGTTATCTATCCCTCTCCCATGTGAGTTTGGCACATTAGCTTGACGTGAACTAAAACTAACTCCGCCAAGTTAGACCATGGACTCGATTTGCGTGTGGATGTGAGGGAATAGGGGAGTTTATAGCTACGTTACCTTCTCTTTCTGTGGGCACGTAGTGAAACTACGATTTACCCGTACGTCATGGCACTGTGCGGTTACCGTGGCCGCGCGCCTCCGGCATTCGGCTACCGCTGCACCGGCACTCGAGGATTCACTGCGTCCCTCTTGAGGCGTCCTGCCCCAACTGTGCACCGGGCAGAATACCTGTTTGCTATTCCGCATGTGCGGTGGTTGATGAGGACGCGGGTGGCGATTACCGTGGTGAGACGAGCGGTCACTAAGACGTGCAGTGCCGAACGCCGTGTGGACCATCGCCGCACCTCTCAGTCCCCCCTTGTGAACAGTTATCATCATGTTGACGTCGGTAAATAATAGAAAAGAAGCCAAAAGGGCCAAGAGAAACATACCGACGCCGAGACAACTGGATACAGCTGTGAAGTCTCTGACGAGACTCCCACCCATCATGCGGCTGGAGTCTCCCCCCGGCGACCACACACTGTGTCGCGCTTACGCTCACGCGCGGAGCCGTCGGCCGCCAGCTGTACGTGCGCTACCCATGCGGCCCAAGGACCGCGTACTTTTCTTCTTCTTCATGTGGATCCTGAGCCGTCGGATCCAGCGGGGCCCGCTGGATGTTGTCGTAGTTGTTCGCTGGGCCCTGATGAGGAAGGCGCCGTGGCAACCGCAAACAGAGGAGGAGACGAGGGCATCGAATCACGTGAGGGCGATGAGGATCCCGATGCGAGGGGGGAATCCCGCACGCACCCACCACCGCCACATCGCACGTGCTCGCTCGTGGGCTCCGATGACGCATGCACGTGAACGTGGTCATTAGCGTTCATGGTCTTAATTGTGGTCATTAGCGTTGTGTTTACGTGAAGCGTCCCCACTGCTCCGCTTAATCCGCGAACGGGCGGGGACGGCGACGCGTTTCGGTGGCAGCGGGCGTGCTCCGCGGATGACGGCACCCGCGAGCGTAGGTGTCGGCGGAAAGCCTTTGCAACTCCCCCGCGCCCCACCACCACCTTTCTCCCTCCACCGGCACCGGGCTCTCGTCAGGCTTTTCTACCTTATTTTCTCTCTCTTCTCTTTTCCTCTTGTTTTTAACGCCAGGGGTGTTGCTGCCACCGCCCTCCGCCAAAGAGTTCATATTCTCCTCTTGGCATGGTTGCATTAGCAATGGCCAACCAAAACGCGAGGATGGAGAAGGCAAGCTCTCGCCCCCTCCCCCAAGCAAACATTAGATTATGATGTGCTTGCACCGCAAATCCATCAGAAACGGTTCCTCCAGATTTTGACTAAATATTGATGGCTAGTAGTTGGCAGCCAACAATAATTTTCTCCCTGATAGAAGACAACAACCAGCTATCAAGGCTGACTTAGTGTTCATTTTTACATGGCTACCTCTGTCACTATGGCTTATGGCCGAACGCAAGGTAGAGAGGTCAAACAATGAGAACACGAAGACTTCAAAGAAAAAACCAAGCTAGTTTCTGGAAGCAGGTGACCACATTGTAAGGTCGCTAGTCTTACCAATGAGCACGCACAATTCCAAGCAACAATCCTCGCGTGCATTTGGTACTACTACCCATCCAAGAACTGCCAAGATATCATTATGCTAAAATATATGATAAAGGGTCAAAGAAATATTGGACAAGTCCATTCTTCAGGATAACTTACTAACACCCTTGACAAAGAAAAACACTAACACTCTTTGCATCTGCTCCTTCCAGATCAATAAACCTTGGACAGAATCAATATAATTCTCAACTGTTTTCATGTATTTTGTTCTTTTACTGTGGTATGCATGCTTGGTGCATGAGATCATAACAATCTAGATTTACAGGCAAAGCTGAGATGGATTCAAAGGATGAAGCAGGCAACTCACTCTATTCAGGACCCCCAAAAGTTGGTACCAATGTCTAGTTTCATCCGAGAGCAGCAGCAGCTAAACAGATGTGCCCCCTGAACTGACCGTTGTCACACACAAACATATTGCTTATTATAACGAATAGGCAATGTAGATGTTCCAAGCATTTTGGTTATTTAGGCTAGGCTACTCATTTGATAACCGATCAAACAATGACCCTAACAAGGGCATCTGCAAACATGTTACTTACGTAACTCGAATTTGATCAAGTCTTATTAAAGGAGCAACCTTAGCATTGCACTAAGGATTGCCCTGAGAAAACTATACTATATTTTAGAAAAGATTGCAGCCACAAGAGTCGATCAGATTATAAAACAGGTGCCTAACTCATTCCACCTTAGCCTCATGAATGCAGCTTTCCGAAGGTGAATAAAAAGGGGTAGAATTCATGCTTTAAATGGGACAGATAAGAAGAACTGATGCTGATATAACTAAAAGTTTGCTCTTTAGTCCTATTTCCTAGATGCATCGCTTAGTTTTCGATTAGCTTAACTACATGGTTCCTTTAGCCGGGTGCTGGATCTTCAGTAGTAAATAAAATAATGAAACCTCCATTTACATTTCAGGTTTCCACTAGCTTGTCCTTTAATTTCCCTATGAAACTTATGCCTAAGAAGAAGAATTCACAAGCAAAGGCAGATCAATTAGCAGTGGACTATTAATATCATCATGGAAGAGAAAGCCCAACAGAAAATTAATATTTAATACAAAATGAGAATAATTGCAGAAATAAAGTACAGATAGGAACAAAGTAATTTCTGATTACATGATTGGCAGTGGAGTTCTACAAATTCACCCACCTCCATTAGCAAGTAAAGAGGCTTCAATGATGGTCGGCCTTCAAGTATCACCTTCGAACGGAAAGACCCATCTCTGGATCAATAATAAAAGTGGACAAAGTCATTAAGAAAGAAGAATATTCAAGTTATATACAAGAAAGATGAAGAATACCAAACAGTCCTATTAACAGAAGGATGAGGCAGCAATTCATAGACGTATCATTGCAAAAGAAACCATATTGCAAAAAAAGTATGGACCAACCTCTAGAAATAGCAAACGGTTGAAGCAAAATGCTTCACGATCTGGAAAAAGTACGGTTTCATTATCCTCTAAACTGTCCTAGTTGATGAAATCGAAACAAACTCATTAACATTTCCGAGTGATGAGGAGATACAATGCCATTCTTCTATAGATGTATTGCACGAAAACCTGAGTCTAGCTATCTTATTGTTGTCTTAGGCAAAAATATATTTACTGATACATTTAAGGTATAGCCAATTTAAGCAGTCACTCGTATCGTTTCAAATGCAGTTTTAGCATTGCTAAAGGATAATATAAAAATTTGCTCAGAAAGCTTTCAGGTGTGGAAAGTCGATAAGCTGCATATAGTCCTAGATTCTGTATTTATTAAATCTTTTATAGAAACCATGAATAGGCACAGGAATGATCCTGATTCTACCATCAGTTTTAAAATAAAGCTTTTATAAGCATCGCATATATTCAGTGGACCTAACCGTTTCAAAATTAAAAAAAACCCAGCTATCCAGGATAAGAGTAATGGTCATAATAAACATCTAAGTGACAAGGGTCACTATAAGTCCACAATACAAAATTACACATGATGACATTAATTTCTTTAAATAACTCCAGCAAGCTCAAGCTGCCACCAAACATCAACCACAGTCACATTTTCAACTAGCTATCCAATTCATGACGGGAAGTCTCTTTGTGCAAAGGATTATATTAGAACCCTTGCGGATTCTAAGCTTAGGGTTGATCTCTATAGGGGATCGGCCTCCTTGGAACTCTATAGGGGTTCCTTCCTCCAAGTTGCTGCTCAAAGGCTGCTAAAAGATTAATCTATTCATGATGAAAAGAGGGTGAATACATGACTATTTATAGGGCTTCTAAATCCAAACTCCTAATAGGACTCTTACTCAAGACTCCTGCTTCTAACCAACTCCTACTTCTAATTAGGACTCCTTCTCTAGTAGGACTCCTAATTCTAGTAGGACTCCTACTTCTAATAGGACTCTTTCTCTAATAGGACTTCTACTTCTAATAGGAGTCTCTCTCTAATAGGACTCTTACTTCTAATAGGACTCTTTCTCTAATATGACACCTTTTTTAAGAAGCAACCTAACCCTAACCTAGCCGGCCTCTTCACCTCTTTAATAGGGGTCGGCTAGATAGGATTTACATGAATGCCCTTATCAATGAAACTAAATTAGGACTCATAGCTATAGTCATAACAGATTAAGAACAACAAGTAGCTAAAAATCAACCACACATCACCACACCAAGTAATATTAGTCACTAACTTCTCTTCTGCCTTACAATTGATTCAACTTCATTATAATAGAAGTCAGATATCATTGCTCGAACCACAAGGAATAAGCAACAAACTGCATGATTTAAAATCATCCAAATTTTAACATATGCAATCTCTCTAATGATTTCGATCTTGTGATCCAACCTTCTTTTTCTAAATCTTAATGGTCATTCTTCATTTAGTTTATCTATCCTTTTAAATGAGTGGTCCAAATTGTTTCACAGTCGTTGTAGAAAATCTGATTGGTCCATTCCCTTTTCTTCTTTTGTTTTGGTGCCTTAATGAAACTATCAAGTTTTCTTTTCCAAACAAATTTTAAATAAGGATGCATGTCAAAATGCAAGAGAATCATCAAGTTCCTCTTACAATAGAAGCTGTTCTCTATTTCCCTGAAGCAAAGGTGTTCCAGACGAGCATCACTGGGAACAAATAACAATGACAAATTTTAGGCCATAACATCCTTTCAAGGCTCTGTGCTACTATAATGGCTGATGAAAACAGAATTATCTTTGAAAACAATGACAAATTTCCCTTGGTCTGTCCTCCATATAAACTATAAATCTTTGAGAATTTTAAGACACAGAATTATCAACTTGATGAAAACAGGAACCACAAAGATTCGTAACATCATTTTACTTTATGTGATCATAATTAAAGGTCTCTCCTCATTAAACTTGTATTAGCAAAGGATGTTATTGAAATAATTAATCAATTACTAACGAAATGCAACTAAGGGAAACCAATTACTTCCATGAAACATATAGTGGCCACGTGTATTCAGAGTAGATAAGCTATCACTATCTTGATCTATTTTGCGATTACAAAAAAAAAAAAAACAAAGTGAATATATTAAGAGCATGGTGACACTGAAGAAATATGATGTTGGCAAGAGACAGGAAACAGTGAACTGAAACTGCTCCCCCGTGGATTCTTAAATGTGACACTCAAGAAAGATCAAAATCAGACAATGAGAAAGGCTATGAACGTTGTTGATGATGCATCACTGATAAAAAAAAAACCACTTAATAAGGGGATGCCAACGGATTCTTTATAAGCTCCAACGACAGCCATCTACGAAAAGAACTCTACTTCCCTAATTTTAGCAAAATTGATTGCCAGTAACAACAGAACTAAAAAAACCCAACTAAAATAAACACTAAGAGCCTTATACGTCTCTTGTTATAGGTTACATATTTTACTTTATAAATCTTTTAAAGCTTCAGAACTTTTTGATCTTGTTAGCCATGCATAAGCCGTTAACAGTCACAGAGACAAAAGACAGGTAAATTGTCCTATGACTTGGCCAAAAATTTAACATTCAACCACAGTATAACTTCGCCTAATAGGCCCACAACTATTAGTGAATGATCAAAGAAAACGCAACACGTTTGAGACCACTACACCTGAACTTTCCCTTCTCCAATTCCTGTAGGACTAAACTTTGTACATAGATAACAAACTCATATATCTCATTCCAAAATTTTTGCTCTACGAGAAAACAGCCATTGGTAAAAATATTTTTACCAAACTTCCGCTCTACAATAACAGATGCAAAATACGTTCACTGGTACCACAATAATAGCATTGGTTGCATTTATGTTAACATTTATACCACATGTGACGCCATTCGGCGATATATTATTAAGGAAGAGGCTGCTTCTTCAAATTTCTTTTTCTTATTCTGGAACAAAATCTACCTCAGGCAAATTTCACTCATATGGTTAACCATTAATAATACTTAAAAGTCTTAACCAGAATTCAAATAAAATCCATTTAACGTAAATTTCACTCATAAGGTTAGCCACTTCTAACATTCAGACTTAACTATAATCAAAAGTTCTAAAGGCTCATAAGCTCGCGAAAATTTTACGCATACCAACTCCCATCCCAAATCAGAAACGATCAAACAGCTCAACAACTTTCTTTAGGTTTTAAATGTAACCAACAAATACAGAGGGCAATTCTCAGTTTGTGACAATCCATCCATAGAAATGTTGAAATCAAATCGAACATATCAAACCACAGTGTACGACCGAAAAAATTCTACATGATTCACAACCAAAGGCAAGAATCTTCGACGGAAAGCAATTAAACGATCGGAGCAAAGCTACTCACTGATAACTCGAAAATCCGACGGAACAACAACAGCACTAGAGTCCGGGATAGGTGCGGCAGAGGGTACCCTGAGAGAGAGCGCGGCCTCCGCGGGACGTCGTGCTCAGACGAGACGTCAGCCTAGCCGCCGCCACCGCGCTGTGCAACGGGAGCAGAGAGCCCCCGTAGCACCCCAATTCGACAGGAATCCTTCATCCAAATGAGAAAGAAATATCAGCTAAGAGACGGATCAACAAACCACTGGCACCGATAGAAGAACCCACCTAGAGAGGGACGAGAACCGGCGAATCGTGCAAGGAGCGGCGGCAGCTCTCGATCTGACGCCGACTTCTCCGAGGGAAGAGAGAGGAATCCGGCGACTCACGGATCTCACGAAACTCGTCGCCATTAGAAACACCGAGCGAATCGAGGGAAAAGACCGATCGGGGTTAGGGTTTCGCCCCGTGAGCGAGGGAGAGAGAAGACGGGCGCTTAGGGTGTAATGGCGGTAAAGAGTGGTGCACGCAACTGCGGGTCGGGTTGAGGCGCCTGCAGATCAAGTTTCCTGATCCGACCCGCTTTAACCAGATTCGACATTTTATGTGGAACGCAACTCTCATCAAGTTTGGAAATCGAGACCGAGTTCATTTTAATTTGACCCGACCCATTAACAGAGGAAGATTCTCGACTTTGACGTGACCGATGAACCGAGTGGAACTAACCGGATAAGATCGGATCCAAACCACTTTCCCGCACGTTGAGAGAGAGAAGGCAAGCGTAATGAGTGTTCTCTTCCAATCTATCTGCTCGTGCGTGTGTGTTTGGCCCATGCAGCTGCTCGTTGAGGATTGATGTGAAGGTAGCAGACCGGCTTGGCACTCTTCGAGAGGCTCACGGTTGTCTTTCCAACGCAATCTTTGGCTTTTAAGCTCCGGCCATGTGTATCCTCTCATCGCTGACAACGACTCGGCGTTGCAATTTTATAGCTTCGTCGACTGCTCACCACCGTCTCCTCCTCGTTTCCTTTTCCTTTCCCTTTTGTTTCCTCCGGCGACTCTCTCTCTCTCTCTCCCTCCTCTTCTTCTTCATGTAAGTGTGTGAGGCCAAACTCTGCAACGCCGGAAGCCATGGATACCACTATGACAGTCTGCTCCATGTGCGGTGACATCGGCTTCGCCGACCAGCTGTTCCAGTGCATCCGATGCCGCTCCCGATTCCAACACTCGTATGCTCTCTCTCTCTCTCGCTCTCGCTCTCTCTCTCGAACTCTGTGTTTGGATTCCTAATTCGTATCATGTGACTCGTGCAGCTACTGTACCAGCTACTACGAAGAGGAGCGATCTGAGACTGTTCGGGTCTGTGACTGGTGCTTAAGAGAAGAGCGAGACGGAGCTAAACGTCGCGGCATCCACCGGAAGAAGGTCACGGGAGGATGTACTTCTGAAACCAGCAGCGATAAGGCCGAGCAAAGAAGAGATGGAGAGGAGAGTCGTCGCGGCCGTGGCAAGAGCGGCGGCGGTGCTGCTGCTGCTTCCAGGCCAACAGCCCGCAGGTACAAGCTGCTCAAGGATGTCTTGTGCTGAGCTACTAATACTACTTGCTATCTGAGACTCAGAGAGATGGATCAGTTTCTATGCTTGCTATATGTTATCTCTCTTCATGTATAGCAAACACAAGCACAGCTAGTTCTGTACACAATACTAGTCTTCGATCCTCTTTAACCAAGAAATGGATGTCAAAATAGAACGAAGTAGTTCGTAGCAGTTCATCCATGACTCTTACCATCTGGAGAATTCAACTCACAGTTACACTCCATGCAGTTTGTCCTCCTGTCTGCTCCTCAAGGGACATCTAAAACCCCGTGCATGACTCAAAGGTCATACAAAACTCGAGTAGTGGTAAATTGATTGGGACGAGAAGCATGGCTGAGGTTGCTGTCAAAACGGATCCCACACGAGGTACCATCAATTACGAATATATATATATATATATATATATATATATATATATATATATATATATATATATATATATATATATATATATATATATATATATATATATATGCCTGAAACTAATTATTTTAGCTCTACCGGGGATTATGCCTCCCATTTATTCTTTCATTTTTCTCTAATATCATAATGCCTCTCGCTGTCGACAATACCTTTTTTCGCTTTTCCTCGCGACAGTAGTGCTCTTGATCGTCATCGCCTCTTCTTTCGAGTGAACACTGTCAGGATCAAAATATTATTTAGGAGTTGTTTAAGGACACGATGGATAGAGGAGGAGATGAGGTTGCAGACGACGACAACATCGAAGCGGTATATTATGTCGAAGGTGAGGGAGGGAATGAGGTGACCATGACAAACGAAAATGATAGGATCGAAGCGATAAGACCTCACGGAGGGGCGGAGATGATAGATCAGGGAAGGGAAGGAGGCTGCTATGGTGGGGTGGAAAGATTCATTGTAATAGTAATATGACGTGGTATCGATATGATGACCCACACAAACTCCTCAAGTTAAAGCATTAGATATACGCTGGACGTGTTACTAATCGGAATTTGAATCTCCCTAGTCAAAGTGTTGCACAAGTTCGAATGACTCGAAGATGCAAGACAAGAGTAGCCAATTAAGCCTAATTCGGAGGTCAAGAAAAGCACAGGTATACATCACCATTGTCACGTCTCATGATCCATATGAAGACGAATTGATTTATGTTGGTCTCTAAAATAATTGCTGGTCTCAGGCTAAGTAAGCTCGGACTTATTGAGAGCATGGATGTGCGTGGGCTTGGCTAGGCTAAGACTAACTCGAGCCCAATCTGTCATTGGGCCAATGATACTGAGAGACGACAGCTAGGGAAGCAGATATGATTATATATATAGATATATGCTGAGCCTTCACTATACAAGGATGGATACTGGAGAATTACTACTGTAAACTCGGCTTTTGTTCGGCCGGGGTGCTTTACAAAAGCAAAGGAACGTTCCGGTCTTAAAGATGGGCTCATCAATGGATGCTCCACCAAGTGGTCCTCCGAGGACAGCTATAAGGATCCCAAGTCAAGCTTCTGGGTGGCTTGGAACAGCCCCTGCAAGAACAAGCACTCCTGTGCATTGTCCCCAATGACAGATGCTGTGTAATTGTCTTCCCACTGTTGCAGAACCATGGACTGGAAGAAGCTGGAAAGCTGTCGGACGTGAGATGCTCATTTCAGTCCCCAGCAGTGGTAGCAGCATCAGGATAGGTATTCACTCGGACCACAGTAAAGTTTCCACACCATGATTACTTTGTGCCATAAAACTCGTTCCGACGTAGAGCAGGTTTTGACGGTGGTTCGAGGTCCATGGAATGCAACAGGGAAACCTACAAGCACTGTTTTGGGGAGTACTCGCAGATTGCCATGTGTTCCTCCCAAGTCCTGCTCGGCGTTGCATGTACTGCACTTTGAGATGAAAGCTTTATCACTATCGGCAGTTTTGAGGTCTCTCAGCTTTATTGTGTTTTGCGTGGATGAACACAGCCAATGTTTCAGAGCAAACATGACCATGAGGAGCCCGAGGGATCAGAGACTGTACGGTCCTCGAACTGCTACTATACCTTTAAGCTTTGGGTTGGAAGTGACATGTCTGCTTTACGGTGAACTGCCTTCCCTTCACCGTCTCTCTCTCTCTCTCTCTGGAGGTCGGAGGTAAGAGAGCTTCTCAGGAACGTTGGTGTTACTCTCAGAAGAGAAAACTTCTTTCTGTTGTGATTCTCGAAAGCATATTAAATCCTAGGCGTTGTTCCTCGAAGGCGGATGCTGCTGCCGGTTGGCCGTCGGAGTCAAATTGCTCCGATGCCATGGCAAGTTTACAGAAACAATGTGTGGTTGCAGTGATCGAATCTGTTCGAATGCAAAACCTCAACTCATTTTGCTCGGTGAGGATCTTTGTCTGAGCAACACGCATCATCGGAGAAAAAATAAAAGGGGTTGGCACGAACATCGTCATAACAAAACTCGGCGTTTCCGATTATTTTCTTTTGACAGTTTAATCACGCTTCCTCTTCCTCTAAGACGAGGATGAAGGGAACATGCAAAAGCGAACAAATCGTCACCCCAGTTGCTCGCCCTTGTCGCGAGAGGGGAGACTGCGGAAGTGGATGTCAGGGACCATCGTTCTCAGGGGCATTGCTTGTTAGGTCAGGCCGGTTCTGGGCGCAAAGGGGGATGGCTCGCATACCCAATCCATGTGCCGACTGTGCCATCGAGGAATATTATGCACATGCACATAGCAACTCCGATGATAAAATTAATTGAATGCAAGAAGGAATATTAGGAACGAGGGGAGCGCCGTAGCCTTATCCGGAAGATGTTGCTTCTCTGGAGGTACGTACGGATCGGCCTCGCCTCCTCGCGTTGGATGGTAGTACTCGAGCGTGGATCCCATTGTATCGCCACACCGAGAGTACCGCGTTCTCTTTTGGGGGGGGAGGCATTTGAACCTTGGTGCTTCTGCAAGGAAACAACAATTCTGGGGCCGTATTCCAGGGGGTAGAGAATACGCGTAATCGCAGCTGGCTAGAAGAAGGACGTGATCGTGGCGGTTCATCGACGCGGGGAGGGTGACCGAATCGTACTCCCAAAGCTTCCTCGCCGGAGGGATGACAGCCTGATGGATGCATCTCGCGGGGCTGCTTTTGTCAGACCTCCTCGTTCAATGAACCCGTTGTGACTCTGACCCGTCTCGCCAAGCGAACCCATCAATCACCTCCACCCGCGTGTCCGGGGTCCACCTCGACACGTGCGTTGCGCTGGCTCACGCACAGTGCCCCGTCACGTGACCGCCCCCGGCTCCGCTCATCTCCTGCCCATTATAACGCACACCGAGTGGTTGGGGTATCCTGAAACAGCCCCGGTGAGTGGTCAGCTGCGCGTCACTCCTGTCGAAGGGGAGACCGGCATCGGTGTTGAGAAAGGGAAGTTTGCAAGTGGGAGAGAACCTGTACTCTTTGCTCTTACCCTGTGACTCCGAAGCAGCAGCAGCAGCAGCAGCCGCGAGAGTGATGGAGGACGGGGGAGCAGCAGGGAGAAGTGGAGTTCCCTCGTGGGACTTCTGGGAGCTCGGGAGCTGGACGTCGTCACAAGTCGCCTCGTCCTCTTCTTATGTTGCAGCCCGGCCCACTCGTACCACAGCCGCCGCTTCTTCTTCCGCTGCTGCCGCCACTTGTTTGCCCTTCTCCGGCCATCAGATCGTGGCCGAGAGCAGCGGGGACCACCGGGCCTCGCAGTACCACGACCACGACCACCGCCACCACACCCACCTGGCGTGCCTGAAGCTGGGGAAGAGGCAGTACTACGGGGAAGAGGGCGGGGTCGCCGCCATGAAGCGCGAGCGGCCCGCAGCAGCGCCGAGGTGCCAGGTGGACGGGTGCAGCAAGGTGCTGGTGGACGAGAAGGAGTACCACAAGCGGCACAAGGTGTGCGAGCTGCACTCCAAGGCTCCGAGGGTGGTGGTGCTCGGCGTCGAGCAGCGCTTCTGTCAGCAATGTAGCAGGTCGTTCCGCCACAAAACTAGCGGGAAGAAACTCTTACTCACCACCAAAAGAACTCAAAATAGTTGGAAACTTGACGCAGGTTTCATGTGATATCCGAGTTCGACGACTCCAAGAGGAGCTGCAGAAGGCGGCTGGCGGGGCACAACGAGCGCAGAAGGAAGAACAGCAGCGAGCCCATCACCAGAAACCCTGCTTTAGGTACAGCCACTTCAGGCTATAACAATCCCAGCTTCCTCTGGTCGTCGTCCCCGTTCTTTCTTTCCTTTTTATCGCCTGTTTTAGAATTTTATGTAGGTCAGCCCCTGCTATTTCAATTGAAATTTGCCATTAGTGGTGCGTCCAAAACGTAGTACAGTGCACATGGGAGAAAGGTCTTATTCTTTTGAGAACGTTGGATGTATTTATGAGGAGGATTGACACCGGGGAACCGGGAGCTGGTGATGGAACATAAAGCCGTGAAATCGATTCAGACTAAAGTGGGTTGGGTGGACAATATTTAAAAAGTAGATCCCTTAGGTAAGGGTTAGGGGTAGATTTAGGATTAGGGTAGAGTTAGGGTTAGGGTTAGGGTTTGGTTGGGGTGGGTAACATGTATCTAAGGGGCGGGGGGGGGAAGAAGACAAAGGCGACTGTCAAATCAGCAGCATTTGCTGGCAGAGTGGGGGTGGGCCATGCGTGTCAGTCTCTCGATTTGACCTTTCAAAGTCTTGGCCATGGTAAGACATCTTTATAGATTTTGGTTGGTCGAGCAATCATCACAAGCTCTAACTCCTTCAGTGATTTGCTCCTCACCGATGAAACCCTGCACGTTTCAGAGATTATCTTCTACTTTTAGTGAGGTGCACGGCCTAGATACGAGATGCTATGAATCACCCTCACGCTTACCCCAGATTTGCTGGATGGTCATGCAACCTGGCTTCCTGTGAGAAGGCTTTCTGAGATCTTAAAAGGGGTTGGTTTCCTGGCTTCATCACAGCTACTACGTTTCTTTTGAGGGCGATTTCCAAGGTGTATAGTCTGACACCGTAGGAGAAGAAAAGTGGTGGCGGACTCAGCTCCCTGGAATTCACCTTTAGGAGAACTTTGATGTAGTTCAGCCGAATATTTCTGTGCATATGAGGGAGAGCAGTCACTGTTGTGTTATTTCTTGAACCTTCTTTCTTCCTGTTTGCATTATAGATATGAAACAGTCACATTATAGGTAACTCAAAAGTGAAATGCTGGATAATACAGTTGGGGGAATGAACATATGTATGAAGAATTTCTCTTAATAAAAAGAATTACTATTCTAACTTTGATAGGCATGTGAGTTCGAAGTATCTGTCAATCCAATTTAGACAATCGATTACACGTTCTTGCAACGTTTCAGCCTTATTGCTAACACTGCAAATGAATGCTGTTTTTTTCTATTAGTATCTGATGGAACCACTTTGTTGAAGTCGTTAGTTGTAAACATCTCAACTTCTTCCATGGTAATATGATTGGAGTTTCATGGCTTTAGTAATCATAACCTTGTTCCCTATGTGAAAACATGAGACTCAGTTTCTCATGGTAAGACAAATATGAATGGAATGCTACGATTGCTGAAGCCCAGAATAAAGCCAATTTGGTTTAGCCAAAAGGAATATGTACTCTTTAAGTTTCCATGAAAAAGAAGGGGAAAAAGTTGATCAGTCCTATAGATGTTTGTTATGAGGCCTAGATGAATAGTCTTCTCGTTTTTCAAGTTAATTTTTGCATGCTACTTGAATTCTAGTAAAAACATGAGGTAAATGGAATTTAAGACATATAAGAACAAGAATTTAGGGTTTCACTTGGCATAATTTATCTACTTAGTGTAAGGAGGAGAATAGTTACTTGTTATATGTCCATGAATGCCAAAGCAGTAGAGAAATTGATGATCTTGTGTCAAACATAAGTTTCTTTTAGAACCATTCACACTGAAGATGTAATGACACTAGGGACAACAAGAGAAGAGATACCCAAGAAACAAAAAATTCCCTGAGCTAATTAATTTATAGCATCATATTTTATGTAAATTGCAACTGAGAGATTGAGTTCCAAAAGTGACAAATAAACAAGGAGCAGTTATTTGTATGCACAGCAAAGCATTCAGATGGGCGAAGTTTATTGTTGCACACTATTGACACAAAGCTACAACTATAAATTCATATTATGGCATCTGTAAGTATTTAACACCCATGCTCCTTCAGTAAATGTCACATATTAGGCAATTTCAAGAGGTTATTGATGTGTCGCAACACAAATTATAGTTTGATCAGATGGAGTTGCTTATGACATGCAGTACGTAGTGTAAGATTATGCGCGACTCAGCTTTGAGGAAGCAGCTAAATTTGATTTTTATCGTGTGCAAACGTGCAATATCTTCTCTGGATTCTCATGCAATGTTTTTAACATAATCTTAACATCCTGCTGTGCCAATATTTTCAAACTTGGAAAGATATCTGCGTGCAGAAAGCGCAATCATCGGAGGCATGGCCCCGTACCTGTCTGCTTCCCCGGGTTGTGCTCTCTCTCTTCTGTCATCCAAGGCTTCTCCTTGGATCGCAACATCCGACTTCTCATCCCGATCGAGTGCCGCACTCAATGAGCTGATTGCCGAGAACCGCGCTGCGGTGCTGGCCCGACAGCTGCTGGCTGATGGAGGTGGATGGCACGCCATGGTCTCTGTAAAGCAGCAGCAGCAGCAGCCGCCCGTCTTCTGGTCACATCTACAGCACCAAGCAACGCCACAGCCGGCGCCGTCGCATGCTGACGGTTGGAGTCGCTTGCAGGGAGCCGGAGGGCATGTGACGCTCGACCTCATGCAGATGCCGGACTCCTTCGAGATTGTTGCAGGGAGGAGGAAGTCAAAGGAGGATGACGAGGAGAGCGGTGACATCTGGAAATCCTTGGCAGGAACACACGTGGTATGAAGTTTCAACCCTAAACCTCAAGTACCTCAACGCAATTTTCCATTTGATTAATTTTTATGCACTATTTTTTGTGAGCTAATTCGCTTTGGGTCGATGCTCATTCTGCTACATCTTGCAAAACATTTGCTAGTTTCTATAGGCTTTGGAAACTTGCCTAAGCTGACAGTTCTTTGTTACTCTTTTATGTATTTCTAAACGTTAGCGTTAACTTTCGAATGTCTGTTCAAGTTGCTGCCCTAATTTTACAGCCACGTACGTGTAATCTTGAATATTGATATGATATGGTCATAATGAAGGCTGCTGATTTGGGTTGAGGATAGGGTATCTGATATTTTTCTATTAGAAAAAAAAATGATGGGTATGTGTGGAAGTGAATAATCCAAAATGTAGTTAATCCTAAACGAGGGTTTATGTAGTCTATGAAAACCTACTACTATTATGGCTTACGTGGAGGGTAGTATAGACAGCATAACTCTGCAAATGTACCACGTCGAGCACGAGTCGGGTGACTTCTTGGAAGCGCCTTTCTGAAGCCCCTGCCCTGCCACATTTGGATAACGAAGTTACGGTGCAAAGATGGAAAATAGCAGCAGTAAAAGTGGCATTAGACAATAGACAGATGTACTGCAGAAGCAAACCGTAGCACTGCAGACTATGGTCATGTCTTGCTCCGAAAGAGCTTTCGGACCATCTCCAGAATACTGCTTTCGGTCCTCCGCCATGTCCGAACCAGTTGTGAGCACGTACAGCACATGTACGTTCCTCACACAAGACATTCATCAGGAGATGCATATGGTCTAACTAGCGAGTATTTTGTCTCTCTGACACTCTACTAATGGTTTGACCAACAGCAACTCGGTTCTCGATAACGTAAAATTATGGTGAGAGACATGGCTTAGGAAAGATGGAACTTTGTCAGTTTGGGTCAGTATCGTAATCCAAACAACATTATATTTCTGCTGTCGTTTGACCTAAGCAGTAAAATGATGGTGCAGTGTGGGCTAGGAACATATAACCTGGGGGGATCATCACTGGAACTGCACGATGCATCTATTCAACTGTCTTCATCTTTGTACCCAGCTCGGTTTGCAGTAGACACAACATGTTTTTTCCGAATGATTTCCTTCGAAAAAATCATCATTTTGGATTGTTTTTAAATAGCATCTCCTTTTTGTTTTTCCCAAATAATACTCTTAATTAAAATTAGTCAAACTGTCATTCAAAAAATTGACTATATTTTTCTTGCCTGTTTAGTATTTTGACCTATTATAACATTTTTAATCTGTTTTAATATTTTGGCTATTGTCATAAAAATGTTATAAAATTTATTTGAAAACATTGTAAATGAATTAAATAAAATCAAGATAATATATAAACAATTTGTTATAACATATTAGGATTCAAAAACGTATTTATATAGTTTAGAAATAACATCATCCAAATAAAAATAATAATTTATTACAATATTTTAGCCATCATAATAAAAATATCCAAATGAAACACCGTAATAGCTCAAAATTGATGAAAAGCTGATGAAAAAATTTGACGGAAAGATTTGGTGAGAGATACTTTGGATAATTTATGAATTAGGGATACTATTTAGAAACAAACTTTACCAAAAGGAGGACGTCGCTTGAAGAAAAACCCAAATAAGATCTTTCCAATCCCCCAGCAGCAGCCAACAAAAATTAGGCAACAAATCTAGTAAGCTATCTAGTGTGTATAGAAAAGAAAAGAAAATGTCAGTCAGTTCTTTCAGCAATCAGTAAACATGTCATTTTCAAAGAAATAATAACACACGGTTATTGGTGGGAAAAAACTGGTGTGTGCTCAAAGAAATAATAACACACGGTTAATGAGATCAAAATATTGAGCTTTTAGTGATGTTTTGTAAGACTTCAAATGAGAGGATCCAATCTTTTAGCCCACGGAAATCCCATAAGTTTTCTTCACTAGAAATGAAAAAAAAATAGAGGGAATTTATCCTACAGAAACACATTAGATTTGAGTTATGATATAGCCTTAATGCTAGGCATCAGGAGATGCAAGAAAAGAAGAGCCTTCTTACAATGGTCACAGCAAAGCACAGAAACCAAAGTCAAATTTGCTAGTTATTACCGAGGCAAGTTGGTGTATATCGATCAAAAGCTGTTGCGATGGCAGCAGCAGCTCCATAAAAGGAACGGCTATGGCAGGAGCGGTCGCTCCTTTAGCAAAACTCTTTGTAATACAGATTAATTGTTTAATACGGATTAATTATAAATTATTTTTTATAATTAATTATATTTAGTGTTATGATCTTTATATTTTAAAAAAAATTATATTAACATTTCGATAGTTACGAAAGTGAAACATCTAGATTAGTTTATCCTAACGTCGTCGGTTTTATAAACAAAAACATAAAAATAAAAGATAAAATAATAATTTTAATGTTCTACTTGGTGATGATAGATGACAACAGACGTAATTGTCGAGCGACATCGTTCTGTATTTACGTCAACGACGATAGTTGTCGAGCGATGAAAGGGTCGTTGATGTAGATACCAAGTGGCATCGCTCGGCAACTGTGTCGCTCGATATACACCACCTACGCTATTCGTCATCATCAATTGAAATGTTAAAATTATTTTTTATCTTTTATTTTAATATTTTTATTGATAAATAGATGTAGATGTTTTACTTTAGTAACTATAAAGATGACAATATAACCTTTTAAAGTGTAGAGATTAAGATGCCAAATGTAGGTGTAATTAGTCCGTCCAACGTAGTGTATATTATTTTTTGCTACAGGCCCAGAAAATAAACAAATATTATGAAATATATCCAAGAAAATTTACAAAAAGATAGGGCTGTAACAGCATGATCACATTCAACTATTAAGTTTTTACTTGGAACTCATATGTTGCAAGGGCATTTCAAGGCATCCTACTGCATGCATGAGGAACTCATATGTTGCTTACAACTATGACACCGCATCATAACTTTTGGTGCATTAGCACCAAGATCTAGTTGGACGATGCAAGCAGAATAGTTAAAAGAAACAAATTCAAGATGCATTGTGATTTTGAACGACTTGGCCTATGAATCATAAAAAAAGGGCAACTGCAGCATAGCTCACAATTTCCCTTCCAATTTGAACTTGTAAGATGGTTTTACCATCAAAGCCTGCTAATCATCAAATTACCATGGCAGGTAAACAAGAAAAATCATAACCATTTTTTTTTTCCTGTATTTAGATTTGGTAGCACATCAGGAATTTACAATAAAATATAAGCTATCACGTTCATAAAATAGAAACAATCAATTGAACCATTGTTAGCCTAAAGCATTGTTTGAGGGTAGATTTATTTGTTTTATGGTCTCGGCAAACCCCACAAGGATGTCATGTGATTCAATCAATTGATCACCCTACGCTAGATAATGAACCCTCTAGAAATAATGCAGGCCTTCAACTAGAAAAGAGAAGCCAAATATATGTGATGCATGAATAATGCTAGCCCTTTATATTTCCATATTCTGTGCTTATTCCATCTTCATCCATGTAGTCATTACCCTGTAGTTGATTAAGATTGTTTGATCTCTTTCCATGGTTTTCCGTCACCTCTGTCGATTCCTAGCAACCCTTTGTCAGCTCTGCGGAGCCAGATTGGTGTCAACGTACTGTCAATCCTTAGCCTAGCATCTAAATAATCTTAGACTTAACCCCAAATTCATGTTTATATGATATGTCATCGAATCCGTCCTTTCTATCCTCACTCCTTACCCATCGTTTTGGGTACAAAAGCCCAATCGCCTTAGGACATCCAAACAACGATGCTTATGGATCACTCGACAACCTCTCTTCCACCAGAAAACCAAAGATCGACACAGGAACTGTAGCGATGACTACTACGATAATCTTGAAAGAGCCAACACACAGATCAGTCTAAATGGTAGTCGTCAGCGAAAGAAGAACAACCCTAGCGCGGCTGGAATGGAGGAAAGACGATCACCAAGGTCACAAAAAATGCATCGACCATGAAATAGGATGAGCAAAGATCCAGAGACCTGGTGATCGCAATCGCGGCTGACGACGAAGAGGATCCTCCGCTCCTTGTCGTCCTTGGCGTCGTCGAGGAGAAGAGGGAGAGAAGAGGCACGCACGGACCGCTCGCGGCGGAACCTCACCATCTCTTGGCTTCGCTTCTTGGGATCGATGTCCGCGGACGGGTTATATAGGCCGCTCCCTGGAACTTCTCCAGCCGCGGATCACGTGGTACCCACGTGATCGAAGAAAGACCGCAAACTTGTTAGGCCTTCGGCTTGGCCCAGTATGGCCCAATAAGTATTCTGGGCCTCCCAGGGTCATGCAGAATCATTGGATAGAGGTCAACACCAATACTGGCAACAGGAGATGCTTTTATTATAATGGATAGATCATTCAACAAATTCGATTTATTGTACTCATAAAACCAATTTGTACGAGAAAATGTTTTCCATAACATTGAGGTCATACTTTGGAATTGAGTTCTTGCAGCAGTATCAGTAGTCAAACGCAGGAGATCAGTCGAGGCAAGAATAAGCCAAAGTCTTCTCTTCAATGAGCTCCTTCGCTGTCGCATCCATTCTAGCTCGTGAAGGCTCATCGATGCGCAGGCCTGCAGTTTCTGAACAAGCTGAGCTGCTCCCAGGAGACCATAATGAAGGGAGAGAAGAATTATACCTGGGGAGTAAAGATGAGACCGATACTTCAAATGAGTTCGTGTATAACCTTACCCTGCACGATCGACCAGTCTCCTTTGTTGCAGGTGACAGGGAAGGAGTAGATGAGGCCGGGAGGAACACCATGCGATCCATCGGAGCAGACACCCATCGACGTCCAGGTGCCCTGGTCGCAGAGATGCAGTAGTGTCAACACATTTCATCGGGGAAGCTCCTTAGAGTTTTATCACACAGAAGCAAACCTTGGGAGTGCCAAGAACCCAGTCATGGATGTGATCACAAGCTGCACTGGCAGCAGATAATGCGCTCGACAGCTTACGGGCTTTGATGATGGCTGCTCCCCGCTGCTGCACAAAGCTGATGAACTCATCGTGCAACCTAGCATGAGTTCAAGAAGCAAAACCTTAAGATTAAGTTATGGAATGCGAAAAAAAAAAGATATGATACCATAAGGTCATATTTGGTCCTTATGGAAAAATGTATATGTTACCATTTATCATCAGCAACAAGTTCTTTGACAGAATTTTCTCCAGCCTGGGTGATGACAGCAGCATGATTGGCATCAGGATATTGAGTAGAAGAATGGTTTCCCCAGATGATGACGTTCTTCACATCACTGACATGGATGTTCAGTCTCTGTGCGATCCAACCAAGAGCTCGGTTATGATCAAGCCTTGTGAGGCATGTGATGTTCTTTGCTGGAATGGAAGGAGCGAATTCTTTGAGGATCAGAGCATTGGTGTTAGCTGGGTTGGCAACAACAAGAACCTGAGATGAACACAAACCAGATCAGCATCAGCCTGTGGGTGAGTCAGATCTCAGCACACTTCTTCTCTAACATGCTTATGGATCATGGATTGTCATGCATACGGTCTGGCCCTCATTTTCTTCTTCCAAAAGATACATATATTAAGATTTCATGGTTCTACAAAAAAAAGACTTGTGAAAGTCATTGTGGAGAAGAGCAGATACCTATGAAAGTCCTCGTTGACCAACTCTCATTTTTCTTACAATCAACTATGCCAAGCTTAGCATTGCATGTTTTGACTTCTAGGAAAATTTTCACTTATAATTATTTTTTGAGGGTAGGCCTTAATAGCAACAATTGAAGGATTGCTAGAAGGCAATTCATCAAAGAGAACTTTCATTTACTTGCACCTACTCGATGACTCCGCAGAGGAACTAGGAATGATATCCACATATTAGGTTGTGCTTGAAATTACTACACAGTAGATTAGGAGACAGGAATACCTTGCAATCTGCAGCTGCATACTGTTCCAGAGCTGAAGCTTGAGCTTTGTAGATGGAGACATTCTTTGACATAACATCTTTCCTCTCCATTCCCTCCTTCCTAGGAAACCCACCAACCATGATAGCTATGTTGACACCACCACAAGCTTCCTCCACATTAGTTGTAGCAACGACGCCTGTTGGTTGAACCAGCACAAATTTGGCCATGAGGCATTGTTTACTCGAAGGGTTTACTTCATCATCAGGAGTCTGCATACCTTTGAGAAGAGGAAAGGCAGCATCAAGTAACTCCATTTTAACACCATTCAAGGCCTCCGCAGCGGGTGGAATATCAAGCAAGTGCAGGATCACTGGTTGATCAGAGCCCAGCATTACTCCTCGAGCAATCATCGGCACAAGAGCGTAGCCTATTTGTCCTACAAAAGCAGACACAAGTCAACAGCTCTGTTGTCTCTCGAACAATTTCTGGGCTGAAAAGATCAGTGTCTTCCTCCAGAAACGAACAATAATTTCTGGGACAACCAATTCGATCGAGTAAACCTAATGGGACATCTAAATGAAATTTCTTCGGAAACCATAACACAATCAATCTCTTAGGTTACTTCTGCAGCACAATTATGTATGATGCAATACATGATCAGATAACCATCAACAAAAGCCTCATAACTACATGAAGGAAAAACCCAAACGAAAAAGCAAGCTCCAAGCATGGCAACAAGAAGAAAGAAGAAGAATGATGGAAGAGGCTCGGAGTACAAACTTGCCTGCAGCACCGGTGACCATTATCTTGACAGGCTGTTTCTCCATGGAACGGCAGCTCGTCAGGCCACATCTGATGACGATTCTCTGGAACAAGGAAAGGGAAGACATGATCGGAAGGAAGGCACCTCAACCCCCGATGTCGCAGGCCACAAGCACGCCATATGTGTATGTATAAATGGGCGAACGGAACGGACTCCCGACTGTTCCAGCCTCAAGCCAGGAACATTCCAAGCTAAACCACCCAAGAAAGAGCAAAGGAGTCGACAACACGCAGTAGACGAGGACGTAACGTTTGGTTCGGCTTCATATATGTTTAAATCGGAGCACAATGTGAGCTACAATTCGATAAATTATTTAAAGCTCAGTCCAAATATTAAACCCAATTCATATATATATATATATATATATAATCATAATCATAATATTGTAAGTTGGTGTGTTTTGATTCATCATGAAATGATTTAGAACTCTAATTTATGAATTGACTGAATATAGATTACATGTCTTTACGGGTTCTTCATGTATGTCTACAAAATCATAAAGAAAGCTGCTAATAAAAATGAGAGATATGGGGATACTGACAAGTAGTATCAAGTCAAGAAGGATGCATTTAAGGCTTAAGATAGAGAAACACACACTTAGCTTTGAATCTATAACATCTTACACCAAATCATCTGATAACAAAGTGTTCTTACACCATCTACCATCAGAGAACAAACCTTCTGCACTCCAATCCTTGGATTCAATTTATGTACATGATGACCCTAACAGAATTCTCAGTCATGCTGGAGGGGATTAATTCGAATTACATTGTGATGATGCCCTCCAATCATCCATGATTCTGCCCTGTTTCAGGATAAAGAAGGAAAACACAGAATGTAAATAAAGAGATTTCTCAATTCAGGATAAAGAAGGAAAACACATTCTTTTCATTCTTAAGGGCCTACCTCTTGAAGCTGATACACCTCTATGTAAAGACTTGCCACCTCTATCATGTGGACTCTTCGATACAATCAGAGAGCTTTGCAATCCTTCCAGTAACTGTAGATAACAAAAAGATTTAACTTCAAACCAATAGCTTTAAAAAATTGTTCATGAGCCAATAGAGTCTCAACTTACCATGTGTAGTGGTTACTATCACACTATGGGTGCACACCGAATTATCAATGCTAGAAGCATGCTGCTTTCCATTTATTTTCATGGAATAAATAAAGAGAAAGAAAACCAATAACACATTGCATACTGTCTGACAAACCTGAACTAATAGCATGTCAACAAAAGCCTTCTAATTAGGGCAAGGATGCAAAAGATTGCAAGAACCATGGGGGATGGCACATCAACTATAAAAGGCATAAAACTTGCATGTGTTTTGTTACATAAATGATGGTCCGAACATGTTGCTCCTGATGGAAACTATGTAGATCTGCTGTTCGATATGACTTTCACTATGGCTGGTGACATGGAATGTCATATCAGAGCTTATCTCATCGACCTTGTGCTCTTGTGGATTCACCGCAGTGCTTGAACCAAACATGTTTATTAAGATTGCAGTTTTGCAAACCTAAAATTGTAAAATGAATGTCTCTGATAATATCTGTGAAGCATAATTACAGCAAATCAACAATAGAAAAGAAGAGCATACGACAACATATAGGATGAACAAGAAATGAGCACTGATGGAAAACAGATACACAAAATTAAATCTCTTCGTTAATCAATAAGGAAAACAATGTATGGGTGGATGAGATGTATAAATGCTAGGATGCGCCTAGTCATGGGATTGGACAGCGGTTCAACACGTCTTGGTACTTAGACTTAAGAGAATCCGACCATAGGCCAATATGTCTAAAGCACATGCCCTGCTAACGATTGTGCAGCTCTATAACAAAAAAAAAGCGTGAGATCAACAGCACTTCAATTAAAGTCCATATTACCAATTTTATGATGCCATCAAACTATCATCAAGTTGACTCTCAAGGATGCGAATGCTACGAGTCCAAACTTCAAAAGCAAGGTTCTCAAAACAATAAAATTTAATAAAAGCACCACAGGTTCAGAAAACAATGGAATTTAATAAAAGCACCCAAAGACATTCAGGTGCTCCAGATATCAAAATTCGCACTGATGATTGAGCAAAGTAAAAAAGAAACCTAATAAATATTGATTAAAGAAAGCAGAAAAAGAAATCTTACAAGCCCAATGCAGAAAAAAGCCTCAACAATGCTTACTCTTGAAGTTGGCTGAATTCTACGATTGGATCTCCGGGGTTCAACAACATCAGCAGATCCTTTTCCAGGAATTTCAGAACTCTTAATATCAGATCTGGACGACTTATCAACAAAAAGTAAATCATTTTCCTTTTCTTTCTCCCCCATCTCGGCCTCAGCCGAAGATTTCTTCTCAAGTGATAGAACACCAGGTAGAAACCGCAGAGGAGGCTCCATCACTGTCAATTCTACCTTTTTAAAAGCATGTGAAAAAGAACCAGTTTCCACTGAGTTCTTTATCTCCTCGTTGCTAAAAGAAGTTCCAAGACTGCTTACGCCCCCATTTACGATTGCTACAGCGGCGACAGACTTATCCACAGTACTCCTAGATTGAACATTCTGAGACCTCAAGGACTTTGGGCCCCTTGTGTTCAAGTTAGTGATCCCTCTTCCTTTGACGTCAACTTTTGAGGTATTTCTCCAAGAGTGGGATGCTTGTGGCATCAAATATTTTGCAAATTTTATAGAATCACTCACTTCAATTGTCTTTTCAATCTTATCTGTGTTGTAGTGTTTGCTTACTTCCATAAATTTTCTTTTCTTCCCAGGCTTAGGAACACCAAATACCACCTTAGAACCATCTTTCTGAAGGCCAGCTCGTCTTACCTTAAACACATCATTGTTATTATCCTCACGCACATTGCTTCCAACAGAAAATGTTAAATCTTTTGCTGACAAATTAAGTGGTCTTAACTCTTCCAGCTTCCTCGAATCATCTTTCTGAATATTACTTGACAAAATTGTCATTCCTTCCTCACCTGTTTCTGACTTCTTTTTGGAATTGAATTGGCCTAGTTTTGCACGTTTCTCATATGGTGTATCACCCTAATTGTCATCATAGCACAAAAGATCAAAGTTGTGTTAAAATATGCCATCATATCAGAAAATATGAACCAAAAGGAATAAGAATGCTTGACAGTATAAAAGGTAAAAAATGAACGAGGGCTATGCTAAGAATGATTAAAGACTTCGTAGGGTAGAAGAGTAACTCTTTCTTTAGCTTGGGACCATTCTATCCATTGGCCATCCTTCCAGATAAGTGATGGTCGTAGATTCCAAGATCTAACAATTGACGAATCACCACCAGCTGTAAAGAGTGATAGCAATATTTGGATAATCAATTCATAGAAAAGAAGAAAAAGATAAATAGTAAGTGTGATAATATATTCTTTTATATTAGAGCTAAATTTTGGTAAAAAACAGTGATTAATTAAAAGATACATTTAACATAATATACGATGATAGTAATAAATTGTAACTTCTTGATTCCAATGAATGATAATAATTAAGATAAACCTTCTGGATAAAGAATATAGCTGAATAACAAGAAAATTTATATTAAGATATTATTTTGATAAACAATACTTCCCATCATACAGATCCATGCTGATGCATGTTGAATTCATGCCCAACCGCTTACCAAACATGATGGGAAGAAAAACATACAAGTGCAAGCACAGAACACACAGATAGACTCCAATGGCAGGTTTTTAACATGAGCAATATCAACATTTAAGTCCAAGTCTGATGGCAGAATGACCAATGCACTGGACACATAATATACAAATCCTCTATAGACAGTATACTCCATGTGTTTATCTTGGAAAGCTGGCCAAAGATTCTAATCAAGTCTTCTGATTTACAAAAAAGAGTTTCTATCTTCAGTGAATCATGATATATATATATATATATATATATATATATATATATATATATATATATATATATATATATCAATCAATGTGAATAAATAAAAAAGTATACTTGGAGTAGATCAATTTTGTTTGGCCTCATATAATGAACCTCCTGAACCAGAGGGCAAACATATCACAGTTACAAAGCATCATGATCAATTTATAGTAACCCTGATCATTGCTCTGCCTCCCAGGCAATCAGCTGCTTGACTTGATTCAGCCTAATGTCTTAGGAATATGTAATTCTGCCTTGTCCTAATAAACCTAAGTTTGAGATTAAAAAAACACTTGATATTATAGTTAGTGACACAATTCTGTAAACAAGTCAATCCCCCTTAAGTTCTATCAATCCAAGACCCAAAAGGCTCAGGGTTTACTTATCTTGTTCTTCAGTCGGCTGACAATAAATTGGCTTGGATCAGTCAATCTCTAACAAATCTTGACCCATTGTGGCTACTAAAGCTAGAAATGGTATGCAGGTGGAATAAGAGATCGAAGAAGAAAAAAGATGAAGCTAGTGTTTTATAAATATATTCACATTGATTAACACTTACAGCAAGATCAACAAAATCACCAGTGCACATATTTCTTTGACTTGGAAGACCTCTTTAGTATCACATGAGCACACTATTTTTAAGTTCTTTTTTCAATTTTCTTATTTTGTATTATTTAAGTTTGTTTATTTATAGTTCATTTTAATATAAACTTTAGTCCAAGGATTCAATTCGTGCCCAATAGACAGTAAAATTGCTAGCATGGACACCAACTGGACTCTATCCACTATCTGTTACCAAAAAAAAGATAATAATGTGTATGAAACAAGATAGTTGCATATGCCAATAAAGAGGTAGCAAACCAACAAAGCAACCTATGCCCCTTATAATTAAGAAGGAACAGAAATGTCCTGTGACATATATAAGAGCATGGAATAAGGCACATGCTCATGCAAAACCTCAATAAGCAACTGAACCCTGAAAAAACGCCAAAACGGAAAAAAAAAAGAACAATAATAAAGAACCCCACAGAAAGGGAAGTAAAGGAAAACAAACCAATACCGAAACATATTACAAAAACATACCTGGAAAATAGACAGTTAACTTGCTTTCATCATCTCGACTCTTCCCAGTGACAATCCCTTCCCACCAACTGAGGGCATAAGAAGCATGCAATTAGCTTATGGATGTTAAATAATCCATTATGACAAAGATAAGTAGGATTATGACTCAAGTTCAAGTAACAATTATGTCTTTGAGCATGCAGCATACAAAGATCACAAAATATTTTTATTTTAATTAATCTATTCTTTTTTAGATAGATATATTAATATATTTTTAAATTATATAATATGATAAATTCACACAAAGAGAAGAAATCGATTAGAGCATCAACGATTACATAATCTGGTTTATATAAAGTATAATCAAACATTGAAGGCTCGTCATGATTTGCGAAATAATATTGATCCAATCTCAATACAAAACAATGATGATTCAAATGAGTAGTTAGTGGGAGAAATGCGTGTGAACTTGCAAGATGCCGAAGATGAGCTTGTATTTGAAGATGACAACTTGACATGGGGAGATGTGACAAGAATCTCAGGTATTGGAAAATTATAAATATATAAAATCCATATGACAAAAGCAAAATGAGTGCAAAAGCCTCAAGTTCATCTCTTGCCATTGTCAAAGAGAAGGAAACTCTATTTTGACGAAGACGAACAAGAGAAAGAGAAAGATGATGATATGCTTGAGAATGATGATGTTGATTAAGATGATGATTGAATTTGATGTAAAATTTTATTGTTTTAAGTCTTTTAGCATTTTTGTTAAAAGAAGATGGATAATATGACTTGGTATTTTAGATCTTTTTAATTTAATGTCATGTTTTTATTTATATAATTATATTATCAATTGTATTATATATTTTTTTATATTTTAATATTTTAGAACATCTTGTTTCGCTCGGCCGAGCGCCTAACGCCTTAAATATTTTAAGGCCTTGGCGCTTTTAGCGCCTGGTGCTTTTTAAATCACTAGTCTAGCATGCTACACTTAACTCCATATATGCTCAGTAGTAAGCCAATTATAATTATAAAACAAAGAACTCAAGAATCAACCATTTGCATTCCTAAACTAAGAATTATCGATATCGATCACTATAGTTGATAAAGTTGCACAACAAACAATAACCAGCCAAAGCATACTATATATGATGCTTATAGCATCCAATTAAGCAAAGTATTGCTAGGTATTTAAAAATTGAGGTATAGATAATAGATCACCTTATGAAATATTCTCTCAAGATATTTTTCTAAGCAACCCTAATTTAACAAATAAATCATTTTAAAAAATAATGTCAGTGAGTACATAAAGAAGGCTTACCCATCACGTAACAATGCATCTACCCTATCTCCAACTGCCCAAGTGCAATTGCCTGCAACCTCTCTTTGTCGCTTCCTTGTTCCTTCAGATTTAGTCACAATTACAGGATGTGCCACACGTATTCTAGGTGGTTGATCACTTTTGGATTCAAGTGGTATCCACTCCTTAAGCTTCTCATTGCCTGCATAATGTGAAACATTTTCACATTACAAGCTTAGCATAGCATTACATATTCTATGAACTTTATCATTTTCAAATTATATCTCCATCCATTACTTAAGATGGCCAAATTTTAACAAAATTAACATGGTACAATAGCACAGCTTCTTAGGTACAAGAGGTAACCAACTTGTATCAACCAAAACTAGAATATAATTAGCTTCAATGCCATAACAAGCCTGTTTAGACACTATGAAAATCAATATCGTAACAGCAGGTAGTTACATTCAATTCCAGGAACAGCCATATTTTACCTTCATCAGAAAGAAGATCTTTGTAGCACACATATGCTTTACCATCTTTGACATCAAGAACCTGTGCAGAAAACCAAGCTCCTCTAAGACCATCTTCATCAGCTACAACCTGCAAGGTTTCATTGTTAGAAAATCTGAAACGAATCTTAAAGGTGAACATCACAATAATCAGAAACCTCGAGCACAGTAATTGATTTAAAAAAGTAAACTTCATCATAAAGCAGGTAAAATCAGAGTAAAATACAAAAAATATAGTTAATTTCCCGACAGGTTTCGAAGAGACAGGTATTTAAATTAAAATACAAAAAACAGGTTTATCCAATTGTGCCACATAGGCCTTATGTGGTACCCTGGGGATGTTACCAGGAAAAGAAGCAACATATGAAGAAATCACACCTTATATGACTGAATTTGAATATAGAAATGTAAGCATATTTGATTAACACTCCCTTAGTGCCTATCAAACTAGCAACCAAGTCTAACCTCGAGTATTCTTGCAAACTATATCTTTTTCATCATGAATGGAGTTTCTTGTCATTAATAGCCGAGGATGACCTTTTATTGAACAATTTTTCAAGCTGCACCTAAGCCTCCAATACATAAGGGATATATTCATAGTTAAAACTTTTTTTCTCTTGAGGTTTTATAGATCTTTTGATTCCTTACCTACTGTGAACTTAACATAGGTCCCTAATCCTTACCATGAAACTACCTGGACACATCGGTGTTAAACCGGATAGCATATCCAGTATCAGTTCAACATTAAAAAACTATAAACTACAAAGAAAACCGCAACAAATATTCTCACTCAATATAGAAAATTACAAATTCAAAATATTTAAATCAACTACAAAAAAATCAAGTTCTTACTTGATATACAAAAAACTACAGCTTAAAATATTAATATCTTGGAAGAATAACTCCTTGCTCAGACTTATACCTCAACAAGTGAACCTTTCTGAATGTTACTTCCTTGCATCGGTTCGCTCGCAGCTCTAACAGTCGGAATAGTTTGTGATCCATTTTCAAGATTATAACCTGACAGGTAAGATGATAATATAATGATGAAATAGATAGATACATAAACCATATTGAAAACAACCATAACTTGCAAAAAAATTGAAGCTGCACATACCTTCATAATTATTCTCTAAAATCATTTTTTTATTATTGGGAGTCATTTCCTCCATAACAGAAATTTTCTGCCTCCCGTGATGGTCAGTTGATTGTACTGTAATTATCTCAAGATCACCAGCCACATCTAAAGGGAGATTTTCCCCAACCTGTACATCATTTGTTTCAATTCTCTTTTTTATAGTTGCACAACAAAGTTTCCAATGACCTTCAGGACCTGCTTCTACTAAATCACATATTGAGGATGGTAAGGGATCCCCCATTGTAATGACTGTTCCAGCTTGTGATACAGCTTCTGCAGCCATTTCTGCACATTTCAGTATGGCATCCAAGTTCTCTGCTCGCTTTATGGCAGCAGAAGTTGCTTCAGCCCTCTTTCTGGTGGCTTCTCGTGCAGTAGAAATGATTGAACAAGAACCATGGATCTTATCCTCGCTCTTGGGGATTAGAACAGGAGTTGATGTCAACAGATTCTTCCTGATGTCAAGGCTGATTTCAGAATTTTGAGTGGTTCCTGTATTAAGAGAATTTAATGTCTCATCTGCCATCAATTTAGCCTGTACTGCAGCCTCAGATGCAACCTTAGCAACTTCAGCAGCTACCTTTGCAACAGAAGCAGCTGCCGCCGCTGCAACAGCTGCAGATGCAAGTTTCTGTTCGACTTCTAATGCGAGGCCTGACTTTCTTTGAATAGCCATCTGTTCCCAAATAACTTGGCTGTGTCTGACAGCAGAAGCAGCATAAGCAGAAGCATTTTCAGCTTGCAGCTTTGACTGCTCAATTTGATTGCAGGCCTCTTTGATGAAGATGCCCCTCTGTTGAGTATGACTACTGCCTAATATTTGGTAGGAAGGCATAGTAATGGGGTGAGAGGCAGCTGAAACATGACCAGCAGATGCAACAGTACTTGAAGAATTAGAATATAAAGAAAGTTCTGCAGAATTAGGCAGATTAATAAAAGGAGAAGAAGCAGATAATCCTTGGGGTTGAGAAACAGAAATTTTTGGCACAAGCCCCTCCGGTGCAGAAACCTTCTTCCTCTTCCTGGACTTTTCACTAACGGATGCATTCTTAGTAATTGCAGGAGTTGCTTCTCTACTTTCTGTCTCACTTGGCACAATTAATGCTGCCGAAACACTGATGGCACCCTGATTAGGCAGTAAGGAACCAGAGGAAGTGAGTTGCATGTTTGAGGTATGAGGTATAGAAGAGTCTCTAACAGTTGTTACTTGAACTGTTTCGGCAACAGGTATTGGAGAGTTATGTGAACTAGAATCAATAGGTAAACTTTGTGGTGAAAAAAACCATGAAGCGGGGTGAGAGCTCTGAGATAACCAAGGTGTGGAGTTGGTCAAATATTGCCTGATCTGAGAAGTTTGATAGGGATGCAATGGTGATAAAGATTGACTGGAGTCCAAGTGGGTGCCTCCTGCATGAGAATGGAAAGCTGACTGCAAAGACACATTGGAACTTTGTGTTGATGAATTTGGGACCTTGCTTTCCCTCCAGCTAGCAGGGGAATTCAGAACCTTGCTCTGAAGCGGGGTGCAGCTGATCCCTTGTTCTGTAAATAAACACGAACAAGTATCAGTTGTCTTGGATAACTACATAATATTAATGAAATGTTAAATGAAAAACCATTCACCTGAATAGCAATGCAAATGTGTGCCAGAACTATTGGGAGATTTATGGTTATAAAGCCTTTGTGCAGCAGAATGCCACACTTGCTCCCATAAGCTCCTTCCTCCATCTACTTAAAAATGGTCAAAACAGTTTAGATCAGGCAAAACTGCATAAAACATTTATAAATTATATATAGAAATAACTAACCAGTTCCTCCAAAGGCTGGCACCATACAAGCCTGATCGGGCAGGACACCTTGGCTGCACCAAGTTGATTAATACATATTTTACCAGATAACACAATACTACAATAATCAAACAAAGAGAAGGCAACTGCAACTTACATGAGTGATCCATACACAAAAATCTGAGCACGCAACTGTACTTGTTGCAAATCTGTGAAAGGCTGGTGAAACAAAGCAGAGGGTACTGATGTGTTTAAATCTGGTAGATTGGATGCTTGAACACTTGGAGAACAGGATGATTTTGTAGTATTAGCCTCAACAAAGAGATGATGTTGTATATCCTCCATATGGGTTTTGCTTCTTGTGGATCTATCAGGGACAGATGACGTATCGCATGTGGTCTTTTTCCTTCCTTTACCTTGTTTTTCTTCTGACTTTTCTTTAGCATCACTTTTTGAAATGCCTATCTTTCTAGTTGCAAAAGCAGAAACTTGCTTTCTTTTGTCTTCGAAAGTCATCTTGCTAATAGTGCTAGTACTTTCTTTTATAGATTGACCAGGACATCCCTGAGAAATCTCCTCAGACATCTAATTAAAGGTTTTACTTATCTACAGGAAAATAATGAAACTAAAATATAATAAGCAATACTGAGAACAGTAATTGAAGTAATTACCTGAGGCATTTTGAAGGACTGCATATTCAAGAAGGGTGTCACATCCTTGGTGCTGTCCTTTTGGGAAAGATTTGCATCTGGCTGAACTACAAATGTAAAGTTCCCATCATCTTTCAATGTCTCACTCACTTGAGAATCCTGAACAGTGCATTTAGAACGACTAGAATCTTTTGTTGAAGCATGAGCTGCAGGATCTTGTGATGATCTATTGCTTTCTATAAGTTCCGTTTCTTCTAGGGTACGCTCATTGCAACTAATGACAGTTGGTGAACCACAATTTGGTTCAGATGAACTTTGATTGCCACCAACAGGTTCCATTAAGCAGGACTCAGGATTACTTTCAGATAAAGTAAACCGAGGAAGGTTGTTTTCTGTAACAACATAAGCTGGTTAATTGGTACTGGCCTCCATTGAATTACACTAACTGGAAGATGGCACATCAACATAAAGAACAAAGACATCAACTAACTTAAAGGGTACAACATGATAACATCTAACATTATTTTAAATATGCCACAGCTAAGCTAATCCAAACCAGATATAATCTTCATTATTAGATGTTGAGATGAAACAGAACTGGCGGAAAAGGATCATGTTACTAGAGGACATGCTGGTAACCTAATATGGATGATGTTATTACTTATGTGCAACTAAATTACAAACAAAACATGATACATATGACTTTCTGCACATAAAAATTTAATGACCACTCCATATTTGCACACACACATACTATGTCTAAAGGAATATTCATATGTATGTGCAATTGTGAAGAATTGCATGGTTTACTTGCACAACTAACAGCAATTACCAAATATTCCCACTCCTGTCCCAACCAATACAAGATTTTCAATTATACTTTGTCTATATTATCCTTATACTACAGTTTTCCCAAAATAATAAAAAAAGATAATTGAAGGAATTAGACATGCAGTGAATTAAAATAAAAAGAAAAAAAATAATCATTTACAAAACATCAAAGATGGCACACCTTCAGTTTCAGTGGATCTCAGTTTGTCACAATTGTTTGTTGGTGTTAAGTTAGCATCTTTCCTTTCTGTGCTTTGCTGAGCAACAGAAGAAGATATCCCAGCTGACGAAGCAATGCAAAGCTCATCACTGTTGGTAATTTCTGTTTAAAGGAAACAGTATATTTGTAATTTATATTCACATTGAAGATTTCTTGCATCAAATGATGAAAAATATTAACCAGGAAACATTATGCCTGGAAAGGAAACAATTTTAAAAGTGGCATTGCCAAAGAAATAATCAGGTCATCACCCCATTAAACTGAAATTATCTTTGATATGTCACATAATAATTTTTATGTACAACAGAACCTTGGGAATGAAGGCTCCCTTTAAAATGTTGTGTCAAAGGTTGATATAGAAAGCAATTTTTTTTGCATTTGATAGAAAGTAGGGACAGGATTTCCAAGATAACTAAGCGGTCATAACTTAATCATGTAAAGATCATTGACTGTCAGGGACTGGATATAACCTGCTTCACCTGATATGCGTAGTGACATGGTGTTGTTTTTCAACTCTGGCAATGACAACTAGAAGCATGAGCTTGCAGCAATTTATGCTTCCTTGTCCTCAAAACTGAATTTTGTAGAGAAAAAATTAAGGTTGCAGCTAACTTCAATACCCAATTTTTTTTCAAAACAAAAACATGATGATTTGTTCAGAGAAGCCAAACAAGGTGAATACCAGAAGCTTGGCTGATAATTTAAATTTTGAGAGGAATAATTGAATTGAAAGCTCATTTTCATTATAATTTAAACTGAAGAACAAAGTTGCATTATCTGTAACACAGAAATTTTTCATTGTATATTAGCAGTCAAATTACCCAAGCCATCTGAAAAATTCTTTACTGAGGGATCTTTGGTGTCTGAACCAGGCACCGCAAGTGGTTGTCTCGATATCTGGGTATCTGTGTTACAACCGATAACTGATAAGGAAGAGAGGCTGACACCCTTCTCATTGCAACATGAAGCAGCTGTAGATGACGCTGTTGTTTCCATCTGTTCCACCATCACTTCAACTTCAGAATGTGACTGCTGGAGAATTGTTGAATCATCAGGGGACAGCAACTTTGTACCTCCCGTGGTAAGATCAGTAACTGCAAGAAGGCACAGGCAGATCAACTGCATTATTTTATAAATTCTGACTGAAAATATAAGACTACAAGCAAATATATAACAAAGATATACATGAAAAGTCCCCGATTACCTCCTGCTTGGTCCATGATGGAATTCTTGTCTGATTCCATCACTGTACCATTTCTTTGGATTTCAAATGAGCAAAATTCTGCATTCTTAATTATAGTAGAGCATTCCTTAAAAGTTGTGCCACTTGTATGAACCAATAGTACTGTGTTCTCCTTTCCTGCTGAAGGAACTATACTGTCCTTGTTCAGTTCAGCAACTGATGGATTTGTGTCAGACGCTGGAGCCAACTTGTTAGGATTCCGACAAGAGAGCTCATTTTCTGCATCATCTGATAAAGCAGCACAAGATTCTTTGCGAATAGAATGTTCTGAAGTATCCGACTTACCAGTGGGTTCTTCAGAAATAGTTTTTAAGCATTCACCCTCAGCGCTATTTTCTGTTTGAACAGAGTCAGTGTCATTCAAATTTGAAGGATCAACTCTGCATTCATTATCACCATCAACTCCGGTCATCCTTGTTTCAGTTTTCATGAGACTTGAAAACTCTACCTTAACTGCCATGTCTGAAGAATCTCTCAGTTCACTACAGTTGTCATCAATAACTGTCCTGGATATAGGAAGATTTCTTCCTTCAAAACTAATCATTTTACTTTCTTCAGTTGATTGAGAATTTGGGATGAGACTATCATCTGTTGATATGTATTCATGTACACAACGGTTAAAATCCGTAGGCGCTTCTGCCACATCACATAGCACACCAACATTTTCAGTTCCATCTCCTTCCACTGCTGAGGAATGTGCCTCCTTTGTGCAGGTTGAACTTTTATCCCCTGTACTTAAGTCTTTGTTTGAAACTTTTACCTGGTGAGCAATATCTTCGAGCAGAATATCAGAGTTCTTAAAGAACACAGTTTTACAGGATCCTTCATTCAGAAGCATTAGAGAATCAGTAGGTGAAACCGATTCAGAAGAAGCTTTCACATCACAAACATGATAATTAGGTGGATGGCCTTGAAAATGTTGATCATTCACTTTGCAATCACCATATAAATTATAATTTGTTTCGTTCTGCTTAGTTCCAGATTGTAAAGATTCTGATCTCTCACTAATGTCACCCTCATAGCATTCTTCCATGTTTTTCTCAGAGAATAATGGATCATCCAGCTTCCCAGTGACAATATCAGCATTATTAGTAGACAAACCAGAAGGACCATGATGAGTGTTGCAAGAAAGAAATCTTGAACTTACTTCAATCTCCTTGTTTACCGCACATCCACGATCATGAAGTGAACTATTCCTTGTGGATGCATTATCCAATGGTTCCTCATTCTGAACCACCTCAAGAGGCTCACCAGCAACTAAACATGCTTTAGATACATTACCAAATGATGAAATTAATTCCTCACTAGTTGTACATTGTGTAGCAACCACCTTCCCAGCAGAGTCCATTTTTTTATCTAACAAAATCTCATCGAAGCCCACTTCTGATTTTTCCTGACTGGGGGTTTGAGGAGTAATTACATGTTGCTGAGTCTTAATTATGTGTTCATTTGACACCAAAATAGTCCTTTGTAATTCATCGGTCAAAACGCTTGAATCAATGTCTGTGATACACTCTGACCCACATTTGGCAGAATCTTCTACTGCTTGTGTATCTGCCTCTGTATTCATAACTTGTGGGCTTACTGTCTTGTCATCTCCAACAGATTTCACTAACATCTGTGCAGATTCAGATAATGAAGCATTGAACCAGATACAGTCATGCCCAGAAATGGAGCAAGTTTGAGAGGCACTTGGGTCAAATTCTACAGCATTGTTTCTTGGTGAAAACTCTTCAATCCAATTGTTCTCTTCACTTTGAATACCAAGCAAAAGCCCTGTTTCGGCTAAACTATCAAGCCTCAGGTGAGCCTGAAAATGATCGTCTATATTGAATTTTGGCAGAGCATATGGCTGTATGCTTTGAGGAAAAACATCATTGTCCTCTCCAATTAGTTGAAAATTCTGACTTTGAAAATCATCATCATCACAATCCATGGATATACCCCTGAAATTATCTAGAATATTAAAATTAAGAAGAACCAATGCCATGTTCTTGTGTTAGGAGAAATTCCAAGGTGGCAAACTTAGTAACTACAATCAGTGGTTAAATAACCTAATGGATAAAACCAAATGCAAAACTGTAGATACAACAATGTGCTTCATTCGCACATTATCCAAGAAAAGAAAAAGAAAAGGAAAACTAAACAGAATTGGAAATAAAAAGATCAGAGAAGCCAAGTAACAAAAACAAAAATATCCAAGCCACAAGATGCATGTCCAGAGGCATGCAGAACCAGAACCAAATATGAGTCAAATGTGATCTCAAACATAGCTAGGATCTCTGGACAAGACACAAGATAGAAGTTCTAGAACCAAATTAAAAGATCCGTGAATCCTTCAAACTGAATTCAAGAATCATTTGCAATGCAGGAGACTTTTAATTCTATTATATACTTAAACAAATTTCTTATTTTGTTTTTTTTTATGTTTGTAATAACTTGTTAGATAGCGATATCTTATAAATTTCCACATCGCCTACCAAGATTATACCGGAAGAACAAGGAAAGCTAAAACAAAAGATGTTTAAGAAATATGTTTTGCTAATAAGAAGGTTTATCTCTCGAAAGGGAAACTAGAAATGAAGATTCCCCAAAAGCAGATATGTGATTGACTGGCACTGGATCACGAAATATGATATTCCATAACACACATTTCCTATTTTTGGGTTTTCCTTTTCTTTTGTACTTGAGAGTATAAACGACAAATGTTTTGTAATAAAGAACATGGTGAATGAACAAAACTATACCTTTTTTTTATGTTATAAAAGTAATGTAAAACCATTCTTTCCCTTGATGATGGCATTTGACATTTGTGGATGAGATGCAACCAAAGTGAGTTTCGATACTATAATCTCTACTTTCCTCTGTTCTCTTCTACCATTACCAAATATAAACGAAAAATATTTTTTCTTTCATCTAAGAGTCCTGCCACATATTTTGGCATCAGAATTTCTATTTTAGCCATGATTCAGAGGCTATAACACAATTGGAAATTTAGCATTCATCATCAATCAACCAAAGACCTCGTTCTCAGTTTCAACACAAAAAGCATATGAATCAGAAGGTTTTTTTATTTATTTTAATATTCATAACATTTTGTTAGTTTTGAGTTTTTTTTTTTTTACAGATATAATAGGCTAGACATGACAAAATCTTATGTATTTCAACATCACCTACAGCTGAGAAAACGTAATGGAAGCTAACATTAAAACAGAAGATGATCAGAAAGATATATGTTTGAATGACGATGCCCTAATCCCAATCAAAGATCTAGCTGATGAGAAAGATCATCTCTCACTGCAAAAATATAAATGGAATCTCCAGAAAAGATGGATGATTAATTTTGATTTGAAAAATTAAAATGCCTTGATAAATTACAATGCCTTGATAAGTGTTAATGATTTCCAATCACACACAGCATAACCAATCTCACACCACATAGTATACAGTTATTCTCTGACTCATGCTAGCAACGACATCGCAGAAAGTTTATTTTCAGTCATTCTCTTCATAACAACATCAGACACACATGATTTGAACTACAGTCAAAACAATAACTGACACTTGCAGCTTATCAATCTTCATAACTGCATATGCACATGCACTATGATGGATACACATGTCAATTTCGATGCATTATTTTCTCATATAAAATGTGAGGTGAGTTCTAAAGGATTTTTAAGGATCTTGCACAAAATTGCATATCAAATAAACCTTATCCAAAGGTCTATATGTCAAACATATCCAACTTGAGATGGCATTTTGTCCATTTTTGGGATAGTCATCTAAACACAGTATCTATCAGCAACATAAAAACTATATTTCATGGTCTACTGACATAATAATAATAATATTGCAACATCCTTTAGTCCCACATCGGAAGTGAACAGCAATTTGAATTAAGGTAAGGGTCTTGGTGTACTACTACTAACTGCCTTAAATATCTTAGGATGGTAGTTCAAGCTCAATGAAATTAATTGGCTAAATCATAACAATTGGTATTAGAGTCAACCTAGTATCCTTTAGGTTAGATCATGACAATGAACATTTTAATGTCCAGTTTATATGTATTAAGAATAGTATCTACTGTAACAATAGACGTGACAACAACAAAGGAGAGAGAAAGCGAGTGTTAGTCGGAAATTGCATGTACATAAGTAACCTAAACCATTCTTAAATCTTGGATGAAAGTTTCAACTCTACAAAGAATAATGAATCAATTTATTAAAAAAAGTCAAAATTTACTGTATACCAGCAAATTTCTTCTTCTTGACAAAAAAAAAAAAAAAAAAAAAAGGTGGTCAGATTCTGTACATACAAATAGATTTCAAGTTACATAAGGTTTTGAATTCTAGAATCATGAAAAATCATCACGGCATGATTAATTGAGCAGCAACGTGGACCCTAAAAGGCCAACCATAACCATATCAATTATTGAATCACAACGAGAGCAATAAGTCTCTTAACAGCGAATATGCCAACATGACAGAAGCTACTTCTGGATATAGTTCGACGTGAACCTACACCAGCACACAACTGTACAAGACTAATTTTCATGATTCACTACGAAGTCTAACTTTGAAGCGAGAGATAATTGTTTTGTAGATAATCAATTTTACTGACGTGAAAGGCAAGTGTGGGCCGTCAAAATCGGTGAAGTGACCCATTTAATCATCAACCGTGTAAAAAGACAACCTTTGCAAACAAATCAAGAAAGCTCATTAAATGAGGCCAATGTCCAAATTTCGGAACAACAGCTCCAACATTCAAGAAAGAACAAACGCCCCATACAAATCAAATCGAGCACATCAATGACTTTAACTATTCATCATGCCAATGCCGACGAAAACCAAAATCTTAACCTCCTTTCACGGCAAAGGCAACGAACCATAAGCAAACCAAAGCAGTAGCAAAGCGCAGAGACAACAGCGGTTGCCGGCGACGAGAAGAAGGGAGGACGTACCAAAGAAAGAGCGCCTAAGCTTCCACCACCCTCCATTCGGAGACAAAATCTTGCCTCTTCAGCGTCCAGCCCCAACACGAGATGCAGATCCGCGGGCACTCATCCGCACTTGAAGATCACCAGAGGTCCCTCTTCCGCCCAGAAAACCCTAGCTCGAGGCCTTCCGGCATGACGTTGCGCCCTCCACGAATTCTCCTGTGGCAGAGAGAAGGTCGCGAAGGTGAAGTGGCAGGCGGACGTGTAGAAGAACCAAAACCCTCTTTTCTCGTTCTTCTCCTCTGCTCTTTCCTCTTCCTCCTCGGAGCTCGGTCTTGCGCTCACACACCATGGATTCCATATGGAGAGGTACTTTATGACAAAGAAACGCTTGGCTGAAGATCCCCACCAGCAATGGCTACGACCTCACTCTCCAACTCTCATCGCGACCGCTGATTCATGAGGGTCCCACAAGAAACCTCCACACAACGATGGCCCGATTCGAAGCGGGTGCGTGAGTGGTTGGAGGGGATCCTAGCAAGGGGGCATCGGCAGGGGCGAGACTCCGGAAACGGTCATCGTACCTGTCCAGAATTACGGTATTGCCCTCCATGAGGAAGGCATGGCACGTGCGAGAGCGCGTCGCGGGGGCGGGGAGCAGGACGACAGTTTCGTGGGGCGAATGGACGTTGCGGCGTCACGTGTCGTAGGGAGAGGCTTGGAAGGGCAAAGGCCCGCTGCTCCCACTCCCTCGGCTGAGTTGGTAGTCATAAATGGGTCGGAAAAGAACAGTTAATCAATTGATTTCCAAATATAATCTGGGGGGTTGGATGTCCAAAAAAGGCTTCCACATCAGCATAGAAAATATTAACATCCAATTCACGAGAAGGCGTTAGGGAATAGTGATATAACTCTTGTACCGTTTTTTTTTTTTTTCTTCTAAGAAACATCTTATTTGTCATCACCAATTTTAATATATAGCATACACATGCATCCAGCCAGTTACATACGCACATATATTTAGAAATCCAGAATTTTAATATAGGCATAATCACATGGAAGAAATTGCTCAAGAACTTGGGAGTACGTAAAATAAACAGTCCACAAAGCACCAAATCTATGTGCTCTCGTCAATTCATCACAAAACAACTTAATGTAGAAAGCCTATTTAGCACGTTTGTGAACAATCTCCTGTGACGAAAGTATCATATCGAAAAGAAAAAAATTGTAAAAGGTTGCCCTGTAGTATTGCTAAATGTCAAAGTTCGAACTCACACGTTGTTCCCATAAGAGTCAAAGCAATATCTGAACACTCAAATAATAATTGATAAAATTTCCTATAATACATAAGTAGGCCACACATGAATCTTGTACTACCCTCTGTACTTTTAGCAAGGTTTTTGAAGCAAACATTACAAAGAACTATGGACTTTCTCTGAAAAAATAAAAAAAAATTGGTGAAAGTTTCAAGATGCGACGCTTAAGGAGGAATACTTGACATTTACAACTGCAGCTCCGGCTATGACAGAGTGCAAAATTTCCTCCTGAAAGTGAATAAATAGACAAAACTTGCCAGAGTCAATATCAATGACCTGTGATGTGCAGCTTATCTTTATTAAATAAAATATATATAATACCAAAGCAATAACATAAACAAGGATAAAATTCTGTGGCATTCATAATCGCAAGGCCGTGCATGCCAGGCGGTTATTGTCACCTGTCGATTTCATGACTCCAATGCTTCTAAATTCTATTACCTTACTCGAAGCGCCGCCTTGTAGACAGGATCAACCTATCTAGTGAATTCATTTTCTTCTTTCACAGTGCTTCACCTTTTCAAACTTTCACCTTCCAAGAGAACTAGCAACGTTGAGAAGTTTAATCCAACAATCCATCAGTCAAACTGCTTTGCATCTGTGCAATAGAGATATATCATCTAAATTTGTTAAATCATACCTTCAAAATGTAGTGAAATAATTTTCATCAGTTTTTTTTTTTTTAATTCAATGGAATCAATGTTCCAGTGCTGAATTTTTGCTTCAAGGCCCCAAAACAAAAAAAAAAAAAAAAGAAAAAACAGAAGTACATCCATGGTAAATTCTTAAATATGATTAACATTATGATCGTGTCCACTCTCGCTGTCTTGTCCATCGATCATAAAATTGACCCAAGGTGAAGACTTAAATTGGAACCTCAAGTCCTGAGTCTTCAGAAAATTTCAGATGCAAAGAGACCAACACTATCATCCAAATGGATGTCATATGGTAAATTCTACCAAGAAACAAACTCATGAGTCGTAGATCATTTGATAACAAGACATCATTGCAAAGAGATACAGACAATAGCAGCAAGCAACAATAAGGTTTTGAACCACTTAAAAAGTCTTAATGAACAACTGTGGTCCTGCTTTTAGTAAAATACATGAAATCCCTGCTGCATTGCCACAACAAAGTGCTTCTACTTTCTGCATTGTAGTTCTAGCAACAACTTAGCAATCTTGTAAAAGACCAAATCTTAAAACCACCATTCCACAGAACTGGGCAACATGCTAAAAAGTAACTTCCTACCTATTATTGTGTAACTTTGCACAAAATTGATGTTGCAGGCAAGAGATAATATAACAGATATAGGCAAAAAAAAAAACAATGACAAAAGTGATAAATAAGTACCTCCTGCCAATTATCTCATCTGTGTAGCAGAGCAGAGTAAACCAGATGCATCTGCCCCTACCACAGCAAGCTCACAAACAGCACAAAGTTGATCTCTGATGGCAGGCACAAACTGAGCCCCACAGTATGGGCAAGAAACATCCTTCTGGCCACGGTAGATTGGAACAAAAGTTTCCCCACAAACCACAAATGGATTCCTATAATCATAATTGAGCTGGTTAACATCTTTTTTGTCACCGCAATGTTGCAGCAGCTGCCGAGCCTTCTTTGCTTGGGCATCTGTTGGACTGCCCTCAAGAAGCATTCTCGCAAAATTGGCAGCTGTAGAGAAGTTTCCTCCCTTATAGCATATGGTCATAGCGCTTGTGAGGACAAGCCTCATATGACTCTTCTGAAGCTTACAATTTGTGAAATAGGCTGCCAACTCTTGCTGTCGAACCAAATTGTCCTTAATTTCCTTTCTTTTCAACTCAATTTTCAGGCCTAGCACATATTCCCTGGCTATTTCAATCAGCTCCCTCACTTCATCAACTTCCCTCCTTGTGTCAACAACAATAAGCGGGATAGTGTGCAAAATGTTAATAAATTGACGCAAAGCCTCCAGGAACTTTCCTTCTGTTGTGGCTCGATAAGCTGCCTTGAGTTTCTCATCCATCTGCAAAAACTTGAATACAAGTGCTGGTGGGCCCTTTACGTTAGGACTAGCAGACTCATTCCACCCCTTTTCAACAGCAATTGATATCACTGGTGCGGTAGAAAGAGCATGCACATAGGTGTGGCTGCCCATGTAAGTATCCATAAACAGTGGCTTCAAGGGCACAAAATTCTTTATAGCCAATTGCCGGCTGAGTAAGCGCATAGCAGTGTCGAAGTTTCCAGCTGCCACATGCTCCCCAGCAAGAGATGATTTCTGAATCCAGATTTGATTAACGGGCATCCCGGGTGTGGGGGCGACAAACAAAGAAGACCGAGCATTGCCTACAGCCTTTGGTGTGTCTACATCAGGTGGTAATTCCAGATCTTCAAGATCCCACCCTCCTTCCTCTTCATTCTCTTCATTTGCTTCAGCATCTGCAAAATCTGCTGTAATGTCACCATTTTGCATTTCTCTCTCCATGTCAACAATGTCCAGTTCTTCATCACCCCAATCAGCACCAGTAGCATCCTCCTCTTCCTCCTGTCCCACCGTCCCCATATCCAGCCCATTATCAAATATACCTCTCATTACCCTTAGTAATGGCCAATCCCCACCGCACATGAGTGGTGCAGGAGGCATCAGAAGAGAACGTACTCTTCCCTCAGGCAATGTAGGAAGGTTTTCTCCCAATTCAGTGGCAAGCCTATCAGCAACTTCCTTAAGCCCATGAGCAACAGCTGTGACATACGCAAGAGGCAACTGGCCAGCATTTTCCAATATTCTCACTCGTTCCTGAATGTCACCTAGATACAGTGCATTGTGGAACTGACCCATGATGTCGTTTTTTATTTCAGCTATCCTCAGCATTTTGGAGAGCTTTTCCATATTCCCAGTTACAAGATAGAGAAAAGACAATCTCTCAAAATTTTTTGTTCTCTGATATGCATATTCCACTATACTAGTATTTCCCTGTCGAAGGGCCTCAATGCCCAACCTGTACCAATGGTCTTTATCATCGATCTCTTTTGCCGAAGCGACAGCAATCTGGATGTTACCACTATCCAGAGCCAGGCTAAATCGGGTCTTCTCATCTTTGACAAAATGGAGAGCAACTTCAGGGAAGCCTTTCTGTTGCAAATACGCAATGACAGCCTGCCCACATAACTGTGAATTCCTGATCATACCCATCACACGGTCATATCTTTTTCTCAGAAGCGAAAGCTTGAAGATGTACTCTGTAGCATCAATTGATATAGCCAGGTTCTTCCCATCTCGATCCAAGCAACAGATATTGCTTCCAGATACCTTGGTTATGTAAACAGGAACATCCAGAGTTCTTATAATTCCACTATCCCCATTAGGAAGACAATACTTGATATGATTTACTGTCGTATAAATGAAGACACCATTATCATCCCAGGCACCGCTTTTTACACGAATTGTCTCATGCAGTGTGAAACGATGCACAAGTTTCTTATTAGCAATGACTATAGCAAGTTTACTAAGCAAAGCTACAGACTCCATATCACTAGACCAAACAACGTACTTAACAGATTGGGTTTGAAGTTCACCGAGGACAATTCTCTGCTGAAGATCAAAGATGGCCACCCTATCCTCAGCTCTGCACAACACATTACCAGTTCCAGCATAAAATATTGCATCAGTCACGATTGGAAGAAGACACTTCTTTACAATCTCATTTTTAAGGTTCTTCACTACTACTTGATTGCTACTTCTGTCTAGAACGGCAAACCTATTACGGGCTATAAAAACAGCTGATCCACCAGCTCCCTTCTTTGCTTCCTGAATATAATCACCCCTTCCAGCCATCTCCTTAGTGACAATATATAACTCATAAGATCCACCATCCAAATCTGAGCAGATCAATACAGCATTTTCCGTGGGACTATAAGACATAGCTCTAGGTCCCTGGTTTAGATTGATGGAACCAGGCCTTCTTATAGGAACAACCTGATTATCCTTCTGTGTTGAGAACTCATGCAATCGCAAAAACCGATCTTTGACAAAGTACAGGGCATCTCCACTGACAATGAAAGCAGGACGTTCTCTCTCCAACTTGAAGACAATCATGCCGCTATCATGACCAGCTGCAAAAAGATTCATTTCTGGATGGGCAGCAAGAATCCAAAAGCGGTCATGTTCACGTCTAAATGTCTGAATGCCTGTGCGTTTTGTAGCATCCCATATGCGAATGCTTTTGTCCTCTGAGTTGGATACAATGATTTCCATCTTCGCATGGAACATTACACAAGAGACATTATTTGTGTGCCCTCTTAGAGTATCCACCTCCCAAGCCTTTGTATCTGTTCCACAACAACAATTGGCTAGTTTAGTTCATTTCTAAATCTATTTAATCCAACATTTATACTGACAGTTATCCATCTTTAACTAATGAGTTATCTGTGAATTGAACATATTATCATAATACGAACAAGTAGGCATGAACATACTGTGACAAAAACCTACAAAGAATACTCATTAGATATTAGATAATACTCTAAGGCTATTAAACTTATGTTTTTCTTATTCTACGATTTAATTTTCCAAAGAAACAATTAGACACAGTGAAAAATTAAGTAATGGTGAAACCACCAAAAGATTCTTTCCTAGATACCATTCATTCTCCAAAGTTTCACTTGCCGATCATCTGCACCAGACACAATAAGGGGCAAAGTTGGATGGAAAGATGCCCAATTGACCCCACGATCATGACCTTCCAAGACATATTTGACGACTGCATCAATTCCCACAAAGAAATCTGAATTCATCTGACTCAGATGCAGAATGTCATCAGCCGGTGCCACCTTCTTTCTCAGAGCACTAATATCCCAGACACGGACTGTCTGATCAAGGGAAGCTGAGACAAGCAGGTCTTCCTTAGGATGGAACGACGCAGACATGACAAAGTGATTGTGCCCTGTCAAAGCAGAAATGCAGGTCCGCGACTGCCAGTTCCAAATCCTGATAGTTTGATCATCACTAGCACTAACGATCCAGGGGTGCTCATCATGGAATTGGACAGTGCGGATATAATCAAGGTGCCCGAGAAGGGTAAATAGGCACCGGTGAGTCTTATAATTCCAGACCTTGATCTTGTAATCATCTCCTGCATGTATAAAGAAATAAGTGCTAATCAGAAATGCATGCATCACAACAAATTTCAATATCTTGTAATTAGAGTAAATCAGGTCAACTAGGATATAATCATGCACATTGTAACAGACGACTCCAAACCATAGCTTCAAAGTCACGTCCTGCAATATGTCCTAAGTGCGAACTAATTAAGCACAAAAAATACTAGCTTCTCAGAATTACATCATAAAGAGATAAAATCTAATTACTCAAACTAAAACATTAGATTAGATTCCAAGGCTACCTATCTTCAAGATCAGAGTTCGACAAAAAGAGTAATTCATGGAATCAGTTAACCGACGAGATCCATTTACCACACAAGCAAAACCTAGTCATAAATTCCCAAGGCAACCGACATCCGAATCCAGATACGGTACGTAAGGGAAGAACGAAAAAGACCAAGCATCAAGATAAAAGATTTTGTCACCACCCGAAGGGCTAATTACATATTATCCTTGTAATTAGCTATTTTTAATATCTCGAGCCTTGTACTTTCAAAAGTTACGTATCCCTATAAATAAAACATTTAATACCATTACTCCAATAAAACTCATCTCTTTTTTTATTTTTAATCCTATAAAAGAATTTCAATATTTAGTATAGGCATCCCAATATAAAGTGTAAAGACTAAAATACCAAAGGACCTAATAAATGAGATTAGGTCCGGAGACGAAGGCTAATATGTAATTAGCCCCCACCCGAAGGGAAGGAATTTATTCATCACCTCCGGAGACGAAGAGGGGCTGCAATTTGTGGAAGTGGAGGCCACGAACGGGGCCATCGTGTTCGTCGAACCGGTCGATGAGTGAGCCCATCCGATAGTCCCATAGCTGGATCACGCCGCTGTGGAGACTGGCAAGGATCCAGGGCCGCTTGCTGTGGAAGCTCAGCCCCTTCACCCGATTGCTCTTGGTCTCGAACTTGGTCAGCATCGCTGCCTTCCCTTCTCCAAACCCTCACCACCACGACCCTGCGAAATCGGCACCGATCCAAGAAAAATCAAATCAGACAGTAAATCCGGAAGGCACATTTAGCGTTACCATTAGGGCTGACATCGAAGCCCAGATCTCAAGAGAGAGGATCGACCTCAGGATCTCAGATCCAGATCTACGGATGTCGTCAAACAAAAGAGTGCGAAGTAGAAACTGGGCTGAGAAGAGGCGACCCCCACTGCCGCCTCCGTCGCGTCGACGGACGAGGGATCGCGCCACAAGTCTCTCTCTCCCCGCTGCCTCTCTCTCTCTCTCTCTCTCTCTCTCTCGCTCAGCGGTATTGGATGAATTAAATATATATAGTACAGAGAGATCACATCAGCAGCCGTCAATGTCATCAAACAAATATGTTGTCCGTCAGATTAATTTTTGACGGCCGAGGATGTCGGTTGGCCCGAACTCGAGCTCCTCAGCCCCATTGAGAACCCGTTCCATCGCGCAATCGGCAATTGAACCGGCCGGTCTTCCCACGTCCTCCAGCTCGGTCCAAAGAACGTCGACCTCTTACAGCGAGATTACATCAGCAGCCGTCAACGTGACCAAACAAAAATATTGTCCGTCAGATTAATGTCGAAAGGCCCATTGAGAACCCGTTCCGTAGCGCAATCAGCAATTGAACCGGTCGTAGTTGCGAAGTCCTGTCCGGCTCGGTCCAAATAACGTCGACTACGTCGAGGCATTCGCGTCGAATTGCCTGCTCTCTTTAATTTCTCAACATCTTTTGCGATCAAAACTGTTCTCGTTAATTCTCTGGTTATTAGTCATGAAAATAATATATTACTTGTTGTATATTAATATCATTTTATCTTTTATATTGGCGAGAGTCTCATTCTTTTATTTCATGTTAAATGCTATTTGTCATAATGCGACCGTCGCATTGGAGCGGTATGAGCGCAACATGTTTCTGCCTGTAATAAGGGTTTAATGCGTGAGAACACTACGGCATGCTCAACAAAGAAAGGGAGTAAAAGGAACGTAAGGTTGAAGGACTAGCGTTCATTTATTTCACGAGTAGAGTAGTTTTTTTTCCTTGAAGAGTATCTGTCAGGATCACACGACTGCTCCGATGGCGGTTGCTTCCTCCGGCGTCTTTGCGAAACGTCCTTTAATCCTCGGCCTAACGTCGGCGTACGCCTTCCTCGACGCATACCGCACTTGCTTCTCGTACCTCCGTTTCTTCTTCTTCTCCTTGTACCTCAGGATCTTGGCTTCTCTTTCCGTAGTGGGGCCGCCTTGGTCGGCGGCCATGGCATCTCCAACCTCTTTGTTACTACCACTACAAGCTCCAGCGATTGTGCTTCCGGAAAAGGACGTCTGCAAACAGACTTTCGAGTACATTAGGGCGCAGATTCATGAGGATTAGTGTGATACTTGTGCTGTGGTGAAAACTCTTAACATGGCTGGATCATAGATCTGCTGCTTCACATTGATTGGAATTGCTACCTCATTAAGATTCTTCAGCTACTAGCAGTCATATAATAACGTTTCATTGTGCTTCAATATGACAATTGCAGAAAACGATCACCAAAATGAAGCTTTCCATTAAACAGGTGCATCATTAGAAAACAAGGACGGATAGATAGATAAGAGGGAGTAAATTAGTTGGATGTGTTAACTCTGAAAGATGATTATTAGGCTCGTTAGGTATGTCTTATTCTCAAGAGAATCAAAAGAACTTCGACGGAGAGCTTCTCAAAAAACTTGATCCCAAATTAGATGTTGCTATCGGATTGCAGTATTAGGTGGTCTCCCTCTTAGTTGTGAATTATAGCTTCTCCTCCTCAGCGTGAACTTTGACGAGAGGATCGTGCTTCTCTTGAGGAACTTAAAGGCTATAAATTGTGACTACATGACCCAATCAGTGTATGAGTGGTACCTAAAGGTAAGAAGTGGGTCAGATTGATCAAGGAAAGGGAAGAATAGTCGGCGCTAAATGCCCCGAACAAGAAAACTGCAATGAGATCAAGAGAAGGGAACCACTCACGATGGCGGCACTCGACGCCGCCTGCCCCATGGCCAAATCAAAGCTCAGGCCAACTCCAGGGTCCCAAGATTCTCTCAAGCTCTCAAGATAGCTGAAGCCGGCAGCGACCTTCGGCAGCTGGCTGTCGTCGTCCTTGGCGTCGTCAAACATCCACGCCATGGCCGTGTCGTCATGACCGAAGAACTGGAACTGACGCAGCTCATCGAGGCATCGTTTATGGTTGAGCTCGGCGCAACGGGGACAGGCGCCACCGGTAGCGCTATGGCATACGTCACACAGGCAGGATGACGACATGGCGGCCGTGATCAGGTGGGGGGAAATGGCCACCGGATGAGGAGAGGGAAGGAGTGGTGGGAGATTCATATATGGAGCGAGGAGGAATTATGGCGACCATTTTGCTCACGTGGAGAATTCCTCGCTGCCCCTTGTATTATCGTGCATATCATGCTTTATGATAAGAGGAATCAAAGACAGGCTTAATCATCAGTGCACTGTAGTCATGCGCACAGAGCTTGTACTAACTGGCGACATCCACGTCCCCTCCAAAGATTCCTTCCTCTTTGGGAGTTTGACGGAGGGAAGTAAACTAACACCGTCCGGAAGGGGAAGGCGAGAGAGAGAGAGAGAGAGAGAGAGAGAGAGAGAGAGAGAGAGAGAGAGAGAGAGGATTAAAGCTGAGAGCCGAAGGCGACGGAAGAAGAAGCAACAGCACAAACCCACCCTCTCGTGAATCTTTCCGGCTTTCGTTAGATGTCTTCTTATCTCCTGTCATCCCCAATTCCTCCACAACTTTTTTTTTTTGTTTTTATGGATGGATGGCGACCACGGCTCCTGCTTTACTTTTGCTCCTCTCAGGGAGAAATAGAATAGGAGGATAAGAGGCCACAGTAAAGGAGCTGCTGCAGCTGCTGCTTACGATGACACTTTGCCGCTTCAATAATGCAAAGCGAAGAAGATTCGGGTGGGCGGGCATTGGTGAACTAATTGCGCATCATCCAAAGTTGATGTGGATGCATGTTTCGAACATTCCAGGGTAGGAACAGCGGAGAATCTGTGTGTGGATGGATGAGAACGCAGTGGAGTGGCTCAGAGAACCTTAAACTTCCTCAGCCGACGATAATAAGCAATCCTTGATCTCAGGGCATCAAACGTTGTAACCTTGATCGGGGATGAGAAGAGGCCTGGTAGTGCTTCTTCTTTCCCAGGTTGATGCAATGATCCGAGGGAGGAGGGAGATCACACCTCGAAAGATAACAAGAGAAAGCAAAAGGGACGTCGGATCCGATTCCCTTGGACGTCGATGCGGATGTCGTGAGCTAATGATAGAACGCAAGCTAGTTGGCATAAATGGTGCAGGGCCCTCAGGGTGCCACTGTGACTGCTTCCATTTTGCCGCTGGCTCGAGCTTTTGTTACTAACTATCGGAAAAAAAGGAAACCGTCCTTGACGTGAAACGATTAGTTAAAATGGAAAGATTGCTTTTTTCGGCTCAAAGAGGGGAAAAAGGCACCTTTTCTTGTAATCGCATGGAAATGTCTATAGGATTTTGCCTGTTTTACTGATAGTGGAGGAAATTGGATAAATTTTCAAAAAAAAATCTTCTTTTTTTTTTTTTTGCTTTCCTTTCTTTTTTTAGAATTATTTTAATGGTTTTTTTTTCTTAATACTTGAAATGAGTAGCCTTTTTTTTTGTTTTTCTTATGTACCTACCGATCTATAAGGTGAATTAATTTAACTATAATATTTTTTACACTATAACATAGTATAAAAATATTTTTTTTTTGATATTGCTAAAAATACTGTATCATATTGTCCAATAAAAAAGAAAGGGAAGAGATACAGATAGACAAATCTGTACAAAGGATATTTGATATGATAAGTATGTATGTTTATATCTTTTTATTTTATTCATACTTTACACAATATGTAGAGAGTTTATAGTAGACTTTTATGATTGTTTTAGTCCTATAAATATAAATTATGTGTAATCATTATGTAGAAACAAAACTGTCCAAAAATTAACCATCTAAGTAGTTATTGAGGTTTTCTAATCGAGTGATACGAAGTGTTAGTAAGCATAGCAGCCTCGAACTACCCGAGTGACATATAGTGGATGAATTTTCAAGATTGTATCTCGATTAATTCGTTATTTTATTTTACAGTAATATCATATGAGGACTTTTGATCGTAGAAACTACCTTCGATCATTTAATTCACAATCATTCAAAGCATTTGTATTTGAAAAAAAAATTATTAGAGAATTTAAAAAAACCACTTCTTGAAAAAAAAAAGTTTTTTTTCCTAGAATTCTTGGAAAAATTAATAGATTTTGGTTAACATCCTAAGAGTTAAAAATAATAATTATAAAACATAGACTTGATTGACGGGTCGAATCGAATAAATTAGGAATCAGCTATTAATCGATTCGATTCAATAATTAAGATTTCTTTAATATGATCCTTCATTTTCTTGACCACCTTGGAGACTAAAGACGAACATGAGCACTACCAAAATATAGACTCTCCCTTAATTTGTCCTCATGGACACAACCAAAATCTGTCAAGCAGACAGGAGCAGAACATCTCTGCGTCGGAACCAGCAACAGATCTTGCCACAGCAATGGAGAAATTTTGGCATCGTATAGAAAGTTGGAGAGATCCACGTACCAATCGAAGATTCCTCCTTAACAACATGAATGGCCAGTGCTTTAATTAGACATGCATAAAATAATCGTGTTTGCATGCATGATTCCAAGCTTCTTGAAGGGTTGTATCCATGGCTCGTGTGGGTCAATGGCCACTGGATAGGGAGAAGGAAGGGGTGTTATAGTCACCGTTCAGTTCCTTGCCACCTTTGATCCTTCATGTCATTTGTACCCAACGTAGAACGGCGACTGCTATAAATTAGATTGTTCGTGCATGCTTGTAGACGAAGATGTTGGAGCTCAGTATGTCCAGAAACTGATACTTCTCTGGTCTTCGCCAAAGTATAAGTTTAGCCACATTCATTATTGTTGATGTTGAAGGTAAGGTGGAAGAAGAAGAAGAAGAAGAAGAGAGAGAGAGAGAGAGAGAGAGAGAGAGAGAGAGAGAGAGCATGAACAGCTTCTTAAATTCGAGAAGAAAGGAAGGGATTGGTAAAGTCTGGAGACAAGGCGACGCAGGAAGAAGAAGATGCAATATCACGAATCCATTCCTTGCATCTCCAACTCCACCGTACCTTTTCCTCGCCTCTTTACCGAGGCTTCGACAAGGGTCGCTGCAGAAAATATATAATATATTTACTCAAAAAATCTAGCCTAATTAATTATGAAGTTATAAAAATACCTGTAAATGAGAAATTAAAATATGAAGATGATATAAGTTTGATAAATAAAATATACTACAGAAATTTCGTTGAAGGTTTGATCTATATAACTCATATTTGATCATATATTATTTTGATATAGTATATAAGTTCATGCATAATCGAAGCAAAATCATCTTGTAGATGTTCAAGTTTATGTTATATTCCTGGAACTATAGATTATGATATTTGATATTTTTATAATTTTAAATGTAAATGATTTGATTTCACTGATAGTGATTGGGCTTAAGCTTTAGATGATAGAAAGAATACTTCACGTAATACTTTCAACCTCGAATCAGAAGCTATATTTTGGAGTTCAAAGAAGAAAGCAATAATTGTGTTATCAACATCGAAAGTAGAATATGTAGTTGCAACAATCATCAGCTTGTCAAGAAATATAGCTTAGAAGACTTCTTGAAAATGTTCATCGAGAAAAAAAAGATACACTATTATTTCATCGAGAAAAAAAAGATACACTATTATTTCATCTGAGATCTTATAGCAAGTGAGCAACTATAACAATGAAGTATTACAAGACAAATGAATAAGTTATAGATATTCTCATTAAGTTTCTTCGGTGTTAGAAGCATATATATTTCATATCTCAAATTTGTCACATCTTGAAAATTTTTTTTTTCACGATCATATCTTTCTACACATACGGAGCTAAATAGATAAACATGACTTTATTCATAATTATAAATATTTATTACAATTTATTTGTTCATCAAGTCATAAGTAGAAAAGTAAACATAGTGATGTTAACTCAAAGAATCATCCAAGTGCCTCTACCTAGCGGTAGAGTAAGGTCCGCTCTCAATTGGAATCTGATTCAGTACTAGTGGGAGGCTGCTCTGAAAATCAAAAATAAATAAAATTCAGCAACACTGAGTAGAAATCTCAAAAGTCAACTCAAAATAAATACATGATAAAAAATTTATCATCTCATTATCGTATATCAAATACTCGAAGGAGCAGTCTCCCAATAGCGGATGTAGAGGTTTTATCATACGTGATGAGTTGGTGTTCTCCTAACAGTGAATGGAGACAAACTCATATCGCACTCCCACCAGCGGATGGAGTGGCGTCCCTCACCCGCCAAAGTAGGGACACGTTCCTCCCAACAGCGGATGGAGGAACTGTCCAACCGCCACGTCTGATGGCCCGCTAATCCCCGAAGGGAATCGCCCTACCTACCCTTGGTAGGAAAATAACATAATCTCACATTGGTTATGCATATATTAGGATGAAATAATACATTCAAAACATCTCTTTCTAACATCATGAATATTAATAATACCAAATAGCCTTCAATTGACTTGAAACCTAGTTAAATCGGTCTAATCAAACTCAATTCACTAGAACCTAACTGAACCGATCACTAATCCTCAATTAAATGGTTTGGAACCATCCTAGACTAGTATAATTTGGACTAGATTAGGTTCAATTTAGGTTAAACTGACTTGAAAAGTCAGACCAATTCGGAATCATCCTGAATTGATCTGGACTAATCAAGTATGGTTTAGTTCAATGTTTGGGCTCAAATCCAACAATTACATAATATTGGACTTGGTTGAGCCGACCTAAATACTGGTCATGTGCACTGCACATGACTGTACATACATCACACCAGATTGGGCTAATCCTGGCTCATGATTGCCCATATTAGGTTGGGATAGGTTAGCCTGTGGGCTAGGGCCTGACCCATGGGTTGGGCCTAGCCTACGGGCTATTTTAACCAAATTTTATCTAATTTCATAAATTTTAAATTACAACAATATATATTCATTGATAATAATATATTAAAACATAATAACAGATTAAATAAATGATAAGAAAAGATAAGCTTCAACATGAGGAAGTAATATTCTTGATTCAATAAGAATTAGAAATCATATTTTTAATACATGTAACATGAATAATTTCAACATGATCAAATAATAACATTCTAAATCTCAAAAAAGATAAAAAATTTTAGATAACATATTCTAATCAATAATAAAAATTTTAATATCTAAAGAATTAAAAATTATTTTTTAACAACACATGATATATTTTAATCTAAATGAGATTAGAAGATAACTGCAATACAATGAAAAAAAATCTGATATCATAAAACATATAAAATTTTAGTATGTTTAAAAAATGAAAACCTTTAAACGGGATTAAAGGATAAAATATTTTAATTCAACAATAACTAATACCAATCTAAAATTTCAACATGGAATTCAAATAAAAAACTTTTAATTTCAAGAAAGGCACGGAGAATTTACCTCCTTTTAGCAGGATGAAACTCCTCATTCCTCCCCTTAAACAGGATAAAAGGTAGGGAGAATTTTGCTCGACGAGGAACGAAGGAGAGAAATCCCTCCTCTTAAATAGGAGGAGATGAGCCTTTATTAAAGGATAATTTTTAAAATTTTTATATTTATTTAATATAAATTATTTTTATTTAATATACTCGTAAATATGATATCATCTTATTTGGAATGCTTAATAATCATTTCCTAATTCGTAATGGCAAATAGGATTAACCTTCCCTAAATTATACTAGTATGTAAGGAAATAATATTTGATTCCTAAATCAAATATTTGATTTGATTACAAAATTAGTATATATAACTATGAATTAAAAGAGAGTATTGAGAATTGATTCATTGATAGTTGTTATCTTATATAGTTATTATGTTATAAGTAGTTCTAATTATGTTCTCGAAAGTTCCACCTAAATGACCCATGATAAAAGAATTTATTATCATGAAGGATAGTTTCTATACCTAACGTAATCCTGAATGACATAAGATGATCAGGTAATTACAATTAAGTTTTATAAATATGAAGCAAGGTGTTGAACTTGAAAGGCTGAAGAGTGTTAGGAGGCTTTGGAAAGGTTGAATTATCACCTTGCCCATTTCCTGCAACTCACCTTCTTTACATTGGGCAAAGCTCTAAGCCTCTATCTCATTGCCACTAACTTAGCTGTCAACTTGGTGTTGGTACGAGATAACTTAAGAGTTTAGAAGGCTATCTACTATATCAATTATATTTTAAGTGGGTTTGAGGAACGATATTCCTCTATCGAGAGGCTCGTATTTGAACTAATATTGATGGTAAGGAAGTTCCGTCCCTATTTTCAAGCACATGTTGTGTAAGTGATCATCGACCAACCATTCAGACTGTTGAGGTAATCAGTAAAGCCAGGTGAGTTCGACATTTAATATGTTTCGAGGACTACTATAAAGGCACAGGCATTGGCATACTTTATATCGAAACTAACTCCTTTACTCGAGGTTGATAACCACACCCCACCATGGATGTTGTTCATGGATGGTTCCGCCACCTTGAATGGGGGTGGTGCTGGACTCGTCTTAAATGGCTCGAACAAATAAGTGCGCGTGCAAGCTCTTCGGTTCGAGTTCAAAATCTCCAATGATGAAGCCAAGTATGAGACGCTTCTCTCGGGGCTTCAACTCGCCTGGGAGCTTCAAGTCCAGAACTTGACATTGTTTAGTGACTCACAACTAATTGCAAACCAAGTAAAGGGAAACTACAAAACCCAAGATGTAACATAATAAAGTACCTCGTCGAGGTGCAAAAATTAACTTTTAGCTTTTCTCAACTCGATGTGTTGTAGGTCCCTCGTGAATAGAATGCCTAAGCTAATATGCTTGCTAGATTAGCATCGACCCGGGTCCCAAATGAGGACTGGCCATTAGTCAAGACATTACCAACTCGAACAATTAAGAAGCATGATGTGGCCATAGTTAAGGAAAAGCCGAGCTGGATAGATGAGATCTTATATTATAAAAAAATGAAATGCTCCTGATAGACCCTACATTGGCTAAAAGAGTTAAGAATCTTCAAGTATAGTATTGCATAATTAATAGTCGCTTATATCATAGGTTTTTAGCTAACTATTTTTCAAATGTTTGACATATAAAGAGGTCGAGAGGGTGCTCACTAAGGTGTATAAGGGTATCCGCGAGGAATACATTGGTGGACAGACCCTCACCTTCAAAGTACTTCGACAAGGGTTCTTTTGTTCACGCTATGCAAGGATACAATAGCTTATGCCCAAAGATGCCTCTGGTGCTAAAGATTTACATGAATACAACATCAATCGACAATTTCTTTAAGTTTAATCGATTGTGGATGGCCCATCACCTAGTGGGGTATGGACATCTTTGGACCCTTTTTGTTGGCCTTGGGCTAACAAAGGTTTCTCATTGTTGAGTTGATTATTTGATGACTTAGGTAGAGGCTGATCCATTAGAGTTGATCACCGAGAAGTAGGTTGAGGGATTCATATGGAAGAATATCATCACTCACTTTGGAATTTCGAGAGCCATCATCACCAACAACAAAACTCAATTCAACCGTGTAAAGTTTAAGGAGTTCAACTAATGTTCAACTCAGTAGCTTATCCTCAAACCATCGATCTCGCCAAGGTCACCAACTAAGTCATTCTCAAAGGGTTAAAGAATCGGGTCATTGGAGCAAAAGATACCTGGGTGGACGAGCTACTAACTATCTTATGGGTCTCCGACACCTAAGACTAAGTTAGGAGAATCATCGCAACTTAGCCTCCAGCATTGGGGCTATCCTACCACCCAAGATAATCTTTTCAATACCTTGGGCTGAGAATTTTAATGAGAAAATATTCAAAAAAAGGACTTCGAGCCAAACTTGACCTAATCAATAAGGTCAAAGCAGCAACATAAGGGTATTGAGAGATAAAAAAATGATAGCCAAGCTATATAATCAAGGTATTCACCCTCGAAGAGTTAGACTAGGGGACTTGGTGCTTCAAAAAGTTAAAGTTAGTGACCCAACTAGATCTCGAGGTAAGCTAGTGCCGAATTAGGAAGGGTCATATCGAGTTATTGAGGTCGTCCGAAACGAAATCTATCCCCTTAAGACAACAAAGGAATTGGTGCTATCGAGGACATGACACATCGCAAACATAATGAAGTTTTACCCCTTAAACGTCCCTTGGGATCAGGACAAGGAGACTATGCCCTGAGTGTCAAGCATTAGTTTACTATGCCTTTAGTGTTAGTTGTAAAGTATGTATATACTTTTAAGATGTCGATGTTGCAAGCTACGAAAAAATATATTATTACTTTAAAAAGGATTACATCAACTTGGTTAAGCTTGTACATCCAAAATGAGATCCCGACCTATCAAGATAGAGGCCTGGTTGGATGGACTAGCCTAATAATACTACAAATAGAAGACATAAGGAATAAGATAGGTAGATAGACGCAACGACTCAGACTAACACAATATGAACAATAAGCTAGACATTGGGGTGAGGTGGTGAGTCAAGATCGTTATCAAAAGGTACTACGGGTGACATCAGGACATTATGTTCCTTTGGGTAATCGGTGAACAGATCCTCCTCGAGCTTCACTTGGGATACCTTGCCTTGAAATGGGCTAAGGTAATATAGTACCAGTATTGATATGAGGTGACTCCTGACCTCTCCAAGTCTCTCCTGAACTTAACGGAGACCTTGTAGTTAACAATCACTTCCTTTTGATACCTCGATATCATGCATTACTCAGCCTCCAATGCCTTCTTTAAACCCCAAACCTACTCAGTGATGTTCATGACTCGCTCATTGGTCGCAATGACTTGCTTGAAAAGCTTTGAGTTGTATGTTCTCATCGAATCTAACTCTTGGGTAGGTCACAACAGCACATTCTTCATATTTTGGTTATTGCTCTGGACCCCTCTCAACTACTCGGTGTAGTCAGCAAGGTGTCACTCAATCTCATTTAGCTACCTTGCCAACTCAGTGACCCGAGCCCTTACCTCGGTAATAAGCACAAGGTCCCCTCCCTCCTTCAGCCCCTCCACTTCTTCATAGATATTGTCAATTATAAGGGACTATTGATGAATGATAGAGTCAGCATTTCATACGCGGTCAATAAGGGTCGTGACATAATGGTGACACTATAAATCAAAGACAAAGGTAAGCAATGAGGAATTGAAGGGGCTAGTCATGACTTAACTTACCAATACTTCATTGTGGTAGCACATATCGTTCATGACCTTTGAGAGGTGGTGGTAAATTTGATTCACCACCCCCAAGCACAAGAACCCCTAGTAGTACTACTCTATGGCTGTGATGTCGCCCTATATTTCTACCCCCCCTTGTAAACTCTCCCATCTTATTTGCAATAATGTATTCGGGATCGGGTTTGGTAGGTTGACTATTTATAACGTCGCGAAGGGTAGGGATTTGCCCTTGCACAGATCAAACATTGACCTCTGGCTCTCTTCTCTTTTCCTAGAAGAGGAACTTGAACTTTGGGGACCCTCTGAAAATTCTAGTGCCTCAAAAGCAAGAGCCACTTTATTCGGTTCCCCCATAGGAATATGCTCCCCCTCGAGTTCCTCATCTCGAGGGTGAGACATCTAACTCATGACATTCTTCTTCTTTGACTTGTCGATGCTAGAAGGACGATCAAATGAAGTCAAGCCCAAGGCCTCAATGGATGACTTGTGATCGAAGAGGCCACCGCTATGCTCGAAGAGAAACCATTTCCTTTTTCTTCAAAGTTCAAAGGTTTGTACCTATAGAAGATTAAAACCACAAGACTATATGGGTTAGTTTTCTTAAAAGTAAAAAAGAAGTAAGAAGATAGGATATTTAGATCATACCTAAGGAGCCGGGTTGAGACCCACTTCAATCAATTAGTCCTTGTTCATCTTTCAAACAATCTCGAAAGAAGAGAGTATATCGCTTAACTAAAACACTTGATTTGCTTCCTCATCCGATAAGAAAGGAAGTGTGTTATCTATAGGGCTTATCATCTAGGCAAGATTGAACCCCTAATCCCAACCAGAACCTATGAGAAAGATATACTCCTTCCAACCCTTATTATTAGAAGGGGCACCACTAACTCTGAAGCCCTCTCGAGCAGCTAGGTAGTAACCACTTTTTCCCTTGCACAGTCAAAAGCAAGTAGTAAAAAGTTTACGGGTGGGGTAATGCCGACGTATCAATGACTAGGCAAGTAAAAGGACCTGAACATATGATCGAATGAATAGTGACTAGGCTGAGGGATTTGTAGATCAAACAAGATCGGGATAGAGTACCTAATCTATAAGTGATCTAGAAGTTATGCACTCATCATCGGGTCTTTATTATACATGTTTTTCATAGACTCTTAGTCTCGAAGAACTTTCGAATTCACGAGAACTGACTCCCCCAACAAGGGAGAGGTTGGGACTTCCTCAGCCCATAGTCTATCCAAGGACAGAGCATTGACCTACTTGATCATTTAGTGGCTATGAAATTTGTAAGAGTTGGTGTATGAAAGGAAAAATATCGACCTGCAAAGGGAAAGAGTAGGACATTGGAAGATAGAGCTGTTGATAAGCCAATGCTTCGAGAAGACGAAAAACCTAGGAACTGACTCACCTTAGAGAGAATTAGAGCTAAGTAGAGGTGGCTCCTCAGGGAGCTTTGGAGGCTAAAATGGAAGAGTGAGCCTCACCCCCCATGCTCAAGGGGGATTTATAGGGAGATGATCAGTCTCTCTCTTCCCACAATGATGATAAGTGTCCTTTTGGGTTAATTATGTAGGGAAATTGATTGATGAAGGGGTATCTTTAAAAGTGCAAAAATATCAATGTAACAATACCACCTCAAAAAGTGTAAAAGTAATTGATGCATGAAGGTCTCATTGGAAAGCGTAAAAGTGATCGATGTGCAAAAAACCTGAACTACATAAAAAAAAACCCACAACGACGGAAGGCTCAAAGCAAAATATACATAAGGTGCATAAGTTAGGAAAACTCAACCTATATCAAAAGAAACTCACTACAGCAAGAAGAACTAGACAAAATATGTACAATGCATATGAGTTGGGAAAACTCAACTCGCGTTAAAAGAAACTTACCACTACGGAAGGCATAAGACAAAATATGCCTAAGGTGCACGATCCCAACCCCCGCCTTCGTTCAATGCGGCGAGGTCAGGAAGCTCAACCTCCACCTTTGCCTTTGTTGAGGCAGGGAGCTTAAGAAGTGTCGTTGCCCAAGGCATGGGGCTAAGGAAGTACGATCTCACCTTCACTTAAGGCATGGAGGTCGGGAAACTCGACCCCGCCTTTGCCAAGGTGTGGAGGTTGGGAAGTATGACCCCTGCCTTTACCTAATGCGTGGAGGTCGAAAAACTTGATATTGTTTGGCCAATGTGCATCCCTCGATGATAGAATGAGTAAGTTAATAATGGATCGCCACGAGCAATGCTAGAGGTGATCCTAGATAAACATGTCAGACAAACTTATTCTGGACGATGTAGGGTACACGATGGACTAGATGCACATACGAACTCATGTCGAAAGAACTAAACATGCCACTAAGTCGACAATGGATTAAAAAGGTATGAACTCGACGTGTTGGATGAACTAGACATTGCATTACAAACCCCTCTAACAAGAGCCCCAAAGCACGTCTTTAGGGGGAGATAAATGATATGGAGTATATTGTCAACTAATCATTATCCAACATGCAATCGTCACATGGTGTCCAAGGTAGAAGGAGAATACAAAGATTACCCTCCACCTGTTTGCCCATATGGGTAAAGAGTCTAAGGTAGGAGGTTATGTGTTGTGCTCCTCACCCCCCCTATATCGCCCATGTAGATAAAAGGTTAAGGGAAGATTGTTAAAGATGGTTAGAGACTGTCTCCCCATAAAATATTTCATAAAATATTTTACTAATTTATGATTATATATAAAAATATATCTCTAACATATTTAAAAGAGGGTTTACCTTTTCTGCCCACTTATCTTGATTTACTAACTTGGGCATTTAAAGGATCTAGTTGAAAAACCTCTTCCGACCCCGTCTTTGTGCAGGTGACACATTGGGAGCTCGATGTTTTCACATCAAAGACACCTCGGATGACTCTATGCATACAGGTCCACACCATATCAAACTAATCGAGATGATAATGATTTCTTATGTAGTTTTTCCATTGTGGATGAAACTCCATGCGCAGATTTCCGTTCGTGCGAGACTAGTGGGATGAGGTCCTTTTGATGATCAATTATGAGCATTTTATAAAGAGCTAATGTTGCGTCCCTTTTTATGATGCTCTAGAGAAGATTTATCATATCAAATTTATTCGAGAGAATATCCCGGTCAAGATTCGGTAAAAAAGGGTTGATCGATTCCAGCGGGACAGGAATAATCTGAAGTACACGTGTGGTTATCGGAATGGCATAGTGCGTTCACCTCGCAAGGTGGATGATGGGGTTGGCGTTGAGGGTGCGTCCGTCACCGTGGCCAAACGTGTCAGGTAAGGATGCCACAAGATCGATAGCAACAGCTGGGCTGAAGCATCAATCAATCACATTGTGAGGTGGATTAGTGGAGCGGCTCACAGAACCTTAAACCAAAGGAGGATCTGAATGAAATAGTGGGAAGAGCTCTTAACGAATGAGATCTCGATGCAATAATCGAATGCGTACCTTTCAGTCCATGCTCTGAGAACAACAACCAATCCCACCAGTTGCAAGCTCACTTTGCCACTGCTATCGGAATTCTCGCGACACTCCTCCAGCCTTGTCCTCGTATCAAGAATCTCCGTTCCTTTTTGCTTTTTCCTACATGACAAAAAAGCATTGGGGAAAGCATCTCCCATCTCCATCGGTCCTCCGGTCTCATGCCGGAATAAAAACAGCCAGCGCGTCTCTTCGGCTTGTCCTCGTTGATTCTGACAAAATATGTAAAGCGGAGGGAATAAAGATGAACCATGGCTCGGTCACCAAGTCAACAACATTTCTACAACAGCACCAGCAACAGAACAAATTCTCCGGCCGCTATGCGGAAATCTTGTATTGATCGACAAGCTGGAGAGGCAAGACAGAGAGAATTAATAAAGCATGGAAGGTGAAGGTGACGAAAGGAGGAGAGAAAAAATAATGCAACATAACCCAAACCCTTTCTATCGTGAATATTTCTTCCTTTGTCAGATGTCTTCTTATCTCGTAGAATCTCCTATATCACCACACGTTTTCTTGCCACGCTAGTTCAGATGGCAACCCTTCTGCCAGCACTTGGCTTCTCTTTATGGTAGCCGAACCTCCCTTCCCGGCTCGTCCCACCGCCCAATGGGGACGTAAGACTTTAAAGGTCGGAGATTCGCCAACTTACGCATCACCTCGGTGTGGATGCTTCGAGCACCTCTTGCAGCAACACTGGCCATACATGCGCTGTTCTGCCACAAGACAGCCAAAGTCTCTGTTGGAGAAGAAAGAAGACATCTTATGGATGAAGCAAAAATAAGTACCTCATTGCGTAAGAGTTTTGACAAAATTCTCACACTCCCAAAGAGAGTTTTCTGCAGAATTTTCTACTGATTTCGATAGTTGCACCCACCTAATATTCAGTCTTAAGCACAATAAGCCAAATACAAACTGCACATTGAAATTACAAATTACACTGCTGAAAGATACCTAAAGCAAATGTTAAACATAAAAAATTCGTGCTGTGCATTCCAAAATATTTAAACTGGTAACATTTGGCCAGCAGCTGATGTGCTTAACATAGATAGAAACTGCAATGAACCGTCACAAGTTGCTTTTGAGAATGCAGATACATGAAACAGAGAAGATAAGCACACAAAAGTGTTGAAGTCGAGAATAGCAACATCAAATGCTGACTAGAAGAAAGATCCTAGGCAACCAATTCTTTGCATTGGAAGAGGCTTAGGTGAATCTGTGGGATCCATCCATTAACAGAACATAAGATAAGTGGGGAAGAAAAATCTAAGACACTTTCAAACCATTTGGGATGTTCAGAAATTTAAAAAAAAAAAAAAAGTTTCTAACTACTTAATGTTAGCTGAAATTTTTAGGTAAGGTTACATAGCTGCTGGTGGCATTTATCTCTAAGACATCAATCTACAATGCACAATCATGGAAATTGAAATTTACCTTGAGTTCGACGTACCAGATTTTATGCTTGAGGAAGTTGATGGTCCTTCGAGGGCATCATGACCAAATAGTGATACTTGTATCTTCCATAACCGGGGAATGTACATGTACCTAGGAGCATGAATGTGAGCACCATGTTATCAACTCAGTAAGTGCCATTTCAAACATGCATACACACAATATTACTTGAGCCAGATAGACCCCATGCTTTACTGAGATCCTCTTAGTAACAATAAAGGGCACATGGGCCAGGCACAATATCCACTATTCTTGAACCTAAAATAGTGGAGATGATGAGATCATGATTAACAGGGGCTAAAGACACTAACAAACAAGTCGATTGAAGAGATTTTAGCATAACAAGTTGGTCTACTCATTCGAAAAAAAACAAAACAAAACAAAAAACAAAACAGAAAAACATCTTCAAGGGCTAGAGGCATCAATTCAATTGATCACACTAACTATATATTTTCACTCAACACCACTATTATTTCCACATGTCATCAGAAAGGAATTGACTCTAAAACATATTTGGACTTCATGTGCTGTATTTAACACATATTGCTGAATATGTTTGCAATTTTGGATGCCCTCCTCCAAGGTTATACATTTTCTATGCCTTTAAAAATTAGGTCACATAAATGACTATCAGGGGCATATATCTAACACCAACATGTAAAACTTTCCAAATATACATCTAAAATAGTGCTGGAACTGGAATAGTAGCCACCTTAAGTGACATTTAGGAGAACTTGTGCAAGTATGCCTGAAGCATCCTTCAGCTTTTATTTCATGCCATCCTTCCTGCATAGTTATCTTGTCATCCATCAACACCCATAGCAATTTATTATTGGAGCATTTGTTGAGAAAAATATACAATGAACTAGGCTGTTTTCAAGAAAGCATACAGAGAGTAGTCCATAAGGCTATTCATACGTCTTAATATGCATTCAGGGCTTTACACTCAACTTCATATTTCTTAGCAGAGAAAAATAACTACCATATGTTTTACACGTATGTAGAAACCTTCAAATTATGTTTCAGAAAGTAATCTATCTCTGAAAACCCACCTTCAATCTCCCTACCCAACCACCATGGCATTTTCGTTTTAAGAAGAAATAGAAGAAAACTACATCTTACTTCCAACAAGGACATGGTTGATGCAAAAATTAATATAATCGACCATCAGGCTTCTCTCCTTCGGAGTCATACATATAATAGAAAAGGGTCACAAAAGTCTCGAGAAACAAGAAGGGCCATAAAAGCCGAATTTACATATTTGCATGTTGTTCTCTCAAAGTTTAAGAGCTCCCCACTCTCATCCTTCTCGTTCCCAATTTTCCATTGACAGCAGGACATTCCAAACTATCCAATTTCAGCATCTCTTTGAACTCTTTGCTTTTCTGTCAATCTGTCAGTAATCTAATAGTGAAAAGGTTGCAATTTGCAGATGTACAATCTGAGAAAAGTGTAGAATCACAAGTCATAACCACACAAACATGTCACCACTGATGAAGTAAAATCATGTTCATAAGTTTGATATTCCCAAAATCTCATGATATCCTTTACATAATCATCAAAGTACAAGATAAAGGGGAGTGATGACACTATATAGCGTGTCTTCAAAGCAATTTAAATTTTAAATGAATTATAAATTGATCAGACAGATTTCTGGTGCTTGTACTGTAATTGTCATAAGATACAAAGTCAACGATCTTTGGTTTGCCTGCTCAAACAAACAACACATGATGAGCCTTCATGCCCCTATTTTGGTTGATTAACAAGCTTGACGAACAACTTTATAGATCTCTTAAGTTTAGATTTGCTAGCCAGATCTTCAGGGGCAATAGCTGCAACATTCGACAGATCAACGAATGATCAAAAACTGAGCCAATGTAATGGCTGCAGTGGCCAAAATTCAGATCAGGTTAATGAAGTCTGAACAGCCCCTCTTGCATTAAGGGAATAAAATAACAACATTAGGCATCCTTTTTTGTTCCTTCAGCCTTCATTGAAGGACTATCATGTTTGTGCAAACGTGCCGATGCTGACCCATCCAGTGATATGCGAAGCCGTGCTGTATATTGTTTATAACTTTATATGACCATGCTGATATTTTTGCCAACTAGCATAGGTCACTATGTATCATTCTCAAAACTTATTGGCTTGTCTCTCTACCACAAAACAGGTGGTCATTACCTTCACTGCTACATTGATGAAAGATTCTGACGATATGTCTGATCAACTTGAGAATAACTAAGTTGACAAAACATTTGACTTGCCAATAACATAATAAGCATCCTACCAAACAAAGCTCACAAATGATTAATTCATCTGAGATTAAATCAATGATTCATAACTTCACAGCTATATAATCCCATTATTAAAGTAAAAAAACAAGCAAAAAAGTTTAACGATAACCCAGTGCATAACTTAATCCTTGTAAGAACATGAATAACCATTTCCTGCCTATAAGTCCTCTATATTCATGCATGCCGATTGTCATTGGTTCATGTCAATGTGGTGCTGGTCCAGTATGCACTGATATGTACACACACACACACATATAATCATTCTAAATGTTGCCAAATTTAGCTATCAGCATTTTTCCCAGTAACTCAGGAACAAAATAGTCATTTGAAACATCTAAACTCACTGAAATGACACGCACACACACAGATATATATATATATATATATATATATATATATATATATATATTATCATTCTAAATGTTGCCACACACACACACACACATATATATATTATCAGCATTTTTCCCAGTAACTCAGGAACAAAATAGTCATTTGAAGCATCTAAACTCACTGAAACACTGATATATTTGCCATGCGTTATAGTGACTACAAGATCAGTAGCATGCATAGTAGATCATTGACCTCTTTAAGCGACAAAGTAACTTTTCTCAAAGCATGTTATGTTCCACAAGGCTAACCGCAGCTCCAAATACCAACATGCGAAACATGAACAAATAGACAGGTCTTACAGCATTGAGGATCCTCAGCCAGCCTCGAGTTCCAGTGGTCCAAGGTTCGTCCGCCAGTGGCGCGTAGCTCGCCGGAATCGCCCACGGTCAGCACATCTGCGAACCACCAACTGAAAGAACGATGCAGGATTGAACAACACAACGTCAAGCCCTAAGTAAATCTTGGGACGAATCTTTCGAACAGAAAAAGAGGGGCTGAAACAATCGCACCAAAAACCATCAAGATTCGATCACATTTCCAACTGCAAAATCAAACATAAATCAAGTCCATATCATCAAATAAAGCGTCTGAGACTGGAACAACATGCAATAACCAATTAAAACCCTACATGTTAACCCTAAGAACAGGAAGATCTTACGGTTTATCGAACCCGAGGAACAGGAAGGGCGCTGGTTGAGCCCTCCAGGGCGGATATCATCCGCAGGCGCTTCTTGATCTTGTTCGCTTCACGTACCTCGATGTCGTCGTCGCTTCCGCCATCGTCGCGAGTCCAGCTCTCGAGAAGCAAGGTGAACGGCGAGGGAGGAGAGACCGATGAACAGCTTTGCCATGGCGCGGGCAGCCGAGCACGATTGGGATGGAGATGAATAGCATCCGAATCCGATTAACTACTTAGATACCCCGAAACCCGCAACCACTTTATATTCGGATCCGTTTTAACCTTTAAATGGATACAAATCCGCTATCTCCGAGTCCGACGGCTCCCGGGTGGACCTCAAACAGTAGTTGTGTTAAGTTTAGTGAACGAGGCGGACCCGACACGTGGAACGGATCCATACCCGAGACGGTGCGTATGAGATAACTTTTCTTGATGCAATCCTATCCATCAAACATCCAGACACGCGCAGAGCACGTGTAATATAAGTCACGAGCGAGCGGCAGATATCACGTGTCTTCGACGAATGAGGTTCTCCCGACCCAGTTGCCGCTCCCCGTGCTCAAGGCGATGGAGTACGAGCGGCGTCTCCTTCTGGCGGCGAAGCTTGTCCTGTCGAGCGACCTTCGCGATGAGGGTGGCCACCCTCCCGATCCCGCCGATCTCGGGATCACGGCGACCCTCAAACCTCACCAGATCGAAGGAGTTTCTTGGCTCATCCGCCGCTACCATCTCGGTGTCAGCGTCATCCTCGGTGGAAATCCCTTGGATCCATCATCTACTTTACCGTCATTCCTTACTCTCCTTCCCTCTTGATGATATGTTTGTTGGTTTATATGCAGGCGACGAGGTCAGGTTCTTTGAACTAACAAGAAGCAATTGAAATCGTTATAGTTGCTCATGTGTCGGTATATTTTGATAAAGTTGGGAACTTTATTGTCTCGACAAAGTGAACTAGTGGAGATTAGGGCATGTTTGCGGAATTAATGTGCTCCTTGTGTGTCGAGTAGATATGCAACGCTATGTTCATTTAGCCGCTTCTAACCTCATAGTGCATTAATGGTTTATAATGTTCGATATATATCATGCTGTATGACGCAAGATCGTGTTTAACCATGTTTATGTGATAGGCTGCACTATCACACTGTATTTTTGCTTGTAGTAGCATACCTGATTTGGCGAATGATCATCTTTCAATGACTAACATGACCACCAACGGTAACTTGTCAGTTTGATGCTAATCTATCTTTGTTTTAAGGAAAAAAAAATTAGACACCACTTTTCCATTCTTAAGTACTGGAAACTACTTGTGAATTTATTGGTGCACTTTGAAATTTCTAATGGTCCTAAAATCTTCCATCTAATTAACAAACCCATGAAAGAATGTCAGATAACAATCTTCATTATTGAAAGAATAAAAAAATACAAGCAGCAAATAAGATATGTATATTGCTTTTGTTTGAGGGAAAAAAGATATTAGGCCTGTATTTCTTAGCTTTGATCTAGAAGCAACAGCGAGTTGTGTATTTTGCTAAAGAATATTTGTAAAATCTTATAGAATATGACTACAAAGAAAGAATGTCATTTTGTTAAGTATATTTCAACTCATGTTCTATCTTCAATTATTTTATTCTTGTTTAATTATTTTGAGCTTTAATTCTTCTCCATCTGCCTTTTTAGTGATACATGGAATATGTGGGCAATTTAGGTAGCATTAGGTTGTTGTGATTTTACTTGTATAAAGAAAATGGGTTCATTGGTAAAATGGGTTCATTGTTTTTGGTCCAGTAGCCAGAACAGATGGTCATGTGGTATATGCATTAAATATCAATTCAAATCGCACGTATTCTTTCAAATTGTTGTCTGACTTGTTAAAGCTGCATGGATGTTGGATAGATGGGCCTGGGAAAGACTCTGCAAGCTATTTCTTTCTTGAGCTATCTGAAGATTCAATCGCTATCATGTGGACCCTTCTGTGCGTGTGTTCCCCAAAAAGATGTGTTATGTTCTTATGCTAAGATTTGAAGACGATACTCAGCATGATAATTACCCTCTTTTCATTCCACCCTTGCAGTGGTATTGTGTCCATTAAGCGTCACAGATGGTTGGATATCAGAGTTTACCAAATTTTGTCCTGCTTTAAGGGTTCTCCTTTATGTTGGTGAGAAAAAGCATCGTCTCGGACTTCGAAGGATGATGTATGAGAATCTGCAAAGGCAGTCTTCGTTCCTTGATGTAGCTCAACACTTTCCTTTTTAATTCTTTCAGTGAATTATAACGCTCTTCTTTTTTGTAATTTGTAGCAGCTCTTTGATGATTTGGTGGCTTCAATTTCCACTTTAATCCTTTCTTCTTTTTTTTTTGGTTAAAACTGCAGGATTTACCTTTTGATGTGTTGTTGACAACGTATGATATAGCTTTGTTGGATCAGAATTTTCTTTCTCAAATTCCTTGGCATCATGTTGTGATTGATGAAGCACAACGGCTGAAAAATCCTTACAGTGTATGTTCGAGGTTTTAAGCATTAATTTATGGATTAATGGGTTAATACTACAGAAATGTTCTTCCTAATGTTATTATTTGCTGATCTTTCTGTGATGACTGGATTTTATTGACATTCTGTTTAGTGACATTAGAATATTTTTTACGTGATCTATCGGCAAAATTCTCCATTGCTTGCTGTTTATTAATGATATATTATCAAGTTCGATGGCAATTTCTTTCTGTAAACTGAAACATACTGTTTCCGACATGGCTTGGTATTCATTTTCAAAAGCTCTCCATTTTGTTTTTTGTTTTTTGTTTTTTTTTTGGCATGCTTTTTGTAATGTTTGGACATTTTGCAGGTTTTATATAATGTGCTTGAGCAAAAATTTATCATGCCTAGACGCTTGTTGTTAACGGGCACACCAATTCAAAACAACCTGACAGAGATATGGGCCTTGATGCACTTTTGTATGCCTTCTGTTTTCGGGACATTGGAACAATTTATTTCCACATTTAAGGAGGCTGGAATTTCATCTAAAGGTAATCATTTGATGTTGATAACTTCAGTTTAAAAAAGAAAATCTAAGGATGGTAACAAATACATATATGATTCTTAAGAGCTCTATTGAGAGATTTATGAAGTAGAAAATCAATGTTCTGTTGAAAAACTTGCTTGCTTTGAGTCTTTTTCCATTGATAGTGACCCTATTGTGAGAGATGTAGCTTTGTTTTTCTTTTATTGAATCCCTTCTTTCTTCTTGTTTTCCTCTTCACTTCATTTTTTCTGTACTCTACCTTTTGTATTCTTAAAAAAGATTATGCTTTGTCTATCTTTGTGTTAAAAGAATAACAAGCCATTTTTTCAACTTGTAGTCACATTAGTTGTTGTTGACTTGTTAGCGTATTCGTGACTTTACATATTATTTGTGTTTCTGTAATGGTTCTCTAGTTTCATCTCTCCAAGCTTATGATCTCACAGTTGATATTAACTCGGTGAAATGAAGATTTTATGGCAGTTTCACAGTTGGGTCAATGGGTCTATCACCTGGTTCCATCTTTTTGCTATAAAAATACAAGACTATAGTAATTAAATATTTTACTTGTACATTATGATATTTTATCCCATGTGTTTGACTTTCCTATCCTCAATTTATTTTTTGTTTCTTTCATTTTGTTTAATTGTTGTTCATGTGCTCTTGCTGAAGATATTAAAAGATGGTACATATGAAACTTGAAAGATGTAATTGTCAATCAAGGCATAGAATGAAAGAGAATGTAGAAAGCCAACATGTCCGGTGTTCTATGTATGTGTAACAAATTATATCAAAGAATTATGGTTCACGCATTCGGGTCCATTACAGTTTCTAATTACATCCCCAAGCTCCTTTTATTTTAACTTTTAAGTTAGAAGTCCTATTTGATATAGCTCTGCTCTTTAGATAATAATAAAATTAGTAGATATGGACTTAACTATTTGATCTTCATTTTGTACATGTCTGTTCTTTTATTGGTTTCATAAGTAGAAGTTGGAAGAAAAGGATAGTACGTTGTGTTATGAAACTGATCTGGAAACTTCTGTGGATGATTGGCCACTATCAGTTGGATGGTTAGTTTGGAGGGATGGCAAAGAATTTCTGTATCACCTGGCAATTAAGGATGCAAGCTTTAATGCTAACAACCTGGCAATCTTATTTAAGATAAATGATAAATCAATTTCTCCTAACACTTGTATTACTTCTTAAATTGACTTTTAGGTTTATCATTTTTTTAAAATTTTATGTACTAAACTACAATGATCTAAAATGCATCAGGGCCTGCAGTTATCTCTTCCTCTTCCAATTTTTCCTTTTTGAGTGTGCCCTGTTCTCAATAATCATCAGATACCCTTTCTTTAATAAAATGAATAAACCACTTTTTTGTATCTATCATGTGCATTGTGGGAGACATAGGTTTGCTATTAAAAAAAATGACTATAGATCGTTGAAAGAATCAGTCTTCTTGTGATTAGATGTCTTGGATTCTGGTGTTTAGGATCCGTAGGGATACTTAGCGATAGAAGACATGAAGGCACCTTCTGTTCTTTCTTTGATCTTAGCCATCATGCAGCATTTTACTGGGGTGTTTTAGAGAGAAATATTACATTATAAACTTTTTCCTATGTTCCATTGTTTATCTGCAGGGTCTGAATCAGATAGGGTAAAAAGGCAATTTGGAATTCTCAGATATATATTGAGAGCGTTTATGCTCCGGAGAACAAAAGCTGTGCTTATTGAGAGGGGAACTTTGACTCTGCCTCCTCTTACTGAGATTACAGTGTTAGATCCTTTGTTGTGAAACTAAATTACAATATCAGTATCAGATGTCTATCTTGCGTCTTTGAAGTTTTTTTCACATGGATCAATTAGTAAGTTTTGATAGTGTTCCTTGGGTGCTAATATATCTGGTGTTGTGTATAGGATGGCACCTTTGATGCCTTTGCAGAAGAAGGTGTACATGTCAATATTGAGAAAGGAGCTTCAAACACTACTGTCAATTTCGTTGGGAAGTACTAGCAATCAGTCCTTGCAGAATATTGTATGCCAAATTTTCACTTAATCTAATATGCTGTAAAAATGTATACTTTATCAACTGTGTTGTAGACTTGTACAGCATTTCAATCTGAATTTCTGTTATATGTTCATTGTAATGTTATTGTAAGTTTGTTTTTCTACTGAACCTTTTCATACAAAATAATTTGATGACTTGAGATGGTAATGCTAATTATGACACAATGCAAAACTTGTTTAAGTTCTAGAATTTTGAGGCACATAAGCTATGCTTAAGCTTAAACATGTCAATTGGCCATTTAACTTATGGAATTTACATTCTTTTTTTTTGCCCTCAAGCAATAAAGCATGGCTGTTTTTAGTATATAATTGTTCATATTTAGATGACATTTCTTGCAAAAATATAAGAATCATAGGATTCCTATTTGTGTGTTGTTTTCATCATAGTTTATGCAGTTACTCTAGTCTCTAGCTAAGTTATGTACCTGCTGATGTTTCCAAGGTACTACAGATAGTGTTTTCCCTAATCCTTACCAGGTAATACAACTTCGAAAAGCATGTAGCCATCCATATCTCTTTACCGGTATTGAACCCGAGCCATATGAAGAAGGGGAGCATCTGGTTCAGGTAATTGAAAATTTGAAACTATTGTCAACACATTCCAGAGATTATCAGTCTTGATTGACAGATATATCTCAGGCACCTGGCTTCAGTAGCTGATTACTAGGCAAATGACTGCTGATTTTAGTGCACCTTTGTGAATGGCAGGATTCTTTCATCTTTCTTTTGTAAAATTTTTGGTCAGGCTAGCGGGAAGCTTATTATTCTGGACCTGCTGCTCCAAAAACTCTATGCAGCAGGACACCGAGTTCTGTTATTTGCTCAGATGACTCGTACACTCGACATTCTACAGGTGAATCCTATTTGTTCTAGACTATTTGAATCTTTTGTTTATTTGCATCTTTTGTTGTGCTAGTGTTTCTGGCATTATATATTTTTCAACACACACAATCTAGGACTTCCTGGAATTGCGTAAATACACTTATGAACGGCTTGATGGATCTGTACGTGCTGAGGAGAGATTTGCTGCAATAAGAAGCTTTAGTAAACAACCAGTCAAAGGTGATGTGATTCATCAAGATAAACAAGATGTTGCTTTCATTTTCATGATCTCAACTAGAGCTGGAGGAGTTGGTCTCAATCTCATCGCTGCCGATACCGTGAGTTTCAAAGCTACACTTTATTTTTCTTTCTGGTACTTTTCCTGGAAAGTCAAATTTTGAGATAGTTAAGTATTTAGTTACTGTGTCTTGTGCACAACTTCATTACACTTTGTTGTGCTTAAATTTTATCCTCGTCAGTTAATTTTTTAAGCATTTAGAGGTATCTTGCATGATTGTAGGGTATGGTCTCAGTACAATACGGACACATATCAGTTATATTATAGTCATACAAGTTTTTGGTCGTTTAGGTGATTGTGAAAACTATGAATTCTTTGGCTACAGTCAGTATGGTTCTAAGATACATTCTCTTTGCATGTTGGTTAGCAGTTCAAGTGAGGGCATGGTTGGAATCTCATACAAGTCTTTGGTCATTTAGGAGATTGTGAAAACTATGAATTCTTTGGCTACAGTCAGTATAGTTCTAAGATACATTCTCTTTGCATGTTGCTAAGCAGTTCAAGTGACGACATGGTTGGAATCTGAACTGATATTGGGTATTTATTAGCTAAGTTGTTTTGCCAGTGGCTTTCTTTTGGTATGAGCATCATTGCACCATATCTTAAGCTCGAAGTCATGGAAAGAGAGAGGAGAAAACATGGGGACATCACTTCTTTTGGCATCATTGCTAAGGAACTTTTTGCTTGTGGTTGTATGAAGCAATTCAAAGAAGTATTTTCTTGGTTATCTTTAGAAGCCCATTGGATAATTTACCAGCTACCAATGAGTCTTGGTCATACACAAACACCAGTTGAGTATGTCATGCTCGTCAGATCATTTTGAACCTTCAAAATGAATCTTGTGGTCCTATAGAACTGAAGTGGGTCAGAAAATCTTAACCTGTTAGGTAGCTGTCGATGGACCATACCAACTGACTTTCTGCTTGTTATTTATTTCCACTCATCGACTTTTCTCTTCTCTTGCTATTTTGAGTAATTTTCTTGGACCACAACTACTTTTAAGGAAAGCGAGTTATAGATTGGCCTTGATATCATTTAGTTCTCTTATCTTTTTGGCCTCCTTAACTTAAGCATGAGTGCCATCTGCTGGAGATAACATTAGCGCTGATTGATCATAGTGATCACCTAGTCCAGGAGAATAGGTTGGCAACCCACTGCATCATCACATCATTTTCCTGGTCATTGCCTCGGATTCTCAGAAGAAACATTCAAGGTCTTTTCTCTTCTGTACGGTTGCTTTTGACTAAGGCACTTTCACACATGTTATCCTTTTGCATTTTTCATGTCATTTCAGAATCATTCCTTCTTTCTCTAAAATTGACTCTCATCTAATCCAGATGACCCTTCTATAAAGTAATACTTCTAGGATATTGGAAATTTCAATATCCGAGACAAACATTTGAAAAAGAAGTTTACAAATATATTTAATATTTCCTTGTATGAGTATCTTCATTGTGTCTTGACTATGCTGTTATACTCGATTTTGAAAAACTTATTCTCTTAGTATGTATGAAGAAAGGAGTAAGTATACATCATACAATATTATAAATCCATCAATCCTTCAAATTGAAAGCTCATTTTCTTGGCTCATACTGAATGTCAGTTTGTTGGTACTTGTAATGTTTGAGTTGGGAATTGAAGCGTTAATATATGCAGCAGGCTGCCTTTTGAATTGCAACAGAAATAATCTGCACCAAATATTGTCCCTTTGTTATTATTGAGTTGGCAATTATAGCCAATTTGGTGATGTAACCAGAACACTTCACTTTGAAATCAATCAGAATTATGCTATATTTATGCCAAATATGCAAATGATTTAATGACAGCATAACAACAAGCGGAACTGTGAAAATCCTTTTGGCATTTTAAACATAATCTCAATGTTTTTCTCAAAGTTTTTAAAACCATATCGTACTGCCCGGTACGGGCAGTACGTATCGGTTCGCCAATAGACTGACACGCGAACTGCTCGCTATTGGGCGGTACCAGGGGAGGACAGCGTCCAAGCAGAGAAGGGCGACCTAGTGGAGGAGGGTGACCCAGCGGACTGCCCGCTACCGGGTGGCGGCAATGGAGGAGGGCGACCAAGCGATAGGCGTCGATGCGGAAGGTGATGGGAGAAGTAGGGGAGAGAGAGAGAGGGAGAGGGGGTGGTGGTGTGGGGGTGGATGGGGGGATGGGGATGGGGTTGTGCGTCTTGTGGCCGGACTCGTGCGTGGGAGGGCGGTGAAGCTCGCCGGGAGGGATGCGACAATAGCGGAGGAGGGTGACCAAGCAGGAGAGAGAAAGAAGAGGGGGGGGGGGGTTGCGGTTGTGCGTCTTGAGGCCGAACAGGTGCATGGGAGGGCGGCGGAGCTCACCAAAAGGGACATGACGACAACGGAGGAGGGCGACCAAGCGTCGACGCGGAAGGTGATGGGAGGAGAGAGAGAGAGAGAGAGAGAGAGAGAGAGAGAGAGAGAGAGATGGGGTTTGTCTTGAGGTCACTCGGCTATCAATGTTTGCAAACGTAAAGTAAATATGATAATCATACAAATATTATTTGTCAGAGTGCCTCTGCAAGAGTTTAGATTATGTCTAAGAAAAATATGCTAATATGAGATGTAGAATAACTTAGCTACCTTCTTTGTTGTTGATTCCTCCCACTTGTATGACAGTTCTGCTGAAGGCATTATCATTAGAATCTTGGCATACCGCTTGGTACGTCAATACTGAACTATACCGAGCAAGACTCGGAACATCGGTACAGTACAAAATTAAAAACCTTAGTTTTTCTAGATGGTGTTAACACTATAACACTTGAGTAGTAAATGATGAATTTGGTAAATGATTTGCAACTAGGAATATGGGTAACATCACATAAATGCACAGGCTATGAAAGCAATGCTTTCTTAATAAGCTTTGGAGTCCAGTTTTATTGGTCAGACTTAACTATCATAAATATAGCAGATGATGATGAAAGACTTTTTTTCCCAGGAATTTTCGAACTTTTACATTTTTCATGACCAAATAGTTTAATTTTTTGGGCCTAAATTCATTTAAAATGTCAGTATAGCTAATTTTCTGGTAAAACAACATTTTGTGTGTAGTCCTGTATGTTCTATTGTCACTCATGAAATTACTTTAGGTAATCTTTTACGAGCAAGACTGGAATCCTCAAGTAGACAAGCAAGCCTTGCAGCGTTCTCACCGCATTGGCCAAATGAACCATGTGTTATCCATAAATTTGGTAACAGAAGACACCATCGAAGAGGTGAAGAAATTATGTTCTCTTGAAATGAATGTTTTTGGTCTGAAATTTGTAACATTGTTTCACCATAGCCTATGTATATGTCCAGGCAATCATGAGAAGAGCAGAGAGAAAACTTTGGCTGAGCAATAATGTCGTTCATCAAGAAGATGAAACATATGCAGCAGGAAAGGATGTTGGAACTGATACTGGTGACATGCGGTCACTCATTATTGGCTTACAATTATTTGATCCCATGGATGTCAACAAAGACTCCATTGATGCGGATAATATGGTGGAACTCAATGAAATGGCTGATAAAGTGGTTGAAATGCGTAATCATGAAACATCAGATAAGGATGTTCGAAGATTCAAAATTAATAAAAAAGATATGTTGGAAAGCGGTGACATGTTTGCAAAATCTTATGGATCTGCTACTTCTGCTACTTTTGATCCTAGAGTTGATGAGGCTTCATATTTGTCCTGGCTTCAGAAGTTTAAAGAGGCTTCAGTGTCCAGAGAGGCTTCCTATCTGGAGCAGGGAAAGAGAAGACATCTGTCAGAAGAATATCAACGAAAACGTGAAGCTGATAAGAAAAAGGCAGAGGAGAAACAGTTAGCAAAGTGGGAAGCTCTTGGTTACCAGACATTAGCTGTTAAGGAGCCGGATCTCATAGTGGAGAATAATGTTCTGTCTGATTTGGGTTATGTCCAGTTTGTGTATGGAGATTGCACTAAACCATCAAAAGTTTGCCCATCAGAGCCTGCTATAATTTTTAGGTACTTTTTATTTTTCACAGATGCTAATGAAAACTATAAGTGAATTTAACTGCAAATTTGTTCTAGGTGCTATTACATATCACCACTTATTTTGTTTCAAAACAGTGCCAAACTTTGGTTTATTTCTTGCTTATTTCCTTTGGTATTGAAAGCTCATCAACATGACATTTGGATCCCTGATCATTAAATTGATTTCATCTGCAATACCTTTTTGGCTGTGTTTTCACATTCCCTTCGTTTTTCTTATTTTGTGCATAGAAAGTTATCATGGCTGTTCTCTTACATACTTGGTGTCTCTCCTCCATATATCCTAGTGATTTGTTGCCATAACTTGCTGATTTTTAAATGCAATCTCTAAATGCAGGGATCCAAGCAAAGGATTTATAAAAATGCAGCATTTTCATATGTAGAGATCCAACAAGCCACCTTAGTTGTAAATGCTGCATTTATAGAAATGCAATCTGCTACTGCATGCATTACATAATATGGTTGCATCCGCAAATGATGCATCCTAAACAGTGTCAACTAATTAGGTTATTGCCCATTAGTTATTGTATTGAGAGATATTCCTTAAGAGTTGAAGAAGTTTTTAAATATATAATGACTTCTCCCTTTATGTGGTACTCTTTAATATTTATTTTCCTTTACTTCATTTATAAATTTGTTTGCAGTTGCATTGATAACTCTGGAAGTTGGGGACGTGGTGGAATGTTTGATGCTCTAGCTAGTCTTTCAACATGTGTCCCAGATGCCTACCGCCATGCTTTTGAATGTGATGATCTTCATATGGGGGATTTGCACTTAGTGAAGTTAAATGGTTGTTTCTTACATCTAACCATCTTATCATCAACATCATCATCATATTTTTATTCTTTGTTTTAGATTACACAAAAACAATAAATCAATTTATGAAGCTAAAAAATAATTTAAATTGAATATAGTATGTTAAGGATTTGTGTGCTACTGCTGTCTATATTCTGCTTGTGCTGCATAGACAAACATGGTGTCTGTGTTAATGTGATCTTTACCTTGATGAATTCAGGCATGCACGTGAATATGCTCCAGTTAATTTCTTAGATTTTTTTGTTAGGTATAATTTTCTAGGTTTGGTTTATTCAGTAGTGCTACCAAAGAAATATCAAATATGACTAGTTTGGTTTATTCTGAAAAAAAGGCAGAGTCACGACTTCTAATGGGTCACAGATTATCCTACTATTATGACTGTATAATGGGGCTTTGTTTATGAAAATCCTATGACGAGCTTAGTGGTATTTGAATTAATGTTAATCCTTCAATCGGTTTATGTTTTTCAGTACTTTTTGTTTCCCAGTATTAAGTGCATGTTGGCCTGAAGGTGTGTGACTGTTAAAACACATTTTCCTACAGCAGCAATTAGTCAATTGCCATAAGATGTAAATCCTAATTGTTCAGGATTAGCTCTATGGATCTTTTCTCAGCATTGAAGTGTTATTGGTAGAGAGATCCATGCTTATATTAGATATATCAAACTTCTTATTCTAGGTGTTAGCTACCTAAGTCAACCCTCCTCTCCTGCCATCAGATATGTATTTTTCTCTGCTCTTGCCTAATGCAGCTCTCTTTTCCTTTTATCCAATATTTATTTACTCTTCTTTCTTGTGTCTGTGTGAAGAAGATGTGAAACCCATCAATTTTAGGTGTCTGATCCATTGAAGAAGACATTTTTACCTCTTCTGAAGTAATTGAACCTTGCATGTCCATCTTGACTTCAATGAATCATTAGTGGGCTTTAAGGAATATTTCAATCTTAAAGATATAAATATTTGGCCTTGGTAAATTATGGAGGATCACTGAGCCAAGTTGAGTTATTTTGGACCATGGATTTCTTATCATTTGTACTGTTCATATCGTGAGTGAGATCTGTTGTTTTTTGTGAAAATGGTCTTAACTGCATTCTTATGATATTTTGAGTTGTAAGCTGACTTGGATCTAAATAAGTAAAAAAAAGAGTTTTATTAGTTTATGGTTGTCCTCTACTTTTAGAAGTATGTTAAGGTATGATAATCAAATTTTACTCCGAATGATTAGGAACAGATAATTCAAGTTAAGGTTACTTATCATGTTATAATATAGCTTTTCCTGATAGCTTTACCTGTTGATACACACACACACAAATATATATATGTATGTGTGTGTGTGTGTGTGTGTGTGTGTGTGTGTGTGTGATTTGTTAGATCGTCTTGGGAAGCTGACTTAACTTCACTGTGGTCTCATGATCCAAGTAGTTAGGAGATAGGCTCGTGTACACTGTATTGCGCATTGGCAGTGACCTCTGTACTAGAAACATATCTGATCTGCACCAGTGTGCATCCTGCTCTGTTATATGCTATCTTAAGCTAATACCATAGTATGAGAATGCCAGTAGCAGGAATTAAACTTTGAACCCCAACTGCATAATTTTGAGGTCTCATACCATCTCGGTTGCTGTCCTACAAAATTAATAAGTTGCTGACAGGATTGTTAATTGGTTAAAAAGCATGTTGCTCTTTGGGGTCACCAAAGATATAGCTTAACAACTACTACTAAGTTTTGTGTAAAAGGATTACTAAGTGAGAAAGTTATTACTGGACAAGTGATTATCGAGTTCTTATAAGGTTTCAAAACATGATCTGCACCAAGAAAATAGAAGAAGATGCTTCGTACATAACAAAACAACATTTAGCTTGAGGATTGTATAATATAATTGATAGTACATTTGTATTTCATGTTGTCTTTTCTTTATCTTGAAATAAATGCTCAATTGAAATATTTCCTTGCATCAACACTGTTGTGTAACTATGATTATTCATTCTTTATGTACATGTCTATATCTACATAAATAATGCCAATATATTACATACTTCAGTTTCCTGTGGTGATGAAAGCATTGTCCAAAATTCTCCTCTATGGGTTGCACTTGCTGTTGTGCAATCATATAATCCTCGACGTAAAATTCCAAGAAGCAATATCTCTTTGGTTGATCTAGAACGATGTTTGTCGAAGGCATCCTTCACAGCTGCTCAAAATTCTGGTAATTTTTTAAATTTTAACATTTCAAGTCTTGGTCATATTCTTCGTTTGTCAGTAATATAATGATACCCTCACCAACAGTGGCATCACTAAAAAGGCTGAGAAACTAAGAGAAAAGGATTGATGCATCCTCTTCCTCCATTTTTCTCTCATCATGTTCTTTATAAATTTGTTTTTTACAAAACAGTTTTCCTGCTTTTTTCATCGAGAAAATAACACTACAACTAATTAAAAATTGAGCTACTAATTGCTACAAATTGAAGTTTGTGACCAACTCAAAATTTTTCTTGTAGTTTCTAAATTATGTAAATTATTCTATATGATTTAACTCCTAATTACCATTTCCTTTCGGTCTCCAATGCAGTTAATCAATTTTCCATTCAATAACAGTATGTTTCTTCACAGAAATATCCCAAATCATCAAAATTAATCTTCTTCAGGTAGTTGATTCCAGAATTAGGCTGGAATTATATAAAAGTTAAGTGGGTTATTGGAAATGGTTCATATAGCAAATGCTTTATAATGTTAAACTGCCTCTTTCATTCTGGTTTATGGTGCGCTCAGAATTGGAATACTATTGAATGGAGGAACTAGCTAGTGATTTAGTTACTTTGAGCTTATTGCAGATATCCATATTCTTGATAGTACATAAATGAATTGGGATTGGTTACTACAAATGAGATCCTGAAAGGCCAAGACTACAGATGTTTTGTGGTTAGACACAAGTGATGGAGGACTCAAGTGCCAGCTCTACAAGTATAAAATGTGTGTTTAATAAGCACCTTGGCGGTGGATGAAGGAGAAAAGGACCCAGGGGGTGGATGAGCGAGCAAACCTTTACATAACCTTTGCGGGCTAAGGATTAGTAAATGTTGATGTAGATCACTGTGGTGCGTCAATAATAATGGATCCTCATACATAGAACCAGGAAGGGAGATAGGTGAGGAAAGACACCTAGATGAGTTTCATCGGTATGGGCAGTACATACCAATCTATCGGTACACTCCATCGTACCATGTGCCGATATATCAGTACATATCATATCAATGGTTGGTTGGTATACCTGTACGGACCAATAAGACGAACCATGCTAAGAATAACACAACTCTCTCTCTCCAAGTTTTCTGATACCTAAGTTCTAACAATGTTCCTTTATAAACATTTGTTATGTTTCTAGGCCTTGGAATCTGTTGAATGTAAACAAAAATACACCTTTCATATTGATGAATTCATGGGAGCCAGATTCTCCGATTCTCCATATATGTGAATTAATGGAATCCATTATTTTTGTTTGTATTTCATAGTTCACTAACAAATCTGTGATATATTTTCACTGTGAACTTGGAGGATAATGACCTGAATGATTTGTGATTATTTTGCTTTTGTTATCCACTTTCATTAAGAGTTCACATCCCTATCTTGTTTGAGAAGCTTCTTAGCATTGAAATTCTAGCTTCACATTTTCATGATTTCTTCTTGATGATGTAAAATTCTGGGTTTGCACCAGATAATGATTAAACTGTTTTGTGCTGTTTTATTAATCTTTAAGCTTCCATTCATATGCCACGGATTGGCTACCAAGATGGATCACAACGCTCAGAGTGGTACACAGTGGAACGTCTCCTACGGAAATATGCTTCAATCTATGGCATCACTATTTATGTGTAAGGCACAATAACTTCAATTAATGCCATTTGCTAATTGATATTATGCATTTCTTCCACTTTCATCTGTTTTCTGCTTATTGATTCCATGAACTCACCCTTTGCTTCATTTCCATCATCCTGATAAGTTCATATGCAGGTACTATTATCGCTGTCCATCCAGAGAGCAATAAGAGCTGATCTTTTCAAGTTCTGCTATGTAAATTATTTATGATGTGTTTTATATAGAAGAAGCTCTGCGCCATGAACAACAACCCTTATTAAGATTTATGTTGATGGAACTGATAAAAATAGATGCTGAAACTCTCCATGTGAGGTGTTAGAATTTGTTCTGTTTAGCATTTGCAACTTTCACATTTGCAGAGCTGTTGGCAACTGTATTGTTTCTTGGTATATGTGCAATACCTTGGCGGATCAGCATTAATGTTAGCAATTCCTTGACAATATATTCTTGAAGGTGTCTGTAATATTGATACTCGATAATTCATGTTTCAACTCATACAATACAATTTTGGCTGACTTAAAAATGAGGCATCAAGGCGCTTGTTTTGCTACCATTATGTAGTAGCTATGGTTCTGCCGGTGCTGTCAATTCCTATGTGATGTAAGGTTGCAAAATGTCACACTTTGGCTATTCATGTTTCTGATTGTGTTCATAGTAGTTCTTATATTGTTAGAGAACTTACAGTTTTACCATGCCTTGGTAAATTTTGGAACCAACAGATGAAGTTGAACTCTACAAGCAAAGTTGGAAAAACACATCCTGTCTATTTTGGAACTGCAACAGGTAAAGCTCAACTGATCATTTCCAGTTGTGTTTTAGTGCTCGTAATTTCATAACATGTTTGCAACAGCAACAACATTAATGGGACTAACACATTGTTTAAATGTAGTTTCTCTTTGAGGATTTAGCATGAATGTAAAAACTAAAAACCATTTGTTCTGTCATCAGTGTATTTGGAGGACCACCTGAAGGCCATCAGCTCAATTGCCTAACTTGTGGCTCCAGTTTTGGGCCTAATGATGTGGAACCAATCTCTACACATGATCCTGGTTTGTGTTGCAAATGGAAACCAAATCCAATGTGGTAGATGCTGGTAGGTTGTGTTGCTGCAAACCGTGCCAGTGCCTTGAAGCTTAGTTTAAGTAGCATATCTTGGGATTTCAAGGGCAGAGGTTGTGCCACTTCACAGCAAGGTATTGAATTCTGCTGGTTCTATTCTTGGGTGCAGAGAAATCCGCACTGACGGCCAGTATTTGCCTTGCACTAGGTTGTGTTAAATAAATCTGTAGCCATTTTGACGTAACTTGAAAGATATTTTCAGGTTTATCACTGTGGATTCTTCGTGTCTGCAGCATTGCATTTGTTTCATGACTGAAATTATGGCACAGGTTCAATTATTTTACGTGCTTTTTTACTGTTGCATCAATACATAAGCATTTCTCGTGTACTCAATGGATTATCTCTTTCGGCTGATTGGATGATGATCCTTTCTGGTTACACCGCTATGGTGGTTCAAGTGATCTTGAATCAGATAAGGTAAGTTGGTAAAGGTACAGCATTTGAAAATGATGCATTCTTTGGTAGCATGTTCTGCATCTGAATTGTTTAGAATTCATGTGAAACAGAAGAATTCTTTTGGGCTATTATGTATAGCTGTTCATGGTTAATATGTTGGAATTAAGATGTCATCTAACACTACTTTTTTGGCGCATTCTTTGAATGGTCTTGTAGGGTGATGTCGCAAGACAATTTTTTAGAGTACGAGTAATGGTGATCACCTTGTCACAGTTGCAATATGGCAGCAGTCAAGTTGGTGCTGATAACGCCGTCCTGATGAAAAAAAGGAACACCAGCATGCATGTCTTCATGCTTGGAGAATTAAAGATGAGTGCAGCTGTGGCCATCACAACAGGTAGGTGTTCCATACTTGTCTCCATTCTTTTCTTAGAGCATTCCGAAAAGAATCCACGATCATCTAATAAATTAATTATTACACATCTAAAATATTAGTTTGATCAGATCTATTTATAAACGATTGAGGTCTCGAAACTTTTTATATCATATAATTTAGTTGGTAAAGATGTTGATCATTGTAATATGGTTAAGGTCTAAGATTCGATCATTGTGCTTTAACTTGATGGGCTCGATGTTTGTCATCAGGAGGGAACTTTTGGGACGAGGCTGAGACACAAAAGCCAGATTAATGGCCGTCCTGGTTCTAACTATCAGGCAAAGCTCACATTCTTCCTCTCCTTGGATGTCAGTAAAAGCGATTGGAATCCATAGGAACAAGACAACAACGTGGTCACACCATTTTTGTACCGCGGGTTGGACCACTGAAGCTGCACTGCCCACCTCCATACAAAGGACCATCGGCAACCGCTCTCTTCCGAAGAATGGTGACGATCTATGCTTACTACTGTTTGACACACATGACTCGGAGAACAAACAAGCAACATCGAATGATCAGATCCAGTCGACCTACGTACTGTTCATGCATCCAGCAGCATGTACTGTTTAGCGGCTTGTCAGGTATGGATGAAGTAAGTTGATCCTTTTCTCTCTCAAAGAAGATATGACAGAGAAAAAGAAACAAGATGGTCGCCGGTAAGAACACGGTCACACACATTGACCTTTCAATAAACTATGTGCGTCGTGCAAAGGAATGACCATGTGAAGCTCGACTGCAGCATGTCGAATCATAAATCGTGAACGACGACAATGATGACTGCTGCTTGCAGGAGCTTGCGCTTGTGGGTGTTCTTACACCCTCTGCGGAATCTCGCTCTGTTTGCATTTCCAATTTTTCCTCACTGTTGAGTCGGATGCTTCCGCTTCTTTCTTACATCACCTCTTGTTGTTTTCGATGCGCCAGTTTAGTTAAAGTGCTGCCCTGTTCTCCTTTGCCTTGTCCTGGTTGGCCTAGTAGCACAGTGTAGCGTCGTTCCTACCCACATGACAAGTGATGAGATCGTTAGGATTTTAAATAAATAATATAATCCTAAATTATGAAGCAAAGAAACAAGAAAGTTGCAGTTTGGGAAGAACTGTTCTTGATGACATTTACCATTTGATCTATTTTTGATGAGTGGAAAAGAAATTTATTCATGGAAATCTTTTTTTATTATCTTTGTTGCTTGATTGATTCGAGGAACGCAGTTTTTTACACCTATTGATTCACACTTTATGTAGGCTCCTTTTTGTCTTTTCAGCATGTACTTTGATAGGAACAGTCTAATGGTTTTTCCTGAGAAATCACCGGCGTTTCCGTGATTAGCTTTCGCTCACTGGTCTTTCTTTTCTTCTCAACATTGGCTTCATTCTTGCAGTCTCGTCGACGCATTGGTGTACAAATCGTCCTTCACCGGTCCTCCGCCGTCCTTTAAATGGCGAGGCGCCCCCACTATGTGAGTGTTCCATCACCTTTCCCCTTGTAATTAGTAGGTGGCTTTCTTCCACATGAAATGGAACAGGACAATTCAACACCTTATTTATAACATAAAAATAATTCACTTATTACAATTTAAGTAGCATGATTAGTTTTACCGATTTATACCAATACATTGATTAATTATTGATACGATGGTGGTACATTAGGACATACTAATATACTGTCTGTTTCAATCCACTATCGGATCCATATATATCGCTCCTACCGAATATTATGTTATGACATGACGAACCTTAGTAAATAGTATATTTATTTCTCTGTTGTTGACAATCTTACGAAATCTAAGTCTAAGCAAAAGGGTATTTCGCAATTAGAGTTTATATATTGTGTAGAGTTCTTTCTTAATGATTTAAGCTTTTAGATTTTTTGTAATCTAAATAAGACTTTTATCATGATATAGATTGTGAGATCAAATCCTATATGTCTTTTTCTATTTTGTTTGTTATTTCGTCCGATGTTAAGTAATATGTTTGCATTTGATATTTTGTGACACCTCAAGTATTTGAGATTTCTATTGGCCTAATCGAAATCCTTACCAAAATTACTTTTATTTCTTATCTAGCCAATGTAAAAATCATGCATATAAATATGAAATTTAATGATCTTTAAGAAGCTAGAAATAAATATTAGCAGCTGTTGCTGGCTGTAAACTGTTCTTCCATTCCTTCCTGCACAATAAAAGAATCAAAACCTTCAATGTGCGACTTTGTGGCGTGCTTGTGCTCGGCTTGTCCAGCTTTCTTGAGGACAATTGTTAGGTCTAAGTCAAGCAGAAAAGTCTGCATCTTTTGCCTCATTATCTGCTCATTGCCACAAATATTGCAGTGCTACAACGATTTCGGGAACAAAAACTTGCCTTTTACCATACAAACTGCTAGATCAAACAGTACAAACATTGTACACAGTGCCACTGTTGGCAGTGACTAAGGAGCCCTTTGTGAGATCCAGAAGGCAGGGTGGGCAAAACATCTGAAATAGAATACAGCATAAAATATTTCAGAATGGAAGAATAGACAGCAGATTATATTTAACAGAACATAAAAGTTTACACTATTCTTTCTATAAATTTAGAAAATATCTACTAGCTTGAGATCTTGGGACTGAATCTTGTCTTCATCATTCAGGATTGAGTGAATATACAGAGAAAATTATTTAGTCTAACCTCAAGGACGACGATCCAATATAATTATTTTGCATAATAACATTTGCAGGCTACAAACTCATGATAGGTACATCCGAACTAATAGACTAAATGACTCATTAATATGTGGAGCCTAGATTAACAATAAAAAAATATATGTCTAATTCAATACCAGTAGGTTCATCTAGTCTGTCAAATCAATTCTTTTCTCATGATGTGCAATGGAGTACTGTAAGCTTTATTACGTCAGATCAAAACCCTAGTAGGATGCATATGATACGTCCAATACTTTTGTCTGTTCAGATATTTGTTTGTCACAATGAATTATAAAGTGTGTGAATAATTTTGATGGTTCCTTCCTGTGCCAATAGGAGGAACTCACTGTTGCAATGCCCCTGCAGAGGCCGCCTCGTTGTTCCAAAGGTATCTGAGACGCCATGAACTCCGTGTTCGGTCCTTAATTGCGTCTGTTAGCAATAGGCTACTGATCTACGTAATGTTGCAGCCATGAAGGTAGACTTCCGGTGCAGTTCCCCTTTCAGCGTTCCATCACAATAATGCGTCTCCAGCTTTTGTCATCACCTGTCGCTAGGCATCACTCATCATGGTTGGTTTGGAAAACAGGTGCGTCTCTCTCCCTCTCCTTTCTTCCACGCCAATCCTGTGATATTTGTCACGCATGGGAGTTGGACTCATTTACAACGCACGAGAAGTCGCTGCACAGCCTTCTCGCACGATGACCCATCTTGTCATCTGGATCACGTTTGCAAGATAGCAAATGAGTGAGTTGTGATGTCAGTGGCTGTGGGCTGCTCCATCGCTGTTGCTTTCTATCTCGTGACCTCCAAACGGTGGTTGTGGGGTTAGATAGAGGAAGGAAGGATGAGGCAGTAACTCCTCTCTCTCTCTCTGTAGCAGTCCATATGGTAAGCTGTTGTTGTGGTACTCCAGGTGTACTGCATGTTCCCTTTGGGGCTGAACAGGAGTTACTGCCTCATTGCAGGTTTTCACCTTGCTGCCGAAAGAATGATTGAACTAGAGCCAAAATGATTGAGAGAGAGAGAGATAGAGGATAGTCGTTTAGGTGATTTTGATGTCAGCATCACTGATTTCTTGAGACCATGTCAAGTTCAACCACCTCCTCCTCCCCTGGCCTTTAACTTTGGGTTTGAAGAATCCTTCATCATCATCCTTCTCCATTTGGAGGACTTTTATTAAGATATAAACCTGGATTCTCCTAATAGAAGTTTTCCTTGAATGAGGAGAATTAGTGTCCTGCTTTGCATTTGTCACTTTGTTAACTGGGAGTAAGCACATGATCGAAGGCAAATGGGTCTCCAACTCATAAGCAAAAGGGAGTCTGTGGCGAGTCACAATACACGTACACATACCTCATACATGCTATCACAAGCACACTTGTCAGCTACAGTAGTAACATGTGTGCTGAACAAGCTACTTTTAGCCTCGTTATCGAGTATGGGAGAAGTGGAGCTACTGCTGTTGTTGGTTCGAGCATGCGTAACCACGCGATTAGAGGCAAAAGATTTGACCTCCATTTCCGGTTCCGGTCGAGGAGGGAGCTGATGATGATCCCTCGCTCACGCCATTAGATGTAGGAGAACGGATACGTGCGTGCATGCATGGGTTCTAATTATAGTACTCCCACAGGAATGGCTCCTCCACCCGGAACACGACGCCGTCTTCCTCGGTGGAAGGCAACCACGAGGGAGGAGGAGGAGGAGAAGAGTGGCAGAATGCGTCTCTGAGGTCGAGGAAGAGATCCGGCAGGTCAAAGAGCGCGTCTTCGCCGTCGCTCGACGGCGTCGTGAGGGAGTGGGAGACCGGCTGCTCGGCCTGGCCCGGGCATGCGGCGGCCAGCGCCGCCGCAGCCTGGATGTCCTTGGGGGCCGCCGTGGCCGGCCGCGGTAGCACGGCTGCCAGCTCCGGGAAGTTGAGGTGGGCGGACTGGCCCTTGATGGTCAGCGCCGCCACGTCGTGGGCTCGTGCCGCCATCTCGGCGGTGGGGAACGTCCCTAGCCATATCCTCGACTTCTTCCTCGGCTCTCGGATCTCCGACACCCACTTGCCCCAATTCCGCATCCGGACGCCGCGGTAGACGGGATGCTTCCCATCCTTGCTTCGCTTCTTACCTCCTCCTCCTCCTCCTCCTCCACCACCACCACCACAAGGAGCAGCCTCAGCCTGTCTCTTGGATCCACCCTTAGAGGCCGTCTTCTTCTTCTTCATGTTCCTTGAACTGTGGGCGAGTAATTCTGGGGAGGCACCGGGACAACCGGAGGAGGCCATGGAGGACAAGGAGGAAGAGGAGGAGCAGGAGGTGATGGTGTAGAAAGAGGAAGAGAAGGTGATAGCTTCACATTCTTGCCTGAGTAGCTCCTTCATGGATGGAGACTCCAAAGGTCCTTGTGGAGGAGGAGGGGCAATGCAAAGTGGTCGCATAAATAGTAATGTATTGGGCCTTTTGGGTTACCCCACAATACTCTATAGAGAGAGAGAGAGAGAGAGAGAGAGAGAGAGAGAGAGAGAGAGAGAGGGTGGCTGAGTGACCTACCACCATTGACGCCACATTTACTCTCTGCTTTGTTCCATTAGAGAGGCCAAGAAAAACCAAAGGAGGAGTACATATGTGAACTTGATGTGTTCCATGTGCCATTTTGACCCTCTTTGGATTTCCATGTAAGATCGATACAGAAACATACATCATCTAATCATGCATGTTTCCTATCTATCATCCTCCAGTAGCGAGACATGGATGCCAATTACTAGTATGCTCAACATCATCAACTCTAGGAGTAGCAGCAGCACCAACTTGCATGATTGGGAACAATTATGCTGTAATTTCCAGTGAACAAACACTTAAAAAGTGGCCATGAGGCTTTGTCCCTCAAACCCTAATCTCTCCAGCTTCCACTGCATCATTGTTTGTTGACTGAAGCATGGTCTGTATGTGATATTGGCCACATGGAGAGACACCCATTGACATAAACATATATAAACACGTCAAATTGGCACATGAATTACGGGAAGAAGCCACACAAGAAACCTCTCTGCACCAAAAATACATTAAATGAGGGGATTGTTGAACTATGAAGTTGTCACATCTGATGTACCATTAATTGTCCTGAACACAGCAATGAGGAGGAGAGAAGAGCAATGTGAGGCCACATTGAAGATTCCACATCAATTTAGGACCTTAAACAACTCAATCACATTACAGTAAGAAGCTAAACAACAAGGGAAGGTGAGCAAGGAGTTGTTGTCATTTGGGCTCTACAGAGTACTATTGTCTAGGATCCTTCCTCACCATGCCACAGTGATCTCCTCCTCTTTCTAGCACATTTTTCTTTTGAAGCATGGAAATATGCACTGATGGTGCTGTCCCAACACGCAATTATATATGCCATATGGTAATCCAACAATAGCATAAGAGGACAAGTGATGCATGTAAACATGTATTTTTTTGGCTGGCAACACCATATGTTTGACTTGTATCAAGTACTCTTCCTACTAACTACTCTTCAACATTAAAAAGAGCCCACATGTTTACTTATTTAATGACTTGTTAAGATTGACAATGAGATTTATTTGTCAAAAGCTAGTGTGAGGAGTTGGTGAATTTATGCTAGAAAATGGCTTCTCTCCTCTCCCTACAACCAATGAGAAAATTTTGGGCTTCTTTACCAAGGAAGAGGATGAAATAGTTGCATCATGTGATGAAGCACCATATTTTATGGTAGTGGAAGTTTCTTATTCCAATACATTTATCTCCTAATATATCTTTGTGTTAGCAAACTGGAGACCTCAAAGTGCCTCTGTCACATCAAGTTTATGCTCCAAACAGAGGTCATCAGCTCTCTTGAATCTTTGATGCTCCTCGGAATCTCATCTCTGTGATGCAAGATTGTGTTTTATTAGCAGTTTTAGAGAACATATGGCAAAAAAGATGGGATTAGTCCAACATACACTATGATGAACAAATAAATAAATACATACATATATAATTACTTAATACAAATCAATCAGCATTTATCAATCTTGTACAACAACAGAAGTCAACTTCCATTCCTCACACTAAAAAAAAAAAAAAGAATAAAAAAAAGCAATTAGTTCAAGTTAAACAATTTCCACAGAGTTTTTTTTTTTGTTTTTTTGACATATAGCTCCTATCATACTTCTAAACAAGTGTGCACAAACTGTGTGTGTAAAAAGATCATAGCATAGAAACAAGTGTTTCTTTTAAGCCTTTGATGAAACCACCAGAAGGTATTACTAGAGAAAACTACTTAATTTAAATAAAAGTTAATTTATTGATCCTAAATCACTCGTTCAAAATGATTTAGCCCAACTAGTGATGGTCTATTCATCAATATTTTACAAGTCAATCGAATCTCTATTCATTTTCAATGTGAGACGAGATTTGGAGAAAATAGAATCTCTCTCACTTAAGAGACTCATCAAAGATCAACATATTCCATAATCAAACTTTAGGATGATACACATGAGATCCGGTCTGGAAGTGACTCTATCAAGTAATGTATTCCAGACTCTATCAAGTAATGTACCTCGAACCCCATATATAAGTAACTTTTTTTTTTTTCCTAATTGTTCACCATAATCAATATTACCTCAGCACTAATATCATTTATCCACAACTATATGGCATAGAATGCTTAAACATATATTAATGATAGTATACTCATCATGCCCTTGCAAGTAAATTTGAGTGACCAATAGATATGCTAATGGCATAAAAATAATCAATTAATATTGTGAGTGTGAGGAAAGATAAAAGAAAGACATTGAAGAAATACTTATGAAAGCTTCATTTGTGGAAGTTACTTAGAGAATGTGCAGATGCAACATGCTCATAAGGAACACAGAAATAATTATTAATGATTAACCATACATGTCCAACAAAACATTCCAGCAGAAAGATGAAAACAACCAATTATATTGAACTGTAAGAATATGCAAAATTATCTATCGATGAGGCACTAGCTCTGAAGTTTATTCCATGAAATGAATTCAGCAATAACACATCAACTAATTCTTCATTTGCTTCTGATGTATGTATATAGTTGTTCTTGTTCTTGTTTGGGTGTATCAATTTAGGCACTGAGGGAGTTCATCCAAGCAAAATTCATAGATTACTTTATGTTCATCAATTGTTATGGATGCCCTTTGTTATGCATATTAGATGTTTTAAGGAGTGGGTAACAGCAATGCATTAAGAACTTTCATCGTGTATAAGTTATTGTGGGCTTTTCCTCTTTGTGGAACTTGCTCATGTTCTTGGTTTCAGCTAATATATGAAGTACTCTGTATCCTTTTTCATCATGCTATTTCTTCAAACGCAGCAAATATTGCAGGTTAACCACAATAGCTCTGGTCTCAGTTGGTGCTGATCCCTGATAATATGATATATGATCCCATTATGACTAAAGTGTGCACAATAGCTCTTCTCATTTCCAGTCTTTCATATTAACCACATGGCAGTAGCAATTAAGACCAGTATAACTCTGCTATTGCAAGTTAGATTTAGACAAATGTAGTGATGGACAATGACATGCTAGGATGTAACCATTTCTGTAGAAGAAAAAGAGAGGACATACTGACTTAGCTCCATTGTTTGAGGTGCTTGAATGCTATGATAAGCTATGGGAAATGACAATAACATGTTTCAGGAAGACATTTGCAGGTGATTGTTGTTGTATCGATTTCAGAACCTTAAATGCTGAGATTTGGGTCAGGAAAATGCTGGATATCTTTTGTCTCAAGAAGCTGAGAGAGCAGAGTCTTACAAGCAATTTACATGGTATGTGTTATCATGAAATTGCCAACATGCCATGTCTTGCCCGGAATTCTCAATGCAATGTGGCCGACAAGCAGGCCAGAAACAAATGTAAAGATTGGCATGCATGCGAGTGGACTGGACAAGCTCTATCGAAGAGTGATCGAGTTCCTTATGCATCTAACTTGGTGCCTCCTCACAAAGTGTTTGAATTGGAGTCCAAAACCATGACAGCCATACTGCTGTGCAGGTCCTAGAAATGTCTTAGTGTTCATTGCTAATGTCTTGTCATATCATGTGTAACCATCAGTCTATTGAACTATATTACCTGATTGATTCAGACACTGACCTAAACATATGCACTTGCTATCTGTTTCCATGTTCTGTATAACTCCCATGTGAGTCGGCCATGACCGTGAGAGCTTAGCAATTAGATCACCAAAGATGCTAAATATGCATGTACTTATCAATGTGGAGCCAAAACATCCCGACATGTATGGAATATATTGACAGTAACACAAAAAGTTTCTCGGAGGCATTTCTACATACACATTATGAGCTCCTTCACCGGTTTCGTCTTCCCAGCGAAACCAGTTGACGTTGTTGGTCGCCTTTTGACTCGGCCCCGAGTCAAACGCAAGACGTCGGTGGTGGCTGCGTCACCGCCACGTCGATCGCCGCCCTCCAAAGGAAACCACTGCGCGCGCTCGGCGGTCGTTGTCGGGTTTTGGTGGGCGGGAGCAGAAAGGAAGGGGAGGCGTCGGGCCTCCCACCTGGCACCACGTAGGCAGGAGTACGTGACCGCGACACGCCGCCCTCTCCTTGTCGTGACCGCGACAAGCCGCCCACGTGGTTCCAAGGTGGATCCACCGCTTCCTCCCGTCGCTGTAATCCAACGGAAGGCGCTCCCATTTCCTTAGAAGAAACCTCGAGCTCTCTGCCGATCCATGGAGTGGTTCCGAAGGTAAACATCACGTTGTTTGCTTCAACCAGCAAAACATCGTTAGGTTGTGCCTCGTTATCTCACAATCTTATTTCCATCTTTAATTCTCAGAAAACTTCCATGTGCGGCGGCACCGACGTTTTTGTCGTGCAAGAAACTCCCGCCGCCGGCGTTCACGTTTGCACAATTGGTGGCGCGCTATCATCGCTACGTCACTATCTGACGATAATGCCACCGTTGTAGCCTATGCTGAGCATTTGACTCCCGTCATTTTAGGATTATATTCCCCAGTTATGCTTGACTTGCGTGAGTATAATACGCAGACAAATCGATAGATCAATCGGTCTCTACCTAATCATTCATACATGGAGGGGAAAGTTCTATGCGAAGCTTCCACGTTGCTGCTGTCCGTTGACATTGTTAACCAGCGTTGTGAGTTTAATGTGCTGTCCAACTCTAGAGAGGAGCGCTTTAATTGCAAAGCCAATTGATTAATCCGCATGACTCTTCCGGGGTTTGACCGTGGCGGCAGCTGGACGACGGGCCTCGATGTGATTGGTCGCTGTCCGCACGTGGGCTAGCCGGTCAAAGATGGGCCGTTAGCTGGCACCCCAAGGAAACGTACCCACGAAGTTGATTGGCTGCGGAATCAACTTCAAGTGGGGCCCACCTACACGCGGCGGTCAGCGAGCGCGGGCGGTGGCGACAGCTGCGGACGCCATGCTGTGGGACGACAGCCACCCTACTCGAATCCACCCACTTCCTCACCCAGACCCGCAGGACCACCAAACCCGTGCTAGCTCAGCCAGCGTTCACGGTTCTGAGCCCACTCGACGAGTGGGACCCGCTGTAACACGACGAACCAACGTGAGGAGAAATGCTGAGCCGTGCACCTCGATGGACAGCCAGATGCCAGGAAACGATGGTGGCGACGGCGTCGGTGAGGGGCCCTTTCTCGGTTGGTGTTGCGCGGGATATACTTATTGTCACGGGGTGTTCAACGTGGTAATAATAATGACATTATTTTCCGAAACCGCCAGCTGGCTTGGGGAGCACGTCACCCTCCGTCTCCGCAAGCACGAAGCAAATCTGTGTAGGTCCCATCAAAACCGTTCAACGTACCGCTGTGTCTAATCTCGACCGTCCGTATTTTATTCGAAATCAGATGGACGGTCGAGATCAAAATTTACGGTAGACGAGACCCTCTCCGTATCATATTCCTATGCAGTGAGGAATCTCTATATAAACGACCCCTCCGACTGCCGCCGATCTCTTCTCCTCTCTTCTCTCCCATCGCTCCCTCTCCAGTCGCAACAACCCCTTCTTCCTCGTCTCTCGGGTATCGTTCTTCGAGGCCGATCGCGCTTGGTTTGACGTCTCCGGAAGTAAGAATGCACCTTTTGCTGCTCTGTCTTCTTTTCTTGTTGCACGACGGGTTTATCTGTTCTCTGTGATCATTTCCCTTGTGTTGCGGTAAGGAAAAGGTCAATAAGGGACGGAAGATCTAGTGTGCTGATCGTTCCTTTACTTATCGGTGTTGATCATGTTCTTGACGGAAGATCTGATGGCTAATCGTTGCATTTCCCATTTCTTGGTCAATTTTCATCATATTTTTAGATATGATGGCGGATTGCTTTTCATAGTTTTATTTTATCGGATTCCATTTGCCATCGTTCGTGTAGCCTTTGCTGCACATGAAGAAATCGCCGAACACACGAGAAATCTGGGCGCTGCCCCGAAAACCACCATCTATTGGCGCACCGTCTGCTGCGTTTCTCCAGCTGCCGATGGTTTATGCCTCTGTCCTTTTAGCAATAAGAGGGAGTCCATTTTCCTTCTCCGCTAAGGAGTAAATTGATCATAGAAAAGTAAATATAAATGCACCTAAACTAGTACGAGTGAAATGGTCCTCTTCCTATACCAAATTTGTTAGGTCTGTTTATTCTTGTGGTCGCAAGACATCCATATTTTGTTCGTTCTTGAGAGAACTTCAACATTTTATTATCCTAATATAACTGGAGTAATTTCAATTCTCCTAAAAGCAATGGGATAGAACATCAACATTATCAACAAGATTTATTAAGTCAACTTAGCATATAAAACCTAATTGTGTCAAGAAAAACACAAAAACATGAAATACTTGCTTCGTGAGTGTTGATTCCGGTCGGAAATTGTTGTTTCAGTGTTCGAGCTTTGCCAATTGCACACACGAGAAAGAAGGAGTCAGTATTCCCACACACAAGTACAAATGTGGGTGCTTCCAATTTGACATCATTTAGGTGTAAGATATGATGCATGATGAAAGTTGAGTTCCATCCCTTTTCATGGTGTTTGTTACATCTTATTCAGCGATTGGACCATATTTGCTTTTCTTGATATGGTAGAACTTAGCTTTGTTACTATTGTGACACCAGTTTCTGTTGTAATGTCATTATTCAGTGATTGGATTCAATTTGGTTTTCTTACATTATGAAACCTTGGCCACTGTTTTGACACTAACATCACGATACACTTTTCCCGTGAGAAATTTCCATTGTATTATTTATCTTTGAGCTCATTGCATAATTTGTTCTCTTTCCCAAATTTTGCAGCCAAAGGTTCGGCTGGTTGAAGTGGCAGACAGTTGATTCTTCCACACAACGTGCAAATAATGTTTGACTGACTCGAGTAAATGCTTTATTGTTCTTGCAATGAGAAGGTAAATAATATATATGTTTATTATTAGTGTATGATGTCTTGTTCTTTTGCTTCTGTCTCGAAAAGGAAAGTTCCCTAACCTGATGATTTATTATTTCAGTTGTCAGGTGGCATCTGCTTGATGGACTGCATGCACAAGTCAAGTGACAAGAAAACACTGAAGAGGTGGTTTTTCATTGACAAAAGGGTCGGATAATTGTATAGTGGGCAGCAGAGGCTGATTAATCACTTGGGAGCTGGTTGTCAGATATCATACCACTTCTGAAGAAAATTTTATTGACCTGGAAACTATGGATTTGAAGTCAAACCATAGTTCCCCTGTTCTTGCTGATCCTGTTCCGTTGAGCAAGTCAAGACTGGGCTTGCCCTCTAATATGACTCCATTTTCCCCAGCAGCAGCACCATACTCGTCTTCTGGTTTGTATCTACAGATTCCCAGAAGAAAAGTTGGTAAACTTGATGATGTCCGTGCCAATAGTTGGCTGGATGCCATGAAAGCCTCGTCACCTCCTCGCAAAAAGCTAAACAAAGATTTCATATCTGAGTCTCAGTCAGATGAAACCGATGCTGCATACCGCACCTGGGTGGTCAGTTTCTGTTGCTCTTTTTGGATCGTGTAGTGTTTACTAAGAACATTAATAACTTCATATTTGTTTGCACTTTCTTCAGATGAACCATCCATCCGCTTTAACAGCGTTTCACCAAATCACCGCTTACGCTAAATACAAGAAGATCGCGTTGTTCTTGGACTACGACGGAACGCTTTCACCTATCGTGGACAACCCCGACCATGCATTTATGTCTAGTGCTGTAAGTTGATTTAGTATTTGCAACAACTTGTTTACTACACTAAACAAGTAATGGTAAACAGTAAATTTCTTGTCTGCTGTTTAGGGTTCAATTTTTCTCAATTTAGTTATTAAATTTGTTTCAGATGCGAGCTGCCGTAAAAGATGTTGCTAAGTACTTTCCAACTGCAATTATTAGTGGAAGGTGTCGCGGCAAGGTGAGTCTTTTCATCAGTGTATTTTTAATGCGAACGTTTAAGATAATTGTATATGCATATACTTATCGGTACTTGAAAAATACATGTTATTCAGGTGAACGAATTTGTGAGGCTATCAGAACTGTATTATGCTGGCAGTCATGGGATGGATATAATGGGCCCAATCAGAGAATCCCAGTCTGTCGATGACCATCCAGACTGTATCAGGACAACTGATGAGCAGGTAGAAAGAAACTCTAGTTTATAACATTTATCTTTCTTGTAACATTTATCTACTTAACCGAGTCATTTAAGAAGTAGGAATTTTTATTGCCTCGCTGGGTATGAACAAACAAGAAATGTTCTTTGAGATCTTGGAATCATGTTCATATTTGAAATGTTGTTTTTGATGTCAACCAAATGATACTGATGTATCTAAAATTAGTGAGTTGAGGAAACAAATTGTAACTCGTTTTTGTGACATTACCTTGCTGATACACGGTGTGGTAACAGGGCAAAGAGGTACATCTTTTCCAGCCTGCTAGCGAGTTTCTTCCAATGATCAATGAGGTAAGCGCCCTGTTTGTCATCTTTGATTACTAGTAGTCATGTCATCCGAATGATTTTTCATTTTTTTCTAATGGCAGGTGTTTGACTCCCTCATTGATATCACCAAAGACATCGTAGGTGCCAAAGTTGAGAACAACAAGTTTTGTGTCTCTGTACATTACCGCAACGTTGATGAGAAGGTCTAAATTTAAATTAAAAAGTGTTGAGCACCACGATAATTTTTCTTTTTTGGGATAAGATGATAGTTCTTTGTGTGGTGTGGTTACCACATCTAACCGAACGAGAATTCTTTTTGTGATTTATATTTCAGATGTGGGAAGAAGTCGGAAAGCGTGTGTTTGGTTTTATGAAGGACTTTCCACGTTTGCGAGTTACCCATGGGCGGAAGGTAAGCTTTAAACCTATTGGTATGCTAAGTCATTATTTGAAGTACACCGTTCTCTGTTTAAGATGGGCTCTCTTGTGCTGGTTGCGTTCATGGTCCAGGTCCTAGAGGTCCGTCCCATAATTGACTGGAACAAGGGCAAAGCTGTTGAGTTTCTGCTTGAATCACTTGGGCTTAGCCATCGTGATGATGTCCTCCCAATTTATGTGGGAGATGACCGTACTGATGAGGATGCATTTAAGGTATTGGGAAAAAACTTGTTAGACGAAAGTATGCCAGCTCTTATAACATATTTTGTAATAGTTTGAATAATCTCAGGTCTTGAGAGAGAGCAACCGTGGGTTTGGTATCCTGGTATCAACCGTGCCAAAAGAAACCAAGGCTTTCTACTCTCTGAGTGACCCATCCGAGGTTTGTAGTAGTTTCAAGTCTCTAGTAACAGTCATTTGTTTTCGTTTTCCTTGGTGGTTTGTTGATACAACATGTTGCACTCTTGCAGGTACTAGAATTTCTCAAATCCCTCGTGAGATGGAAGAAGTCCGTTGCATTACAACCCGAAGATTACATGACTGCAATATAAAAACAAGTAGCCGACAATGGTCCGTAGGATCGCATAAGCTATACCCGATCGATTTTTTTTTCATCGTTGCATTTATTTATTTATTTTTCTGAGTTCAAGTGTCATGTTTTTTCATTTTGCAGTCTGCTTGTTCTTCCAAAAATGGGTCTGGTTACACGACCTTCAATGCAATTGCCATTTTTTTTTTTCTTCGCAATCTTGTTTTGTCGTCTCATTTATTTGTCAATTCATTGTCATGGTACGTTATCATTATTGTAATCAGCTATGAATCAGGTCCATCTGAAATGCATTCCAAATTATATTTTCGATCGACTTTAAAGCAGGTTGGTCTAAAGTATTGGTGAGCAATGCAATTGTAAGTGACGTGATGCTTAAAAACCTAAAACCACTCATGCAGTACTAAGTGGAATGAGGGGGCTAATTAAATATTATTCTTATAATTAGATCTCTTTAGTATTTTAATTTTTAAATTTAAAATTTTATATTAGAATCTTTATAGTAATAAAAGTAAAATATCTAAATTCGTTTTATCCTAATATCGTTAATTTTACTAACAGAAATATGAAAATAATAGACAAAAAAATAATTTTAATACTTTTATTGGTGGTGATGGATGATATTGGTGGTGATAAATGATGATGACACTAGGGGGACACGAGTGATTGTTATGAATGAAAAAAACGATGACGAGAGATAAAAGTTGCTTTACATTTATGTTGATTTTGATGTAGATGCAGAGTGTTGTCGCTCACATCAACTATGTCGACACTAACATAATGAGTAGCTCTTTCATCGGTTTACATCTGTATCAATATTAAAACAAATGTCAAACGATCTTTCATCGCTCGACAACTACATCGACATCAACACAAATGTAAAATAACGAAAATATGACTCGACAATTGTGTCAACTTCAACGTAAATACAAAAACAATATTCATCTCTCATCACTCTTTTTTTCATCTACAATAGTCACTCGTGGTCTTTAGTGATGCCATCATCCGCTGACGTCCTCCATCACCAACAATTAAAATATTATAATTATTTTTTTTATTTTTGTTAAAAAAATGATTATATTTGGATAAATAAATTTGATATCTTATTTTTATAATTATAAAAAATCAAATATATTTTTTTTAAAAAATAATTTAAGAATCAAGTTGCTGAGGTTTAATAACAAAGATAATATGGAATTAGTCCTGAGCTAAGAATGAACAAGAAGTTAAAGGGCATCGCAGAATGTCAGTTAGAAACTACAGTGTCCCCAACTACTGCACCGGATCGACGGAGCTTAGATCCCCCTTTTGTGGATGATTCCTTTGCTCCCCTGTGCAAGACGAGAACAGGGATCCTGCCATTTGCTCGCTCAGGTTCAAACGTTCTGCTTCACACCGAACAAACATACCAACAAGAAGACGACAAGTCTCTCACAACACGAGACAAGTATACGAGTCACACTCACGCACACATCAGAACAAACAGACAAAACATAAAAAGAAAATAAAAAAGAGAAAATTGTACACCACGAAACACAGCCGACGGTTGCTGGCATACCGAGTCAGAGAGTGACACGAGAGAGAGGACCGAGGACGGAGACTTATAGGTTGTAGATGATTAGGAAGCAGGGGAGCACCGCCCCGGGATCGAACACCACGAGCTCCCCGTTCCCCAAGCTCACCGACTCGGCCTCCGCCTCGTGGTCCCACTCGCCCCTGACCCGGCCCGCGACGACCCGGCACACCAGCATCGCCTTCCGCCCGGCCCCGCCGCCTCCGCTCGCGTGCGCGCCGCCGCTGCCCGCGAAGGTCCGGACCCCCTCCATCTTCATCCCCGCCGACCACACTACGCTGCGCGCCACCCCGGCGTCGTAGACCAAGCCCCCGGCGCCCCCGCACTGGAACCGCATCATCTCGTTCCCGTCGGCAGCGCAGCGCGCGTCGTTGGAGCGGGCGGCCCGGGCGCGGACCGCCGCCCGGTGCTCCTCGAACCGCGCCACTGTCCGGGCCGGGTTGTGGACCCGGAACAGCATCTCGATCTCCGCTGCGACGGCGCCGCCTCCGCCTCCCCCGGAGGAGGACCAGGTCGAGCTGAAGATGATCTCCACCACCCGCCGCGATGAGTGGCCCACCGGCAGTTCCACCAGAGTCCGGAATGGATCCGCATGGACGGGTCCTACGAGCCCAGCCGACATCGACGCCGACGCCGGCGAAGCGCACGGGCGTGCTGGCCTTGGTATGTGCCTGGACTTTGGCCTCGTTCTTTGCCGGGGTCTCTTGGGGACGGAGGAGGTGGTGGAACGGAAAGACGGGTGTTTAACTAAAAGGAAGACGACGTCCTCCACGGCGTGATAGGTATTACCGCAGGCGGCGGAAGAGAGCAGCGGCTTCTTAATAGACGAAGAAGATGAGGATAACGGCGCCAGTGGGTACACGTCTTCCACCGCTTTAGACTTGCAGTGCATGGACTTCAGCCACCCGGTCGCCATTCGACGGCGACGGTTACGGCTATGAAGGCCAAAAATGACGGCGATCGAAATCTCAGAGAGAGACAGAGAGGAGTGTTATTAGTTGGTGTTTGGGCGGTGGTAGGAGGTAATGCTGCTGTTTGTCATGCGGTTGGTGGCTGTGTCCATAGCTTTATCTTTTCCAGGAAAAGCTTTGACGACATGACAGAAAGGTCTCTTTCTCATCTGACTGGTCATCACCTGATCTGAGTGATGATAAATTGGTGCCCTTCACATCCGCATTGATCGGCTCCAGGAATTCCATTAAATTTATGTGGACTTATCGTGTGCAGAAGGTTGAAGCAGCATCAAATGCTTGTTGGCTTGAGATTGATGCATGGAATGATGCTGAATCCGAAGCCTTCCATTAGGTCTGCAACAAATGCATCGCCTTGTGCACGGTACAGTTAGAAGGTGACCGGAAACCAAGCTCTCCCCGTCCCTACCTCACTGGAAAAATCCAAGGGAGCACAACAATGCACTTGACTTCTACAGAATATGTTGAGAAATGTAGTCCGTAATTTGCTCTGTCCATTGCCAAATCTTTTGTATAAATTTAAAGGAAATAGAAGAAATATTTAAGTTCATCTGTTGCTCATACAATATAGAACAGTGACGAACGTGTTGATACATCAGAGAAGAAGAGTAATTTTGTTGATTCAACTAAGTTTGATCTGAGCTTGTCACAAAAGAAGGAGCTGCAGGCAGTCTCCTTTTGCAGTCACCCATCGAGCCTTTGTCAACCCCACCCACATCATTCCTTTGCAATCTTAGTGCTGTTTACGTTACGTAGGTGATGTATCACAGTACCCAAACAGTCTCCCCACCGCACGAAGGGGCAACAGCTATCGCTGCGAAGGGGCATCGAGAAACGGGGGACGAAGCGACCGCGGTGCAGCGGCCTCCGACGGTGGTGGGTTCGTCGTCGAGGTAGTGGAGAAGGAGGGTTTGGAGACGCGCTCGCAGGAAGGGCACATGGTGAGCGTGGTGGGCGGTGTCATCTGCATGTAGAGCTGGGGCGACAGCTTCAGCGCTCTCAGCTCCTGGACTTCCTTCTGCAGCCGTCGGTTCTCCTCCGTGAGGTTCTCGCAGCACCTCTTGAGGAACTCGCAGTCCACCTCCGTCTGCTTCAGCTTTGTCCTGTACCAGGTCAAACCCGCCGATGTTGATTAGCGTCGTCCTGAAGCGTCCCTGCCGTTGTATGATGAACGTACCTTGCTCTTCTGTTTTGGAACCAGACTTCCACCTGCCTTGGCCGCAGGTTGAGCTGCTTGGCCAACGCCAGCTTTTGCTTCTGCTCACCAAAGAGACATCAGGGTCATTCATGGAACATACGCCGCTGCTGCTCTGTTAAGGGCGAGGGAGAGAGAAGCGTACAGGGCTGAGGCTGGTGTGCTCCTTGAAGCTTTCCTCGAGGACGGCGGACTGGTCCTTGGAGAGGCGGAGCTTCTTGCGGGAGCCGTCGCCGTCGCCGTCGCCTTCCTCCTCGTCGCTGGCCCCGCGGGAGCAGGATGGCTCGGCATCGTGCTCTGCTTCGCGCTCCGCTGGTCGCTTGCCGCCCACACTGGAGACGGCGCTGTTGGGAGACGACGCATCCGCCTCCTCGCTGTCCGGCCCTCCTGCTGCCGCCCCCGCAGGTGGCGGCTGGTTCACGTCGATCGTTCTCAACCCACGTCGCGCCTCTCCTGCTCCGCCACCTTCTGCAGTGTTCAGCATTCATCACGTTCTCGTTCCTCAGACCTGCCAACCAAACAATGAGCAGTACGGTGGAAACAGTACCTGAACGGGCGAGGAGGAGACGGCTCCAGTGCTGACAAGAAGACGGCAGCGACCGCGAAGGGGAAGAAGAAGAAGAAGAAGGCACAAGGGTGAGCCGATCAAAGCGATTGGCGGAAGAGCTCAAGCTGAGGCTTAGCGCTAGATCCTCCGTCTCCATCAACATCCTTCCTTAGCTTCCTCTCGTCTTCTCTCCCTCGTCTTTGTTTGCTTCAACTCTTCCTTCACTTCTACCCTCTTTCTCCGACTTCCTTTCAGATGACTGCAACAGATGGAAATGGAGAACGAAGAGGAGGTTGGCTGTGGCCGGCTGCTCTCTCTTCTCCAAGAAGTGGCCTCTTCTCTTGTCTTCTCCGGAGTATGGAACGGGTATTAAATAGCAGTCTGTGCCTTACCTCCCTAATCATCGCAATCATGAACGCTACCACCAAATCCTCCTGTTCTTCATGTTCATAATTCGCATTTGCTCCCCAAAAGCTGGTTCCAATGCTTCTTCCGTCCGACTTTTGCACGCGCCACTGAGTTCCGTAAACCAAGGGCTCTTCTCCGGTTGACCATTGACCGTGTCATTCTTCCTCCTCGCTCCATACATCTGCTCTCTCTGACATGCACCGATACGTACCGATAACTCAAGCATGTAGATAATATTTACTGGTGCAGGCAAAGTGTTTGTGTGGTGTCAGGATGAGCTCTGAAGACTCTCATGATGGAACACACTCTACAAGTCTGCGTCTTATCATTCCCTTTTACCTTCGCAATCATCAGAGTCTGTGGATGAGAGGGGAACAGCAAAACCCCACGCCACTCGTCGCCCCATTCATCTCTCCAACATTGCACCAGCACAATCACGCCAATCATCATCGATCATGATCGAGTCTTACCACCAACCTTAGCAGCCACCTGATTGCAAATCAAAGCCATAATATTCAGTCATCGCAAGGTTTCCCGTTCGACCTCAGAACCGGGGGTGGGGTGGGGTCCAGCGAAGCAGCCAATGATGGGCCTGGGCACGTGGTGGGGAGGGGGCGCGGCAGGAGTGCGTGGGGGGCTTCGGGCCGACCCGGCTCGGCCGTGCGTGCGTTGTGGTCGGCCCACCCCTCGACACCGGCTCAGCCGCAATCATTTCGGCTCGTCCTCTAATTGGATGTTTTCCTTCACATCCCGCTTTTGCCATATAATAAAAGCTAAGATAATAAAAATGAATCCAATTTTTGGAGCAAGCGAGAAATAATTCCGGAAATGTGTTGGGCGTCGACATGACGATTCATTGTGCCTCCCACGATCGATTTCCACCTCTGCCACGTGTCTCTATTTTAATGGAAGAGGGAAAGATGATGACGAGATTGAATGGATGACGGAATTGGCTCCTTCCACCTCGGCGCATGTGACTCTCACGTGACCCTGTCCCCCAAAAGAATATTCGGTGGCACAATCGAAATTACGCCAAATGTTAGGGGTTTTTTTTCCGAGCGAGGGGATCGTACGACATCCATGTCACGTGTTTTTCACGTGACAGCTCAAGTCGAGATTTGCAACTACAGAGTAATTATTTTGGGCTTTAAATGGGCCAATCTTGAGCCCAAAAAAAATCATGTGAGCAAGGAATAATTTCTGCAAAATTCATTTATATTTTAGCACTGACATGCCTCATCTAATCTGTTGATCTCCCTCGAGGGGAGAAAAATAATGGCGGGAATAGACCACATTCTTGTACAAGGAAGATTCAGGAGGGATGAAAGCTAATAACTCGGGAGTTGTCAGATCTCTGTGGCAGAGGACCATGGTGATCTATATATCAGGATGAAGAACATGTGTAATCCTCGATGACTTGTGTCTCTTCCTACGCTTTAAAGCAACATTTGCAGGGAAGGAACGCAGCATAAAACATGGCAGTATCGATGAGAAGTACAAGGGTATTTACTTCGACATTGTTGTCTACAACGGAGGAAAGTGGTCTACTGAACATCAAAATATTCTTCTCGCAACATCAAGAACGCTCATGGCCAATTCACATGGAGCAAAGCGAAGCAGACTGGCACAGATGTGCGTTCCTACCTGACGTGCTTGGAAGTTGCAGGCGGCATTACAGTGTGGAAGTCGCAGAGTGAAGCCTCGCCAAGCGGCTCCAGAAGGCCGGCGGCCTGGATCGCGAACGCGCGACGCACTGATGAATCTGTGTAATCCTTGCAACCAGCAGCACTAATCGTCGGCACGGCGCGAGAACGAGGGTGAGGGGAACGATCCAGATTCCCAGTTCTAGTATCAGCATTGTGAGGTGCTCTTCTCTTAGCTGGTTACTCGGCCCCTGCAAGCAAGCAATCTCGATGATGCTTGCAAGTCTTAAATAGCTGGCAGGCCTCATGTTCTTGTTCCATCACTGTCAAAGGTTTTGCCGTGGGACTAGCTTGTTCACATCAGGTAGGGTTCTTCCGGTACATGGCTGCCAATGCCCTTTGGGTTGCGGGATTCCCCAAGCAACATGATGATGCACTTTGCTTGGCGTGTTAGCAAGGCGTAAGATTGCGGTCACTCAACAGTGGTGCAGCTATTATTGCTGGTTATTCGGTTATCTGCCTTCAATCATGCTTCATCAGACCCACAACTGTGCGAGCAGAGAGTGATTGAACAAGAGCAAGAAGCCATGTGCAGCTGTTGAGAGGGAATTTTGTTTTGCCATGGAATTGTTATAGTTGCTCCATAAATTTTCCCAAAGGATAATTTGATAATATAATAAAAATAATAAAATAAAAAGATAAAAGAAAGATAAGGACATCAGATTTATGTGATTCGATCAATTGACCTACGTCTACGAAGGAGGAACAAAACTCTTATTATAAAAAAGATAATTACAAATGTCTTAGGAAAAATATTATTAAACCATAAAACCTAAAATTACTAAACAAGAAAAACCTAAAATATTTGACTTAATGTAAACTTAATAAAAATTAAATCCAAAATAATTTTTCTTGTGATGCATCTATCTTTAAAGCCTAGACCCTTATTTATAACATCAACAGGAGATAACAAGTTAAAAAATTAAAATGTGAGACTACGTGAGACTAAGTAATATCAAAAACAAAGAATTATACTTCTCATTAGGTCAGATAAGGTGGAGTTCTGAATAGATATTTGGTTCCTGTCCATTTGTAATTGGTGTATTTAATGTTGAGGTCTAATCATGTGACTCTAAATAATCCAACAACAAGTCACTGTGGAGCTACAAGAGCCACAAACAGTAACCATGGGGAATCTGTGACCCCAAACCTTCTTGCACAGAGAGTTTTTGCCAGTGTTTTTGAGCATCCTTCACCGCAACAGTTCCGGGCAACAAAAGGCTTAAGAAAGATCTGATAAAGCAGCTACTTCTTCCTACAATTTTTCTTCCTTCATTTGAGATCCGACAGTCTCCTCTTCCTCTTAAGATTGAAGGAAGATTTTGCTCCATGGAGTTGCCTTTGTGTTCTTGAGTGCTGGACGCTGTAACTAGTATGGAAGAGAACTACAGGTATTCTTCTTTCCAAAATCACTTGATTGCAAGAAGAAGATCTACATCAAAACCATTCATGCCCATACATCTCTCACAGCAGACAAAGCACTCTTCCACATGCACACAACACGAGATGCTCGCCTCACAAAATATATCCCTACCTGACAGGGATGAGGCTTTCCGTTCTTGAGAGCTGCAGCCCTAGATTATCAAGGCCACCGAGTTGAGCCTCTCCATGCGACTCCAAATGGCCGGCGACGCCGATCGCAGGCGCATCATGCACTCGCCAACACGTTGAAGCTCTGCAACCAGATGAACGAGTCGCCTGCATGGCGCAAAAATGAGGATGAGGGGGATGACCCAGATGCCCAGTTCCAGTATCAACATTGCACCGCAGCCTCCTTTCTTCTTCACCTGCAGCCTGCAAACATGCTCTGTCGTGTAACTATTGCTTATAAGAATTCTATGTAGATATATTTTATACACATCAAAAAAGCGTCTCATTCATTCACCAACTTATGGGCCACTCCAAGACTGCTATTCATCATCCAAAAGTCGATCTACCATATGAAAAGCAACTATATTTGATCAGCAATGAGCAAGGAAAGAATCCAACTTAACTGTAACTGGAGCTTCTTCAGAACAAAAGATGTTACTTTGTGAGATGCCTTGCACATTTTTGCACACAAAGGGAGTTCACATCCATCTGCAGGAACTTGGAAATCTGACACTGATGGCTTGCCCTGCTGCTGTGCCTCCACAGGCGCGTGAACTATCCTTGATGTGGCAGATTCAGATCGTCCGTCATGGCAGATGCCCGACATCTGCAAATGAGAAATGGTCTGGGGGTAGTTGAAGACACGAAAACGTAGCCATTGCTGTGATGTAGACCCGATGCTACAGTCCTCTCTTTTGCCGTCCTCCAGCCAAGTCTCATCTTATCCATTCTCTGTGCTCACAGATATTTATACTGTTCATTGGATTAAGACTGGCTGTTGAAGATGATGTGAGATATACAATATTGATCTCATAAAACATCATTATGTGCAATAATATAATTATATCAAATGCTTTGTACTAATACATTAGCATGCATAAAAATATTATAATAAAATATAATAACATCATATAATAAACAATGAGACAAAATAATATAGTATTGTTATAATAAATATATGATTTGTAGTAAAAAATGAATTGATATGCAATGCAAATTTTAAAAAAAAAGTCATGCAGGAATCGAATAAAATAAAACAAGATCAAGCATTAGTTGTTAATATTAAAATTGAACTAATAATATAACATATTGATAGACCAAGCAAGACATGTTATATTAATCCTAATGGGTGATTAGTGAAGTTTTATCTTTGATTAAAAAAGGACAACATTTAAATAAGAGAGTGGTCACATTATTTCACTTGTAGTCTTCCCAAATTGGTTTTGTCCCTCTAGGATCAACATCAAGAATCATCAATGAGATGATAAAAAGACTCTATTAGATCTTGGACATCTAATTCTCCAATTAATCTGGAATTAACTATGATTTTATCAGCTTTATAATCATATTATAATGTACTTCATTTACCACTGAGGAAAATAAAATTAGAAAATACATTCACCATTGTTCACCTTCAATACTTATAACATAATGTTTGGAAATAATAAAATGTTATCTTGCTATATACATCCAGCTTATAAAAATTAGCTTGTGTTTTGGCCATTTTTGTATACTGTAACAATCGTGGTGAGAAACGTCAATCATCTCGACACCCTGAAATTTCACGGGTGGCACAAGGCTGAATGAGACTTCAGATAATAGAGAAGGTGCTATCCCTTACTTCGCTCGTTGCCTGCTGCTTGCTCACACAGCTAAAAAATGATCAGTTGTAACATCTTTTTGGGTCATTTTCACGTGTTGCAATGCTCATGGCAAATGACACAAAACGTCAACCATCTCAGTATCCTAGAATCCCTTAGGTGACACAAGGTCGGATGGGATTGTCGGAGAATAAGAAAGGTGCTATCGCTCGCTCGTATAGCTAAAAAAGCCCGTTTTGATTTGTTTTGGATCGTTTTTGTGTGCTATGATAATTGCAACGAACGACACGAAACGTAATTCATCTTAGCACCCTAGAATCCTCATATCATATAAAGCTAAATGGGGCTATCAGATAATGAAAAAGATGCTATCCCTCGGTAAAAAATGACTTGGTTTAAATTTCATCGTGTATGTTGATGTCTTGTCATTGATTGTCTTGTTTGATTTGCTATTTAAGTCTCTTTAACTTGTGATTGTTGACGAGCTGTCTGATAGGACAATTAATCACTGGAGTTGTATGACTCCTGCTACCATGCAATTAATCACTGACATTGCAAATCCCTTCAATCGCACTATGTTTGAACGGCGTTGTGTGGGTCTCTTATAATCATCACTGGTGGCTTCAACATTATGTCATTATACCATATTTTATTGTGTATTTATCTCTAACCCAGTAGATGTCTGTCCATAGACAAAACATCCCATCTAATGGAAAATTCCACATACTGTATTGTATTTAATTCATTTTGTATCTCTGATATGGTAAGATAATTTTCCTTATTTCCTCTTTTACATAAACAATCATATCTTATGCTTCTTATCTTATCTCGTAATATTCCAATGGTCAGATTTAACCCGTCTTTTTACTGTCACTATCTTCTACATGCATTGACTTGCATTCTCGAATCACCAAACTGGTAAGAACTTGAGTATGAAATAACAGTCGGAAGAATATTACCTGCGTGGACAATGCATTCTCTTCGATTTCTTTGGGGCGCACCTCTGGTCCCATCTTTTTTCTGCCTTGTGAGTGGAATCACACAGCGGAGCCCACTGTTGCCCGACCAAACCGCAGGTAACCGACTTGGTAAATTGGAGTGAGGGTAGCTAAGCAATTATGGCCTTTATCCCATTTCCGAACTTTTATTGTCCCCTCTCCGTTTCTTCCATCTCCCTCCGCCATGCGCGATCTCCCAATACGAAGTTGTTACTCTTCTTTGGCCTCAAAACCCTAATCCAAACCCTTGTGTTTGCTATTTGGTGATCGAGGTCCGGAGGCGCAGGGGGAGTTGTGGGAGGCGGCGGGGAGATGACTCGGCGATGCTTCCACTGCAGCCACGATGGACACAACTCCCGGACGTGCCCCAACCGCGGGGTGAAGCTCTTCGGCGTGCGGCTCACCGACGGATCCATCCGGAAGAGCGCCAGCATGGGGAACCTCTCCCTTCTCGCTGGATCCAGCGGCGGTGCGTCGCCCGCCGACGGCCCGGAGCCTGGCGGCGGCGGCGCCTCCGCGGACGGGTACGCGTCGGAGGATTTCGTCAAGGGGTCTTCCGCGAGTTGCCGCGAGCGGAAGAAGGGTGAGTCTTTCTTGATATCTCCTCCCGCCTGTTCTCGTTGTTCTTTGGTATGGTAAAACTGTAAAAGATGTGTCTTCTTAGGCCGAACGAGATGTGCTGTCATACTATGATAGCTTTGTTTCTTACTCTTATCATCTCCGGGACGCTACAACCATAAACGACTGTTTTTATCGAATGGAATGGAATGCGTCACACAGTCCATCTCTGCTTTCTGAAATTAACATGTGTCTATGTTTTATAGGATCCACATGTTCTGCAATCTTGTGGGCATTCCGACTCTTCTCTTGAATTTCTTGATCAAATGCACGTTGTCTCTTCATCTAGGAGTTGTCATGGATGCGATCTCTGCGACTAGTTTATGGTGTCCTTGGGGAAAATTTATTCTTTTTAGGAAGTGATGGTAGAAGAATAATCCATTCGTTCCCTAGAGCAGCATCGAAAAGTTTTTTGTAGCCAAAAAATGACAAAGAGAACTTCTGGGGGACTGTGTGCATTTTTCCTTTGTGGCAGGCTTTTGGTGGGATGATCATCTTCTGGATTTGCATTTGGTGCCTTTAATTATACCAGAGCAAATGCTTTATCTGGATTCTAGAAAGAAATCTGTCAGAGGATAAACAACTTTGTCTCATGTAATTATGTTGTTATATTTTTTTGTGATAACTAATTATCTTACTTGTAAAACTTTGTAGCTGCTATTTCCCTACAAATACTAATGCTAATAAGTACTTTAACTAAATGGATTATCATCTTCATGGTCCTTTTTTGTGCTCAAACACAAGGGTGTACCTGCCTGTTCAGGGGATCCATACAGCTTTTTTGAGTCAAAGACAAAGAGCCAACTTGCTGAATATTTGACGGCAAAGAAATTGGAAGATTACATTTGTGTATTTGGAAATAAACAAAGAAATGGAACTCATTTCTTCAAAGAGCATGTCAAAGCAGTTGCTAACTAATTAGGGTTTGAAAACAAAAAAATCATGCCAATCTGGAGAAGGCAATGGATTGGTTTGGTAATCCTAAAAATAAAAAACATAGCTGGAAAAGGTATCTGTATACTAGGAAACACTGAAGACAAGGTGGTGAGCAAACCACCACATTTTCTACATATTCATACAAAACAAAAGGAGGGAAAGAAAAAGAAAGTGCTCATGTTGGACTAGTTAACTACATCAAGTAGGCGAAAGTGTCATTACACCATGATCATGCCAATGCAATCCATTCCAATAGGAAGTCACTTTACTGCCCCACCCTTGGCAATATTGGCACTTCACAATATAGCCATTGAGCTGTGGCTACCACAGGTAGTCCTTGGCAAGTCGTCAATCGATGTCACTTCCACTAATTTATATTGATATGAAATTACGAAATAGTATTGAAAAATAAAGAGAAAATTGAGACAGAGAAAGAGGCATTATTTAAATGGAGTAGAACAACATTTCCAAACATGTTCATGGATAAAAGATTTCTTGCTTTTACTAGTTTTAAAGGCATTGAAGATTTTCTTAGTGTTGCATTCATTTTGATTTTTCCATTCAGTATTCATCGTAACCAGCCGTGACATTTCTATATAAGGTTAAATTATAATGGCTTTATGGGCTTTTATTGATGATATTCGTAGGTAATCCATGGACTGAAGAAGAGCATAGAAGGTTTTTACTTGGCTTGCAAAAGCTTGGAAAAGGCGACTGGCGAGGCATATCTCGTAACTTTGTGGTGTCCAGGACGCCTACTCAAGTGGCTAGCCATGCACAGAAATATTTTATTCGTAAAGCCAACATGACAAGAAGAAAGAGAAGATCAAGCCTTTTTGATATCGAACCTGATGAGGTCTCTCTCTCTCTCTCTCTGTGTTACTCTAACTAGTATATATTTGCATTTGAGTCATGGTAGCTTCCTTGTGGACATATATGTGCTGTGACTGTGTTTCAAATATTCAATTTATGACATCATATTTGCTTAGTTGGATTTTGACATATTTTTCATTCATTAAGTACTGACAACCCCTTAAAGTTGTCAGTCTGTATGTATTCCATGTTATGATTATTGCTCTGGCCTGGTCATATTATAGATGATATGGAGCCATATGCTATTGCCTTTCCTCCATACAATTTGGCAAAAATGAAAGAATTTCTGTAGAGAGGAAGGGAAATTACCTAATATATATAGTTAAAAACAATTTAAGACAGAAATAGCAATGTCCTTTCTGTATTCTTGAAATTTGAGCTATGCGATTGGCTGGTTGTAGTTTGATGATTTTAAAAAGTGAAACAAGAAAATTGTGAATTTTTACAAGTAGAGCTGTCATTTGAGTTCTTCTAAAACAAGTCTTCAAGACATATGGGCCATAGAAGCAGATAATCTTCCAAGAAGCTGTTTAATGGTAGACTGTGAAACATGGTTGAATTATTAGGTTTCGTTTTCCAATCAACAGATGCAGTTTTTCTAGTGTGCTCTCAGATAAAATCCCTCAAAGTATACTTTTCTACAGAAGTGGGAGGATCCATTTAAATCACACGTATGATTTGCCTTTTTATTCATTTTTTACATTATGCATGACCCATCATTCTTTTTGCCTCAGCCCCTCGAACCTCAACCATTTCTGATGAGTTTCCAAGAATCAGATGCACAAAATAACAAGCCTCCTCCGATACCTCCAAGTCTGAATGAGGAATATGAATCAATGGACTCTAATGACTCAATAATTGAAGCAGTTGTATCACAACCAGAAGCTTCTCAGTGCAGCTATCCTGTGATACTTCCAGCTTATTTTTCACCATTGCTACAATTTTCTTTTCCCTATTGGTCAGGAAACAGATCAGATACCTCAGAGCAGCAGGCATATGAAATTATAAAGCCAACACCAGTGCATTCAAAGACTGCCATAAATGTTGATGAGCTTGTTGGTATGTCAAAACTGAGTATAGGAGAGTATGCTGGAGAAAAATCATCTACATTGGATTTACTTGGAGGATCAAAGCGGCAATCTGCCTTCCATGCTAATCCATCCACAAGGGCTCACACATGACCCAAGTATTTGGACAAGGTCAACAAGTGAAGGTTTGCCCTGTGTTAATTATCCTTGCCTTCTTGTTAATAAATAATCATGAATGTAAATGCATTCTTGGACAATATCCTTATACTACAGCTTATATTCATATTCAGTAATTATTTTTAATACATTATCGATTGGCTGGTTCTGTTAATTCATCAAGGTAGCAACTAAGAACTTACACACTTTCATCTTAGAACTTAAAATATTCAGATATCTTTATTGTCTATCCTTTTGTTGAAGTGTTGTTAGTTGTTTCTATATGTTACTTTGGACTTTGGAGTAAGTCAATCTTTTCTAACAAGCTGTTCATTTTAAAAATTTGCAACGTAGTGCATGTGCTTTAACCCTGTTGACCTTTTTGAACTGCAACCTTACTTTTAATATTTGAACATGAACTTAGTTAAAGTGTCAGAGATTCATTACATTATCAAGAGCTTTTCTGTTATTAGTTACTATAGAAATGTGTGCCAAATGCACTGAATTGCCCAAAGTTATCCGATGACAGTAATTATTTTTACTATATGGTTGATCTTACTACCGAACATATGGCTCCTAACTTGTAGCTTTAGTGTTCGTTTGGTTGCTTTTCAGATGTTTAACTCAAAAATGCTACTTCTTTAAAGTGGCACTTCCAAGAATGATTAGTTAACCCTAATTGGCTTACCGCAATAGTGATTGCAGAGACAACATATTTCATTCGGTTGCTCATTAAAATTGATACTGTAAACTAAGTCTTATTTTCCTTTTCTCTCTTTCACCATAGTTCTTTGAGGGATGTTGAAGATATTTTTTCGCTTTCACTGATTGGTAATTGTCAATAATCGATGGATTGTCACACTGTTAATTGTTGATCCATAGTGGACAGTAGGAATCCACAAGCTGCAGTTGCAGCTAGAATTAGTACTTAGACTTAGCAAGTTGTCAGAAAACACCAAAACATCATTGGCTGGCTCATTGTTAATGGCTGCAACCTACAATTGATCAATGGATTATGAGCAATGTATAAGGAGATTTTTGGTTGGTCAATCACCAGTCAGCGAATAGGTTTACTAGCTCATGGTGTCCTTGACCTGAAGATGAACATATATCAATTGGCTATAAGATAGAAATCAACAGGGCTACAATTGTAAGCTATAATTAAAAAATTCTAAATGCTTCACTAAAAAAAAAAAAAAATGAAGTTCATATTGTCATATTCGATCGACTAAAAGATAGCATGAACGATGTTAACCAAAATATTTGTACTTATAATATTCTGTAGATAGAGGCATTAGAAGTCTTGTATGATCAAGAGGTATCAGAAGTTTTGTGTGATCATTGGATACCTTTGAGATATATATATATATATATATATATATATATATATATATATATATATATATATAATATAGTTGTGGGACCAATAATGCTTTATAGATTTGAGTGTTGGGTAGTTAAGAAAAACATATACAAAAAGTTTGTACTATTGAGATGAAAATGTTGAGATGGATTTCTGGAGTTACTAGGATAGATAAAAAAAGAAATACTTTTATTCGTGAATAATTATGTATCACTTCGATAGAGGATAAGATGAAAAAAAATTGTTTAAGATGATATGAGCATGTATTGAGGAGACATCTAGATACAGTAGTCAGAAGAGATAAAATAATTAATGTTGATAGTACGAGAAAAGATAGAGGAAGACCCACAAAGATTATAATAGAAACCATAAATAAAGATTTAAGTACTCTGAATTTAACGAAATGTATGGGTTTTTATAGATCTCAATGGCGGCAAAAGATCCATGTAGCCAATCCTCCATAGTTGGGACTTACGGCTTTGTTGTTACTATTGTTATTGTTGTTGTATAATATTTTGTAGATACAACGCCAAAGTTTACATCATAATCAAGGTTCACTAGGTTTTCCTATCATAAACTCCATGTGGCATGGTATTGATCAACTCCTGGTTTATCTCTGTGAAGACTCCAGCTCAATCTCTAGAAAGATTTTTAACTTCGAGTAAAATGGTTCACAAGTGATTAGATACTACCAAGCAGGTGAAGAAGGCATGATGATTAACATAAATTTGAAACTATATGTTATATAGAAATTTGCCAAGTAAAACATAAATGACTGGGTGACTAAATAGTCTAAATCCCTTCAATCCTAATCACATGTCATGATTTCTTATTCAAAGAGTTGACTTCTTGCTAGATAGTTTGTGGCAATTAATGAATAAGGTTTCTTTGTCATTAGTACATTTGGTGATTATCCATTGATGGACTATCAGCAGGTGATTGCTGATCAATCATCAGCTGCAGCACTTCTAAACTGCATTCAGACCATTGACTCTTGGTTGCAGGCCTAATTCACTTTGAATGGCCAATTCCTGCTGCCCAAAGTGGCTGAAAGTAAGCTCAATTGCACTTTCCAGATTGGGTTGGTTCTGAACCAAACTTGGAGTGGCTGAATGACTATACAAAACTTGGGAAAACCGAATGACTAAAGCTGCTAACTTCTTGTTGCCATATTTTGGTTTCATGGACCACACTCTTAAATGTTGAAGTTGGCTGTCATTTTTTGGTTTCGTTTCATTTGTACTTCTAAATTGCAACCATCTCTTGAACAGATTTACACTATTTTCTTTGTTTTGCGAGTCTTACAGATAGCTTTCTTGTTGAAAATTCCTGTCCCAAAATTTAATAGGCGCAGAAGACAACTCAATCGTCTGTGATTTTACTTGGTTATTTGCATACTGATTCCTATTAGAATTGACATACATAGTTTATTGTAAATGGATTAATAATGTAGACTCAAGGTAATATGGATATGAAGGGATGGTTTATGCACTCCAGCTAAGCTGATATTGTTGACTTTGCATGAAACTTGTGGTCTCAAGCAAATTCCATGCCTTTTCAGTGTAATTGATCCAATGCCCATGGGAGAGAGATTTAATTTGCTTTTTTTTTATATGGATTATTATATTTTATAAAGTACTTATTATTTTAGTCTGATTTCTTGTGATATATGTGCTGAGCATGTCTCTCTGCTGTCTTGACCTAATTAAGATGCTGTGCTGCTGCCAATGCAACCATGTCCTCCCAAAGGACTTGTTTCCACCAGAACACATTTGGATCCATGCATTTCTAACCATCTTCTGCTTCTGCTAACCACAAGCCATTCATTTTTTGAGTCCATAAATAATGTGCAGCTTCAAGTTCATAAATGTTTTTCTTCAATGAGATATTGATCAGTCACTCGGCTACATTGAAGATCAACAAAAATGTGTACAATATTCTGTAACAACATGCTAGCAAATTGGATGGTCTGGATTGGATCTATGGTGGATTTTATTCATGTACTTGCACCTTTGCATTATTTTTTTTGTATGCATTATTTGCTGAAGACCGGTATAACTCGTCTCTAGTATCAATGTCCAAATTTATTGGCTTGTGATGACTGGTACCGTGTTCTTTTTCATGCTTATTTACATCTGGAGGGAATATGTATTCGGACACTTAAGCTATCAAGAATCTTGATCAACATGTTATTGGTATTTAGCTGAATTCTATGCCTTATTTTCTGGGTCAGATGATATTGTTGCTTTTATAGCATTTGAATTTGCAAGATGAATTTGCGAGAGAAGCAGGTGTTAAGCTCCAAATCAATGTTACTGTTTAATTCAAGAAATTGGTGAATTGATGGTTGTGAAGAATTCTTTAGACCAATTGTCTAAATATTGTATCATATCGTTATATACTGATCCGCTGTAAATACGGTATGTATCAAGTTATATTAAGCGTATTGACACAGTACATTAAGGTATATTGATGTATATCACTCGTATCAATCCTCTTTATGGTAGAGGCTCAACGATATGTTAATAGAGATCATACATGGAGGGATTATAGTCCGAGATCATTTCACAATGGTCAGAATATAAGGGAGATATCACTAGTAGGCGATATAGACTAACGGATTGTGGTGGAACAGTTCGAGGCAATACGGCATATATAGGTCGAGTGTCATGAGGGATTGGATCATGTGAAGGTATAATCGGAAGCTACTGCTCCATTTTGGTGGACAACATGACGACAAGAAGGGTCATGAATTCAAAGAGTGAATGTCATGGTACCACAGAGGTGGGTCTTTCGTGTATGCATCGAATTTTGCATTGGATGAAAGTCTTGATCATTAATATATGAGTGTTGTGTATCACCGAGGGAGAAGTTCGAATGCAAGTATCAGTGAATCCCATGGGGGGGACTTCACAAGATTTGTAGGTAACTCTATCTGTGACATTCTTCCTTATTTATTCTTTTGACGTCCTTGTCGAGATTTTTACAAATACTATCTTTTATCATATTTGTTGAATCTTTAATCTTCTACTTTAGTTGAAATGTGTCTCTTGGCTCTCAGTTATTCTCTGTTATTATTAAGTAGTTAAATTTTGATTCGTTAATGTTGCTTCAACTCGCTAATGATAACAATAGTGTAGGATCGATTAAGTTGTGTTAAACTTTATTAGTTTGTGTGAATCTCTCAGATGAAGAAAAACATCTTTCATATTATAAACTAATCTCTTAAATATCTCGTGTTGCTTGAATTGAGTGGATGTCTGTTGGAGTTTTAACGAACATTGTTTTGTAAGCTTTGTAGTTTTTTTAAATGTTTTTCTTTCATAAAATTTGTCCATCAATTTTTATTTTACTTAATTGTCAATTCCAAGTAGGTCTGCATCATTTTTACTTTCGATTGATGTTTTATTAAAAAATAAAATCGATAATCTACTTTCAATAAAACTGATCACCATTAATGATGATTTAACAATAGTTGTCTTCTATTAAATTTTTTTGAATGATCTTTAAACATACATAGAACTCATTTGTTGGATAAATAAGAGAAATAAGATATTCATTTTTGCACATTCTCTGAAGAGTAAAAAAGGAAAAAATTACTTGACATCCTTCGCCTCTTAGATGATTATATTTCATGCATCAAGGTGGTTACTATTTATAACATATTCTTTGCTCACACTTCTCAAGTACTCAAAATGTTTGCACTCTTTATGTTGAGTTAGCTACTATAATTTGTCTCTTTATTACTAGCGAACCTCTGAATACAAGAAGTTTTGTCTAAAAAGAGTAAAATTTCATCTTGACTTAGAGTAAGTCTCCGATAGTTTTAGTCACCTATGGAATTATATTATCTTCTCTATCATTTTCATCACATACTCTTCTGAGTGAAAAAGGTACAGTACTGTGTATTGCTTACTTTGTTTTTTCGTTGAGCACTCCTATATTGATCCAAAGTTCCTCATTTTCAGCTATCTTGATGAGAAACTAGTCAACATCGATCTTACAAAGTTCATTGGCCTTTACTCTTCAACCTTGTTTCATATTTCAAGTTTGTCTTTGTATTCTCCACCTCTTTAACCTCTTTCTTGGCCATGCATTATTCCTTCATAAGAGTAAGGGATTAATGACTCCATGAAAATCCCACTTCTATTATAACATAGTGTTGTCATGCTTATGGATGTATTATCACCTCGCATTTGCATCCTTTTCTTAGCAATCAATAGATTCGCCTATATGGCATTGTGGCACCCCTCTGAATCTATCTCCATCATAATCGACATTTAGTTTTGGATAGTTTAGTGCTTTTGGGGGAGTCATCGCTTTCTCACCTCTTTCAACCACTTACTTCAACGTCTTTGTGTTCTCTGAATAGTTTTCCTTAGTTGATGAAAAAATAGACTACAACTCTCATGTATGGCCTTCGCCATCATGTTGTAAGGCCCCATGCTGATTTTGTTCTTCTTTGCGTCCTTCCTAGCAACATTCGCTCACTCCACTTTGTCCTCTAGATTGTTAGGCTCCCTTAAGTAAATATTAGTTCTAGAGTAGTCCAACTCTCTAACCGCTTCGATCTTACATTTGTATGATAAAGTATTCCCACATAAGACTCATTGGTACTTGCACTCGGAATTCCTTTTGATAGCACACAACCCTCATATGTTAATAATCAAAGTTTTCATCTGATGTAAAATTTAATGTGTACACAGAAGACCCATCTCTATAGTACTATGACATTCACTCTTTGAGTCTATAGACATTCATATCATCATATTATTCACTAAAGTAGACCTCCTAATAATTTCTTATTATTCCTCTGCATGACCAAGTCCCTCATGGGACTTCTCCAATGTGTCTCACATTGCTTTAAAATATTTCATATAGTTTGTTGCACCATGTCGCTTCTTGGTGATGTCTTCATTATATTTTGATTTTTGTGCGATAAACTTAGACTATAATATCTCTATATGTGTCCTCTACTAGCACATCGTAGGGACCCCACTGCCTCCGATTATGTTTGCTCCTTTAGTAATCAATCTTCATCCACCCACTATCGGGTCACATACAGACGAATCACGACCCTAGGATAGTTTATCACCCAACAACTCTAAAAGTCCATTGACTTTGCCAAATTTGATGTGTCATTGTCTAAATCTTAGGCCCTTGCCCTCAGTACAATCTTCGTTATGCACAACTTCTTTAGCGACAACTTGTATAGTAATACCGTAGCATATTCTTCAAGAGTACCCACCTCTACATCATATTGCACGTGCCAAGGCCCTCTAGCCCCAACTTTGCCTTCATAATTTGAGTCACCTTAGTACATCTGTCAATTGCTTCATCGAAATAAGGTGCATATGCTTTAAAGCTTCTTCGACTTTGGCACTATACAAGATGAGCCCTCTCCATTAAAATGAGAGAAACGATCTCGCTCTTACCTCTATAATAGTTCATTTTCTTGACCTCTGTCCAAGAACAGCTTTATATCTTTGCTCTATATTCTGTCTTCTATGTTATCCCTTTACGCAACTTGGGTACTTCACTGAGTTCTACCTTAGTTACTTTATTCCTTTGTTTGCATTGAGTTGATAGTGACTCTCATGCCCACAATTCCACGAGTTAACCCTTCATTTGGTGTTGCCTAGGATCACTCCCCCACTTGATGTCTTAATGCGTTCACTAACGTATTATCTTGTGCGAGATCATGCGATAACTCATCTTCGCTCACTTGGTCTATTGAGCTTATGGAGCTATCATTTTGATGTACCCACCCTTCTCAACATGTGCAATCTATTTATATGATTTATTTCTAAGAATTAGAACTTATCTCTTTTGGATATCCATCTCGTTAGAATAATTTTTCTCTTTACATGTTTTCCTTTGTAAGTTTTGAAGATCATTGTCCCCTTAAACTACTATGACTTATTGAACAAATTATGCACTATTTTACTATTACAAATGTACTTACTAAGTTATGACATTTCACCGATACAACTCCCACAACATCTCTTAAGGCCTAATAACTAAAAAATACTGAACATAACTGCATACTTCGCCTCTTGCGGATGTATCTTTCTCATGCTAAAGAGTTTTTATGCTCCATGGCGTCAAGTTTCGATTACCTTGAGATGGCCATAAATAGTCCATTGTCCACATACAAGCTCTTGCATAAGTATTGAATTATTCGAGCTGACAATTCCCCCTATCTTTGTAAGCTTTGCATAACTCTTTTAGTCATCAAGCAACTCTTCCCTCATATGATTTTATCCTTTGTCAAGTGCCCCACTAGCCTTTAACTTTATCAAGTTTGGTTATTAACATTAAGTCATAACTTGAACTTAGCGATTCCAACCTTTGTACATTATATATTCTTTCCAACTTTTTTGTTTCTGTGATGCCTCTTACGCAAAAGGTTTGTTATTCCTCTAAATATCAATCTTAGATGTCTGCTTTTTTTAGTGACTTCTTTCTTTATATTTATATGCTCATTTTCCTCAAACAACTGCACGTGTAAGCGACTCTCAATGTAACTTTGCTAGGTTCCACACGTTTACTTGTCAAGTGTCTCTAAGTGTGCTTATCTCACTCTAATACCATATATCATTGACTTAGCTAATTTTGCCTAAGTCGTGTGGTACAATTATGCATCCTTTTATAAAGGATTAGTCTCCCCGAAACCACTCATGATCCTTAAGAACCTACAAAAGAAAAGACGGATCAGAGGAAGCATTTTAACCTGAGATCCTATTAATAGGTGTTTAGCAAATACTTGATAGACTATGTAAATTATTAATATAGAATTCATAAGCTTTGAATAATTATGATAAAGAGCCTGACCCACCATAATTATAAGTTTCCATAACTATCCACATGATATTGCTGCAGAACTAACCTTAGACACTACCTCAAATGGCCATATAGTCATGTGCCACACCGGTGTAGCTTCTAGATGCTATGCAAGCCAACTCTCCACACTACTCTATGAAACTAGAAAATCTTTTACTTGGATAATTTATTTTTAAATAATTTTACCTATATATAATAATTACATATAACTTATATTTATAAACTAAAATAATCGTAAAAGTTAATTAAAATGAAGTTGTTAAATCTTTTATAATTTTTTTGTATATTATGTAAAGCATCAATAAAATCAAAAAAAAATGAAGAAGATTTATTTATGATACTCGTCCACCACCTCTACTGAGCTAGCTGACATAATTACATATTTAGTGGTCGTGTGCTAGCTGACCTTACTGAGCTATGATGAACAATCATGTTGGTGTATTACATATTTAGTGGTCGTGTAGGAACTAAGCTTCCTTACGATCATGTTGGTGTTCTTCGTGGCTTTTTGGCTCCATGTTTCAATATTTCACTGTGCAGGGTCTGTTTATTCATCCACATCAGTACTCATTATGGCATTTGCCAAACTTTTCTTCAAATGCAAACAACTTTAATTCCAGCCATTAGTATAACATCTTCCTGAATAATATTTCGTGCAGTACGCATAAATCAACTTTAATCCTCTATGCAATGGATCAATAGCCCACAAGAAGAAGCAATCCAGCAAATAGCTACAGTAATAATGCTTGCAGCACTCGTCCTTCCCTTTAGATCCGCTCGCTGCTTATAATGACTAAAAGAAACGGAGGCGGTGGAATTCCTCCGCAAGTCCTCGTGGTTGAGGCGAGAGCACTGCTTGCGTGGAGCAGCGGCTTCCCCTCCAATGGCAACAGCTGGCCATGGCCACCGCAGGTCTCCCTCCGACGCACATCGGTAGCTGAGCAAGCCGTAGACCCGCCACTACCGCATCCGCCGGCCCGGGTTGCCACTATTTTAGTCACACACTCTTCCGATTCCTACCTTTTGGATCACTCACTCCGACGTCGAAGCGGCCACCACATCTCACTGCGTTTGGCGACCGACTTCGAGATGGTTAGATTCCAGAACAGCAAACAAGATCTACGAGTCGTACGCTTCATGGCGACATTCCATTCTGCTTATTGCTTGTGGTTTACAATGAGACGCAGTAAAAACGTTAGTGCAGACAGCTATTCTAGTAAGAATGCGAGCTACGGAGTCACAAGCTCGGGTTGAAGGGCACGCCTGTGGACGGAATCCATGAACCGCCTGTTATGAATCGCCCCACCGTGAAGGGGCGCACGATCGACGACCGCCGGATGACGTGGTAGCCCGGCCACTTCACCCGCCTCGACATCCTCGCCCCCGGCCCGGTGTTCTCGAACTCGGCGTAGTACAAGGTGCTGAGGGCGAAGCTGCCCCGGAACGGCAGCCACCCGGCGTGGTCGATGATGCCGTCGATGTAGTTCTGTAGGTAGAGCGTGCGGGAGTACTGCATCCACGGCCTCCCGAGGTACGACCTCACCGTCCGCCGCACCGGCAGGAGCTCCGCCGCCGGCTTGATGTTGGAGAACTGGATCACGATCCCGGTGTTCTGATTGGTGTCGCTGCGGCCCTGGGCCGTGACGACGTTGGACTCGCCGTGGCGGGGCCGCCTCGCGTAGATGTTGCAGCGCTGGAGCACCGCCGCCGCGTTGCCGAAGATGAAATCGATGGTGCCATATATGTCGCACTCCCTGTAGAACTGCCTCTGGGTGTACACGAACAGCGTGTCCTGGTATCCCTCGATGCTGCACCGGTAGAAGACGGAGCGATCCGACGCCGACAACAGCGCCACCGCTTGCGACCCCGGACCGAATGTGTTCCTGAACGTGATCCCGCTCGCAAAGAATCCATCACCAAACACACCTGCAATGAGGATGGAAAGGTTGACGTAACTCATCAGTAATGCATGCATGCACGCTTGCGTGCCCGTTAAACGAGGATGTGTAGTCTCTTACTGAAGGTTGCAGAGCTAAGGGTGGTGTAGCCATTGGCGACGCTCCTGCTTCCGGTAATAATCGTCTTCCCGATGCCGTCGCCGACCATGACGAGATTGCTCAAGCTGCTGATTACCTGCAGGTACTCGTCGTACACACCAGCCTTGATGCGTATCACGAACTTGGAGCCCCTCCTGCCCTGCATCCGCATCGATGCTGCATCGAGAGCTTCCTTAATGGTTCGGAAGTTGCCTGAGCCGTCCTTGGCCACCACGACATCCGCGGCCGCCGAGAGCTGCAGGAGCCTCCGGTTACCGAGCATCGTCCAGCCGGAGAACCTTCCGCGGTCTGCATCGGCGGCGGCGGGCCTGTTGATGGCGAGACAGTTGCTGACGAGGTCGGAGACGTTGTACCGCACGACCGGGCCGATGAGCTCCGAGGAGGCGCCGGTGTCGCGGAAGCCCTTGGGGCACGTCTGTATGTTGGTGAGCGCGGCGCTGAGCCACGTCTGGGAGTCGAAGGCGGTGCAGCCGGCGCCGGGCGGGGGGGCGAGGGTGCGGTTGAGCTGGAAGACGGTGTTGGCGTAGAGCTTCCAGCAGTCGATCCAGGCGGTCTTCTCGGGGGAGCGGCGGCACGCGAGACCGCGGCGCTTGAGACGGCTCTGAGCGCGGAGGGTGAGGTCGAGGGCGAGCCGGAGGGAGAGCTCGTAGAACTGGGCCTTGTCCTTGGGGGCGCCGAGGTAAGGGTTGCGGCCGAGGTAGTAGCGGCACGGCTCCGGGTGCGGCGTGTTGCTGCACCAGAACTCTACGTCGTCGGACACATGCGTGGAGAGGGAGGGGCACAGAAAGGAGGAGAGGAGGAGGAGGAGGAGGAAGAAGAAGAAGAGGAAAGGAGGTAGAGTTTGCATGTCTGATGGTGTGGTGATTGCGGTGGGGTTTGGGGAAGGAAGGAGGGAGGGAGGGCGTGGGGTCGATGCGCGTGTGGGGGCTTTCAAGCGAAGGATTCTTGCAGGGTTGGCATGGCTTGGGTGAGAAGGGCAATCGATGACGAGCAGTCAAGCAAAGATTGAGCAATTGCAATCAAGCTATTCGCTTGGGTGAGATTTAATTTACGGACAAGTGAAGACAAAAGAGCAGCGTATGGGGATGGAAACTTAGAACACTTTGGGTGATGATTAAATATTGAGATATAGGAAGGAGATGAGCAATGTGATTTAGGCAGCTTACAAACCACCTGAAGATAAGTAATGTGTTACTGACAGATCTTTGAATTCCTACTCATGCAGGTAAATTTGAGGTTTCTTCCAATCTGAGACACACCATTTCAATCTGGCAGATGAAATTTGAGGGTTGACTCTTTTTCTTGTTTCCCAATTAATTGTGGTTGCCCATCTGGAAGTTGTAAACTCACCTTCAAGACAAATGAAAACGGCTGCACATTCAACTACAAAATTCAATCACAATGCTATCTTCACACTCATCCAAGCTCTCTGTGATGTTACTCCAGCAAGAAGATCAAAAGGAGCATAGACAAAGAAAGGCATATGTGAACAACTGCATAAACTCTCATGTGATGGCAGTCATCACTCCATTATCTATTGTTGCTTTGTCTATGAATATTGGAAACATAATTAACTCAGATCTTGCTTCACTAAAATTGTTGAAACAGCAGGAAGACCTGGCAAAAACAAGAAATTACTTACTGTCAACAGGATCACAGTCCTTTATATTTTCAATAAATATGAAAATTACAAACTGCTATGTCTGACTCCAAACATGACGATCAAAAAGAATTTTTAGATTTGTGGTGTCGTCCTAAGCCGAGACAGCTTCCTGTTTGGCGGAGAGTTGGTTCTGGATGTGTTGTGGGACAATATCAAACTGTGCAAGCTGCATTGTGTAAGATGCACGTCCTTTTGTCATCCCACGAAGGGTACTAACGTATTGGAACATTTCGGCGAGTGGTACCAAAGCATCTACTACCTGCAATTTCAAGGCATCAGCAAAGAAAACCGTGGGAAGCGTATGTTTAAAAGCATTCATAAGCAACCACCCCAGTTGTAAATCCATAGAATGTCATGGGACAAAAACAATACACAAGGAACCAATGTACGAATGAAGAAAAAAAGGCAACTAATGACTTCTGTAAAGTTAAAGAATAAATTAACAGAACAAGTCATGACGGTGAAGAGAGCGTTCAGGTCTGCAGTATATGAAACCTCCTTGGAACATGCTACAAAATAATTAATTTGGCAAGCAAGAATATAACTTGCAGGTCAGATTAGTTGAGGATTTTGACCCACTCCATGGGTCCTCAAACTGACCTGAGTGTTCAACAATATATTGCAAGTTATACAAAACCAATAAAAAGTACAAATATAACCAATCAACAAGGGCATTGGCCTAGCTGTTGGTCCCCTTCTTCAACCAGAAGAGATTTTACGTTCAAATATTCATTGAGCCCAGTTATGTGACCTAAGCAATTTTTTAGTTTCTGTTACTTCATTCATAAAAAAAAAAAGGAGTGCTAATGTCATGGAGTGTTCATTTTGTCACATACCTTAAGACCACCTGGCTTATCACCAAAGCTATTGATCTGGCCTCTTCTCGAGTTTAGATCACCAATAACATCGCCCAAGTGTTCTTCTGGGGTGACTACTTCCACTTTCATGATAGGTTCAAGCAATTTTGGACCTGCTCTTCTCATACCATCACGGAAAGCACCCCTGGCTGCCAGTTGAAATGCTAGAACACTGGAATCAACATCATGATAGGAGCCATCAACTAATACCGCTCTGACATCAACAACTGGGTAGCCAGCTAGCACACCATTGCTTATGCATTCTTCCAGCCCTTTCATGACTCCAGGAATGTATTCTTTTGGCACTGCTCCTCCCTTTATTTCACTCTTGAACTCATACCCACTGCCAGACTCCAGTGGCTCAAATCTGACTGTGATGTCTGCAAATTGCCCTTGTCCACCAGACTGCTTCTTGTGGATGTACTGAACTTCTGATATTTTTGAGATGCTTTCTCTATAGTTCACCTGTGGTGCGCCTACATTTGCTTCAACCTGTTCACCAAGTCACATATGAAATAAGTAACAAGGGACCATCAAAACGAGGAATAGCATATCCATGAACAGAAAGCACAGACAGAGATGTACAACCAAACAACAAACTCAAAAATAAATTCCATGAATGACCTGTGCGGAAATAATTTTTATAGAAATCACAGGCAACATTCAAAACAAGCATGGACCAACAAACTGGAACTTCAATTCTCAACTTAAGTAATATATCACAGAACTTAGTTGACACTATATAACTTGCATCACCTTAAAATGTGATGATGCATATAAAACAAGGGATATTTGATCTCTTGCAGTTCATATTCACTAATATATCGAAAAAATTCCAAAGAACCATGAAAAACACACAGCCAAAGCAGAGACTGTTTGTAAGTTCTGAAACACACCAAAACTTACTTATGAGGACCTAAAGACCTAAAGACCCAACATATATGCCAGATGTACCTTGAATTCCCTCTTCAAGCGGTCGACAATGATCTCAAGATGCAGCTCACCCATTCCTTCAATAACAGTTTGGTTTGTTTCTTCATCTCTTGAGAAGTGGAAAGATGGATCCTCTTGGGCAAGCTTAATTAAACCAATTGCCATTTTGTCAACATCTGCCTTGGTCTTGGGTTCTATTGCAACCTTAATGACAGGATCTGGAAAGTCCATTCTTTCAAGAACTATGGGCATCTCTGGATCACAGAGTGTCTCACCTGTGATTGTATCTTTCAGTCCTGCAAGAGCGACAATATCACCAGTCAATGCTACCTTGATATCCTCCCTACTGTTAGCATGCATCTCTAGAAGTCTTCCTATTCTCTCTTTCTTTCCTTTATTTGCATTGAGGACATAAGAACCTGCAGACAACTTCCCAGAATACACTCTCACGAATGTAAGAGATCCTACAAATGAATCACTCATGATCTTGAAAGCCAATCCAGCAAATGGCTCATCATCACTAGGAGACCTTTCAATGGTCACCTCTGGGTTATCAGAATCAGAACCTTTCATCGGTGGCAAGTCAAGAGGTGAAGGTAGATAATCCACAACAGCATCAAGCAATGGCTGAACACCTTTGTTTTTAAATGCTGATCCACATAAAACTGGGACAAAACTGCCTGATATGGTGCCTTTCCTAATTAACAGCTTCATTGTCTGCTCGTCTGGCTCGATGCCTTCTAAATACTTTTCCATAACTTCATCATCTAATTCAACGATAGTCTCTATCAACTGGTTTCTGTACTCTTGAGCAATTTCTTGGAGATCAGCAGGCACATCCTCATAGACAAATTTTGCACCAAGTTCCTCGCCTGACCAGATAATAGCTTTCATTTTCAGCAGATCGACAACTCCTTGAAATCTGTCTTCTGCACCAACAGGCAACTGAATGACTAAAGGTCTTGCGCCTAAGTTTGTAACTATCATGTCCCTTGTTCGGAAAAAGTTAGCTCCGAGACGATCCATCTTGTTGACAAAACATATTCTGGGGACCCCATATTTGTCAGCTTGTCTCCAAACAGTCTCAGATTGCGGTTCCACACCAGCAACACTGTCAAACAAACATATAGCTCCATCTAATACTCTAAGAGCTCTCTCAACTTCAAGTGTAAAATCCACATGACCAGGAGTGTCAATAATATTGATCCTGTGATTGTTCCAAAAGGTGGTGGTTGCTGCTGACGTTATAGTGATTCCCCTCTCTTGTTCCTGCTCCATCCAGTCCATTGTTGCTGTGCCCTCATGTACCTCACCAATCTTGTAATTTCTCCCAGTGTAGTATAGAACGCGCTCTGTGGTTGTAGTTTTTCCAGCATCTATGTGTGCCATGATTCCAATATTGCGGTAGTCCTTCAATGGCACTTGCCGCTTCGTTTCTGTAAGTGATAAATAAACAAGAGTTACTTGCATCTCAGTTAAATTGCTTTCAAACTATGTCCCTTGATATCCATTGTGAGGCCAATTTATGGATTGAAGCACAAGCCAAATTGGTTGCACTGAGAAGCAAGAACTAAGGGGAAAATTATCGTAAGGAAGAGTGCAAAAAATCATGGCAAAGGTGTCATACAAAGCATCTTGATTTTTTATTAATTTTCATGTGAAGAATCTTCTGCAATGTCATTTTCCAAATTACGGTTCAAAAATATGATAATGCACCTCATGATTTTCGTTTGGGGCTATGAAAAAAACATAATGTTTCTATTTACAAATAGAGATCCACACATTTGGATACATGGTTACAGCAATAGCCCTATGCATCTATGGACGATGCCACATTAAGGCCAAGAATGACCGTTGCCTTCCTTGGCTTAGTAATTTACATAGTACCACAAGTACCCTACCCATTTGGCCTTAAATGGAAGTCTGATTCCACATACAAACTACGTAAGTGTCTGTGTCGAAAGTTCCCCAGGTGAAACTTGCCATGCAATGTGGACCTCCTACAAACTTGGCTTAACCTGTGGGTTCACAAGTGAGGTGAAAGCAACACATAGCATGAGGAAGTTTTTAAGAGGATTCCTTTAGCACATGTATCTGGACTCGCATTCAACCCACACAATAATCCTCTTAATTGAGCCCTTCTTTTTATTTTTTTTCTATTGTTGTATAGTAATAAATCATTCCCTTAAATAAAGAAGAATCCTTTTTTACTTTGTGAGAATTGTACATTTCTCTCGTCTCCACTCTACATCCAAGTAATCCATTTTATACTACTGGAAATAAAATGGGTACTATTTTCATCTGAATTTTTAAGTTAGTATTTAATGATTTCTCAAATTGTCACTAAATTAACATATACACATATACTAGCCCCCATGATGCGATATCCCGGCCTTGCCCTGCGTGTGTGTGTGTGTATACTTGTTGAGTTTAAAGATAAGTCACAAAAATGGAATGGTAAGCAAGGAAACTAAATATTCAAGAAATTCAAAATGGATAATCTCACAAACTAGATTCAAGAATTTACTTTGTCAGCAATAAAGTAAAGAAAATAGTAGCTTCTCAAACATTTAATCAAACAGGCTCAATGCATCTCGCGCTATCACAAACACTGCCTCAAAGACTAATAACAAATCTAGTGATTTGAGGACAGGAAAGGTACAGTAAGCCACACAAGCAAAGAACGAAAAAGGAGAGACAGGGAGGAACGCACCATCACCGGCCATGGCCACCACAGGAATCCTCCCGTACTTCTCCTGCAACGCCGGGGCCGCTGGACTCGACCTGAGGCGCAGGCTACCGAAGAGGTCGGAGGTGGCGGCACGGCGAAGGCCAGCGGTGAAGAAGTAGTTGGGCCCGAGGAGGCCACGACGAGGAGCGAGGGGGAGGAGGCGCCGACGGGTCCCGTGGAGGCCGCCGCAAGCGGTCGAGGCCGTTATCCGCATGGTTTCCCCCGCCATGCCCCTAGTTTACTCGCTCTCCTCTTCCTCTGTCTCTCTCGATGTAAACCTCACCCTCTTACTAATTTATGCACACTTCGTAGCCGAAGAATTCTTAGCCGGATGATAGCAGAATTTAAATTGGGGAATTATTGTCATCAAATTGTCACATTTAACCCTAACTTTGGATGAAATCTCAAGATTCCTTGGTCTGGATCGATCCAAATTGGCCGATTGGTTGCACAGATCGGGTCTTAATTCGGTGCGAACGGAAGGATTGGGTCCGTGATTCGTGGCTCGATGTTTCCAATTGGTGCAGGGGTGGAAGCTGGTATTTGGTCCTTGCAAAGGCTGGGAAGTTGCCACGTTGACGGGCTTCCTATCCTTGGAATGTGTGGGTAAGAGAAGTGGGTATGGGTTGGGCTCCATGCCTGTACGTGAGATGGCCACAGACTGATCCAATCAAAACTTGTGGCCTAAAGCTGTGGCGTGTTATGGTGCTCTCTGCCCACCCACCCTCCCTCACATCTGTTACTGGCCACGAGCTAACCATTAGAAAAATGATATTGGCAAAATTATATATATGTATATATATACATATATATATATATATATAATCATAATCATGATCGTGAGTACTATATTAGATCGCATGATATCATCTCCTGCCATCTTATATCTTATCGCATGCACTGGAGAAAAATTTTTGCCTGGGGAAGTCTGTAGTTCGAACTTTAGAGTCACATATCTTATCTTCTCCTCCGTCGAAGGGCTTCGAGCGCAGAGTCTAATCACGCAGCGCAGCAGCGCCCCACTCGTCACGGGTGAACGCCTCGGAGGGACCATCACTGTGGCCACGGATTCTTCACATAATCGGAGCCCTGCACTCGAGAACACGCCAGTTCTCATCGATCTGTCCTTACCGTGATGAGCACCAGTGCAGCTGTGTTTACCCTTCGAGTTCTGCTACACCACGAGAAGAGATCCTCTTGTCAGTTTTCACCTGGATTTTTCTCGACCTTTTCATGGATATCGATTCAAGTGACGCCGTTCTTGTCCGCTATAAGAAGGCACTCCTTCCTATCCCCTTGCTGCCAGTTCCGGCGATGGAGAGTCGTGGAAACAAGACCGCTTGTACCTGTGTTTCTTTGCCGGCCTGTTCGCTCTCTCTTGGATTCGATCTGAAGCCATGCCATGGAGCAAGAGTACGTCCTCGAGAACCAAGCAGCATGGAGTTCATCAGAACTTCTCGCAGCGCCACCAAGTACCCCAAGCTCTGCTTCAACTCCCTCTCGGCCTATGCCAGCACACCAGCCCCATGCGTCTGCCCAACGTTGCCCTGTCCGTGAGCCTCGCCAGCGCCCGGTCCACGTCGACCATGACGACGAGGATGTCCGCCCGGCTCCTCGGCGACTCCCGCCATGAAGGATTGCATGGAGACGCTCGGCGACTCGGTGAGCGAGCTCCAAGAGTCGCTCACGACGATGTGGCTCCTGGGAGGCAAGAGCAAGAGGTTTCGGATCAGCAACATACAAACCTGGGTCAGCGCGGCGCTCACGGATGACGACACCTGCGTGACCGGGTTCGCCGTGAACGGCGAGGGCCCATGTCGTGAAGGTGGCGCAGCTGACGATCAATGCTTTGGCCCTCGTCGATGGCCTGGCCTCCTCCATGTCCTCCCCTTAACCCCATTGCATGCGCTTTGAAGATGGATCTGTACAAAGACGAATGATACCCAGGCAAGATGCACAGTTCTATGATCTCCATGTTCATGTATATGGATCGAATTCCCTCTCAGTAGCTACGTGGTTTATGCAACACACCAGCTATATTATTATCATCATTATTATTAATAATATAACTAAATTGAACGATTTTAGATTACTTGGATGAGCGAGGGTATATTAGTCTTTTTGGTACGTTGGAAGGCTCTATATAAGGGGATAGGGTTGTAATCTTCGACCTGCATCCAGCAAAAGATTTGCTTTCGCCGGCGGCGAGAGTTAGAACTGCTTCCTTCTCTTTTCTCGTCCTCTGCTACAGGATAGAGTAGCATTTGGTGTGTGATGTTTTTGTTGTTACGTCGAGCAAAGAGTCAGGCAGCCCCGTTTGTCCAACCTACGATGGCATCGGTGGTGTTGCTTTGCTCGGATAACGAATCGATCAAAGCTATGGCTCCTTCAGATCGGCTGAGAGCTCCGCTCCCTGATGCTGATCTAGCACGCCTTAGCACACTCCTCTCTCTCTCTCTCTCTCTCTCTCTCTCTGTGACATAAAGATCACAAGGAATCGAACCATGAAATCTTGGTGGTCGATACCTTTGTGAGTTATTTTTATGTTTTTCTGTTCGTAATATGTTTGGTTTTTTGGGTTAACATGAGTTAGAGGTTATTCTTAATTGTGTCTTTTGCAGTGGAATAGATGTAAATATTTTTCACAGCAAATTCATTAACATTTAGCAAAGAAGAAATATACGAGAAGCATAAAATTACATGACGCAAATAATTATTGGTGGAAATCAAGAGAAACATTGGGGACAGTAATGTGTAGGAGCTAAAATAATGGAGTCGATCGAGGGATTTATGTAGGAAGGTATGATGCAGATAAAACCATCAATTTAGATTCGGATTCAGAGTGTACTTATCATACATTCACTACTTTTCGTCATCATGATGAGTTAATTCAAATCTAAACCCCCAAAAAACCGCTGGGAATTTAAAGAACTGATCCAAAACTTCGAGGTATCCTTCAACCTTCAAGCCCCGAAGCAACATGCAAGGCGAGGAAGGTGGTGACCAGCGGCGCTATCACTCTCACCGTCGATGATGTATTCGACGTGACGAAAGTGACCGACGGCGCAGGGGATGGCGAGAACCACCTTCTGGCAGAACCCGGACTCCGCCGCCGCGGCGTCAAGGAGCTGGGCGAAGAGCAGGTGGCCGAGGCACGCCACTGGGGCGACGAACCGCCGCTGCTGATCCCCTTCCCGCCCCACCGCGACCGCCACGCACCCCTTCGGGGATGTTCCCTGGGCAGCCGTCTTCTCCTTCCTCCCGTGGTCGCCGAGGTGCGGCATGTGGAAACGAAACCTCATCGAGTGTCCTCTTGCTGCAGTTCTGCTACAGTCTTAGTTGCACCGGAGAGAGAGAGAGAGAGAATTTGTTGTGAATCTGAAGCTTGTTTTGACCTTATTATGATAAGAATAATAATCCAACTCGGAGTTGGTTGACGTCCGGACGTTGACGTTCGGTGAAAAGTCAATCTCCGTTCCGTGCCGCTCTCCCTTCCGACCTCATAGCAGAAGCGATTCCCATAAATAAATTCTAATTTTCGATTCTCCTATATTAATAAAATAATAATAACAATAGTAAAAAATAATTTATCGTTTAATGAAATTGTTGTGATACAATTAGACGTTGTCGGGTCAATGTTCGCGTCAAGTCTCGACGTTGCTCGACCTAATAAAGATATGATAATATAACCATCGAGTGATGAAAATTAAATGACGAATCTACTGATTATTAATGCAGTAATTTCTGGAAAATAGTAAGGGATAACAAGTCATATCAGACAAACAATAGGTTAAATCAGAAATCACGAAAGAAAATATATTTCAATTTTCACCGATACCTGTTTGTGTTATTCTTTGATTGTAAGGAAGTATAATAAGTTTAGGTAATGATTTGTGATTTTAACATCATATCCCTTATTTTTTCTTTATAGATAAAATGATCATTTGTGAGGTCTGTAAATCCTTTGCCGAGGATCCATGGGCTTAGTAAGTCTTTATTTAATTTTAATTAAAATATATTTAAAATTTAAATAGATTTTGATTAATGTTATCAACCAATAAAAAGAAAATTTTAAACCTTAGGGGGATGCGGGACTCTCTTAATTGTCTCTTTTTAAATCTTTTGCTTTTTCTCTTGTATAGAAAAGACCGTCTTACAATAATCATAGTTTAAGGTTCTATTCTCTCATATCTTATTTATTATATCAATAATTGTAATCCTATGAAAGATTTTAAAAACAAAAATCTAATACGTGCTTGTTGTTTTTTTGTAGATCGAACTATGGTATATTACAAGATAATATTCTTATATTTAATCTATATTTTTTTATTACGATATTGGTATGATGTTATTCATAATGATAGTATTTTTAGGTTTACAAACCGGACATCCCAATCAAACATTAAAATCAAACACCAGTGAATACATATGAATATTAGAGTTGATCCCATAGATAAAATATAATAAAATCTTAAATAGTTAAATAAACCTGTACTTTCATACATATATGAAATGAGATTTTAAACTCAACTAAATTAATTCGGTATATCTCATTAGACTAAACAATTAAAGATAAAGTTTTGGATCCCAATTTGAGTCATGACTACTAAAATTATGCTTATTGATAGGGGATACTCCGGCCCCACTCACATGGGGACGATCGTGGACATTGTAAGTATAACTCATATGGATGGAGGATGTGTTCAATCGATCATCTTGGGTTTGATTGCCACATGTTTCGAATTGCGGAGCAATTCGTCCTTGAAAGCCCGAGACGACATCGTCTCGTACGAACCAACTGTCATCCGAACCAAGGTACGCACTCACCACTCGAGGGATAGGCTATCGTCGACCGAGTGTATACGGTTGACCTTATGCATGAATATAAAACCTCCACATTGTCACGGACAAAATTGTAAACGGCTTGTTCGGTGTAATGCTTATGCTTGTCCGTGTCCCTTTTGGTTGGTTGTAATTTGTAAAGCTTGTAAAGGGCTTGTCAAAGGCAAAATACCCCATTTGAGCGAGTTTGGTAGCCATTGTAGACTTGTACATAATGTTTGCGCGAGTGCATACTTGTACTAAATTCGACCAGTAGTGGACAAATTTTATACCTTTGTTGTGCAACTGTTCTGAGCTTGTAATATCCATGGTTGGAATGTGCATCGGCTTTAAAGTGTTTGCTAAAAGAGTGGCTTGCGGATCACGTGTGAAGCGCTTTCTCTATCCCGTCTTCTCTTTCGTAGGTCCTAAGGGATTGTAGGAGATTTCGGGGAGGCTGACCTTTGCGGTGATACGCATTGGTGCCGCACGGCTTAGGCAAAACCAGCTAAGTCCGTGCGGATGGTATCAGAGCGGGACAAGCCCACTTACAAACACTTAGCATGCAAACGTGGGGGACCTAGCGAGGCACCACGAGTACAACAAGCTAAGAGGAATTGCGGAGCGCACAAAGGTCGGGATGGCTGAGTTCGAGCAGTTGCTCGACGTTAACACCCAGACTTGACAGTGCTCGAGGCAAGCAGAGTGCTTGGCAAAGGATGAGACCGTGCAAGGTAGAGTGGGTTGTTCAACGATCGAAAGAGTTGTTAACTCAAGGAATTCGATACTCATGCAAGGCATTGCATGCAGATGATGGATTGTTCGCAACCATCCCAAGGCGACCGAAGGTCGGCGCCATGGAGCATTAAAACTTTCTCTTCGGCATTTGCAGGATACTTTCGTAAGAGGTTGAAGTGTGCAGCAGGTTCGGCATGTTACTAGACCCAGAGGGGTGCAGTGCGAGCTGTATTGTGAAATGTCACAATCTAGCAAGTGCATTTGCAAAGCGTAAGGTGGGCACGCAGTTTGTTCAAAGAGAGGTGAAGTAGTCAAGGGATGGTGGTCTCAAAACTTCCAAAGGAAGGATGCGAAGAGCGAGAGTTGCTCCAACGGGACAGATATCCAGGAGGGATAAGTCCGGTTCTCTGAAGGTAGAATCATGTGCAATGAACCGCACTAGTTGAGGGGTACCTCAATACGAAGCTCTATGGATCGAGTGAGCAGTAAGGAGTCATTGCATGATCTCGCAAGTGGTGATGCGTTGGTGGACGCATAGCGAGATCAAGTGGGGGAGCAACCCAGGCAATATAAAGTGAAGGCGCACTTGGAGCCGATAGTGAGATCGGACTCAACAAAGGGCTGACCTGTGGAATGGTGGGCGTGAGGGCCACCATTAACACAATGCAAATCGAGAAGCGGAACAACTTGGGGGTAACTTGTTGATGTACCCGAACCGCATGAAGGGAGTTGGCAAAGAAGATAGAACGTGGAGCGGAGGCATGGAGCTTTCTTAGACAAAGAAATCGAGGACATGGACTCTTGCAGAGACAAGAGTAGGATCATGTCGTTCCATGAGTTCTCTATTACGATGGAAGCGAGACTCATCTTGTATGGTGCCAAAAGATGAAGGGAACTTCGAGGCATATGCACCTCATCTCGGTGAAGCATTTGACGGATTAACTAAGGTGATACAACTTGCAATGGCGAAATTGGTGTTAGAAGGCCTTGGTACGGGGCAAGAAGATGCAGAGGCAGATACTCTTGAAGAATATGCCATAGTGTTGCTATTCAAGTTGCCATGAGGAAAGCGGTGCGCAGCGGAGATTGTGCTGGTAGGGACAGAAACCCAGGATCCAGACAATTGTGCACTAATTTCTGCGAAGTCGGGGACTTTTAAGAGTCGCTAGGCGATGGATTGTCCTAGAGCCGACCCGTCCGTCAAAGTGCGACCGAGAGTGGGTGGGCGAAGGTCGATTGCCACAGGAGCGAATAGAATCGAAGATGGCGAAGGCCCTGCGATGTGTTGGCGGAGTCCACACATGGAGATATCGCAGTTCGAGTTCATACCACAGGGATCAGAATGCAGGGAGATGTCACCAGGCGGCGACATGATGCAGCAGATCGTGGTGGAAAAGTTCGCGGTAAGTCGACACACACAGTGAGTCCCATGGGGGGGACTAGATCATGTAAAGGTATGATCGGGAGCGCGACTGGGAGCTCCATTTCGATGAACAACACGACGGCAAGAAGAGCTATGGATTCAAGCAGTGAATGCCATGGTACCACAGAGGTGGGTCTTCCGTGCGTGCATCGAATGTTGCATTGAATGGAAGCCTTGGACATCAGCTTATGGGGGCTGTGCACTATCGAGGAAGAAGTTCAGATGCAAGTACCAGGGAGTCCCACAGGGGGACTGGATCATACAGAGGTATGATCGGAGCTACTGAAGAGTGGAACTACTTCAGAGCTTACATTCGCTTAAGGGAGCCCGGCAATTCAGATGACAAGGCCGAGTAAGTGAACATTGCAACCAATGAAGCTAAGGAGAACAGAAATGGTGCAAGTCCTGCAACATGAGTGGCGGTGGCCATACATGGGAGTTGTAGTCTGTCTTTCCGGCGACCAAGTGGAAGCGCCAGAGAACACATAGGTGTCGAAGCGGTGGTCGAAATATGGCGAGGAAGCAATGAGCGAGTCCAAGAGGGACTCACTACCCAAGATCAATCATCGGTTAGATTGAAGGTGAACTCAGAGGAGTGTCACAATGTCGCAGAGGCGGATCTACCGATCATGAAGAAGGGATGCAGATCTGAGACAACGGATAGTAGTGCCATGGGCATCGCGATTGCCATGGTACCGCCGAGGCGGGACTTCCGGGAGTCATCAATCCTTGCTCTCTTAGAGGAGAACACTTGGTCGTGATATGGGCCGTGGAGGAGGAGAATGCTTTGGCAAACTCCATGTACCAAAACAAGGTGAAGGCGAAGCCGAGAGAACTTCGTAAGACCAGTGTCAACAGACTTTCCATCAAGATAGCCGTGAGTGAAGGACTTCGGGTCGATGCAAGAGTGCATGACCAAGGATCGGGCGAGACGATGCAGCGGTGTTGTACCTTTGCTACTCAAAGGAGTCGGCGACAGAAATGATGGAGAAGGCGGTACAATCCCAAAGACGACCAGACCTACCGGAGACTTACTCCAAGTTGGAGTGATAACTTCTTGCATTCCAGAAGTTCAATGGCAATGAGAAGGTGAATCACAGTAGCTAACTCAGCGCAAGGATTGTAAACACTTCAAGTGCTTCGGAAGTGTGAGCTAAGAGCAGGCGAAGTCCAGTAACCAGCTCGACGCACGAAGTACAAACTCGAGGAGGCGGGCGAAGACTAGTAACCTTTGCCTTCTCAACTCTCAAGAGAATGGGTGAAACCGAGTACCCTAGCTCTCTTAGTTATCCAGCAGAGGAGCTCTGTACAAATTTGAAGACCCTTCGAAGAGACTAATGGAAGACAACAGTTGTTAAGTCCTCACCAACGGTGATCAGTACTACTGAGAGTAGATTGTCTGCTTCATTTTCCAATTGAATGCCAATCGAAAGCGGAAGTGATGCGAGCCTACTTGGGCAAGACAACTAAGTGGAAGAAGATTCGATGGGCAAATTTTATGGAGAAAGAACCGGAAAACTTGAAAGGTTGTGAGGCGATGCTCGTCAAAGCTCCAACAAGCATCTATCCAGTTCAGGAGACAAGAAGAATTTGAAGACTGGCGCATATCAAAGATGGTCTTTTCTCTTCATCAGATCGATCCGCAAGAATCAACATGGATCAGCATAACTCTGCCAACCCCACAACAGAGTCAGAGTCATTGGCGAGTTGAAGCAGCATGGCGGATTAAAGTTCGACGACTCAACAACAACAAGCGGAGAACAATTGGGAGTCAAAGGCGCATCGCGGCAGGAGCGAAGATCGAAGATCCAACAAAGAAAAGAAGTTGCAGCGTCGAAGAAAGGCTTCAACGAGGACGTCGAAGGAATAAGTGGGGAGAATGTCACGGACAAAATTGTAAACGGCTTTTTCGGTGTAATGCTTATGCTTGTCCGTGTCCCTTTTGGTTGGTTGTAATTTGTAAAGCTTGTAAAGGGCTTGTCAAAGGCAAAATGCCCCATTTAAGTGAGTTTGGTAGCCATTGTAGGCTTGTACATAATGTTTACGTCGAGTGCATACTTGTACTAGAATTCGGTCTGTAGTGGACCAATTTTATACCTTTGTTGTGCAACTGTTCTAAGCTTGTAATATCCATGGTTGGAATGTGCATCGGCTTTAAAGTGTTTGCTAAAAGAGTGGCTTGCGGATCCCGTGTGAAGCGCTTTCTCTGTCCCGTCTTCTCTTTCGTAGGTCCTAAGGGATTGTAGGAGATTTCGGGGAGACTGACCTTTGCGGTGATACGCATTGGTGCCGCACGGCCTAGGCAAAAACTAGCTAAGTCCGTGACAACATGGCTTTAGGAGTAGGGAGAAGAAGAAAAACTACACTATTTCTCATACAAATTTGATCGTCGGAGGGGCTGGGTCAGAACTAATCCCGACCCAAGACTTCTTGCAAGCACCAGGTGACCTGGGAAGCTACACATTTCGTGAACTAAATTGAGACGCATTCTAGGACATCGATGATCAGATCAGGCTAAATCGTCATGTGGATTGATGGTCATATCAGTTTGAATAAGTAGGACTAGGAATTCAATCTCCTTAATCATCCAAAGCGTTTCTCGAGGAGAATAAATCGTATAATATTTGAACCGGCGACCAGCTCATAAATTGTTGGTAGAAATGCGTCCGTCTAATTAATTAGAGGCGGAGACACAAAGGACTAAAGTAATAATACATAATTAATTTTGTGACTCAAACTATGCACATTTCTCATATCCCACTAGACCAACATTTCGGTGTGGGCCAATCCACTCGCCACATAATGGTAGTGCACATAGAGAGAGAGAGAGTAATTGCTATTGATTTGTCTTCCACTAAAGAAAGGTAAGTCCTTTTCTTAGCATGAGGTCACATCCTCCCATCAAATGACTTGACCATTTTTATGTGGTAACATGCTGTCGACCTTTTCCCTTTTTATTTATATTTATTGAAATTTGCATGATTTCTAGCTATAGAGGGAGGTATCCATCTTGACGTGGTCGACACCCCTCGTATGATGCCAATGGGTGGAGACCACGTCAATGATCAACGTCATTGGAATCGAGACCTCTTTCCACCCTCTCCCACCTGCTGCGACGCGAGTGAAGCAATGTGGTGAGATGTCAAGCGTTTGCGTGTGCGATGACAGCTCCGTCCCAATTCATGCGGTCGAGATAAAGGTGGGAGGAAAGCGGAATCGCTTTTAAGCTGTAAATGTTGGACTAAAACACGCAATTTTATATTTAGTCATGCGAACATAATTACTTGCAAATAACCTCTGTGGCCAGCCCTTATCGATTATTATTATTATTTTTATAATTATAGATTAATTATATTTTTTTAAATTATAGATTATTTTTTATTATTAATTATTTTTGGAATTCTATTCTTTATAACTTCAAAAAAATATAAAGATTCTAATATAACTTTTTAAAAAATTATAAGAATCGAAATGTTAAATATAACTAATTACAAGAGGTAATATATAATTAGTTTCAAATCTAAAAAAATAATATTTTTTAGAAAAATTATCATTTTGATGATAAAGAAAATGATGATATTTTTATTAACTTTCATATTTGTATACCATACTCAAATTATTATTTTTCTTAGTAATAAATAATTTATTTTTTAAAGATAAATATCAAGATTTTATTTTCAACATTCAAAATCCTATATATATATATATATATAATATGTAAGGTGTTAGTTCAGAGGTTCTTCACGTCTCATGTATTAGGGGGCGGCCATGTGGTGGTTGGGGGCGTGCGGCGCATGTGACACTTGGCCATGCTATTTTACTATTATACCCTTCTATTCTTTTCGCATCAGTAGTCGGGCGTCGAATTTGATTTCCACCGTCAATCACGTGAACGTCCCTTGCGCGCCGATTTGGGCGGTCGCCGGCCGTGATTGCCGGCGCTGGCGCTTTTGGCTCGTATCTCCAAGTACACGCGGCTTTCCTCTGGCTCGAGTACGTGAGTCGTCATCAACGATCACGGATCGTAAATTTTCTTAAAACCCAAAAAACAAAAGAGTCAATTAATTAAGTCGATAAAATAAATTAACTCGAACATAGCGACAGGATTCCATCACGCTCCGTTTGCGTTTAAATTTCGAACACCGCCGCGTGGCTCCAAAGGCTCGCGCATCAGCCAGACCGCATCTTGGCCCACTAAGAAGCCGACGCGTGGAAGGTTGACGTGTCGGACCGGCCGCCGGCTCGGAAAGCGACCCGTTTGACTCGCCGAACCCACCCCGGCCGTATATTCCCCTTCGTACCCTTAGGATCGACGGAGAATGTCCTGCATATCCTCGCCGAAAGCGCCTCGGCCCGGCGACCGCACCGAGGCGTGCAGGACCACCGCGTCGCTTGTCGTCTGCGGAACGGACCCTCGTCGTGCAGCGCCAACGAATACAGGGGCAGCATAGTCAAATCGTGCGGCATCCCTCGACGCGTCCTTCGTTAGCGCGCCATGGAAATTAATCAAATTAATGAAATTTTCGGGTGTTATTACCACGATAGCCTCGTCATGGCAGTGTAATTACGATACGGGTACGAATGGAGTCAGTCCAGCAGTGACAAAAGGCTGCCGCTGCTCTCGTTTGCTCGCTCGCAAGGATAGAATTGGAAACACACGCGGCGATTCGATTTACAGGATCAGGGTTGCGTGAATCTTGACGAATTCTGTGTTATTTAAAGCAGGGAAATATGGTTGGCAGCATTCATTCCCCCGTGGCAAAAGGCCATGTGGCCGTGTCACTGGAAAGATATGCGAACATGGGGGGTGTGTATGTATCGGATGAGGATAGTGTTATTGTGTTTCTAAAAATATGCCCAGAATTGTTTCAGAAATTGTGATTTGCTTTCGGGAAATGTCGGAAACGTTTTTACTGGCGACCTTTATTTATCGAAAGGGGACCGTAAGACATGTCCCGAAGCTTTTCTTTACTTTTGTTTTCTGAAACAAAATGGGTGAGGGCAATGGGAAGCGCGTCCCAAGATTTTGAGCTTGGCATTAAATTAAGGGAAAAGGAAAGTGGTAGGAAAGGCAAATGGGGGTGGGGGTGTAACAGGGCATTTGTTACGCACACGGACTAAGGCAGCTATTCAATGCCCCACCGAACGCTCATTTCCTCCTCATCTTCGTCTTCTTCCTCCCCCTCCTCTTCTGCTGTTGCCTCTCTCTTCTTCAGCCCTTCGCCGCTGCGCCCTCCGCGTCTTGCGCCTGTACCAACCTCGGCTTGCTCCCACTGCCCTCCGGTACGATGTAACGCCAGGAAATATGATAAAAATCTCATCTTTGTGGGGATGGGGGTGGGGGGAGAGGGAGTATGGGGGAAGGGGGAATGAGAGGAAAGATGGAACTTTTCTTCTTTTCTTCTGCTCCTACGTTTCATTCTGGAGTAAAAACCTTGGTTTCTTGCTTTGGTCGTCTTGTCGGTGTTAATTGCGGAGGTTTAAGAGGTTTGGTTGCGTTGCAGGTGGAGAAAGAAACCGGCATGGAAGCGCTGAGGGCCACTTCGAGGCCGGAGCTTCTGTACACGGGGCAGCAGAAGCAGAACCAGGGGGTTTTGAGCGAGGAGGCGGGTTGGTTTGTTGAAAGAGGGAACCTTGTAGGTGAGGGGTTCTCTGTCGACGACCTCCTTAACCTGGGTGAGTTCGCGGAGAACGAGATGGAAGCGGAGGAGGACGAAGCTGGGAGAGAATTTGGAACCGATGCGGAAGCAACGCATAATGAGACAGAGCGCTCTTCTTCTCCTTCCTCCTCCTCTTCGGGTCTAACCTTCGAGCTTCCACCACCGCCTCCTCTTTCGGATATCTGTCTTCCGGTGAGTCTTCTTCTTCTTTGTTGTCATTCTTTGGAATGACAGCAAAACAAGGCTAAAGTTGCGATTTTTTTATGTCGAAAAGAGTGGTTTTTTCTGCACCCTGAGGGGTTTTGCTTTGCTACCTTCAGGCGCATGATGCTGAAGAACTGGAGTGGGTTTCCCTCATCATCGACGACTCCATCTCGGAGTTCCCACCGCCGTGTTCCGGCGTTGCATCCCTTTCTCCACCGCCGAGCGATGCCCAAAGTGAGAACCGCCAAGCCGGCGGCGCCGCGCCACAAGGTCGAGGGCCCTCTTCGGGTCCTACCGTTTGTGCTCTGTCCACCGAAGCGGCGGTTCCGGTCAAGGCCAAGCGGAGCAAGCGCTTACGCAGTGCCGCCGCCGCCTGGTCCATGTCCGGCCCGCTCCCCTTCTCGGACTCCTCCTCGTCCTCCACCACCACCTCCGCCTCCTCATGCTCCTCCACGTCTTCCTCCTTCCCTTTCCTCATATACGACCCCTCCGCCATCGCCGTCGACCAAAGCTTCCTCCTTTTCGACCACTCGACGCCGCCCAAGAAGCAGAACCCGAAGAAACGCGGCCGCAAGCCCAAGGCGCCGCCACCATCTTCGTCGACCGCCTCCGGCGAACGGCGGTGCAGCCACTGCGGTGTCCAGAAGACGCCGCAGTGGCGGGCCGGCCCGCTCGGCGCCAAGACGCTCTGCAACGCCTGCGGCGTCCGCTTCAAGTCCGGCCGTCTCCTCCCAGAGTACCGCCCGGCCTGCAGCCCTACCTTCGTCAGCCACATGCACTCCAACAGCCACCGCAAGGTGCTGGAGATGCGCCGGAAGAAGGAGGCGGAGCTCGTCGCGCCCGCCGTCGCCTCCTTCTGAGCCCGGTGGCGCCCGTCCGGCCCAGCTTCCGGTTCGAGTGTACATGTCGGACTCCCTTTTAGTCGCAGTCTCTCTGTAACGGATTGGATTTTGTTCTTCTCTTTTAGGTAGCGGTTTAGCTTCTCTTGGGCCCTATGTTTCCTTTAGCTTTTGCTAGCTTCAGCTTTATTACTGGTTCTCGCTTCACTTGTTAGGTTGTAGGGAGAGGCACCTTTCCATTATTCACCTCTGTGCTTTCACCGAGACGAAGTGAATGGGGGAGTCGAGACAAAGAAGAGAATTTTAATGGGTTATTATGAACATGAAGATGATTGACCAAGACTGCTCTTTTCTGCCCAAAGAGGAAAGTGTTGTGTGCCACCATATTGATCATATAGAGGTAGATGGATCGGCATCAACCTTGGGTGTGCTGGTTTTAGTGTCTGAGCATCTGATATTTCTCGTTTCTTGCTCCAATTCTGTCTCCGCTTCTTTCGTTTGTTTGGGTTCTCAAGACTGTTTCTTTGTTGTTCTTGTGCACATTAATTGTTCTACGTGGGCTGATCTCTTTTCTCAGCTGAAGTCTGGATGTTTTCGTTTGGCATCACCCACCTCCATCCAATCCCAACCTAACGCAACGCCGTGGTGGCAACGTTGACGTCAAACGATGTATTCAAAGATCAAACCGGACGGTCTTCTTCTTTTACCCATTCTTCCTCCGAGGGGTAAACTAACGAACTGCTCAACGCGCACGCATAGCTGTGATCACCGGAAAGAGTGGATGACGCTCCGCTTGCAGGCGGCGCAGGACCGAGCAAGTCATGTGCCATGGCGTGCAAGGCAAGCAACGAGTGGGGTCTCGCCATCCTCCTCCTGAAAAGCTTCGTTTGGACATGGAAGCTTCCTGCACACCATGTGATGATGATGCATCTCAAACACAGACTGATTCAAGGATTTTTCGATCTCTTTGTCTACTAGTCGACATTATATCGCTGAAGTCATTTGCATCCCTACTCGAAGCAATCAACAAGTGGCAGTGGACTTTTTAGGGAGGCGTGTTTGAGCGTACACAGAGGCGACGAGGAGAGAAATCAAAGAAGGTTTGTTTTAGGGGTGTGATCATGTTGTCGGAGCTGCTTTGCCGAGAAGCCTCGAGAGAGGATGGAGGTGGTGGGATCTCGCCACAGTGGCACCGCGTACAACGAGTAGGGGTGTGATGATGGAGCTGCTCCGCTCATGGACTTGGCGTGGAATCCATTTCCGTTTGCTTGGTGTTTGGGATGGTTGGATGACAGTGATTGCGTGAAGTGAGTTGCGTTAGATCGCAACATTCCACATGCCATGTTGGTTGGGTTGGATGGAGATGGAAAGCCCACTCCATCTCACTCTCATCCACCTCCAAATAATTTAGATGCGATTCAACTTAGTAACAACGGTTATATCTTTTTACAATAAACAACGTTTCAATTGCGTCCTCTTATGAGGCAATATTTTATGTGAAATCAAGTTCAATTTTATTATCATTCATATATGTATATATACATATACATATATATACACATATATATACATATATATATACACATATATATATATATATATATATATATATATACATATATATACATATATATATACATATATATATATATATATATATATACATATATATATATATATATATATATATATATATATATATATATATATATATATATATATATATACACACACACACGAAAAATATAGGAATGTTTTGACATATTCCCCAGTATTACTTCCCGCGATGTTGATTGATGGCAGCACGAATTTTAGCGGTCATCGATCCACGGCTGATCACCAGGTGCGACCATTGTCGTGGCCCAAATCCAACGGGGTTTCGGACGGCCTGCGTGTCATCATCGTGAAGCCGAGGAAGATGTCAGCCGTCCATTCAAGGTGTGATGCGTCTGATGGCCGGTTTGTGATCGGCTGGTATTTCTTGTTCTGTATTCTAATTCTACATTGTCTAACCGATTACGGGCGGTGTACCGTCCGACCACACCCACACAGACTCACCCTTTTATAAGGCAGGTCTCGTTTTCTCCTTTGTTTGGGCATTCAACAGTTGGGATTCACGCGAGCGGAGACACCATCGGCAGCGGCTGTAGGGAGGCTCTCCAGCCAGTTCGATTTCGCTTCCCACCACAGTTCGAATTCAAACCCTCTGCCTCCACGCCTACTCCTTCGTTCCCGTCTCGTCGATCCACCTGCTGGGGGGGGAGAGGGAATGGGATGTAGGGTAAGCATCGATCCCTTCTTCCAGTGGTAATTGTTCAGATCGGCTGTTGTCGGTTCTTGGAGAGGGTCCCGTCGGCGTACACGACCGGATTTGGGTGGTTCTTGAACGCCGAAGCCATCCATCCTTGGGTTTGGGGGGCGGGATCTTGAATGCGCTGTTCTTTGGAGCTGATGGCGGGTTAAAAGAAATTGATTCTTTTTTGCTCAAGGACTTGTTCCATTATTTGTCGATCGCGAAATAGGTGTCCCTCTCTGATTGCGTTTTGAGCTGAGGATTTTGTTTCTGTAACCCGAATGATTGTTCTTTTCTTTAGGTGGTTACATAGGTAATCTCCTAGAGCAGTGATCCCGAACGTTAGTGTCATGTCTCATTGTCACTTGGTAAGGGCATTGCTTTTGCCCTGTTGACTGTATCAGTATTTTCGATGATAATTAGTTTATAGACCTAGTATCCCGTGCCTGTGGAATGCAGATTGCTTCCTGCTGTGGGGCTCTAGGGCAACGAAAGAGCGGATTATCAAGATTAGGGCATAGTTATCGGAATGGAACTTGTTGCTTTTGTTTACAGCTATTGGTGGGTTCAAGATGTTATTTCCTTTTTGTACAAGAACTTTCTCTTTTTTGTCGATCATGAAAGAAATTTCTGGCTCCATGATTGCATTTGAGTTTCTGTAACGCGCGAGTGTTCTTTATTGCCTCTATTTTGAGGGGACATAGGCAACCTCATATCCGGGTGATGTCTGTTGTGAGTTTCTGGTTTTCCTGCTACATGGTCAGGTAGTTTTCTTTATCAGTGTTGAATGCAGTGATATTGGCGGGTTCACGAAATCACTTCTTTTTGTTCAAGAAATTGTTTCTTTTGGTGATCATGAGAGAAATTCTTGCTTCATGGCTGCATCTTGAGCTACACTCTCAGCATCTTGTTGTTATAACCTGCATTATAGTTCTTTCTTGATTCTTTTCAGGAGCGACATAGGTAAATCTTCTAGACTAGTGACATCTAATGTTATGTCTGGTCTTCCTGTCAATCAATTAGGGTGTTTGCCTTGTTACAGAAGAACTATTCTTGCTGGGATAGCTTTTCCTAACACTGTAATAATGAAGGAAGAGTCATTTATGAAAACTTGTTTGCCACTTAAAGGAAACATTATAGATGGCATGCCATGGATAAATGGGAAGCTATTTGGGGTGTTAACAGTATAGGTTTCCTAGCATTATGTACCTTGGATTTTGCTGGGTCATAATCTGAATGACAATAATGTACTGTCAAAGCAAAGCATGTGGTGCTCAAAATTATGGTTTTGTTGAGATAAGGATGGTCAGATGAATCTGTTGAATTATTAGAAAAGATAGAATATGAAATATGTGGATTTTGAATAACAGCATTTAAGGTGGTATGTGCATGTTAAAAACAACGCCCCTATATGTACCAATTAATCAAAGCAAGTCAACGATGATTAACAGGACAAAGAGAGGTAGAACAAGACATTAAAAAACTATCATAGAAACAATTACAGAATTATAATGAATGGATGTTCATTGTGTTATTGATGCTGCCCTCAAATAAATGTGAGTCTGGAGCTGCTTAATTAACTTAACTTTTATGTATTCTTCTTGTTTCAAGGTTTTTGTTTGTGGTGAAATGATCATGGCCATCTTTGCTCTGTAACTCTATGAAATACTACTTGGTTTTTTTTGGAACATTAGGTTGAAAATTCATCATGCTCTTACTAGGTCTTCTCTTTATGTTATCCATATTATGTCCAATGTTGCTTGCCAATCACTTAGAAACTTATTCATCCTAATAAGATTGCAAAAGTTGACTTCTTGAATCTTACATCAACTTCAAAAATCTTACACTGTCTCAGTTATTCTGACTCCATTTGACACATTTTACATATATTTCTTATTATCTAAAACAATAAGCACAACAACAATCCATAATGTTCCAACTATTTTCCACCATTGAACCCTGTACAAAGCAATGAACTTAGTCAAGTTTGGAGCATTTAAATCTTTATTTATAGTTTCTGGTTGCTTATTATCTACAGGGATCAAATTGATGATGCTCACTACAATGCTTGCTTGTGATTGGTGTTTGGAGTCCAGAATAACCTGGAAAATGGACAGATTTTTGGCATGACAAATTATTTAAACCCTGCAATCTGAGTTTCTGTCGTTTGGTGCCAAAGTGGTATCTTCTGTAAGATGTCCCTTTTTAGCAGGTTCTTTTACAAAAGGCCACCTGATGGTTTGCTAGAATTTGTGGACAGAGTTTATGGTAAGTATCTAATTTACTTTTTGATTTTATATGTGTTCTCAAATATTTATCTAAGATATTGTTACCATGTGCAGTTTTTGATTCATGCTTCTCAACTGAGGTTGTACCAGATGGACTATATCATATCTATTTGCATGAAATTGTTACTGAGCTTCATGAAGAGTATGCTGATTCTTCCTTCCTTGCGTTCAATTTTAGAGAGGGAGAAAAACGAAGTCAGTTCGCCGAAATTTTGTGCAAGTATGATGTCACCATAATTGATTATCCACGACAGTTTGAAGGCTGTCCACTTCTTCCATTGTCTCTTGTTCATCACTTCCTTCGTGTCTCAGAGAGTTGGTTGTCTCTTCGGAACAACCAAAACATTATACTGCTCCATTGCGAAAGAGGGGGTTGGCCATTGTTAGCATTTCTTTTAGCTTGTTTCTTGACTTTTAGAAAATTGCATGGCACTGAACAAAAAACTCTAGATATTGTACATCGGGAGGCCCCTAGAGGTTTTTTGCAGCTTTTATCACCATTGAACCCACTCCCATCTCAACTACGTTATTTGCAGTATGTATCTAGAAGAAATATCACACCTGAATGGCCCCCCATGGAACGGGCTCTTTCATTGGATTGCCTTATTCTTCGAGGCATTCCAAGCTTTGATTCAGAGTACGGATGCAGACCACTAATCCGTATTTTTGGACATAATATTCATAAAAAGGGTGATCTTTCGAGCAATACACTCTTCACGATGTCTAAGAAGAAAGCTTTACGGCACTACCAGCAGGCATGTTATATTTGTTGCTTACTTATGTGCCATGATTTGTTTGAATTTCTATATGGCAACATGTTGAGATTGCATGTTTTTGCAGGAGGATTGTGATGTTATAAAAATTGATATACAGTGCTTAGTTCAGGGAGATGTTGTTTTGGAATGTGTTCATCTTGATTTAGATCCAGACAGGGAAGTAATGATGTTCCGTATCATGTTCAACACTGCCTTCATTCGATCTAACATTCTCATGCTGAACTCTGATGATGTGGATATACTCTGGGATTCGAAGGACCGGTTTCCAAAGGGTTTCCGAGCAGAGGTAAACGTGGGCTATTTCACTAAGTAGAGCTGCATTTACAACAATCAATATTATTTGGTCTTGTGAAACTATAGATACTGTTAGTTCACCTGCTTCTTCTTGATATGTGCAACTTCAGGTGCTTTTTGGTGAAACTGAGAACATCTCTCCTCCTAGAGCTCCAACTGCAATTTTAAATGGAGAAGTGAAAGGTGGATTGCCTATCGAAGCTTTTGCAAAGGTGCAAGAACTCTTCAGTGGTGTTGAATGGTTTGAGAGAAATGATGATGATGCCTTTTGGCTGCTCAAACAAATATCAGCAAATGCATTGCAAGAAAAACTTGAAAAGCTAATTTTAACTGATGCTAAGGAGATTTCAAGGCTTCAAAGTAAGGTGGGGTTGCAGATACCTCTAATGTCGCCCTTGGAATCTGATGAGGAAAAAGATTCTGTGACTTCAGATTCTGTTGTTTCAGTGGACAGTGAAAAGGTTCAGCATCATTCAAGTATCAGTATGGATGTGGAAAACATACTTGCTGATTCTGCTACTCAAGATTCTGATTCAACAGGTGACCTTATCTTCCATATATTTGTACTTTCTGATAAAGTATAAGAAATTATGCTTATAAAATGTGTAACAGGTTCGCCACAGTCAAATATCTCCACTGATGCTGTACTTACACCACCTTCCCTTCCTCCATCTTCTGAAGGTACTCTTGGAGGATTGAGAACACCTAGTTTTGTTCCAGAAGCTGCTCCACCTCTCCCTCCCCCTCCCCTCCCCTCCCCCTCCCCCTTTACCAATGGTCAAATCTCAACAACCCTCACCACTGTCGTCCTCATCTGAAGTTTCTATTTTGCCACCAGTACCTCCGCCACTGCCGCCAGCACCAATCTCAACTACAGGAAAAAATTGTCAATCTCTGCCACTTCCACCACCACCACCACCACCACCTCCACCTCGGTCCATGTCCATTAGATGTCCTCCGGCACCAGCACGACCGCCACCACCACCTCTTCCTCTGTCCACCACATCTAGTAAAAGTCCTCTTGCACCACCACCACCACCACCACCACCACCACCACCACCTCCTCCTCCTCCTCCTCTTCTATATGCCACATCTAGTAAAGGTCCTCACCACCACAACCACCAGCTCTGTACCTGCCTCCCTTAGCAGCATCTACTAGAGGTCCATCGCCACCGCCACCGCCGCCACCGCCGCCACCGCCGCCACCACTGTCTCCCCTTCTTCCTCCCTCCACCATATCTGGTAGAGGTCCTTCACCACCACCACCTCCTCCGCCTCCTTCTACCATAACTAGTAGGAGTCCTTCAGTACCTTCTCCTCCACCACCTTTCTCCACCATGTCCGGTAAAGCTCTTCCTCCGCCTCCTCCACCACCTCCCTTCTCCACATCTGGTAAAAGTCATGCACCTCCTAATCCTCCTCAACCTCCACCCCCACCTCCTAGCACTAAATCAAATAAGGGTTCTTTCCTTTCCCCTCCTCCCTCATTTCCTGTGACTGCTGCATCTAATAGGAGCCCACCACCTCCGCCTCCACCTCCACCTCCGCCTCCTTCATCGAGTTCAAGTCACATCGATCATGGTACTGTTCGTGCTGTCCCACAACCACCTCCTCCACCATTGAAAAATGGAAAAGGAAATGCTCCAGGTCCACCACCTCCTCCGTCATTTGGCAGCAAAGGTGTGCCTCCACCGCCACCTCCTCAAGCACCGAAGCCTCCTGGACTTGTGCCCCCTCCACCACCCTTACAAGGGGGAAGCCATGGAGTGCCAGCGCCACCACAGCCTCCTGGACTAAAAGATCTAAATACATTAGCACCCCCTGCTCCAGCATCAGGAAGAGGTAGATTGATTGCTTCTAGTTCAGGGAAGGGTCGTGGATCTTTGCAGTCTATTCCACCAAAGAAAACTCCATTAAAGCCATTGCATTGGGTGAAGGTTACACGAGCAATGCAAGGAAGTCTCTGGGCTGATTCTCAGAAGCATGAAAATCAATCCAGGTATTTGCCAGATAAAAAATCTATTACAGTCCATGATCTATTAAAAAGCTTGGTGGCCACGACAATAATCCAAAGACCTGAATGTTGTTTTAACCTTTTTCAACATATTTGTTCCAACCATATCAATGTACTCTAGGTTTTATATATGTTTGCAGTGGTAAGGTTCTGATTTACTGTAACTTTAGTGTCTTGGTGGGGTGAATCTTGACTAACACAAGATTCTTCTGATGAGTTAATTATTAAGCGCTGAAGGATAGATATTAGTTTGGTTCACTTGCATATGTTGAGCTGCTTTATCATCTGCCCTGTAAACAAACTGATTCTTCTCAAGTTTGAAATCTCATGTATTCTTAATCTTCTTGATAGGGCTCCCGAGATAGATCTCTCTGAACTAGAAAGTCTTTTCTCAACCACAACTGCTTCTCATGAGAGTGGCCGGGATAAAAGTGGAGCTCGACGTGGTGCTGGCACCACCAAGCCTGAAATAGTTCACCTGGTACTTGACTTTTTTTTTTCTTGGTATTTCACAGTTATTTGATCTTAAAGAAAGGCACTACATGTCAAGGAAAGACAATGCCTTAAATACTGCTTTCAACTTCATTCTCCATATTTTTGTTTCATGCTGCTCTATCATTGCAGTCATCACGGTTAAAGAATTAATTTAGGAACGAAATGCTGTTTGATCCGTTTGCAAATATATTTATTTTAAATTATATTTCCTAGGAAATTTGTTTAAATTGCTAAAAACTGTGTAAAGCATGGCTGTTGTGTCTATTTTTGTGTTTTAGCTACAAAATAATTTTTATGGTTATGTTGTTTTATGAGGGCTGTCAGTTCATGCTATCCAAAATCATGATGAATGTACATGTATGATTGTGTATGGTTCACAATAGAAAGTATAAGTTTGCATTTGGATTATTTGTGCATGCGCAGAGCCAAAATTGCATTCCCTGCAACAAAAACAGAATCACATGTAACCATTTAAATACTCTTTTCTATAATAATTCTCAACCACAATGTTTTAAAAAAACTATTAATCTTATACCCAGCTTTTCATTTTGTGGAAACTGATCACACTTGAATTTTGTGTTTTTCTTTTTGACAAAAAGAACATTATTTGTATTTCTCATTGAAATTTATGGGTATAAAAGCATGTACACAATATAGGGGCTTTATATTGCATAGGGATTTACAAAAGAACTCACATGGTCATAAAGCAGCAGATAAACCATAAGGCATGAGCTTCATCTAGTTGTAGGATTTTTGTTACTTTATGCATGTACTCCTTATGCAAAATTTTATATGTTTGCATATGTGAATACATATACTGATGCAAATATGTACTACATAAACATGTGTGCCGGTAGATCAATATATATGTATCCGCATGTGAGTTCTAAATTTAAAAATGTAAAACAAATATTCAAAAAAATATTATGTCAACATGCACTTAATATGTTGATGCAGACGTCAAAATGAATAATCTGATGCTAACATCGCTTGGGTGGATACCTGATGTGAACAATTTAGTTTTATGTGGTCGGGACATGTTCTATTTGTGGTTGGGACATGTTCTATTACTTAAACACCTGATCTATAAAATGGCAGTAAAACTTGAAGTTGCAACAAAGCGAAACTGAACAGAACTAGAATATGTGGTTAAGGTTCGAGTATTCTTAGTGTTATACTGTTGAATACTAAACAAACTGATGAAGAAGTTCAGGAACTATACAACAAAAGGCTGTCATTAAAATTTAATTAGGATCACATATGGATATATTCTAGAGATCTGAAGTTCCAATTAGTGTGAAAATATCAAGTACACTCTAAGAAGTGTCTCAAGCAAGGATTTTAAATCCGACTGCATCAGTTGGTACAAACTGGTATTTACTAGCCTGATGATCAACGAATATGGTCAACAGGCATATTTGCATAATTTGGTTCAATACCAGGTGTACTGTCCAATAAACAATTACGCTAAGCTGTATCAAAGTGTAATCCTAATGCCCGTATATTCAATACATCAATTTTCAAGGAGAAGATCTACTGCAAATGGGGCTACAAGTCTCTCAAATTGCTACAAGACCATTCTCGTTGCACGCTGTTTTATTAGGCAAAGTGGACCATGGCAATTGGACAACTTTAGATAGCTTTTGATGTATAACCATTGTTGTGGATAAGGGCCGTGAAAAAGGCCCGATCCCCACTGGAAAAGGCAGAGGATGACTGGAATTCTAGAAGCCTGCAAAAACTGTTGGTAACCTTACTAGGAGGTACATGCAACGACAACTTACAAATATGTGCTTTGTTTATGCACACTGTGTATGCATGTATTTGTGACTCCTCTATGTGCTTAGATGATGGTTATTAGGCCTAGGTCTTTAGCTTCTTCTACAGTATACTGAGGAATTGTATATCTTAATATTTTCCAATTAGTCTATATAAGTGTGATTGAAATGCTGTAATTCCATTGAGTTTTTTCATCTCTTTGACCATTTCATCACCCCCAAATTGTAAATTTTCTTTTCTGATTATGGATTGTGGCCTTGTATCTTAATCTTTGTTCAAATGTATTCAATTACCCTTATCAAAAAGAAACTTTTTTTTTTTTTAAAGATATCTTCTATGTTATATTGGTTTTTGTAGGTTAACTCTGTTGTTATGTTAAAAGGAAGTTTGTTACCAAAAGAGGCATGACTATGGATAAATTTTCAAAACTGATGCCACTACCTAATAACACTTAGAAAATGATTTCTTGCTTTTATGTAGCTCCCTTTGATCTTCAGTTCTTTCTTTGGCACTTGGCTCTCTTTGATGGACATGTTTGTACAGTTGACATTCTGCATTAAAAAAAAACTTTGTAAACCATTTTACAGAAATAGATGAATTAACAGGGAAATGTTATTGATATCACATTATACGAGTATTACCAGAGTAGGGTGCTACATTTCCACTTATACTCGGCTCTTCATGATACTATTATGATAAACACTCGTGCATTGCCAATGCAGAGTATCTGCATTACAAAAAATCAAATTTTATATAATGACATGTAACCATGTGGCATATCTCATGCCTTTTGAATCTCCTGTAAGTAGTCAGTGGTTTGCATACACAGCATAGAGGTGGCACTTAAATACATGACATTTTTTATACAACTTGGATGATGTATCTTTTTTTTTTCTCCCTCTTTTGTTACTAGATCGACATGCGTAGAGCAAATAATTGTGAGATTATGCTTACAAAAATCAAGATGCCGCTTCCTGATATGATTGTGAGTTCTTTTTTTTCCTTGTTTATCTAGTAATATGCATTTGTTTTTTTAGTAATATGCCTTTGAGTGACTGTTTACCTTGTTAGTCTATAACATTACAATTTCTGTGATCTTTTATGTGTCTTCATGTCTTGTTTCATTTATCAAGATAAATTAATTTTTTACAAGTTCAATGTTTGTTTGGCTTTCTTTAGCGGTATGACTTCATGTTGTATAAATGTGCATTCAGTCCAATTTTGATATCTAGGGGGTAACCTCACTATATCATTTCCATTTCCTCTCCTTGCCTATATAGTTCCTGAAATGCTTTGTTCTGGGTATGATTCCATCCATAATTCAGGATACGGACTTATTCTGTATAATTTAATTTTTTTGAGTCTTGACTCCCCTTGGCATGCAAATTTAAAAATCAACTTTGGTTCTTAGTCGATCTTAAGACATCATAGGCAATAATCCAAATATTCATGCTCACTGTGTGAGTTGGAGGATTGGTTCAGACAACAAATGGAATCTAATGTATTTGTTTTAAGTAAGGTTCTGAAGATCAAGATTGGATTTGGGATTGAAATTAAATTTTGGGATCGAAATTAAAGTAGGTTGGTTGAACCGGATTATTGAATAAGAACTGGCTGTTTATGGCTTTCTTTGGTCTGCACCTTGACTGATCTGGATTATTGTACAAGTATTGGAATGAATTGCCATGATAAGTCTAAGATCTTGGTATACGGAAATTAAATATTTCTGGTGAAACTTGGCTTAGGATTGGCCTAGGGTTGGTGAATAGGCTAAGTTTTATCAGCTCATTCAACATCAACAGGATAAGTATGACTTCTGGGGATGATTTAAGTTTGCTTAGGAATTGTTGTTGACCAATTCTTCGGGTGCGAGTTACTTTGCCCTGAAAAATCTCGATTTCTGCCGATGTTTTTGAGAACTGGAACCTGGATATACAGTTAGTTCACACTAGTCTTATCACTGGTGGTATGTAATTTGGCTGAAAAAATGATACTTCATTTTTTCACTCTCATTTTTAGAAAATAATGAGAAACTTGATATAAAATTGTCTTCAAGATCATAGGTTTGCTCCTTTGCCTGTTTTGTGTCAATCTATTCATCTATGCCGATGGAGTACGACAGTGTTAACTGCATGTAGATTGCCACATAGGGTGGAGATAAGCTAGGGAAACATAGGGTTAGAACATGTGGCGTTTTGCTAGTCATAGAACATGAAACTATATAATTAATTATAGTTAGTTAGAGAGATGCTAGGAGTACAGAAATGTCTGAAATTGTGTGCAATTCAATTTACCCTTAGAAGGTTCTGTCAAGGACTGAAATTTCGTACCGTACCGGAGTTTCGATACTTATTCAGTACGGTATGGTATGGTACGGTATATTGAACAGTATATTTCGGTATACCGTTTTGTCACGGACAAATTGTAAACGGCTTGTTCGATGTAATGCTTATGCATGTCCGTGTCTTTTGGGTTTGTTCTTATGTTGCGAAGTATATAAAGGGCTGGCCAAAGGCTTAATAGTCCCATTTGAGTGAGTTTCGTGGCCGTTATAGACTTGTACATAAAGTATGTGTCATGTGAACACTTGTAATAGATTCGGTCTGTAGTGGACCAATTTTATACCTTTGTTGTGCAACCGTTCTGAGCTTGTGATGTCCAGGGTGGGAATTTGCATTGACAAGGAAGTGTTTGCTAAAATGTTGCTTGTGAATCCCGTGTGAAGTGCTTTCTCTATCCCGTCTTCTCTTTTGTAGGTTCTAAGGGATCGTAGGAGGTTTCGGGAAGGCTGACCTTTGCAGAAGGACACGCAAGGGTGCCGCACGACTTAGGCAAAACCAGCTAAGTTCGTGACATTTGGTATCAGAGCGGAACAAGCACACATAGAAACGCTTTGCATGCAAACGTGGGGGACCTAGTGGGGCTGCATGAGGGCAGCTAGTAACCAAGAACGTGCAATTGCTTGGGGAAAACGAACATGGAGTTTTCGGGAAAGGAGTTGCTCAGAGGAGCGGGCATCCGAGAACGACATTTAGAGGAATGACCAACCCTTCGCGCAAGAGGCACCACGAGGACAAACAAGCTAAGAAGAATGCATAGCGTACAAAGGTTGGGAGGGCTAAGTTCAAGCAGTTGCTCGACGTTGGCAACCAAACTTGACGGTGCTCGTGGCAAACGGGGCGCTTGGTAAAGGATGAGACCGTGCGAGGTGGAGTGGGTTGTTCAACGATTGAAAGAGTTGTGCAAAGCTCACAGAGGTGAGGGGAATTGCAAATTCAAGGAATTCGATACTCATGCAAGGGCTTATATACGGACGACGAACTGTCCGTGGCCATCCCGGAGCATTGAAACTTTCTCTTCTGCACGAGAAGGATACGTCCGTAGGAGGCTGAAATGTGCAGTAGGTTCAGAATGTTGCTAGACCCGGAGGGGTGCAGTGGGAGCTGTATTGGCGAAGAGTCGCAATCTAGCAGGTGCGTTTGCAGAGACAGAACAATACATAGTTGGTTCAGCAAGGCGGAGTAGTCCAAGGGGATGGTGGTCTCCGAAACTTCCAGAGGGAAGGAAGCGAAGAGAGAAGTTGCTTTAACGGGGCAGATATCCAGGAGGGATAAGTCTCGGTTCTTCAGGGGGAGAATCATGTGCAACGGACCACACATGTTGAGGAGTACCTCAAGACAATAGCTCCACAAAGCTCAATGGACCGAGCGAACAACGAAGAGTCGTTGCATGATCTTGCAAGAGGCAATGCGTTGGTGGATGCATAGCAAGATCAAGTGGGGGAGCGACCCAAGGCAACATAAAATGAAGGCACACTTGGAGCCGATATGGAGATCGGACTCAACAGAGGGCTGACCCGTGAAATGATGGGCGTGAGGGCCACCATTAACTCAATGCAAATCGAGGAGCGGAACAACTTGTGGGTAACTTGGTGATGCACCCAAGCCACATAGAGGGAGTTGACATAGAAGATGGAACATGGAGCGGAGACTTGAAGCTTTCCTTAGATAGAGGTCAAGGACATGAACTCTTGCAGAGGCAGGAGTAGGATCATGTCGTTCCATGGGTTCCTTATTCTGATGGAGCAGACTCATCTTGCTTGGTGCCAAAGACGAAGGGAGCTTTGAAGCACACGCACCTTATCTTGGTGAAGTAGTTGATGGAGGAACTAAGGCGACACAACTTGCAGAGGCGAAGTTGGTGTTATAAGGCCTTAGCACGGGACAAGAGGACGCAGAGGCGGATACTCTTGAAGAATATGCCATAGTGCTGTCGTTCGAGTTGCTATGAGGAAAGCGGTGCGCAACGGAGATTGTGTTGGTAGGGGCAAATGCCCAAGATCCAAATAATGGTGCACCAATTTCAGCGAAGTCAAGGGACTTCATGAGCTACTAGGCGACGGACTATCCTAGAGCTATGCTTCGTCCGGGTGTGACCTGAGAGCGAGTGGACGAAGGTCGATTGCCAAAGGAGCGAACAGAATCGAAGGTGGCAGAGGCCCTGCAATGTGTTGGCGGAGGCCACACATGGAGAGATCGCAGTTCGAGTTCATACCACATTGTTCAGAATGCAAAGAAGATGTCAATAGGAGGCGACATGGTGCAGCGTATTGTGGTGGAATAGTTCGAGGCAATGCGACACACACAAGACGTCCCATGAGGGACGTGATCTTACAGAGGTATGATTGGGAGCACTATTGGGAGCTCCACTTCGGTGAACAAAACGACAACAAGAAGGGCTATGGATTTAAGGAGGGAATGCCATGGTACCGTAGAGGTGGGTCTTCCGTGCGTGCATCGAATTTTGCATCGGATGAAAGCCTTGGGCATCAACATATGGGGGCTATGCACTACTGAGGGAGAAGTTCGTATGCAAGTACTAGTGAGTCCCATGGGGGGATTGGATCATGCAAAGGTATGATCGGAGCGGCTGGAGTGTTGGACTGCTTAAGAGCTCACATTCGCTTAAAGGAGCCCGGCAAGTCAGAGGACAAGACCGAGTAAGCGAATGTTGCGACCAATGAAGTTAAGGAGAACAGAATCGGCGCAAGCCCTGCAACATGATGGCGGAGGCCATGCATGGGAGTTGTCGTCTGTCTTTCTATCGACCAAGGGAAACTACTCAGAGAACATAAAGGTGTTGAAGCAGGTGGTCGAAAAAGGGCGAGGAGGCAATGACGAGTCTAGAGGGACTCAGCTACCCAAAACCAAGCATCGGCTAGAATGAAGGTGGACTCAGAGGAGTGCCGCAGTTCCGTAGAGGCGGATCTACCGATTGCGAAGAAGGGACGAAGATGCGAGGCAACGGATAGTAGTGCCATGGGCATGGCTGCGCCATGGTACCGTAGAGGCGAGACTTCCGTGGAGTCATCGATCCCTTGCTCTCATAGAGGGAGAGTACTTGGTTGTAAAATGGACCGTGAAGGAGGAGAATATAGAGGCAGACTCCAAGTTCGAAGACAAGGCTGAAGGGCAGAGGTTAGGGAACTTTGTAAGATCGTTGTCTAGGGGCTTCTCATCAGGATAGCTATAAGTGAAGGACTTCGGGTCTATGCAAAAGTGCATGACCAGGGAACGAAGTAGGCAATACGCGGTGCTATACCTTTGCTACTCAAAGGAGTAGGCGATGGAAATGATAGAGAAGATGGTGCAATCCCAAAGGCGACCAAAATTATTAGAGACTTGCTCCAGGTTGGAGTGGAAACTTCTTGCATTCCAGAAGTTCAATGGCATTAAGAAGGTGAATCACAATAGCTGACTCAATGTAAGGATTGCAACCACTTCGAGTCCTTCGGAAGTGTGAGCCAAGAGCAGACGAAGGCTAGTAACCAGGTCGACGCACGGAGTACAAACCTCGAGGAGGCGGGTGAAGTCAAGTAACTTTTGCCTTCTTAACTCTCAAGAGAATGGGCGAAACCGAGTATCCCAGTTTTCTTAATTATCCAACAGAGGAGCTCTGTGCAAGTTCGAAGACCCTTCGAAGGAACATAATGAAAGTCAACGATTGTCAAGTCCTTACCAATGGTGATTAGTGCTACTGAGAGTAGATTGTCCGCTTCATTTCCCAACTGAATACCAATCGAAAGCGGAAGTGATCCGAACCTATTTGGACGAGACAACTAAGTGGAAGAAGATTCAATGGGCAAATTTTGCGTAGGAAGGACTTAAAAACTTTAAAGTTTGCGAGGCGATGCTCGTTAAAGCTCCAATAAGCATCCACCCAGTTCAAGCGACATGAGGCATTTGAAGACTGGCGCATATCAAGGATGGTCTTTTTCTTCACCTAAAGAATCCGCAGGAATCAGCAAGGATCAACACAACTTAGCCGACCGCACACCAGAGTCAGAGTCATTAGCGAGTTGAAACAGTATGACGGTTCAACATTCGACTACTTAACAATAGCAGCGGAGTGTAGTTGGGAGCTGAGGGGTATATTGCAGCAGGAGCAAAAAATTGAAGATCTAGCAAAGGTAAGGGGTTGCAGCATCAGCAAAGGCTTCGATGAGGACGTCGAAGAAATAAGTAGGGGAGAATGTCACGGACAAATTATAAACGGCTTGTTCAATGTAATGCTTATGCATGTCCGTGTCTTTTGGGTTTGTTCTTGCTTTATGAAGTATGTAAAAGGCTGGCCAAAGGCTTAACAGTCTCATTTGAGTGAGTTTCGTGGCCGTTGTAGGCTTGTACATAAAATATGTGTCATGTGAACACTTGTAACAGATTCGGTCTGTAGTGGACCAATTTTATACCTTTGTTGTGCAACCGTTTTGAACTTGTGATGTCCAAGGTGGGAATTTGCATTGGCAAGAAAGTGTTTGCTAAAATGTTGCTTATGGATCCCGTGTGAAGCGTTTTCTCTATCCCGTCTTCTCTTTTGTAGATTCTAAGGGATCGTAGGATGTTTCGGGAAGACTGACTTTTGCGGAAGGACACGCAAGGGTGCCACACGACTTAGGCAAAACCAACTAAGTTCATGACAGTTTGATATATATATATATAATTATAAATATTATATATAAAGATAAATATTATATATATATCCCTTGGGTGACGTTGCGCATATTAAAAAAAAAAAAATTTCTCAGGCGACATCGCATTAAAAAAAAAAAACGACGTCACCCGAGGCGACGTTGACTCCCTTCTTGGGTGACGTCGCATATTAAAAAAAAAAGAAAAAAACAACGTCACCTCGGCAACGTCGCCCGAGAAGGGAGGCACCGTCGCATATTAAAAAACAAAAAAGCGATCTTTTTTTCTATTAAAAAATAAAAAAAATGATACCAAGCTGTAGCGGGCGATCTACGTACTAGTATTCTGTCGGACCGGTACGTACCGCCCGGTACGAGCGGTATCATTCGGTATTGCAGACCTTGGGTTCTGTCATATAACTGGATGTGTGGATTAATTAGATGTGTTCGACTATGAAGATTAGCGATATCATTGTGTCCAATATAATTTAAATTCTAACCAGTCATACATTGCACTCTTCATAGCTGGTGCAGAGTATGAGAGCAGCTCAGGACTTATATGAGTTTAGATTATGGTTCATCATTATGACCATGTTGCATTTGCCTAATTAGTTTTCAGCATCCAGAATCTTCTTAATTTTATTATCACATTATTGGCTATGTCGGTTACAGCAACCATGTATTCATTTTCTTATGACCTCAGTATATGTTGACCGGAGATAATGGTTAAGATTCATGATATCTTTATTTTATTTTACTTTGGAGGTTGTCTATCTACTACTTGGTGTTGAAGTTTTAGTTATGCTGTCGTCAATTTAAGGAAATTGATGTATTCATTATGCTAGATGGCTAATTGGCACAAAAATTTTGGTTACTTCCTGAAAATATATTCATTGTAATGGTGACAGTTCATTATTTGAGGAAGCTGGGCAGTATCAGTTTTATTTGGCCACTCATTTTGGTTCAACTGTTTCTGAATGTATTCTTTTTGGCATTATGAAACATGTTTTTGCTTCTGAGTTGGACAATGACCTCAGGATGATCCCATAAGGGTTCATGTGCTCCTTGATAACTTGGTGTTGGTGTTTTATGCTTTAGATGAGGTTTGTAAATTAGTAGCAAGGTAGAAGTTATTAAGTAGGACAAACTTATTGTCATCATCTTCAGTGTAGAAGTTGTATGTGTAAGATGGATTGACCTTTCTGAGAATTTAGAACTTACAGCATCATTTACTTGCTTTATTGAGTATAGCTTGATTAGGGCTTGTTCGCTGCCTTCCCATATATGGCAAAGGTTTAAGGAGATACATGTGGTTCACATGCATAGTATGTGGATCACCATTTGCTCACTCCACCACATGTAGGTTTCTGCTGGCACCTATGCCCATACTCTAATAAAGCATGTGTTTTATAATATTTTCAAATTCAAACATGGACATTGGTTTTTCCTGAATCAATTGGAAGCTCATAGAGTTTACCAAACCACAAGTCGGGAGCAATTTGCTGACTTTTAAAGTTAGTTGATTCTTGATAGTCATTGTTCTAGTGTTCCAAATACCAGTTGCCCAAAGTCCCTCACATTGATTTGCACTGGATAAAAACACGTAGAAAGGCAACGACCTTTCATTACTGGGGATTGTATTATCCAAATTTTGTAATATCTCAAAATATGTAGAAGCTAGTCTCATTTCTCTGGAAACATATACGTTAATTGTTTTTTCGATTTTAGTTGCATGATTAACTATAATTTCTAGTGCATAATTCCTTAAACTTCTTTATCTCCAGCGTGCAGTTTTAGCTCTGGATACCTCAGTTTTGGAAATTGATCAAGTGGAGAATCTCATCAAATTTTGTCCTACAAAAGAAGAAATGGAAATGTTAAAGGTAAAGCCTCAAATTTAATTATGGGAGCTGTGAGCTCGAGGATAATTGTCTTGCTTAATTTGAAGATTTTTTACAAGTTACTGTACCTTTTCTTTGCATCTGACTGTATTTTCATTTCTGTTGATATGTTTAATTAGCTAAAGTATTTTTTAGGATTTTTGAGGTTTAATTATGAAAAGAGTGCAACTTCAAAAAAATTATTTGCTTGTGTTTTCTTATTTTTCTAATGTGATTTTTTACCTTATTTCCTTTTCCAGAACTGAGTCATGTTCACAGATAAGGATTGCTACAATCTTATCCAAAGCCTGGTTTATCTAATATCTTATCCCTCAAGGGCTTAGATTGCATATCTTTATCAATAAAGAAAAGGGATGTGCTTTACTTGGGTGGTAGATTGATTTCCATTATGTAGCTATAAAACACTTCCTATCACATTTTGCTTATGCATGCAATCACTCTTTTATATCACAATGACAAGCTATAACTATATCTAATTAAATCATCAAAATAAGTTTCGTCTGACACAGTAGATCAACTTCTCGTGCCGTAAAATTTACTGGAAGCAATAAAGTTCAGAGAATGTGAATGAGTTGTTGTGCTAGTTATCAATTTAATATGTTTTTCTTAAGGTTTACCGAGTGAGAGAACTCAATAGTCGGTTATCACGAAGTTGTAACCAATGTTTGAGACATCTTCTAGGCTCCTATAACCAATGAGTTGCCACTTCCATAGTGGTTCATTTAATAAGGAAAATTTGCTGTTCCATGGTTTTTTTACATATTCAGATTGCTGATTGGTTTGTTAGTTATATCCTCATGCACGATCAGAAGTTTGTTCCTAGAGCACTAATCCAGATTGCCCTGTTTATGCCTCATTATATGTTTTTGATGGATATCGAGGGTGGCATACCTTCAATTGATAGAACTCATCAAGCTTTTAAATGCTATGGAAGTTTGCAGCCATAATTTATTGGCTTTGTGCTAGTCTGTCAAAGTGATAATAGCCAATTATGTAGCTTGTTCCTTGAATTGAGTGGAACCATGAATCTAGTCACTCCTGATACATAAGAAACTGCAACTTCTGGACTTCGTAGACATCTATAAGAATCTTTTGGAGGCTATAAAGAGAACCATCAGATGTGGCATCACAACCACTTATCTTCATGTTCCATTTTTACAACTTCTCTTTATGTCAGCAAACTTCCATAGTTTGCAGCCATAAAAAAGAACTCATCAACTTCTCTTTAGTTTCTTGTTTCACTTAAGAATTTAATGCTGCTACTGCCATTTTGGTTGTGCAAGCTTAATTTTGCCATTGATAAATTCATAACTTTGCCAGATGGTTCTTTTACAATGTTTTGGAATTGACTAAGTGAGTTAGTATTTTTTTTATTTTGTTATTTTTATGTTTGCTGGTTAATCTCATGCTTCCATTTTTGTTCCCTTTTTTTTTTATTGTTCTTAATGTCTCAGAGCTACACTGGCAATAAAGAAATGCTAGGGAGATGTGAGCAGGTTTGCAAAGACCCAAGCACACATGTTCTATCCCAATTTTCATGGTTACTAAGTACAGCTCATCAATAATTTTTCTAGTTTTTTCTGGAGCTGATGAAGGTCCCTCGAGTGGAGTCCAAATTAAGAGTTTTCTCTTTTAGAATTACCTTTTCCACTCAGGTTGTTTTCTCTATTGTCTTCCCAGATTTGTTGCCATGGCATAATATTTTCGTTGTATCATGAGCATAACACTGTTCATATACAACAGGTGAACGAGTTGCAAACAAACTTGAATGCAATCAATGATGCATCTAGAGAGGTAGCTTTAGTTCTAACAGTCATGAAATTAAGAGTGCTGCTTTTTATTATGTTGGATTGAGGTATTATTCTGCATCATAGGTAAAAGAGTCTTTGAAGTTGCGGCAAATAATGCAGACTATTCTTACATTAGGAAATGCATTAAATCAGGGCACTACTCGAGGTAAAGTTCAAATGCTAAACCCTCTTGATGATTTTTACTGTCAATGGAGATTTACTTTCTTTTTTTGACAGGCTCAGCTGTGGGATTTAGGCTAGATAGCCTTCTTAAATTATCAGATACTCGTGCGAGAAATAACAAAATGACCTTAATGCATTATTTATGCAAGGTATTTACTTAAAATTCGATGTATTTCTTGCTAACATAACATACATACGACCTGTCTGATTTGTGCAAAAAATTTAAATTGCTTACAATGGCTACATATCAGCCTTTTATCTTTAAATGATTTGACCCATTTTTGTTAGAAAATATCTGTCTTTGCATCCAATTTCTAATGTGTTTCCTTTCGTTGAGTTCATTATTATGAGATTGTCTATGTTATAACAAACTTGTAAAGTTTTTAATGTACCTACCAAGTTTCACCAGGATTTGCAATTGAAATCTGAGATGATTTTGTCAATGAAAAATTTCAATTTATGGCTAGAAAATGTTTAGCTTTTTTTAGTAGATTGCCCAATTCTCTTTTGCATCAGTTCTTTGTTTTAACAATCAAGGATTGCAATTTTGCTCAGACGAGTCGGTACCAATCGGTATTTACCCGTCTGGACATGGACTGATACATGGACCACCCTCATTTTGAGTGCTCCAGCCCGGTCTAATTGAGAAAAAAAAGTAAAAAAAGGGACAACTTCTGCTGATTCAATTAGTGCTCATGATTTGGCCATCTCGACATGTGTAGCCCATTGCTTCCATCATTGCCCACCTTATTTCTGCGCACCGCACACCATCAAACTTTCTATTAAGTATTATGTGGTTTTTTGGAAATAATATAATTATGATTTTGTTTTATGCAGTTAACATTATATCACTTAGGTCACTAGTTTCTGAGGTCATTTTTTCTCCAGGTACCGTAATAATTGCTCAGTTAGGTGCATGCAATGCATATATTTTCAAATGCATTATATTTGAGTAATCGGTAAACTTCTTAGTGGGTCTCCATAATAACTTGTTACAACATTACTAAGCTGGTATGTCTGGCATTTTTGATACCTTTCCTACTAAGATCATATCCTAGGTTGTGCCATAACAGGTCCTAGAATAATTTTGATTGTGATGTTTGCTGTTATTTAATTTAATTTTGCCTGCCAATGGTAGAGTTCAAATGAAATTTGACTTCTTTCATCCAGTTGTTTAACATATTCAAGAATTTCAATTCTGTTAAGGAAGAAGCAAATTCATGGCACTTAACTTTAAATTTTGATATCGTATGTAGCTCCTTGCAGAGAAAATGCCACAGTTGCTTGATTTTGATAAGGACTTGATTCATTTGGAAGCAGCCTCCAAGGTATGACCATATTGCACTTTGGTAAGAAGTTCTTGTTTTTGTGACCTTGGCACCTTGCAATAAATGGTTTTACTGTTTATGATCCTAGATTCTTTTGTAGTAACTCTTCTTCATTTTTTTTTTAAACTAAAACCAGATTCAATTGAAATTGGTAGCAGAAGAGATGCAAGCCGTGAGTAAGGGTCTTGAAAAGGTTGAGCAAGAGCTCACTGCATCAGAAACTGATGGTGATATCTCCGTGGGCTTTAGAATGGTATATAATATATGAGCAAGAGCTCACATGACTGTTTTCTTATGTTTCTATTTTCTAATGAGTTTGTGAAAAATTTTAGTCCAGATATTTGGGTCATGGAGAGACCACCACTTTTTGAGGCCAATGTAATTTGTAGACATTTCAACCAGTAGAATTACTCCATGTATAGGTTAAAATATGGTCTGATAATGATAGAATTGTCAGCCGAACCAGCATAGGACCATTGTTGTACAGTATACTGAATAATGGTTTAGGTTAGCACTGGATGGATCAGCACAGAGAGGAAAAGAGAAAGTGAGAGGGGAGGAGTAGGTGTAACAGGCATAGGAGGGGCGGTGGTGCTGGAGAGGAGTTGGCAGGTTGAAGCAGAGCAACCGAAGAAGAGGAAGAAAAAGAAGGGGCGCGAGAGGGAAGGGGTGTGTGTGTTGTGTGTGGAGAATATAGGAACTGGGGAGCATAATGCTTTGTCACATTCTGAAATGGGATTGTCTAAAATGTGCACCACCCAAGCGATATATGTTTGCAAGGTTCATGTATAGTTGACAAACGAATAGAGTAGAAAAAAATTAGAAAGGCAAACACGCTGTAATATGCTACCTTCACTAACAAAAAGAGCAAGATAACTGGATCGCAAGCAACACATTGCCCGATCTTTGTACTGGTTAGCTGTCAGACCAGTGAAAATTCCACTTCATTGACAGGTACTGGTATAATTGACTGGAATCAATGACTCCATTTTTGGTCAAAGTGAACCAATGTGCAAATTAATTCAAGGAGATTCTCAACAACACAGTCATTAGCCATCTTTTATTAAGGATTGCACTGGTATAATTTTCATTATTAGTTTCTTCTAAATCGGATCTTTTTACAAAATTAAGAAATCTAAAGCAGATCCTGGGCAACATAAGATAAAGGACTGCTAAATGCACAAGGCTCTTGTCCAAACAGGATTTTGGGAGGGTCAATGTAATGTAGTTTGCAAATTGCAATGTGACTAGGCTCTAAGTGATCTTGATACCTTGAGCCTTCAATAACTTCATTTGAAACTTCAGAGTTCAGAGCACTGAAAATTTTCATTCTTGCTTGCACTGGTACATTCATTATGGAGCTAGACTCATACGGTACCTGCTAGTATTATTTTAACATTTTATAAATGATTGATTTTTAGGGTTTTGGTTTGGTATATACTACACAATGATAATGCTCAATCTTGCTTGCACTGGTGCATTCATTATGAAGCTGACTCAATGGGTACCTGTTGCTACTATTTTAAAATTTTATAAATGGTTGATTTTTAGCGTTTTGATTTGGAATATGCTACACAAATGAAACTTATTGGTTAAAACTGAAGTAAAAAAGTTTAAAGCAACCATATCAGTTCCCTAAGCCGTATAATGACATGGTGCATGAGACTTCATTCCAATGTATTTATACTAGCTAATGATGATTGAATCATGGAATTTTTAAAAGCTGTTTATGATCCCTGTCTTAAATGATGCAAATTTCTGACTTTTGCATTTGTGCTTCTACTCTTACTTTGTTTTCTGGACTTCCTACCTATTGAAGCAAATAACCAATTGTTAGGATTCTTAACAGTAATGACTTGGTTCATAAGTGGCCTGTTCTAGGGGAACTGCATTGTCCTTTTCCGTTTTGTTTCATCCTTCTGTTCTGCCAGACATTCTTGTGAATTATATGTGACAAGTTGAACACATGTTCTGAAACTCCCATTATCGCATTTTTAGGCCTTGAAAGGTTTCCTTCATACAGCTGAAGCTGATGTTAGGTCCTTGACATCATTATATTCTGAAGTGGTGAGTTATTTTTGTTAATTGTGTGATTGTAATCAATTGGTAGGTTCTTTCAATTTTGATTCTCCTAAATATTAATATTATTCCAGGGAAGAAATGCAGATTCTTTATCTCAGTATTTTGGCGAAGATCCAGCTCGTTGTCCATTCGAACAAGGTTATCTATAAGTGGCCCGCTCAAATTCTTTTTGCTTCTTGTTTTTCCTTTTTTTTTCATTACTTTAATTGCTGACCAAGATAATTACAAATATGGGAACAAGCCTGTCGTACTATGATCATGCTTTACATATTGAAATTAGTTATCTTTACTGTATATGAATATGTTTCTGAACATCGTAATATCTAGTTCTTTCTTCAGCCTAATGTTGACTACGAAACTTTGGAATATTTAATCCCCTTGAACCCCGATTGATGAGGTGATGACACATGGTTGGAATGTAGAATATGATTCTTACTGTGCATTGAGAGCTTAATTATTATTGGTCATTTCACAACTGATTGTCCCCCTATGGTACCCCAGACACTATATGTCTAACTAACAATGGAAAACACTTGATGAATAGAAATATTTCTTTCTCTTTCAACTGCAAGTAGTTTCACTCTCACAGGCACAGATTAATTGGAACTCTATTAATGATATTACCTACTACTTCACAAATCTTCTATGAGAAAATGAAATATAACCGTTCTGCAATTGGTTGGTCTATCAGTTTTTCTGGTAGTGTGGTTTTTTCTGCTTGTTGGAAAGACATTAGATTGCTTTACTGTTCAAGTGACTCCTTTGTTGCATTGCGACTCCCTATACATCATGCAGTGTGAGACAATAATTTGACTTCATTTGGTTTTCAAATTAGATATTATCTATGCAAAGTTTGTTTTGATTTGGAACACAAATCTGATGATGAATAAACCGGCCTCACGTGATGCCGATGGCTGATGCAGAATATTGTAAGTCTGATTTAGGTGATGTCAACATGTTATTTTCACAAGGTTTCAATGTCAATTAATGTTGATCATATCTTTTGTAAAATTTAATTTCTAGGATAGTTTTATAATAGCTGCTAATCCTATCTATGTAGAACCCATAGAGAATGTTTGCAGCTAGTTGTAAATGTAAGAAAAAATAATGAAAATTAATTGTTTCATTTACTAAGATACTTTTTGGATATCCAACATCAATAATGGAGACAATTGATATTGGCATCAGCTGTGTACAAGTTAATAATATCAAATTTTGACTCCAAGGAAAAAAGTGCATCCCTACCTAGTCTTTGGAAAGCTATGGCAAGCATAGCTTTCAATACTTGGTGTGATGTGTCTATATATTTAATTTGGAAAATATGCCAAATCTTGACTTCATTCAAAATAAAATAATATGTTAAATATATTTTTATTCGTGGACAACTATGTATCGCTTCAATAATAGAAGATAAGATGAGAGAAAATCATTTAACATTGAATGGGTATGTGCTTAGGAGACTTCGGATGCGACAGTCAAAAGAGGTGAGATAATAATTAATGTTAGTGATACGAGGAGAGGTAAAGGAAGACCTAAAAAAATTTTAGAAATTATAAATAAAGATTTAAGTAATTTAGTTAAACATATGATTTTTTACATTTCTCAATGACTGTAAAAGATCCATGTAGCTATCCCCAAATAGTTGGGACTTACAGTTTTGTTGTTGTTGTTGTATTCAGAATCAAGAGCAGTAATTGTTTTTTTGCTATGTAGATTTTGAAACACCAACTTGCACCAAAAATTGTTCAGTGATTTGGTGATAGAGAAAGACTTTCGAAGAGACATCAATATATTATGGTTGAGCAGTCTTTTAAGTAGGGTAAAGACAATATCTGGAGGTCAATAACTTCATTTTATCCTTGGTGATGAGTGCTAAGATGCAGTAGCCACTGCCTGTTTTGTTGTATGCACTATATAGGAGCATTTCTTTATGTTAATGACTTAATTTTGTATTCTAAATCTATATTTGTGTATGGTAATATCCTCATAGTTCCAGAAAATAACTTTTTCTATGCATTTACACGGAAATTTTGTTTAACTGACCACCTATTTTAGTATGTGAACATTTCTGGCTTTTAGTCACTCAGAAAGTGGTTAACTTGGAAATAATCATTAGTCATATTCCTGCTATCATAATTGTCTGTGGAATCCTTGCAAATTCCATAGTTGCTCTCATTGTTTCTAAATGGGATCCTTGCAAATTGCATAGTTGTTCTCAGTGTTTCTGAAGCATTAAGTAGCATAATGTAGCGAGGATGAATAGCTGTAATTGTGGATTTAATAGCTTTTCCTTACGGCATCAGTAATCTTTTTGGGTTCGTTTGGCTCTATTTCAATCGACAAAACATGACTTCCACTTCTCATCAGTGACGAGATACAGTCAATTGTTTGTCTTTTAAACAATGCTTATTTATAAAGGTTTATCTCTTGACTTTTGCACTAATTTTCATCTTCTGCAGTCACATCAATATTGATGGTCTTTGTCAATATGTTCAATAAATCGCGTGAAGAGAATGCAAGAAATGCTGAAGCTGAGAAAAAGAAAATAGTAAAGGAGGCATCGAAAGAAAGATCAAATACTGTTACCAAAAGCGACTGAGTTTATACTTCATTTGGGCTTCCTGAGCTTGAAAACATCTGATTATTGCTGCAGACAGAACCAGAGGAAATGTTGTGTAAAGTCAACCAATTTCATCTTGTCACAAAATTGGAACTGTTGTCTTCCAAGGCCCATTCTCCATTGAGGATGTTTATGAAGGCTGCCAAATGCTTTATGCCCTTTATTTAGCTCTCGTAGAGGCTGATAATCTTGTACCGTGCATGCTCCTTCCACAATTTATGGTAAGACCTTTTTGTGACTTGAGGTTAGCATTCTGAAGAATACTTTTGAATGTTGGTATGTGTTTTCCAGATTGAATTGCTTTACATGTATATAGCTTGTTAAAGCACTGGTCATTGTGCACATAACATTAGTTGGTGAATGAGGATCCATGCAGCTGACCTAGAGTGCTGGCATGAGGGGGTTTTTTGTTCTGGTTTGGCTACCTGAAAAGAAGCCTTGGGTCATTAACAGCCGTATGGTTGGGATTCATTCTTTTGGTTTTTCTGGCTTAGCAAGATGCTACATTTAAAAGAAGCATTTTAGGTCGTATTGCTCTATTGGCAATGATAACTGACTGCTTATAATTCTGCCTCTCTGTTGATTACTAGCTCTACATTAACACTGTATCTTTGCTTCTATGGAGTTCATAACAAAATGTGTTGCTGCACTTGCATAGTGACATCTGCACTGCTCGTTCATGGTTCACGATTTTTTGCTTGTGATCTTTTATTAGTGCAAACATGCATCTTGGACTATCTGATAAATACATTTATATTTAGCTCCTGTCACTGTATTATTTGCTTTGTGTAACATATTGGGAATTATGCAGTAACCATTAAGAGAACCATACGGCTTGATTTTAGGACAACCCTTCGGTATACATAGCAAAATACATATGACGAAGAGAATCTCCAGATTATGGAATACAGAAGTGCTGTGGGTTTTCTGCTCGCAGAGGCCATCAGTTAAACTGCTTTGCAGATAATCTTTTCTGTTTGTGATTTTGTACATGGTACATGTAGACATAGAAGCTTGCTAGTTTGTCAGAATGAAATTATGGTATATCTGCTAATCAATCTAGTAGTTATGTTGTAATGCTTTCATAAGCAATTTGCTATTGTGCATTTGAAACCTATTGATGCTGATTACGTTTTGTTTATATGCCATATAACATTGTGATAAGCTCAAAATTTGACCCGTCTGTCAACTGTGGCAATTTGTTTATATGCCATGGATTATATGCTGTTGGGATGTAATTATACATTTGCATGTAAGTTCTTGTTGTTAACCTCAGGGCAGCATTTTCTCCTTAATGTTGTCTCGTAGTCTTGAGAGCGCAGAAAAAAAAGAAACAGTAATAGTAAATCTATATTAGTCTTTTCAGGGTTGACTTGTGGTGGAATAGTTGAATGTCGTAGATGGCATTATCTGACAACTGCAGTTAGTCAGCAACTTTTTTTTGGCTGATGAATAGTTTCCAAAAAAATTTCAAATTGAATACATCTGCTTTCTGTGTTTTTTTATCTGACTTGCCTTGTTGTTTGGCAGAGTGGTTCAAGTGAAGCTACAGCTATAGCTAGGTGATTTACATGTAAACAGCTGGTCATACAGCTCTAGTCAAAGGGCATGCAAGTTTGGTTTGATGCCCCATAGCAGCTGCATTCAACAACATGCCCCGTAGCAGCTACATAATTGCATAGACTTTATTTGATCGATGCAGTGTTTCGGGTTCTCTGATCGGATTTCTTCACCCACCGACCCTATCGATCATCTTGGTTTTATGTGGGGACAAATTAGTAAATTCCAAGGTACGGACTCTAACAAGCCTCCGGCAATACTCCTCGCATCTTGATTTCCACAGATTAGGAGACTTGACAGCAGCTGCTCTTTGTACCTCGTTGCAGGTTTCTTTTCCTGTTTTGTGAAGCGCATGAACGTGTATTTATTTTCTGACCGTGATAATTTTTCCAACGTCCATGTCTACCGTCCGTCTACACAAAGAAGCCAGTATATATATATATGTTCGATGCCACGAGGGTTGCTCTTCTCTCATGGTCCGCATCGCGTGGGGCGTCTCGTTAGGTCGACGGGTGCGATCTCTAACGACACATGATGGACGGTCCCGGTTTACCCTGGCTACGATGTAGGCTTTACATGATGGCCTCCAACTTGTTACGCTGTGGGAGTTAAGAAGATATCTACGGCTTTCACCTGTTGGCATAAACCAGAAAAGAGAAAGGGAAGAGACTTGGCCATGGATCCTCGTCATCCGTCTTACCTAATCCTCCTCTTCCTCCATGTTATCGTCTTCTTCCCATCCCTCACCAGCTGCACCTGCTCCAACAAGTGTGGTGGCTCCATCGATGTCCGCTACCCCTTCGGCACCGGCTGCGGCTGCGGCTCCCCCCACTTCTACCCCTCCGTCACCTGCATCCCAGGCGGCAACGACGACGATAACAGCGCCGGTGACAGCGACCACGACGATAAGGAGCAGCTCGTTCTGGCCACCCACACCGGCAGGTACCCCATCACCTCCATCTCCTACTCCGACGCCACCCTCACCATCGCCCCTCCTCTCATGTCTACCTGCTCCTCCATGCACCCCTCCGCGCCCAACATTGGCCTCGACTGGTCCGCTCCCTTCCAGCTAGCCTCCTCCGTCTTCGTACTCCTCGCCTGCCCTGCCCCCACCTCCTCCCTGGCCAGCCACGGCAACCTCATCTGCGACGCCGCCTCCGGCCCCCGCCTCTGCGGCGCGCTCCTCGAGTGCCCCTCCGTGGCCTCCCTCGGCCTGCCGCTCTTCGCGCCCACCAACACCTGCTGCGTCTACTCCCCGGTCAGTCTAGGCCCCAAGGGCGACCTCGACCTCCAGGGCCTCGGGTGCGCCGCCTACGCGTCGGTGGCGTCGCTGGGGCCGACGCCCATGGACCCGAGCACCTGGGACTACGGCGTCTCTCTCAAGTACGGGGAGGCGGAGATCGAGGTGGACGGGTTGGCGGAGGCGTGCGCGGCGTGCGAGCGGAGCGACGGGGTGTGTGGCTACGAACCGCCGAAGAACTACTTCGTGTGCGTCTGCAAGAGCGGGGTAAACAGCAGCACCGACTGCTACGGTCAGAAGGAGGACCTGACGGACTTCTGGCGATCCACAGGGAATGCTTCGATCACCGGCCATGGTAACTTTCTTGCACACATAGAACAGTTGCAACAATGAGTTTATTCTACTGCACTGGTTGATCTGCTTCCTACTTTTTTTCTTCTTTTTCCAGTGATGCTTGTTTGGAAGCTGATGCTGCTCTTGGGATGCTGGTGGTTGGTGCTGTAGAAAAGGAACGTGTGCATGGTTCTGCTTTATCTCGTCTGGCTTTTCTTCTGCTTTAAAGGTTCTTTGCGATGAGATGGAGAGATACTTTTGTGATGGAAAGCAAAGCTTTTGGACTGGAGAAGCCATTGCTTTTTGTTAATGATTTCCTTCGAAGGAAGGAGAATGTTCTCATGCTGCATGATCGCCACTGTGAATGATCAACTCGGTTTGGATTCTTGCTGTAATCTATGGAAGCTTGATTTGTGATTTCTATCAGCTGCGACTCCACTGACATTAGTCCATAACAAAGCAATTTTGTTGTCTCGACTTTCATACCTTGAGCAATGGAGCGGCTCGATGAAGACCACAGCTGAGGAGCATGAGCGCTATTGGCAACTATCTATTGTTGACTTGCCCCTCTCGTCATCGAGGGACTCACCTCAGACGAAGGAGGGGGTTAGATTTTTTGACCTTCGTAGCTTAGTGAAGACCACAGATGAGAGGTGCGAGCATTGCTAGCGATGGTCTATTGCCGACCTATCCCTCTTTTTTTGCTCATCATCGAGGTAGGCTACGAGAGGAGTTGAGACGAGCTACGGACAATATAGAGGTGGGCTCCACTTTTGCTTAGTCCCTTTTCTTTTTCTTGCTATCGAGGTAGGCTACGAGAGGAGCCAAGGCAATGCATAGGTGGGCTCCTCCTCGAGGGACCCATGTTTGGCAATAGATCCATAGTGGGGATGTTGCGAAGCCCTCCAATATCGATCCACCCCTCTTTCTCTACTCATCGTCAAGGTGGGCTACGAGACGAGCCCAGGTAGGTTATAGATGATGCCCCTCTTCCTTTGCTCATCCCCAAGGGACCCATGTCGGGCAATGGGTCTACAACAGGGATGTTGTAAAGCCCCTCGTCACCACCCTACCCCTCTTCCTCTGTTCGTTATCGAGCCAGACCATAAGGGGAGTCGAGGTGAGCTACAGACAACACAAAGGTAGTCTCCTTTGTTCGTTGCAAAGGAATGGATTAAGTTTCCCAACCTCTACGCCTCGGGCTACAGGTGAAGCCCCGAGATGGCTTCCTTTGTTCGTCGCGGAGGAAGGGTTAGTGTTTCCAGACCTGACAACGGTCCATCATTGACCTACCTCTCTCTCTCTCTCTCTCTCTCTTTCTTTTTTCTATAAGTCTCTAGGCTGATAGGCTATATTGGGCAATGGCCTACCCACCTCAAGTAAAAGAGGGGTCAACTCTCTACATCCCTACTTTGTGCATTCTTTCCCTTGTGTCTCTCATCGTAATGTGTTTATTCTTGTACGGGTCGAGTTTTCTTAACACGTGCCTTGGACACATCTTCCCTTGTGCCTTCCTCCATGGTATGTTTATTTTTACTAGGGTCAACTTTTCTTGACTTCTGCAACTTGAGCACACTTTTTCTTTTGTCTCCTATCATGGTAGATTTATTATTATATAGGTTGGGTTTTCTTAACTCATATGTTTCAGATATATTTTACCTTATGCCTCCCATTATGATAGGTTTCTTATTATGCAGATCAAGTTTTCTTGACTCACGCTTATTGAGCATATTTTATCTTATATCTCTCATCATGGTGGGTTTTTTATTACTCGAGTTTGATTTTTCGATTTACATATCTCAAGCACATTTTGTCTTATGCCTCTTACCATAGTAGGTTTCTTCTTATGCGAGTTAATTTTTTTGACTCAAGCACCTTGAGCATATTATATAATGTGCCTCCTACCATAGCGAATTTCTTTTACATTTTTTATAGTTTTCGTACATTGGTCACTTTTACACTTTTGGAGATGTCTCTTTGTCTTTGACTTATAGTATCATGGTTATGTCACCACCCATCTTGACCATATATAAGATGTCGACTCCATCATTCATTAGTAGTTTGTCATGATTGATAATCTCTACAAGAAGGTGGAGGGGCTGAAGAGGAAGAGGGGAGGCCCAACACTTGTTGAGGCAAAAACTTGAGGAGGCGAGCTGGTGAGGCAACTAGAAGAGGCCAAGCAACACATTGTCACGGACTTAGCTGGTTTTGCCTAAGCCGTGCGGCACCAATGCGTATCACCGCAAAGGTCAGCCTCCCCAAAATCTTCTACAATCCCTTAGGACCTGCAAAAGAGAAGACGGGATAGAGAAAGCGCTTCACACGGGATCCACAAGCCACTCTTTTAGTAAACACTTTATAGCCAATGCACATTCCAACAATGGATATCACAAGCTCAGAACAGTTGCACAACAAAGGTATAGATTTGGTCCACTCAGCATCGAATTCTAGTACAAGTGTCCACATGATATAAACTTTCTGACAAGCCGACAATGGTCGCAAACTCACTCAAATGGGGCATTTAGCCTTTAGCAAGCCCTTTACAAGTAATAACAAACCAAAAAGACACGGACAAGCAAGCATTACACCGAACAAGCCGTTTACAATTTTGTCCGTGACATTCTCCCCACTTATTCCTTCGACGTCCTCGTTGAAGCCTTTCTTTGACGACGCTGCAACTTCTTTTCTTTGTTGGATCTTCGATCTTCTGCTCCTGCTGCGATGCGCCCCTTTGACTCCTAATTGTTCTCCGCTTGTTGTTGTTGAGTCGTCGAACTTTAATCCGCCATCTTTGCTTCAACTCGCCAATGACTCGACTTTAGTGTGGGGTTGGCGAGTTGTCTTGATCCTTGTTGGTTCTTGCGGATACCTCGATGAAGGAAAAAGACCATCTTTGATATGCGCGCGATCTTCAATTTCTTCTAGTCTCTTGAACTGGATAGATGCTTGTTGGAGCTTTAATGAGCATCGCCTCGCAACCTTTAAAGTTTTCAAGTCCTTCCTTCGCAAAATTTGCCCATCGAATCTTCTTCCACTTAGTTGTCTTGCCCAAGTAGGCTCGCATCACTTCCACTTTTGATTGGTATTCAATTAGGAAATGGCGGACAATCTACTCTCAAGATAATGATCACCGCGGGTGAGGACTTGACAACTGCTGTCTCCCAGTAGTCTCTTCGAAGGGTCTTCAAATTTGTGTAGAGCTCCTCTGCTAGATAACTAAGAGAGCTGGGGTACTCGGTTTCACCCATTCTCTTGGGAGTTGAGAAGGCAAAGGTTACTTGTCTTCGCCCGCCTCCTCGAGTTTGTACTTCGTGCGTCAAGCTGGTTACTGGACTTCGCCTGCTCTTAGCTCACACTTCCGAAGCACTTGAAGTGTTTGCAATCCTTGCGCTGAGTCAGCTACTGTGATTCACCTTCTCATTGCCATTGAACTTCTGGAATGCAAGAAGTTATCACTCCAACTTGGAGTAAGTCTCCGATAGATTCGGTCGCCTTTGGGATTATACCGCCTTCTCCATCTTTTCTATCGCCGACTCCTCTGAGTAGCAAAGGTACAGCACCGCGTACTGCCTACTTCGATCCTTGGTCATGCACTCTTGCATCGACCAAGTCCTTCACTCACGGCTATCTTGATGGAAAGTCTGCGGTGACACTTTGGTCTTACGAAGTTCTCTGGCCGCCCCTTCACCTTGTCTTGGTACATGGAGTCTGCCAAAGCATTCTCCTCCTCCATGGCCCATATCACGACCAAGTGCTCTCCCTCTAAGAGAGCAAGGGATCGATGACTCTCCGGAAGTCCCGCCTCAACGGTATCATGGCACTGCAACGCCCATGGCACTACTATCCGTTGTCTCGCATCTGCATCCCTTCTTCGTGATCGGTAGATCCGCCTCTGCGGCACTGTGGCACTCCTCTGAGTCCACTTTCTTCTAACCGATGACTGATCTTGGGTAGCTGAGTCCCCCTGGACTCGTCATTGCTTCCACGCCCTTTTCCGACCCCCTGCTTCAACACCTCTGTGTTCTCTGAGCAGTTCCACTTGGTCGATGGAAATACAGATTGCAACTCCCATGTGTGGCTTCCACCATCATGTTGCAGGGTTAGCACCACTTCTGTTCTCCTTAGCTTCATTGGTTGCAATGTTCGCTTACTCGGCCTTGTCCTCTGACTTGCCGGGCTCCCTTAGCGAATGTGAGCTCAAGTAGTTTCACTCTTCGCAGCTCCGATCATACCTCTGCATGATCGAGGTCCCCACCATAGGACTCTCGGTACTTGTATCTCGAACTTCTTCCTCGATAGTGCACCCCATAAGCTGATGACCAAGGCTTCCATTCAATGCAACATTCGGTTCACGCACGGAAGACCCGCCTCTGCGGTACCATGGCATTCACTGCTTGAATCCATAGCTCTTCTTGCCGTCGTGTTGTTCACCGACGTGAAGCTCCTAATTACGCTCCCGGTCATACTTCCAGATGACCATGTCCCTCATGGGATACACTGTGTGTGTCGTCTTGCCACGAACCATTCCACCTCGATCCCCTGCATCATGTCGCCTCCTGGTGACTTGCATTCTGATCCCTGTGGTATGAACTCGAACCGCGATATCTCCATGTGTGGACTCCACCAACACATCGCAGGGCCTTCGCCAGCTTCGATTCTGTTTGCTTCTTTGGCAATCGACCTTCGTCCACCCACTCTCGGGTCACACTCGGACGAAGCTTAGCTCTAGGACAATCCATCGCCTAGCAGCTCCTCTGAAGTCTCCTGACTTCGCTGAAATAGATGCACCATTGCCTGGATCCTGGGACTCTGCCCCTACCAGCACAATCTCCGCTGCGCACCGCTTTCATCATGGCAACACGAATAGCAACACTGTGGCATATTCTTCAAGAGTAGCTATCTCTGCATCCTCTTGCCCGTGCTAAAGCCTTTTGACACTAACTTTGCCTCAACAAACTGCGTCGCCTTAGAATCTCCACCAAATGCTTCATCGAGATAAAGTGCATGTGCCTCAAAGCTCCCTTTGTCTTTGGCACCATGCAAGATGAGTCGGCTCCATCTGAATATGAAACCCATGGAACGACATGATCCGATTCTGCCTCTGCAAGAGTCCATGTCCTTGACCTCTGCCTAGGAAAGCTCCAAGCCTCGCTCCATATTCCATCTTCTAAACCAACTCCTTCATGCAGCTTGGGTACTTCACCAAGTTACCCCAAGTTGCTTTGCTTCTCGATTTGTATTGCGTTGATGGTGGCCCTCGCGCCCACCATTCCACGGTCGGCCCTCTGTTGAGTCCGATCTTACTATCGGCTCCAAGTGTGCCTTCACTTTATGTTGCCTGGGTTGCTCCCCCACTTGATCTCGCTATGCGTCCACCAACGCATTACCTCTTGCGAGATCATGCGACAACTCCACGCCGCTTACTCGAACCATCGAGCTTTGTCTTGAGGTTCTCCTCAATCGGTGCGGTTCATTGCACAAGATTATCCCTATGGAGAACCGGGACTTATCCCTCTGGATATCTCGCCCCGTTGGAGCAACTTCTCTCTTCGCATCCTTCCTTTGGAAGTTTTGGAGACCACCATCCCTTGGATTACTTCGCCTCTCTTGAACAAAGCGTGCCCAGTGCCTTTGCAAATGCATTTGCTAGATTGTGACACTTCACCAATACATGACTCGCACTACACCCCTCGGGTCTAGCAAAATCTTGAACCTCTGCTGCACACTTGACCTCTTACGAAAGTATCCCGCACATGCCGAAGAGAAAGTTTTTAATGCTCCATGGCGCCGACCTTCTGGCCGCTTGGGATGACCGCGAACAATCCATCGTCGCATGCAAGGCCACGCATGAGTATCGAATTCCTTGAGTTTACAACTCTTTCGATCGTTGAACAACCCACTCCTACCTTGCCCGGCCTCATCCTTTGCCAAGCACTCTGCTTGCCTCGAGCACCATCAAGGTTGGGTGTTAACGTCGAGCCACTGCTCGAACTCAGCCATCCCGACCTTTGTGCGCTCCGCAATTCTTCTTAGCTTGTTGTACTCGTGGTGCCTCGCTAGGTCCCCCACGTTTGCATGCTAAGTGTTTGTAAGTGGGCTTGTCCCGCTCTGATACCATCTGTCACGGACTTAGCTGGTTTTGCCTAAGCCGTGCGGCACCAATGCGTATCACCGCAAAGGTCAGCCTCCCCGAAATCTCCTACAATCCCTTAGGACCTGCAAAAGAGAAGACGGGACAAAGAAAGCGCTTCACACGGGATCCACAAGCCACTCTTTTAGTAAACACTTTATAGCCAATGCACATTCCAACAATGGATATCACAAGCTCAGAACAGTTGCACAACAAAGGTATAGATTTGGTCCACTACAGATCGAATTCTAGTACAAGTGTCCACATGACACAAACTTTCTGTACAAGCCGACAATGGCTGCTAAACTCACTCAAATGGGGCATTTAGCCTTTGGCAAGCCCTTTACAAGTAATAACAAACCAAAAAGGACACGGACAAGCAAGCATTACACCGAACAAGCCGTTTACAATTTTGTCCGTGACAACATGGCCAAGAGCTGGGTTCGATTAGGGTATAAAACCTTAAGTTCATTGAGCAAGTTGTGAGGCTTCAGGAGGAGACGATTCTTGTCTTGTGAGGTGTTGGTCGTTAATGAGTTATTGAGTTTGCCTATCCGACTTAGTCCTTATGTCTTTTCCTTGCTGCATTATTGGGCTTATCTCTTAACCAATCTCTACCTCGGTAAGTCAATGTCTCATTTTAGATATAGAGGCCTGACCAAGTTAGTGTAGTCTTTTCAAGCAGTGAAACTTTCTTTCCTCAACTTGCAACACTTATACTTTTTATATATATATATATATATATATATATATATATATATATATATTTACAACTAGGGCCAAAGACATGGTAGATCAAGACTTGACGCTTGGGGCATAGTCATCTCAATCTAACTTCGAGGGGTGCCTCAAGGATATAATTTTTTTAAGTTTGCAATTTGCCATATCATTAGAGGCACCACTCATTTTTGTTGTCTCAAGATGGTCGGTTCCGTTTTGGACAACCTTGATGACTCAATATGACCCTTCATAGTTTGGTACTAGCTTACTCCGAGCTCTAGTTAGGTTGTTGACTCTAGCTTTTCGAAACACCAGGTCTTATTTAAGAGTGCTTCGACCAATGACTCTACCAACTAAATACATGGGACAAACTTAGCGGAGTCTTGAGGGTCCTTAGGTGATACCTCGAGTTAAGCCTTAAGTAGGGAGGCTGCTGTCAAGCAACACTAGCACGACTCTCTTGGGTTGCTTCTCAGCTCTCTAATATTTGTTCTCATTGAGAAATTGATCACTATGTGGTAGGTCGCCACTGCCACTCTTAATCCGTTCAGTGTAGGTCGACCTATAATTGTATTGCATGCTGATGAGATATTCACTACTATGAATTTAGCTAGAAGAGTACTATCTTGGAACATGCCTCATCTTCGAATATGATATAAAAGTTTATGATTCTGAGAGGCGAGATTGAGTTACTAGTGGACCCCATAAGCAAAGAAGTCATATGTGTAAGGTTATTAGTTGAAAGTCTGAGTTTTTGGAAAACATCAAAGTAGAGGATATCAATAAAGCTATTTGTGGTAATCATGATCCTCTTCACCTGAGCATTGATCATTCATACAAAAACTATCAAGGCATTATCATGATGCAGGTCAAGATATTTTGTCTCTTTCTCTTTGAAGATTATCTTCAGGTCACCTTCTGTCCTCAAGCGCTTTTCAATAATAACTTGATTATAAGTTTTACGACTTGATGAGTTGTCTCCCCTTAAGGCGAGTCCACTAATGATGACATTAATCTACCTCTCCATCGACCATTAAGTTCAAGGTAAGTGTTTTGGATGTTTTTGATGAATTGTTCAAGGTGTCCCTAATATATGAGTTTTTTAATCTATTTTTTCAAGTGACAATAATTCTCTATATCATTATCGTAATCCTAGTGGAACCGATAATATTTGGGCTTGTCTCTTTTTATCAATAGGGTCTTTATTGGGTGAGGGTCTTTCAAGAGTCCATTTTCTTTTCTTTGCAGAAAGCTTCAGTTTTAATCATATGTAGGGAGGTCAACTCAGACCTTAAGTAGCGTAACTTAAGTTATTCATTTCTCCTTTGCTATGGTAGCCTCGGGGTCGAGGCTTATTATGGCCACACCTAATTCGGTCTTTTGTATGACTTCTTATGTTTGCTTAAGATTATTACCTTGATAATGATTTATTAGTTGACCCTTTGAAGTGGCCTTGGCATAAGCCAATAGTCTCTCTATCAATGACTAAAAGAGATAAGAGTGCCTTAGCCCCATCATGAAGGTTTGTATTATAAGAGAGATAGACATCTAGCACGCCTCCGATCTTACTCGTGAATTGAGTGACGAAGTCTACGAGTATTTCATTCTTCCTTTGCTTGAGTCTGAGAAGCATTGCCATTGATAGTCATAGGCATATGTTTTCGAGGAAGCATAATTCAAACTCTTTTGCAAGTTAGGCAAAAGGACTAACGAAAAGTAACTTCAGATATGCGTATCATTCTTGTGCTCGGCCTCTTAATGTGGTCGGGAAGGTGTAACATATGAGAGTATGCAAAGCATCATACAATGACATTTAGGTATGAAAAATTATTATATACTCTATCAAGTCAGTATTACCATCAAATGACTTCAATGACGGGAGGCAAAAGTTCATTGGAATTGGTTCCTTCTAGATTTTTTGGCTGAATGGTGATCGACCCGAGGTATGGTTGACTAGTGCTTCCCATTTGGATTATTAGAATTCTCATCGTATCTCCTCTAAATATCGATCCATCTATCATAGTTGGATTTGTAGGGAATCCTTTATCGAATCTGTCGATCAAGTCGTAGATTTAGGTAGGGTAGAGTTGTGGTGTGGTTCGTTGAATTCCACGATTGGGGAGCGAAGTGCCCCCTTAACCGATGGTTCGATTTGTGTCGAGTACTCATTGAATATTGGCACCACGTCAGATGAGGGAATCTTGATGGGTGTTGGTGCCAATAGCGGTTGAGTCGACGACTATGACTCAGCTGACGGTGTCACTTGTTAGGCTAGTTGGGGCAAAAATAGAGTGATAGTCTATATCATGCCTGTTAGTATTTACACTTATCGGATGAGATTTAAGAACACATTAACAAGGACGAGTAAGTGGCTTAGGGTCATTCTTGAGAATAAGAGGCCTGAGTCGTTGAATAGACGATAATATCACATCAATGTCTAAATATTTTATGAAGAGATAATTTTCAATTACTTCCAACAGTCTTTCCTTAACCTCTTGATCATGTGTACCGTAAAAATGAGGTAATCTATAACTATATATCTTGAACCCTTGTCCTATAGACAAATAAAGATCATATATCGAATAATAATTGATTGATAATATTTTCACTCATATAAAAAAATATCAAATATTCATTTGACCTCCATCTTTATACGATTATACGATTAATCATCCGAAATCTTTGCCGACTCAAATCAAATTCATCCAGCCGTCACCGATATCTCCTGCTTCACGTATAAACCCATGCGACAACCAAATCTGTGTTTATTCTTGGGAGCCGCCGGCTCGGCATTCGTAGCCGAGCTCATCGAAAGGATGAAGACCGTTAGCCACCCTAGCTGCTGGCTCGTCTGCACTGACGTGGCTAAGCAGCTTGGCTTGCCTGGAGCTCCACGTACGTGAGGGTGGCTAACGGGCTCACTGGAGTAGCTGGACGGGACCGACATGTCCTCCACTCATTGCCCACCTCAGCCCTCTCGGACCTGAAATCACTCCAAAACCTAATTGAATATCGAATCTTCATGCCCGTCGCCCAAATAAATCACGACAAGCGGACGGGCCACGCAACCCCACAAATCAGCTAAACTGAAGCAAACAGCCAACGCCTTCATCTTCCACAAATGCTAGTTCACGCGACATCAGGATTCCACCTGTAAGCTATCAATGGTTTGATTCTACCTGTTTATGCTTCAGCCGAACAGCCAATCCTGCCGTACCAGCACACAATCGCATGGGCCGCCCACCGTTTGGAGTACCTCCCTCTGGAAGTTTCCGGCGCGTACTAAACGGGGTTCGGGGGAGAAGATATTTTTCGGTGCATTGTAACCGTCACATTCGAGCGTTAGGGCTGGTCGATCGTCTTGTTCGTCTTTCGATTCCGCTGCGTCGCGCTTTCTCAGGTACGAAGCCCTTTCCCCCTCGATCTCTAAGCCTTCGCTTCCGATTCTTTTCGGCCGATGTTGTTCCTTAATTTGTGCGTGATGACGTCGATCCGCACGATCTCGCTTAGTCGTCGCGGATGGATGGGCAGATCGTTGGATCCGAGATTTCTTTGCAAGAACCGAAGCAGAAATTTTTGGTCTCCGGTTTATAAGGGTACCGATGCGATCGATTGTTGTTCCTTTTCGGTTTCTTTTGATTCTGCCAGCGTCGACGGTGTTGTTCATTTGAGATTTGGGCGTTTCTCGATGCCTTCCTCTGTTTCGTCGCTTTCGTTGAATCATCTGTCTATTATTCCCGTCCACGAGCAGATGGTCCAGTGCAAATCATTCGTGTCGTGCTTTTCTCGGCCTGGTTTCCTTTTTCCATGGTAGATGATGGCAGATTGCTGGGTATGCATCTATAGGTTTTGGTTTAGGAGTTTATTTGCTTGAAATGGTATTTATATACAATTTAGTGGATATATTTGAAGCTGATTTCCAGCTTTCGTTTGATTGCCAATCTGAAGAACAGATTTTATTTGGGTACAGTTGAACCAACATGAGTCGAGCACATGATGGACAGCGGCCTTTCTTTCCCTTTGGAAATCCCCTTCGGATTATGTTCCCCAAGGGATCGTATCCATCGGTGGAGACTCGTAAATTATTGTTCGCGTTCGAGCAAAGCCTGGCAGAAAACCTAAAGAAGCTCAGCCCAAAGGATGCTTCCGATGTCTTTACTCTATCTTGGATGACGCTTGCTATCGAGTTCTTGTCACATACACATGATAGCATAAAAACTCTGATGAATGAGCTTCAGTTGCCCGTTTCCGATTGGGATGAGAAGTGGACCAACATGTACTTGGACAGCAGCGTGAAGCTGCTTGATATTTGCATCGCTTTAAGCGCCGAGCTATCCCGATTGGATCGAGGCCAACTTCTCCTCAAGTACGTGCTGCATCTCGTGGACATCTCCACCGCTTGTCCTTCGTCGGAAGAACTCGCCAAGGCTCACTTGTATCTTCATGAATGGATTGAACGCATAGATTCAAGGAGTCCTAAACTAGAGAACTGTCCTGCCATCATTGACAGCCTTCAAGGAACGCTTGGTCTCCCAAAGGTCAAGAGCTCCAAAGGGAAGGCACTGATGAGAGCATTGTACGGATTTAGAGTCATGACTGTATTTATTTTTGGCATCTTTTCGGCGACACTGTCGGGCTGCTCAAGGCCATCTACAGACGTGCATGCTTCCGATGGGTTCCTCTGGTTCGAGGCCTTCGGTGACTTGCAAGCTGTTGTGGATGGTGAATTTAAGAGACAGTTTGGAAGTGGGAAGGTGGCAGCGTTCAAAGAGATAGAAGCGGTTAAAGTATGTGCTTCGCGGTTGTATGATTTGACTAACGAGGACAGTTATAAAGAAGAACCTGCACAGGATGGCAAAGGGATTAATCTTGAAGATGGATCATCCATTACACCAGGGAAAGGCAGTGACCTCCGACAACAATGGTCGCGAGATTGTGTTACCAATCTGGCGGCCGGAGTATGGACGCTTGGACATGAGCTAGATTCTCTTTCGAAGCAAGCTGATCACTTTTTCCAAATTATTTTAATGGGGCGTGATGCTTTGCTGTGTAATCTTAGAGTATCTGTGGTGACACAAAACAGTCGTACTAATGCCTTCAAGTCTTGATGTCAGATTGTTGTTCTATGTATTCTCAGTGAACTTGAGAAGGGCATGCAGTATATCTTTGTTGTACTTCAATTATGCTGTAAATAAGTCGCAAGCCTGGTATTTATGTGTCTGTGCTACATGCGTAGATAGGTGTTAATGGGCTTAACAGGAAGCAGGTGATGATGGTTATTATTTGTGGGAAGCATTATATCAGCGATTATGTCTGCCTTGACTCAATTAGGATTGTTATCAAAATAAGAGTTAAGCATTATATGGAAGAACTAGTATGCATCTTGGATGTTCTAAGTGTCGAAGGGTTTGGCTATTTGTTGGTTAGTAGACTCGTTGTGTTGAGAGCATGAAACTTTGGATGGGCTATATTTCTAAAGCTTATGATGGACAAATTGTTTTGAGCATGTCCTCACTGATCAGCTTCTCTTTATCCATTATACTGAGGCTGGCATTTGGGATACGCTAGAGATCTGTGCTGATATCAGCTTCTCTTGATCTCTTTCCCTGACCAAAGGTCAAACACAGTGGCATCACTTGACTACGTTATGTTAGTATTCCACTACTTCCTTTATGATAGTATTCTAAGTAAAGAAATTTTAATCTGTTTCTTCTTAAATTAAATTTTGATTGTTCGAATTAAAAATTGATTTGGAACTAATCGAGATTTTTTTTTCAAATTGATCTCAGTTTTACATCAGATGATAAGATCAGCAGTTGTTCGTGTTAGATACGTTCTAGAGATGCATAGCTGCTTAGAATCAGATAAACATTGTTCTTGATGTGCCTGTAAATCTGTGCTCCGTCTATCGCCACCCCCAAGACAGTCCATTAAATAAATATGTAGTGTAAGGCATAGCACTGGGTGTTTCTTTATATATATATATATACGAGGCCTGTGTATCATTCCTGACAAATACGTCATTATAGGAAGGGCGGTCAATTATACAAGGCGAACATGGGCCGTTTGGCCCAGTTATACAGGCCCAAGAGTGACCCATTTTACGAGGGACTAGAATACTTCGATACCATCCGTTACTCTCCATCTCTCTAACCTTTCATTGTTTTCTTCAAATTTTTTTTTCTTTTGTAATTTGAACAAATTCAAAAGCAACTATAAAAATGTCACAAAGGATACCATGAATATTTATTATTAGAAAAAAATACCGTTGACGTCTTAGTCATTCCGATGTGGTCCGATCTCGTGTATGTATGATTGTTCAAGGTATTTTTGAGGTGGAAGTATCGAACTCCCGAGGTGGAGACATCGAGCTCCCAAGATGAAAGTATTGTGTTGTTGATGTGGAAGTATTGTACTCCCAAAGTGGGAAGTATTATGCTCCTGAAATGACACTTGCATGAAGATCAAGCTCGAAAAAAGTTTCCTGACTCGATTGCTCTGATGCTCAAATTAGTAATCTAAAATATCTAAATATGAGCTTAAGTAATTCAAGAAATGAGAGAGTCAATTTTTTTATTTAAAATATATTTTTATACCTTAAAAGAGGAAAAAACAATTTAAAAGAGGAAAAAGGAAGAGAATAGAGTTTAGGATTATGTTAAAAGAAAATAAGAAAGTTTGTGATTGGACTATAATAGATGAGAAAGAAATTTATATTTTTTTGTTTATGAATATTTATATATGTAGACAAATCAAGGAGGATTTAGATATTATGTCAGTCACACTTTAATAATGTAGATATTCAATAAAAAAAATTTATATTTTTTGTTTCACATTTAGATAATCTGAGCCCGCGAGCGGTATCACTAGGCAATGTTCTCTAGCTTACAAAAGTTAATAGTGGCTAACACAATATTACTCAAGAGACATACCTCTGTACGGCTCCTTCACCAATAGCTTCCCACAATAAGCAGGTTGATGATTAACCTTGCACCTGCTTCATATATGGCTTCTTTTCAATCTCCTACCTCAGTAATTGTTTCTACAAGACTGCAACTCTCTCCAACAGTAAGACTGCAACTCGTAGTGCCCAAAGATGAGCCACGCCCCCGCTTCTTCGAGGAATACAAGTTTATATCTGTCAAAAATGATTGATATTATGAGACTATAAAAGATTGACAAAGGAGATAGTTAAAGGTTCGAGTTATACCCCGTAGAGTTTGACTGAGACTCACATCAATCAATCAGTCCTCACTCATAAATAAGGAGAGTATGTCTCTCAATGAAAGTACCCAATCCCTCTTCTTGTTTGACATGAAAGGAGAAGTGTTGTCTATAGAGCATGTCGATCAAGCAAGATTGAACCCCTAATTTTCACCCAGACCTACAAAAAAGAAATGTTCCTTCCGACTCTTATTATTCAACGAGGCACCGTTGACTTTGAAACCCCCCAAGCGACTAAGTATTAGTTATTTTTCTCTTTGCATAGCCAAAGGCAAGCTAAAAAAAAATTATCGTTTTGGGTGATATCAATGTTATTGTATTCTCCAATAAATATTACTAAATAGCACTATGAATTGGGCATCATCTAAGATGGCAATATACCCCATCATTCGAGATAGAATACTCACTAGGTGAAGAGGAAGGCTGAGTCCAACCTTAATAATATCATATGACAAACACAAAGACTTGGGCACCGGATCATATGGTCACTAGTTGGTACGAGGAGCCTATAACTCAACTTAGTCAAGATAAAATATTTAACTTTTCATTTACTATAAATCTCAAAGAACCCTTAGGTTCATGTGAAATCCCTGCCTGACAAGAGGGACGTCAAGTCCCATTTTGCTCTCAAACTGTCATAGGGTAGAGTATAGACTTTGATCAACTAATAGCTAGTAGATTAGGAGGAACTTATGTGAGAGGGGAGAGACATCCCAACCTGAGATGCAAAAGCCAAACAGTGGATTAATAAGGCATCAATCAATAAAGATGTGAAGATGCGTTCTTTCTCCTCCTACTACGAATGCTGATCAAGAAAAGCAGACTCTCCTATCTTGTGATGGAGTCACCCTCCACGATGAGATTAAGTGTCTCTTGAGAACCACTCCGAAAAGGTGCATGAGTTGAGAAAAATACGATCAAAATTAGAAGACCCACTATGGTGGAGGTTTTAGACGAATGGCGCCCAAGACGCATGAGTCCAGATAAACTTGACTCGCACTAGAAGGCCTGCTACGACGGAGGCTTGAGCTGAATGGTGTTCGAGGTGCATGAGTTAAGAAAAACCCAACCCGTGGTAGAAGACCCACTACGGTAGAGGCTCATGCTAAATGACGCCTAGGGTGTGAGTTGAAAAAAATCCAACTCATACCAAGCAAAATCCGCTATAACAAAGGTGTAAAACTAAACATGACCAAGACGTGTAAATAAAAAAGATTCGACTTACACCAATTTGAATTTGCTGCAGTGGATGTGTAAGACTAAATATGCCTGAAACACCTGAATCAGGAAAACTCGATACACAATACGAGATCTTAAACGCCCCCAGGGCCATGTCGTGCTGCCAAGGACATCAAGGACATGTGTCGGACGAATTAAATGATGCACTTCGAACCCCTCTTGCAAGAGCCCTAAAGCAGGCCTTTGGGGTGAATAGATGATATGGAATATATAATCAATCATTCATCACCCACCACACAAACGCCACATAAGGCCTATGAGGGAAAAGGCCCAGATGACCTAACATCTGCTTTTTTGCGTGGATATGAGTCTAAAAGATAGCTCGATTCAGTTATCAACTACCTCATTTATGAAATATTCATATGAATATTTACGAGAGTTCTGGGGCAGCTCAAGTCGGTTACAAACTACCTCCCTTATGAAATCTTTATGAAATATTTCATCTCTTGAAGGTGTTGGTTTTGCAAGTCTCAAAGTCCCACATCTCTAATTTCTATTATGCTATCTCCTATTGGTGCTATAAAAAGGGGGTCTAGGCTTTGAAGATAGAAGCATCATCACATGCACCACAAGAAAAGCCACTTTGGATTTAATTTCATTAAGTCCATATTAAATATTTTGAGCTTTTCTTGTTTAGTAGTTTTAGGTGTTTTATGGCATAGGAATATTTTTCCTAAGACATTTGTAATTGTCCCTATTATAGTAAGAGTTTTGCTCCTCCTTCGTTCGTGGACGTAAGTCAATTGATCGAACCACGTAAATTCGGTGTCCCTGTCTCTTTTATCTTTCTACTTTATTGTCTTTATTGGGTTGTCAAAATTATCCTTTGGTAAATTTCCTGAGGCTAGCTCTAACAAACTGGTATCAGAGCCTAGTTTTGGGATTTTTGACAACAATGACAATAACAAAGATCGTTGTTGAGAAATTCGATAGAAATGTCAACTTTGGTATGTGGCAACTCAAGATGGAGGCCATTCTGGTTCAAGACGGAGTTGATTTGGCACTACATGGAGCTGAGAAAATTTCAGATGGTATGTTAGAGGAAAATTTTGCAGGTATGGATAAGAAGGCCCAATCTAGCATTATTCTAAATCTCTCTGACGAGGTTTTACGGGAGATAACTACGGAGACTAGGGCTAAGAGCATGTGGGACAAGCTTAAAATCTTGTATATAAAGAGGACAGTGGAGAACCATTTCTACTTGAAGCAGAGTTTGTATATGCTTCGGATGACTGAAGGTACATCTATACTCTCACATCTTGATAAATTTGATTCCTTAGTTGTGGATTTGGAGAATCTAGATGCAAATATTGATAATGAGGATAAGGCCATATTACTTTTGTGTTCTCTCCCCCAATCCTTTAAGTATTTCCGTGATACCATGATTTATGGAAAAGAAATAATTTCGTATCAGAAAATTAAATCTGCATTAAAATCTAAGGAGCAGATAGACAGGGATATCACTGGGGAAAGTAGAGGGAATCAGGCTGAGGGTCTGGTTGTCAAGGGTTGAACTGATAAAAGAGAATTTGAAAGTAGTAGATCTAAATCTAGATCTAAATCCAGACATAGAAATTTGGAGTGCAGATATTGTCATAAAATGGGGCACATTAAGGCTAATTAATTTAAATTGAAAAATAAATTAAAGCAAAAGGGAAAACCTGTTAAGAAAACTACTGAGTCCGCTGAAGCTAGTGTTGCAGCTGATGAGAATTTTGGAAATATTTTCTTTGCTACTGATGACAGGACAAGGTCTAAAAATGAATGGATTTTAGATTCGGGTTGTTCTTATCACATGTGTCCCAATAAAGATTTATTTTCCACATTTGAATCTTATAATGATGGAATTATTTTGATGGGTAATAATGTCGCGTGTGATGTTATTGGTAGAGGCACAATCCGAATTAAAATGCATAATGGTATTGTGAGGACGCTCACTAATGTTAGACATATTCCTGATTTGAAAAAGAATATCATCTCTTTATGTACCCTAGAGGCTCTTGGGTATAAATACACAACTGAATGTGGAGTTATGAAAGTTTCTAGAAATGCCCTTGTTGTTATGAAAGCTTGTAGGTCTTGTATCTTGTATATTTTACAGGGAACTGCTATCACAGGCTCAGTTGTAGTCTCGTCATCATCATTGTTTGATTCTGACATCACCAAATTATGGCATATGCGTTTGGGTCATATGAGCAAAAAATGTTTGAGCATATTGAGCAAAAGAGGTCTTCTTTGCGGACAGAGTACTGGGCCACTAGGTTTTTTTGAACACTACATTTTTGGAAAGCAGAAAAGAGTCAGTTTCAATTCTCCGGCAATTCACAAAACAAAAGGTTCTCTTGACTATATTCATTCAGACCTTTGGGGTCCAGCTCGTGTTCAGTCTAAGGGTGGTGTCAGGTATATGTTGACTTTCATAGATGATTATTCCAGGAAAGTTTGGGTTTATTTTCTGAAGCATAAAAATGATGTTTTTCTAACCTTTAAACAATGGAAGGCTTTGATTGAGAAGCAAACATGTAAACATATTAAGCGGCTTCGAACAGATAATGACATGGAATTTTGTGAAGGTGACTTTGATGAATTCTGCAAAAATGAAGGAATTGTTCAGCATCGCACTATTAGGATGACGCCTCAACAAAAGGGTGTGGCCGAACGTATGAACAAAACACTCTTAGAAAGAGCAAGGTGTATGATCTCAAATGTAAGGTTGACAAAGGACTTTTGGGCAGAGGCGATTAATATGACCTGTTACGTTGTCAACCGTGCTCCTTCTGCAGCACTTAATTTTAAAACTCCGGAGGAAGTTTGGTCAGGTACTCTTGTTGATTACTCTGTTTTTAACATCTTTGGGTGTCCAACATACATGCATGTAAATGAAGGAAAATTAGAGCCTTGAACAAAAAAGTGCATTTTTCTTGAGTATGCTTCCGGGGTGAAAAGATACAGATTATGGTGTCCTGATCCCAAATCCCCAAAATTTTTAATTAGTAGAGATGTTACTTTTGATGAATTGTCTATGTTATCTTCCAAAGAGGAATCTACTAGTTGTACAAATGATAGTACGCAGAAGTAGGTGGGGCTTGAGATTAGTAGTTCTGATTCTCTTCAGTCAAACTCTTTTACTCAACGAATGCCAGTAGATGGTCTTGAGTCTACTGACAAAGATGATCCAGAAGAAGAGCAATATTCCATAGCCAAGGATAGACCACGGAGAAATATTCGACCACTACAAAGATATACAAATTTGGTTGCATATGCTTTGTCTGTTGTAGAAGAAACATGTGGAGTTATTGAGCCTACTACCTACTCAAATGCAATTTCTTGTGATGATTATGTTAAGTGGTTGATTACGATACTTACGAAGCCTCTTCCGGTTTACAAGTTCAAGCAGTGCTTGGACTTGGTTGATATTCATTATTGGTGATTGCCCATTGGGGCTTTTGTGAAGAAGGTGGAGCAAGTTCTGCTAAATTGTAAATGTTGGGACATGCCAAGGTGGAGATTTGTTGGTTTGGCAAGTCCCATAGTCCTACATCTGAAATTTCTATTATGCTATCTCCTATTGGTGCTATAAAAAGGGGGGTCTAGGCTTTAAAGACAGAAGCACCACCACAGGCACCACAAGAAAAGTCACTTTAGATTTAATTTTATTAAGTCCATATTAAATATTTTGAACTTTTCTTGTTTAGTAGTTTCAGTTGATTTATGGTCTAGGAATATTTTTCCTAAGACATTTGTAATTGTCCCTATTATAGCAAGAGTTTTGCTCCTCCTTCGTTCGTGGACGTAGGTCAATTGATCGAACCACGTAAATTCGGTGTCTTTGTCTCTTTTATCTTTCTGCTTTATTGTTTTTGTTGGGTTGCCAAAATTATCCTTTGATAAATTTCCTGGGACTAGCTCTAACAGAAGATCAAGTATAAAAACACACATTCAGCTCTGGATAAAAGGATACAAAATCGATAATTTAGACATAGAGAAGTTGACATCGAGACTAACTTAATCGTTAGAAGAACCGACTCGGGAAGCTTCCCTCCGACTTCGTTTTTTACATAGGTGATAAGTTGAAAGAATACGATTTCCATCGAAGCTACGCCGACATGAACATTATCGATATTTTCTCTCAACACTTGTTTTTTATTTTTAAATTATGCAGGTGCCATCCATAAGAAGCAGTAGATTGCGAAGGACAGAAGGATGACGGGAATATGAGGTTTGAATCCTTCGCTCGGCCCATACACCAACCATTCCATGACCGACCGACGTGATGGAACCGCTGCATCGCGCGTCTCACAAAGTCAACATGCTTGATTTGACGCGTTTGGCTCACTCGCCTCCTCTCTCTCCGTCTCTCGACATGAATCGCGCCGCATAAGACGCGATCTGTATGCGCTAACGATCTCTCCCCCTCCATGAGCTCAAAATCCCACGCCAGAAGAACACCACCACACCCACTCCACCCCGCTCCCCCGTCCAATCGAATGCATCCCCTGTGACGAAGCCATTTAAGGCCCTCGGATGCCAACACCAGTCCTACTCAACCACTCCCCCCACCCCCCAGCTTTTCCTCCTCCTCGAAGACCCGACAAGAGTCATTTAAAGATGGAGAGGAGCAGTTTCCTAAGAACAGTGGTCTCGGTTTCGGATTCCGCGCACACCCACAGAGACAAAAGGACGTCCCCTCTCTCCCACTGTTACGTATAATAGTGGCACTATGTCACACAACACATGTATAGCCGCGATGTTGTGTAGGTGCAGAGGTAGGAGCTGACCTTTACGTGTTGTTGCGTTGTGATGGCCCGCTGATGGATGGATGGATGGACGGACGCATACATGGCAGCCTCGCACATTCATTGTTTCTTCTGTTCTGCAGTGCTACGTATGCCAAGTACTCCAACAATAACTGGTGTGCAGGCCAATCATCCATAACTCTCCACCACCTAACCTTCTCATACGAGACATGGAGACAATGAATGTGAAGATTCCCAGAAGCCCTGTAAATGCATTTTACTGCGTGTGGTATGGATCATACTAACATGCATGTAATTTGTAGATGGAGGCCCAGTGGTCATGTGAAAGCTTCAGAAGAGATCTGAAGGCCCAAAGCCCGCATATAAAACAATGCATGGATTGGTGCAGTATCGTACCACCTCACCCCCTTCCATGTCTAGGGTTTCTGCTGGCCTCTCATTCCTCAGCTGCCTATCACTCACCGTTCTGATCAAAGTAAACGGTAGATGAGGGACCACCACATCCCAAGGATTACATCTGAGAGAGAGAGAGAGAGATGTCTGAAACCCAGCTGGAGGTTTGGGCCACCTGCTGCTTAATTTATTGTGTCTTTACTCCTCGCCTCCTCTCCCATTCCTCCTTTTGCTATTTATCTTCCCCTTCCCAACAACGCCACCAAGTACTCTCTCTCTCTCCCCCTCCCTCTCTCTGTCTCTCGCTGGTAATCATTTCAGCTATCGTCGCTCGCCACCCTCTCTCAGCGAGACTTGAGGGGGAGAAACAACGAGAAGCAGGAAGCTTTTCCTTTGCGGGGAATGTTGTCTGGGTCGAGGAATCTGCCAAACTAGAGAGATAGATGGATAGATCTGCTATCTTCTTTTCCCTTCTTTTACGTTTGGTGATCTCGGACCAGGCTTCATTCCCCCCAATCATAGCTTCCGTCTTCGGCAATCATGAGTTTTCCGAGATGCATGCACAGGTTAGGTCTGCAATCAACCATAGAGTTTTTGGGTTGTGGTGATCTGCGCTTTGCTTTCTTCTTGCTAACTTGGCTTCGTTGTTTCTCGATGATCCACCGAGGAGGAGAGAGGAGAAGCAGATTGGTGTAATGATGACGCTTCTGTCTTTCTTTCGCCCTTCTTCTGATCTGACAGGACCACCAAAAGGGTTTCATCATTATCTTATCATCACCACCGCAAGCCATCTCTCCCTTCCTCTTTTCTTCCCCGGATCTACCACCACACCTCGACATAGACGACCCTACTAAGCCTTGATGATCTCGTCAAAGATCGTCTTGTAACTTCTCGCAGATCTTCTCCAAAGATTGACAGTGATCCATCTATGTGTTCACTACCACATGTAGGTTTGTCGATCACACGACTTCTTGTGGCCTCCTCACATCATCAACCTTCTTCCGACATCTCTCTCAGCCACTTCTTTTCCGCCTCGTTTTCACCTTTCTTTTGCCTGAAGAAATGATACATCATACATATATCTCCTTCCCTCTAACCTGCAGATCCATATGTCCGTTCTTATATTATAGATTTTTGCCTCATTTCTGATTCTCGATTCACGTCTCAGATGGGTCTGTATGGATCGAAAAGTAGGAGATGCACCCTACTGCTCCATGCATCTGTCCTAATTTTGACCTCGTAGCATCATGAACTAATGTTGCAGTTTTCACATGCTATACTTCGTTTTCCAAGAACACAGAAATGCAGGGTTGAAGATGATGAGCAAGTAATGTTATCAGATATGTGGTCAAATCTCTTTCAGGTACATGGTCTTCTAAGCACCTCTTTTTCCTGCAATCTGCTTCGCTGACAGACCTCATGATCTGATATATATATATACATAGCTAATGTAAGTGTCTTAGAATTCTGTGTGGGAGATGTTGGGCATTATCAGAACCAGTTACCAATGACTCACTATCTTCATGCATCAACATGCATGTAGAACAAGTGCACTAATTCTGACGCCACACCCGATGTAGTTTTCGTATGATTACAATCAATGTGTTCCCAACAAACGTAAGAGCTGAGAGGGCATGTGTGGTATTCGACATGTAGCTCCGGGGAATGGCGACTCAGAGGGAGGACTGTGGAACGACAGTGGAAAGAAAGACACGTCCTGTGCTCATGGCCAACCTAGGGTTTAGGCCTATGGAGTTGCTAGGGTTTATTGGGTGGGGGAGGAAAAAGAGGGAGGACCGAACCCTCAAGAAGACCGTGTCGACCTCTCTCGCTGATGCATTGGATCCCATCTCTCACTCACATCACCTGACAACCTTTCTCTTGGGAACCCTCACCCTCTGGCGTCCAACTCAACTCAGGGAGGAAGATAAATGCTTTGTTGCTAAGCACGAGGGCTCGAGAAGACCACCTTGGAATCTAGTCCTCGGTCACCCACGACACCTACCTATGTTGTGGACCGCATAGATATATGTAGAAGGAAATGGAAGTCCTTACATGTAGTAAATCATACGTCTAATTCATATTAAGCATCAATGACATCCAATCTGAAACGCATATTAGCATACACAAGTTCCTGCCATGGAATCGTATGACGGTCTCAGGCATCCATCGCTCACTCGGGCTGCTGCTGCTTCTCCTCGTGGACGAAGGCCGAGAGGCGGGGAAACCGGAAAGAAGACCTGCCCATCCCCACCGCGGACTTGAAGTGGATCTTGTCTCCCTCGTGGATGCTTATTTCGGCGATGATGGGCACCCAGAGCAGGGACCCGCTCGCTCCTCTGCCCCGTCATCTCCTTCGTCAGCCTCCTCGGCGTCGTACCGCACCAGGGTGTCGGTCCCGGTGAAGAAGTGCTCCTACGGCGCCTGCTGCTTCATCCGCAGGAAGCCCGCCTCCTTCACCCACCCCCACTCCTCGAGGTTCCTCACCGGGAGGACGCCGTTGCTTCCTCCAGCATCGTGGCAGAGTGCCGGTAGCATTCCGCCGCTCCGTGGATGATCTCGGCGCCTTCCCCCTCCTCGTTGGTGATTACAAGGGAGCCCATGACCGCTGCTTGGCCTTGGAATTTAAGCAAACAGGTTGAGCGAAGTTGGGCTAATAGCACCAGTTTGGCCTGTCCAACTCTGAATTGATGGAAGGTGGGAGAACGACAAGCCATGATTTAAGAGTGAAGGTTGAGATTTATGAGTGGATTTCTAGCAAGCATTACAAACATCTTTCCATCTCAACTCTTGTTGATGTGCGGCATGCACCCTTTTAATTCCACCGCGCGGTTCATTGCATCCAATGACAACTAAAAGGCTCTCTCGATGATCGAGAATATAAGTAAGCAATAATAATAGGCTATTTATTATGCCTTTCGTAGTAGATATTAATACAAAACAACACAAGATTCCATAGCCATCTTCTGCCATGAATTTATATGCATGCCACATCCGGTCCACTCGTGTTCATGTTTGGGATGATCAATTTTATAAGAATAAACTTTCAGCATATACATATATTGATTATAATATGAATAACAAGATAAACATCTTTAATAGTTTTTCTTCAAATAACAAATGTGCAAAAGAAAAAAGCTATCATGAGCAATGCGGTAGGGAGGGACAAAAATAATAATAAATGAAGCTAAATGATGTAAATGACATTATATTTTAGATAGAGCACAGTAGACCAATAAAGAAAATGTGATATAAAGATTAATATACACATAAAGAAATTAGTGTTATACAAATTTAATAAAAATAATAAATAAAATAATATCAAATTTAAGATAGAGTTAATAAAAAATTTATAAAAAAATGTGATATAGCATGGATATTTGTTATAATGTTTTTTATTCACTAGATATTTTAATCCTTATGCATCATAGCTTATTCATCTAGGTATCACATAATTTTGTGGATGAATTTTTTTTAATATTTTAATATTTTAATCTTTTTAAATATATTATAATTGACTTGAATGACCTAGCTCATAGCCACCTGTAAACCATTTCTATCCTTAAATTATCAAGATTCAAGCTTTAGTGTATATAGTTTGTGCTTATTCTGTGTCAAAGAAAAGAACATATGTACCTGATGAAACAAATGGGAGCTAATCATATATTACCCCATATACTTGGATTCTATTAGTATGGTAATCTCTATATTTGAAAAAAAATATATTGAGATATTTATAGTTCTGAAAGTAAAACAAATAACCTCATTTGCCCTAATGTCATTAGGTACATTAACAAAAAACATAACATGTGACACCACGTATTGGATCAATGTGAATTGCCGAGCAAAAAAATAATTTTAATATCCCTTCTGTTTCCAGCATATGAGATGTTAAAATTATTTTTTTACCCATCTCTTTCGTCTCGATCTAACACGTGATGTCATGTCTTATATTTTCTGTCAATACAACTAATGACATTAGGGTAAGTAAGATTATTTATTTTATTTTTAGAACTATAATGATCCCAATATAAATTTTTTAAGTATAAACATCATGATGTTAAGATGATCCAAGTACAAGGGGTAATATACAATTAGCCTATTGGATCTTATCAATTTTTTTTAAATTTTTGCCTACAAATTTGATTTCATTCAAGATTCATTTTTTATATTACTTTTCAAACCTTTTTAAACATCCTAGGCTCCTTAGTTATCTTATAAGAATGAAAATTATGATTATACTATTGTTATGTGAAAAATTTTAATGTTAAAAATTAAAATAAAATAATAATAGATTAAATATATGATGTGTATCTTTCGATTACTATAAATGATGATTAAGGACAAAAAAAAGGTAAGAAAAAAATCAACCTCTCAATAACTAATTATTTTTTTTAGAAAATCTATCTTTTTATAAACGAGTATCATCGTCACCTCCCAAGGAATATTATTATAATTAAATTTTTTTTATTAGTCAATAATAATAATCAAAATTTAATCATATCTATAATATATCTTACCTAAATAAATAGGATCAATTAATCTTAATTTAATATTTTTGATACGATGATATAATCAATAATCACATAAAGCGTTCATTTATTATAGGGAGAATAGCTTTGGCTTGGCTCTGATCCTGTTCACTTCATTTGTGGTGTGGCGAAGGCTAAGTTCTTTTGTCCCAAGTGTTTCATGCTGCTAAATAAAGAAGACAACAGCCTAAAAAGAATAGTTTGTGGGAGATAGAAAAAGTGCTCGCGTTATATTTGTACATGCCCTTCGATACGGGATATTACGAACCTAATTATATATATGAATATCAAATAATATTCTTATTAAGATTTGATGTCACGGTGCAGATGAGTAAGCATATTTTGATGGGATTTGGTTGATTGGGATTCATGTGCTCGGATCAATATGCACTTGGTGGCATTCAGCAAATGCCTTGATAAAATAACAAAGAAAAGCACAGAAAATAAAAATGTCAGTATACTTGAATCTTCATGTCGCTTTCATGCTTTTGGGCCATTAAGTATTCAGCTCTACCAGTTTTATTTGACTTGAGAAATCAAAACTCAAGGCAAAGGACGTCAAACAGCACAATGCATGAGATGGCTATGCTCGTACGCAGCAGAACACCCTAATCACTTGTAATCCATGCCAACGCCACGGTGAAAACTAAAAGCTCATACCAACAGATTTAAATCCCTTCTTTTGATATTGAATCTTGAATGGGGGCGGAGTAGGCATGGTGGAATATTGTTCTTTTGACATGATTCGGATATAATGGGATTCCATGGCATATAGTTGACTTCTGACTGCAGGTGTTTGGATAGAGATCTTTTGATTCTGCTATTTCTTTCAGAACTAGCAACTATTTTATCTTCTCCCTCGGAATCAACCTTGTCCCATTCATCATCAACAATTTCACTGCACCGAGATCTGAAGATGCATAGTTGTGAGTTGGATAAATGAATTCTTGGAAGAGAAAAACTCGGCATCTGTGTACGGCTCATACATGAGAATTAATGGAGTCTGCTAATTCTTCATGAATTGTGCACGTAGTCTGCCATTGTGTAGAAAGAAAGCTGTAATCATGCATGGAATCATTAGGTGAGGAGCTTTTTGGTGAGACAGACTCACAGCCTTGCCCCATGCATAGTGACGATGCTTTCATTATGGCGAATGGCATCCAGGAGCTGAGGACAAGAAGGGAGAACAGAAAGCATACACTCGAACTTAGTCATGAATACAAACATCCAATCCCTTGTTTTCCTGATGTAAACAAGCAAGCCACAGCTCTTTCCTTTCCCCCTTCTCTTCGACTCATACGGTGCACGTTACATGCTCCTTTCCTTCTTCATCTATAGATGTTTAACCTGCAAGACAACCTTTTGAAGCCGGCACAAAATGAGGCTTCATATAGCCACAGTAAAAGGATAAGGAACCAATGCATCATCATGTGATCCTTCCTGCATGTGTGCGTCCATCAGGAATGGAAATGGGTATGCAAACACATTCTCTTGTCAGAGTACACTCGGAAGGGTTTTCACTCTCGCTTTTTGTTCTACCATGAGCCTCCTCCTCCACTGATGCCGTTCCAGAACCTGGGAGGATCCCCGGCGGCTTGCCCCCTATCTGCAACATTATTTGAATCGATTACTGGCTTTAAGTCTTCGAAAGGGAACAGCAGCTTACCCCCATCGCTCTCCTGCACACCCCGCAAGCTCTTATACGCGCCACTACTGCCTCCACTGATTCCGTAAGGAAAACTAAGGGTAGGTGGCCTGAATTCTTTGAGTCCAAATCCAGAAGAGTAATCCGATAATGGCATCGGCATCGGCATGAACGGCCCGATGCCTCTTGCACTGGGCACCAACAGTAAGTCGATGGCAGAGAGGGCACCGACAGCGGCACGACCACTGCAGCTTTGTAAGGTGGGGAAGTCACTTTGCTCGGGGAGGCCATGTTGACGGAAGGCCAGGTTGCGGTCGTGTCCCTCGTGGAACTTTGGAGCTTCGGAGGTGGTGGAGAGCGAGATGGATGGAGGGACGCGGTCAGCATGCAACTTCTTTGAAGTCGAGACTGTAGCTAACTCGGCTGTCATCGAGGCAGAGGAGGAAGAGTTGGCGGCGGCGGCGGCGGTGGAGAGAGAGGATCTCTTGTTCTTTCTGGAGCCGCCGCCCACAGGGACATTCCTCAGAGACCCACCCTCGGTCCAATACCTCCGGCAAGTCCTGCAGTAGTAGCGGGGCTGGGCGAGGCTGTAGTTGTTGTAGTAGCAGAACTTGGTGTTGGTGGAGTTGCACCGGGGGCAGCCGAGGGCCTGCTCCTTGTGTGGCCTTGGCCTCATCTCCGCCGCCTGCGGCCCGGTAGTGGTGCAGGTGTCGCCTTTGTCGGTGGAGAAAGCAAAGTCCTGCAGCATGGGCTCGACCAGCCCTTCGGCCTGGAGAGCACCAACAGATCCAAAACCCCATATGGACAAACCAAATCAGAGAGAGAGAGAGAGAGAGAGAGAGAGAGAGAGAGAGAGAGAGAGAGAGAGAGAGAGAGAGAGAGTGGGAGGGAACGACGCATAAGCAGTCACACACGCATCAGATCACACATAGCCATTGACGGATCTCTGAAGAAACCAAGTCAGAGGACAGAAGACCATAGATGGGAGAGAAAGCAAGGAAAAGATGAAAGGGAAATTACGTACACACACTTTGGGCCATATCAAAGCAAAGCCTCGCTTTTCATGCCACTGCTTTACGGCATCCGATAAAGAGAAAGCAAGAAGCCAGGTAAAGGATGAAGAAAGTGGTTCGCTGAGCAAAAGGGGTGGGGTTGACGGAATTAAAAGCTTAAGGCCGAAGGAAAGGACGAGAGAGAGAGAGAGAGAGAGAAAAGATGATGCAGCATTGGATAGAAGATATAAAAGGGTCAACACAGAAGAATTCAGCAGATCCTCTCCACGAAAGATTGATAGACAGATCTAAAAGAAAAAGAAGGAAAAGCAGATCAAGCAAATTACCAAAGTTCATGGGCTAACGTTACCTGAGGACGCCACCGGGTAGTATCCATGCAAAGCTTCACAGAAGAAGAGGAGGAAGAAGCTATTCTGGGGAGCGGAATGCCGGCAGCTGACCAGAATGGATTGTGATGTGGTGGCTGCCTCTCATATCTTGTGAGAGAGGTGGTGGTGGATGATTCTATACCGCAATATTAAACTATTTGTCCTATTTCCACTTTAAATGCCTAAAATTCCTGTTTGTGTAATCATGCGTTTGTCCATTGCTGTTTCTACGCTCATAGTCTGTCAGTTTCGATCTCAAATATCATATTAACATCGGAGAAACCACTCAGATCAATATTTAAGGTTCTCCAATTAATTATTAGAAAATTATTCTGAACACCACCTTATCTTTCTTTTTACGTAAACCAATTTAAACATCGTTCATTTGTAGCCAACTCCACCCACATCTCTCTCTCTCTCTCTCTCTCTCTCTCTCTCTCTCTCTCTCTCTCTCTCTCTCTCTCTCTCTCTCTACATCAGGGTTACAGATGCTTTAAGTTCAATTGGATACTGCAGACCTAACGCCGGGCCAACTTAAATCGGATTCATATACGATTGAATCGGGTTTGGGATTAGACTTGAGTAGTGTTTCGAGAAACCCTCAAGTCAAATCGAGTATGAACGCAAGACCTAAATCCATCCCCCCTGTCCAGTCCTCCCCAACCCCTCCCTTTCGGGTTGTCCAAATGCCTCTTTCAATCAAAATATAGCGCTTCTAGGTGGTATATATCATTGTGTCCTTGAGCTTGACTTCTTTTTAGGTTGTGAGATTAATCTCCTCTACCCAAGGTTATATGTGTATGATGTCAATTGTGTTGCCGTCTCTGTTTGTCCACTGCACCATTGCTTGAAAACTAAACATGTTTTAGTGACATTTTCTATGGTTCTTTAAAACCCTTGTTCACGTCGATTGACATGTTCTTTTCCACTATATTCATGTTAGGTTAAGGTCATGGTCATGACTTCTGCTTAACTCCTCTACAAGATCAACTAAGTCCTGGTTACAGGTGTTTACAGCTAATGAATTCTGGCTTAAACATAAGGACACAAAATCTATTGGTTTATATTCTTACTATCTCTCTAGCCTTCTAATTTGTGTTATTTATTTAGAAACTATTACAAAGAAAAATGGGAGATTTCAGATGGATACAAAACATTCTATGGCCAGGCAAATACAGGGGGAGGCAAACGAGGACAATGACAGCGGATGTCAACAGGAGTTGATCGCTGCTTTATCCTTCCCCACCACCACTTCAATCTGCTCCCCATCATTCTTTGTCCTCTCAGGCAGCACCCATTTGTTGTAGCTAGTGAGATCTGGATTCCTATCCATATCTCACCTAATATGCCTCGAAGATTAGCCCGATAGATTCATATCCAACACACACTACCGCAAGTCGACATGGTAGGTGGGGCCAACACTTTTTTATTCTTCCTCCTCCTTCTCTTCTCCATAACCCAAATGAAATCACAGAGAGATCCAAAATGGTTGCAGGCTCAAGTGATGGAATTTGAACCAAGCCCAGTGTTTAGTCGAACTTGCGTCCACTGACATACCTAAATGGAGCCATACCAATGTGGGTGGTAACACGCCACATTCTGTGCGTTCTTATGAGCCATACAAATGTTGTATGATTATTATTTTAATTTTTTAGATAAATTTCTCTCATGAATCAAGAAATATTGCATGCACTACTTGCTGCCTTCAAATAATTTACCGAGAGTTGGGATCACCGTCGGATCTTCGGATGATGGATGTGTAGGAGCATTGAACGGCGGAGATCATCGAGCCCCTTCCCCCGCTCTCGAGGGGTTGAACTGCGCATGCAATTCCCAGCTCTCTCGAATGCAATTCGACGTGAATCGTCAAAGCGTTTTTGAGTACCTGTTCATATGCTACTGACCATTGGTGCATGCCATGTAATAATTTATGTCACAGGATGAGCATTCCACAGTAGAAATATGGAAATAATAATTCTGTGGGAGCATGGCAAAGTGCAAGAACCTACGTTTACGCTGTAATTAGAGTTCAATTTTCTCTTCCATTGTTTGTTTTCTTTCAAGAGGTTGGTCCGATGTGAATGGCTTCTTTTGGACTGGATTGCTACATGCTGGTCTTGGTAGGTGGTTAGTTCTCACGAGGCCTGAGTTGGAGCCCTCTTCTTCCACAAATCTCCCTTCAAGCTCACTGCCTACAATGCAATGCATGGGTCACTGCTACAGCAGCAGCAGCTATCATTAGGTAGATATGGACGTCGTCAGCAGACACGACTTCGACAACCCGTATCTGTTGCCAGTTCTACGACATTAGAGCTGATGAGTTCCTTTCGCTCCTGAGGAAGATGATAAGTTGCAGGAAGAGGTGCTCGTCTGATGATAAGTTGCAGGAAGAGGTGCTCGTCTGATGATATCAGCTCGTATGTAAGTAGTAGCTCTTTTTGTGATTGACTCAATGCTAAATCATGCCTCTGCATTGTCACTGTTGTCATCGATTTTTTCTTTTTGTCTCTTTTTCGTTTTAGCGTTTGTGGTTGAGGCATGCTGTTTAGGTCAGCATCTCGCGTGGCTGAGGGAAAGAGAGGATCACCAAGGTGGACATTGAAATGCTTGACCAAAGCACGGGGCTCCCTTTGTCTTTTGTGTGAGGACTTTTAATGGCTGGAATTAAGAGGCGGCCGCCCAGCAAAGAAATAAGAGCAGGCTGGACTATTTTATTCCTACTGACACCAAATTTTCTTCTGCATTTTCAACTTGAGATTATCATCATAATCAATCTCCTTTCAACGTCTTTTCTTATTCATGTGTGAATTGATAGAATTAATGTGCACGAGATTGGATACCAACTTAAGCTTCTCGGTTGTGGTTGTGCCAAGTGACGGACACTGGTGCATCTAATGAAACGAGTACTGCCAAAACTTGGAAATTAAGGAGTGTACAGCTTGGGAAGAGTCGATCGAGTCAAAAGAAAAAGGTGGACCGAAGGGGACACTCTCTTGATGGTTACTCCTCTTAACTAGCGTGGATTTCTTGCCGGCGTCTCAACATCGAATTAAAAGAGCCAAGCACTGGAGACAGTGCCTCATACTTGTCCCCCCATCAAAAGTTTCATGGTTGATCATCTACAGTTGTTTTTTAACTGTTTCTCTTGTACATGCCCTAAATTGGAAAAGTTTTGACGTTTATTTTGATGAGTTGACATTTATAGGGGTAAACTGCACCCATGCACTGTCCTTGTTCCCATATCAACTGAGAGTCTCGTGCACGTGTTTCCAAGCCATACCTTCGGCTTCCCCTCTTACCCGGGCCTATTTAAGGGTTGCAGACGCACAAACTACAACGTCTCAGTCGCATATAAGAAGGGAAGAATGGGAAGAGCTCCTTGTTGTTCCAAGGTGGGGTTGCACAAAGGGCCGTGGACTGCTGAGGAAGATGCATGGCTTATCGAGCATATCCAGTGCCATGGAGAATGAAACTGGAGGTCGCTGCCTCAAGGAGCTGGTCTTGATCTCACCCACCCTACTTCTTATCCTCTAAATTATGTTTCTCTTGTTCTCATTAGGTATCATGTATTCTACTGTTTATGCTTTGAGGAACTTTAACCACGGCTGTATCGATCAGACTGAATGTTGCATGAAAACATGGAACTGCAAAATGAACTGAGGCAAGATCCTTTTACCTGTTTGCAGGTCTCCTTAGATGCCGAAAGAGCTGCCGATTGAGATGGATGAACTACCTGAGGCCTGGCATTAAGTGAGGAAACATCGAGCCCGACGAGAAAGATCTCATCATCCGACTTCACTCCTTGCTGGGTAACCGGTGGTCTCTGATAGCCGCCAGGCTTCCTGGCCGAACCGATAATGAGATCAAGAACTACTGGAACAACCGTGTAAGCAAGAGGCTCAGAAAGCAAGGGTTTTACTCGAGGGAAGACCACCTTGCAGACCACAAAAAAAGAGAGCTGAACACCACACCACCAAAGAAAGCCATGACGAGAAGAAAGATGGTCCTGCTCTCGAGGGAGCTGCCACCAGCAGCGTCAAGATCTACACTCCAAAGCCAACGAGAATTAAACCAGCCATGACGATCCGTAATTCTGAGAGTATAATGTTGCTCACCGATCCTACGATGGGAGGTCCTTCACGCAAAGGAAACCTGGACGCGGGCATGGAGGATTCAAACATTTACTGGTCCATCATGAATGAAACCGGTGATCCTTTTGCCAGAGCTGCCATGGATCAAGCTTTCGCCTGTGACCTGGTCTCTGAGGACGAGGGCTTCAACAGACTTTACCAGGAGTACTCGCAGCTGCTGAACTCCACCGGACAAGATCAGGCTTAGTCTTCCTTCATTGTACGGTGCACGTGGAAATAATTGCGAGGGAGGCATCAGCATTGCTGTACCGAATTAACACGATCATAAATGATCAGAAAAATAAATCTTCATGGCTACTTTTCAAGTATAAATTTCTGCTATGCAATTCCCAGTGACAGTCCATCGCGCAAGACAGTAAGTCGATGAACTGTGTGAGTTGACCATCCCGATAAGCAAGTAGGACATTGTTGACCAACTGCTACGTTGGTTATAGATTTAATGCTGACACAACATCAGACCAATCGTTGCATGTCACATTGAAGGCCTCGTAGCCCTTATTAGCTGAAGGCTGTCTTATTCATCATCGTGTGAGCTCGTACAAAACTGGTCTAACCTCGCGCGCGACCGAGTTTGTTCGGTTGCGTGGACGTTCGCGAGTTTGACAGCGCCGTAGGCTGGCGTGGCATGGCCCGCCTCGTGGCCAACGTCACCTCGAATCCGTCCGTCATCGTAGACGGCGAATTCCTCCGTCAGTTTAATTCTCCGTTGCGATTCTTTTCTTGCTTTTGGTTGGAAGCTTCTGGAAGAATTAGGGAACCAAATAAATTAGTTGTGTATGAGGTTACGAAGGGAGAGGCAGCGGGAGGCAAAGCATCGCTGCGGAGGAGAGGGAGGTGAGGCCGGGAGAGGGCACGATCATCTCAGGTGCAAAACCACGCTCTGCTCAGTTCCATGGTCGCTGGCCCCCGATCCCGACCCCGCGCCTGCATTCGTATCAGTCGGTCACTCCCTTCTATGTATCTAATTGAGACCATTAATCGCTTGTTGATTCCTTCTTTTCTTTGTTTTTACCGGTGATGACGACGGCGACGGCGCGGAGGGCGAGGAGGCGACAATCACCTCCTCGGCCGCTGATTTGGAGACGAACCCGTTGACGCGAGGGATCCCAGAAGGTACTTCATCATCTCGGACATTGCATTGCTTGCTTCTTCTTCTTCTTGTTCGTTATTCAGTTATTTATATAGCATAGAAGCCGAAGGGTTGCGTAAGTTGATGCGGACGGGGGAGAAATGGAAGCTTGTCGAAGAGGCCGTCTTCCACCTCTTGTAGCGTCAGGTTTTAGGGGAAATTTAGTCGCCGGTCGGCATTTGCGATCAGAATTAGGAGGCGAGAGAGAATTCGAATACAGCGATGGACAGAGGGCAAGGGAACCAAGAACAGTACATACATCGACCAAAGCATGACCAAAAATATTTGTTACCGCCGACTATTAACCACAAAACATCTAAAGAACTTGGGTAATTCCTTTCCTTAGATAATTCCATTCTAAATTGAGACATACCAATCCATAAATTTGGTGACCCTCTTCCATAATCATTTTATTAAACGTACAGATGACAAATTTCAACCTAAAGTTAACCAGCTTTGACTGACGAATGAACAGATAAAGATAGAATGTTCAACAACCGGTAGAATAGATAGGACAAAGGAGAGGTTGCCTTCTGCGTTCCGTAACTAAGTCCAACATGGAAGGCTCCGCTCAATATTAAGCCTGAGCACAGTAGAACAAATCTCATAAATCACGCTATCTGACAGTCCTAAAATTGAATTGCCTATATAAAATAAATTTCATTTGTGTGCATATATATTTCCCCAAGGTCAGTGATTTTGTATTTAATGCATATCCCTGTTACATAGTACAGCTGAAAGAAAATTATAACGATGATGTGTCATGTGTGACGTCAATTGATGAGTCCGTCAATTAGTTCATCATCGAAGGTGTAGGCTCATCTAGATATTATTTCCTGATTGATGTAGGAGATTTGGTGGGGAAGACCGTAAAGGTTACCCAGTCGGAAGCCGTTCTATTGATGAAGAATCGGTTCGAGATGATCGAGTAGGCGGATTGGGATCTATCTAATTGTAAGGTTCATCCTTGGGGCTAGGTCGTTCGAGCATCCTCGAGCGAAGTGTTATCTTGCGACTACAAGGTTGCATCTTAACAATAGGATCGTCTCCTAACCATCAACAATCCAGAATAACAAACCGACGACGTCAAGGGTTGTTCGGTGCGGGTCTTCTGATGCTTAAGTCAACAAAGGGGAAAAGATAATAGTATAAACTATATGATTGAGTTAGCGAGTAGAGAGTTCCTCCTCAATATGAGCTGATGGGTTCTTTTCATACATGATCCTTGGGCCTTCTTACTTATTGGCCTAAGATAAAATTAGGTGAACCGTTTGATCATTCTTTAATCTTAATAAGATAGATCAATTATTGTCAATCATTGATGCGATGCACATCGAGATGTACTGTGATGTTATTTTGGGACTAGTGATCTGGAGCCTTGCTTATGTATTAGCCTTAGTGGTCGATTAGCTGGCATGAGGCAAAATCATTCATATCAAAAGATATGGTTTCTTAAAAGCTTGAGCCTTGTTTGATCCACTTTCTGCTATTAAATATTATCCTCTGTAATTAATTAATTATTTTAAATATTTCGATCCTTATACTTTCAAAAATTATATTATGATTTTTATGCTTACAGAACTAAAACATTTAATCATGTTGCTTCAATAATTTTTTTAATTATATAAATTACATTTTAAATTCTATATAGAGATCATAATATTTTAGTTTTGGTAAGTATAAAAACCTATATAATTTTTTAAAATATAAGGATCGGGATATTAATTATCTAGGATAATCTATAATTAATTGATAGTTCTCGATACTAACACCATAACGAGGAGAATATGAACTCGTTAATAGTTAGAAACGGCGAGGATATAAGAATGTAGAAGGATTTGTAGATTAAATGCTAAGAACTGGGAAAATATCGTGTTTTCGAACCCAATTTAGTGGGTTGAGGACTTCTGTAACAGATAACTAAAACAATGCACATCAGATACCAGATATGTGTTATTTTTCTCTTCATCTTGCCACAATCATCCAAATAAAAGTGAAAAATTAAATGCCGAATTCCATATTCACGGGGTTTTGGGATATTTTATTCCGGCAGGCGTGCTATTGTATAAGAACAACCCATGTTATGGTCATGCGTCACGTTGACATTGAGTTCGTATCTGCCAAAGAAGGGAGTTCTCGCAGAAGTCATCGAGGCCGCAAAGAATCATTCATTTCTCCCTCTTAATTTATTTAATCAACTCACGTTCATGCATATCATTGTCACCGACTTTAGAGTTCAATTTAGTTACAAACTTTCTATTGAGCCACTAATTGTCTGGTTCGCTACTTATCAGACAATATTAGGTGCCTTCACACGTTCCCTTGGAGGAAGCAATGGCCACGCATTTCTGACTACGTATTACTGCTTGGAAGTTTCATATATGATTAAATTCTCTTGTAACAGTTAGCCTCAGATTTTAACTAATATTTACAGATAAATAGCATAGATCTTAAATTCTCGTGCTATCAAAAAGTATAATGGTTCTTTTGCCATGGATAGACAAAATCAATTAGTGTAGGTTTCTGGGAGCAAGACTTTGGTGTGCTGAATCACCAATAAGAATGAGAGCCCGAAACTGATGGCAAGGAGGTAACAACAGTGAAGTAAATAATAGGAATACTAAGGATCCGGGTTGGTATGAAATGATCGACATTTACTTATCCGTATGATCTGGAATACTGTATCGCATTATTCTGATAAGATCCAAATTTGCAAAGCAAAACTATAGTGCGTGTCTGTCACACAGTCAAACCATCCGTGATTATTTCACATAAGACTTTGCAGTCGGATAGGAGGAGCAGTTAAAGATTTCTTTCTTCCAAATCCCGGTTATCGAGATTTTTTCCATATTATTCTTGAGCTTTAATAGCGCTTCTATTTCTCTCCCTTCTTTTCTGCGTGAGTGGGGCCCGTCTGTATTAACGACTCACCGAGAGCGTTCTCCACCCCCCGCTTCTCCTTCTCTCCTTCAGCATAAGACTTGTCAAACCCCTCTCTCTCTCTCTCTCTCTCTCTCTCTCTCTCTCTTTGTGTGCGTTCCTCTCTGCATCAATGGGGTCGGAGGGGAAGATTAAGGGGAGCGTCCTGGTGACGGGTGGGGCGGGCTTCATTGGCAGCCATACCGTGCTGCAGCTTCTCAAGGAGGGATTCTTCGTCTCGATCATCGACAACCTCGACAACTCCCTTGAGGAGGCTGTCCACCGCGTCCGCGTCCTGGCCGGCCCCCACCTCTCCCAAAACCTCCGTTTCCATCTGGTGATCCCCTTGTCCTTTCCTTTTCACCGGTTCCTGTCCTATGGGTCCAGGAATTGTTACTGGATCGTGTTTCTGATTGGATTCTTTTTTCTTTCCTGGCAGGGAGATATCCGGAGCAAAGACGACCTGGAGGAGGTTTTCTCTAAGTCGAGGCAAGATCTTTCCATTCTTTCTGGTGACCAAAATTTTATTTTCGTCAGCTAATCGTTTGCTTAAAGTCTACTTACTGCATTGTCAATGCCAAATTTCATTGAAAATATTCGACACCTGAAATTGTGATTATCTGAAATATCGGAATGCCAAAGCTTCATATTCATTGCCTTCTCCTACATGAAAAGGCGGATAGTACGTTAGGTTTAGGATAGGAAAGAAGGTGCGGATTGTTAACCGTATTTTGATTTTGGAAAATTAGATTAGAATGATATCACTCAGCTCACTTGAGATTAGAATGATATCACTCAGCTTAAACATCAGACACATTTAGCAATATAAAAAATAAAACAGTTTGCCTACAGCAAATCATTAGGACGCCTAACTTGATCCTAGGAACAAAGCCCCACGAGTAGTTCTGCCTGGCCACTTGACTGTGAAAATCAATCAGCAGCTGAGCTGCAGAATCCATGAAAAATCAATCATCAGCACAACCTAAAACAGTTGCATGAACTTTCCAAGTTGAAAGTCTGGGTTGGGATTGTGCAGCCTCTCCGAGTTGTACCCCTACTAAGACATAAGTGAAATTCTATCCTAGACTCATGTATGTTTGGGTTGGGCTTGTGCACCCTCTCCAAGTTGTAACCTTACTAAGGCCTAAGTCAAATTTTTATTCAAGACTCATGTATTCCATAAATTAACTGATCCGTTTGTTGGCACATGCTTTGTTGATTCTATCATTGAGCACTATAATTCATCATTAGATATCCATCCATGTCTGTGGGTCACACACTCACTAAGCTATAAACTCAAATTTAAAATTTCAAGTGAGAGATCTCTTCATGTAACTCTATTTTTCCAAAACTAAACATTCCAGTAATTTTAAAATACATATACAGTAACCTATTGGAACTAATTTCTACTACAAGTCCCTTTCTTGCCATATCTTATCACATTCACTTGGAAATTCTGTCTGATTCTACTCACATGATTGATATCCTTTTATTTAAGTGTCCTATCTTATTGTTTTTTAATTTTTGGGACATTCAGACCAACATAACATGCTTTGTATTTTCATGTGTAGTTATGATGCGGTAATTCATTTTGCGGGGCTAAAGGCAGTTGGTGAGAGCGTTGCAAAGCCCAGTCTTTACTATAACAACAATTTGATTGGCACCCTAAATTTGTTTGAATTTATGGGTAAATATGGTTGTAAGAAGGTTTGTTCCTGCAGTTTACTTTACAGTTTTTCTCTAAGAAGTAACCTTATTTTACATACTGCAAGACACACTATTGCTAATATAGGGAACTACCATATTGAATTGCAATCACCGAATTATGCTTTCAGTTATTATTGATTTTGAACATATGTGGTCATTTCAGAATTTCATTGATTTACCAATTAGTATTTTCAATTATGTTTAATTTTATACACAAATTGTCTTCTAGAAAGTGAACCAGGTAATTATGATCTGAATAATCACAAAGCTCCAATTCATAAGTCAATCAGCAATGACGAAAATCAGTTAAGTTTATTTTAATGATTTAATCAATGTTATCATGAGAAAACCTTCTATATTAATTTATTTGAAGTGAGCTCTAAGAGATTAAAACTGTAGTTACATAAACATTGATCTTTTATAAATCCAAATGTGATGTTTGCTCTTATATCACCATAAACAGCACACACCAAGATCTTTTCTTATGAGGTACCAAAGATTTGCGTCTTGACTAGGATCATAAAGCATTTGGTACCACCCTAAACAGTACAAACGAGATCTTTTATGTTACAAGGTGACAAAAATTTGAGTCTTGGATAGGAGCATACTGTGTATTTTGCAAACTATCGAGAATATTGATGATTGATTGCAGGAATTAGAAAGAGTTATGATTTGTCTCTCTGGATCTTCTTTTCACTTTTAAGGGACAGAAATTTTGCTTTGTGCAATATGGTGAGCATTCAAATATTAAGGATGACAATATTATGAAGTGAACATCTGAACATCCAAAGATTTTTAGCTAGGGGCTTATTGTGGCAGCATAAGTTTCATTTTCTCGTTCATCATATATATGTCATTCTAGGTTCATTTTTCTCCATTTTCTTTCCTAATAGTAGATTGCCCAGTTCTAAAATGTTGTATCCTTAATTTGCAAGTATAGGTTTAATAGGTTCAACATGTGTATAAAACAATATTCAGCAATCATACAGTTGGATATTGGCACAAGTCATGCTATCAGCCTGTAGTGTGGCCAACAGCATATCAAATGAGAATGGCATGCAAAACTTTAAGATATATACAAATAGTCAATATAATAATTATTTTTTTCATTTGAATTGCAAACATTATTGACTTGGTTTCTTGAGCTTCCTCTAAGCTTTTGTAAGTTATTTTTTGTGAATGAAGATGGTCTTTTCCTCATCTGCTACTGTCTATGGGCAACCTGAAAAAATTCCATGTGTCGAAGACTTTAAGCTAAAGGCGATGAATCCATATGGTCGAACTAAGGTAAGTGTCGGTTTTTTAGTTTACGAATTCTGAAATAATTCATGCATGTGTATATGTAAGAAGTCCCACAAATTTATTGTAATATGTACTTCAATGTAGGTTTTTTATACACTTATTCAGGTCCTAACTTAGTTCTTTTTTATCAGCTTTTTCTGGAAGACATAGCCCATGATATTCAAAAGGCTGATCCAGAATGGAGAATTATACTTCTAAGATACTTCAACCCTGTTGGTGCTCATGAAAGTGGTTTAATCGGTGAAGATCCCAAGGGCATTCCAAACAATCTTATGCCTTATATTCAGCAAGTTGCTGTTGGCAGGTTACCTGAGTTGAATGTGTATGGCTATGATTATCCAACCAAGGATGGTAGTGCGGTAACTACTCTGCTGTTTTTATGCAGCTAATTTCTTTATCCATGTAAACCATGTAGAATAAGAAAATTGGAATTCTCAAAGCAGTGACATCAACCTTTTTCCTTTCGTGGGTCAGATTCGAGACTATATACATGTCATGGACTTGGCTGATGGTCATATAGCAGCCCTTTACAAAGTAACTACGGCAGAGAACATCGGTATACATCTACTTCCTCATGCAGTATCATGTGATATTTAATCCGCAACGTTGTATCAAACATCAAATTGACTCTTTTTCAGGTTGTGTTGCATACAATTTGGGAACTGGGCGTGGCACATCTGTTCTTGAAATGGTCAATGCATTTGAAAAAGTAGCTGGCAAGGTGAGGATGACTTTTAATTTCATCATGATCATAGACTGGTCAGATAAGATATTGATTGGTTTCGGCATCATATTTCAGAAAATCCCCATCAAGTTATGCCCCAGGAGGCCCGGTGATGCGACAGCCGTCTATGCTTCCACAGAGAAAGCTCAGAAAGAGCTAGGCTGGAAGTAAGTGCCTCTTTTATACATTGGCGGTGACTCTCGTTTCACCTTTTAGATTTCTCAAATACCAGTCTGAATAATTCGTCGGTTTTCACAGTTCAAAAGTATCATAGTTGATGCATCTGTAGCATTTTGTTTCTCCACAAGGTTGATGTGTTGGTATCTTACACCTATTTCAGAGCAAGCTATGGCATAGAGGAGATGTGCAGAGACCAATGGAATTGGGCAATCAAGAATCCTTGTGGCTACAGGCCTCGGCCTTGATGGATCAGATATGATGGACGTCCCCATTGAATCGATGGATTATCTTTTGACAAGTTCCCACCACCACCCGTTTCTTGATAACTTCAAATGTAAATAGTTAGCTCAGGTTAGATTTTGGTGAGAAGACAGTTAGCAAACCTGAGTTGAAGCTCCTTTAGTTTTCACTGTTTCTGCACCAGCCATTCCCAAGGCTCTAATAAACTTAGCTTTTGGAATTATTCAGAGCTAATCTCAGCCATTATAGTTAGATTTCAGTCACAAATTTTCCATTCTGCATCGGTGGCCAATTGGGAGTTGCCAAATATTTGATCATTGTTTATCCAAAAAGTTGGCTTTCCCTACCTATTTAATCGATCACCAAATTAATCACCCTAAATTACAGCTTACCTTTGTACTGCTCTGTGAACCTACACGTGGAGACCCCAATTAAATCACTAGCCCGTGCATAGAAAGCCATCTGGTGTAGGATTGCGAAGTGGAAGTGACACACTAGCAATAGCAATAGAAAAAAAATAAATTAATTAATTTTCTTTTCGTAATCCTTGATTAAGTATTACGAGAAACAATAAAATTGATTCTTTCTCTAAGATCAATTTGTTCAAGGTTGTTAGACTCCAAGATTTGGGACACTGTGTTATCAGTAATTCATTGAGCTGTCTATGACTCGACCCTTATCGAACCCATCGGGAAGCCAAACCCAATTAGACTCGGTCAGCGGTTGATTTACTTTTTACGACCTTCTATTTAAGCAAGCAGGTCGGCCCCGTCGTAGCGTAACATCGGGTTTGCGAGGAGAAGAAACAAGCGATGACGGCCGCCTCTCCGCCGCCGCCATGGCGGCCCTCATCTGCGACCAGATCCGATCCGTCTTCTCCTCCCCTTCCCCGTCCTTCCCTCCGGCTCTCGACGTCCCGGTGGCCGAGGTCTCCGCCGCCACCAACGCGCGGGTCTTCGTCCACGGGGTGGGCCGCGAGGGGCTGATGATGAAGGCCCTTTGCATGCGCCTCTTGCACCTCGGCCTCCCCGCCCATCGCCCCCGGCGACCTCCTCCTGCCCCGGCGGCCTGTCCACCGTCGACGCCATCTGCGGCGTCGCCAAGTCGGCCGCCGGCCGAGTGTTCCTCCTCACCGCCCGCCCGGGCACCGGGGGCGGCGCCCGCGGGATCGCCGACGCCGTGGCTTACGTCCCTGCTCAGACCATGGCGGACGATGAGGAGGAGGGTAGCGCCACTCCGACGCGGTCGGTGAGGTTGCCGATGGGGAGCGTGCACGAGGGGGCGATGTACGTGCTGTTCGAGATGGCGGTGCTGCGGCTGACGGAGGCGCTGAAGCAGACCCCTGGCCAGCTTCGGTCTCGCCACACCAACCTCGAGTTACAGCACAACTCGGAAAACGTTTTCGCAGTAGATATAAATAAAAACGTTTCTGGTGTTAATCCCGAATAAGTGTTTGTTGAAACATGGAGTCCCGATGAGCCTCCACCACGATTCCGTGCATGCTTTTGATGGATCTGCTTTCGTGGGTGTCATCAAAAGTTTCATTCATGGTGTCGCTGTGTTGGCATCAGAGCAACGTAATACAACATCTACGTACGTGATTGGCGTGCACTAACGAAAGAGAGGGAGATAGAGGTGAGGGTACCGAAGAAGTCCCGACACCCACCTCTCAGGTCGGGGGGTGTTTTCCGCGGTGATATTAACACCACGGACTATCATCATCATCATCATCATCATCATCATCATCATCATCAGACTTGGCGTCAAGATTTCGTTCCATCTGATGCGATTTCTTCGCGTAAAATCCAGTGTAAAAAACACGTCAGTAAATGATTTATTTTTTTACTTATCTTGTCTTATCTAGAAAAATCTTCAGCAGATCATGAATAAAAGGAAGGGATCGATGGTAATTACTACAATCTATGATCATGTGGTCCCTAATTTTATGATTTTTTTGGGATATTATCCACAATTTGATAAATGTAGAATAAGATATATTATTTTCCTACTTAATTGAATATAGAGTTTATAATTTTTAATTATTTATTCTACTCCATTTTATTGATTATCTTATATTACAGAAAAAGACATAAATCATTATGCAAAAGACATGAGGCCTTTACTTTACTCCTAATAAATCATAATAACCATTAGGCGAAATTATTAGGAGGAGGCTTCCGTAATAAACTTTACTTATAATAGTTTGTTTATCTTATAATTAATTACCTATTGATGATCAGGAACAACCTTATGAGGCCTTTGTTTTACTAAACTCGAGAAAAATATTCAAATGATACTAAGCTACATTATAGTCGATGCTTAGCATATCTTTCAAAAATGTTCCACTCGTCTCTCTTCGAGTAGTGCTACTCTAATCTTGACAACTCAATCAAGTCGGCCCTTGTCTAAGGGTGCTTCAATCAACGACTCTATTAGCGCAAGATGTGGGTCAGGCTTAGCGAAATGTTGAGGGTAAGTGGTATCTCATATCGAGCCTTCTTTGGTAAGGAGATTGTGATCAGATAGTACTAACACGACTCCATTGGGTTACTTCTTAACTCTCTGATGTTAGTTCTTATCAGAAGCTTTATCACCATGTGGTAAGTCAACACAACTACACTTAGTTTGTTCATTGTGGGTTGGCTTATCATTACGTTGCATGCCGAGGGGATGTCTACCATCATAAATTTAGCCAATATTATTTTGGAGCAAGGCTCATATCCGAATATAACGTGTAAATTCAAGACCCCAAAAGGGGAGATAGAGTCGTTAGTGAATCTCATCAACAAAGAAGTTATTAGAGTAAGATCATTAATCGAGAGTCCAAATTTTTAGAAAGTATCAAAATAAAAAGATATCGACAGAACTATATATATCAATGATAATCCTCTTTATGATGTGAGCATTGATTATCCTTATATAAACTACCAAGGTATCATCATGATTCAGGTCAAGGTACTACATCTCTTCCTCCTTGAAGATTGTCTCCAGGTCACCCTTTATCCTTGAGCATTTCTCAATGATAACTTGGGCATAAGCTTTACGACTTGAGAAGCTATCTCCTTCCCACCCACTCTCTTGGATGAAAGTATTATGGGTTAGGGGCAAAGTGGTCTTGCTCGAGCGTTCATTGAAAGTATCAACAACGAGCATTCATATAATATCGGGTCTTTCTTCTGACAACAAAAAATATTGAATGAAGAAGTTGTTTGAGACGCCTCTAGGGTAAAAACACTTAACTTACGAGTGCCACCTATATAAAGATTGAGGTCAAGAGAGGTTTTCAGATCCAGTCTCTTTGACATCCAAGTTAATAACTCAAGATATATAAGTATGAATGCGAGTGATCAAAAATGATATTTTTTTTTTTTTTTTATTGAAGATGAGCCTTTGTACCTAGTCATAAAGAATAGAATATTTCATAAAATATTTTATAAGAGATGATCTCTAACGATCTTTATTAATTTTTTCTTAATCTTTTATTCACGATAACAAGATAATCCATAATCATTTTTTTTATCCTAACTCACGTCTTTATTTTTTTTTCTATTTTGAACTATCATATAATTATATCGAATGATGAATAACTAATGATATATTCACTACCAAATTAAAATTTATTTTAAAATATAAAATACTTCTAATATTATTACAGTGATATTAAATTTTAAAGGATAATAACATTGAGCAGCGCACAATCGCCGCTTGTGGCGAAAGATTCCTTTTTGGGGTTGCGAGGATAAGGTATGAGCGGCGATGGCCACACCTCCGCTGCCGCCATGGCGGCCCAGATATGCGACCAGATCCGATCCGTCTTCTCCTCCCCCCCTCTTCCCCTTCCACCGGCGCTCGACGTTCTGGTGGCGGAGGTCTCTGCCGCCGCCGCCGCCAACGGGAGGGTCTTCGGTTACGGGGTGGGCCGCGAGGGGCTGATGATGAAGGCCCTCTGCATGCGCCTCTTCCATCTCGGCCTCCACGCCCACGTCGTCGGCGACGTCACCACCCCGCCCATCTCCCCCGGCGACCTCCTCCTCGCATCCGCCGGCCCCGGCGGCTTCTCCACCGTCGACGCCATCTGCGGCGTCGCCAAGTCGGCCGGCGCCCGTGTGGTCCTTCTCACCGCGCGCCCGGGCTCCGGGAGCGGCGCGAGCCGGTGCGCCGACGCCGTGGCCTACATCCCTGCCCAGACCATGGCGGACGATGAGGAGGAGGGCGGTGCTCCGTCTCAGGCGGTGAGGTTGCCGATGGGGAGCTTGTACGAGGGGGCGATGTACGTGCTGTTCGAGATGGTGGTGCTGCGGCTGACGGAGGCACTGAAGCAGACCCCCGCCCAACTCCGGTCCCGTCACACCAACCTCGAGTAGTGGCAGCAAATCAAGTGGAGAAGAACGTTTCCGTAAAAAATCAAAAACGTTACTTATGATGATGTTTCAGGAAACGCATGTTTTACAAAACATGTAGTCTCGAAGAACACCGTTGTATTATTGCCTGCAGCCCAAGAAAACATTAAATCGCTGTCATCTATGAATCGCTGTTTTAATTATTGGATTCCGGTAACGTAGACGATTCTGAACCGATATGGTTTTTTTTGGGCCACTTTTATTGCCCGATAAGAAACGACAAGAGTAGCTAAATTCCAGGCACCTTCCATTGCAGAGATGGAGTCTGGTCACCGCGCGTCAGAGTAAGATCGTGAACTTTAGACGATTATGGACCGATATAATTTTTTTCGGGGTCCTTGAACGCCCGAGTTGAAGACGGTAAGAGTACCGTAAAGTCCGGATACCGTCCTTCCGATGGAGTTTGGTCACAGCGCGTCAGAGTAAGATCGTGAACTTTAGACGATTATGGACCGATGTAATTTTTTTCGGGGTCCTTGAACGCCCGAGTTGGAGACGGTAAGAGTACCATAAAGTCCGGACACCATCCTTCCTTTGGAATTTGGTCACCGCACGACGCGGTAAGCTTAGCAGAATAAAGCTCAATAATTAATAGGTTCTAACTTAACGATTCCGTTATAAACTTCACGGCGAGGCAGATTTAAATCAATAAACAAATTAAAATATCTAAAACATCCTTCTCATTCTCAAATATATGTTTTCTACGTGTCAATTAGAGTTTACTAAAAATTTTTAGTATCGTAGCAAAATATAGCTAAACTTAAATGTAGGAGGATAAATTATAAAATGATTAACTTTAGAGGAAAATTTATCCATGTAATTTTGCCTAATATAATGTCTGATTTTACGACAAAAAAGAGAAAAATAAGAACAAACAATAAGCTGTGTCAAAGCACATTTAGATCATCAAATACTGCATACAATGAAACTTCGGCAACAAATTGACACTTGAATTAACCTCATAATGTGAATCTACAGCGACTGGTAAGTGATTTATCATCATCCATCACATGGTACAAACATATCTCTCTGAGAAACTATTCTCCTGTGATGCCTGAAGCCTCCTTGGAATGTACTCCAAAATTCTCGAGGTTCTCCGTGACGATAGGAAAAACAAGTGGGCAGATTTCTGCCTTACCTCAAGATAAAAAATCTCCTTTCAAATATGTTTGTCTTCCTACGAATTAGATTGATGTCCGATCATCAGTCACTTCAGGGCTACAGACATGCAAAGGATATTGTAGATGTCATGCGATCCACTTTTGAGTTCTTCAGACTAACAGCAGATTTAATGTTATGGTCATCGACCGCACCTCACATGCTCAGGAATTAGGTGTTGTACCAGTTCAGGGGAAGCAACTTCAAGCTCTGCAAACATATTTGGATGAGTCATGGACAGCTTTCCCCAAGAACCCAAAGAAAAGGAAGGCAGGGCACTACCTTGAGTTGTGAAGCTGAACAGAGGAGGAAGAGGGTTTCCATTCGGCAAACGTGTGTTAGGGTCTCTCAGCTCATCAAAGAATGGATGAGCACAGGCCTCCAGCTGCAGCATCGATGAAAAAAAAAAAGCAAACTGATAACTAAATAAATGCAACATCATTCATCATTGATTAAAATGTGAACAATATAGAAAAAGTTGCAATCACTAGACAAATTCAAACTCTAGACTTAGCGCAAAACACTAATTACTTTGTTCAAGAGTTCTTACAGATGTAAAACGCAAATTAGGCGAGTATTGAAGCAGCCTCGATACAAGATCAACTGCTTCAGGAGGTATCCACTTGCGGAAAAGCTGCAAAGGCATTATGATTTAATCATTTGGATCTATTAAATGACTTCTAATAATATATGCTACCTTGTGCCAAGGATGAGCTTTGATCTGAGGGAATTTGAATTCTGTGTAATTTGGATTCATACACTTGATTTCTTCTCGTGTTGGGGTGCCTAAAATCTGCACGGCAACAACAATCATGTAGAATTAAGATTGAGTGGATAAAAAAGTTACTGGAGCAAGATGCACATATATCATCTATGGACACAAGACCTTAATGATTTCCACCAGCTGATCAACACCACTTTCCCCAGGAAATAAAGGCTGCACGAACAATGATGATACATTTTCAGTACGAAGGTATCTATGTAAAAGGTACAAAACCAAGAAACTATAGAAGAAGCATAATATGAACTAGAAGGTATTATCATGGATGATGAAATAATGGAAAAGAATGTCAAACAGGTTTTTCCCAAATTAAAAAACAATAATTAACTACTACCATGATATTTTTAATCTTTTAGGGGATATGGCTAAAAAAGGGTAGCATCTTGCTCAAGGCTCCCGCCAACAATATACATATCCTTACCATCACAAGCCAAGAAGCTATTTCTCATTGCCTTATTTATGCCTTTAAGATGAAGATTGCTCCATATATCTGATCTTGTCATTTCCCTTTTTCCATGAATCACAAATGCACCCTTAGGGTGTTTTCCTTTTTGTAGTTCCTTAATCTAAATTATAACACAACTAACCAGAATTGATGATGCCAATAATATATGATAGAAAAATCCTATCATTTTATTTGGCAGGATATACCTCATGTCAATTGGTTCAACAAGACACACAACTGAACAGCATGTTTACAGTCAAACAACATGTTATCAGATCCACATCCACACCATTCATCCATTAAATCCCCATGCTGCTCAGGACCTTGTTCTGTACTCCATGAAACTTGAAGTTTCACAAAGTTAAGTCATTTGTTTTCTCCGAGAACGAATAGCATATAGCTTAAAAAGATAGTATTCAGTAATTTTTTTTGTCTTATGCGTGTTACCTAGATGGACAAAGTCACAAAAAAACTATGGAATCATTCAATGCCGGACTGATTCATAAAATATATTCGAATTTAACAACACCATGCTGTTTACCTGTCCTATGAGAAGCTCAGTTAACACACAACCAACAGACCACATGTCTATAGCTGTGGTATACTCTGTAGCCCCAAAAATAAGCTCAGGTGCCCTATAATACCGTGAGCAAATGTATGATATATTAGGCTCTCCTGGAACCTGAAATTGGATCATTAGATGTCAAAGATGAGAACAAATTCATCAAATGATCAATCATATTTTATGTGACCTACCAACTTTTTGGCGCTGCCAAAATCACAAAGTTTTAATTGATGAGTGTGAGGATTGACCTGCAAAATGAATCAACAAAACAACAATAGTATTATGACAACAAAGTGTTTTTGAGTTTCACATCCTTATTACTTGAAACAAATCAATCTTGCCATCAAGCATTTCAAGTGCAAAGGACCATGCTGTGCCCATAACATGTCAACCCATCACATGCCTGCAACTGCTAGCCTGGCCTTTATTCTATACCAGCACTATATCAGCATCTCATTTGCACAGAGTGGAGCAACACTTCTGTGACATCCTACATCAACAGGTTGGCTACTTTCCTTCCCCCATTTTGTCCTAACAATAGAGTTGGTAGCATTCAAAAATAGTCATTAAGTTGTCCTAACTGACTTTATACAGAAAATGTCAATGAAGATTCAACAAAATAAAGAGAAATATCAAGTTTTGAAGAAACCTATCACATCTTGGAATCAGCATACTTCGATTAACCATAAAAAACAACAATGAACTAATCATTCAATAAATAATTGTAATTCTAAGAATTTATGATCTAAGTTGAGGCTTAGCCACAGATATTTCATCCCCATGTATAAGATTAATATATCATGGTTCCTCCATATTCCATCATATTATAGCTTCAACATCAGAACATTATATCTTCACATGGAAGAGGTAAATCAACACTAAATTGCTTTAGCATCTAACAAAGAAAAGAAATTTCTCAAAGGATCTTAAAGAAAAAAAGATTATGAGAATCCCACCAACAAATTTTGTGGCTTAATGTCCCGATGGCACACACCTACAACATGATGAATATAAGCAAGTCCACGACAAATCTACATCATCAAACAAAAAATAATTATTTTAGTAAAGAAAGGACTATGAGCAGATGGTGGTGAAACAAAGTTTGAAATATCAATATTCACCTGGTATGTATACAACTTAACATAAATGAGAGGTACATGCTGGTTCATCCGGCTGTAGTACTTCATGGTGCGATGAAGTGTCTCAGAAACATATTCAAGAACAAGGTTTAGGTAGATCTCATCTTTCTCGGTAGTTGAAAAAAAATAGTGCTTTAGCTGAACTACATTTGGATGGTCAAGTAAGAGCATAATCTGAAGTTCCCTGTTCTTGTATCTCTTGTCCTGTAAAACCTTCTTGATGGCAACTGCTTCCCCTGTTTCCACGCATTTAGCCTGCACCAGAAAAGTGCAATGAGAGACCTCGATCATGTAAATTACAGTTGAACAATATAAAAGATTATGCTTTTACAAACAGAAGGACCGAAGTACCTGAAAGACTACACCAAATGAACCAGTGCCAACAATACGTTCTGCCATATATGAGATTGTCTGACACACAGTAAATAAGTCACTAAGTTGACTAAGTTCTGGTTCCATCCAATCAACAAGAAAAAGTGAGATATTATGCAATCCCGACAGCATTCAAGAACATATAAATAAAACAAGTCAATGTTGAGACATGTCCTGAATTACAGAGCTACAAACTTAGCCATGCTCCAGGGAAAAGAATTGAATAAATTTCCAAATGCTAAGTCAAAAAGCAAGTTAGAAGTCTCGGAACAAAAAATTATAGAAAGCTTAAATTAAAGAAAAATAATTGCATAAAGTTTTTTTATGACTAGTACCAGCAGCAGAATACAATCAAACTTTAATACTGAGCAAAAAGAAGCATGACTATAAACATCCACTAAGCTTAGAGAACAATGACATTAAATGGAAGAAAGAAGCAATGTTGTAAACCAATTTAATTTCAGAAACATAAAGGCACCTGTTTTGGCTGGCCATCCCGGCCACCAATTACTGTTGCAATAATCTGTCCAGTCATAGTTCCTTTACCATTAATCATTGTCCCATCGAATTCCTGCAAGGGTAATATGAACTATAAGAACTGGAATTACTAAAATGAACCAAAAAATTCACTTACAAATAGCAGGAATATTCTAAAGAAAAAGAAAACACAGATCCAAACCGTCTCAATGTGGCCATCAGTTTTAATATCTCGGATTGTCATCCCATGCATTTCCCTCGGAAGTTGATCCATGGTTGCCCCTTCAAATCTTGCAGGAGGTTCAGTGGTTAATGTGCTTGCATCAAAATTCAAATGAGATGCAGATACATGTAGATCCCCGGTAGAAGCCACATCATCAACCATATGCCGCTCCACAAGAATTTCTCCTCCTCCCTCTTGATCAAACTTTGCTCTTTTGGTAGTTAAGTCCCCACCCTTGTGCAACAATATAGTCTCACAATAACAGAACAGAATAAAATAAAAAGATAATATGGAAAGGAGATGCATACATACAACATGGGTGTCTTTGCATAATTTGTAATTGCAGTACTAATTTTGAAGAAAATGCCTATATTTATGTTTTTAAGTAAAAGGTGGCTCAGACTGTATTGATCATGGGTGACTTTTCAGTCCAGAAATAGTTGTGTTTCACTGAATCAGGATCACATAATAATGACTAAATTGAGACATAGCTTGACCAAATATAGTCAGTTATATTCCATATGTCAAGGATCCAAGAAAGAAAAGTTCACTGAATTGAAATTCACTTGGCCTACTCTTGCTCAACAGTAGAAATCATCTCCGCTAGGTCATTTTCGCTCAACTCAATATGCAACCTCAAGACGATATTACCTGGTCGTTGCAAGAAATGGAGCCTTACCCCACAAACAGAGCCTTTTCAACACAAGGCTTCAACCAACAGAAAGGAGCCTTGTCCCCACCAATGACAAGGTAATAGAGAAGCAACACAACATGTTCCAACAAATCAAAAATTTTACCCCAAGTGTTTGGTAACTTAGCAAGTCCAAACCGATAAGAAGTCAAATGAGCTTCCGGTCTTGATTATCTAGCTTAGATTGTGAGTAAGAGGGAAAGATGTGTGACTAACTGGTAAAAATAGAAGAACAAGCATGCTCCATAATGATCGAAAATGGCTTGGTTTGGTCGCAGGACTGTTAAGACTTTACTAATCCCAACTCAAAGGCATTTTGTTTTTCAGCCTGACTAGGTTAATTAAATGGCCTCAAGATTTAGTGAGAGCGAATCACTTCCAACAGGAAAATGTCAAACAAAGTGCCAGAAGTTAAAATTGTATTGCTTTATGCTCGTAAAAGCTTGTGATCGGATTACGTTGTAGTGCCGATAACGAATGATCATTGAAATGCTACATTATGGCAAATAGAAACTTTAATGACATGAACTTCATCAATCTGGACATTCGTGGCAATTGGATGGTGAGCCCTAATTATTTTGTCTAACAGCAAATCACTAGCAACATTCTGGGCGTCTGTAAACAACAAAATAGCTTTAAATTACACCAAAACAAACAGAGCTCAAGATTTCCAGAAAACACCAGCAACATCGATGAATCCCCATTAATCATTGCACTCAAAGGAAAGAATGAGTAGATTCGAACTAAACGTAAGCCAGACCAACCACACCGAGAAATCAAGAAGAGAAAATATGAGTAAAATTTGTGATAGTTCGGAATCTCACGGGATCCGAGACCGAAGACCGCCCCGAAGCAATGCTCTTCAGCCGCCGCATCATGTGCATGTTTCGGCCCCCCGTCCGAGATCTCCAAACCCTAACCACCCGCCTCAACGAGAGCTCCTCCCCTCCCCTCTCTTCTCCTCCATCCGCATTGGATTGGGAAGAAGAAAAAGGAGAGACGGGAAGACGAGAGAGAGAGAGAGAGAAGGGGGGAGGGAACAGAATGCAACACCCAGTTCCTCTTCCCCGTCCTTCCCCCTCTCTCTCTCTCTCTCTGTGGAACTTTGTTTTTGTTTTTTGTTTTATGTTTTGTGCCTTTTGTTTTAAGATCCGAATTCGCGGTCGACGCGGTTGGAGGTCGAACCCACGTGGATCCGAACAGGGCCGTACACCTTTCGGTTGATGGAGATCGGACGGTCAAACGCTGGGTTCGTGGTCTACGCTTTTATTACTACTCCTTTTTTCTGCTTCCCTTGTTATATAATTTTGACCCGATTTGAAACGCGCGTGAGACGCGCTCCGCGACTCGTTTTCGGTAGCGGAGAGTAGGAAACGATTTCTGTGACCAAAAAATATTTTAGTGCATGTAACTTTATGCTTATAAAAATATGTATACGCAACGGCCGCATCAGCTGCTGCGTGAAAGGTTGTTGTGAAATGTTTGATGGCTCGTGTGTCGTCTAAAATTATTATATACGACGTTTTAAACACAAGTGACAACATGGTGTCGTGGTGTAGTTGGTTATCACGTCAGTCTAACACACTGAAGGTCTCCGGTTCGAGTCCGGGCGACGCCAATTTTTTTTTTATTTGTTTCATTTTTGATTGATTTCGTGAAATTAATTAATAATTAAGATTTTTTTAAAAAAGGAAAACACCCTTGAGAAGAGCTTTGGTAATGGAAAGCTATGTTGGACCTACCAACAAGTGCGGATAGTCTCCCGAAGCGGATGAAATTTATAAGAGAGCTTTCTCGATGTCCAATCGAAAAGATTTCCTAAACGTCCATCCAAAAGAAAAAGGACGACTCAAGTCTTGAGTCGCCATTTCTTTCAACAGCAGGGAAAGTTACCAAACAAAAGCTAGCCACTGCACCACCGCCGGGCTTGATTGAAATGGGCAGGCGAGGAATAGACATCACTCCCTGATGTGTCAACTTGAGAATCTAGTGCCAGGCGTGACTGCCTGCAGCTCATTTTTGGAGAGGAATCCAATCTCTTTCTCACTCTTACAGCGAAGAGCGTGTATGATGAAGACCAGTGAGGGTAGAAGTCTCCCTACTGGAAAGCAGAGAGCCCCGTGTTCCCAATTCTTGCTTCGATTCTGCTGACAACAATGTCAAGTCATTCTTCAGTTTTATGGCAAAAGATGAAGTAATGGCAACGCAAGGGGGCGATAACTCTCGACCACCTTGAAGCTTGACGTCTCCGCATCCACCGACTCCAATTCGTGTGATTTATATTAGACTCTGTCATCCATACAGCAGAAGGTAATTCTATCCAAGAAGAACAAGAAGTTCTGCAACCTGTCAGCATTCGAATCAGACTGATACAAAAGAGAGAGAGATAAAACACCAAACACTGTGGATTCACTTCACTGAATCCTACATTACAGCAAGACAGAAGCAATCAAAAGCTTACATCGGAGATCAGATTATCCGATTTGACCTTAGAATATGAACAGCAGAGAGTCGACGTTGTTAGATTTCAGCAGAGCTCTCTGAGGTAGATTTCATCAGATCCTAATGGGCATCCCTGACCTATCCAACCGGCCGGAGCCCGGGTAGGCCTTTATCGAGAAGTTGGCGTGCAGAGAAGAGGACCTCTGAGCCAATGGCGCCCAAGGATCGTGCCGGTCTGGCCTCTGCTTTGGCGCGCTGTGAGACCGCACCTTCGCCTTCGAAGACTCGGTGTTCGCCATGTAGTTGGGGTAGTCCGAGTAACCACAGCACAGGCTCTGAGAGCACTCGCTCTTCGAGGGCGTGAACGGCCCCTTCCTCGAGCTTCCAGGTCGCGACGAAGCAGAGCAGAACTGCGGGCTCTCCCCGTACTCGCCGCCCTCGAATGGAAGCATCAGGTGGCCCATAGACTGCTGTCCGGGAAACGACCGCTGGGCCCCGGTGGATTCCATCGACGGCGAGCCGGGGAGGGTGACGAAGCTATGGCTGTTCTGATCAGAGGTTAGCGTGGAGGATGAGGAGTGGATGTACGTGTTCCGGCGCTTGTGATGGAACTGTGGCTTCCCGGGATCCACTTCCAGGATCTTAGCATTCTTCTCATCGTCCATCGAAGCGCCAACCCCTGTCTTCCTCGCGGATTCCGGGTCGTCCCAGTACCGTTCCTCCACCCACTGATCCAACCAGTTCCATCCCGCAGAGTTTGCTCGGTCCCGATCACCACTCGCCGGCCTCCAGACAGTTCTCTGCAGACGAGAACAGCATGATTCAATTGATGTGCATCCTGTGGTGCAAGCTTGCAGGTTAAACAAGATCTACGCTTACAGCATGGCCTTCGCTGGGGGCCTTCTCGAACTTGCTCCTTTCCGACCGGAGCACGCGGCCCGCCCGGGCGCGAGCTTGGACTCTCACCAACGCCTGCATGCATCGCAGCGTCTCGGCGGCCTGTTGCCTGACGATGTTGCCTCTGACCAGCGCTTGCAGCTTCACCAGCCCTTTCAGTGCCTTCAAGGCCTTCCTCGCCTTCACAGCATCAACTTGTCAATTTACCAAACATAAGATTTATCTAAAGAACATAAAGGAAGCCGATTCCTTTCCAGAAGAAACCAGATTAAAGTTGAACTGCATCGAACCTATTCTAACCAAATTGTCCTATATGTGGTTCTCGAGTTTAATGGGTCGAATGGTAACCACTGCGGTACTTGTAGCCAGGAGGAGACGCAGCAGCAGCATCAAAGAATCTAAACAAAAGCAGGCATTTCCAATGCAAACTGCAACAACCAAATAGAACAGAGTATACGGATCCCTATACAGTGAGGGAACCGATGAAGTAGATGAAGCGGAAGGCAGTGGGAAGTGGGAAGGCCAAAAGAGTTCTCCATTCAAGGCGAGAAGGGAGATAGCGACTGCAGACTGAGATAGATGGCAAATTTTAGGTGACAGGATCGGATCGAATCACGCAAACCAGCTCACTCCACCCAAGGCAGATGAAAAGCCCGCAAATCGATGCCTTTGGCGCTGCCCGGAGTACCCAAATGGACGACAATTACGCGATTAAACGACTGCCGTCAAGAAAAATTACATCTTGCAGCCATGGGAAGTGATTCCTAAACTAAGCTTTTCAAGAACAAAGATGATAAAAATCGAATTTGTAACAGAGGGTGGTGATTCAATGAGTTGAGGAACAGAATAGACCTTAAAATTTCTGTTTTTTTCTAGGTAATTTTATAGAATTTCCATCAACAAGCACATTTAGACTGCAATTGAAGAGACGAAGGGGAGAGTACCAACCAGATATCCCCGGAAAGTGGCCTGGATCTTGATCGCCGCCGTCTCCTCCCGCTTGCTAGCGGCAGCAGGGGTGAACCCCACGGCGGCCCTCCCGCTGCTGGTCAGCCGGACGACCGCTGCCGCGGCCTGCGCGGCGGCCACGGCCGCCTCCGCCACTGCCGCGGTGGCCGCCGCGACGGCGATCGCCCGCTTGTTCTGCTCCTCCTCGTCCGCCGCCCTGTACTTCCGCTCCTCCGTGACCGCTGCCGCCGTCTGCTCCCCTCTCCCCTGCTGCCGACGGTGCTGGTGGTTGCTCCCCTTCTCCCGGAACGACATCACGAAGCCCCATCTCCTCTTGTCCTTGGCCGGCATGCCCTCCGCCGGGTATCCGCCGGGATCCGCCTTCTTCCCGCCGAAAAGGCCACAGAGCCACCTCGTGGCTCTCCCCATTCCCGCCCTCCTTCCCCCGCTCCTCCTCGACTCTTCCCCACGTTAACTCGATAGCTCATCTCCCCTACGACACGTCCATTTATCTAATTCTTCTATTTTAAAAAAAAAGAGCGCGAAATTGAATCTAAAATAAATCAAAAGGACACGTGTGAATGAGAGGGTTATCTTACTAATGGCTGTGGTTGATAAAGCAATAACAAATAATTCGGCCTTCCGGTGGGATGGTTATTTTACTTTTATACCCTTCGAGATCGTGGGCATTATGTTATTCTCTTTGTTCTTTTCATCCTTTGGATGGGACCCCCACGATGTTGACCAATGGAAACCCAGGCCCACGAATCATTTTGAATTCGAAGCAATGTTTGGTGTGTCGGCATACGATCCGGAAAACTGTTCAACGTGTGAGAGAGACTCGTATACCCTCTCTCAAATGATAGATTTGAAGCCACGTGCAAGATCGGACGGTCAGTTCGACTCGATCGATGGGGACCCCGGTGGGGCAGGGATGAGGTGGCACGCGGATGGGGCGTCGGTTCTCGTGGACGCATCCCACCAACCATGCGACCGCGTTACACCGAACAGGAATACAGAGGACAGTGGACGTGAGAAGGACGAGACCTGCGGTGCGGCCGCGCCTTCAATAATTGGGCAAGTAGCTTCAAACGGGCCAATCGCTCACCAGCTGATCCATGTCTCGCCCGCTGACGAGTCAAAGATGTGGGGCCGACCTGTAACACGTCAAAGAGTTGTCCGTGAGTTCTGGTCAATGGTGTGTCCTGGTCAAAATTGCTGTAGAGTTTAAACTGGAGCATGGGGTGCGAAGACCACGTCCAAAAAAATTATATGCTAAAAAGGAAGATATCGGGATCATCATCATCATCATACAAGATCATCCTTTAATTAACTAGCAGGCAATACCAGACTACGTGAGAAGTACATCACCATGCCTTTCGTTGAAGGTGACCGGATGTGCATCAAACTCATGTTCAGCAGCCTGTGAAAACGAAACCAGACAAACACAAAAGGTGTTGTATCATGTCAAATTATCCGAGAATGTTTGATCATATATAGAGATGTATATACATAATGCACAGATCTAAAGAAAGAAAAAGGATGATGCACCAGTCCAAGAATTGATGCCACATGAAAAATTAAAAATGGATTCAGTCATCATTTAAAAACTATTTCCACAAAACCAGATGCAGATGCAGAGACACGAATCAAAACATTTTCCTTTTGTGTTTATTTTTAATTTTTGGCATCCCTCAAGCTTCTTTGGTATTTGTTGAGATTAACTCCATCCCTAACAACTCTCTCAAACTCATCGTTAGCTTGAAGGAGGAATGTTGCCATTTTTCTGATCAGCAAGTCTTGCCTGCAGAAACAAGAAATTTTTCTCTTAAAAAAGATATTTTAATAGTAGAAAGGGTTAGTATAATGCCTCTATCGATTAGAAGCCAACTATGGGGGCAAAAATTACATCTAAAAAGAAAGGTCTCAACCGATAATTCTACACCTACATTCGACCTTCGGTCACAATCAAATAACCCTTGAAGAGAAGCTTCCTAAATAGTCAAAGTACAACTGTTCCGAGCATGAGCCAGCCAAGTTGAAATATGCCAAGCCCAATTTGGCATCATCAATTGGGCAATACTAATGATCCTACATATTACCACTGCCTTCCTCGCTTGAGGCAACCTATTGAAGATTGTATGACTCTTCAACTGTAGCAATGTAGGTTTTTAAAGAGAGACAATTTAAGCTTTTCTACTATGGGCCATGACAAATCAACCATACCAGCATGATATGACCGCAAGTGATGTTGTCAACTGCCACAAACCACTACTCACCCAAAAATTTGGTGGCTTAGAACCTCATAACTAAAAAGTTCTATCTAGAGTTATATATCATCATGGCACCTCTTCTAGTTTCAATAGGAAAGTACTAATAAAGTTGTCACAATCTTTTTTATATAAAAGCTTGACATCCACCCCATTATCATTCGTTAGTAGAAAGAAATGAGACCTCTAGAGTATCACAATAGCCATTTTATATCATCATATGCTTTTTGAATTATACATAAATAACTCTTTCCTTTTTGGACTCGGTTCCAATGCATACCTATTATAAAGCCCACCTCAATAAGACTATCGATTCGATAACTTGGATACCCACAATTATATGTTACAAAGATGCTTAACCATAGACCAATGTTGACTATCTCTTCTAGCCTCATCATCCTTGCAACCTTCAATGTGATGATTGATACATCACCAACAAAAACCATTTAAACTAGGGAGTAATAAAACATTCAAATTTGACAGTCCGCCAGCTTCGTAGTTTTAAATGTTAATACTAGATCGCATCTGATTCTCTTGTTGTTAAATGCAAAGATTTTAAATCATCCAATCCAGCCACACTGATTTTAAGTGTATAGCCATTGTGTACAGATCAGTAGATATGAATGGATTTGTATGTTGAATGATGACCTTGCGACATAATTTGTGCATACAGCACACACATGATCATGCAAATGAATATCCAGCAATAGATTTGCTTTGATGTTCTAAAGATATTCCAGGGATGAGGCCTAGTGACCACAATAGAATGTTGCTGTTGCTAGAATGAATTTGAAAGTTCTGAAAGAATGCAAAATTCAAATTTAAAGAAATTGCAAACTGTCATCCACCAAAGCAAATTTATCATTTTATGAGTCATCAAGCAACAATTAACTTGGAGGTCAAAGAGCACTTTGAAGCACAAGTTGTCACTAGTTACACTATAGAGCATGTCAATTATAAATACATCAAGGGAAGTGCATCTGAACTCAAACATGTTTTACAGGAAGCCCATACATTACTTGTTGAATTCCCCTTCTACACCGGTAGAGACTCTTGAAAAGAGAAAAGCTTTTTAAATTTGATATTGTTTGCAAATTTCTAGGGAGGAAAGGCTCAAAAGATTGGAAGCAGTGCATGTAGCCAACTCACTTGTATAGCACACATGTGAAATGCAGTTAAATATCAGGGAGTATACACAATCCATCTTGAATAATTCAATCATATAAACGCTTTGATCGAGAACATAGTTTTTTTTTTTTATAATCTTTTTCGTTTCTAGATCTCCTGATGTCACGATTCAGCAATCCAAAAACTTGCATGGTTATGACAGAAAGTAAATAAACATGCATTGAGATTTGACAAAGCTAGTTAAATAAGCTATGATCAAAAGATGTTGCAACAAAAGAGGGCAAATGAAGCAGAAGTTTGAAGTAAAGCTGTAGGAGCCTCTCACCTAGCACAGAGATCACCGATGGGTTCTCTTCAACGATCAACTCCAAGAAACTCTGGAAGTTGATGTTGTCGATGACTTATTCTTGACTTCAAAGATAGAATCTGATGAATTAGGGTTCCAAGAGCAAGAATGATGATTAGCATTCAACGAAGAGACAATAAAGAGCAAGGAAATAGCTTCAATTTCAAGCGATAACGAAAAGTAATGCACAAGCCCACCATGGGGGTTCTATCATGCCCAGTTGAGCCGAGGTATAAGGAGCGCTTCCAGCTACGAAGAGCCGCCGCCCCGCCGACGTCGTCCATCGCCTCCGATCCCTTCTTAGGGTTTTACATTTTCCCCGTTTGTTTGCTTCTATATTTCATTGCAAAAAAAATATTTATGGTTTTTTTTTTTTACTTGGAAAACTTCAAGATGCAATTCTTTCTGAAATCCAAACAAGTAGTTTCATTTCATTTAGGATAGAGCAGAGCAGAGCATCCTCTGTTCAAGGAGAGTCCATCTTCCAAGCAAACACCTCTGCTTCCACTTCTAGTGCTGGAAGTGATGCAGCTTTCAAGAAGCTCCATTATTATTCCACGGCCAGGGGAGCGCTTCCCAACTTCGTTGCAGCCATGCATGCACTTCTCAAGGTCAACGTCGGGTTTGGTGGATCTCTACTCCCCGCAGGGATCCATCAGTTGGCAATCTCACCCACCCACCAAAAATACTCATTTAGCTGCAGCTCTCTCTCTCTCTCTCTCTCTCTCTCTCTCTCTCTCATGCATTTACCAAGTCTCCTGACATCGAGGAAGATAACCTTCCATGAACAGAGAGGCTGCAGATTTTCGCAATGTGGCATTGGTTTATCCATCTTGTTAGTCTACCATGATGACAAATGAAACTCGACTATAAATCCATCAAATCTTGCAAACCAATTTAGTTCTTTTATTTCTGATCTGAGACTAAATTTCTTGGGTCAGCAAAGGATGCCATATCGGTTCTGAAAACAGAGATCAAGCTGTTGCAGGTTACACAGCCAATGGCCAGTTAATACAGATGGAGAGGTGTGGCATTGCATGACCCACCTGAACATTGAATTGAACTGCTTCTAAGAAGGCATCACTCTCTCTGTGAATCACCAGAATAGCTTGCATTCACCACCGAACAGGCAACGAAGTTTTCAGGTTGAAAGTGAAAGCTGAAAGATCGTACACCAACAAATGCTCATGAAAACTTTGTGCCGAGGAAGATGATGTTGTTGGTGAGTTCATGGCAGAGGAGGTCACAGCTCTCAGGTACATGGAATTTAGCAGTACCTGAAGACAGTTTAGTAATCATCTTTCCATCACCTCAAGGAAAACAAAGAGATCAAAGCATGTACTGCAGACTTACATGAGAAACCAGTGAAGGACCAACATGAGAAACCAGCAAGGGCTCACATTACAAAGTTCTTATACAACTCCCCCCCTTGCATCATAATAATCTATGTCTATTCAAAGTGCCAAGAGAATCCGAGGCAGCTCGGATCGAATGAATTACGACAACAAACTACGATGAAAAAAATGAAAAACAGTAGCTCGGATCGAATGAATTACAACGACAAACTACGACAAAAAAAAATGAAAAACAGTAGCTCGGATCGAATGAATTACAACGACAAACTACGAAAAAAAAAAAAAAGGTTGTGAAATCAAGAACGTAAGATCTTAATAATCCTCTGCTACACAGCCTACTCTCGGTTCGGTCCAGGAGCTGTCCAGTATGTCTTCACCACCAGAAGGAGCTTCTCCCTCTGGAGAGGGCCGTCTTCGTGATCCATGATTCGACTGTTCCATCTCATTCCATCTGCAATGCTCTTGATCTTGACCAATGCATCGACATCGTCTCTAATGATCACTGTACCTTCGGGTCTCAAGATCCTATCCATCTCCAACAAAATGTCCTCCATCTCACATCTGAGGTAGAAGAATGGCAGCTTGTTAGTCGAACATGAGCAGCTACATGATCCAGAATCAAATCCTCCTTACCTGTCCTTGTAAAGAGTGAACACTGAATCAGCATGAAGGAGATCATACGTCCTCGGATACGTCGACATCGCCTCACACCTGCCATGAACGGATGTGTGAGTTAGAGCAGATTCCGGCACCAACAGTAGCAGATATGCGAACTGAGTCACTTGCCAGTCCTGATAGGTTCCGATCAATCCACGCTCGTAGATGACTCCGAGAGTGTTAACATCAGCTGCTGTTGGCACAACGTTCATCACCCAAAGCGGGTCATCGATCAGCGCAGCAGCAAAGCCACCAAACTTGGCGTTCATGTCGAGCAGGTTGCGGTACCTCCCCTTCTGCCCCAGTTGGTTGATCACCGTCTTGTAGTACGCAATCCTGTTCTTCCACAGCTCTGTATCTTGCAGGAACACCTCAGGTGTAGCTCCATCGATGCTTCCACTTGCGATCCTGGGCGGCACCGCCGTCAGTCTTTCGGGCCACTTCTTCAGTTCTCCACCGGAGATCTCTTCGACTCTGGCCACCTCGGGCAGAGGGGTTATGCAACTCTCCATCTTTGTGTACCTACCACCACAAAATTTCTAGCAGATCATCAGCCGAAAAGATAAGACTTCATTGGATTGGCTGTCTGTGAATTGTGTCCGAGAGCGTACCAAGCTGTATCAGGATTCTGTGATTGGCAGAACCGGGGTGATCTAGCCGTCTTGCGATTAGCTTTGCAGCTGATATGATTGATAGGCTTCTGCCAGATCGCGATGTCTCCTTTCTCCTTGAGTTTGTTCCAGCACAGGCTCCTGGCAACAGCTTCAATGGCTGATTGCTCATGGTTCAAGTCCTCCCGTGTTCTGTCCCACCCCTTCCAATGCTTCTTCCAGTTAACCGGAGGACCAGAGAGGATCCAGTAGCCGCCGGGCCTTAGAATCCGATCGACCTCGATCAGGTACTGCCCATCTTCGCACAGTGATTACGACAAACAGTTTGAGGACGAATCCAAGAAGCAGAACCAAATCGAAGGAGCAGCAGAATTCGAGTACCGTAGAGGTGCCAGGGGATGAGGCACCTTGAGCAGTGGGCCATGTCGAAGGCCCTCGACGGGTAGGGGAGGCGGATCGAGGCGAGCACGCCGATCATGGCCGGGACGCCGCGCTCGAGGGCGAATTGGACTTGTGCCTCGTGGGAGTCCCTCGGCGCGAACGACATCGTTAGCACGTTGCGGGAGAGGAGGTACGCCCCCCAGCTCGCCACCTGCACTCGACATGATCCAAAGAGCTCATAGCTTCTTGATATGAAGAACGTGAACGAATCCAGCGTACAAATTATACCACTGATTCAAGCATAAGCCACCGGGTTGACCTCAACGCCGGTTTACGGTGAAACGAGAGTTGACTTTTTACACTGGATTGGCCGACAAATTTACTAGTCTCAAACAAGAGAATGAATCGATCTAATTGGCCGACACAGATCCGAAATTAAATGCAAAAAAAAAGAAAAGAAAACAATCCCACGATTTCCTGATCTAATTTAATCTCGGGAAACTACGATCTAAGTGTTCTTCAGGAAGAAACAGTAATCCCTGTTCCATTACCACAGCGAAAACCAATGTGAACTGGAAGCCGGGAATCATGGCCGACAAAAAGACGGATCTTTCTGCTCTCACCATGCCCAAAATCCAATATTTGGCCGGAGCAGCGTTGACCCGCCGGCATCCAGAACCGGAAAGCCAGTAGGAAGAGCACAAACAGGGGAAGTAGAGAATAGAAGGAACGACTCACCCCGCAGCCGGTGTCGACGGCGGTCCGGATCGACCCGTCGCTTAGAGAAATAAGCCGGTCGATGTCGTCGATGTACGCGTCGGCGCCGTTCGGGAACATGGTGCCGCCGCCGGGGAACCGGAACTTGTCCCCGTCGACATGGATCCAATTCTGGACCGCCTTCTCCACCGTGAGCTCCTTGTGCGGAACATTGGCGAACCACGCCGTCTCCCGGCTCGCCGGCCACGGGAACGGGTTCCTGTACCCCGGCGGGGCCGGGATTAGGCACTTGAGGAGCTCCCCTTTCGTAGGGCAGTGCCGCTCCCGGTAGATGAGCCGGTCCCGGTCGAACCGCAGCGACCGGTCCCGGTCCTCGCACGGCGTGTATTCCGAGTACTTGACGTCGCACGCCGGAAACTCCCGGACCGACGGCGCCCCAGCCGCCGCCTGGTCCGCCCCGTGGTGGACGGCGAAGTCGAGCGCCGCGGCGCGGCCGGTGGTGGGGGAGGCGGCCGGATTCCGGTCGCAGGAGACGGCCGTGACGACGGTGGAGGTGACGGAGGTGGCGCCGCTCCCGTGCTGCAAAATCCCCAGGAAATAGGAGGCGGAGCAGAGGAGGGCCACGACGCCAAGGCGCAGCAGATTCGTCCGCTTCCAAAACGGCTGGTACAGCTTCCACACGCCGGAGTAAGGGTTGGTGGCTCCCGCCATCCCTCACACGGTACCAAAACACGTCGCCTTTAGCGGCTTCTCCGGCCAAACCACCGCCAAAGGCGTCACCTTGAACGATCCCAAACACAGAGACAGAGGAGGAGAAAGAGAAGAAGAGAGATGAGGTGAGGGAGACGCAAGTGCGTGCGACCGTGTATCCAATCACTTCTCGAGACAATTCTATATAGAAGATTGGGCTCGGAAGCATGTGAAGAGGGGCAGACTTTTCCAAGCGAAATTTCGTAGCATATGAATGCAGTAACGTCTCCCCCGGAAGACCTTTGGATTCGGGTGGGACATGGCGTGACGCTTCTGCATGGAATTAGAGAATGACTTCCTTTCTACCCAGGAAAAGAAGCATCCTCACCCATCGACGAGAGAAGACATTCAACGGTGGGACGATTCCATGCACGTAAAGAGGTTTTGCCGCTGTATCCACCGTCTTCATACCTCCCTCCTTCTCCACTGTTCTCGTGAAGAGTTCTCGTGCCCACAGTCCCAAAAGGATTGTACGTGTGGGGCGAGGAAGGAGTACGGCTGCCGTTCTGCATCTGGTGCAGTGGCGGACACCATGAAGGCTGAAGAGCGAGCGATGATCCAGTTCAAGGACAAACCCACCCCGATGATGAGGGGGGTCCATTCTCCGCTGCCTTTGGTGCGCCCATGCAGAGAGGGACGGTCAGGGCAGGCAATTCCTGAGCTCCCCTTCCGAACCATGCCAAAAGAACACCTCCACAGTGGAAGCTACTTGAGCGCACAACAAGATCTCAAGACCCGCCTTTTGTCGATGTCGCCACAGTTCGAGAACCACCAAGAACAGTAGAATTCTTCTGATGCAAGCAAAAACTTAGCTTGAATCATAATTGCTTCACTTACCGGCAAGGCACTTTTTGCCACTGTCCGCCTCATGTTTGTGCTACTCATTGACACGAAGAACATCAGTGATGTTTAGGTAGAGTGAGCACAGGCCCATCACCATCAAGTATCCCTCTCGAAAGATAAATCCAGAGGGAGGCAGCAACATGCATGCATGATCTTTAGGTAGGAGATAATTATGCTCACCAAATCACCATGGCCCCTGGCTTCGCTCGTTTGTCACCAAGCAGTGGAAACCAACCAGCTCAACCTGGCGCTGTGGTTTAGTTCGCCGGTCACATCCCGAGCTGAGGACGCAGCTGGTCCACGGTCTTGACAAAGTTCCACGGCATCATTGCCAACCTCGTTGGCGCTATCGGAGAAGCCACGGTTCACAGGGCACCCCATGTGTTTGACTGATCTCGCGGAGAGGGCACCTCTGTTCACCGAACAAAGCTGCCGTCTTCTTTCTCCTACAGCGGCCATTTCCACGGTGGGCTTCGTCTATGGTTTCCTGCCTCTGCTTTCCCCCACACCCCATTCCTGCGGTCGATTCAAATCCTTTACACAGTTCGAGTTTTTCTCGTTTCGAGGATCGATCGAGAGAGATGGGGATCCTTAACGTGCATCATTAATTCATCAGGAGAGCTCAGATGGCGTCTCTTTCGTTCTTCTTCTTTCCTGTGAAATGGTGGGGGGACCGATTGCAATCGACATCTCCGTCGTGTTGATGCTTCGCGGTAGGCTTATCCCCGTTACCGAGAGGTATAGATCTTCGTGTCCCAAGTTGTAACTAATCTCTGGTTTCGATTGGCTCGCGTTTACACATCATCCCATCCCGTCAATTAAACTATGAATTCCACGTTTAATATGATAAATAAATACCACGGAAATGTAATCATAATATTTAGTTTCTTCGTTCAAAACACTCTGATTGATATTTCTTGCCATTGTAATTATTAAGATGGTCAACAATATATATTATTTATATTCCTTTGAGATTATAATATGCGGATATTTAAATGTTATATGGTTGGCACAATATGTGATGGCATTAATTAATTGATTTGACATTCGAATAATTTTTTTTTAATATAACATAGAAGCTTTTATATAGGACATATCTCTCAGATAGTTCTGCAGAAGACTAATTTTGATGATAAGCAAAGTTCATTACGTAATCCGACACCTCATATAGCTAAAATTAAAATTAATAAATGTACATACTTTTATTTATTTATTTATTTATTTTAGTTATTCAATTAATTTATATGGTTTTATTGACAAAAATTATGATTGATTGAATATATTGCTCTTCTTAAAAATAAAAAAATAAAAAAGAAATCCATATCCCCACCTATCCACCTACCAACAGCTCTCAACAGTGAATTTGGTGATGTGCATTGAAGTCGAAACAATAATTGAAATCCCCAATGAGAGCCAATAATGCGTGATCGACTCGCAGTACTTAGCCAGTCTTGTTCATGTCATGGTTTGATGGAACGTCTATTAAATAAGAATAAAACTAAATGAAAAAGTGGGGTTAGATAATTATTATCCAATGAATAGTTCGATCGACTTTTTTTTTTTGTCGTTTTATTATGATAATATATTCGGCACTTGTGGACGTTGGCGATTCAAGTCGGATAAGCTCGATCAAACAGATGTATTAATGCGATTGTATTATTCGTCACTATTCTTTGATTTTGATGCGACAACCAATCGATTAACTTATGGAGCATAATAGATTATCCTAAAACGATTAAGACATTTATAGCATATGAAATTTCATATCGAACGGTAAATATGACTTGGAAGAAATAAAACGGAAGAGAAAATGCATTAAATATTGGGCTCGCAGATGTGATAATTAATTCAATCAACTTTCTTGCATACGAAACTCAAAATTTTAGGATAACTAGCAAAATAAAATCTTGCCACCTTGAATGGCTTATCATGAACATGATAAATAAAAATAAATAAATTTCATTATTGTTGTCACTACAATTGCTTTATGAATGATATCATGAACATAATCCGATCTCGGTGGCCCATTGGTGGACCACCGTACATAGCAAAATACTATTTGAGGAACCCATGGCCCACACTAGCAATGTTGGACATCTTCTCTCTCATTGATGATATCCTCATGCTTTTTTTTTTTTTGGGTATCCTTTCTAATTCTACTTATGAAATTAACTCCTTGGTTATAAAAAAAATGAACATACTATTACGTTTCATTTATTTAACTCCACAAGTAGATAATTCATATCGTTGGTATCGAAACTCAAGGATAAGTCAATGATTTTTGTATTTATCCTTTTGCATAAATATTATAATTTTTATTATTTAGTTTACCTAAAAATATCTTTACTATTGGGCTTTTATTTGATGACATCATCCTAATTGTTTATGTAGATTAATCTCTTTTTTAAAAAATTACTATTCATAATCTCTCTAATTTCATTTTTTACCTTCATTTTTTTTCTTCCCTATTGTCTCTACCCATGCATTATATTATTGTAGACTCTTTTCATCGCTCGTTTGCTTTATTACCCTAAATTATTATTGTTATCTATTTTCTCCATCATTTGTAGTCTACCCGTCTATCGTTCATATTCCATCAATTGAATTGTTATCAACTTTGTTGGCTACGACAGAGGAGAAAATTGCTATCATTGATTGTTGACCTTAGTCTACTCTTTTGTCGTCAGCTTTATTACTCGCAAAAGAGGTGAAATAAGATAAAGAAAAGAAGAAGAAGATGAGAGAAGAAGATGAATAGTAGGAGAAAGAATAAATAGAAGAAAAAGAAGAGGAAGAAGAAGATGATGATATTTTGGTATATTTGTAAAGGGGTAGTTTAGATATATTAAAAAAATTATTAAATTTAATTATGGATAGTAAAATGGGGTTTATAAATAGTAATCTCATTTATTTTTAATCTGATGGTGCCCCTTCTTTCTTACTATGACGAAAATATCCTCAATCAAATTCATAAATGATGTTGATAATCCATCATGAACTAGTTTTTGAGATTAATTAGTCTCGACTAATTCAACTAAACCAAACTCGACTCGACTCGATTGGATCAAATTGATCATTAGTGGGTTCAAACAACTCGATTCAAAAGCTTTATGGGTATTTTGGTAAAATAAGATGTCTCACGTAAAATCCAATTAAGAGATACCATCAAATCAAATAAGAGTCTAATAATAAGCGCTTTTTAAAGGTAAAATATCAATTTTTATTCAGCTCATCTAGGTCAAAATAATAATTAAAATGATAATTTACTTATATAATATTTGTGAATGTACGTTAACAATTTTAAGTGGTGACGATAGAGCGGACCTACTTATCAAATGTTTTTAAAGATATAATTAGTCTAATCAATAAAAGTTACTATTAAATTTAATATAAAAATAAATATTATCCTTGATCATTTGTTAAAAAATGTGAAAATTTTAATATATTGGGTGATATATATCTAAAAATATTTACTTGTTTCGTTGGAAGATTAAAACATATGTGAATTTATTTTTACATTGACAAAGGGAGAGGAGGAAGAGGACGACGCAGATATCAACGCTTGATAATTGCATTAGCGTTGATGCAAATGTAAAGTGATATAAGGGTTGCTTGGCACTTGTATCGACATAGACAATAATGCAAGGAAGGGTAGTGTTGTTTTGTATTTGCGTCATTGTCGATGCAGATGCTGAGCAACGTCGCTCTTCCCCACATCGATGTCGACGTTATGTAGAGCGTCGACATCTATGTTATCATTTTCCTTGACAATGATGTGAGGAAGGGCAACATCGCTCTACATCTACGTCGACATTGATGTAGATGCCGAGCGACATTGCTCTTCCTTGTATTATTTTCAGTATCAATGCAAATATAGAGCACTGATATCTTTATTATCCTATTCCTCTTCTCTCTCTTTGTCTCGTATTTTGTTGTCACTCTCCCTCCTTATCCTCCTCCTCTGCATATAAGAAATTATAGAAGTCTTCAGTGTTCTCATTGAACACAACCACAATAGCCATCTATGTTTTTCAACGACATCTTCTTCTGTCACTATCGAAAACGTAATTGAGATATTGAAATTACCTATTTATCTATTATTTTTGTGTTATTTTTTACATGTTATAACATGTTATATTTTTGTTGATAAAATCGATGGTATTAAAATAAATAAAATTAAATATTTTATTTTTATAATAAAAAGATTTAATATACATTTTTTAAGTCATCGATATATTAATAATTTGAAAATAACCATCCAACGGATCTCAGTCTCTCGTGGTTACCGCCGGGCCGTTTTTATCCCCCTCGAAACCTTTTGTCTCGTGCAGCGGTTTTCGTGTTCGACTTCGTCCCCTCGCCCAGTCTTTCTAGGGTTTCTACCGATGGAATGATACCGCTGTCGTCGTTTCGATTCGCTCGTCGTTCCTCCTCCTGTTCTTCTTCGTCTTCGTTACTATTCGTTGTCCTCTCCAGGTGAGAATCGCGCTTTCGATTGTGTTTGTCTTTTTCTGGCGTCTGTTTTGTTCTGTTTTTCGTTGGAGGCAATGCGATCGACTTGGTGTCTTCAGGAGGATTGGCGATGGTGAATTGCTGGGATTTCTTGAAATGGCTGGGAACGGACGCCTCCACCAGCGTGATCACGCTCCTTGATGACCCAGCGGATCTCGTGCGGCTCAGTGCAGTGTCCTGGTCGTTGCGCCGGTTCGGTATGTACTCTTAATCGCTTCGGCAAGTAGAGTCGATGCGTTTATTAGGGCCTAAGTAAGTGGTATTAGGACGCCGCATCTCGCGAGTGTTGGATACATGCGTTTCCATTGGTGTTTTTGCAAATCGAAGTTTGCTTGCTTTGAGTTGATATGCTTAATATTATGAGGTAAACAGACTACTGTTAAATGCGACATTATTGGGATATTTTTTTCCCCTCTCCAAGTGCTTAATCTTGTTGATATACTTGACTGAACAGATCATGCAAGGGCTACATGTAAATTACTGTTGCAGATTGGACACTGAATTTAGTGGTTAGTAGGAATTCCAGAAAACTGATTTGACATTGATATTTCAAATCTCTCAATGTAGTCATTGAATGAATAATTGTCTTGCAATTCATTGATTCCATCAAAAAATTAATAAAGTTGTCAGCATCATAAAGAGATCTATGCTAATAATTGTTGATGTGTTTAACATTTAAAGTTATTTTACCGTATGAGATGAAAATGTTTTACTTTACGCACATCAAGATCAATGGTTGTCAGCAGTTAATGTGGGGGCTGCCATGAGTTTGTACGTGTTATCTATGGTCCATGACTTTTCATCAAATATTTAACAAAATAGTTGTAATAGTGTCACTTAGCTACTTCCTATCATGTTAATTGTAACACAAGGATAAAGCTATCCATAAAAATGTTCAGGTGTAACATTTATTCTGATTGATTATGTAGTAATTTGCTTTTAAGCTTGCAGCTAATTTGACTACACTTTTTTCAACATGATGTATGGAGAATGTATGATCAGCATTGGTTATCTAAGGAAGTTTGTTGACCAAAACATGAAATTGATGAACAAGAGTAACCCAGTATCTTACAAGTTATCTTAAAGAATTATTGAGTTTTATTTATCTATCTAATTTGGTACTTGATGAAAGGTTACACAAGCTCGATACTTCGTTTTTCAAATGCTCTTGTTCGTGGAAATTAGGATCTTAGTCTAAGCTACCACATTTGTGTTTGAATACAATGTCTTTATGAGTTTGCTAGAAATTTTGGTGGAGAACACTATGTTTCCTTGTTATTTCTTGGGATGGTAAGGGGAAGTTGGGAACCTGATGTAGCATGCAGTTATTATAAGGGAAAAGTAGGATCATATTAAAAATCATTAATGTATGTTCAACACTCCTCCACAACTTCTTGTTTGATGCTTGGCTTGGAATTATGCTATTCCCTTCCGTTTCATGTTTGCCAATACATACAAATGTAGCATTTGATTTTTCATCAAATTAAGGTTTATATATATCCTTATACTTCAAAATATGTATACTCTTATTGTGCTTTTATGAAGTTACAAATGTTATGGTTCTGCTTAAAATTTGTAACTTCTCTCATAGATGCTCAATTCCTTCATATATGCCCAGGAATGGTCTAATCTATAATGTTTATAATGTTGCAATGATTCCTGTGAAATAATTAGTGTGCCAAAGGGCATGTATCAAATTTCGGCCATGGAACTTTCAGAATATTTTCCAGAATGTCAGACACTTGATGCTAATGGATTTGGTGTTGTTGGTTAGACAAGGAAGTCAGCTTTGCACGTATAATGCCTCGTGCAAGTCTCTTGTTTCAGTCTCTTCTGTCATATAAACACTAAGAGACTGTAATATCTGATGGGGTGTTTTTTGCTTGTAAGTGCATCAGTGCACTCTTAAGCTTTAGAAACAACTTTCTTTTAAGCATTGTATTGTTCAAATTACAGAATTGATTTTAATGAGCAATTTGAAATGTACTGCAGTTATTGAAAATAAATTTTGCAAAAGTTTATGCTCAAGATTTTGTCCGGACACATTAAATTTCCCTCTAGTCGCTGAAGTAAGCAACACTAGCAAGATTGCAGAAGTGGGGTCTAGCAGTGCTTTGGAATGGGAAAGCTTGGAGAGAGAGCATAGTGCATATGCGCTTTTATGTCACTTAATTGTTTCTCCTGAAGGAAAAAGGGACTGCATTCATCGGGTTGTCTGTGCTTCCAGTACTGATAATTATCCCGATGAAGGTATCGAGAACACATTGGAGCCCAGTGATTTAATTGATCGGAGACCTTCTTACTGGTCAAGTGGGGGACAGTATGATCCTGGAGTGCCTGAGAGTCTCACTTATAGGTTAACTGCCAATCTCTGTGTTGTGAGGGAAATAAAGATTCGGCCATTTAAAGGTTTTTATTTGTAAGATTTGAGATATTTTATTTACAGCACTCATTTTGTTGCTTAGCTCATTATTGTTTGCTCATATATCTCTAATACATAATGTTTATCAGCTTTTTTCCAGCGTGGCCATCCCATATACTCGGCAAAGTTTGTACGATTTCGAATGGACCATTCTAGATTAAGACAAGGGACAGATGATTATGAAGAACAACAATTGACTTCTGATGACTACTACAAGTGGACATATGTTTCTCCTGAATTTCCAATGGAACAGGTGATTTATAGCATTTCAGACAGTCTCCTAACATACTGCAGTCTTGCATTAAATGCTCTGGTTCATTTATTTGATTACAAGGCTAATAAACATCTATGTAGAACTAGTTCATATGTTTGACTCCATTAATGTTGTTCACCACGTAGTATGGAAAACTAAATAATCATCTTCTGATGACAATTAGAACCACACATACATTTCCCAGATTTTCCAATGCAGGTGATTTGAGTTTTACGCTATTCTCTGAGCTGTGTCCCCATTCAAATGATAAAGGGTAATAAACCTCCATATAAAGACCCAAGCCATATGTTTCTTTTTCTTAGCCATGTTTATAACGTAGTCTTAGACTTGTTTGCAAATAGTTTCACTAAGGGAGCAGATAAACTTGTGTAAAGTGTGAAGTCATATGGTCTTGAAGTTATCATGAGTTGCAATTAAAAGCATTTCTTAGCTTTGTTGGTTATGTTTTGCTCCATAAGGTGATAGTATGCTCTTTTTTAAGGTTTATTTTTTATTTTTTTTGCTTAAGTTTAGGTTCTGTAAAGGTGCTTTTCTAGGATATCCTGTTCAGGACCACTTTGATGTCCATATATGAAATACTGAGTCTTTGAAGTACATGATGCACAAGGTGAGGATTGTTCAAGCCTTCAAGCTACTCATGTTCTTATCTGAAAATATAGGTGGCTAACATGGTCAAATGCCTCATTTTATATGAGCATACATTGATATCCTTGTTGGAAAATCATCTAAAAAGAGTTTTGTGCACGCAATTCACAAATGCAGTGGTTGTTATCATGATTTAGATATCTTCAGTTGAAGTTACTTCATTAAGATGTATGCTAGAGTGTGCAGTATGTGGTAGAAATATGCAGAGTGCAAGGAAACTGAGATCATCATTTACCTTCTCTCTTTTTCTATCTATAGAAGTGTCTATATGCTTTTTACATGTATTGGAGTAGATAATTGTATCCAGAAAATTCTGTAAAGTTTGCTCTCCATAGCTTTGTGATGATAAAACCATTATGTAAGCGGGGGATTTCTCTGACTTATCAATTCCTTTTGGAGCACCATCACATCAAGACAAAAAAAAGGGTGAAGTGTTTGATGTCAATGTATTAATTAAAAAAGATGTAGCTTTGAATCATAAAATCTGAGACATGCGACTAGTTACTCATATTGGTTTTTTCAGTTGAAGGATAAAAACAGGAAATTATTAGTCAAAGATTTGCCTCTGCAAGATCCAACTTTGACCTGAATTATTGTTTGTCCAGGAGAATGTATTACAATCTTTCAAGCTTCCACACCCAGTTATCTGTGTTGGTGGAATGCTGCAGATTGAACTGATGGGTAGGGTCCAGAAGCAAGCAGTGGATGGTTTGTATTACATATGGTGAGTGTCTGGGCCATGCTTTTCTTTTTATGTGCGTGTGTGACCATGTATCCAAAGTGATATTGGACTTTCCATTTGAAGAAGTGTGGTTTACAACATTAAGATGGATGTTACTGAACTGGTCTTTCATGTTCTTATTGCATGTTGAAGCATATGCCATGTGCAAGCAATGGGAAGCCCACTTTCTCCATTTTTCGAAGTTGAAATTCACGATGCTTCGGGAAGTTTGGTACTGAAGTACTTCCGACAGTCCAAGTGTGGCACGGTACCTGTTGGAACTGCAGAAGCTAAGATCACAGAGACGTCTTCTGGCATTCGTTTGCAGCCAGACTGATGAATCTAGGACCCTGGCAGGTGGTGGAACCATGATTGTTAAGCACACCGCTGAGACCAATACATTGTTCTTCGGACGAGGAAGATTATGGTGATGATTCTGATGCCGATCAGTTTCCTGAATGATGATCGGTGCATGGATTCCTGGTTCTGGTAGCTGATGGGTTGGTAATGAAGTTTTTTATTTTTTGTTGGGTTCTTTGAATTATCAAACCATGATATCATACATATAAAGAATTAATCATTCTGTCATCCGTCTGGATGCTTAAATTCCTCTTACAGGTTTGCACATTGGTTCTGAATGTTGAAGGTATTAAAAGTTTTAGGTTCAAGCTCTTCTCATATAATTGGCACTTATCTTCATAGGTGTTATGTGCTTTTCTTAACTTTTGTTTGTGATGCTTTGCCTTCAGATTCTGTTTGTGTAGGGCTTTTTCTTTTTCCCTGCTCTTATAGTATTCATTATAAAGGCATTGTTCTTGTGTCTAGTGATTGATGGGTTGATGCAAGAATACTTTATGAACGATGAAAGATAGTTAGGTTGAGGCCCTTGTTATCAATCATAATAAAATATATTTTGGTTGCCAATTTATTGACTGTCACTATTAAATAAAAGACCAGAATAAGAAATATGATCGGAAGTCATTTATTTGAAACCAAGAAACAGTGGTTTTCACAGAACCAGAAATGTTGCTGCTGCTGTGGCGGTCTTGATGCCATGTCTCCTTTTTGTGAACGTGCATTGCAGGTGAGGCGAATGAACGGCTCTGATTGCATCTGATGAAGGGAAGATGCCTCATATGCCTCGAGATCCGGGATCCTGTCTGCTACTTCAAGATGCCACTGAGATTTGAACGAGGTAACACTTCTTTTTTACGCTTTCCAGTTTCAACTCCCGTCGCTCGGTCTCTCCGTCTTACCGTCTTCCTCTTGTTTACCCCCCTCCTCTTCTTGTGGTACAGACGAAGGCGAAGGATAAGGTTCGCTCGCATACTTCGCTTCTCCAAGGGCGTCGCTTCGTCCCCAAAGCACAAGGAGTAGCCTCCGCTCCCCGCGTGAAAGCTTCCTCCTCTCGTCTCGCTTGTAGCTCAAGCAAAGCAAGGTGCCTTCTCCGCGTCCTTTCTCCTCTCTTCTAAGCGAAGCCTTCTCTCCCTCCTCGGCGCTCGCCACTCGCCGGTCGCCGGTCGCCGGTCGCCGGTCGCCGCGGTGTTTGAAGCTAATTAACGCCATTTAATTTGATTGAACTGTGGGTCCGAACCGGATGGGTCCGGTTCGATTCAACCGGATCTGAATCAGGTACGAGACTTCTAATAGTGGTCCCTTTATGTTCGTGGTTGGGCTTTTAGGAAAGCACAGCTTTGTCCCTCTCTCGGCCAGCCTTTCGCAGCAGCTAAACACAAACCCTGCTTCACGTGCAGGCAGCTCGTCTTTGGATGCATATGTTTGCTGCTCTCCGAGCTTTTTGAATGGCCCTCTCCAATTCTGTAGCCATAGAAATGCCCCGCACAGCTATCATGGCCTAGAGAGGTGTGTGTCACAGCTAAATGGAAAGAACTGGAAAAAGAAGCTGGGAGAGTTTGTACTTTGTACGCCTCACCCAGCGGCTAATGTTCTTTTTGAAGCACTGGGTTGGACAATCCCGGCAAAGAACAGTTAACAGTTTAATGGGGGTGAGGGCTGATGCTTACATCAATCTTTGGCCTCGTATTCCTCATGGTAAATTGTGTGAAGCTACCAACTTTGAGAGATTACAGCAACTATTCTTTGTTCTTGTCTTGGTTGGTCGGACATTGTTGTCAACCAACGAGCCCCATATGATCTGAAAACGATTCCCACAAGCTTAGCAAGCAGTCTTCACCTTCCTCGCAATCTCTTATATTATGGTAGAAATCTACTCTTTCCAACTTCATCTCTTATCATAGATAGCCACCTTCCCCTTTTCCCCAGACAAACGATTCGATTCCTACGTCCTCTCCGAGTGGTTTTTTTGACTGTCCTCCTCTCGTTGCTGTACCCATTTCAGATCGCAGACGCTGCCTGTTATCCATGGCCGACGAATCTGAGCCCACAAAGGAAGCCGATTCCGCCGCGCAATTACTATCCCTAGCGCGGCAGCTCGTCCCTGCGGCACTCGACAAGGCCCGGGCCGCCACCGGCTTCCCGGGGAGATGGAAATCGATAATCTCCAAGCTGGAGCGTGTCTCGCCGTGCCTCTCCGACCTCTCGAGCCTCCCCTGCTTCGCGAAGAACGAACTCTGTAAGGAACTGCTGCAGTCGGTGACGAAGACCGTCGCCGAAGCCATCGGGCTCGCCGGCCGCTGCTGTTCCGCAGAACCGCTTTGCTCGGGGAAGCTCCGGATGCAGAGCGACCTTGACGCGTTGTCGGGCGAGCTCGACCTCCTCCTCAACGACTGTGAATTGCTGGTGAAGACCGGGGTCCTCGGCGACGCCGCCGCCGCCATGTCCCCGACTGTTACCAACTCGCCGACGCAGGACTGCGTGCGTGAATTGCTAGCCCGCTTGCAGATTGGCCATGCCGAGGCCAAGCACCGGGCCGTGGACGGCCTCCTTGAAGCGATGAGGGAGGACGAGAAGAGCGTGCTCGCTGCACTCGGCCGGAGCAATATATGCGCTCTGATACGGTTGCTCAGCGCGAACTCCATGAAGACCAGAGAGACGGCAGCCACCGTGATCTGCTTGCTCGCGGAGTCTTGGAGCTGCGAGAAGCTACTGGTTTCGGAAGGAGTGCTTCCGCCTCTAATCAGGCTTGCAGAGTCTGGAAGTCTGGTATGTAGAGAGAAGGCAGTGGTCTCGCTGCAGAGGCTATCCATGGCCGCCGACACCGCCCGCTCCATGGTCGGGCATGGAGGTGTGCCGGTGCTGATCGAGATATGCCAGATAGGAGACTCCATTTGCCAAGCAGCGGCTGCAGGGACGCTGAGGAATCTCTCAGCAGTGCCCGATGTCAGGCAGACATTAGCGGAGGAAGGCATCATCAGAGTCATGATCGATCTCCTCAACTGCGGGATGGTTCTTGGTTCCAAGGAGTACGCCGCAGAGTGCTTACAGAACCTCACCGCCATCAACGACGACCTAAGGAGGTCAGTCGTCTCGGAGGGAGGACCGCTTAGCCTCTTGGCCTACATGGACGGGCCATTGCCGCAGGAACCAGCGGTGTGCGCGCTGAGGAACCTGATCGGCTCCGTCGCTGTCGACGGCCTCATGTCGCTGGGCGTCCTTCCTCGGCTAGTCCACGTACTCAAGGATGGATCTCTCGGCGCACGGCAGGCGGCAGCCGGCATCATCTGCAGGATGTCGAGTTCGTCCGAGACGAAGAAGGCGATTGGCGAGCTCGGCTGCGTGCCGTTACTCGCCAGGATGCTCGACGCCAAGGCGAACACCGCGAGGGAGGTCGCTGCGCAGGCCATCGCGGGGTTGATGAGCCACCCGCAGAACAAGCGGGAGCTCAAGAAGGAGGAGGAGAGCGTGGCCAATCTCGTTCGCTTGCTGGATCCGAATCCTCAGAACACAGCAAAGAAGTACGCGGTCGCTTGTCTCCTCTCCCTGTCGTCAAGCAAGAGGTGCAAGAAACAGATGATCTCCTACGGCGCCGTCGGGTTCCTCAAGAAGCTCTGTGAATCAGACATAGCTGGTGCCAAGAAGCTGCTCGAAAGATTAGAGAGGAGGAAACTGAGGGGCTTGTTCATCAGAAAGTAGGGGTGATGAATGCTTCATCATCCCTGATCTTGTACAGAACGAACGATGTTTCACCGACTCCAGGAAGCAGAGAGGAGTTGTTCGTATCTATCATTGTCTTTCTTGTAGATGTGTTGGAATCTCCCCATCACTGTGAGCTTGAATGCTGCTTCGTGGTCTCCGAGCTAAGACATGAAGCTGAAAAGGCCACGATTAGTTGTATCGGCGGTGGTAGGTGATCACTCTGCCTCACCTGCACCGATCATGCAACTGCTGCCTTGTGGGAGACTGGTCTTGTTGGTGCGTCTCTTTCGGATGGTGTCGGTGGCAATGTTATTGGTCGGGTGTTGGATGAATTCACCATGGTTTTTGTTGAATATAGTTAGAGATATTATAATCAATTTAAAAGATAATCATCTTTCCCTTTAATCATAGGAAAAATATTTTCTTAATTCGGACTATGTTGTTTCGTATCGTAAAGAAAATTTTTTTTATCATTGTATCGTCGACCTTTTTTCGACTATAATGATATAATTATTAGATCAGATCATATCAATAACTTTATTAAACCTAAACTCGACGTTAGAATCCTTTTCTCTCCTAGTGATATAACTATCCGGTTATAAATTAGCTCTCCTATAGAATATCTATAGAAATATTTTGGGATGATTAAACAGCTCTGCTAAAGAATATTTGTATGAATATTCTAAAAAGATTAAGGGATAGTTTATATCAGTTACGAATCAACTCTCCTGCGGAGTATCCATAGAAATATTTTAAAAAGATTAACTGGTAGTTTGGGTCGATTACAAACCGCCCCCTCCACGAGATCTGCATGAGCTATTCTTTTACCTCTAAAGGTTAGTATAAAAATATATTCATAATTTAAAAAAAAGGAGAGACAAAAATAAGACTACTAACTTGAACAACGGAGGGATCGACTTGAGAGGAATCCTCTCGACCTCGATCTTTGTACATAAATAAGATTGAAAAAATAGTGTTTCATCTCGAATGACTTTTTATACTTGGATAAGACCATATTGTTGATGTACTTTATTTTAAATTCTTTTAGGGCAAAAACTCTTGAGATGTAAATTAGTTGGATTCGGAAGACGTGCTACCACCAATAGGTGAAGTAATTGCGGCACAAGATCCAAATTTGGATGCTTTCAGATGAACTTTTGCTGAATTAGGCAACCACATCAAGTAATCACCTACTCACCAGCGGATGGAGATTCGAAGGAGCCAATCTCGTTCTTGTTCTTGATGTGGAATTGAGGGATTACCATAGTAACGATTTTAATTACATTTGTCACAATATTTCCATGGGATAACTAATCTATTAATTTGTTTAATCTAAATCATTCATCTAAAATACTTAATCCAAATTAATAATAGTTGTCTCATCTAATTTATTCTAATCATATATTATAATTTATTATCTTCTAAAACTCGACAGATCAACTTTAGAAAGGTATATCATATTATTTTTGGTATCATTTGTTACAATCCAATCCAGATGATATAATTGACTCTTTAATTTTATTAAGTTTAAACCATTTATTACAATACTAATCTTATGTTAATTATAATAAATCTATCTAAATCCTTCTTTATTTTCAATGCAGGATTAATTGGGATGCTACAGAATTACCATAAGCTTAAAAGTCACGCCAACAAAATGAATAAATATGAAAATATTAATTTTGTAACCATTTAGACTGTTAAAGAACTTGACTATCTTTGGTGTATTACATTTCATGCTCACAAATATAACACAACAGAAATAGAGGAGGAAAAAGCAATAAGATAAAGGGTGTTGAAAACGTTGAATTGGGTTATAATTTGAAGATTTGAATATTGTTTAGAGTATGAATCTAATTTGGTTATGTCTTTTATGATTTTATGTCGACTTTGATATGTATAAACAAGTAATCTATATGACAAATAATCTATATGGTGTTATCATATGATAGGTGACAAGCTGATATGGTGACATATACATCAACACTATATGACAACACACGATCGATATGTCGATCACATGAAATCATGTCAATCACATATAGCTAGCGGACAACAATTGGACTGAACAATACATCAGTAATGTGATCAAGTCCTGAAGGTCCTGTAAATGCAAAAAAGAAGAGAGAGGAAAAAGAAAATAATAATTTTAGAAGATAAACAAATAATTATAAATTCACAAACGACTACTCACTAGGTGTCAGATACATTGACAAGTTCTCGTAGGCATTAAGTAAGAGCCTATGAATCTGATTATTGTTTAAGACAACCCCAAGGCCTCATCTAATCTTATGTCACTCCGGTTGTTTTAGGGTGCTAAGATGGCTAATATTTTTTACTATATCATAGTATGTAGAAAATAGACCATAGCAAATTATATGATAGTTTTGTCTATTCTAGTGAGCGACTGCTCTGTAACCCTGCAAATTATCCTTGTTTATAGTTTTCAAGCAAAAAATAAAAATAAAAATAAGGTAAAACATACTACCAAACATATGTACAAGTAAAAAAAAACAACGAATGGTCTGTTGATAAAAGGTGTTACGGGTGCACGATGATTGTTTGTGACATGCTCCCCCTCTTAAACTATCGGTGTCCTCATTGATGCTTGTTAGTAAGCTTTGATGTCTCCTTCATGTGGCAGCGTGTCTTTAGGCTCCCAACTTATTTTTGTTTAGGGAAACTTTTATCACTTCACTAAGTATTGGATCTACTATACTCTGTTAGGTAGTTTTGTCTTATGATTTACAAAAATAACTTAAATTTGCTCTTCATAGGAGGCTCTGATGAGGTTAGCTAAGTTAGAATACTTGGGGAAGCATCTTGTCGATCTGAATAACAGGCTTTAAAGTTGCTTATATAAAAGACATTGTAAATTTTGAGCCACACTTACAGTTATAACTTATAGGAGGCATGCTTACCCTACTAAAAATTAGAAGGGATCCTTCATACTTGTACACCAGTCCCTCGTATACTTTATACCTAAAAAACTAGAGTGATATTGGTTGGAGGTTTACCAACACCAAGTCATCGATTTTAAACTCCTGCGATTGCCTTCCCAAATCAACCTACTTCTTTATCTTTTTGATCACATTCTCTAAGTAAGCTCGAGCAATATCTGTATTTCAGTATCATTTCTTTGTAAAGTGATATGCTGAAGAGCTACTCCTGGTATAATCGATTACCAAGGTGTGAGTTGATGGCTACTGTCTTATAATGATCTCGAAAGGGCTCTTGATACAGAGCTTTATTGTAAGTTATAAGAGAATTAGGCTATGTCTAATAACTTTATCTAATCTCATTGGTTGGTATACATATGGTGCTAAAAATATTACGCAATGAGTGAATTTATTCTTTCAATTTGGTCATTCATTTGAGGGTGGAGGCTTATAGAGAAGTAAAGTTTAGGTTCTAGCAATTTGAGCAGCTTGGTCTAGAATTGTCCCAAGAGCCATGCATCTTGATCACTCATAATATTGTCCAGGACTCCCTAATACTTTACCACATTATTCATCATCAACTTGGCTACCGTCTCCACCAAACAGTGTAGGGGTGTAGCAATAGATATTGTATACTATTAAAACCAATCGACCACCACGAGTATCGATCCAAGTTCCCCTACTGTTAGTAAGTTTGATATAAAGTCTAAGAAAGTACACTATCATGACCTTTTTGGTATGAGCAATGACTCCAAAAGTTTTACTAGCTTCTACTACTCTATCTTATCTTATTAGCAAGTAAGGTACATTTAAATATATTCCTCCATATTAGTCTCCATCTTTGGCCAATAGAAAGCCCTCTCCATGAGAACCAAGGTTTGGTAAATACTCGGATGTCCTGCCCAAAGAGAATCATGATATTCTCTCAAGAGTTCATGCTTCAAATTATTCGCTGAAGGAATATAAACTATATTTTCTTTGATATAGACAAGTCCCTTCTTAACTTAAAATCATCATGTCTTGCCTTCTTTGATCAACTACATCAGGGTTGTTGCTTGGGGATCATTATGCAACTAACTTTCTTGACCTTCACCTTCTAGTTGCACGATATTCATCGGCTCTATTTTCCTGCTCAATGCATCAGCCAAGACATTTACTTTTCTAAGCTTATACTCCATTATCATATCAAATTCAATCAGGAAGTCCTGCCACCGTGCTTGCTTTGGGAAGAGCTTCTTTTGAGTCTGGAAGTAACTCAATACAATATTCTCTACCCTTAGCACAATTGCATTCCGAGAAAATAGTGTCACCATACTTGTAGATAGTGGACCACTACTATTATCTTATTCTTATGCATCATATATCGTCGCTCAATCTCATTAAGCTTATGACTCTTGTAAGCAATCGGGTGACCCTCCTACATAAGTACTCATCCAATAGCGAAGTCCGAAGCATCTATATAGATGTCGAAAGGATTCCCATAATCTAACAATTAGAGTACTAGTTCTTCTAACACAATAATTTTTAGCTCTTGGAATGTCACTTCATATTTGTCTGATCATCATAAAGGCTACTCCTTCAGCAACTCCATCAGTGGAGCTGCATGCTTTGAGTACCCAGCTATAAAACATCGATAATAGTTGATGAAACCAAAGAAGGATCTCATTTCTAGTACATGATTTGGTGTTCACCATTCTGCTATAGCCTACACATTTAATCTGTTCTTCTAAATGGAACATTTGCCGATTTGATGCCCTAAGAATAAAATCTCTATCTGAGTAGAGTAGTACTTCTCTATTTTTATGAATAAAGTGTTCCTTTTAAGAATCTTAAAAATTATTCGAATGTGTTTGATATGCTCCACAAGCATTGACTATAGACAATGATATCGTCCAAGTATACGATCACAATTTTCTCTAGATATTCCTTGAATTATTAGTTTATGAGAGTGTAGAATATGGTTGGATTATTGGTGAAGCCAAAAAACATCACTAAGAACTTGGACACTTCATACTTGGTCATGGAGATAGGCTTCGCTTCGTCGCCTTAAGCTATGCACACCTACTAGTACCTCGATTGAAGCTTGAGTTTGGAGAAATATTTTGTCTTACCTAGTTGGTATAACAAGTACACGATGAGTAAGATAGGATATTTGTTCTTTATTATCACCTTATTTAGGGTATGATAGTCGATGTATAATTGGAGACTCTCTTCTTATTTCTTTTGGAATAGAATTGAAGCTTCAAATGATGCTTTAGAACTATGGATGAGACCACTTCTTAGCAATTTATCTAAATGCTTCATGAGTTCTACTAATTTTGGAGGGGCTATAGAGTCATAAACTTAGTTGTGCTAGTTATATGTGCCCTACAAGCTAATCACATGAGTGATGACACCTGTAACATGATGTGTTAATCTCTTCGCTTATGGTTATTGGTATTTTCTCAAATTATTTAGATATATATTACAATATTTTTGGATCTATGCAATGAGAATTGGATCGTGATGAGATCACGATAATGAGACTGATTCACCTTTAAACATAAACTCTAAATAGTCCCGGTCACAGGTTACTCGAGAGGGACATTGAGATAATCGGACAGACTGATGTGCTATATACCTGTCCATATGATGAAGGTGGTTGGTCTCATATCTACTTGTGTGGGGACACTAAGAATACAGTACAAGTGCTCATTAGAGAATGAGTTCAATGATTGATCTGCCTATGAAATGCTAGATGGTTATTGATACCTAATGTTAGACAGCGATTCCGTAGTCTCAGTAGTGTATTTGGTCCTTAGACTTGAGACACCAAAGATGCCTTGTATGAGTACTCTATTCTTTGACGTCGGACTCACAAGTATGGAAACTTTGAGATCTAGTACAATTGGTTCTTGGGAATGGTAGCCAACCTTACGAAGGTAATTGAGTGTCAACAGAGGATTATCCACTCTCGGTATCATGAGAGGAATATCATATATATTCTTGCTCAGACAAATCTTTGACCAGGGTCATTCGGATTGAGAGAGAAAGAGTTCTCCGGGAGAATCTGATTAGAGCGAGACTCTATTGGAAACCATATGGGCCTGATAGCAACATGCTCGATATACAGTTTTTAGGATATTAGATGGATGAGGGACTATAGGTATATAGTAACTAAGGATAAATAGGTCCAAAGGATTAGATTTCCCTATATTGTCAAGGGACTACAGCATAGTACTATAGTGCGTCTGTAGTCAATGAGTCATGTGAATTATTATAGAGATAATAATTCACTGAGTTAGAAGGAGTTCTAACAAGTATGACTCACGACCAGCTCAATATTGGGCTTAGAGGGTCATACACATATGGTAGGTATTGCGAAAAGTAGAGGTTCAGATATGAGATATCCATCGGAGCCCCTACCTTATTGGATATCCAATAAGCCCCCGAATTATTGAATCCCATGAATGAGATCCTATGAGAGCTAATAAGAGATTATTGGGTAGAGACCCATTAATATAAGAGACTTGGGTAATTGGATAGAGATCTAATACCCAATAGGGTAGGATCCATTAGGGTTGATAGGGGACTTTTATAAATAGGAGGAAACCAAAGGCCCATAAACTGGGGTTTTCTTAGTGGCCACCTCCTATTCTCCTCTCCCTAGAGAGAAACATCTTCGTTGCCCTATCGTGTGGATCACTTCTAGAGAGGAAGACGCTTGACCTCCTTTATTCACTCCACGGATCTATAGGAATTCAAAAATATACGATCTCCTTAGGTATTATCTTTTTACATACATAGTTTTCGGATTTACGGATTTATTTTTTCGCATCGATCTTCACACGATGATGAAACCTTTTGAGAAAATCTATGATATTTTATTTTTCATTCTTCAACTGCGCACGAGATGTCATTCATGCATTTCCCAATAGTGGTATCAGAGCCAGATTGTTCGTGCGAATATCAGATTTTAAATTACATGTGTTATGATTTAGAATAGTTTTTGACATCAAAATTATTAACGTAATAGCACGAAAGGGGCAACAATTATTGCTGCCCTCGAAGAACGAGTTGTTGCCCTCGCAAATGGCCAAAGGCTGCTTGCAGCCTTAATTGCCACCGATGGTCTGCATGTAGAAGGTCGGTAGGCTACAGGTTGCAGACCGCAAGCAGACAACGCCTACAAGTTGCCTGCACAGGTGACCTGGCTACAAGGGGCGAGTGACGCCTGCCAAGGCAGTGCTTGCATGTTGCCAGCGTAGGCAACCTGCCCGCATGGGTGGGGGGCGCCAACGTGTCACGGACAAAATTGTAAACAGCTTGTTCGGTGTAATGCTTATGCATGTCCGTGTCCCTTTTGGTTGGTTGTCACTTGTAAAGCTTGTAAAGGGCTTGCCAAAGGCAAAATGCCCTATTTGAGTGAGTTTGTAAGCCATTGTAGGCTTGTACAGAAAGTTTGTGTCATGTGGACACTTGTACTAGATTCGGTCTGTAGTGGACCAATTTTATACCTTTGTTGTGCAACTGTTCTAAGCTTGTAATATCCATGGTTGGAATGTGCATCGGCTATAAAGTGTTTGCTAAAAGAGTGGCTTGCGGATCCCGTGTGAAGCGCTTTCTCTGTCCCGTCTTCTCTTTCGTTGGTCCTAAGGGATTGTAGGAGATTTCGGGGAGGCTGACCTTTGCGGTGATACGCATTGGTGCCACACAGCTTAGGCAAAACCAACTAAGTCCGTGACAAACGGGCGTTGCGTCCGCGGGGGCAACAACGCCCGCTTGCAAGCGGCCTGCCCGCATGCGTAGGGGTGTCGACAGCAGCTGCACTTGCGGGGGCAACGACACCTACGGGTGGCCTGCTCGCAAGGAGGGCGGTGCCCATAAAAGTGGCATTGGCCCACGGACAGTGTTGCCTACACAAGCGGTGGTCACTTGCAAGGGGGTGGCATCGCATGCAGGCCGCTCGTAACAGGGGCAGCCTGCGAGCGCTGTGCTCGCCTGCTGTGGTGGTGGTGCCAGCAGGCGAGCTACTCGTAAGCATGGGGCGATGCCTCGCTGCGCCCCTCGCGCAAAGGCCGCTACCGGTAAGGTCGTGGTGACTGCACTGCAACGTAGGTAGGGAAGGGATTAGGGTTTTGGGCAAAAGATAGTTTTGGCCCTCGAAATTTCAATATTTCAGTTTTTGTCCATTTTGTCTAAATGACCAAAATATCCTTTATAATTCAAAAAATTTCTTATATATCCCTAAATTCAGAAAATATTGGTTAATTAAAAATTTTAATTAACTATTATTATTTATCTAGTAGTCCTATATGATGGTGATGTGTACATATGATGTATGATGTGGACAGATGATCAGGGATCGTGTGATGTATGTGTATATGTGATTATTATTATTGGGCCTGCGAGCCTTCATTTTTCTTGTTTATTGTCGGGCCTGTGTGCCTATAATTATGTTGTAATTACACGAGGAGACATAACGGGAGCGTGGAAGCGATAACGGGATCCACGAGATCGAGACGGATGATCGCAACACATTGAGATGTGTCGAGATGCCAACGAAACCTACGAGGATGAGATGGATGATCACAGGGCATGGAGATACACCACTACACATATAGATCTTGATGTGAGTGATTGGGTCCACTGGCTCGGGCTTGACCACATTAGGATGTGGTCCATGATCATCTTATGTGATTGCTCATGTGATATGTGATTGATTATATACATACTAGATATACATATATATTTGCATGCGATATAGATATATATATATTAAATATGTATATGTGTGACACGTCATAGGAGACCAAATCTAAAATTTCCTCTTCAATAATATTAAGTCGGTAAACATGAGGTAATTAGATTGACCCACATGGCCTTCCATCGTTATAAATTGGAACCGATTTCCAGTGTAAGTTGAGTTAGTCGAGTCCCTCGGGCTCACCTATATTGTGATTTGCTATCTTATCTACGATATAAAGATATCACTAGTGACCTGAGGATATGATATGCTTGGTCGAGTCCCTCGAGGGTATATTATCGAATCAGACTCATCTTGTAACGATGATGATAACTTAACCGAACATCATGGTTGGTCGAGTCCCTCGAGGCCATGGTGGTTCGGAGGTCGAATAGGATGGGAATCATAAAGAGTTATGATCGACAAGAGTTGCCTACCTTTTAGGCTTAGTGTGATTGGTCGAGTCCCTCGAGGTTACACCGAGATGTTGATTGATTCTTAATCCTCACTAGAAGTCTGCTGGAGACTTCCGTTTCACATGCTGAGGGTGTCGCGTGACTCGCTAGAAAAATAGTGGGAGCACGTCAAGTTAGAAGTTCATATCTTGATTATTTATATTTATATAAAATCTGTATGTTATTTATTTTTACTGTATCTTTTTTTAAAGAAAATATCACCATTAGACTCTCTATATAGCATACTTGATGCCAACTGCCTCATTGGTCCAAATTATATGGATTAGCATCGCAACTTGAGAATCATTCTCATGACAGAGAAAATTGTATATGTTCTTGATATAGTGATGCTTATACCTAAGCATAAGGAAGGAGCAAACGATGATGAGATTACTTATCGTGTGAAGTACATAGATGACTCCACTATTGCTCAGTGTTATATATTGGGCTTCATAACTCCCGAGTTATAAAGACAACATGAAAAGATGGATAACAGATTTATTGTCACATCCCATATTTATAAAATATAATAAATCATCATTTTATTATTCATAATTTATAGAATACACTCCCTTTTTTGAATTTAAATCCTAGCCTTTATAATAGTAAATATTTTATTAACAAAAAAAGATCATATCTTCTTGGTAGGGTCACAAGTCTCTTCCACCCAAGCTTCATATCTATTAAAAAATTATAGATTATGCTAAAAATAAATGTAAGATATAAATATATCAACAACCACACATGCTGGTAAGAACCTCAAAAAAATTATAAAAATAATCTAACATTCATGAAACAAATGTCAATAATTTAATAAGAAATAATAATATATCAATTTATTATAAAACTTAAACATCTGAAAAATAAAATCATACATCGATCACATGCAACACATACAAGATAACTGGATAACAAAGGCATACATCATACCCGTTGGTGCACTCTCCCAATAGCGGATGAAGAGGCATACTCCACGGGATGGATTCCTCCCAACAACGGATAGAGATAATCCATATCGCACTCCCAACAGCGGATGAAGTAGTATCCCTCACTCGCCTAAGTGGGGACACGTTCCTCCCAATAGTGGATGGAGGAACCATCTAACCATCACGTCTGATGGTCTGCTAATCCCCGAAGGGAATCGCCATACCTACCCTCGGCAGAGATACAAAAACATCCATGATCATTCATTTACATTCACTCATTTATTCACACATGCATCCAAGAAATAGTATGATCAAATATTACAATAGACCATACTTTATGTATGATCTACTAGACTATGTCCATTGGTACCTCTACACTATGATGGGCCGTAGCTCCTTTCATAGGTTGCACTTCCAATATAGACCATTAGCCTAGTTACATCTACTATATGGTATAATCATATCAATATCATAAACTTAAGAAAAGTAGGAAACCAATAATCATTTTCAAATGACATCTTCAAATAAACCTTTAAATTCATCAAATCATAAAGGCTTAAAATAACAATCTCTCAATAATCTTTAATCAACTAAAACCCTAATTGGAATAGCTCAATTGGCTTAAATCAAATTCAATCCAATTATGACCTAATTAAATCAACCTCAAATCCTTATAGAACCGGTCTAGAATCACCCTAGACTGGTCTAATTTAGATTTGATTAATCTTGATTAGGTTAAGTAGATTTGAACTAGTCAAGTTAGTCTGAAATCACCCTAAACTGATCTTAACCGATCAAACATGTCTGATTTAATCAAAAGAGCTCAAACCAATAAAGGAAGAGGAAATCAGACTATATCATATAATGCTAGCCTAAACTGAACTAACTCACCTGAGTCTTGGACGGGTCATATGTGCTAAAGTGAATTGTAAAGATAAGAATACATATGATGTGTCTCTTGATCAATACAATAGGAGATCTATTTATACAGGTTAAGAGGGAGGATTTCCCTCAACAACTAGAGAGATTTCCTCATACAGTTGGAGGAAATCTTATCTACTATCATACCCCTACAAGATGGTACTCCTGTCAAGGATGTCAATCTTGGATCGATGTAATGAAAATAACTTACGGGCAAGAGGCTTCGTGAGTGAATCTGCTAGTTGATCAGCTGTATGTATATGAGAGACACGTAGTTGATTTCTGACAACTTGATCTCGCACGAAGTGGAAGTCAATGGTGATGTGTTTCATGCGTGAGTGGAACACTGGATTGGCACATAAGTAGGAGCTCCAATATTATCACAATATATTGTAGGAGGAAGGGTAGAGTTGATATTGAGTTCCTGAAGGAGATTTGTGACCCAATTGATTTTGAGTAGCGAGAGCGATGGCACGCGGTACTCGGCTTGGTTGTAGGCATGTCGATGTTTTGCTTCTTAGAACTCCAACTGATAGGATTAGCTCCAAGGAAGACAATATACCCTGACGTAGAAGTTCTATCATCAAAGTTGCCCGCCCAGTCAGCATCAACAAAGGCATGGAGATTAAGTGAGGCATGTTTGCGGAGAAAGAGACTATGATGAAGGGTCCCTTTAAGATACCGTAAAATTCGTTTGACTGCAGACCAATGCATAGTAGATGGTTGGTGCATGAACTGGGACAATTTATTGACTGCAAATGAGATATCTGGACGGGTGAGAGCTAAGATAGGCGGGCAGCCTATCATGCCCCCGCAAGATGGTACTCCTATCAAGGATGCCAATCTTGGATCGATGTAATGAAAAGAATTTACGGGCAAGAGGCTTCGTGAGTGGATCTGCTAGTTGATCAGCCGTATATACATGAGAGACACGTAGTTGATTTCTGACAACTTGATCTCGCACGAAGTGGAAGTCAATGGCGATGTATTTCATGTGTGAGTGGAACACTGGATTGGCACATAAGTAGGTAGCTCCAATATTATCACAATATATTGTAGGAGGAAGGGTAGAGTTGACGTTGAGTTCCTTAAGGAGATTTGTGACCCAATTGATTTCAGTAGTAGCAATAGCGATGGTACGGTACTCAGCTTTAGTTATAGACCGTGCGATTGTCTTTTGCTTCTTAGAACTCCAACTGATAGGATTAGCTCCAAGGAAGACAATATACCCTGACGTAGAAGTTCTATCATCAAAGTTGCCCGCCCAGTCAGCATCAACAAAGGCATGGAGATTAAGTGAGGCATATTTGCGGAGAAAGAGGCCATGATGAAGGGTTCCTTTAAGATACCGTAAAATTCGTTTGACTGCAGACCAATGCATAGTAGATGGCTGGTGCATGAACTGGGACAATTTATTGACTGCAAATGAGATATTTAGACGAGTGAGAGCTAAGTACTGTAAGGAGCCAAGTACTTGTCGGTATTGAGTAGCGTCCGAAGCAGGGCTTCCATCACATAATTTGAGTGATTCATTCGTAGAGAGGGGAGTTGTAACCTCCTTTGCATCCTGCATGTTTGTTTTGGATAATAGATCTTGAATATACTTTTTTTGTGATAGGAGGAGACCTGAAGATGTAAATGTTGCTTCAACTCCCAGAAAGTAACTTAAGGTGCTAAGATCTTTGAGGGAGAATCGATCAGCCAATTGCTTTAGGAATGTCTGAATCTCTAAGGGATCATTGCCTGTAACAATAATATCGTCCACATATACGAGAAGATATATTGTGGTTCTATTTTGTTGTCGTAAGAATAACGAGGTATCAGACTTGGAGTTGATAAAACCCACGGATATTAAAAATGTACCAAGTTCATTATATCAGGCTCTTGGAGCTTGACGAAGTCCATAAATAGCCTTTTATAGCTTGCAGACATGCCTTGGATATTGTGGATGCACAAAGCCAAGGGGTTGCTGCATGAAGACATCTTCAGTCAGAGTCCCCTGTAAAAAGACATTGTTAACATCCAATTATCATATATGCCAGCCTTTTGAGATAGCCAAGCTCAAGATAAGTCGTATTGTTGTTGATTTGACAACTGGGCTGAATGTCTTTGTGAAGTCAACACCAGGTCGTTGATGAAACCCTTTGGCAACTAGACGTGCTTTATATCGAGCAATAGATCCATCTGGGTTCCGCTTAATTCGAAAGACCCATTTACACCCGATGATGTTTTGTGTGTGAGAAGAGGGAACTAGGGTCCATGTAGAGTTATGAAGAAGAGCATCATATTCTTCACACATGGCTTTACGCCAGTGTGGAGATTTTTGCGCTTGAGTAATTGTGATGGGTTCACTAGCTTCAAGGGAAGAGTTTGTGATGGCATATAGATCAAGAACTTGACGTGGTTTAACAATACCACTTTTGGAGCGTGTTATCATATGATGGCTAGGAGCTACGGAAGTGGTAGGTTGGGTTGTTGGCATAGTCGGTGGTGAGTCAGCGAGATCAAGTGGACTAGTCTGCTGGACTTCAATAGCACATGATGATGTAACTGAGGGTATTGTTTCATTAATAGGAGAAACTTGTGAAGAATGGATTGGAGGGGTAGGGAGGAGGTGTTAAACAGGAGGAGTGTACTGAGCAAGAGGGTTAGGATTGGATGGTGTTGTGGGAGGTTCATGTGACGGGGTTGAGGAGATGCTCCAGTGATGTGTGTTTGTCGGAGTAGCTTGCATGGTAGAGTACTCATGATTTTGAAAAGGAAAAGAAGACTCCACAAAAATAACGTGACGTGACAGAAAGACTTTTTGGGTTTGTGGCTCGTAGCATCGAAAAGCATTATATTCAAGAGAGTATCCAATAAAAATGCAGGGCTTAGATCGTGGTGTAAGTTTATGAGAGGCATAAGGACGTAGCCACGGATAACATAGACAACCAAAGACTTTGAGTTTGTGAAAGTTTGGAGGCTTGTGGAATAGTTGCTTAAATGGTGACTTGTATTGTAAGACTGGAGTGAGCATACGATTAATGAGATAGACAACGGTTTGAAAGGCTGCTACCCAAAAAGGTGATGTCATCATCGGTGATGGTAAAGGACTCCCTATCACTCATACTGGTTCCACAATGCTTAATTCACTCACCACAACATTCACACTTGATGATGTTTTGTGTGCACCCCACATCAAAAGAAACCTTATTTCTGTCTCTCAATTCTGCAAGCAAAATAATATCTCCATTGAATTTTTTCCTGACTCCTTTCTTGTCAAGGATTTGAGCATGGGGGCATCCTTAGTCCAAGGCCAGAATAAAGACAACATTTATGAGTGGCCATCCGCTTCGCAAACAACCCACCCCACTGTTCACTTCTCAGTTGCTGCTCTAGTTGATGCGTGGCATCGACATCTTGGTCATCCCTCGTCTCTTATTCAGCAAAAGTTACTTTCCCATTATTCACTTCCTACCTCTACTAGCAACATTTTAACTTATTGTGATGCTTGTCGTAGTAATAAAAGTCATAGACTACCTTTTGGCACATCTTCTATATCTTGTTCTAAACCTTTTGAAATTAATTATACTGATGTTTGGGGTCCTGCCCCAACTCTTTCTTTTGACAAGTTTCGTTTTTATGTTATTTTTGTTGACTATTTCACTAAGTACACATGGTTATATCCCCTCCGTCATAAATCTGAAGTTTCAACTGTCTTTACCAACTTTAGAAAGTTGGTCGAGAATTTCTTTCAGTCTTCCATTAAAACAGTTTACTCGGATGGCGGAGGTGAATATCAAGCCCTCGCATCCTGTCTTACAGCTTGTGGTATACAACACCTCAAGTCACCTCCTCATACTCCCCAATTAGTTGGTTCTGCTGAGCGCAAACATCAACATATAGTTGAAACTGGGCAGATAAGATTTCCTCCAACTGTATGAGGAAATCTCTCTAGTTGTTGAGGGAAATCTTATCTACTATCAATATGTGCTACACATGCCTATCCTAAGTAATATGTTAAGTTGAGGTACAACGGGCTAGATAGAGGAGCGATGATATATCTAACGCTAATCTCATCGTTGGGCAGGCTTAACTTCATGGACTAGGCTAAGCCTTACTCATAAGTTGGGCTAAGCCTTACCACTGAACTGGGTCATGCTTGGCTCGCGAGTTGGATCATGCTTAGACACATGATTTGGGGTTGTAGCTGACCATATAGAATAGATTATACCTAGCCGCATGAGTTGGCCTATACTTAGCCACATGATTAGGTAATACCTTGCCATATGGGCTGGGACATACAAAGCCACATGGACTGGATCATACCTAGCCACATGACTAAATCAAGCATAGCCACATATGTTAGATCATATCTTACCACATGGGCCGGCTCTTACCTGACCACATGGGTTGGGTCATGCCTAGTCACATGAGTTAATTGTACCTAGTCATATGGGTTGAGTCGTACATAACCGTATGGGTTGAGTCAATCTAGTCTAGCAGATTAACTTAACTTAAGTCAGACCCCAATTAGAATCCTCTTATCAAATTATATTTCAAAAATATAAATTATCAAGAATAACTCAAATCCATAAATTAAAGAATTTAAATCCATAATCTTAAATTTAAAACTAATTAAATCAAAGGAATTCAAACATAATTCTTAAAATACAAAAATATCTAATTAAATAAATTAGATCCATTAATCTAAAAATAAGAATTTTAATAATTAAATCAATATTAAAACTCACTTAAGCTTAAGAGATTAATATAAATCAAATAATCATTCTAATATCATGAATCAATTATCATTATTTATTAATCATAAAATTTTAAAAATTCAAATATTATTATGCATCATAAAATGTATAACAATTCCAATATCAATATTTCAAAACATAAATCAAACCAAATAAAAAAAGGAGAAAGGTTCCTACCTCTCATCGGTTATCCATTCCTTGAGATCATCTCCTCGGGAAGTCCTCTCCTCGATCCTCTCATTGTCTGGCTTGGTAAGGAACGAGGAAAGAGGAGCTCCCTTATATACGAAAAGATGAGATCTCCCCAAAAGATAAGTAAATATTTAATTTTATATTAAATTTATTTTTTATTTTACTTTCACACATTAAATAGATACAAAATATTCATTTATAATGGTTCATACTTAAAATGGAATGTATACTATTTACTTCTTGAAAATCATATCACTTATTAAGAAATAAATCAATTAATAATCTAATTGACTAGTAAGATTTCTAACTTATCCACGTGATTAAGAAAATCAAATTTAATTATTTCCTTAACTATAACACACATGGAAGTTAATAATAAAGTAATAAATTATTTATAGTAATTAATTTATGTTAAGGGAGAAATCATTGGTGATTACATTTATACTCTTGTATCTCCATAAATTGTTAAAGGAACAGGAAAGAACTCAACGATATGATATATCGAAGAGTCTCTTCTACAACAGGATGATTAAGGAGACACTGGTTTAGAACCATGTCCTTAAGATGATTGAGTGGATAGAGAAACTCATAAGTCTATGAATGGTCCTAGAGGATAACCTGTGTGGATCTTGTGCTTCGATCCCTACTAGAATCCTTTTCACAGTTCTCTATATTGGTAAGACTAGAAAGAAAAGGAAGACATAGAAGTCCCTTAAGAAGGGCAAGAGCAAGGGCAAGGGCAAACCAAGTAAAGCAAAGGTTGCTAAGAAGACCTGAAAAAGGATAAAAGCAAGTGCTTCCACTATGGCAAAGACGGGCAATGGAAGAGAAACTGCAAAAAGTACATTATAGAGAAGGTGAAACAAAAGCTTAGAGAAGCTTCAGATATGCATTCATGATTAGTCTCTATCTGTCAGACTCATATGATAACACATAAGTATTGGATACCGATAATGTTTATCATATCTGTAATTCGTTGCAGGTTTTAGCAAAACCTAGGAGATTGATGAGAGGCAAGATGAATATTAAGATGAGCAATGAAGCAAGAGTTGCTGCTATTGTTATTAGTGAGGTCACCCTACATCTGCTTAGTGGAGCTACTATTATATTAGATGCATGTTATTTTGTTCTTTTTATTATCAAAAATATTATTTCTATTTCATGTTTGACATTGAATGATAATAAAATAGTTTTTGAGAATAATAGTTGTTCAATTATTGAGGATGATGATATCATCAATGAACATTGCATAATGGTTTAATTATGCTAGACACTATTCCACACAACATGAATGTAATTGTGTCCAAGAGGAAATGAGATGAGGTGAACAGTGCATACCTATGACATTGTAAACTAGGTTATATCCATGAAGGAATGATTCAAAAATTGCTGAAAGATGGATATCTAGATCCATTCGACTTTGAGTTATATGCAACTTATGAATATTGCTTTCATGGAAAGATGACCAACTCTCAATTTAATGGAACTGGAGAGAGAGCCATTGAGTTGTTGGAACTCATACATAGTGATGTATGTGGTCACATGTCAACTTAGGCCATAGGTGGTAACTCCTACTTCATTATTTTCATTGATGATTTCTCTAGGTACGGACACATGTACTTGATGAAGTGTAAGTTCGAAGGCTTCGAGAAATTCAGGGAGCATAAGAATGAAGTAGAGATTCAGACTGAAAAGAGTATCATGACTCTTCGATTAGATCGAGGAGGTGAGTACTTGAGTACAGAGTTTACCCAATTCCTCAAGGACCATGGGATTCTGTTTCAATGGACACCTCCTTATACACCCTAGCTTAATGGTGTATCCGAAAGGAGGAATCGCACACAGTTAGATATAGTGCGATCCATGATAAGTTTCGCTGACTTACCCGTCTTATTCTGCGAATATGCTCTAAAGTCCGTAGCTTATTTTCTGAATAGAGTTTCAACTAAGTCGGCAATATCTATACCATATGAGATATGGAACGGGAAGCCCGATCTTAAGATTGTTAAGATTTGGGGCTACCCTACCTATGTTAAGAGACATAAGCCCGACAAGTTAGAATCCAAGACCAAAATGTTTTTATAGCCAAGAGCGTAGTGTTCCTTGAGAAGGAACACATTCTTGGTGGAGACAGTGGGAGCGTGATAGAATTGAGCGAGATTGGAGAACTTAGCTCAAGCACCATTCCACAGCTATAGTTTATTCATGTACCTAACACACAAGTTCCGACTTTATGTAGGTTCAAAAGAGTATCCCATCGTCCTAAGAGATATGTGGGACATATTAGAGGAGAGAATGTTGAGGATATTGATCCTCAGACCTACGAGAAGCCTATTACGAGTATAGGTTCCAAGAAGTGGCAAGAAACCATAAATTTAAAGATGGATTCCATGTACTCTAACAAAGTTTGGAACCTAGTTGATGCATCCAAGGGTATTGTACCTATTGGCTGTAATTGGATCTTCAAGAAGAAGATCAGAGTAGATGGAAAGGTAGAGACCTATAAAGCAAGGCTAGTAGCTAAAGGGTATCGTCAAAGCCAATGTGTTGACTATGATGAAACCTTCTCACCTATAGCAATACTAAAATCTATCTGAATTATATTAGCTTTTGCAGCACACTATGAGATCTGATAAATGGATATAAAAATTACGTTCCTCAATGGTAACCTCGAGGAGGAGGTGCATATGATACAACCTGAGGAATGAATGTCTAAGGATAGTCCAGATAAGGGTGCAAGTTGCTTAGGTCCATCTATAGACTGAAGTAAGCTTCATAAAGTTGGAACATAAGATTTGATGAGTGATCATATCTTATGACTTTGTTAAGAATGAAGATGAGCCTTGTATGTACAAAAAGATAAATGAGAGTGCTATCACCTTTTTTGTGTTGTATGTGGATGACATCCTAATATTTGGGAATGATGTAGGAATGCTCCCCATAGTAAAAGCTTGGCTATCTAGACACTTTTTCATAAAGAACTTAGGGGAAACATCATACATATTAGGGATTCAGATCTATAAAAATAGATCCAAGTGGATACTTGACTTGTTCTAGTCCATGTACATAGATATTATTGTCAAAAGGTTTAGCATGAAAATTTCTAAGAGAGGTCTTATACCGATGAGGCATAGGCTATCACTTTCTAGGAGTATATCCCCAAAGACTCCTTAAGAAAGGGCAGACATAGATAGGATACCCTATGCCTCAACGATAGGATCTATCATGCACAAGCCTGATATAGTGTATGCTCTGAGTGTCACGAGCATATATTAGGCAGATCCAGACTTGGAGTACTGGAAAGCAATAAAGTATATCCTTAAGTACTTGAGAAGGACTAAGGATCTTTTACTGCTATTTGGAGAAAGTTGCCTCAAGGTTGAGGGCTACACGAACTCGAGCTTCCAATCCAATGTCGATGATGGCAAGTCTAATTCAAAGTATGTGTTTACTCTGAATGGAGGAGCAGTATGCTGGGAGAGTTCCATGCAAGATACTACTACTGACTCAACCACAAAAGCGGAGTACATTGCTACGATAAAGGCAGTTCATCATAGATTTAGGAGTCGTGTTGAGTAGCAAGGAGCCAATTCCCTTATATTACGATAACTATAGGGCGATTGCTCAAATGAGGGAAATTGAGTCTCATCAAAAGTGTTCTAAGGAGGTTCCAGTTTATTAGAGTGATCGTGGCCCGAAGAGGTATAGCAGTGGGTCTTTGATCATCACAGATGTCTGATGAGGATCAAATATGTAGGTGATTGGCTTTGGGTCAAGTAAGAGTTTGCTAGTTATAGGTGCCATACAGGTTAATCACGTGAGTGATGACACCTGTAACACGCTGTGTCAATCTCTTCGCTTATGATTATTAACATTTTCTCACATTATTTGGATATATATTATGTTGTCCTTGGATCTATACAATGGGAATCAGATCGTGATGAGATCATAATAATGAGACTGATTCATCTTTCAATATAAACCCTAAATAATCCCGGTCATAGGTCATTCGTGAGGGACATTGAGATAATCGGACAGACTGATGTGTTGTATACCTATCCATATGATGGAGGTGGCTAGTTTCATAGCAACTTGTGTGGGGACATTAAGGATACAATATATGTGCTCATTAGAGAATAAGTTCACTGATTGATCCACCTATGGAATGCTGGATGGTTATTGATACCTGACGTCAGACAGCGTTTCGTAGTCCCAGTAATGTATCTGATCCTTAAACTTGCGGCACCAAAGATGCCTTGTATGAATACTTCATTCTTTAATGTCGATTTTACAGGTTTAGAAACTTCCAGATATGATACAATCGATTCTCAGAAATGGTGGCCAACCTTACGAAGGCAATTGAGTGTCAATAGAGGATCATCCACTCTCGGTATCATGAGAGGAATGTATTCTAGCTCAGACAAATCCCTAGCCAGGGTTATTCGAATTGAGAGAGAAAGAGTTCTTCGAGAGAATCCGATTAGAGCAAGACTTGAGTGGAAACTGCATGAGCCTGATAACACCATGGCCGATATACGATCTTTGGGATATTAGATGGACGAGGGACTATAGGTATATGGTAACTGAGGACAAATAGGTCCAAAGGATTGGATTCCCCTGTATCGTCTAGGGACTATGACATAGTACTATAGTACATCCGTAGTCAATGAGTTAAGTGAATTATTATAGAGATAATAATTTACTGAGTTAGAAGGAGTTCTAACAAGTATGACTCACGACCAGCTCAATATTGGGCCTAGAGGATCACACACATATGGTAGATATTGCAAAGAGTAAAGGTTCGGAATGAGATATCCGCCGGAGCCCCTATCTTATTGGATATCCAATGAGCCCCTGAATTATTGGATCCCATGGATGAGATCCAATGAGAGTTAATAAGAGATTATTGGGTAGAGACCCATTAATCAAGAGGTTTGGATAATTGGATGGAGATCCAATACCCAATAAGGTAGGATCCATTAAGGTTGACAGGGGCCTCTATATATAGGAGGGAACCAAAGGCCCATAGGTGGGAGTTTTCTTAGTGGCCACCTCCTATTCTCCTCTCCCTAGAGACGAACATCTTCATAGCCCTATCGTGTAGATCACCGCTAGAGAGAATGATGCTTGACCTCCTTCATCCACTCCACGGATCTATAGAAATTCAGGGATATACGATCTCCCTATGTATTATCTTTTTACATACGTAGTTTTCGGATTTACGGATTTATTTTTTTGCATCGATCTTCGCACGACGATGAAACCTTTTAAGGAAATCTAAGATGTTTTGTTTTCCGTTGCGCATGAGATATCACCCTTGAATTTCTCAACAAGTTGGAATTGCCTAAGTCATAAGGTATCATTGTGTTATTAATCTATAGAGGGTCAGTCTAGTTGTAACATTACAAATAATTTACCAAACACTTATATAAGAGAAAAAAAAGAGGAAGAAAAAAACAAAGGCTTTAGAAAGCAAATAAACAGTTGTAAGTCTGCAAATGACTACTTATCGGCTGTTTAGCATGTTGACTAGTTCCTATTGGCTTAATATAACTATTTATGAATCCAATCAATGCTCAATACTATCCTAAAATCTTATCTATCCTTATTCCACGTAAGTGATTTTGCGGTGTTGAGATGACTAATGTTTTGCTCTATACCATAGCCTGTAAAAAATAAGTCATGACATATGAATACTAGGACATTCTGGGGCAGTTTTGCCCATTCTTATGAGCGATCAATTTATAGTCTTATAAACTATTTTTGCTTATAGTTTTTAAGTAAAACAATATAAAAATAGGGCAAAACATATTGCCAAACATATGCATTAGCAAACAAAAGTGATGAGTGATCTGTGATGAAGGTGTTGTGGGTGTGCAACAACCATCCATGATAATACGGCATGGTACTCTTGCTAGAGGCTTCACTTATAGCTCTAGCTTGATGTGATGATCTATATCTCTATGTGATGGTAGAGTTTTTGATAACTCAAGTGGCATAACATCTATGAATTTTTTCAAAATATTTGTCATGTGCAATTCTTAGCACAAGAAGAATCCGTCGGGTTTTAAGGCTTTACTTTTTGAACTCGACCATATGTAAGAACTCTTTTTCGTTTGCTCAATTGCATGCACCTTCCCTTAGGAATACTCCGGTGATTTTTTGAAGATTATTTCTTTTTTCCCAAGTCCTTTGAGGAAATACAATTAGTAAGCCTTTTCGCAACCGTGAATGCCTCGACCAAAATCAATGATATTCCTTCAATGTAGTTCTTATTGTGCCCATAAATTGAGGCCATCGAGAAAGCTGAACAACTTATCCTTTCTAAACATATCTTGTATGTCCAGTATCAGTACTAAAAATTACTTTATGTAGTCCTGCATGAAAGTGTTTTGGTAAAGTTGTCTCAACTTCTTTCTTAAGACGAACTCCATGTTCTCGGATAGGAACTGAGTTCTTAACTCCTACTTTAAGTCTTCCCATGTGTCTTCTCGATATCGATTTTATTAGATCTCTTTTCAACATATTTATCATTAATATTTTGTATCGTTATTTAGATATATTTTGCTATCAAAACTTTAATTTCTTTATAATCAGACCTTTTAGCTCAGAAGTACTATTCCATATCAAACAGAAAATTCTTGAGTTCCTTCGCATCCCTAGCACTCCTATAGCAATGTGACTTGGGTGTCCTTAAATTTTATGATCGAGCAATGCGAGTGTTGCTCCCTCTCGCATAAAGAGTCCTTGTGAGCAACGTAGTCCTAGACATGAGTTTCATCACAACTTCGTATATGTGCTACATAGAATCTTTGATGTCTTCTATCAATTGATCTATACGAAACTCGATTTAAGATTCTGCCTCCTCTTGCAAGCTCTCTATCCTAAAAAACCTTTGTTGGCCTTAGTAAAGTTCCTCTAAACTTGTCAATGTGGGTTTTCACAATTGTAAGCCTCTCTTTAAGACTTCTCTTTCCAATTGGGGCTCCAAATTATGCTTTCTTCACTTGCAAAGGATAGCTGACTTCTTGTTTGCCATTTTCACTATCGCACTCTTGAGCAGCTCTAACAACTTGAGTGTAAATTTTCACTTACAACCCACCTATGGTTTCTTGGGGCAATGGTCCGACTTGCCCCTTCTTACTTGATTCATTATGGTGCTTTATCATTATGAGATTGTAAATTTTTATTATTTGTTCAAACTGTTTGCTTGTTCTAATATCACAATGATATGAACTTAGCTAGAATTACCTAGTCATGAGGTATTTTTATATTATTCATTTGCAAAAGGTCAACCTAGTCGCAACCTCACTTAGGTCTCAAAAGACCTATAATGAGCAAATTAATTAGTTTCGAAAACAAGTGATGAATAAGTCCCGATGTCTCATAAATAGAGTAACTTTACAATTAATTCAATAAACATTTGATGTATAGCAGAGAAAAAGAAAGTCAAAATGAAGATTTTAGAAGGCAAATAAATAGTTGTAAGTCCACAAGTGGCTGCTCACTAGATGTTGAATATGTTGATAATTTCTTATAGACTTTATGTAAGAACTTGTGAATCTAATTAACACCCAACACTATACTAAACTTTCATCTAGTCCTGTGCCACTCAGATGGTTTTAGGGTGCTGAGATGATTGACGTTTTATACTATATCGTATCTTACATAAAATAGATTATGACACGTGAAAACTAGATCACTCTAGGGTAATTTTATCTATTCTAGTGAGTAATTATTTTCTAGCCTTGCAAATTATTTTTTGCATATAGTTTTGAAGAAAAAATAAACAAAAACAAAGTAAAACATATTGTCAAACATATGTATAAACAAACAAAAACAATGGACAATTTATTAACGATAATGTTGCATGTGTGCGACAACTATTTGTGGCAACATAACAAACATATTGATTGCTTGAGGCTATGTGGTTAATGGATGATAGTTGAATCGATCGACACATCAACATTATGTGATAACACGTGATCGACACGTCAACCACCCATGCCTCGTAATGATCATACCTAGACATCATTACTTAATAAAGAATTTCTATTCATAATTATAATTTTTTTATCCTTCTATTGGTATTTCCATTTCTTTCTCCTCTTTTCTTATTTTTTAATCATATTAATAACCTAACAAGCATAAACCATCACGTTAATAGTTTATTTAGTTAAAAAAAAGGCAGACCACTTTAGATTATTTTGTTAATAGTTTTTCATTTTTGTTTGAGTTATTATTTTCAGCATCAGCCCATTTTAAAAAAATATTATATATATATATATATATAATATACGTAAAAATGGTATCCTTCGCCATATAAACCCCCAACCACGTCCGCCTCTCTGTTTCTCAACACGGCATCAGCCGCACTCACAGCGACTAGTCACCACCACCACCGTGACTCTCATGGCCTCCTTACGGGTCCCCTCTTTGTCGTCGTCCAACAGCCTCTCACGTCGGTGCTGCCGAAGGCCGTTCCGCCGCTTACGAGTCTGAAGCCGCCCACCTCGATATCACTGGCTTTTGTAGAAGCCAAGTTCATTTTGGCCCTGGCCTTGCCCATGGTCCTCACCGCGCTGCTCCTGTATTCCCGGTCCATGATCTCCATGCTCTTTCTCGGCCGCCTCGGCGACCTCCCTCTCGGCGGAGGCGCCCTCGCCATCAGCTTCGCCAACGTAACCGGATACTCCGTCATCTCCAGGCTCGCCATGGGCATGGAGCCCATATGTGGCCAGGCCTTTGGCGCGCGGCGCCACCACTTCCTCGGCCTGGCGCTCCACCGCACCAGCCTCGTCCTCCTCTCCACCGCCGTTCCCATCGCGATCCTCTGGGACTACATCCGCCCCGTCCTCCTCCTCCTCCGCCAAGACCCTGCGCTCGCCGCTGTCGCCAGCGACTACCTCGGCGCCTGCCTCCTCGACCTCTTCTTCCAGTCCTATCTCCACCTGCCCATCAACTACCTCTTCGTCTCCGTCCTCCGGCTAGGCATTGACCTCAGTTTTGACCAACCTCAATCTCGTTGTCTTCCTCACAACTTACATCTACCTGTCGGGCCTCCTCCGCCACTAGTGCTTCAAAAGCTGAAGGTCGCTCTTCTACCTGACCGTCCCCAGCTGCGTCTCGGTGTGCCTGGAGTGGTGGTGGTACGACATCATGATCATCCTCTGCGGCCTTCTCCTAAACCCGCAGGCCATCGTTGCATCCATGGGCATCCTCATTCAGTCTACCTCTCTCATCTACATCTTTCCGTCCTCTCTCAGCTTCGGCGTGTCCACTCGGGTCAACAACGAGCTCAGTGCAAGCCAGCCCGACCGAGTCCGGCGAGCCGCCGCAGTCGGACTGTTTTGGTGATCTCTCCTGTAAAACTTCCTCTGACATACGTATACATATACTTCTTAACGGGTCGAATGGATGGACAATCCGGATCCGCTCATTCTTGCGGACCCGAACAGTGGTCCCTGACCGTAACGGTTTAACTTCCTATGGCGAGCGGTGTGAACTGTGAAGGCGCATTCAGTTGGCGAGCTTCCCACTCTTCTTCGTCTTTTCCCCTCCTTCATATCGCTCCAAACCCTCGTCCCCCGCTCTTCCCCAATGCCGCTCTAGGGTCCCAAGATCACCTCTCGCTCCTCTCCTGTCCCCGCTCATCGGCGAAACTCCCATTTTCACGGCCGCCGCGGTCGATCCGGCGCGAGGAGCGCTCCGGTTGGTGGTTGTCGCAATAGCTCCAGCGGGGGGAGCAATAGCCGAGATCTTCGATCAAGTGATCGAGAAGAAGTTTTCAGACAGTGACGTTCCTATCTTCCTTTTTGAGATTCTTTTCTGTTTTGGTTGCACTGGAGCTTTGTGATCCCCGCTTTTGTACTAAAGATTTTAGGGAATCCTCTTTCTTGGATCTTCAATTGAGTATTCCTACTTAGAAGAAATAATAGTTGATCGCCTGAGGAAGGATCCTATATTCGTGTAGGCTTATGGTAATGTAGTTCTTGATTCCTTCAGGGTCGATTGGAGAGCTTCTATATTAATAGGATTTCATAGAGGTTCAGATTAAGTTTTATTAATCTGAACAAATAGCCTCTAGTAATATGATTTCGTAGAAGTTTCGAATGAGTATAATTAATCTGAACAAATAGCTTCAAAAAGCACATGCTGGTACGAAGCTGTCAGGTAACAAGCAAGAAGCAGTGGACTCCGACAAGGAGTTCATCTCTGTTCTTTATTTTTAGTGTTAAATGAGAATAGGAAATAAGTATATGTACAGTGGAAAAGAGAGATACAGGAGATGGATGAGAGAGACAAGAGGAGTAACAGGGAAAAATGAAGAGATAAAGAGGCACGTAGAAGGAAAGTGAATGACTGAGAGAGAGAAAAAAGGGTGGAAGGGGGGATAAAATTTTTTGTTGAGCTTCTTGCGGGAAAAATAAATAAGAGGAACTTGTTTGGACGATTGTCACATAAATATAGATTACTATCTCGACTGTCCAAGTAGATTTAAGGTTGAATTGATTAATGTTTAAATGGATTTATATAAATACATAAGTATATGTACATGTGTGTGTTTGTTTGCAAGTGGCTGTATATATTTGTGTATACGATATAGCTAATTTTAGTTGTTCCATGCAGATTAATTTCAGATTTAGTAATTGTAATTGTTTCAGCTATCATCAATGATATTACCTTTTCCTGCCTGGGACAGCCAGTGTGAGTAGCCATAACTTATTGATTGTAAACTGCCTCAATATATTTTTCTTCAGTAGACCTTTTTGCTCACTGTACAATTCCATTTATAAGGTCACTGTTGGTTATCTTCCTGCTGAATCTTTCCATGAGATTTACTAGTAAAATAGTGCAGATAACTCCAGCAAGTTACCATGTTCTTTTTCTTTCTGTGTTGTTTCTACTAATGTTTCTTCTACCGAATGCTTTTTATGTGGTTTATAAAATGCCTCAACTAAGTTATAGTTGTTTTGACCTTTAAATGTGCGGATATGTCTGGCAGAGATCTTGTGTCTCCTGGAACTGAACAATCAACATGTTGAACAAACAATAAAAACAGCAGTATACCTATAGGAAGGCAAATGATGTCCAATTCCATAAAATTTTCTTCACTATTCTTACATGATTACATATCTGGCAACTAAATTTATGACCGTTTCTGTTATTTGTTGCAGCACACTTATGGAACTATAATGTGGTCCATTTTTTCTTGAACTGGAAATCAAGCATCATCTGTGTTTCTATTGTACAAACAAACGGAACTTCTGGCTTTGAAATATTTGGTTGTGCTGAAAAATTTAGTCATAAAAGCTGGAAATGTTAGTTGAGTTCAAGCCATTACTTCAGGTATATCAAACAGGGCTTTGAATAGCATCAATGACTAGAAACAAAAGCGTTACTTGGGATAACATGCTGTAAGCATACTGACCATGTTGCTGGGTTAATGTGTTGTTGGGGTTTTGCATTATGCATTCACTAGGACCTACCGTTTTCTACATGTAACAGTGGGCATGAGACAGGCATGTAATTGGCACGGACATCGCATAGCCCCTTCATTTGATTTTGGATCTCTGCAACCAGGAGGAGCTACTTGCACAATTTAGTGTGGTGTTTCTCCTTTTTGCTCTGTGTCCTGAGATTTCCTGTACTGAGGTACTTTATTTGACTGAAAAGAAACCTTTATATTTGTTTATTGTTAGCCGATGCTAATTCCTAAATTGCTCCCAGGTAGTTCAATGTGTTTTCGTCACCATACTGCTTATTTGAATTTTCATCTTTGCCCTGTTGCTATTCTTGTGGTCTACTTCAGATCACCATTTTTATGGTGAGCTATCCTTTACTGAGGCTAACACAGATCATTTTGAATTGGGCTGTTATGTTTTACATGTCTGCCATGTTAGCTTGTGTTATGTTTCATAAACTGGAATGTTCTGAAGTGTACTTATTGTTCATTTCATGCAGCTATGTGGTGGAAAGCCGTCAGAAAGCATAATTATCGGTTCTTTCTTATCTATGTTGTCGGCCGTCGTGGTGATTATTGTCTCTACCTCAATATCCGGATATGTAGGTTCTGGTTTTCAATCTTTGCACCTACTAACTTTGAAGAATTTCCTTCTTTTTCTTTTTTTGCGTACCAGGCATTAAAATTTGAAGTGGGCAAGCAAATTCCCTACATGGCCAAGTTACAATTGGTACACTCCGGCAACAGGTTTGACTTGTGGTCTCTTTTGCTTCCATAGCACGATTCTGCTAATTATCCAACCAAAAGAACCATTATGTCCCGAATTGATTCACGACTTTTATAACTAGGAGGTGGGAAACCTTGGCAATGTTGGCGGGAAAGATTTGTCTCGTACTTTGTATCTCATCACCCGAACCACTCTCTTCATACGAGGAAGAAGAGTTGGAAACAAATGGGAGAAGGACGGCGCTCTTTGGTCTGGCCCTTCGATTCCATCCCATGGCAGCAACGAGCGAGAAAAGCCCCACGGAGCGAAATCCGCGATCTATCTTCGATCTCGCTTGTCTTCGTGCTCGTGCCGCCGCCGCCTCATGCACTCCTCCCACCAATTCGAAACCCTTACTCGGATCTCCTCTCCATCTTCTCCAGTATGCCGAAGGCGAAGACGGGACCGTGGTGATGGAAGTCGCGGAGGGAGAAGGCGAAGGAGACTGCCCTCTCTGAAAAATGTTTCGGCAGTTGTTTCACGAAGTCAGAGCACCAGTTTCAGCCTATATGCGGCAGCCAAGAATCCAAGGTCATTCTGCCTAAAGAGGTTAGACCATGATACATATAGTTATCCATAGAACAATCAGGTTGTAAGCTAATAGGCCATCAAATTGTTAAATGTGTCTGTCATCAGGAACACAGCAGGACCTACAAGGCTTCCTTGAAAGGAGAATTCCTTTCCATAGATATAATTACCCTGCAGCACCACCCTCCTGACTGTCTGATTCTGATCCAAGAACTTAACTACAGGTTGGTCGAGCTTCGCTACAGGTTTCTCCACACAAACTATGGTATGCGTACTGTGATGAAACAAAATATAAGTTTGGATCACCTGTACGTGAGTGTATTCTCACCCAAATATTTCTCCATCATCACCATCTAAAAATTAATTGCATATCACTAGACCATTTTTCTTCTAATTCGATTATTAAACATGAACCACAAGCCAGTTAGATTAGTTGTTTGACATAAGTGTTTGATTCAGGACTGTGGACATTTGACCACAATTAATGCATTTCGTAGAATGGGTTTGTGACCATCGTTTGATATTGATTTGCCTGGTAAGTTTGTTTTTGCTGACAGGAAAGAAAGGCTTCAACAATGTACAGTCATTTAACGACTTATATTGTTTTTTAATTAATAAACTGGAATAACTCGGTTAGAGCATGTGGCTGTTAACCACAATGTCGGAAGTTAAAAGCCTGTCTCTTGGTAGATTAGAGCTTTGCTTTTTTGAAACAAAATATGAACTTTTTGTCTCAGCAAACAATATTATGAGTTTTTTGTCTTATCAAAGATCACCTGGTGATCATTTGATAGCTTGATAGTTTTTGTTGAATTTTTTTGTCCTAATGAAGATGACCTAATTGTCAAAGGAAAGATTGACAGCCTTATAATCTCTTGAAGGATTAGAACTTTAGCCCTCCTAGCATTTAATTCTTTATTTTTTTTATTCCATAATACTGTTATTTTATCGAATCCTGTGTCTTAACAAATAATGTTTATTTCTTATACACATTTGTTGTATGGTAGATTGATACTTTTCATTGAATTCTTTGTCCTACCAAAGATCACCTAACTGGATGGATTTTGATAGCCTTGTTTCTTGGTAGATTAGAACTTTGCTTTTTTTGAACAAAATATGAAATTTTTGTCTCAGCAAACAATATTATGAGTTTTCTGTCTTATCAAATATCACCTGGTGATCATTTGATAGATTGATAGTTTTTGTTGAATTTTTGTGTCCTAATGAAGATGACCTAACCATCAAAGGAAAGATTGACAGCCTTATAATCTCTTGAAGGATTAGAACTTTAGCCCTCCTTCTAGCATTTAATTCTTTATTTTTTTTACTTCCATAATACTGTTATTTTATCAAATCCTGTGTCTAAACAAATAGCGTTTATTTTTTAGACACAGTTGTTGTATGGTAGATTGATACTTTTTGTTGAATTCTTTGTCCTACCAAAGATCACCTAACTGGATGGATTGATAGTCTTGTCTCTTGATGAATTAGAACTTTACTTCTTTTGAACAAAATATGAACTTTTTGTCACAGCAAATAATATTATGAGTTTTCTATCTTACCAAAGATCACCTGGTGATCATTTGGTAGATTGATAGTTTCTGTTGAATTTTTTTGTCCTAATGAAGACGTCCTATTTGTCAAAAGAAAGATTGACAGCCTTATAATCTCTTGAAGGATTAGAACTTTACTTCCTTGAACCAAACATGAATTCTTTTTCTTAGCAAACAATAGTATTACTTATTTGACTGATCAAAGATCACCTAGTAATCATTTGATACATTGATTTTTTTTTGTTAAATTTTAATTTACAAAAGAACACCTAGTTGTCTTATGATGAAATTTTTGGTTGAATACATTTCCAAATAATCTTTGATGGATAAAAAACTTTACCTCATGAAGCCAAACATCATCTAATTGTGAACTGTCATAGTAGATTTATACTCATTGAATTAGTTTTATTTGAATTTTCTACAAAGAACATCCCTCCTGCTCTTTGTTTCTACATAGAACATCTAATCTTGCATTTAGTTTCTTTTACCTTACGTGAAACTATAATTTTCCTTGTATATAACTATCCTTGTATATTATAATTTTCCATGTTTGATTCTCTTTAAGTGACACAACGTGGCTTCCCCATATCCAATTCTCTTTGGAAGGAACTTGGTGAAGGCCAATGGTGCAGCTCTGTAGCACCACTAGAATGGGTATGTCTCTTAACACATCTGTGCTTTGCTAAAGATTTTTCATTATAAACAGTACGGTTTTCAATCCAACACCTGGTAATCATTTGGTACATTTTTTTGTTGAATTTTATCTTACCAAAGATGCCTAGTTGTCTAATGATGCGCTCAATTTTTTTGTTGAATACATTTCCAAATCACCTATGATGGATAAAAAAAACTTTACTTTGTGAGGCCGAATACCATCTAATTGTGAATTGACATAATAGATTTATACTGGTTGAATTAGTTTTATTGGTAATTTTCTACAAGGAACATCCCTCCTTCCAGTGCTCTTTGTTTCTTTTCATTTTTTGACATAGAAACTTTTAAAACCAACATCTAGCCTTGCATTTGGATTCTTTTACCTTCACTGAAACTACAACTTTCCTTGCCTATAATTATCCTGCAGCTCAATGCTCGTGACATCATGTTTGATTCAGTTCAAGTGACTCAACATAGCTTCCATATCCAAATCTCTTTGGAAGAAACTTGGAGGTCAATGGTGCACAAGAATGACTTGTTTTTAAAAACCAAAACTTCACTTAGTTCTCGGGCACAAGAATTCGTTTTTCCATTAAACGGCTTCTGCACGCTTTAATCAATAAGCTGGAATAGCTCAGTTGGTTAGAGCGTGTGGCTGTTAACCACAAGGTCGGAGGTTCAAGCCCTCCTTCTAGCGTAATTAGTGTTATTTTTATTTTTAAAATCAAAACATCACCCTAGTTATTGTTTTTTCTTTTGAAAGTTAAAACTTCACAAGAATGTTTTTCTATTTTACAAATCGACACATTACCTAGTTCTTCATTGGTATATTATATTGAATTTTGTAGATTTAGTTTTATTTCAATTTTCCACTAATCATTTATATAAGTTTTAAGTAATAAATTGAAATAGCTTAGTTGGTTAGAGTGTGTTGCTATTAATTATAAGGTTCAAGCCCTTCTTCTAGCATAATTATTATTATTTTTATTTCTAAAATCAAAACATCATCTCAATTGTCAAGCACAAGTGTGTTTTTTATTTTTAAAATCAAAACTTTACTTAGTTCTTGAGCATAATAATATTTTTTTATTAGATTAAGGTTCATTTTAGCGCTTGTGATTTTGGTCATAGACCTTTTAAGTCCTTATAGTTTACTCGTGTCTAAAAATATCTTTATATTTTTAAAAATGTAGCATAAGTTCTTTTCGTCAAGTTAAGTTAACATGCGTTAGAGTTTGATTATATGATATGTTGACTCATAATAAATCATTAATATAATGGATATATAATTTAAAATTAAGACTTATTTAAACCCTTATGGTTTTGTTCATAGACTTCTTAAGTATTTATGGTTTACTCGTGTATAAAATATCCCATACATTTTTAAAAATATAATATTTAATCTCATCCTATTAAGTCTAAGTTAACAAATAGTATAGTTTGCTTATGTGACATGTTGACTCATAAAAATTATTAATATAATAACACGTATAATTTAAATTTTTTTAAAAAAATTGAGACATCCATCAATGGCGAAAAGATGTGTCATCGAGGAGGCAATCACCGCTAACAGCATCGAGTCGCTGTTGCCTAGCAGTGCGTTGTATGCCTGTAACTTTTTCTGCACTGATAACGAGCTCAGGAGTTTTTGGATGTCACTTACCAGCTCCAGGGTGCACGTTACGATGTTGCCCACCACGGTGTTGCCCGTCACCGCAAATGGCACTCGCTCTAATCTCGACGAGTATATCATATCTTGTAAGCCACCTCCTTCACGAAGCACAATATCATAAAGACGGAGAGCAAACTGTCACGAACGGTCGTCGCACACTCGCAGCAACTTCGTTCAACGTTCCGTTCGTCGCTTGCCCATGCTTGTACATATCCTTGGCAGCCTATTTTGCCATGTTTTGGTGTGTTTTTCCTTGTAAAACTGCGAGAAAGCAAAGAATCGCAGCGGCAGCAGCAGAAACGATCGCTCATTGATCCGCCTAGAAATCCAAAAACGACTCCTTTTAGTGTGCCACGCTGATTTCGCAGGCGCGCCCACGAAAATTTTGTCACCATCTCAAGCACCCTGGAACCACCCGGGTGGCACATGACTGGATGGGGCTTCAGATAGTGTCGGGCGTTGAACACTTTCACAAGTTTGCACGTCAACTTGACGGAAACTTGCCTTCGCGCCCGGCACTTGGGGAGTAGTTGTTTGTGGACTTGCAGCTGCTCATTCACCCCTCTAAAGTCCTTGTTTTCCTTCTCTCTTTCTCTACTTTCTTGCACTCCAAGTGCTCGCTCAATTGCTTGTAAAGCTTCCCTCTTCGCGAGACGTCGGGACTTGTCCGCCGCTCGTTCCAACAACTAATCAACTTTTCTTTTTATAGGTCCTACGGGACCTGCACGAGATTGCAGTTCGGCTGACCCTTTGCGGACGCATATGTCGCAAGGGTGCCTCAAGACTTAGGCAATCCAAGCTAAGTCCGAACGAAGTGGGCGCAAAGGCGATTCTTGACTTAGGCAACTTCAGCTAAGTCGGTGGCTTGCCGCAAGGGTGCCTCACCACTTAGGCAATTCTTGCTAAGTGTGTGACATTGTGGTATCAGAGAAGGCAAGCAATTTGAGCAAAGCAGCGAAGAAATTTCGCAATCTCACCATGGCGAAACAGCGTGGTGAATCGAGCAAGATGGGGCAAGCCGGAATGTTGCCCCAGCGACTCTGAGAGGGCTGCATGTGCAAACTCGCTCTCACGCTGCAGGAGCCGCTCATGAGGAGCGGGGCAGTGAGCATGAGGAGCGAGAAGTGGGCTGCTCACCACGAGCAGAGGAGGCGCAATCTGGAGCGCCAACCGGAAGAAAGAGCCATAGAGAGAGGGTCACAGCGGTGGAAACCCGCTTGGATGTTCTTGAAGCGAGCTTGGATGAACTCTACCAAGGCCAAAGTAGGCTTCTTGGCGTAGAGAGCTCGCAAGAAGAAGCTGAATCCCGGATCGACAAGGTTGAAGCCTTAGTCGACCGACTGACGGATGACACAAAGGACTCCGTGCAACATTTGCAAGAAATGGTGACGGAACTCACTTCCAAAGTGGCAATGCTCACAAGGGCGTTGAATGCGGGGGGAAGCAACACCCACGTTGCGCCAACACAAAGCTTCAGGGCGCCCGACCCACATTGTTATGGGGGTGCTAGAGATGCGAAGGAGCTCGAGAATTTCCTGTTTGATATGGAACAATACTTTCGAGCTACGAGACCAGACTCTGAGGACACCAAAGTTTCGATAGCGACTATATATCTGAACGGGGATGCAAAGCTTTGGTGGAGAACCCGTTGGGAAGAGATTCAGCAAGGTCGATGCCGAGTGGACACATGGGACGACTTGAAGCGTGAGTTGAGAACTCAATTCCTACCCGAGAATACTGAGTTCGTCGCAAGGAGGAAGTTGAGACAACTCCACCAAACGACTTCCATTCGGGACTATGTGAAGCAATTTTCTATACTAATGTTAGACATTCAAGATATGTCTGAAAAAGATAAGCTGTTTAGCTTTCTTGATGGCCTGAAGCCATGGGCTCAACAGGAACTTCATCGACGGAATATCACTGATTTGGTCGGAGCAATTGCAGCCGCAGAAAGGCTTACCGACTTTGCTTCTTCAGAGGACCCGAGGAAGAAGAAGCAGTCCACGGGAAATCACCAACCAAGCCACCCTCCTGGGAAAGAACTTAGGGGTGACCAAAGGAAGAAGAGTTTCCACAAGGGGCCGAACTCAAACGGCAGGGCCTCAAAACCTAGGAGATGTTTCTTGTGCGGAGGACCACATAGTGTATGGGACTGCCCGCAAAAATAGGCACTCAATGCCTTGTTGGCTTCCATCAAACCCCCTAAGCCAGATAAGGGCAAGGCAGTTGCCCTCAGTTCGAGTAGCTCCGAGTCGGGCAACGACGATAAGAAGTCGCAAGGACCCCGAATGGGTGCGATACGTTTGTTGAATGCATTGCGGGGTCAAGTGGGGGAGAACCTGAAGCCGAAGCAACAAAAAGCAGGAAACAGTGAGCTGATGTACGTAAACATCAGACTTAATGGCCAAACCACCCAAGCAATGGTGGACACGGGTGCTACTCACAACTTCATCGCCGATCGAGAAGCAAAGCGGCTTGGGCTAATCTTAGAGAAGAACCCAAGTCGGATGAAGGCGGTTAACTCGGAGGCTAAGCGAATCTCTGGGCTAGCAAAGGGAGTCTCCATCAAGATTGGATCGTGGAGCGGGCGCACAAACATGATGGCGGTGCCATTGGATGACTTCCAAGTGATTCTTGGAATGGAGTTCATGCATGTAGCAAAGTTGGTGCCGATGCCGTTCCTAGACTCCATATGTCTAATGGGAGGTGACAACCCCTGTGTGGTTTCTGTCACTCGAAGAGGAACCCAGGATCCCCAGCAACTATCAGCGTTGCAACTGAAGAAGGGTGTGCGCAAAGGAGAGTTAACCTTTGTGGCTGCGATGAAACTAGAAACACTCGATGGGGAGGCCCGTAAAGAACCTGCTGCGGTGGCAAATGTCCTGAAGGAGTTCGAAGATGTTATGCCACCTGAGTTACCAAAAACTCTGCCACCACGTAGAGGCGTGGATCATCTTATTGAGCTGGAGCCAGGAGTGAAGCCTCCAGCGAGACCACCATACCGCATGCCCCCTCCTGAGTTGGCAGAGCTCAGAAAGCAGTTAGATGAACTGCTAAGCGGTGGTCTCATTCGTAGTTCCAAAGCACCATTCGGAGCTCCAGTTCTCTTCCAGAAGAAACAAGATGGGAGTCTCCGACTATGCGTCGATTATCGAGCCCTTAACAAGGTGACTGTAAAGAACAAATATCCCATCCCTCTTTTTGCGGACTTGTTCGACCAACTAGGCAAAGCAAAGTATTTCTCGAAACTCGACCTTCGGTCGGGGTATTGGCAGGTGCGTATTGCTGAAGGTGATGAAGCGAAGACTACTGTGTGACGTGTATGGAGTGTTTGAGTTCTTGGTGATGCCTTTCGCTTAACCAATGCTCCACCACATTCTCAGACTCTTATGAACCAGCTATTCAAGGAGTATCTGGACAAGTTTGTGATTGTCTACTTGGACGATATCGTCGTCTACAGCCGAACACTTGAGGAGCATATTGAACACCTCCGAACAATCTTCAAAGTTCTCAGGGAAAATTCTTTGTTCGTAAAAAGAGAAAAGTGCTACTTTGCTTAGAAAGAGATCTTATTCTTGGGGCATCGGATCGGCGACGGTTCCATTCAAATGGATAAAGCAAAGGTGCAAGCAGTTGTGGACTGGCAAACTCCAAAGAAGGTGCCCGAACTGAGATCCTTCCTTGGGTTTGTGAACTACTATCGACGCTTCATACTGGGGTATTCGAAGCGCGCAACTCCACTAACAGAGTTGCTGAAGAAAGAGCAGCCTTGGAGATGGTTCGACAAATGTGAAGCGACATTCCAAGACCTAAAGGCTGCCATTCTGGAAGAACCAGTGCTCAAATTGCCAGACTATGGGAAGCCCTTCGAAGTCCATACAGATGCTTCAGACTTCGCTATCGGGGGAGTACTTATGCAGGAGGGCCATCCGATGGCCTATGAAAGCCGTAAGCTCAACGAGACCGAGCGGCGGTATCTCGGCACGAAGGAGATGACAGCGGTGATCCACTGCTACGAGTGTGGTGACACTACCTTCTCGGATCGCAATTTGTACTGAGGACAAACAACATCGCTTTGAGTTACTTTCAGACTCAAAAGAAACTCTCCCCAAAGCAGGCACGATGGCAGGACTTCCTGGCGGAATTTGACATGGCAATGGAGTACAAGCCCGGAAGAGCAAATGTCGTAGCTGATGCCTTGAGTCGAAAAGTGGAGGTCGTGAATGCTATGCAACTAGAGGGCAGAGGTCAAACAAGTCAGTTGCAATCCAACTTCCTTTCCCGAATCAAGGATGGACTGTGTAGTGATCCCCAAGCAGTAACCTTGATGCAATTGATCCAAGAAGGCAAGACACGACGATTTTGGGTCCAGGAGGGACTCGTCTACACCAAAGGGAATAGAGTTTATGTTCCTCGGGTGGATAATCTGAGGCGTGAGCTTTTGAAGGAGTGTTATGATTCCCTTTGGGCAGGACATCCGGGTATTCATCGAACATTGGCACTCATGGAGAGGGCCTTCTATTGGCTAGAGATGGGGACGGATGTGGAGGAATATGTTCGGACGTGCCTAACTTGTCAACAAGACAAAGTGGAGCAACGGAAGCCGGTGGGACTTTTAGAGCCGTTGCATGTACCAGAAAGGCCGTGGGAGAGTATTTCTCTGGACTTCATATCTAGCTTGCCGACAGTAGGGGGACTCGGATCGATACTTGTAGTTGTCGACCGATTTTCAAAGTATGCAACCTTCATTGCCGCACCCCTACACTGTTCAGCAGAGGAAGCGACGAAGCTAATGATGAAGAATGTGGTGAAGTATTAGGGAGTCCCGCACAATATTATAAGTGATCGAGATGCTCGGTTTCTGGGACGATTCTGGACCGAGTTGTTCAAGTTGTTGGGATCGAAGCTATACTTCTCCACAAGCCTCCACCCCCAGACGGATGGCCAAACTGAAAGAATAAACTTGCTCCTAGAGCAATATCTTCGGCACTACGTGAGTGCCAACCAACGAGATTGGGTGAAGTTGTTGGACATAGCCCAATTCTCCTACAACCTGCAGCGGAGCTCTGCATCCAACAAGAGCCCCTTTGAGATCATCACTGGACAACAGCCATCGACTCCTCACACTTTGACTATTGGATATACAGGGAATAGTCCGTCCGCGTATCACTTGACAAAAGAATGGCATCGAAATGCAGATATTGCGCGGGCCTACTTGGAGAAGGCGACCAGAAAGATGAAGAAGTGGGCAGACTTGGGAAGGCGACCCCAGGAATACAAAGTCGGTGATTTGGTGTTGGTGAAGCTCCAACCAGCATCACTCCAATTCTTTAGAAACAAGGTGCATAAAGGATTGGTGCGCAAGTATGATGGCCCCTTCCCAATTATCAGTAGGGTGGGCAATGTTTCCTACAAGTTGCAACTATCGGCGTAGCTCAAGATTCATAATGTTTTCCATGCCAGCAACTTGAAAGCCTACCACTTCGATCCGCAAGATGCTTCTCGAGGCGTTTCAACTCGTCAACCTCCCACCAGAGCTTCCTACGAGAAGCGAGTTGACACCATTTTAGCAGATCGCAGGACAACGCTACCCAATGGAGCTGAACAGATTGAATACTTGGTGAAGTGGCAGAAACTTCCCAAAACCGAAGCCAGTTGGGAGCCAGAAGACATCCTCCGACATGAAGAAGCAGTTATCAAAGCCTACCAAAGAGTGTCAACGAGGGCGTCGACAGCTTAAGTGGGGGAGAATGTCATGAACGGTTATCGCACACTCGCAACAACTTCGTTCAACGTTCCGTTCGTCGCTTGCCTATGCTTGTACATATCCTTGGCAGCCTGTTTTGCCATGTTTTGGTGTGTTTTTCCTTGTAAAACTACAGAAAATAGCAATGCTGCGCAGCAGCAGAATGATCGCTTCACGATCCGCCGTAAATCCAAAAACACTCCGTTTTCAAGAGCCGCTGGCTGATTTCGCGCAGCCACGGCCACGAAAATTTTGTCACCATCTCAAGACCTGGAACCACCCGGGTGGCACATGGTGGATGGGGCTTCAGATATAGTGTCGGGCGTTGAACACTTTCACAAGTTTGCACGTCAACTTGACGGAAACTTGCCTTCACGCCCGGCACTTGGGGAGTAGTTGTTTGTGGACTTCTATTTGCTCATTCACCCCTCTAAAGTCCTTGTTTTCCTCCTCTCTTTCTCTACTTTCTTGCACTCCAAGTGCTCGCTCAATTGCTTGTAAAGCTTCCCTCTTCGCGAGACGTCGGGACTTGTCCGCCGCTCGTTCCAACAACTAATCAACTTCTCATTTTATAGGTCCTACGGGACTGTGACGAGGTTGCGATTCGGTGACCTTTTCGGACGATATGTCGCAAGGACGCCTCAAGACTTAGGCAATCCAAGCTAAGTCCGAACGAAGTGGGCGCAAAGGCGATTCTTGACTTAGGCAACTTCAGCTAAGTCGGTGGCTTGCCGCAAGGGTACCTCACCACTTAGGCAATTCTTGCTAAGTGTGTGACAAAACGGAAGGAGCGATTGAGTTGGTCCATATAGTCTCCCACACTTGCTCGCTCTCTCCAACCAACTTATCGAGGAAGAGGAAGTGGCAGATGTTGCAACGATAGAGAGATAGAGGTAGGAGAGGCCGAAAGCGGAGGTGAAGGAGAGTTGGACTACCACATCATAAGTGCGGTGAGTGGGGGCACAGTACAGGATAAAGTGGAAGGCGATGGGGATAAAGACATCCAGGAGGAGGAAGAGAGACCATGTTGATGGTCACTTCCATGATGACACCTTCTCTCGTTATGGATAGATGTCTTAAATTTTTTTTAGCTTAACTTACATGTATCATTATATTAATGATTTATTGTGAGTCAGCATGTTATATAGTTAGATTCTAATGTTTATTAACTCATACTTAATGGGAGGAGCTTATATGCTATGTTTATAAAAATATATATTATTTTAAATATAAATAGATCATAAAGACTTAAGCAGTTCATTATCAAAATCATAAGGGTTAAAATAGATTTTTAATTTTTTTATTTTATAAGTGAAAGTATTAGTTAGTTCTCTAAATTTAGTTTAATTTTTCTTTTTCCATTAATAACTTATACAAATTTAATCAATTAGCTGGAATAGCTCAGTTGGTTAGAGCGTGTGGCTGTTAACCACAAGGTCGGAGGTTCAAGCCCTCTTTCTAGCGTGAGAAGTATTAATTTTTATTTTTAAAATCAAAACATCATCTCAGTACTCATGTACAAGAATGTCATCGTGGAGGCAATCACCACTAATAGTATCGAGTCGCTGTTGCCTAGCAGTGCGTTGCATGCCTATAACTTTTCATGCACTGATGACGAGCTCAAGAGCTTTTGTATGTCACTCACCAGCTCCAGGGTGCATGTCACGATATTGCCCACCACGGTGTTGCCCGTCACCGCAAATGGCACCCGCTCTAATCTCGACGAGTATATCATATCTTGTAAGCCACCTCCTTCACGAAGCACAATATCATAAAGACGGAGAGCAAACGGAAGGAGCGATTGAGTTGGTCCATATAGTCTCCCACACTTGCTCGCTCTCCCCAACCAACTTATCGAGGAAGAGGAAGTGGCAGATGTTGCAACGATAGAGAGATAGAGGTAGGAGAGGCCGAAAGCGGAGGTGAAGGAGAGTTGGACTACCACATCATAAGTGCGGTGAGTGGGGGCACAGTACAGGATAAAGTGGAAGGCGATGGGGATAAAGACATCCAGGAGGAGGAAGAGAGACCATGTTGATGGTCACTTCCATGATGACACCTTTCGTTATGGATAGACGTCTTAGATTTTTTTTAGCTTAACTTACATATATCATTATATTAATAATTTATTGTGAGTCAGCATGTCATATAGTTAGATTCTAATGTTTATTAACTCATACTTAATGGGAGGAGCTTATATGCTATGTTTATAAAAATATATATTATTTTAAATATAAATAGATCATAAAGACTTAAGCAGTTCATGATCAAAATCATAAGGGTTAAAATAGATTTTTAATTTTTTTATTTTATAAGTGAAAGTATTAGTTAGTTCTCTAAATTTAGTTTAATTTTTCTTTTTCCATTAATAACTTATACAAATTTAATTAATTAGCTGGAATAGCTCAGTTGGTTAGAGCGTGTGGCTGTTAACCACAAGGTCGGAAGTTCAAGCCCTCCTTCTAGCGTGAAAAGTATTAATTTTTATTTTTAAAATCAAAACATCATCTCAGTACTCATGTACAAGAATGTCATCGTGGAGGCAATCACCACTAATAGTATCGAGTCGCTGTTGCCTAGCAGTGCGTTGCATGCCTATAACTTTTCCTGCACTGATGACGAGCTCAAGAGCTTTTGGATGTCACTCACCAGCTCCAGGGTGCATGTCACGATGTTGCCCACCACGGTGTTGCCCGTCACCGCAAATGGCACCCGCTCTAATCTCGACGAGTACATCATATCTTGTAAGCCACCTCCTTCACGAAGCACAATATCATAAAGACGGAGAGCAAACGGAAGGAGCGATTGAGTTGGTCCATATAGTCTCCCACACTTGCTCGCTCTCCCCAACCAACTTATCGAGGAAGAGGAAGTGGCAGATGTTGCAACGATAGAGAGATAGAGGTAGGAGAGGCCGAAAGCGTAGGTGAAGGAGAGTTGGACTACCACATCATAAGTGCGGTGAGTGGGGGCACAGTACAGGATAAAGTGGAAGGCGATGGGGATAAAGACATCTAGGAGGAGGAAGAGAGACCATGTTGATGGTCACTTCCATGATGACACCTTCTCTCGTTATGGATAGACGTCTTAGATTTTTTTTAGCTTAACTTACATGTATCATTATATTAATGATTTATTGTGAGTCAGCATGTCATATAGTTAGATTCTAATGTTTATTAACTCATACTTAATGGGAGGAGCTTATATGCTATGTTTATAAAAATATATATTATTTTAAATATAAATAGATCATAAAGACTTAAGCAGTTCATGATCAAAATCATAAGGGTTAAAATAGATTTTTAATTTTTTTATTTTATAAGTGAAAGTATTAGTTAGTTCTCTAAATTTAGTTTAATTTTTCTTTTTCCATTAATAACTTATACAAATTTAATCAATTAGCTGGAATAGCTCAGTTGGTTAGAGCGTGTAGCTGTTAACCACAATGTCGGAGGTTCAAGCCCTCCTTCTAGCGTGAGAAGTATTAATTTTTATTTTTAAAATCAAAACATCATCTCAGTACTCATGTACAAGAATGTCATCGTGGAGGCAATCACCACTAATAGTATCGAGTCGTTGTTGCCTAGCAGTGCGTTGCATGCCTATAACTTTTCCTGCACTGATGACGAGCTCAAGAGCTTTTGGATGTCACTCACTAGCTCCAGGGTGCATGTCACGATGTTGCCCACCACGGTGTTGCCCGTCACCGCAAATGGCACCCGCTCTAATCTCGACGAGTACATCGTATCTTGTAAGCCACCTCCTTCACGAAGCACAATATCATAAAGACGGAGAGCAAACGGAAGGAGCGATTGAGTTGGTCCATATAGTCTCCCACACTTGCTCGCTCTCCCCAACCAACTTATCGAGGAAGAGGAAGTGGCAGATGTTGCAACGATAGAGAGATAGAGGTAGGAGAGGCCGAAAGCGGAGGTGAAGGAGAGTTGGACTACCACATCATAAGTGCGGTGAGTGGGGGCACAGTACAGGATAAAGTGGAAGGCGATGGGGATAAAGACATCCAGGAGGAGGAAGAGAGACCATGTTGATGGTCACTTCCATGATGACACCTTCTCTCGTTATCGATAGATGTCTTAGATTTTTTTTAGCTTAACTTACATGTATCATTATATTAATGATTTATTGTGAGTCAGCATGTTATATAGTTAGATTCTAATGTTTATTAACTCATACTTAATGGGAGGAGCTTATATGCTATGTTTATAAAAATATATATTATTTTAAATATAAATAGATCATAAAGACTTAAGCAGTTCATTATCAAAATCATAAGGGTTAAAATAGATTTTTAATTTTTTTATTTTATAAGTGAAAGTATTAGTTAGTTCTCTAAATTTAGTTTAATTTTTCTTTTTCCATTAATAACTTATACAAATTTAATTAATTAGCTGGAATAGCTCAGTTGGTTAGAGCGTGTGGCTGTTAACCACAAGGTCGGAGGTTCAAGCCCTCCTTCTAGCGTGAGAAGTATTAATTTTTATTTTTAAAATCAAAACATCATCTCAGTACTCATGTACAAGAATGTCATCGTGGAGGCAATCACCACTAATAGTATCGAGTCGCTGTTGCCTAGCAGTGCGTTGCATGCCTATAACTTTTCCTGCACTGATGACGAGCTCAAGAGCTTTTGGATGTCACTCACCAGCTCCAGGGTGTATGTCACGATGTTGCCCACCACGGTGTTGCCCGTCACTGCAAATGGCACCCGCTCTAATCTCGACGAGTACATCATATCTTATAAGCCACCTCCTTCACGAAGCACAATATCATAAAGACGGAGAGCAAACGGAAGGAGCGATTGAGTTGGTCCATATAGTCTCCCACACTTGCTCACTCTCTCCAACCAACTTATCGAGGAAGAGGAAGTGGCAGATGTTGCAACGATAGAGAGATAGAGGTAGAAGAGGCCGAAAGCGAAGGTGAAGGAGAGTTGGACTACCACATCATAAGTGCGGTGAGTGGGGACACAGTACAGGATAAAGTGGAAGGCGATGGGGATAAAGACATCCAGGAGGAGGAAGAGAGACCATGTTGATGGTCACTTCCATGATGACACCTTCTCTCGTTATGGATAGACGTCTTAGATTTTTTTTAGCTTAACTTACATATATCATTATATTAATGATTTATTGTGAGTCAGCATGTCATATAGTTAGATTCTAATGTTTATTAACTCATACTTAATGGGAGGAGCTTATATGCTATGTTTATAAAAATATATATTATTTTAAATATAAATAGATCATAAAAACTTAAGCAGTTCATTATCAAAATCATAAGGGTTAAAATAGATTTTTAATTTTTTTATTTTATAAGTGAAAGTATTAGTTAGTTCTCTAAATTTAGTTTAATTTTTCTTTTTCCATTAATAACTTATACAAATTTAATCAATTAGCTAGAATAGCTTAGTTGGTTAGAGCGTGTGGCTGTTAACCACAAGGTCGGAGGTTTAAGTCCTCCTTCTAGCGTGAGAATATTAATTTTTATTTTTAAAATCAAAACATCATCTCAATACTCATGTACAAGAATGTCATCATGGAGGCAATCACCACTAATAGTAGAGTATCGAGTCGTTGCATGCCTATTTGCCTAGCAATGAGGCAAGAGCTTTTGCATGCCTATAACTTTTCATGTAATCGATGCCCACCACGAGCTCGCAAATGGCAAGAGCTTTTGGATGTCACCTCCTTCACGAAGCACTCATAAGGGTGAGAGCCGGAAGGAGCGATGAGTTGTCCATATAGTCTCCCACACTTGCTCGCTCTCCCCAACCAACTTATCGAGGAAGAGGAAGTGATGTTGCAAACGATAGATAGAGATAGAGGTAGGAGAGGCGCAAGCGGAGGTGAAGGAGAGTTGGACTACCACATCATAAGTGCGGTGAGTGGGGGCTGATCAAGACAGATAAAGTGGAAGGCGATGGGGATAAAGACATCCGAGGAGGAGGAAGAGAGACCATGTTGATGGTCACTTCATGATGACACCTTCTCGTTATCGATAGATGTCTTAGATTTTTTTAGCTTAACTTACATGTATCATTATATTAATGATTTATTGTGAGTCAAAGATGTTATATAGTTAGATTCTAATGTTTATTAACTCATACTTAATGGGAGGAGCTTATATGCTATGTTTATAAAAATATATATTATTTTAAATATAAATAGATCATAAAGACTTAGGTTCATTATCAAAATCATAAGGGTTAAAATAGATTTTTAATTTTTTTATTTTATAAGTGAAAGTATTAGTTAGTTCTCTAAATTTAGTTTAATTTTTTCTTTTCCATTAATAACTTATACAAATTTAATCAATTAGCCTGGAATAGCTCATTGGTTAGAGCGTGTGGTTAACCACAAGGTCGGAGGTTCAAGCCCTCCTTCTAGCGTGAGAAGTATTAATTTTTATTTTTAAAATCAAAACATCATCTCGTACTCATGTACAAGAATGTCATCGTGGAGGCAATCACCACTAATAGTATCAGTCATGCTGTTTGCCTAGCAAAGTGCGTTGCATGCCTATAACTTTTCCTGCAAGCGATGGCGAGCTCAAGAGCTTTTGGATGTCACTCACCACTCCGGTGTATGTCACGATGTGCCCACCACGGTGTTGCCGTCACCGCATCACCGACGAGAATGCCCACCACTGTCGAGTGTTGCCCTGTCCGCAAATGGCACCGCTCTAATCTCGACGAGTACATCATATCTTATAAGCCACCTCCTTCCACACAATATCATAAAGACGGAGAGCAAGCGGAAGGAGCGATTGAGTTGGTCATATAGTCTCCCCACTTGCTGCTCGCTCTCCAACCAACTTATCGAGGAAGAGGAAGTGGCGGATGTTGCAACGATAGAGAGATAGAGGTAGAAGACCAGCGAAGGTGAAGGAGAGTTGGACTACCACATCATAAGTGCGGTGAGTGGGGACACAAGATGCTGAGGATAAAGTGGAAGGCGATGGGGATAAAGACATCCGAGGAGGAGGAAGAGAGACCATGTTGATGGTCACTTCCATGATGACACCTTCTCTCGTTATGGATAGACGTCTTAGATTTTTTTTTTTAGCTTAACTTACATATATCATTATATTAATGATTTATTGTGAGTCAGCATGTCATATAGTTAGATTCTAATGTTTATTAACTCATACTTAATGGGAGGAGCTTATATGCTATGTTTATAAAAATATATATTATTTTAAATATAAATAGATCATAAAACTTAAGCGATTCATTATCAAAATCATAAGGGTTAAAATAGATTTTTAATTTTTTTATTTTATAAGTGAAAGTATTAGTTAGTTCTCTAAATTTAGTTTAATTTTTCTTTTCCATTAATAACTTATACAAATTTAATCAATTAGCTAGAATAGCTAGAATAGCTTAGTTGGTTAACCACAATGTAACCACAAGGTTTAAGTCCTCCTTCTAGCGTGAGAATATTAATTTTTATTTTTAAAATCAAAACATCATCTCAATACTCATGTACAAGAATGTCATCATGGAGGCAATCACCACTAATAGTATCGAGTCGCTTTTGCCTAGCAGTGCGTTGCATGCCTATAACTTTTCATGCACTGATGACGAGCTCAAGAGCTTTTGGATGTCACTCACCAGCTCCAGGGTGGATGCCACGATGTTGCCCACCACGGTGTTGCCCACCACGGTGTTGCCCGTCACCGCAAATGGCACCTGCTCTAATCTCGACGAGTATATCATATCTTGTAAGCCACCTCCTTCACGAAGCACAATATCATAAAGACGGAGAGCAAACGGAAGGAGCGATTGAGTTGGTCCATATAGTCTCCCACATTTGCTCGCTCTCCCCAACCAACTTATCGAGGAAGAGGAAGTGGCGAATGTTGCAACGATAGAGAGATAGAGGTAGGAGAGGCCGAAAGCGGAGGTGAAGGAGAGTTGGACTACCACATCATAAGTGCGGTGAGTGGGGGCACAGTACAGGATAAAGTGGAAGGCGATGGGGATAAAGACATCCAGGAGGTGGAAGAGAGACCATGTTGATGGTCACTTCCATGACGACACCTTCTCTCGTTATGGATAGACATCTTAGATTTTTTTTAGCTTAACTTACATGTATCATTATATTAATGATTTATTGTGAGTCAGCATGTCATATAGTTAGATTCTAATATTTATTAACTCATACTTAATGGGAAGAGCTTATATGCTATGTTTATAAAAATATATATTATTTTAAATATAAGTAGATCATAAAGACTTAAGCAGTCCATGATCAAAATCATAAGGGTTAAAATAGATTTTAAATTTTTTTATTTTATAAGTGAAAGTATTAGTTAGTTCTCTAAATTTAGTTTAATTTTTCTTTTTTCTATTAATAACTTATACAAATTTTAATTAATCAGTTGGAATAGCTTAGTTAGTTAGAGCGTGTGGCTGTTAACCATAAGGTCGGAGCTTCAAGCCCTCTTTCTAGTATTAAATGTATTAATTTTTATGTTTAAAATCAAAAGCTTTTTAGAATTCTATTTTCGATAAACACTAATACAAGTTTTAATCAATGAGCTGGAATAGCTCAATTCGTTAAAATATGTGGTTGTTAACTATAAGGTTAGAGGTTCAAGTTTTTTTTCTAGCGTGAAACATATTAATTTTTAATGTTTAAATTCAGAACATCATCCCAGTACTCATGCACAGGTGTGTTTTTTTGTTTTTAAAATCAAAACTTCACAAGAATATTTTTTTATTTTATAAATCGAAACATTACCTAGTTCTCCATTCGTATATTAGATTGAATTTTGTAGATTTAGTTTTATTTCTATTTTCCACTAATCACTTATACAAGTTTTAAATTACAAATTAGAATAGCTTAGTTGGTTAGAGAGTGAGGTTATTAATTATAAGGTTGAAGTTTCAAGCTCTTTTTCTAGTTTAATTAGTATTATTTTTTATTTCTAAAATCAAAACATCATTTCAATTGTCAAGCACAAGTGTGTTTTTTATTTTTAAAACCAAAACTTCACCAAGTTCTCGAGCACAATAATATTTTTTATTATATTAAGGTTCATTTTAGCTCCTATAATTTTGACCATAGACCTTTTAAGTCCTTATAGTTTACTCGTATCTAAAATAATCTTTATATTTTTAAAAATATAGCATAAGTTCTTTTCGTTAAATTTGAGTTAAGAGTTTGCTTATATGACATGTTGACTCATAATAAATCATTAATATAATGATATATATAATTTAAGATTAAGGTTTATTTAAACTCCAATAGTTTTGGTCAGACTTTTTAAGTATTTATGGTTTACTTGTGTCTAAAATAACCCATATATTTTTAAAAATATAATATATAAGCCTCTCCTATTAAGTCTAAGTTAATAGACAGTATAGTTTATTTATGTGGCATATTGACTCACAAAAAAATATTAATATAATAATACGTATAATTTAATTTTTTTAAAAAAATTGAGACCTCCATCAATGGTGAGAAGACGTGTCGTCGTGGAAGCACACCAACAGCATCGAGCTGCTATTACCTAGTAGTGCGTTGTACGCCTGCAACTTCTCTTGCACTGATGACGAGCTTCTATCGGAGGTCACTCACCAGCTCCAGGGTACATTTCACCATGTTGCCCACCATGGTGTTGTCCATCACCGCGAATGACACCCACTTTGATCTCGACAAGTATACCATATCTTGTAAGCCATCTCTACCGCGAAGCACAATATCATAAAGATAGAGAGCAGGAGGAAGGAGCAATTGAGCTAGTTCATATAGCCCTCCCTCACTTGCTCGCTCTCCCCAACCAGCTTATCGATAAAGAGGAAGTGGCGGAGGCTGCAGCGATAGAGAGGCAGGGATAGGAGAGTTCGAAAGCGGATATGAAGGAGGGTTGGACCACCACATCATAAGCACGGTGAGTGGGGGCACAGGACATGATGAAGTGGAAGGCGGTGGGGACAAAGATGCCCAAGAGGAGGAAAAGAGACTATATCGATGGTCACTTTCATGACGACGCCTTCTCTCGTTATGGATAGATGTCTTAGTTTTTTTCTAGCTTAACTTACATATATTATTATATTAATGGTTTATTATGAGTCAGCATGTCATGTAGGTAGATTATAACGTCTATTAACTCATACTTAATGGGAGGAGCTTATATGCTATATTTTTAAAAATGTATAAGTTATTTTAAATACAAATATATTATAAAGACTTAAGCAGTCCATAACCAAAATCATAAGCGTTAAAATGGATTTTAACTTTTTTTATTTTATAAAAATAAAATAAAAATCAAAGCATTAGTTAGTTCTCCATCGGTGCATTAGGTATATTATTGTAAATTTAGTTTTATTTTTATTTTTCTATTGATTATTTATACAAGCTTTAAAAAATGAGCTGGAATAGTTCAGTTGGTTAAAATGTGTGATTGTTAATCACAAGGTCGAAGGTTCAAACTCTTCACCTAGTTCTCTGGCGCAAATGTTTTTTTATTTTATAACTCAAAACATTACATAGTTCTCCATTGGTATATTAGATAGAGTTATTATAGATTTAGTTTTATTTGTCTTTTTCCATAAATTATTTATACATACAATAATTGACAAGTTGGAATAACTCAGTTGGTTAGAACGTGTGGCTGTTGTATGTTGTACATTTAGTTTTATTTTTATTTTTCACTAATCACTTATACAAATTATAAATAATAAGCTGGAATAGCTCAATTGGTTAGAACGTGTGGCTGTTAACTACAAGGTCGGAGGTTTAAGCCTTCCTTCTAGCGTAAGAAGGTTTTATTTATATTTTTAAATTTAAAATATCATCTCAGTTCACAAGTACAAGTTTGTTTTTTATTTTTAAAACCAAAACTTCACCTACTTCTCGAGCACAAAGAATGTTTTTTTTATTTTACAAATCAAAACATTACTTGGTTCTCCATTGGTATATTAGACTGAGTTATTGTAGATTTAGTTTTATTTCTATTTTTCCACTAATCACTTATACTTGATCTTGAGATTTTAAATTTTCATAGTCCTAAAGGTTCAAAACTTAAAATTTTTGGTATGTTAGACTAATAGTTGTAGAATTAGTTTTCTTTGTATTTTTCCACCAATCACTTATATTTGATCTTGAGCTTCTGAATATTTATTGTCCTCAGTGGTTCAAAACTTAAATTTATGGTATATTAGACCCATAGTTGCTGTAGAATTAATTTCATTTCTTTTTTTTGCCAATCACTTATATTTGATCTTAATCTTATGAATTTGCATTGTCCTCCTATCACACAAATTTTTTTTAATTTCTAAAATCAAAACATCATCTAGTTCTCGTTTGGTAAGTTAGACTAATATTTGATCAAGGATTAGTTTTTGTATTTTTCATAACTGCATATGTTTGATCTTAAACTTATGAATTTTTATTGTCCTCAGTAGTTCAAAACTTGAATGTTTGGTATTTTAGACTGATAGTTGAATTAGTTTTCTCGCTATTTTTCCACTAATCACTTATATTTGATCTTGAGCTTCTAAATATTTAGTCCTTAGTGATTCAAAACTTAAATTTTTTGTACGTTAGACTGATTGTGTCTGTAGAATTAGCTTTCATCCTATTTTTCACTAATCACTTAGATTTGATCTTGACCTTCTGAATTTTCATGGTTGATTGCATATAATTTTTCATAATCACACATAGTTGAATTAGTTTTATTTCAATTTTTCCACCAATCATTTATATTTGATCTTGAGCTTCTGAATTTTTATAGTCCTCCTTGCACACAAGTTTTCTTTTAAATTTCTAAAATCGAAATGTCAACTAGATCTTGATTGGCATGTTAGACTGATAGTTGTTGTAGAATTAGTTTTTTTTATTTTTTTATAATCGCTTATATTTGATCTTATACTTCTGAAATTTTATGTTATGATAAACTGAGAGTTGAATTAGTTTTATTTCTATTTTTCCATCAATCACTTATATTTGATCTTGGGATTCTGAAAATTTATTGTCCTCAGTAGTTTGAAATTTCAATTTTTGGTCCATTGAACTGACAGGTGTTGTAGAATTAGTTTTCATTCTATTTTTTCGCCAATCATATGTGATCTCGATCTTCTGAATTTTTATTGTCCTCCTTCTGTCACAAGGTTTTTTTTTTCAGATCAAAATGTTACCTAGCTCTCGATTGGTATGTTAGACTGATAGTTGTTGTAGAATTAGTTTTTGTTTTTCAATTTTTTCACCAACAGCTTATTGTTGATCTTAAGCTTCTGAATTTTTATTGTCCTCGGTAGTTCAAAACTTAAAATTTTGAAATCATATAATACTTTTTTTTAAGAACTCAGCATATAGCTTATTCTAGATTAACTTCAGCTTTTTCTGTCCTGCTTTCCTTGTTTCATTATCATGTATGCCTGAACATCACGAACTTTAGCTATGCCAAACCAGAATGGTAAAGAAGACTAAACACAGAATGCCAAATCTGAAAATGCTTGAGCAGCCGTTTGACATTTACTTTAGAACAAACAGCTTGTAAGCTAACAGGTATCGAACTGTTGAATGTGTCTGTGATTAGTAGGAACAGATTAGGGTACTGGCAGATACTAGCATGGCGGCTCCTTGTGCTTGTCTAGGGAGCACAATAATGTTATTTGCGCCTGCTGTAATGCTTCTTTGGAAGAAATGAGTTCCCTTTCAGCATATAATTCCCTGCAGCACAACACTATGACACCAAATTTGATTTGATTCAAACAACTCAAGAACGAGGCTGATAGCAATCTGACATCCACCTCTCTTTGCAAGAACTCGGGGGTGGTCGAGGCAGCAGCTCTGTTACACCACCAAAATGGGTATGTCTGTTAAAGATCTCTCCTAGTCGATATACAGTTTGCTGGATGCTTTGTGAATCTGAGTTATGCAAGGATGCGTTTCAGTCACCAAGAGCTGGAATATCTCAGTTGGTTAAAGTGCATGATTGTTAACCCTAAGAACGGAGGTTTAAGCCCTCTTTCTGTCGTTTAATTTTTTTTTATTTTTAATTTTATTTTTGGAGCATGTGTCTTAACTCTATTGAATTAGCTGTCCTGACAAACATTATTATTATAGATAAAATATTGATTTTTATTTAACTCTGTCATGATCTTTGAAATTCTTTCTCTCATGACTTGAGTCAATTGAATTCTCTATTTTACCAAACATACGTTACTTAACTTAGGGTTTTTATTTAATTTTATTTTTGGTCTATGCGGCCTAAGTCTTACCAACAACAATTTCTTTTTTAATTTTAATTTTGTTTTTGGAGTATGTGTCTTACCAAACATTGTTATTGTAGATAAGATATTGAATTTTATTTAACTGTCTTGATCTTTGAAATTTTTTCTCTTACCATACATTGATCTTGTAGATTGATAATTGTTGTCGAATTATCGTTTATTTTTTATATTTTGATTTTATTTTTGAAGTCTGTGACTGACTTGAGTCTGTTTGAATTATCTGTCTTAGCAAACTTGATTATGATAGATAAAATATTACTTTTTGTTTAACTCTAGACTGATCTTTTTGAATTCTTGTCTTCCCATGCATCACTTGAATTAGGCTTTATGATGGATTAAAGCTTAACATTTTTAAGATAAACATCCTCTAACTATCATAGTTTCCTACTATGCACAGAAACTGTGATTCTTTTGTTGTTCTTTTTAATTGTATTGTGTTACCAAGTATTAATGTGATAAACGAAAATTGTTGAATCAGCTTTGTGTTTCTAAATAACCATTTTTAGAACCAACCATTATCTAATTACGAATTGATGCAATGGATAGCTAGTTTAGTCCTATGGTTTCTAACTAAGCACAGAAACTATGTTTTTTAAAACCAATTATCATCTGGCCTTTCACTTAAGAATTTTGAAGTTATCCTCAGTTACAACTATAATCTAGGGGATTAGAGATCATTAAGTTGTCAATTGTTATGTTATAAATTATTGTTTTTCTTTTCTTTTCGAAATGACAAACAATGAAGACAGGACTTGATCCTAGAACCTGATAGTCACAGATTCATTGCTGGATAAACAAGTTAGCAATTTCTATCAATTTAATTTTTCCTGCATTTACCAACTTCAATACCCAAGTCATGCAATGTCTATCAATCGGTTCCATAAATCCATAGTTCAATCAATTCTATTTCTAATTTTCTACTAATCACTTTACCATTGGTTGGATCAACAGGATATATTCAAGTTTAAACACTCTCGCTCGTAATAGTCATTTTTTATTTAATCTCGCATTTCTCCGGATTTAATTTCGAGATCAGACATGGCATAATTGCAAATTGGGAAGGAGGGCCTGGTGGGATTAGAGTCTCTAATCATTGGCAATTGGCATACGATTGGAAAAAACTAAAGCGGATCGAGGTTGATTTATCTGTCTCTTCCTTTTAACAAGGAAGCACTCGAGGCGATCGTTCCTTAACATAAGTTGCCTCGAGCTTTTTCTAAAAGATTTGATAGCATCTTGGGCAGTCTCTGATGGGTCAATGATTGCGGGGATGAAATTGGTTGAGTCGGCGGAGGCCGATCTTAGAGATATGGTTAAGAAGGGAGTTCGGTGACCCAAAATTGAGTTTGATGTGCTGCAGACTTGGATGCGAGAGAACAGACGTTTGAGACGCAAATAAAAAAACCGTACCGAGATACGACCGCGACCGCGCCCGCACCCGCACCTGAGGCTGCGAGAGAGGTGTGCTGGTTCGTTGCGTCCTGACGTGCCACGAACCGACGGTGCAAATCCCTTGGCGGCCTACGGGATGCGAGGCGCGCGTGGGTGCGGACGAAGTCGAGGTGGGGGCACCCGAGCGTGACCTGTGCGGTGGAAACCAGGAACGACAACAACCGTGGCGAAGCTAACAGAGATACAGATGGACGATGACAAGCTTCCCTCGTTGGGATCTCTCGGGACGGGACCTCTCTCACGCCCACCACCACACGTCCCGGATCTCCTTCCTCGTGTGGCCACTCCCACCAAAACATCCCCTCAAACCCTCACACTGCGCTTATCAGCTCCCTCCCCCCACCCCCCCTCCTTTCCCCCCTCCTCAAAGCACGACCACATTCAAGCAGAAGAATTGTTACAAAAGAGAGTGACCAACGGCGACGCTTCCTTCTATGTAAACAAATACAATGCAAACCAAGAAGGTATAAAATAATCCCGCCCCTCTTCCTTCCGTCGATGAGCCCAACCCCCTCCAAGAAATCCGCCGACGCCGCCGCAGCCGCAGCGACCCAAGCCCGGTCGTCCGCAACCGGCCTCGGCGGTGGAGGGGGCGGCGCGGGCATGCGGCTCATCGTACCTCTCCAGGGCGTCGTCCAGGGTCGCGGGGGCCTCGTCCTCGGCACCCTCATCCCCTGCGCCCTCTTCTACTTCCTCCAGCTCTACCTCAGGCGCAACCGCTCGCCGCCTCCTACTTCGCCGCAGCCCCCCGCTGCCAACGGCCGCGATCTCCCCGGCATCGTCCGGTCCTCCTCCCGCAACTTCCTCTCCGCCCGCGGCTCCTCCGGCCACGCCGCCGTCTCCTCCCGCGCCGCCTCGATCGCCAGATCCGGCGATTCGCCTTACTTCGTCGGGACTAAGAAGTGCTCCGAGGACCCTTACCATCCCGTCGATAACCCCGACGGCGTCATACAGCTTGGGTTGGCCGAGAACCGCGTACCTTTCTTTTACCCTAGAAAAACTTTCATCTTTCTTCTTCCTTTTGGGGTTTTATACCCGTGAGGAGTTTCTTATCGATTGTTGTTGGTTTGCTGCAGTTGTCTTTGGATCTAATTGGGGACTGGTTTGCGAGGAATGTGAAGGATGCCCTACTCGACGAGCGGGAGGGCGGGCTGAGCATCAGCGGATTGACGACGTACCAGCCTTTTGATGGGTTGGTGGAATTGAAGATGGTGAGCAATCGACCTCCTTTCACCGCACAGCTAGTTTTGTTGTTTCTTTTCCTATGAACAGCAATTAGTTTTCCTGTTGTTTCTCCTCCTGCTTCACGCTCGATTTTTCTGTGGTAAAACTAGAATTTTCTTTTCTTTATTGCCTCACAACTTCTGCGGTCTCATCAGTAGTCATATTAGTCTGATTTAAATCACTTTGCTCTGCTGGTCAATATGAAAGTTCAAATCTTTTTATAGATTTTTAGATTATTACAGGTTGATGTTCAAGTAATGCTTAACTTATGTTCTAAGATTTCTTTTTTTTTTCTTTTCTTTTGAGTCAGAATGAAAATTTTTAGTTTTCCTGCAAGTTCACCTTCCTTTTAAGCTGCAAGTTCCGTGGAAATCTTTTTATGCATGAACACATAAGATGTCTCCAAATTTTAATCAACTCGGTGAGGGGGACAAAAGAGTTTACCATTCATCTTTGCCAATTTTCAAACTTTTGCTAAATTTAAGTGGTTTCATCCAAGGAGGAGCCATCTTTTTCTATTAGAGGAATTCACCTGAAAGTTCCTTCTTGCCATCTTGCAAAATGTTTGGTGGAAATAAATTAAATCTTACGGAGAGAGGAAGAAAAAGGCATTATTTTATTTTGTTGAATTATAAAACATAAGAAAAAAGAGCCTGCGCCCTAAAGTTCTTTCCTTGTAAGGAAGTATGGGTTGGGGGAATAAAGAGAAATACATGGAAAGAGAAGTCACTTCTCCAAGCAATATTAACACCCAGTGGAAATCAACTCTGTTTTCACAAAAGGTTTACATATTTTTCAGCATGAAGGAGGGTGTCTATGGAAACACTTCTGGGAAATGAGTTGATATTTATGACATTACCTATATTGTGTAATCATAGTCAGAAAGTCAAACTTAGAAGTAAAGCCTTTATTCACTTTTGAGAGTCAACTATGCATACCGAATACCAAAACAACAAAGAACGAAGGTGCGGGATTTGATTTTTAGCATGAGAAGTGCAGCACAAGCATGCTTCTTGAAAAATCACTGCTGCCATCTAGTTATAAGTAGCTTTCTAATGATAGTGTTGACTTACATGTGGAAGATAAGATTAAACTAAGTTGTTTTAAGCTTCACCTTTTAGTGAAAACTGTTAGCTTTTCCCACTTGCATTATTCTACAAATTTCTTTATGGTTGTCTTTTTTTCCATAAGTATTAAAACCATAAGCAATCGATAGGGTGCATGATTCTTAAAGAATTTAGCTTTCTGGATTACTGGAGTTGGTGCTTTACTAGGCTATCATGTGTTGGTTTCTACTGAAGAAGTTGCATAAAGGTCATAAATGTAGCTTGGGTGATCAATAAGGCATCTGCAATTATTATGAGATTTTTTTTGTTGGTTTTGCAAATATCTGACAAAGGATTTTTCATAATATTACTAGCCGCAGCTATCATATTTGGTTTGTTGACGATGCCTCAATGTTGTGATGATTATCCCAGTATTGTTTTTACTATCTTCTTTTGTTGTTTCAGGATGCATAACTAAGTTTAAGAAACATTTTATTTCACCCTAAAAGATGTGGGCATGATATGCATCGATTAACAGACAGTCAGGCCGATGGTTGTCTTCTGAAGCATGTATTCAATTATATGATTGTAATTAGCATTCCGGTACACACTGGCGGTGGATTCTTTGCTCATCCATTCTCCTTCTGGACATGCTGTGTGTTCTTCTCTTTAGCCATGTTTTATATGATTGGACTATTTTAATTGCCGGGATATCTGATGAAGCGATAATAACCGCGAGAAAGAAAAATATCTTGGAAGTGTTACGTGTAAGCATTCATTTTGAAAAGGCAGGTGATCTTGGTGTACTGGTTATGTTTGTTGAATATGATTATGTAGACTTCTCTCTGTTCTATTGTCTTACTAGATCTAATTGTATGTTCTTCATAGGATTGATCTTGGAAAGATTTTGTAATATCAGACTTATGTTTACTTTTGATAGGCTGTGGCTGAATTTATGGGACAAGTCATGCAAGGGTCAGTCTCGTTTGATCCATCACAAATAATAATGACATCTGGCGCAACTCCAGCAATTGAAATTCTCAGTTTCTGCCTGGCAGATGCTGGAAATGCATTTCTTGTTCCTTCACCATATTACCCAGGGTGACTTGCTTGTTCCACCAAAAACTTTGCTTCATGTTTCATATTGAGACATTTTTACAATTTTAGTATTTTGACGTACAGGTACGACAGGAATATAAGATGGCGAGCTGGCATAGAGTTGATACCTGTTCCATGTCGAGGCACTGACAACTTTGATTTAAGTATTCCTGCACTCGAAAGAGCATACAATCAGGCAAAAATGCGAGGTGTCAAAGTGCGTGCTGTTCTTTTCTCAAACCCCTCCAACCCTGTGGGCAATCTTCTGCACAGGGAAACATTACGAGACATTCTTGACTTTGTTACGGAGAAGGGCATTCATGTCATTGTTGATGAAGTGTTCGCAGGGTCAATCCATGGTACTGAAGATTTTGTGAGCATGGCGGAAGTCGTAAACACAGATGAGTTTGACAGAAGCAGGGTTCATGTAGTATATGGCTTGTCAAAAGATCTCTCCATCCCAGGCTTTCGGATTGGTCTCATCTACTCTTTTAACGAACATGTCATTGCGGCTGCCTCAAAGCTGGCAAGGTTCTCCTCCGTTTCTGTTCCAACCCAGCAGTTGCTCATCTCGATGCTTACCGACACTAAGTTCATCACACAATATATCAAGATGAACAGAGAGAGACTTCGAGGAATGTATGCATTGTTAGTGAATGGCCTTAAACAGTTGGGTGTTGAGAGTGTCAAAAGCAGTGGTGGTTTTTACTGTTGGATGGATATGAGCAAATTTATGAAATCATACAGTGAGAAAGGGGAGCTTGAGCTATGGAAGGAGATGCTTAGTGTGGCTAAGATTCATTTGACACCTGGAACGGCATGCCATTGCATTGAACCTGGATGGTTTCGTCTATGCTTCACAACATTGACTGAGAAGGATGTGCCTGTAGTTTTGGAACGCATCAAGAGAGTTGTTGATAACCATTAAAGTCTGCTAAAGCAGCAAGGTAGAGGCCTTTGGTACAAAGATGTTCATAAGGCTGGAAAGTCGATCACATCGAGTCTCTTTCGGTAGTCCCGTATCCTCTCCAGGATTGTCATCAATTTTGGTAGCGTAGGCTTCGCTTCATGCTTCTCTTCTCCTTGCTGATGTAACTACATCAAGGTGCACCACTAATCTTGCAGAGACCTCCACTTGGTGAAGAGATTTCTTTTCACTTACCAGCTGCTAATATATGCTCTCATCTTGTTACCATTTGCAATGAACGGAAAGCATGTAAGAACCCTCTTCTTTAGGTACTCCTGTGATGGACAAATTGGTTTAGAATGTGAGTATAATTTCCAAATCTTTCATTACTTGTCTATTATGTCAGTAATGCGGAAGTAAGAAGAGGTTTTTAATCTGCTGCTTGTAATGGTAGACAGGTTTATTAGCCTACACGCAATTGATCATTTTGGCAAGTTGATGCACCCATTGCACTCTTGAAGGATGATGGATGTACTACAAGAAATCGTTTACCTTTGGGTGCTCTCTCTTCTTGCCTTCGTTTTGCTTCCTTCTGCAGCTTAGCTTGCGACTCAGCAGCATGAGCTCCCCGAGTGTCAGCGCCCTCCTTGCCATGCCTGTGTGTTCGCTGCTGCAATGGTTTGGGCCACGACAAGCAGCCACAGCAGATGGAGCTTCGTCTTCCCCGCTGGGCAGCGGGAAAAGGAACTGAATCACCGAAGTGTCTGCGCCCACCTCCGCTGCCGCTGAGCTGCTCGAGCTGCTGTGCCCATCCGTTCCCGATGCAGAGTGCCAGTCCTCGTTCCAGTAGGAGCCGTTCTCGCTAAAGCTCTCCCAAGCAGCAGTCACATCAGCGAAAGATGGGTCTGCCTTGTCGTCCATCTTGAAAGAAAAGGCTTCGAGGTCAGAATCCATGGCGCCGCCCTCCGTTTCGTCGACGAAGGGATTCAGGGGACGATACTTCTCATCGACAAAAGGGTTCAGGTGACAGCTGGACGCAGGACGAGGATCCAACCCATTCAGATCGCCGGCAGTCAACAAGTCCGGCACGGTGGGAGGAATCTGGATTGGCTTCCCGGGCTTCTCTTCCCATTCGAAGGGGACGGAAACCACGAGTCTCGTCGGCGGCGAAGACGAGATCACGGGGACTCTCTTCGGCACGCCGGGTTTCTCTTCCCAAAGATACGGGACGGTGATCTGCTGCTTCTCTCGCTGCCGAGGACGCGACGCAGAGGACTCCCTCTCCTCCTCCATGGTAGGAAGGCTGGAAAACTCTTGCATGCTCGTCCACGCCGTGGACGCGAGTAGATATGGGAAAAGCTTTGTTGGATTGGACGAAGCTGTTCCACGATCGAAATGTTCTCGCTCAACTGTACCAGTTGGCGTGGCCATGGCTATCGCAGACCCAACCCACTTTACCACCTGCCCAAATTAACAGTTAAAACACTAAAAAAAAACCCGCAAGATTTCAAGTAGGATTAGTTATATATCGATCGATTTCAAGTATCTGATTTATTTTTTAGATTCTGGTTAATTTTAAAGGGATAAATACGAAAATATCTATTTATACATGTAATCGTTAATATTTTTCCCCTCGAAGACATTATAAATATGCATTTCCTCGCCAACTCGGGTCGGAATCGAACCACTCGCCACACGGATCGGGTTTGATTGCAGGAATCGTGAGCCGGTTGCCGGTTCGGGTTGGGATTGAGCCCGTTCGATATGACTCGGCGGTGTGCGACGACAATTTGCGTTACAGGGACGAGGAATCCGCGGTTCCCTCTCTCTCTCTGCCAGCCACACTTCTCGGGAAGTGGCGCCACCGATGGCCGTGGAGTCCCACGCCGAAGCCGCCGCTAAGGCGGATGCGTCGGCGGCGTCGAGCCCGCCGGTCCCCAAACCGGTTGTGACCCCAGAGGACGAGATCCGTGCGGTGGCTCGCAAGTTCTCCGATCAGCCCGTCCAAAACCCCGATCCCGGTGTCTGGGCCGTCCTTACTGCCATCTCCAAGAACGCCCGCCAGCGACCGCAGGTGCGGTGCCCTTATTTTCTCTCTTTCATCGCCGATCTTTTCTTCCCCTATCTGAGAACAACGATTCAAGAATCTCAACCCTAAGCCCAAAACCCTAGCTTTTTGTTGGCCAACATTGGCATTGCGTCGAAATAGCTCGGAGGATGCGACCTGTTCTCGTTTATACTGGTTAGAACACTTCTTGTGTTGGTCAAGATTCTTTCATGAGGTGGAATAGCAGGACGATACTGTTGACTTAAAGTTATTGTCTTTTGTTTCAAACTGTGAAGTGTTTGACTTTATTAAGTCGATTACTGATCTTTCTAATAATCTTTCAACTGAAATGACTAATATACTTTATCCCATGAGCACTTTGTTACGGAGGGTTTCATCATCTTACATTTCGAGCACTGTATAATAACTGGAGTTAATTGTTTGAGTAATAATTCTCACTCTGCCATGACAAAGGTTTATCTTTTGTTTGCCAGGATATACATTCAGCCCAAAGCCTAATTCATGTATTAGTACATAATATTTGGTTCCCAAGAAAGGCTAAGAAGTCAAGAAATGCAGTTAGCTTTCCTTTTTTTTTGTTGTTGTTTTTTTTTCATGACTATTGTTTAATTAGTGATGGTTTAATGTTATCATCGAAGGGAATGAATATTCTTTTGAGCGGGGATGAGCACTGCATGGGCCGATGCGTAGAGGATACACGCTTCCAAATCAGTGTGATTGCCGTCAGTGCAAATCATTGCAAAATATTTAGGGACAGAGTAGCAGCTGCAGATGCCAAGCTTGATCCTACTGCCTTGGTGCCAGTTTTCTTGAAGGACACCAGGTTGTAAATATGTTAAACAAGGGAGATTCCAATTCCAATTTAACATATAACTATACGGATGATTCTTTGTGCAGTCTTTAATTGCTTCTGGCTTTGCAGTACGAATGGGACATTTCTCAACTGGACAAAGCTAAGAAAACAGTCTCCTCAAGCTAGACTTCGGCATGGGGATATAATATCATTCATTGCTCCTCCTCAAAATGGTAGCATACTATGACGTTATACAAAGAAGTTGCATTTTCAGCCATTGCCACAGCATGAATATTACACTTTTTCAAGTTGTGGTTACTCTTAAGTTGAGGTGTTCTACATTTTATAAAAACTTGTATGGTACTATGGTACCATTTATTTACTTGTTTTCCTGCATGTTCTTAAATGTATCTTTAATTATTTATTGATGAATTGGGATGGTCTCAGACTATGTGTTCTTTTATGTTGCAATGCAATTCATATTTTTCAGTTAAACTGTTATTATCGGACAAGTGGAAATATCCAATGACTTAGGAGAGATGTTCCCAGGAGTGTAGATAGACTAGTAGATATAATTGGAAGGATCTTGATGCATAACTATGTAGGATAGTTCAAGATGAAGTTTTTAAAGGATTGAGTAGAAGATTTCATAAGTATAAGGGACAATAAAAATGGGAAGCCGCTTGTTCTTGTTGTTGCTATTAACAATATAAGAGTAGCTACAGAAGTAGCTGCTTTTTTACATATCATTGATATCTTAGGCAAATTCTTTTCTTTGTGCTTTAGATAAACCAATTTCTGCATGTATGAACGGCAAAGATATTAAGATCTCAGTTTATTGTAAATTGTGCCGGCTAACATTTTAAAATATATCTTTAGTACTTAGGTTTATTGGGCTATATCCACATATACAGTTCTCGTCTGGTTAGTGTAATATGTTTTTTAATATCTTGCAATTGAATTCACAGTTTGGTGGAAATTTTTTACTACAGTTACATGTTTATCGACAACAATTGCATTTGAATATCATTGATGTTGCTCTATCATCTATAATTATTATTGCATGCCATTTTTTTGTTTTATATGCATTTATTTTTTCTTAGTTATTTTCCCTTTGCTTGCTTTATAGGTTCTGTACGTTCAGGGATCATTTTGTGGTTGCCCTTTCATTGTGGTTTAATTTGTGTACATGCCTTTTCAGATAATTCCTACGCATTTGTATACAGAGAAGTGCATAGATCTTCATCTTCAGCAAATGGTTCGGGATTGAAAAGAAAATCAGGTAAGTAGAATTGGTTGATTGTGGATTTTAACATACTACCTAGATGGATTGATTTTTCTTGCTACCTATTTTCATTCATGGATAAAGATTATTATGTTGCAATGTGGAGCACTGAACTCTGTCATGCTGCATTGTTTTTAATCTTTGAAAAGTTGCATTTTGACCTTAGACCTTAGATAAGAGTTCTGGAACCAAGCTTTTCAAGATCAGATCATCCTGATATCATCTGACCTATTTAGATTAGGATTGGCTCCTAAACTTGATTTCTCAGGCTCCTCACAAGATCATTGGTGAATTGCTGGGAACAGATTGGAGTTCGAATTGGTTGATCCAACTGTATTATGCTATCTCAGAGTTGGTCCTGACTAAGGTTGTGAGGGTTCATTTTCCTCTCAAAGGAAGGTAAAGAATGTGGGAACAATGTAACACACGATATAGACAATTCTGTAGGTGTCAAATGACAAGGTAGAATTCAATATCAACTTTTATGAGCAGTGAAGCACACCTCCCATTAGTAGGCTAGTTTCTGCATAGTTTCTTGATATTTGATGTCACCTCATGACCTGGCAATAATTACCATGGAGCATACTAATGAAAAGTGACTCCTGTCAATCTTGCTAGGTTTTTCATTTCTGTCCAACTCATCGTGTTATCCCCATTATTGCCATCTTTATTCTCCTCACATCACCTCCTTATGCCTACTTGTATTCCCCATGATGATAGTGTCCCAGCCCCCACGTGGTCCTGCAGAGTTAGTTTTGCTTTTGGGAAATTTTTCTGGTTTTGATCAGTTGTGTGGCAGATGTTCTTTTTGTCATATACTGATACATAAAGATGTTGGTGTTGATCATATTTTCATTTGGACATTCTGTATGGAATTTGATATTCAAATACTGGTACCTTTCAGTCGCCGCTCTGTGTTGACAATAGTGCCAGTGATGTATCATTAGTTTGGGCTTGAAAGCCAGGATCATCACGCTGATCAGAGGTCGTGCTATGCCAGAAAGGTGCCTGTCCAAGTGGCCTCTCCATGTCAAAAATAAAACTCAGGCATACTATTAGTTTAGATTTGGAAGCAAGGACTGTTGTACCAGTTGACATGCCTCAACATGATCTTAAATGCACCGTGCCAGGAAGCTACCAGACACATGTAAGGCCAATTCTTAGCTGGCACAGGGACCCTTGACTGGAATTCATGCTGTGCCAGAAATGTATCTGCATATCCTGGTGCCATGAAATGGTAATCCTTGCTCAAAAATTTTATAACACTTTTGAAAATGGAATCCATAGCTTAGCCATCATTTCTCCACTCTCCAGATTGTGATAGTGAGCCATCTTAATGTGAAATCGGTGCAACTTAGGCCCCCTACAGAGTTCAGACCTTAAATTAGTCCTTTTGGTTCTATTTTCAACATTTTGTACTATTGAGGCTTCCTTCTTTGGAGCAATCTTTCTTGTGATTATCATTTTCTTCTTATATAGCTTAGTTTATGGTCACTGAATGATGCTTGTACGTATGATGCATGCACGTAATACTAAAGAGGAGTATGATACTGATAGCAAGAGGCTTAAAGGTATTGGCATTGGTGCTCATGATGGTCCTATTTCACTTGATGATGTCCGCAGCCTTCAGAGATCCAACACGGTAACATTTATTATCCAATTAGAAATTCATGATTTTGGTTTTCTAATAAGCATTGATGAACAATTTAAACACACAGGAGCTTAGGCAGCAATTGGAGTCACATGTTCTCACTATTGAAACATTGCGTGGTGAAAGCCGGTCACTGATGACTCATCATGAAAATGTATGAACTCGTAGTATTTCTAGCTTTATATCCATCATTTTGTTTGTGTAAACAAATATTGCATTCAACACTGAATAGTTTAGTGAAAATTATGTTATTTTCCCTTCATCTAAATTTTGGTAGTTACTAACATTGAAGATTATTTTCACCGTTGATTATAGAAGCTGTATCTTTTAAGAAGAGAATTTTCTTTTCACCGTATTAGCTGATAAGATCTTTTTAATGTCCTGAATGTTTCAGTATCCATTTTCATTATGAAAGAATGGATGTTAAATTTTTTAAATGATGCATTTGATCTTAAAGCACTTACTTTTCCTGGTGTTTATAGTCTTTCCCAAGAAACATGAAGCATGGTTTCTGAGTTGTAAAATGAAAAGCTTTGGTTTTAGAACTCACCAATTAAGTGGATGTTGGACAAATTTTTGTTTTGTAGCATGTCTAATGTTATCTATGGATGAATTAACTTGGGCAAAGGAATTAATTGGTGATACAATTAACTTTCCTGTGATACAGGATGTAGCAATAATTGTTCAGTTGTATATTCCTGGTTTGCAGTCTTTGTTGGTTGCTAACGCATGGTACACAAGGTTACACATCCTTTATAGAGTAAGCTGATGCCACAATCCTCTTGACTCGAGCCATAATTCACTTGTTCATTTTTCATCTTTAGTCTCAAAGTTCAACAATTGATACAATGATATCATGAGTAACAAATGAGGTTAAAAACATGAAGTTGTGTTTAATGGATTCGCTTATGATAGGCTTGCGAGCTATACAATGGGAACCATACACTCTTTGATGGTCCAATGTGGTTGCTCAGTTTGCTGTATACTTTAATGTCCCTTTTAACATGACAAGAGATAAATGTTGAGTAATGATGACTATCCTGGACCATGTCTATTTTGCATCTGCACACTGGTGAGGTCTTTGCTGTTGCTGTTATTGGAGATTGCTGTTCATAAAGACAAAATTTCACCTTTTAAAGTCAATTGTCAAAAACTTTGTTTACCGTAGAGAAGCAGAACAAATTAAGTCTTCTTTTAATGTTTGTATGATTGATTGCTTTTTTTCTTTTTTGAAAAGGCTCAACACTTAGAAATTTTCAACATATCATGTTTGATCTCTATAGTTTCTGAAGTTTTTCTTTGTCAAAGTTTTCTAATTTTATGTTGTCCATAATGGACAAGGGTGACTATGCTGACAGTAATGGCTTAGATATTGTAATGATCATATACTAAGCTTTACATCGTCTATCCTTAATGAAATTGAACTTGTAGGAACTCAAAGAGTTGAAGGAAATGGTGTCAAATTCTTTCCTTGACCAAATCAAGGAGCTACAGAGTGCATTAGATGAGAAGCAGAAAGAAATAGGTTCTCTTAATGCAGTATCTGCTGAATTACGAAGCTCAGTGAAGGATCTTAATGAAAGACTTAGTGCATCTATGCAATCACGTGTTGATGCTGATGAGATTATTCAGAGGTAAAATCAGAAGAGCATGTTAATTTCCCTTATCCTTTCCATGCTAGATTCAATGAGAATCCAATTGTTCCCTTGCATGAAAATGTTGATTATTGTTTGTTACTTTATAACACAGCTTTGTGAATGTCTTGCCTTTGCCCAATTTCTTTTTGTTTCTACTACCTATGTGGCTATTTCTTTTTCTACCTATTCTTGATATGTATATATGGGATCCAACCATTAAAACCTTGACAACGATGAGTATATTGAAGTTTAGAGATATTTGCGTGTCTAACTAATACATTTTCACTAAATTGATCATGGTTCATATGAGCAGGATAAGTTTGTGATTGATCATAGGTTTCTGGATTAGATCAATGTTTCAGATGAAAGATAATTTACAAATTAACACAAAATATAAAAGAAAATTAAGACAGAGAAATTAAGAGCCATTTTATAACTTTTATGTTCCAGAGTCAACCTTATGTTTATGTGAGAAGAATTGGATGGGGATAAGGCATAACAATGATAAAACTTGACATTTCTTTTATTAGTGCCCTTTTACTTTTCTTTTTGTGAACAGCATGATACTGAATTACTCATATAATATAATGTCTTTTAGTCTTTTTTCCTTTTCATGAAAAATGCTTCTTGGTTTTAGAAATTTCCATGATCCTTTCAGCTTTCAGTACTTAGTTAAGCTTCTATTATCTGTCTCTTCTTTATTAAGACATGGCAAATCTGAGTTCAAACTTCAAACTGCTTTTGTAGTCAGAAAACAACTATATCTGAAATTGAGGCACGTTTAGATGAAGAAAGAAATCAGAGAAGGGAGGAGCGACAAAAGGCTGCAGCAGATCTGAACTCTGCACTGAAGAGAGCTCAACTCGAGGCCCAAGAGGAAATTAAGCGGCAGTTGGAGATTCATTTAAGACAACATAAAGAACAGCAAGAAGTTATCAATAAGCTGGAGGTCAGTGAAGTGTTCCTTTCTGTTATTTCCTGTGAGTTATATGCTTTGCTTTTTGATTACCAAATTGAAATTCTGTTGACGGTTGAACTTGCAATTTTTTCTTCTGCCAGGAGTCTGAGAAAGAAAGTCGGTTGCTTGTAGAAACATTAAGATCAAAGCTGGTGATTCCTTGCATTTCATAGCATTTTTCTCTGATTATTGTGATGCCTTTTCTTTGAGTTTGACTTTTTTCCCTCCAATGTCTTGAGAGCAATAAGTATGTGCTTCTCTTTGACAGGAAGATGCTAGGGAGAGCCTAGTTACATCTGAAAAGAAAGTTAGACAACTAGAAATTCAGGTGAAGGATGAACAAGTCGCATTAATAAATAGCCGGAAGGTATGCTCAACTTGATAAGTGACATTGTTGTAAGTCATCTTTTATAGTTCCCTGCTCTCGATCTATTTGTTTTCATTGTTCTAGAAAGTTATAACACAAAGTGAGAGTTGTTTTTACCCTTGTGTAGTTAGTGTTTATCATTGACTTTTCACTATATACCAGTTTGCTCAGGTTGAAGTTAGGGGGTGGCATGTATCCTCACTGCCAACCTTATGACAGACTGAGCTTGATTTGTCCTTATTGTGAATCCTCATTTTAAGATCTCTTATGTTTATCTCTGTGATTATTTTACAGAAATCAGAAGCGCTGGAGTCTGAGTTGGAGAAACTGAGAAAGGAATTAGAAAGTGAAAAGGTAGGGGTAATGTCTCTTTGTTCAGTGATTATCATTTGCACTACCCATGCTTTGTGGTTCATGAATTGTGCAACTATTATCCTTTAGACCAGAGAAAATTATCCGCTTGCATATCTTGGCTGCCAAGCTTCATATTGTGAAAAATGTGCAGTTGCAAATTCCATGCATTTACTGTCTAGAGTCTCTTGATAGTTATATCTGACCATCTATTGACTTTCCAAGACTGCTTCTTTTCCTGGTTTTACCTGCTTGAGTCATGATGCCCTTTTTGGACTGAAGGCAATGTGCAAAATAAGTGCTGCTTTGAAAGATAGGTCATAGATAACTGACTTCCATCAGTATGTCCCTTCCCCTTTTATAGATATAGGGATTCTTCCCGCATAGGCCTTCTACAGCCATTAGCATATTACACATCCATTTAGTTAGCTATCCGCACTTGGTCCTCAATGCTGCTGCTTCCTTGAAATCATAGGCTCGTTTTGGCCATGCATCTGCTTTGTTCTTTTTATGACCAAGACTCCTATTAATCACAAGCAATCCCCCAATTGTGCATCAAAGACCTTAGTATTTACTTGGTCCTTGTAGTTTGTATACATCATTGCAGGTTTATTTTGCAGTTACTAGTCATAGCCGAAACAATATAAATGTCCAATAGCATTTGTTCTTCATGTCCTGTTTTAATTGGTCATTTAAACACATTTTAAGTACTTATGTCATTGTTTATCATTGTTTGCTGAATATGTCATTTTTACTTTCGGATACTTATTTCTATGCGGTCTGATTAACCTTTGAACCTTAAGGTGCTAATTTCCATATTATTTTGGTTTATCTTTTGTTTTAAATAGGTGAAACCTTGGAAGGTTTCGGTGTCTTCTCTAAGTTGATCTGATTTAAATTCTTCACCAAATTTATTGATGTGAAAAATCTACGTGATATCATATTAAGTTGTTACAGTCTTTCCTTCATACGACACATGATTTCCCCACAATGAACATATTTTGCTAACAATGTTCACTATTCTACTTGTGGTTTTAATATATGACTTTAAAGCCAAATGTTCTCTGAAGCTTGGTGTCCTATTTATGTGTCATTTTCTTTCTCTGGCAGTTGTATTCTTGTGTATGTCGATGTGATTTTTGCCTTGGGCAGTTAGTTGGGTAATTATGCAACTTATGAACTCTGGCATGCAAGTTCAAGTTTAATCTGAGAAATCAGTGTGCTGTTGTTAGCAGGTGGCCAGGGAAGAAGCATGGGCTAAAGTTTCAGCTCTTGAACTTGAGATAGCTGCTGCAATTCGCGATCTTTCAATCGAAAAGCAGAGGTTCCAAGGAGCCAGGGAAAGAATAATTCTGCGGTAAGCTTAAGAATACATTGTATTAAATAGGCATCAGTATACGTATCTAGGAACTAAAACTTCTGCAAAAAGGCATTAGAAGTTGACTAACAGTCCTTAAGTTATGGGTTGTTCATGATGTACTATAGGTGAAGGTGCCTGTTAGATGCTTGATTAGGTTTTTGTGTTTTTGCATCCTTCAAGGCAAACGATGAACATATTGAGATACATATGAATTTTATTACCACTTGTTCCGTCTTTACTGTCACATGTTTTCTCTAGTATTGGTTGGTTTGCTTGCCGTTTGGTCACTTGAACAACTCTTTTGAATCGATAATCATCAAATTAGAGTTACACACAATTTGGCTTGAATAATAGCCCCTGATTTTCACACAACGTATGCTTTTTCTATCGTTTCTAGGTCATCATTTATGTTGATGAGGTTGAGGGGTGTGGATAAAGATTGTTAGGCCATTAATGGTTTACTTTAACGGGCATCCTGAGCTGCTGTTATTTTGTATCACTCCCCTCCTGCCTGCATATCTTTTATTGTAAAGTACCACGGAAGAAACTTTAGAGAGATATGTGTTTATTCGGGCTATGATAGTCACTGTTCCCACATTACCGTGGTACTTAAAAAAAATAGTTATGAGCTTGCTTTTGACTGATTGACTGGTTGAAACAAGTTTTATAGGAAATGAGTGGTTTTGTAGTACTAATATCTCAGGTGATGTATTACAATTACTAGATTCTTCTTTGCGTGGATGTTTTTCTGCTTATGATATTTGCATCTCTCAAGATGTATTACATCCGTGAATTACCTTCCGATTGCTCAATACAGGGAGACCCAGCTGCGAGCATTCTACTCCACAACTGAAGAAATCTCTGCATTGTTTGCAAAACAGCAGGAACAACTCAAGGCAATGCAGAGAACTCTGGAGGATGAGGAACACTATGAGAATGCATCAATTGACATGTATCTAAAAGAAGTATCAACTGGAAATAACAATGCCGGTGGTAGATATGGGTGTAACAATTCAAGAGCTTCTGGTGCTTTTACTCCAAAGAATTCCCAAGCCACGAGTGGTAGCTCTGCTGATGAAGAAGTCAGCGCCACAGAGAAGCATGAGTGCAGCCTCGGAAGCCAAGGTGGCAACACCCAAGACTTGGAATGCAATAGTGCTGATAGGTCGGTTAAGGGGTTTGGTTCAGATATTGATGGTGTTGGCACAGCTGTGGATCCTGAGGGTGATCCTACTGACACCGAACAAGTTCTGGGAACAGAGAGCCAAGCTGGCGATCCTGCTTTGCATAAATGCAGCAACCTGGGAGGAGAGACCATGCAGATTGATGATGATCCCCAAGTCCAACAAAAGGTGGAACCTAATGGCAACCACACTGGTAGACCCGGTGGTTGCTCACAGCAAGGACTACAGGATACCGAAACTGGGACGATAAGAACTGCTGATCTTTTAGCATCAGAAGCTGCTGGGAGCTGGGCTGTGAGCACCGCCCCTTCGGTCAACGGAGAGAATGAATCTCCGAGGAGCATGGGGAATGCTGATGCTGCTGGTGAGGACATAGCTGCTGTCGCCACTTTGCCGCTCTGCTCCGATGGCTTTGCCGTGGGAAGTCAAAGTAATGTTGGTCCAGGCATAACTAAACTAAGCAAAGAATACGAGGCACCTAATGCCGTGATCCATAAAGCCCCACTAACCCGACTCGACCTTAGGCGGCTCTTTGAATGTCATCCAGACCTGTCTGATGCAGAAACCGAGGGTAGCAACAACAGTGATGCCGATCATGACAATGGCCATAGCATCCATGATGTGGATAGCGATACTGATGGGACCGGAGATGATGAGAGGATTGATGACTCGGTTGGTTGATCATGTAGATACCACAGGAAGGGCAGTACCCTCTGCTGGTCCTCCACCATAGATGTGTATACAAGTGTTAGTTAGGAGGACTTTTAGTTTTCCCTAATGGTATTTATGATTGCAATCGGTGCTTAATGTACAGGGTTTTAACCTGACTTGGAAGTACTTGAACATTTTTCCCTTTGATTCTATAGAAAAAATATAATATTTTTGAGGCATTGCATGTCCTCTCTATACCACAAGTATTCTGATTGAAGGTAGAGGATTTCTACCTCAACTTAAATAGCAGGCAGCAATGGAAAATGCCCACTAGCAGCAGCAGTGATATCAAAAGTTGTAAGTTTACTAACTGCAGGTTCAATTATTAGAATGCCTGCTGCTTGTATTAATGATATCTCTTGTTGCAACAAAGACAAATAATGACACTTATAGTTGCAACAAAGACAAACGAGTTGATGGCTGGAGCAACAAAAAAAAATTCGACAAAGGTTTCCTAACATGATGAAGTCTTATCCTTTGCATGATTAGGAGATTAGGATTCGTTAGTTTGTCGAGTCGATGTGAGATATTACAGGTCATCGAGCGTTGAATAAAATATTAGTTTTGACTTATGTTTTTTTTAGGGCTAATTATATAGTTAGAAATCTTTAGCATTTTGATCTCTAAATTTAAAAAAATTATATTAAAATTTTTATAGTTATAAAAGTAAAATATTTAATTTTATTTACCTTAACATCGTCAATCTTGCTAATAGAAATTATATAGGTAAAAAGATAATTTTAACGTCCTAATTACGTTTTTTATGATGGTAAATGATGATGCCATGAGTTGTTATTATAGTTGTGGTTGATGAAAATGTTGAGGATTTTTGAGCCTTATTACGGAGGAAGGAGGATGATGAGAAGAGAGAGTATCATCGAGATATAAAGCAAATGAAGAGGATAAAAATATGATGCAGATATCGACACTCTACAGTTGCATCGACCCTAACACAAATGCAGAGTGACGAAAAGGTCGCTCGGTATTTACATTAGTATCGACACAGATATGGATGCAAAGCGTCACTCGACATCTACATCACCATTAACGTAGATGTTGATGTAGAGCAATGCGAGGAAGGGCGGCGTCACTTTACATCTGTGTTGGTGCCGATGTAGATACTGAACAACCCTTTTGTCGTTTTACATTTACGTCGATATTGATATAATTTTTTAGCAGCACCAACACGATTATTGAGCGATGCAGACGTAGATGTAGAGTATTGACATCTACGTCATACTCTTCCTTCTCTCCCATTACCTTACATTTCGTCGCCACTCTTCCTCCTTATCCACCTTCTCTCGCAAGAAGCTATAAAAACTCTCAACATTCTCGTCGACCATTTTCGTGAACCATAATCACAACAATCATCTCCAACCCCCAATAGTTTCATCATCCGCTATCATCGAAAATATAATTGGGATGTTAAAATATATTTTTTTTATCTATCATTTTCATATCATTTTAACATGTTTATATCTTCGTCAGTTAAATCTAAAAGAAGTAAATAGAGAGGATAACACCTAAGTAACCCATTTTTCTAACGGAAAATTATCTGGGTCCATCACGGCATCACCTTCCAACAAGACTTGTAGCACTTACAATATGGAGAGAGAGAGAGAGAGAGAGAGAGAGAGAGAGAGAGAGAGAGAGAGAGAGAGAGAGAGAGAGAGTTATTGCAGGCGGAGGAGACGACCATTCCTTCTACTCAGTTGACAACCTATTAACTATATCAACAACTACTAAGCAACCCATTCCCTGGTGCTTATTGTGTTGTCACGCTGCCATTGTCATGCGACATGCCCCGAGACCACGTAGATAGATTGCATAAGAAAAATGAGGTCGAGATGAAAGACTACGTAGAATCCGAAAGCGAAACCATGAAGCTTTGTCTTTGGATCGCACATCAAACTGTGAATTCCTCGAACCGTACAATCCAGAAAAGCTTCGACTCCTCCTCCTTCATTTCATCCAACGACAACACGACTTCACAGGATGACGCAGGCGTCGGGGTTCTCCTCCGCGCTCTGCACGCAGTACCGGGTGGTCATGCAAGGGTTGTACGCCTTGTAGGCGTCGACGAGCTCCTTGATCATCTTGTCGCACTCTTTCTTCTTCTCCCCCTCCTCCCTCTTCGGCTCCTCCTTGGGCCCGACCGAGACGATGGCGGTGGGCCAGCATTTCCTCAGTTTCCCCACGACGTGGACGGGATCGACGGCGCCGATCACCGTCATCTTCCTCTCCTTCATGTCCATCGCGATGGAGTCGATCCCTGAAGGAGTCACGCCTCCCCGCTGAGCTCAGCAGCCGGTCGACGGAAACCAAGGCGAAAGGAGGAGGAAGAGGAGGCGATACCTTGCAGCGCAGAGACGGCATTCATGGCCTTCTGCTTCGCCTTGTCGTCCTGCACGTCCACCTTCACCACGATTTTCTGAGACCCAAACACGCAAACCGTGAATTCCTCAGTCAAAGCGGAGCAAAAGCGACAAATCTTCGAGGAGATCCCACGAGAACTTGCAGAACAAGAATGCGTGTCAGAGTGAAGAGGAGAAAGAGAGATGCTTCTCGTTCGTGCACAGCTCCCCTCCCGTAGCTGAGCTGAGCTGAGCTGAGCTGAGGAGGAAGGGCAGGGATCGAGAAGGCTCAAAGGAAAAGAACCTTCATCTCTTCAACAAAACAGCACAGCAAAAGATCACCAGCTAGAGAAGGAAACCAGCAGTGGGAGGTGGACAGGCTTCCTCCTGTGCCCTTGATAAGAGTTAGAGGGAGAGAGAGAGAGACTCCAACTGAGGCGATCTCAGTTGCTTTGGATTCTTCCTGTCATGCTGATTGCTGCCGGTGGTGGCTACCTACAAAAAAAGATTCTTATTCTAAGAGCTAACAACAACAACGACAATAATAATAATTTGAAGACATCAACTAATTTAATTGATAAAGATATTTACCCTTGATAGGAGATAAAATCTCATCTTCACCGCTTAATCTTTATATATATATATATATACACATATATACACAACTAAATTTTCAATGATCATCATTGAAATAAAGGCCTTTGCTGAAGGCCTAAATTAAGCCCACGGCCCACATCTCAGTAAAATATTGGAGTCTTCCACCATCAACCTAACTCTTATTTTTCTTGCTTTCAGAATCATGAAAGGTATCGAATCGAACTGCCACATCAAAGCAGTCGCCATCGACTCCAAGCCAGCCTGTGTACATTTCTGCCTCTAAAGATTCACAACGTATTTTATGCTTCACAAACTCACCTGTTTTTAATGAGGATTGAATTGATGAGCATTTGACTTGGGCGAAGCATAGCTTATTAAGTGCTTCATCCCAACCACCACGGTGTCAACCAACACAGCAATTATCTGGCCAGCTAAACTATTTAAGTGATCTTGTTGCGCTATCAATGTCATATCCAAATCGGTCAGGAAACCATGTTTGGCATGATTTCATATCGGCAACACGATCATTGTTCTTAAAATTCAAGCAAAGCTTCATTGCGGCTTGCAAAATTGCATTTTGAGCTGAGTAAAGAGATTCCAGTGACAAAAAAGAAATAAGGCCTGTGAACTATTTAGGCCAAACAATTAGTAGTATTTTGATCTAGTTGTGCTAAATGATACGAATGCAGTTGAGCAAATGATTTCAGGTGGGAGGAGATGTTCTCATGATTTCTATGGATTACTTTTGGTGATCACCGGATTTACTCAAGGGAAGCAGAGGTGCAATTAAGCAAGCATATGGCTCAAACCAGATGATTGTGTTGTCAAGACAACAAGAAATGAGAGTCCAACTTGCATCGACAAATGATCAATAAAGGGTTAGAAACCCAAATATGAAAAATTAAACAAAGTCTTAGCATCTGTAAATCCTACATTTGTGAATATAATGCAGTTGAAATTCTAGATAATAAGAGCACAAGCGATTAAACACACCCTCAATATTTTGAATTATATGGGAACCCTGAACGTGCTATGTAGATATTGTTACCATGAAAGTTAAAGATATGAAGAAGTGATTTAGAGGTGAATTATATATACATTTAAAGATTTAGTTCCTATGACTTCTACTGAAGAGAGAAATTATCTTATCGGACATCCGAAAAGAACGACTTTGCCAATAAGAAAGAGGTGAGGCACATCAGCAGAGCATATCTGTGTGTGGTTGAACCACTTCACAGGAAATTAGAAGCTGAGAAGGACAATGGTGGGTTAGAGAGGCATTTAACTAAGAAATGCATAACTATGATGAATCTTCTTAAAAAGGCAACAAAATCTCAAGTGTCAAAGACCGATTCAGAAAAGCCCCTTTGTCATTTCCCTAGGACCTTCAAAACCAAAATCATCGAGTCCGTAGCGTAATAAGAGAAGCGTTGCATTTGTCTATATTGCAAGCCGGATTAAACTCAGGAACCCGAAAGTAAAGAATCTAATGAGCATACCTTTGTTGTCGGTGCGACAATCAAAGAAACTGCAGCTTGGTGAAGAAAGAGTCGGTAGCTGAGAACGCATAGTCGTTTCCTTCATGTGTCTTTTTCCTGAAGAAATCCGATCTTAGTATAGTCTAGCTAATAAGCAGGTTAAATTTCTTCAAATCTTACATATTCCAAACACTTTTTTGGTCAAGGAACCATCGACATTTCAGCAAACATGAGCTAATAAAATTCTTGATCCGCAACAAAATGGACATAAGTAGTCTTGAATCTTAGAGTTCATGTTGATGTGAATCAATAAATTAAAAAAATACCTACACTAATTATTGATGACCATCTTAAGCATGTAAACCATAGACATCACTTCTTATGTCAAGGAAACCAAACTTATCAGACTATCTACCTTTTAATACAAGGGCACAAATCTTCCGACAACCGAGATTAAGTTATAGGACAGAGTAGCCCATAAGACCCATACATGAAATAGTTTAGCCCGTAAGTTTGGATGCCTGCTAAACAAGAGATGAACAATCGATCAGCGGCATACCGAATACAGAGGAGAAGAGAAAAGCTGCTGCAAAGCCAATGACTAAACTATTTCCTCTGTTTCAGTTGACTGCATCAGATAATATGCCTACAAAGAGAAACATAGATGGTGATGGTTACTAAACAACATATCTTGCTTGCTTAAAACTAGGATAAGAAGTAATAAGAGAAAAGTTCCAGTATGGTATTGCACAGAACAGCCCTACATCAGAAAAGAAGATGATGGCCACCGGAAAATACAGAAAGTAGTGGCCACTGGGGAACTATGATCACATTGAGTTTCATCTTTTCTTAAATATATTGGGACAACCAAATTTGAGATACACAGAGGGCACTTAGAACGCAAGGTTGATCCACCCAAGCATGAAACTCTATCACAATGACTAATTCCACTGCAACATTAAGAAACGATACTAGCAGCATTAAGTGAATAGGAAGCATTAGAGAACAAGTGCCAAGAAAATGTCATCCGCTAGTGTGAATACCAAGAAGAGGAGCTGCATCTTTTGTGAATTGGCCCCCTTGAAAGCCACTGAAGAAGATGTTGATAGAACTTGCCATGAGAGTGGTGGCTGCGCATTCTTCAGGAGGATGTCAACTCATTTTCTTTACACCTTTGCATCCACAAGCTTACATCGTTTCGCCCAAAAATCTCAAATGTCGCCCCTTCTTCTTTATGCTTTTGAAGAAAAGAAAGATCATGCGATCCAAGAGTAGACTAACAGATGATGTAGCAATTGAAAAGATTAAGAAGACGTAGAACCAAGAACTAAACCCAAGATCAGCAGAGAGAGAGAGAGAGAGAGAGAGAGAGAGAGAGAGAGAGAGAGAGAGAGAGAGAGAGAGAGAGAGAAGGCAAAGAACCAGGCTTACAACAGCCCTGAGGGAAGCTCCGGAGAGTCCTCTAAGAATGGACCCTGTGTTCCCCGATCTCACATCTGAAGCAGAAAGGAAGGTGAGAGCAATTACACAAAAAATAAATCTTTTCCATCATTCAACCGAGAGGGCGTGAAGAAGAGTGGACGGTGCCGCAGGGGGCGAGGTCGCCGAGAAGCTGCCCGCTGCAGCGTCGACGGAGTGAGGCAAGGAAGAGACGTGGAGGGAAAAGGCGAAGAGCAGAGGGAGGAGATCGCGGGAGAGATGGGCGGCTTCCGACGAAATCGACGCCAATGGGCGGCTTGATTTGCCTCACTCAGAGAGAGAGGAAAGAGTGATGGGCGAGGAAGGGTTGGATTGGAGTTGAATGGAGTTCGCATCACGAATCTACTGCAGCCATCAGAGACCTTCACACTTCGAAATTTTCCTGTTCTTGATATTATCATTTTAGTCCCTGTAAATATTAATGTTTGTTTAATAAGGCTCAATCGTTAGAGGGACGGGGGAGAGCTTTGAATTCGAAGGTACTCCGCCGAGACCTTAAGGGTTAAAATGCAAATGTGGCCAATTGAAGCTTCGAATATTGAGCCTTAATTTTCAGAAAACACCCTAACATTTTCTTTTATTTACATGGAAGACGGGACGGAGGACATTGGGGAAAGATCTGACAGAACGGTATTAAGAAGCGGAGCCGAGATAAGGGCAGCGAAACGGACGCAGAGAGAGAGAGAGAGAGAGAGAGAGAGAGGAGAGAGATGCATCACGGAAGCGCAGGGCGATCGCCGTCAGAACGGAATCGGATGGCGGCGGAGCTTCCCTTGGTGGTGGCCCTCAACTGCCTCGAGGACCCCTCGTTCGAGGAGGAGGCCCTCGCCGGCACAGCAAGGGTGGAGCACGTCGGCCTCTCCGCCCTCGCCGATGGCCGGATCGAGTCCGCCGCCGCCGTCGTCCTCCACTCCTTTTCGCTCGTCCCCGCCCCCGCCCAGCGCCGACTCCGTCCGTGGCAGCTCGTCCTCTGCCTTGGCTCCGCCGACCGGGCCGTCGACTCCGCCCTTGCCGCCGACCTCGGCCTCCGCCTCGTCCACGTTGACGCCAGCCGGGCCGAAGAGGTCGCCGACACCGTCATGGCCCTCTTCCTCAGCCTCCTCCGCCGGACCCACCTCCTGTCCCGCGGTTCCTCCTCTTCGGCTTCCGCCGGGTGGCTCGGATCGATCCAGCCGCTGTGCCGGGGCATGCGAAGGTGCCGTGGTCTCGTTCTCGGGATCATCGGGAGGTCGGCCTCGGCCCGTTGCCTGGCCACCAGGAGCCTCGCCTTCAAGATGAGCGTGCTCTACTTCGATCTCCATCACGAGGTATTAGGGTCTCTGCCTCATATTTCCATCATCTGATGTTTTGTTTCCCAATTTGCCTTTTTCCTGTCGAGTTGTTACCTTTAACATTTTTCTATACTCAAGATTTAAGCTTTCTTTGTCCAATAGATAGAATTTGTACTCGTTTTGCAAAATTAGAGCTTCTCACAGCAAGACGTAGGGGGTATAGTTAGGCGAGTTTGTTCATCATGAGTTGATAGGATTTTTCACCAATCTGAGTTGGTCTGATATTTAATTTTTGCCGGTGTCTCTGTTCAGCTTAAGAGTTCAGTTATTCATTCATCTTCCAGGTTTACAGCCTTTCTTCTTTTGTTGGGGTTATGGTTTGGTGGAAAATTTGGTTCATCTGGTCTGCACCTTCTAGGAGAAACTAAAGGATAAAAAGCATCTGAAAGTTTAGATTATGAAACAGTTAATAAACAACATGATAAAGGTGCAGGGCTATCTAATTAATCCAGGGACATGATTTCTTGGTTCACTGTCTATTGATAGCCATGATTGTGCCTCATTTTAAGTTTATAGTGATCATTTCTTCTATGAACATAATTACACTTTTACAAGCTTTAACTCTTCTTATACTTTATATTGTTACAATTTCCAAAGGGCAATCTAATTATCCTGGGACAACATATTCCCTGCATTCTGTAGTAAATTATTTGGTGATATGTCATATCTCTTATTCAGATTTCAATACTAACTTGAACCTCATTGACTACTTCATGCTGCAATTTCATTTCATGTGTGTAACTCGGAGGAGGACATTTAGGGGCATGAGATTTAGATTTATATCGTTTGTGGAAGTGAAGTACAAATTCATGCATCATGAACCACCAAGTATTACAGAAAAACCGAGAAAGTTTGTGAGCTTTGATGATACTTTTTGACAACCGCATATGACATTGAGCTTGTGTGGTGGAAACTTTTCTTCTTCTGAAAAGTGTTGTAATGCAAGTCATTGTTAGTTTTCTTCTATCAAGCTGCTGAGAACTGCTGGAATGTTCTGTATATGAGCGTAGATCATTAGTATTGAGCTTCATTTATTTGAAATCTCAAGTTGATTTGTGACTGATGTATTTGAACAAATGATTTAAGGGGAAAAAAAAATCAGGACGACCTGATATTGCATTTCCTCCTGCTGCTCGAAGAATGGACACCCTCAATGATTTACTGGCATTAAGCGATCTAGTTTCGCTTCACTGTTCACTGTCAGATGCTACCTTGCATATTCTTAATTCAGAATGCATGCAACATATAAAGCCAGGTAACATGTCGTCTTTTCTTTTTGATTATTGACTTTTCAGGTCATTAGTGTATTTCTTCCTTTCTACTGTGATCTGAAATTTTTGTTTCCTTTTGAAAAATATTTTCTAAATTTTTATTCTTAATAATTGAGTCTTTTTTGTTGCTTTTTGTTTTTGGTTGTTTGCATTTGGAGTTATTAGTGTACCTCTTCCTTTGCAGTTGATCTGAATAAAATTGTTTCCTACTGAAAGATTTTTTTAAAATTTTACTAATAATTGAATTCTTTATCCACAGGAGCATTTATAGTGAATACAGGTAGCACTCAATTAATAGATGATTGTGCACTGAAGCAGCTCTTGATCGATGGTACTATAGCTGGTTGTGCATTGGATGGTGCTGAGGGGCCACAATGGATGGAAGCATGGGTATGAGCATTAGAACTTAGGGTATGAGTTGTTTCTTATGTACATGATCTATTTAGATCTGATGATTCCTATCAATAAAAAAACACTTAAAGCATCTTCTGATAATGAGCATTGATGTCTAAGTTATGTGAGAACTTTGTTTTTTTCATTCTTTTGTGTGCTTACCTGATGCTTTTTGCGTGGTGTTTCCTTTTGACTATGACATATGTAGCAACAGAAACAGAACCTTTAGCGAGGTTCATTACTTATTTCTTAACATGCTGATAAGCTATCTGAGTAGAAATCCAGGTTTTGGTCAAGGAATGTTTCAAACAGGTTAGAGTTGGTCAATTTATTCAAAAATTACATAAAGTTGGTTGTTCTTATTTTTGTGGAATTTTTGTTATTAGAAACAAAGAAAAAAAAATAGCAAAGCCTTGTTTGATGCACAACACCCATGTGAACTGAGAGGTGACAGGATCCACAGTTTCCAATACAAAGTGTTGAACATATTCCTGTATCCAGTGTGGCCAGTGTGAATGGTGGTTACCTTTTTACTAGGTTTTCACAGGTATGCAGAAAGAATTTAGTTCTAAAACAGCTTCTTGAATATTTACTGAGATAGTTAATGTGCAGTATTGTACTCTTATCTAAATATTGATGGAAAATTAATTTGGTGAATTAGCATCTGATTGCTAGATATATGAACAATACTTCTATTATATCCATAAATGTTTATGGCTCATGCTATGAAGAAATACATAAAATTTGATGATGGTAGTAGTAACGAGGTGAGTAGTTCATCTTCTATATGTGCACTTATTGCTACATGTAAATTAGCATTTGTCACCCAACGCTTCTTTGCAGTCTTTTGTTATTATTTTATACTGAATTATAATTTCTCTTGAATTAGCCCCTTTTTTTGTCAAGGCTTGAGCAGTTATGCTTTGCTTCTGCGGTGTACCTCTTTTCCCTGTTTGCATGCTTCAATTTCATTTCAAATTTCAACACATTGATTTTTGTTTTTCAGTTGTCTGATGTTTTTATTTTAATCTGATTTCAGGTTAGGGAAATGCCAAATGTGTTAATTCTTCCTCGCAGTGCAGATTATAGTGAAGAAGTGTGGATGGAAATAAGAGACAAAGCAATCACAATACTACAGTCTTTTTTCCTTGATGGAATTGTACCAGATTATGCTGTTTCTGATGAGGATGAAACAATAAATGAAAGTGCATATGAAGATGAGAAGGTGAAAAAGCAAGTAAAGGAACCTCAGCAGGTTCAGGATGTCGACCAGCCGACAGGTGAAAGCCACTTAACTTCGGGATACATGAATCAAAAGGTTAGCCATCATTTGAAAGAGTCTCAAGTTTCAGGTGAATCCAAAAATACTGGCTCTAGAACTGAAGGAAGGCACGGTGGATCAGGCAAAAAGGGTAAGAAGAGACCTGCTCGCCGTAGATCTCAGCAGAATTCAGATGATTCTTCAGCTGCAGATAGTGCTAGTGGTTATACATCAGGTCAAGATGATGATACTGCAATAAGTGGAAGAGATAAAATATCAAGTTCCAATTCTAGGTTTGCTTCTTCTGAGGATCCTAGAAACAAACAAATGTGCATCTTCGAACAAATATCAGACTTGTCGTCGGGGAAGCAGGTGGCAGTAAGCACAGATGACGGTGAACTGCTAAAAGATGGTTTCGTTGTAGCCCTGCAGGCAATAGATCGTCCAGGATATCATGTGTCTAGGCAAAGAATTCCTGGAGGTGGTTGGTTCCTTGATACAATGTCAAACGTATCAAAAAGGGATCCTGCTGCACAATTCCTTGTTTCTTTTAAAAGCAAGGTACTGATGTGTAACGTTTCCTGCAATTATTTTAATGCATTTGTTTCTCCACTTTCTCCTGGCTGAATGAAGTATGACTTCATCTCTCTTACTCGCTGTTATTTTCTCTAGGACATACTTGGACTGCAGTCTTTTGCTGCTGGTGGAAAACTCTTACAGGTTAGAATGCATGTTGCTTCAGCGAATTACTTGTAATACATCATTGTTTGTTGTCAGAACTCTAAAAAGGATGGCCAGTGGTCTGCAGTTACTAAACACATGTAGTTTATGCTCAATAAAATAATCAACTCTCAAGAGAAAGTTGATGTTTATATTGCTTTCTTTCACTTCCTTCGTACAATGTACTTTGCTCTGACATCTGCAATGCTGCTTGGCAATTAGGATTTACTTTTAGTTCCCTGCGCAAAATGAGTTTCACTCTTGCTATCAGATCCATCTATTGCCTTGTTTCAATACCATGAAGCTCAGAGGAGCAACTGCCAGAATAAATCTTCCTTTTCATAGGGTCAGAATATATTGTATTATTCAGGTCACATCCCATTTCCAAATTGTTTAAGTAACACATGATGTCTCAAGAATTATTTAGCATCTGAAGTCATTTTATTAATTTGATTTTTGTTCGAAGCCAAATAAACATGTCATAGCAAATAACTGCATGCTTCTAACTGGTTTGGACCAGAACTAGTCCAATCAGTTTAGGAACTTGTTCTGGTACATATTTTTACTTGATGTTGAACAGAAACAGGTTGTGTCTTGTGGGAATTCTATCTTCTACTGTATCAAAATTTTATAAACTGTTGGTCAGTATGAATTTTTGAAATTTTCATAGGTGACGCTGACTGAGCCGACTCTTTATGTTAGTGTGCTTTCTATTAAGCTGTTATTTCTAGTTTTGGTTGGTGATTCATTATAATATGAAAATCAACTCTCTAAAGCCCCTATATGATAAAGCTATGATTTCAGCCAGAAGTATGTGTAGTCATGCGTATTGGTATTCTGACCCGTTTGCATTTTCTGTGGTTCCAGATCAATAGAAAAATGGAATTTGTATTTGCAAATCATAGTTTTGATGCGTGGGGCAGTTGGACACTGCAAGGGTCTGTCTTGGAACAATGTAAATTAGTCAATTGCAAAAATCCGTCGGTATGTACCTAATGCTGAATATTTTACTTGTGCGAATTTTTGTTCTTGTCTATGTTATTTCCTTAATTACACTTCTTTCACTCGTATGTGACATGTAGGCTGTCTTGGAGGTAAGCATAAAAATCCTTGCAGCTGTGGCTGAGGACGGCATTAGTAGATGGCTCAACTAAGTTGTTTGTAGGAAAGATGATTGGAATGAAGCACATCGACCTCATCGTTGGTTTGTTTTTCTTTTACCTACCTTACCTACCTCGTAATGCATCCAATTTTGATTACTGTTGTGCAATGTACTTGACATGTACCAGTTTTTATGGAATGAAGTTGTTCTTGTTGAATCTATCTCTATCTTCTTACTGCCTAGAGTTTGCAGCTCTGCATTTACTGTAGGTAGGGAAGATTTATTGTGCCTAGGTAAGGTCTAGCTCGTACAACCCCCGCCCATGCATCTACAAAAACAATGAATTGCTAAGCCAAAGATGCAAGTTCCTTTATCATTCAGGTTCGATGTGGTGAGGCTAGGTCCTCCATTTTTTTTTCTTTCGTTTTTTGGAGGGGGCAAAGAGTAAATGATGAAGGTGGAATTTGAATGTAGGTTTTTACGATAAATTGTCATTCAGGTTCGACGTGGTAAGTCATGCTAGGTCCTCCATTTTTTTTTTTTTTTTTTTTTTTTTGGAGGGGACAAAGAGTAGATGATGGTGGAATTTGAATGTAGGTTTTTACGATAAATTGTCATGATTTTTATCAGTTAAAATAAGTTGATATTTTCAAAATATATCGAATGAAATTTTAAATTCTTAACTTTTATGATGTATGGAGATATTACTCGCTCTTTTTATGTCATTTGATACGATGAAATAGATCGAATCTCTGTCCATCTTAATTTGAATGGATGATTGTCGTCTGATCCCTCCTCAGGCTTATCATGATTGATGTATGATTCCATATCAAAGGCATAACAGGTGAGCAGAAGAACAAACGAAAATATAACGAGAGCTTATCAATAGTAAGTATGTTGATAACTTCCTTGATATTGATAACCATTTAAAAAGTAATAAAATATTATTTTATTATTTATAGTATCAGTATTCTTTATGATATATATTTCTTTTTCACAATCCCATGTTTCATTTTTGTTGTTGTTGCTTGTTGCGGGTGTTGCTTGTCGATTGTTGTCGATATTGTAGGTATTACTCATCAGTTAAAGAAGAGGGAAGCAAGAATAAAGAGAAGACGAGTAAAAAGTAGAGGTATTTATGCCCATTTGCAAAGATAATTTTAAAAATATTAAAACTTTTTATGATGAATTGTAAATAGTAAAAAAATTGTAAACGGTAATCTCCCAATTAAAAATTTTTATAAAAGAACGGATGGTATATCCACATGGGCATTATTGTGGAAAACGCACGTGTCACTCTCGAGGCACCGTTGATTGTGATGGACGGTGATACTGAGCCACACATTGATGGACCATAGCCCGGTTATGGAATTTATAATGGGCCGATCCATGGGCTTATCGATTTGAGTCGGTGTGGATCCGAACTTGAGATCGGTCGCGTCGGACCACTTCCTTTCCCGCGCTCGCTCCTCAAAGAAAAGGGAGTGGCAGACCCCTCGTTTGTTTGTAAGCGTCTCGCCGTCGCCTTGGTAAGAGGGAAGGGAAGGGAGATCGGCAGGGAGAGAGGGGAGGAGGAGGGGTCGGTAGCGCACCAGATGGCCTGCGATCCAAAGGACGACGTCGATCGGCTCTTCGCCTGCTTCAAGTGCGGGATATCTACTCCTGGTGATTCCACTCGGACCCTAATTCCTCATCCCCTCCCATTTCCTTCCCGGAGTACCCTTTATTGGCCATTCTTCTTTGATTCTTTCGGATAGGAACCAATCTTCTTTGGTTCTTTTGGATGAACCCCGATTTTAACGGCTCTTGATTCTTGATCTCTGGCAATTGTTAGAATCCGCGATCAAGGAAAGACGTCTGCACCCGGAGACATCCAAGAAAGCCGGCTTGGTAAGAGGGAAGGCGTCTACGGTTGTTGAAATTGCTACGTCGAGCTTGTCTGAACAATGTGGGCAGGATTCAGCAGGGAAAGAGAAGGTATGCCTCTGTATTATTTAGTTAATCTTTTTAAATGATGTTTCTATCTATCTATCTATCTAAAATAATCTCTTATTGGGTATTTCTTTTGGTTCATGTACTGTAAGAGTATATTTTCGCCAAGGGAAAATGTCAATTTTCTTGATCATGTATATGCAACATGGTTGTCGAGACTGCATTGTTTATATAGCTTATGGTCAGATGTGCCATGTGTAGTCTGAAGTCTACCTTGATCAAGATGTCAACTTTATTGAAGATGTGTTTATGTTGATGTGTGTGCAACATATTAGGGCTAATTATAGATTACCCCTTATGGTTAGCTACCTTTAAGTTCCGATCCCTATACTTTAAAAAGTTATATTGGCATCCCTATAGTTATAAAAGTGAAACATTTAGGTCTATTTACCCCAACGACGTTAGTTTTATCGATGAAAATACGAAAACAAAGGACAAAAGGATAATTTTAACATTCAATGGTGGGCGGCATCAGTGGTGGCACTGCTGGCATCGATGCGGTCGTAGTTCCTTGGTTGCCTTCGACGACGTTAAGGTCCGCTTTCACCATGATGCCACCTGCTTCTACGAGAAGCGCGTCGTCGACCAAGAATTGAAATTTCGTACCGTGCTGGAGTTTCGAGGTTTGCTTGGTACGATACATATCGATATATACCGTTGGTACGCTAGGGCATACCGACGATACCACGCTAGGTCGTATCGATCGGTATAACTCGGTAACGGTCGAAATCTGGGGCGGTACTGGTCGGTACGCCTCGGTATCGATTGGTACACCTCGGTACCGGTCGGTACACCTCGGTATCGGTCGGTACGCCTCGGTACCAGCCAAAATACTCATACTGCTCGGTAGCAGGCGGTTCGCGTACCGGTATCCTCTCGGACCGGTATGTATCGCCCGTACCGAGCGCTATCATTCGAAATTGCATACCATGTCGTCGACTTCATCGCCACCCGCCCCATGTTGCTCTGCATTTGTGTTGATGCCAACATAGTTGCCGCTCACAAACTGCAACAGCATCGATGCAGATGGTGGTAGTCGCTCCCCATCCCTTTGCTCCTCCGCCATCCCATTCTCCAAGAAGCAGTGCTATGGAATCCTCAAATCCCTCTCTCACCTCGTTACAGTTGAGGATGCCTCTGCCCACCCCCTCCCCCTCCCTCCCCCCGTCCGCTCCCACTTGAAACTCTCCACCACACATAAGAAGCACTCCGTCGCCTTCCTCGACCCATTCGTGGTCATGCTCGCCCTTTGCTCCAATGGTCTCCCACATGACGGCGACAACGCGGATGAGCTCTGGTTGGTGCCTGACAATGCGCCATAGAGGTGGGCGTCTACAAGATCGCCGGAGCTCTTGTAGCTCACCCCTATAGCCGCATCAGTTCTGGCACCACCACTCGTCGTGTTAGTTCCAGCAGCGAGGGAAGCAGCAGGAGCTCTAATGACCCTTTGTGGACACCACTCTCTATGGCACGGTATCAAACACTAACCAGAGCTATCTACGTCATTGCTATCATGCGGGAGACCATTTGAGCATAGGGCGAGCGCGATCGTGAATAGGTCGAGGGAGGTGGTGCAACGCTTCTTACGCATGGTGGAGAGTTTCGAGTGGGAGCGGACTGGGGGAGGGAGGGGGAGAAGGGGGTGGGCAGAGGCGTCCTTAACTGCGGTTTGGTGGGATATGGATTTGGGGGTTTTGGGGCATTGCTCCCTGGAGAATGGGTTAGCGGAGGAGTGGGGGGATGGGGTGCAGTCACCACCATTTGCGTTGATGCAGTTTTCGAGTGGCAACTATATCGGCGTCGATGCAGATGTAGAGCGTCGCGAAATGGGCAGTGATGAGGTAGGCTGCGCATGCTCCTCGTGGAGGCGGGTGGTGTCGCGGTGAGAGCAGACCTTATTGTCGTTGTCGGTAGCCAGGCAATTGCATCGGCATCGATGCAATGACATTGTCATCTATCACCACCGATGATGTTCGCCATCGAATGTTAAATTCAAGGTTTGCAATACCGAATAATACTACCCGGTACAGGCGGTACATACCGGCTCAACAGGATGCCGGTACGTGGACCGCCCGTTATCGGTCGGTAATTTTTTTTATTTTTTTAATAAAAAAATTGTTTTGTTTTTATTTTTTTAATATGGACGTCGTGCCTCCTCCTCGGGCAATGCTGTCGAGGCTTGGGTGACGTCATTGAGGCAACTTCTCGGGCTCGGCAACGTCGCTCGAGCCTCGGCGGTGTCTCTCAAGCCTTGGCAACGTCGTCTGAGAAGGAAGGCGACGTCTCTCGAGGCGACTTCGCATGGGCGACGTCTCCCGAGGCGACTTCATATGGGCGACGTCGTTTTTATATTTTTTAATAGAAAAAATTATTATTTTTACTTCTCTCGGCAACGTCGTCTCCGTGATGTCGCCCAAGAAGGGAGGTGACGTCGCCCGTTGACTTCTCGGGCTTCTCTCGAGGCGACATCGCTTGGGAAAAAAAAAATTATGTATATAATATTTATAAGTATATATATATATATCGAACAGTACATCGAAATGTACCGCTCGGTATACGGTACCGTATCGTATCGAAGAAGTATCAAAACTTCGGTACGGTACGGTATTACAGACACTGGTTAAATTATCTTTTTGTCTTTTGTTTTCATGTTTCCATTGGTAAAACTGAGGTTGTTAGGATAAATGGATCTAGATGTTTTACTTTCATAACTATAGGAATGCCAATGCAACTTTTTAAAGTAAGGATCCCGACGCTAAAGATAGCTAACTATAGTGGGTAAAATGTAATTAGCCCAACATATCATGGACTCTTAAAAGTGTTCAGGCTCAAGAAAATGTCAATGCCCTTGATCAAGATGTTTTTATCTTAATCAGGTTGATAGATGATAGTCTAAATAAATACGATCAGAATTTTTTTGTTCGGCTACTCTGTATTTGTCCATAACTTACATAATAGCATGAATTTACATGGGGTAATATTTGCTATTGCTATTCAACCTTGGCTAACACACATAGTGTATATGCCTGCACTTATTTGGGCACATTGGGTCGGCCATATGCACTTTCACCTTGATATTTAGATCGTCTATTTATAATAATTGTTTTCCATGTTCTTCCTGTCCAATCATTGGTGATTTGGTGACTGAGTTGCTATGTTGAGGGAGTAACAGCTGATAAAATGATAAATTAATTTAAGGTTATCCAGAAATAGTAATCTTTTTAAAAGTGCATATATTTATCTTCCCACAGTAAAACATATGGATGCTAAACGTATGGAAGTACTCAAGCAAAGTTCATCTTCTTATGTGAATCAAATGAGTCTATTTGAGGATCTGATCTGAAGATTAATGATCATGACTTCCAGTAGTTGCAACATGTAATATAGTGATCAGTTGCACTTGCTAGTAGCTATTATACTTAGGAAGATGTTCCTTTAAGCAATAATCATATTACACTTTGTAGCTAGTATTTGGATCTTTAGTGAACATGTGCATGTTTTTGGTAACAAAGCTTGTCAATATTGCAACTCATCACATGGCTATGCAGAGCAATGCCTTTATTTATACAAAAATTGTTTAGCTTTCTTCTGATTCCATGAATTTTATACTGTGTTGGTGCTTTAAGTACAAAAATCTCAGTTATAAGCGCTGTCATTTATCTTTTCAGCTTGGTGCATGTACATCTGTAGCAATTAAACTGAAAAGTGGAAAGCAGATCTCTCCTATTGTCTTTTATGGTTCCCCACATGGTGCTCCAATTAAAAGACCATCACGATTGTTGCGATTGTTGCATGAAATTCGTATTGATCTTAAGGAAGATAACGATTTGATATTAAGGTATCCAATTGTGGTAACCATATTCAGACGTTAAGCTTTTGATTGTAACAAATGTTATTCTTTATCTGATTTTAGTCTATTTTATGGATATAGGGAAGAATTATGGACTACTTTTCCAAGGCAAGAGGAAGCAATCAGCTTCTTAAAAGCACATGCACAAGCTAAACTTTTTAGTTATCAAGATCACTTGAATGGTCAGAGAAGGTTCCTTGTCTCTACATACAGTGAGTTCTGGAGAAGGTCACATGTTATTCCAACTGTTCTTTATACTAATGGTTTCCTTGTTTCTTTTTCAGTAAATGAATAGAAGTGATTGTGAGTTCTTTGTTTCTTTATGCAACCATTCTGCAAAATGGTTTTGGTTGACAAATACAAATGTAAGAAAAGAAAGAGTCATTAGTAAAAGGATCTCAAAAAGGAAAAGATCAGGATATTTTATAGAACAATAACATAACAGTTTGATAGGTAGAGTACTCAGGTTATTTTGTTTTCTTCACAATTGGCAATATCTGATTCAGTTTCTGTTGAATGCTGAAGGTTACCTTTTCTGTTGCAGGTATAGATGTATGGACCCAAAGTTACGCCATCACTATGAAGTCATTAAAGAGGTGATAATTAATCTTACAGTTTTTGATGAGAAGAATAAAACTGACATGCATGATACAAGTCCTTTTTATTTTTATAGTTAGAGTGACCTACCTTAACTCACTTTTTTATACTGAGTGAGCTGGTGTTCTGCTAGAAACCAGAGCTAACTGAGATGTAAAAACAAAAAGAGACTAATATAAAACAATGCTTGGTTGATAGTTTTTTTGTTCCAGTTAGAATTCTATTGAAATAGTTGATCAAACAGATATTCAAATTCTTTCTTTTTTCAAATGGAATTAACATATCAGTTCTATTCCCATATGCCTTTTGGCCATAGAGAAGTTCCTGACAAAGTCCAACATGAATTAATGTATCATACTGATGTATGTGGTTCACTTATACTTTTTCAAATTTGAAGATATTCTGTTCTGTTCTTCTTCCGACACTTGGAGTCACAGGATTAGTAGCAGGTCTGCTGAAAAAAAAATGGTAATCATATGATTCATGTTCTTGCATTGTATGTTCATGTAAGACATTGTCTGTAGCAACCCTGAACATCTTTGAGTTACATGTGCATTTCTAGAGGATCATCTTCTTGAAACTAACAATTTTGAGAGCTGATTCATGTTTCAAGGTGTTAGGATGTGAAAGATTCATGATTTTTCTGTTGCTTTATGGATCTTGGCTTTATGCTTTATTCTTTTAACATTTGTAGTCAAGGAGAATTATTTTGTTATCACTTCTATTCTTTTATTACTGTTTAATTGCTGTCACTTTGTGCTATGTAAGCACAATTGAAGTATGTGGTGCTTGTTTAGAAGTACAGTCCATCTTTGATGTGTGTACCACAATTTGTTTTCTAATCATACACAAATGGAAAAGAGGCCTTTTAATTACCATCAAGACATGTAAAATTAAATAATAATTTATCTTTTATAGAGGATGTATTCTATATTAAGTGTACTCCATTGCAAGTATCTACTATAATACTCATTGTTGATGACACAAATTTGTATCTCACACCAGTGAGAAATGTATTGCATCGTCTCATGGGCCTGTTCTCTTGGCATGGCTGATAGTAAATTATAATAAGGAGAAACTGACATGGTAGTTTTAAAGAGAATTGCATGACTATATCTGTAGTGCAATTAGGCCTTTTTTATCAGGGAACAAATTGATGGATGTAGGGTACACATTTGTCTTGATGGGGATTTCTGGGTTTGAGTGCAAGTAGAGTTTGGAATTTTCATGCTTAGAAAGTGAGCAGATTGCATGTGTTTTTGCTAATGTCATGAAGCACCTTATGAACAGGGTACATGACTCAGACAGGTGGTGTCCACCCACTTGGTGAGCCACCAACCATCTGGATTTGAATAAGTGAGTCATACCTAATTTACATGTGTAGAGCTATCTAGCAATAGCTAGTCTGCCTGCCACATCTCTTTCTGATTTGAATAGGTGAGTCACACCCTATTTACCTGTGTAAGAGCTATCTAGCGATAGCCAGCCTGCCTGCCTGCCACATCTCTTTCTTTTTTGATTGTTATTTACTTATTTATACTTGTTTCTTTTGCTGCAATTGCATCATTTTGATTAATCATTTGATAAATTATTAAATAAGATGATTTGGCATTAACATTATGTTTCACAAGTTTATTTGACAGGGTTTGCCTTGCCACTTATATTTTGATCTGGAATTTGATAAGACAGTCAATGCTGACAAAAATGTAGATGACATGGTTGACATCTTGATGTCTGTGACTTTCGACATCTTATTTGAGAAGTATGCAATCAAAGCAAATGATGGGTGGATTATAGAGCTTGATTCATCTACCACAAGTATGCTCTTTGGGTCAATCTCCTACATTATGACAGTAATTTATTTTCTGGGTCCTATTTTGTCCTATGTGTTTGCAAGCATCATGTTTTTATTGAGGTAGCAATTTTCACCTGTTGCTTCATTTTTCTGAATGCTTTACCCATTAGCAACCAACTAGTTAAACCACAGTTTTGGCATTACATAAAGTATACAATTGCATATTGATTTGTCTTTGTTTTATGCATTAAGTGGTTCTTTTTTTAAAAAATATTATCTTTAATGCATTACTTCTATGGTTGATTGTGATATCATTTAAGTGGAGCTCTTGAATTGTCATGTAAGAATTTCCTAGATCAAGTTTATCAGTGGATAATATAGTCCTTACAATGATAGAAATTTTACTAAAGTAGTGATATGAATTTAGTGTCCTTGACTTTTCATTTATTCAACATAACACCAACTCCAACTGTGTTTTACTTTCTGCGCATTTTTTAATTCTAGGTTTTTCTGACCAAAAAGATGGAGCTTAGAACTAATTGCAATTCTTGGTAGAAATTTTACTTTAAATTGGTTTTTTTAGGTACACTTAGCTAATCATCTTAACTTAAGCTATTTAAATCGGTTTAATTGATTCTTTTAGCTTTTTTAAATCTGACATCCTCTCAAGACATCATAAACTTCCCCAATGTTTTTAACCATTTAATTTCTAATCTTCCTCTTCATCTTGTAACACCTGAACAAACTCCTCTCTATACTTGTGCACAAAATGTTCCTTTGATTGTTTCCAGACCATTGTAATCTGATCTGTTGTTGTTCTGCCTCTTTTTTATCCATAATTGTGGTGGCAACTTTTACTTTGTTATTAACATACACATTCTTGTTCTTTTCTTTTTCTTGTGGGCTGCTGTCTCATAATCTTCATTTGTGTAACACTGACAAAGCTTAATGTTTGAGTTGGGATATTATCAATAGGCTCTGAAGCGGCTATCATGCACTGAACCACATGTAAAGGGCAATCAGATATGCGAATTATATTAGTCGATTGACTAGAGTTGGTACGGTATATAACTATATATTATATTGATCAAGCTTGGTAAATTATAGTCTTTTTAGCATATCCACCCTCTATTCTTTCAAGGGTCAATTGCCTATTTGCCTCTTTGCTGTTGGTTGCTGTAGTCTTTGAATCATGTTCTAATAGAAGATTCCATAATCTGTAAGATAGTAGTGTCAAGTTTCAGCCTTGCTCTATCATGAAATCTAAGTCTTTGCTTGCTTGTTTTCCAAATCATTTGTTTGGGTGCTGCTGACTCTGCCCGTAACCAAGTTTGTTTTTAGTGCACTTGAAAAATGGCTGTACAGAATGATATTTGCTTTCATATTCAAAGATTATGCCCCTATGGAAAAATACACATGAAAAGTAATGATGTTTGCTTTCTCTCTTTGACTGTGAAGAATGATTATTTGAGCATAATGTAACAATGGAGCTTACTTAACATGATGCAGGGCACATGTTGATGTACAGCACATTATGCACTATTAATCACTACTAGAATTTACAGAAACCCATGTAAATTAACATATAGTGTTAAGGTGTTGCAGAAGCGTTAAAGTTCTCCTTGTCCCTTTATGTTACTTGATGCACATGCTATTTTTGGGCTTATTATATGATTATAATAAATAATGATAACCCTTATACTGAATGAGCTACTATGTACTTTGCATGATTTGGGACGAATCAAATTGTATCCAGAGTATGTAGTCTTGTGCTGACTGATAGTACTGGTCGCTGGGCAGACCAGTATGTATTGGTCAATACTGGTTTGATGTGTGTCGATGCACTGATATGTACAAGTGTTATGAAAGAAGGGCCGAAAATAGACCAAAATAAAACCCCTCTTTTAGGAATTTTTTCCCCCATTTTCTCCATATATAAATTATATTAGGATAAGAATAAAGTGTATCTAAGCCATAAATGAATAGGAATTCTTGGTTATAAGGATGAAAAATTAGCTGTTTTCTCAGATAACCTGGAAATTCTTTGTTATCTAAGGTATAAGGATGAAATTCTTGGTTATATGGATGAAATTCCATGTTATCTAAGTTATTATGAATAGAATGGTTTTAACCATGCTTAATCTTGGTCATTATTATGTGAAATGATAAATAAAACTTTGAAAGAATCCAAATGCCCTCCTCCATTGGAGACAACTTCCATCAAAGCTTGAGTTCCAATCTCTCTTTTATCCAAATCATGAGCATGATTTCTACTAATCGCCCATGATGAAGATTAAACAAGGGAGAGTGTGAGAAAGAGAGTGGGTGAATGAGGGGAAGGGAGGTAGATTTAAAGGGCCAAAACAGGGTCCAAGGATCAAATTGATCATTAGGAGCTTATTTGACTAGAATGTTGATCAGTACATTCAGAATTCATACAATCGAAATCTGACTATTACCAACCCATATGGGTTGGTAATAATGACCAAGGGGCATATCATTTGGCTCATGGTATGCAGTTTCAACTGCATCGTCCAGACGGGCGTGACGCATCGGTTCGATAGGATACCGGTACGCGGACCGCCCTCTACCGGGCGGAATGCCTAATATCTCTCGTATCGGTCGATACAGAGATATATCGAGCGGTGACGATCGAAATTTCGATCGTTACCGCCCGGCACAACTCAGTAACGATCGAAATCTACCGTTACCGCCCGGCACAGTTCGGTAACGATCGATTTCGACCGTTACCGACTGGTAACAGTACTCCAACGGTCAAATTGACCGTTGGAGCTAATTGAAGCTTCAATTGAAGCTAATTGAAGCTAATTAAGTGTACCGCTTGGTACACCCCGGCGTATCGCTCGGTACACCATACCGTACCGTACCAACCAACTCTCGGTACACCGGTACGGTACGGTATTGCGGACCTTGCTCCCACTTACAGGCTAGTTTGTATACCGATCAATTGGTGGTGAACTGGCACGTACCACCTGTTTTGAACCATTTCGGATGGTATTCTAAAGCATGATTTGAATGATTATGTAAGTGCCTTTCTGGGGGATCATTTCTTACTTTCACATTTGGACATGCATAAATTAAGGAAATTGATATGTGATTCATAATGAATGAGTTTTTTTTGTTAGTAATGTAATACGATGTTCATAATTCATTACATTAAACTGCACTACATTGTTGCATATTTGTTTGTTTATCACAGTCATCAAGTTAATGTAGATAGACATGGTGTTAAGATTGCTGCATAGCTAATTCCAAATAGTTGGGACATTATGGCTTAAAGTTGTTGTTGTTGTCATAGACATGAATCATATAAGGTATGAAATTGGACAGCTAATCTTTTTTTTTTCCAGAAAAGTTTTCACGCCATGTGATTATCCGCATGCCAAAGATTGCATTCAAGGACAACTTACATGTTGGTGCATTTGTTTCAGAGGTACTTGAAGATTGTTTACAAAAACTATAAGTTAATTCTTGGTTTTTTATCCTTTTCTAACATAGTATTCTTGTTAACATTGAAATCTCATGTTTGCATTAGCAATTGATTCTGGAGACCCAAGTACTAGAATGCTAAAATTGGAGCTAATTATAGATTACACCCCGTAGTTAGACCTTCTTGGTATCCCGATTCCTATACTTCAAAAATTTATATTAGAATCCTTATAGTTATGAAAGTGAAACATCTAGCTCTATTTATCCTAATGTCGTCGATTTTACCGATGGAAACACGAAAACAAAGGGCAAAAAGGCAATTTTAATTTTTCAGTTGGTGGTGGCAGACGACGTTGGTGGTGGCGTACATCGGTGCTGGTGGTGGTCGCGAGTGGTTGTTGTGGATGAGGAGAGTGGTAGCAAGAGGTAAGGGTTGCTTTGCATCTGCGTCGACGGTTCTTTCGTCGCTCGATAACTGCGTTGATGTTGAGGCAGATGCAGAGCGGTAAAAGGACCACTCGAGTGGCTATTGTGGATGAGAAGAGCGGCAGCAAGAGGTGGGGGCCGCTTTACGTTTGTGTCGACGCCAATGCAGTTGTCGAGTGATGAAAGGGTCGCTCAACATCTGCATCGGTGGCCCATTCACCTATTGGCAATTGCGTCAGCACCGATGCAAATGCAGAATGGCGAAACGATTGCTCGACATTTGTATCGACTTCGACGCAGATGTAGAGTAGTGAAAGGGTCGCTTGGTAACTGCGTCGGAATCGATACAGATGTAGAGCGACGCTCACCTTTCATCATCGCTCTCCTTATCTTCAACAGCTACCTGCAGCCCCTAGCCATGTCGTTGTCCACCACCACTGAAATGTTAAAATTATCTTTTTGCTTTTTGTTTTTGTGTTTTCGGCAATAAAACCGATGGCGTTACGATAAATGGAGTTAGATGTTTCACTTTCATAACTATAGGGATTTCAATGTAAATTTTTTAGGTTTATGGATCGGGATGCTAAGGAGGTCTGACTATAGGAGGTAATATGTGATATTGTTGTGCTTCATATTATATAATTTTCTTTTTTAACAAAAATGAGCATGTTAAGGATAACATGGATTATTTTTATGCTGTGATTATAAATAAGTAAAATATTTTTTTTTCTTTTTTTGATGGAATATAAACAAGCGATATCATTTGGTACTTTCGTGGTCGGGTTTTTATTATCAGCTTTGAGTTCTTAATGAAAAATCTCATTACTGGAGCACTTTGTTCTAATTGTTATGCAGGAAAGTATTAGCAGATCACCAAGATTGTTTTATTTTCATGAATTTGAAAGAACACTATTTTTGTGTTCTTTTTACTTTTGGAAAATTGGAGAATTGCTTTTGCCAAGATGTGCCCAAATTGAATTACGTGTTATATAAGGTCCCTGTTTTCTTAAGACCTTCAAAGTACATCTGTTTGTAACTTATCAGAGTGGCCATTGTTGACTGAACTAATCAACATGACTCAAACTTACCATGAAATTAGTAGATTTAGGCTGGAGTTCTATGGGTTCAGATTATAAACTGGTTTACATGATTAAGACCTACTAATAAAAAGGCTGGTTTTGGATTTAGGAAATTGATATGGTTGACTCAAATTTCCTTGATTACTGATCAAGTTAAACATGTTAATAAGTTTCATTTTTCAGTTTCCTTAATCATCATGTTGCTAATATGTTGATTACATATTTCTGAATTTTAAATGTTTTTGAGGTTTCTTATAAATATGTTTTTTTTATGAATCTCCCATATTCATCTGCATTCTAAACTTGGTAGTGAGATAAGGAAAGCTTTGCTGAAGCAAAAAGCTCATATAGAAGTCTCAGGTTTATATGGTTGTGCAACATTGCTGCTACTGAGAATTATTTATTATGCTTTACATTGCATTTGCTGTGAACTGTATATTATGCTTTGTCTTACTTTATATTATCTGTGTAGGTATGATTGGTGTTTCACTTTTATAATGTGTATGCAGAAGGATATTTTACAATTATTGTTTCACTTTTATAATAGCATACCTCATATGTTTGTAGTTTGTACTACATATTTTTACTTTGTTTATGCAAAATCTAGGTAACCGTTGAGAAATCTTTGTGCTGATTAGGTATGTTCTCACATTACCAGTCAAAGAGGAAGTGATCCACAACTTGACAAACTGTATGCTAGGAAAGATTCTAGCTCTTCAGATTTTCAGCTTTTCCTTGATAGTGCTGTCTATTCTCGAAATCGTTGTTTCCGTCTAGTTTTCTCTTCAAAGGCTGGGAAAAATTCATTTCTTTTGCCAACTGGACGTTTCAAATGTAAGGATATGGTGAGTTTCCTGTTTGTTTAATGAAGTTAACAATTTTGTTCTCTGGTTAAGCGAAATGCTGAATGCAATCTAAGCTCTCCTGCAACATCATTATTGTATTATTATTATGAGTTGTCTATGGAATTACCTTTTCCAGTTCCTTGTCCTTCTGATATGTTTTCACTAGAAAAGAATTGATTATTACATGAAAAATCACTAGTAGGACTTCAATTAATTTATTATAGATGCTCCTGCAACAACTCTGTCAATTATGGAAAGATACAGAAGGAAAAATACCTTTTGGACAATATGAACATGCACTGCATATGTGAGGTATATCTACTCCTTATCATGCTTATCATTAAATGGTTAAACTATTAAATGTCAAGACAATAACAATCTTTGGCTTTATCATGCATCAACATTAATTTTTTTCAATTTCATACCTTGATAGTAGCTAGTAGTGTGGGACTTGCTTGCATGAGATGTGACAGAACAAGGGATTGAGCCAGATATGTTAGATTGGAAAATACTAATTGGAGGATGTGATTATGTCAAAACCTTTTAATTATATAGCCTAACTTTTCATATTATTGATTATTTATACTTTATAGTAAAACATAAATCGAGAATTTGAAACCATTTTATAGATTTTTTTAACTAGTAAAAGATTTTAATGATGTGATTATTCAATCTATTTTCAATTTCATATATGTGCTGTTTCATAATTTTTTGATGGGCACCAAGATATGTTCTATGTATCATATTTAATATTCTATATTAAATATTACATACAATCTTGTAGTATACATTAATTATTACATACAATCTTGTAGTATACATTCATTACTTGCTAAATGATTTATGTTAATTAACATGCTATTTTGCTAGATTATCTTGTATAAATTTATGTACCATGTTTGGCAATGTTTATGAATTTGTAGATACAATTTTTTGTAGCATCTCAGGTCGCTATTGGTGATCCTGGATAGGATCGGACAAATCTTTAAATCATTTCTTGAATAGCTGTATGGAAAAAGAGTCCTGGAGTTTGAAGAGTTCGATATTCTTACTTTAAAGCCACAATAATGACTTCTTCCTTGTTGCTTTTTTTTAACTTTTTCACTACATGCATGACAAGCGAATCATTGTTCAATTTCTCATTCTTGGATGGCACACACAATGCTTTATTTATTCTTCATGTGTGGTTGAGGTTGAAACTGTAATATCTTCCAAGGTTCGTCGTACCATAGCAGACCGCTCAGTATGGGCGATACATACCAGTCTGATAGGGGACTAGTATGGGCAATACATTGGTATGCCCTTACGTGCCGATGTGATGGTATGCTCGGTGCAGCTCAGTATGACTTAGTACATACCATATTGACAACTAATCAGTACACTGATATGGATCGGTAAGGCGAACCATGATATCTTCAATTGGTAATGTTAATCATGATGTTGGTTTGGGTATAAAATAAAAAATCATTGACATGTAACTCAACCATCTTGTAAGTTTGTCAAGAAGGTCTATAACTTAAGGTACCAAACTTATGGAATGAGTTACAGTAAAAGATTGTTGTCTAGGCTATGATTGTTGCATTCTCCAATGTCAAGATTCAGGAGAGTACAAATACCATATGCTGATAATTTCTTCATGCTTGTAAGTTGTAAGTATATGACCTAGTTCTGCAAATGCAGACCTCTTCATGAATGATTAATTGGTTTATTAACCATTAACATGACACACTATCACTTTCTTTCTTCAATTGGTTTATTTAGTTTTGACCACCATACTATTACTGTGTTTTTTTTGTGTTCAAGTTGGAGGATAAGTGCCCTTGAATTGTTGGAATGATGTATAACTGGGTGATGAAGCACCCAATACATCCCTTTTTGAATTTTCTTTTCTTGTTGATTCCTAAGTGTGCATTAGTGTCACCAGAAAAAATCTTAATAAAAATAGAATGTGGAAAGAGAAAGTCTCAGCCTCTACAAGCTTCTTTTCCCTACTGCCTCATTGACTATAGTATGATGCACTATGATGACAATTAAATGAGTTTTAGCTAGACTCACTAAAAGAAACATGATTGCTGCATTGGCTTACAGTCCTATCATTGTCTTATGGATGCAAAAGGTGTCAATAGTTTTAAAATCTCTAATTTGTAGGTTTTTTACTCATGTTCTTTTCTTGATTCACTCACATTTGAACTTGCTACTCTAATAATTTTTTATTGTTTATTCCAATGGTTGCAGACTGAACAGGAAGTGTTCATGGAATCACTTATTTGCAGAATGGACAGTGATTGCAATAAACTTCTAAAATGTCAAATCGATACAGATTGCAAGAAAACTTTGTACTTTGATTTTGAGGTAGTCTCTTGTTTGGGTACCATATCCTGTATCTATGTATCATTCTTGCAGAATTATTGGTCTGTATCAGAATTGGAGGAATATTGGTTTGTCATGTGAAGCATATGCTGGCAACAAATGCTTCAGATGGTCAGACATATTTGGGTAGGTAAAATAATTGTTAATGCTAAAAGGTTTTGGTTGAATTGAAGGATTTAGGTACTTGCTACCAATATAAGTTGATTAAATTTTAGTATGTCATGCAAACTACTTCCAGCGGATAACAAATATGATATATTAAGGTTCACAATTGTAGGATTCTCTAAGTACATGTGCACTTCTTAGTTGATCATGAGCTGTAAATTTCATGTAAATTCGATATATACAACAGTGGAAAGCACATCTGAGAAATGTAATAGACTTCTTTGTTCTGACTATTAAGTAACTAGTTACTTTTACAGTAGAGTTTTTGATTCTACGCTACTCACTTGAGAACAAATTTTTATTTTCATTGTATATGATATAATAAAAACTTCTTTGCTGACTTGAAGCAGCTATTCACTTTGCATGATCCTTGATTTTTACACTAGTAACCTGAGAACAAATGTGTTACGGCCATTGTTGTATGATATAACTACTAATTGCTCTCAATAATTCCTTGAATGCTTTGAATTCTCTAATCCTCTAATAATTATGTAATGAAATTCCAAGGTGGTCTGTAGCTGCAACTTGGCTCTCATAATTATATAATGAAATGAAAACATCTGATAGGTTTTTCCGATTATAAATAAATTTTTTATTTATTAAATTAATAATATATTATTTTAATTTTAATATTACTAATTTTTAATTTAATAATATATTTTTATTTAAATAATTATATTTTTAATTATATTATATATTTTTTTTTATTTTGCAAGAACTTGTGCCACTTCTCAGTAGAGGGTTACAGTGCAACAGATTGGTGCCAACATGATGCAATTCTTGAGTATTTGGTGGTGCCAACTGCCAAGTTGATTGAGCATCCACTATGCTTTTATGGCATGAATAGTGATATGCTGAAGCCTTCGTGCTTATATCGTAAAAGTTAATGCAAACTATGTTTTTGTACTAAAAATATATTGCCGTTTAAATTTTTTTCCTAAACATATTCATTTATATGGATATCAAATATATGATTTTTTTTTGCTCTCTTGACCACCTCAACCTGTTTCATTTGTTACGTTGTCCACTTGGTGACTTGTTATGCTAGTCACTTGGTATGATATGTCCTCAGTGCCCTTGATATGTTGTTGAGGGTGACAGTAGTAGCATTTTAAAGATGTGGGTTGCTTGCTCATAGATTCACACCATCTTTCTCAAGAAGTGTTAGTTGGTACTGTTGTCTTGCAAAACCTTTTTCATGAGTTACTGAAATAGTGCAAGTTGGTACTGTTGTCTTACAAACCTTGTTTTATAGGTGCAATGCTGTATTGAAACCGGCATCTCTATCAGTCAATATTGAAAATTTGAAATACTATTATTATTATTTTAAGGACATTGTTCTTTACTCTTTATTCTTTTGTTCGTAAATCAGGTTCAACAACAAACTTCGGATGCTCTGCAGCACACTGCACTGAATGCTTACAGGAGTGATTTCCCAAGCACTTACTCCTCTGGAAAATCACCATTCCCAGCTTTAGATGCTTTTGTGGAATTCATAGCATCTTCAGGAAATGTTTTAGGTAGTTCTTTCTTTCTGTTTAAATATTTCTTGTGTACTTGATTATATTTCTTGTAGATAACATTGAACATTGGTAGTACACCTGGATTTTTCACTTGCCTGTCTCACAACCACATGTTACGTACTATGCTTAACATTGAGCATCGGTATTACACCTGGATTTAACCACTGTTCTGTCTCACTACCACGTGTTATGTACCATGCTGGTAGCTTTCCAGGGCCCATTCTGTATCAACTCTGGCAACATTATTCTTTCTAGTTGAAAAAGCCACCAGGCAAGGTGCCACTGCTTGCTTCTTTTATCTGCTTGCAACATAAATGCTGTTGAACTTTTTTCTATATGTTTACTGTTTACAAAACCTATATATACCAGCATTGTTCAGCATGGCTTGGTATGACACAGCACAAATATCACGCTACCGACAAACTAACATGGATGCCATTTGTGGTACTTCAATCCTAACTGAATTTTGTTGTCTGTGAGAATTATTTACCAATTTGAGTTTCTTGAGTAAAACATTTCATTTGGAGAGTAATGACTTGCAAGTGTTCATACTTGTAACCATGGTTCGCCTTATTGGTTTATGCCGGTATACTAACTGGCCATCGGTATGATACTTACCAATGTATCGACATATGGTATGATAGGGGTGTACCAACAGATGGGCATGTACTGCCCGTGTCGGGTGGTACACTATGGTATGGTGAACCTTGCTTGTAACATTAAAGACATATTTATGGTAAAAATGAGATTTATTTGATGCATCCATGTTCTTTGAATAAAATGTGTGAATTTAATGCTTGCAATGCGATGCATTTGTATGTTCAAGATTCATAGATCAGAGATGTTGGAAGTATCTTTGGTTCCTAAATATATTAGCAATCTTATAAGCACTGCACTGAGGCAACAGGATCATTCCTTTGTACATCTCGAGTTTAGTGTGTAACAAATTTTGGCACACTGTTTATATGAGTTTAGGATTGCAACTCATTTTCTACCTTGCATATTGATCTTTTTTCTGTGTGAAGAGTTCTTTTAGATTGGTGTAAATAGTCTTTAAAATCTTTGAAAATTTTGACATATTTTTTCAGTGCAGAATTAAACTGGTGCAGTGATCTTTTCATATGTTCAAATATTTTGGGTTATGTTTTGCTTACTTGTAATTGATTTGCTGTTAGTTAGTTATGATAGCATAAGTTTGAGCATATGATTTACATTTACACTTGTTTTTGACTGATTGTACTTTTTGATTTATTTTGAACTAGCTTATGTTGATCATTCGTGTGATTGTAGGTAAAATACTAAGTTGGTATTGGTTTTCAGCACATGGCTTAATTGTTTACAGTATGTTGAGAAATAGATACTGTGAGCGGATTGGTAGAGAACACAAAAGCAATCATGGTAGTCTTTTGGACTCATATTGACTATTTTCTATAGCGTTGTTTTTACATATACTAACAGTCGATTCAGCCATTGATTTATTCTGTTTCTTCTTTTCTTACATATTCTCGAAGATCAACATTCATGTGAATGTATTTGTTTTATTAGTCTTCCCAGGTAATGATATCACCAAAGCACAAACATTGAATTGCATCTTTGGGCTTCTAATATAGTGTTTGGTTGTTCTTTATGCTTTCAAGTTGTATCGGACAAGTATATCTGAAATTGCTTTTGCAAGAACTTAAGTTAGTAATAAAATGGTAATAATTATCATTTCACAAATTCAATAGGTACATGGATAGTTTAATTTTTCATTATCGTAGTTCACCTGTATTTTTGCATGTTTGATTTATTTGTCCATTTAAACTGTCATACCTTCTCTAAGATTACTTTTGTTTTTTGTTCATTAAAATGCTCAAAGATTGTCCTGGAATCATGTTTCATCGTTTCCAATTCCTATAAATGAATTTACTCCAGTGCGCATGCAATATTATGACGTAATATCATTCCCTTTTTACTAACAAATTAGTTTAGAAATTCTGGACATAGTATCACATCATAAATTTACTTTGGTCGATACAAAATATTAGGAGCCAGGCTACTGTATTACTGCACACCACAATTATTACCATACAATTTCAAGCATTGAACAACTTGGAAGAGGTCTTGATGCAGGATCATTTTGATTTATTTTTGTCTTGAATAAGCTTTATTAGTTTAGGGTGTCTTTTTCAGGTTTTATAGTTTTGATATGATAGTACCTTATATGAGCTTACATTCATTACCGATATTGTCCAAAGAGAAGAAAAATAGAAGCCAAATAGAAAAGAGAAGGTGATAAGATTCTATTAAGAAGGAAGTCTAGTAATAAAAAATCCTATCAACTAGGAAGGTTATTTGCTAAAACAACTATGAAAATTTATTTTTCGAAGGAGGAAAAAAGAATGATTCATGTGCTTTCATATATGGGATGTAATTTCCTTGGTTGTATTTGTTTATTATTTTATTATTTTTTGTTTTCTTTATGTAACTGGAGTCTATAAAAAAGGGTAAGGAATTATAACTTCTTGTATGATCAGAAGATAGTTGAATGACTCAATTTTTTCCCCACGTGATTGAAGTGGGTCTATATTTTTTTTATGATGATGTGATTCCATATCATATATGACATTTATAGAGATTAAGGTTTTCATTTTGAAGTTAATTATCGAGCTTAGCGCCTAGGCGAGTCTTGCTCTAACAAATTTTTATTTATTAAATTAATAATATATTATTTTAATTTTAATATTACTAATTTTTAATTTAATAATATATTTTATTTAAATAATTATATTTTTGCCTAAATTTTTATCCTTTTATTCTTTTATCATATCTAAAAATTTTATTTTTCTACTATAAAATATCAATTTATCAAATTCTAGAAAAAAATTATTTTCTTTGCTCATCTATGCTTTTAAACTATCATCTTGGTATTAGAGGACATAATTAGATCTAGTAGCAGAGCAATCATCGTACGACTAATTAAAGATTACCCAATGTAGTTAGATTTCTTTAGTATCCCTGTATCTAGACTTAAAAATTTACATTAGAATTTCTATAGTTATGAAAGTGTAACATTTTAGCTCTATTTATCGAAACTCTTTTGGTTTTATTGACGAAGTATAAAAGCGATAGGCAAAAGATAATTTCAATATCTTTCGTGGGTGACTATAAGTAAAGGGCGCAGGAGGAAGAGGATGACGTAGAGCGGCGTTGCTCGCTTCAAAGCATCGACGTAAGTGGCGTCGCTCAGATCGGCATCAATGTAGATGTAGAGCGGCGATCTACTACGAGCCTAACGCAACCTTTCTTTGTTGGGCTTGCGATCGTCCATTTATGGTGCCAACTTCCTTGTCGCTCCCCACGTTCGCCGATCATTTGTGCCGCTTGGCATCCCTCAATGTTGGCTGTGGTGTCTACGACGTAGGTCCAATGCGGGTTCGCTCCCTTTGCTATAACACCCTCAATTAATCTAACATCGAAAGTGAGTAAAATTAAGATTAACATATAAGAGTCTGATGAGTGTATTATTATCAACTTCACCTTAAGCATTTTGACCAATGGTTTAGGTTAAATAAAGTTGATAGGCCGCTTAGCTTATCGACTTGGGTCGTGACATTGGAATCGAACCGATCTAGTATTTGTGCATAGTGAAGGGGCTCGAGTAGGAAAGGGTTACCTGTGGATGAAGTCAGAGGACTCATCACGGCATGGAGCCACCATTAGGCTATGCCTCATATGCATCATGTTAGGGTTTGATCAATTAGTCCCACATCGGAAATAGGCAAGACTAAGATTAACTTATAAGGGTTTTATGAGTGTATTATTATCAACTTTAGCTTAAATATTTTGGCCAGTAGTTTGGGCCAAATGAAGTTGATAGGCTAGTTATCCTACTAACCTCAAGTCGTGACATTTGATATTAGGGTCGACCTAATATCCAGGGGCATAGTGAGGGGCTCGAGTAGAAGAGGGTTACTGTGGATGGAGTCGAGGACTCAAGTATGGCCTGGAGCCACTATTGAGCTACGCCCACATGCACCATGTTATAGTTTGATTTGGGCTATGCTAGGCCTCGACGAGGACGTTAAGCCCTGAATGGGGAGATTGTAACACCCTTGATTATAATCCAACATTAAAAATGGGCAAGACTAAGATTATCTTATAAGGGTCGATGAGTGTACTACTATCAACTTTATCTCGATTTTGGTCAATGGTTTAGGCCAACTAAAATTGATAGGCCAGTTATCTTATTAGACTTGGGTCATGAAATCTGCGCTTCCTGCGATCCTGATCCTGCTGCCTTCTCTTCGTACTCTGTGGCCTCCTCGTCCTCTGGCTCTTACCTCTCCACCTCCGAGTCCATGGTGATGCCATGGGTGAAGAAACCCACAGATCCTCGGCGGACGGTCACAAAGCGGCAGTGCGGGGTGGTTGAGGAGTGGGTGGTGGCTGTCCTACTAACCTCGGAGGATGAGGTTCATGGAGTGGATGGCGATGCGTGGAAGTTGTGGCCTGCGTGGTTGGCTTGCACTAGGAAGCGACTATAACCCTACCATTGCGGATGTCCCTGCCGCATTGTGGTTCGCCATCAAGCATTGGGAGCAGGATACGACAACGGAAAGGGGCAATCGGATGGCACTTCGATGACTAGAGGCATACTCTGGAGTGCTTGCGAGGTTAATCATTGTTGTCGCATCGTGGATCGCCCGAGTCGCCAGCGCAAATGCAGAGCGACATTGATGCAAATGCAGAGCGCCGGCATTTGGCGTCGTCCTCTTCCTTCTCTCCCTTTACCTTAACTCTCACCGTCGCTCTCTTTCTTTATCCATAATAGCCATCTGTGGTCTCTATCGGCGTCGCGGTTTGCCTCCACCGAAAATGTAATTGAGACGTTGAAATTACGTTTTGCCGATCATTTTCATGCTTTCGTCGGTAAAATTGATGGTGTTAGGGTAAATGGAGTTAATATGTAATTAGCCCATCATCATACATTAAAGGCTCATCATTGCTATAACTTGTGATGATAATGATTTTGTAATCACTAGCAGCTACATGGCTCAATAGGGTTATTAACGTAGTTAAAGAGTTAGTATACTTTGCAATCAAATCTAATTTTAAACATTTGGAGAACCTTCTTTTAGGAAGGATTATAGTGTTTAGGAGGATTCTATATGGCCTTAATAGTTATCAGAAATATGGAATGTCACCTGGTTTACAAAAGTAATTTGTATTCTTCTGATTGACTTTTAAATGAGGTCCATATGTATATAACCTGCTACATCAACAATATGAAACACATCCTTATGAATGATTCTAACGAGGCATAAATATGCCACAAATTTGGAAGCCCACGTCTGTCTATAATTTTGCTGCTTTTTTATCTTGTAAAATATGAATTTAAAATGTCATAACATGTTTCCAATTAAAGAATGGAACATTATTTCCAACTGAACAGAAGATGGTTCTGCTATTGTTCAAAGCCTTTCTACAATATTGCTGGTTGTGGGATGGCATAAAACAAAGGGATGCTCCTCCTATCCTTGTATGGGCCCCTTGCCTCTAAAATGTGATATTGGATTATTGTAGATTACAAGATCGGTAATATTGGATTACAAATTTTGTTATATAGGAAACAATAATATAAATAATGCTGGTATTATTGTAGATAAAGGTCATAAGGACAATATTGTAGAGGTGAAGAGATTTAGGGATAGATTATAGTATTAAATTTTGGTGATTAGTATATGTAGTGTGACGAAAAGGTAGATGGTTACCTAAAAGTTTTCTAGATACAACAAAAAGGGAATTGAATGTTCTCGATTTAACCAGAGATATTGTTGTATAGATCTTCATGAATAGATTCATGTAGATGATTCTAAATAGTTAAGTTATTATGGTTTGTTGTCATTGCTCTTGTTGTTTAGTTTTGTGCATGTGATAAGGTTTTTGAAGGCTTAAGATACAACTTGATGCATTTTTTTTAATTTGCTTTATGCACTAGTTGGCAGACATTAGTTACTACAATTGTTGTTCTTTTCGGTTCAGTTATGTATATTGCTGATCTCCAGAGAGCTATTTATTACCAGAAGTGTTATGACCCTGATTGTAGAGGTATGGTGCATTTCACATTATGGTGATTGTTCATTAGTGAATTTTAGAACTTGCATAGATCTATTAGACAGGTCACTTTACATTGCGGAATGAATTAATTGTATCAGGTTACCGGTCTCCTTTGCGGCCATTACCACATGATGTGATCCCCAGTGATATTTTACTGTTTGATTCGACTCAGAGAATAAATTATAGGGAAGATTTGGACACCAATTTCGGTCTTGAACCTGATGGAAGTCACATGGAACATTGTTCATGTGATGGTGATGAGTTGGTTACTGATAGCTGCAACATGGAAAGCAGCTGGTGGCAGGAAGCCATGACATATGCAGATCACATTGAGAATATGAAAAATGCACCCGAATTTAAAATATTGGTCAGTTATATGTTATTTTCGGTTGCTTTTTATATATCTGCATTTCCTTTTATAATATATGAACATGGAATCTTACAGTTAAAGTCCTTATGATGTATTAGTTATTTTTCTGCATGAACTTGTTATGCAATGAAGTGGAATTCTTTGAGCCAGTTGCATTTGTTTTCTTGAACATTGATGTAGGTAGTTACTAAAACTGATGTGAATCTGTCATGGTCAAAAGGATACGATGATATTGTTTATTTGGTCCTCAATCGTTTAAACGTGTATTTGTGAAGAAGCAGCGAGTGCACTTTCCTTGCCTCCATATACTGCACCAATGAACTACTGTATAGCATGCAACTACTTATAAAATATAAATTGATTTATCCTGACTTTTTTAGTGCATTAGGAAACATGTGAAGCACATGGATGCAACTCGGGGTCCTTATATTGTGTTCTTAGTCTCTTAAGCACTTGAATTATTCTTCTTCTCGTGTTCTGATAACTTGAGAGTTCATTGGTATAATCTTGTTTTCTTTTCTTATTGTGTCCTAAGCAGAACGAGGAAAATGCTGGAGATTGCAGTTGGTGGATGGATGTGGAAAAGCTGGCATCACTGGTTGAAGGACAGCTTGGTTGATCCATGGCTACTAGTTTGTTATCATGTTTTGTACTAGCTAATGGGCTAAAAGCATTATGTGGGCACCTGATTGATTTGGCATCTTTTCTTCCCATTCTGTATTTCTAGGACACGGAGAGTCACCACTCTAAGATCAATAGCTTTCATGTTACGCTCTTCGGATGAATAACTTGTCTATCCAAGTGATGGAATTCTATTTTCCTTGTGGGGTTCCATCAGAATCTGCAGACTGCATTCGGATGTTTTATCCGACACGGGAGGAAATGCCAAGCTGCAGCCGCTGAAGAGCTGCCATAATCATGTGGTTTGGAATTCTAACATGTTATTAGTTTTCTTAAATAATTAGGTTAATTTTCTTTTATAGATCCAAGCGTTTGTATAGCAAAAGAAACAGTACGCACAAAAGATCTTGTACCACGAAGATATCTTATATATTTATGGAGCGTGTCGGTGGTGTAGCACAATTCACTCGCGTTCCTTCGCTTCTCGCTGCGCCGTACGTACGTATCCGAGTTGCTGCGGTTGGTGTTGCCGTTACCGTGGTTATTACTACTGCCATCGCAATTTGAAGGCACGGTTGGGGAGTACTTGCGTTGTGGTGGTCTTGCGGCGGCGAGGATACGACGCGGAGCGAAGAGGGCGGAAGGGAGATGGGATCACTTCTCGGCGACTGGCCCTCCTACGACCCCCACAACTTCAGCCAACTCCGCCCCGCCGATCCCTCCGCCCAACCCTCCGTACGTGTTTCTCTTCCCCTCGATTCCTCGTCTCCATACGTACTGTCGCGTCGTTTCCCTCCGTGATCTTGTTTCTTTCTCTTTACCGAACCGCTCCGGAGTTGCTGTTTCTGCCGCGATTCGTTCGATCAGATCATCCTGTTGTTATCCCCAATTAGTGATCCTGTCCTGTTTATTTTATGTATGTCTATGAACCAGGTCATGTTTATTGATACGAGTATGCTCTCGATCCTCTCGATTTTTTTTATTCTGATTGGTTTTGTGGATCCTAATGGTTTGGAGAGATTACTGCTAGGTTTAGATGATTGGGCATACAATTACATGAATTGATCGCACGCGCTGCTGCACATTTGACTCTGAATTAATTGACCATTGGTCCTAATATCTCCCTTTCGGTGTTTTGTTTCAGAAACTTACGCCTGCAACTTATCATCCTACTCATAACAGGACTCTTCCTCCGCCAAACCAAGGTACTGAGTCTTACTTACAGTTCATACATTTTATGTTATGATCAGGGGGATATGCAATTTTCTTCAGTTGATTGCCTATCGATACAGTTTTTTAACACAAATATTGAGAACTCAAAGAATCAATCAATCGTCTTTCTCTAGTAGAGGTTGTTGGAAATGATTGTTCAACATCATTTCTGACTGTGGACATGATTTTTCTTGATTTGAGTGCTTAATCACTCGAGAGTTTGGGAACATGCAAATATTCTAATGCCGACTTCTTTGCATCCTCATGACTCTTCTCTGGCTTCTCTTTTCACTGTTCTACCAATTCTTTTTTAATTCTGATACATATGCTTTTCTTCACTTGGGAATTTGGTAATTATGATGAATTGAGATCTGTTGTTTCTTTATGATGTAGCGTATCCAAAATCATGTATTCAATCATAGCATTTGATAACCCTTATATTTCCTTATGTAGAACTCTTTTAAAATGGATTTATGATTTTAGGATCAGTTATACTATTTTGAATGACCATAGTATAATATATTAACAAGTACCAAGAGGTTACTACGATAACTTAATTTTTTTTCATCAAGGGTTTTATGTGTTTTCTTTATATGCTAATGTTTTTGACCAATTGGCTTAAGGGAGTGTTGTTTATGTAGACGACTACTAGCAACCAGCCATGAAGAAAGCATTCATGTTTTTTAGTTATTGAAGGGAAGATGGAGAGGGAGGTTAAAGAGGGTACTTATTAGATCTACTAGGAAATTTTGGATTTTTTTCCCTCTCTTAAAAATATGCAGGTTTCATACTCCTCTGGAGCAGAGAATAGCTAAGATTTAGATGACACCTTCAATAGGATTGGAGTGAGCAAAGGAAAAAGTTTCAACCTCTAGGATAGTGTTGGCCAAGAATAGAAGGGACTACGAGACAGGGAAAAAGAGATGGTGTAAGATGGAAAGCCAACTAATTATTTTTTTCCCTCTCTTTATTCTTCTTGCGGGTTTAGGGTTGGCGGAATAGGGATGGTTACACTTAGACTTACAGTGTGTGGTAGAAACTGGTGATTAAGGTTTAGATTAGTTGTATAAATTCTATTTGATATGTATGGTATATCATGTATATACATTTATAATTTCAAGTCAAGTTGCTCGTGCCACACATGGGTCTGCCTGGAGATTTTGTTCTGTCGGGGTCTTGTGAGCTTGACCCAAAGTTCAGTTTAGGTTTGTATTGGTTTCGGGCTGGCTTTCCATAGTTTTGCCATAGCATTGGTAATAGTTGTTGTAATATCAATTGCCTGTGCCACCTGTATGATGTATAGTATTGTAGTACAGGCATTAGATGTGGGTCCCTGTTTGGTCCAAATATGATGATGAGGCACATGCATGGGCATATGAAAGGATCAGGGCTCTTTGATTGTGGCATGAGCAATACACATATGACCATCCCTTTTTAATGAGTAACATGAGCACACTGCTAGCCACGACAATTTTCTTTCAAACATCTCATGGGGGAATTATAGTGTTCTTTTACCCTCTTTTAATTTACTGGCGAGAACATGACCATGGTTACCACATGATGCTTGCCACGGGAATCCTTCCTTCAAACACCTCACGATAATCATAGTGTTCTTTTACCCTCTTTTAATCTACTGACAAGAACATTACCATTCTTACTGCACTATTTTGGGCATACATGTCATGCTTGGAGCCATGCATTATTTGAACTGATGATTGTGCATTGGCACTTAGTTCAGCAGCGAGCTTTTAGTATTACTGTTGCAAAGGTGTTGCCAGTTTGAGCCATGTGGTTGTGAAATGTGCAGAAGCACACTTTGAAAGCTCAAAACTGTGAGTTCATATGATTCGATGTGCTTTTCCCATATTGTTACCATAAGGTAATAGCTGATTAAGATTCCCTTTTAAAACCGATACCCAAAATTGATTATGGACTGGCATATTATCCATCCAGGATCAATGCAAAATGATATGTTGTTGACTTCATATTATGCTCAAAGTATCTTCTTGTGGTGTATCTGCTGTTTGTACCTATTGTGTTTTTAGTTGCTTTTAATTTGAGAAAAACATCAGTAATCTGATGTATCTTTTCTATTTCACTGCTTGTAGTGATATCAACTGAAGCCAGAAATATTCTTCTGAGGCATTTCTATCAGAAGTCAGAAGAGAAGGTAAAAGCTCAATATCTTACCTTTCTATTCTAAAAAATTTGCTGCTGTTCCATGTTCTTAAAAACTCTCTCATGCCCTGTTCATGCAGTTGCGACCAAAAGAGCTGCCTCGGATCACCTAACATCCGAACACAATTGCAAGCAACCCAGAGCTGCCTACGCTGATGGAGCCCATTAAGCTGAACATATTCTAGTTTCATGCTTAACCATCTCCTATCTCCTTTGTGAGCTCGGCATATAGCACTCTCTCTCTCTCTCTCTCTCTCTCTCTCTCTCTCTCTCTCTAGATGCGTGTGTAGCTTGTGCCCACTGCATAATTTGCAGAGCATGCATTGTATGTTGACTGTCGTTATAATATTCAGATAAGCAATTAAATTATATTTGCAGTAGTTTCTTGAACCTTGAGTCCTGCTGTTTAAGGTTGACTACATTTGTGTCGCTTATTCGTGCTGCAGCTTCTTTCGTCGACGGGGCCGGCTCACGATCTTGATGGACCGGCCCAGATCTTGATGGACCGGCTCGATTCTTTACGATTTCATAAGAGCCACGCTCGTCACATCAGTAACTGCTCCCGAGATCGTACGATGCGGTGCTTCTCTCTGCCCCTCGGTCCGGTCTTTTTTGCTTCTTGCTTCGTAGGAAGGCAACCTCTTTCTTTTGTTTGTTCTTGCCCCATGGCCAATTTGCATATCGATCCCTCGGTCGTTTTGATATTCGCCCCTCTCAATTATTTATTTACCGTCGTAATTTATCACATTATTAAACCTTAACGTTAAAATAATACAAGTGTTTTAGATATTTTTCTCTTCCAATTCAAACGTTTATTAATGTGGGTTTCATACGGCACGTTACTGCCCGACCATATTAAAGGTTGTAGGGGTGAATGTGCTATTATAAATTGTGAGAGGGGTGTTTTTGTAACCATGTACCCTTCAGGGCCTCCCTTCCCTTGGAATTCGCAACCTTGCCCCGTCGAGGCGTCCACGCTTTACAGCTTTGCTTCTCGGTAGCGGCAAGGCGCCCGCACCCAATTCGTGCCTTCGAATCCCTCTGCTTTCCCATGAGGGATGGACTGAGCGCAGCATCCGAGTCTCGGCTCATCCGATTCCCCCTTTAATTTACATCCTTGCGGCGAGGCGCTTCGATTGCATCTCACTTCGTACTTGAGCTAGAAATCAACTGCTGCTGCTATTCTTCTTTTAAGATGGCGTTCCCTTACCTGGAAGCGGTGTTGGGTGAGTCCTACTGGTTCCGCGAGGGGTTTCGGGTTTTCGTGATTTGTGTTTCTCCCCCATCTTGTACTTGCTGCTTTTGCACTCGTTTCCTTGGGTTTTCTGGGATTCGCTTCGATTTTTTTTCTTTTATTGTAATTATTTGTTCTTTTGTTGGTGACATCCGTTTGGTTTGTTTGGTCGATGTGAGTCTGTTGTGGGTTATCGATCGTTTCATGGACGGCCTCGCGCCCGTCTGGTTTCTTTTTCCTCTTGTAGAGTCAGTGCTTTTTAATGATCGGCTGCGGTGACAATATTGTGTAGTGTGGTATTTTTGCCGCTTTGTCAATTTAGGATCGAGCGGATGTCAAAGGAAGTCATCGCCTTGTCGGGCGAGGAAATTAGTCCTTTAATCGTTCAACTTGCGTTATTATCGCCTCTTTCATTATCTAGATTGTTCACCTGTGGTTGGTATACAACTAGCATTTCGTCTTGAAATGCCTTTATTTTTCTTCTTTTTTTTTTTTGGTCGGTAAATCGAAGGTGAATTCCCAGATTCATTACTAGTATAGAAAAGGGAAAAAAAAGATTATTTAATAATTACATGAAATAGTGACATAATAGAGGAAGTGGTCATGGCGTCCATTGACATGATTGTCACACAGCCGTAACGAGAAAGTGAAGTGGTCTTCGCTAAGATTTTTTTTTTTTTTTGTGATAGAAAATTAATGATTTGCAAAAGATCCAGGCAGTGCAGATAGGTTCTTGGGAGGCAAATCAATCTATCATATCTCATGGTCGTTTAAAAATGAAAATTATAAATGAAATATATATACAAACACAAATATAAATAAAATGCAGATAGAGATAATTCTAGAATTTTGTCTGGTCTATATTCGGAAGAGTCCTGATGCTGGTCGTTTCAGTTTTGACCATGGAAATACTTGACAGTTGGTGTAGGTCCGTTCATTGTTGCTTTTTCTTAGATAATTCCAAAATCAGCTCATAAGGATTCAAAGGTACGCAAAGTTCTAACGATTCTCTTTGGTTGTTATTTTGGGGGATTCAAAGGTATCACTTATTGCAGGCTTTATGATCTTCATGTACTTCTTGAGACATACTTGGACATTCGGCAACATGCAGCTCTGAAGTTAACCAACTTGCCTAAGCCACTCGGAAGGAGTAATTAGTCAAGAAAAATTTGAAAGAGCTCGAGCATATAGCATTGATAAAAGGTCCATTTTTCTAAGTTAACTTATTTTTTAATAACTTACTGGCATTGTTCACTTTTCATGTATTTCAGTGCGTGGCATTTTTCATGCACAAGCAAATTTATAGCTCAAACTCTTTTATTTTTTAAAAAAGGTTTTCAGTTATTAGCTAGAACTTCTTGTATCTTGGGATTATATTTTCTTGATCTTCTTGTTTCTTTTAGTTGTTTTCACTTCATCCATGAAGCTGTCACTATACTGATGGACACTGCAATTCTGTGTTTTGGGTTCTCGACTTTGCGGCGGAGCTCACGTGACAAGAGCCGCTGAATCGTGGCTGGACAGCGACCGGCCGACTCCTGCTTTGTTTGTGGATATCACGAGGGATGATAAATCCAGCGTATCGCTGGCGAAAGAATGGCATCGAGAAATGCGGTGTGCCTTGAGGCCTACTTGGAGAAGAGCGGCGGAAAGATGAAGAATTAAGGCCGGACTTGAATTTGACATGGCAATGGAGTACAAGCTTTAGGAAAAATGAAATATGCGTGATGATGCCTTGAGTACCGAAAAGTGGAGGCCGTGAATGCTATGCAACTAGAGAAGCGAGAGGCAGCGTCGATTACAATCCAACTTTCTTTCGATCAAGAGATGGAAGCGTGCGGTAATCCCCAGCGGTAACGCCAGTGCAATTGATCCAGAAGGCAAGGCACGACGATTTTAGGTCCAGGAGGGACTGCGTCTACACCAAGGAATAGAGTTTATGTCCCTCGGGTGGATGTCCCCGGGCGTGAGCTTGCGGAAAGTGTCATGATTCCCTTTGGGCGGAGACATAGGTATTCGCCGAACATTGGCTCGCTGGAAGTGTCGGTAGGGTGGCGGTATTTCCTGATTACTGACTGCGCGTGGCTCGAGATGTAATGTTTTCCATGCAGACTTGAAAGCCTACCGCTCCGATCCGCGGGATATACCGAGAGCGTTCGGCTAAATCGACCTCCCACGAGCTTCCTCGAAGCGAGGGTTAGAAACCCGTTTCGCCGGTCGCGAGGACAGCTACCAGTAGGTGAGCAGATTGAATACTTGGTGAAGTGGCGACTTCCAGCCGCATTATTGTGGAAAACGCACGTGTCACTCTCGAGGCACGTTGTTTAGCGATGGACGGTGACACTAGACTTCGACATTGATGGACCATAGGCGGTTATGGAATTTATAATGGGCCGATCGCGAAACTTATCCGATTTAGTCGGTGTGGATCCGAACTTGAGATCGGTCGCGTCGGACCACTTCCGCTTTGCGCTCGCTCCTGAAGAGAAGTGGCAGACCCCTCGTTTGTTATGATGGCGTCTCTCGCCGTCGCCTTGGTAAGAGGAAGGGAAGAGGAGATCGGCAGGGAGAGAGAGGAGGAGGAGGGTCAGTAGCGCACCAGATGGCCTGCGATCAAGGACGACGTCGATTCCGGCTCTTCGCCTGCTTCAAGTGCGGGATATCTACCTCCTGGTGAATTCCACTCGGACCTCGTTCCACTCATCCTCCATTTCTCTTCCCGGAGTACCCCTTTATTATGGCCATTCTTCTTTGATTCTTTCGGATGGGAACCAATCTTCTTTGGTTCTTTTGGATGAACCCCGATTTTAACGGCTCTTGATTCTTGATCTCTGGCAATTGTTAGAATCCGCGATCAAGGAAAAGACGTCTGCGGAGACATCCAGAAAGCCGGCAGCGGTAAGAGGGAAGGCGTCTACGGTTGTTGAAAGTGCTACGTCGAGCTTGTCTGAACAATGTGGGCAGGATTCAGCTGGGGAAAGAGAAGGTATGCCTCTGTATTATCTAGTTAATCTTTTTAAATGATGTTTCTATCTATCTATCTATCTAAAATAATCTCTTATTGGAGTATTTCTTTTGGTTCATGTACTGTAAAGTATATTTTATGAGGAAAATGTCAATTTTCTTGATCATGTATATGCAACATGGTTATCTTGAGACTGCATTGTTTGCATAGCTTATGGTTGAGATGTACTTATGTGAGTCTGAAGTCTACCTTGATGATCAAGATGTCAACTTTTAATGAAGATATGTTTATGTTGATGTGTGTGCAACATATTAGGGCTAATTATAGATTACCCCTTATGGTTAGCTACCTTTAAGTTCCGATCCCTATACTTTAAAAGTTATATTGGCATCCCTATAGTTATAAAAGTGAAACATTTGGTCTATTTACCCCAGCGGCGTTAGTTTTATGGGTGAAAATCTGAAAACAAAGGACAAAAGGATAATTTTAACATTCAATGGTGGGCGGCATCGGTGGTGCTTTACTTTGGCATCGATCACGGTCGTGGTTCCTTGGTTGCCTTCGGCGGCGTTAAGGTCAGCTTTCACCATGATGCCACAGCTCTACGAGCGGCGTCGTCGACCAAGAATTGGAAATTTAAATTACCGTCTTTGGTTTGAGGTTTTCTTGAGTGCGATACATATCGATATATACGAGTTGAGTGCGCTAGGGCATCCGTGATACCACGCTCGTCGTATCGATCGGTATAACTTCGGTAGATCGAAATCAGGGCGGTCTTGGTCGATGCGCCTCGGTATCGATTAGTACACCTCGGTACGGTCGGTACACCTCGATTGTCGGTCAGTGCGCCTCGTTACCGATAAAATACTCATCTTGCTTTCGGTAGCGAGCGGATTCAGCGTCGGTATCTCTCGGACCAGGTATGCTCGCCCGTCTGCGAAGCGCTATCGTTCGAAATTGCATACCATGTAAATGCGACTTCGCCGCCACCGCTTATGTTGCTCTGCATTTGTGTTGATGCCAACATAGTTTGCGCTCTGGCTAGCACGACGACATCGATGCGAGATGGTGGTAGTCGCTCCCCATCCTTTGCTCCTCGCCCATCCCATTCTCAGAAGCGTGCTATGGAATCCTCGAATCCCTCTCTCACCTCGTTCTGATTGAGGATGCCTCTGCCACCCCTCCCCTCCCTCCCCGTCGCTCCCATGAAACTCTCCACCACATAAGAAGCACTCCGTAGCCTTCCTCGACCCATTCGTTGTCATGCTCGCCCTTTGCTCAATGGTCTCCCACATGGCATGGCGACAAGCGGATGAGCTCTGGTTGGTGCGACAATGCGCCATAGAGGTGGGCGTCTACAAGATCGCGGGCTCTTGTAGCTCACCCTATAGCGCATCGGATTCTGGCACCACCACTCGTCGTGTTAGTTCGGCCCGAGAAGCGGCGAGAGCTCTAATGACCCTTTGTGGACACCACTCTCTATGTACGGTATCAAACACTAACCGAGCTATCTCGTCATTTTGCTATCATGCGGGAGACCATTTGAGCATAGAAGCGGCCTGCGATCGTGAATAGGTCGAGGAGGTGGTGCAGCCCAGCGCTTCTTACGCATGGTGGAGAGTTTGAGTGGGAGCGGGAGGGGAGGAGGAGAAGGGGTGAAGCGGCGTCCTTAAGCTGCGGTTTGGTGGGATATGGATTTGGGGTTTTGGGGCATTGCTCCACTGGAGAATGGGTTAAGCGGAGGAGAGTGGGGATGGGGTGCGATCACCACCATTTGCGTTGATGCAGTTTTCGAGTGGCAACTATATCGGCGTCGATCACGAGATGTAGGCGTCGTAAATGGCGATGATGAGGTAAATTTGCACGCATGCTCCTCGTGGAAGCGGGTGGTGTCGCGGTGAAGCGAGACCTTATTATCGTTATCGGTAGCCAGGCAATTGCATCGGCATCGATCAATGACATTGTCATCTATCACCCCGATGATGTTAAGCCATCGAATGTTAAATTCAAGGTTTGCAATACCCGAATAATACTACACGTACGCAGGCGATTTTATCTGGCTCAACGGGATGCGGTGCGTGGACCGCCCGTTATCGGTCGGTAATTTTATTTTTAATAAAAATTGTTTGTTTTATTTTTTTAATATGGACGTCGTGCCTCCTCCTCGGGCAATCTTTGTCGAGGCTTGGGTGGCGTCATTGAGGCAACTTCTCGGGCTCAAACACAGCGTCGCTCGAGCCTCGGCGTGTCTCTCGAGCCTTAACAGCGTCGTCACGAGAAGGAAAGCGGCGTCTCTCGGCGACCGCGGCGGCGTCTCGGCGACCGTATAGGCGGCGTCGTTTTATATTTTTAATAGAAAAAATTATTATTTTTACTTCTCTAACAGCGTCGTCTCAGTGATGTCGCCCAGAAGGGAGTGGCGTCTTGGTTGACTTCTCGGGCTTCTCTCGGCGACATCGCTTGGGAAAAAAATTATGTATATAATATTTATAAGTATATATATATATATCGAACAGTACATCGAAATGTATCGCTCGGTATACGGTACCGTATCGTATCGAAGAAGTATCAAAACCGATATGATGCGGTATTCTGATTTCTTAGTTAAATTATCTTTTTGTCTTTTGTTTTCATGTTTCCATTGGTAAAGCGAGGTTGTTAGGATAAATGGATCTAGATGTTTTACTTTCATAACTATAGGAATGCCAATGCAACTTTTTAAAGTAAGGATCGGCCCGCTAAAGATAGCTAACTATAGTGGGTAAAATGTAATTAGCCCAACATATCATGGACTCTTAAAGTGTTCAGGCTCAAGAAAATGTCAATGCCCTTGATCAAGATGTTTTTATCTTAATCAGGTTGATAGATGATAGTCTAAATAAATCGATCAAATTTTTTGTTCGGCTACTCTGTATTTGTCCATAACTTACATAATAGCATGAATTTACATGGGGTAATATTTGCTATTGCTATTCAACCTTAGCTAACACACATAGTGTATATGCCTGCACTTATTTGGGCACATTAGATTGGCCATATGCACTTTCACCTTGATATTTAGATCGTCTATTTATAATAATTGTTTTCCATGTTCTTCCTGTCCAATCATTGGTGATTTGGTGACTGAGTTGCTATGTTGAGGGAGTAACAGCTGATAAAATGATAAATTAATTTAAGGTTATCCAGAAATAGTAATCTTTTAAAAGTGCATATATTTATCTTCCCACAGTAAAACATATGGATGCTAAGCGTATGGAAGTACTCAAGCAAAGTTCATCTTCTTATGTGAATCAAATGAGTCTATTTGAGGATCTGATCTGAAGATTAATGATCATGACTTCCAGTAGTTGCAACATGTAATATAGTGATCAGTTGCACTTGCTAGTAGCTATTATACTTAGGAAGATGTTCCTTTAAGCAATAATCATATTACACTTTGTAGCTAGTATTTGGATCTTTAGTGAACATGTGCATGTTTTTGGTAACAAAGCTTGTCAATATTGCAACTCATCACATGGCTATGCAGAGCAATGCCTTTATTTATACAAAAATTGTTTAGCTTTCTTCTGATTCCATGAATTTTATACTGTGTTGGTGCTTTAAGTACAAAAATCTCAGTTATAAGCGCTGTCATTTATCTTTTCAGCTTGGTGCATGTACATCTGTAGCAATTAAACTGAAAAGTGGAAAGCAGATCTCTCCTATTGTCTTTTATGGTTCCCCACATGGTGCTCCAATTAAAAGACCATCACGATTGTTCGCGATTGTTGCATGAAATTCGTATTGATCTTAAGGAAGATAACGATTTGATATTAAGGTATCCAATTGTGGTAACCATATTCAGGCGTTAAGCTTTTGATTGTAACAAATGTTATTCTTTATCTGATTTTAGTCTATTTTATGGATATAGGGAAGAATTATGGACTACTTTTCCAAGGCAAGAGGAAGCAATCAGCTTCTTAAAAGCACATGCACAAGCTAAACTTTTTTAGTTATCAAGATCACTTGAATGGTCAGAGAAGGTTCCTTGTCTCTACATACAGTGAGTTCTGGAGAAGGTCACATGTTATTCCAACTGTTCTTTATACTAATGGTTTCCTTGTTTCTTTTTCAGTAAATGAATAGAAGTGATTGTGAGTTCTTTGTTTCTTTATGCAACCATTCTGCAAAATGGTTTTGGTTGACAAATACAAATGTAAGAAAAGAAAGAGTCATTAGTAAAAGGATCTCAAAAAGGAAAAGATCAGGATATTTTATAGAACAATAACATAACAGTTTGATAGGTAGAGTACTCAGGTTATTTTGTTTTCTTCACAATTGGCAATATCTGATTCAGTTTCTGTTGAATGCTGAAGGTTACCTTTTCTGTTGCAGGTATAGATGTATGGACCCAAAGTTACGCCATCACTATGAAGTCATTAAAGAGGTGATAATTAATCTTACAGTTTTTGATGAGAAGAATAAAACTGACATGCATGATACAAGTCCTTTTTATTTTTATAGTTAGAGTGACCTACCTTAACTCACTTTTTTATACTGAGTGAGCTGGTGTTCTGCTAGAAACCAGAGCTAACTGAGATGTAAAAACAAAAAGAGACTAATATAAAACAATGCTTGGTTGATAGTTTTTGTTCCAGTTAGAATTCTATTGAAATAGTTGATCAAACAGATATTCAAATTCTTTCTTTTTCAAATGGAATTAACATATCAGTTCTATTCCCATATGCCTTTTGGCCATAGAGAAGTTCTGACAAAGTCCAACATGAATTAATGTATCATACTGATGTATGTGGTTCACTTATACTTTTTCAAATTTGAAGATATTCTGTTCTGTTCTTCTTCCGACACTTGGAGTCACAGGATTAGTAGCAGGTCTGCTGAAAAAAAAATGGTAATCATATGATTCATGTTCTTGCATTGTATGTTCATGTAAGACATTGTCTGTAGCAACCCTGAACATCTTTGAGTTACATGTGCATTTCTAGAGGATCATCTTCTTGAAACTAACAATTTTGAGAGCTGATTCATGTTTCAAGGTGTTAGGATGTGAAAGATTCATGATTTTTCTGTTGCTTTATGGATCTTGGCTTTATGCTTTATTCTTTTAACATTTGTAGTCAAGGAGAATTATTTTGTTATCACTTCTATTCTTTTATTACTGTTTAATTGCTGTCACTTTGTGCTATGTAAGCACAATTGAAGTATGTGGTGCTTGTTTAGAAGTACAGTCCATCTTTGATGTGTGTACCACAATTTGTTTTCTAATCATACACAAATGGAAAAGAGGCCTTTTAATTACCATCAAGACATGTAAAATTAAATAATAATTTATCTTTTATAGAGGATGTATTCTATATTAAGTGTACTCCATTGCAAGTATCTACTATAATACTCATTGTTGATGACACAAATTTGTATCTCACACCAGTGAGAAATGTATTGCATCGTCTCATGGGCCTGTTCTCTTGGCATGGCTGATAGTAAATTATAATAAGGAGAAACTGACATGGTAGTTTTAAAGAGAATTGCATGACTATATCTGTAGTGCAATTAGGCCTTTTTTATCAGGGAACAAATTGATGGATGTAGGGTACACATTTGTCTTGATGGGGATTTCTGGGTTTGAGTGCAAGTAGAGTTTGGAATTTTCATGCTTAGAAAGTGAGCAGATTGCATGTGTTTTTGCTAATGTCATGAAGCACCTTATGAACAGGGTACATGACTCAGACAGGTGGTGTCCACCCACTTGGTGAGCCACCAACCATCTGGATTTGAATAAGTGAGTCACACCTAATTTACATGTGTAGAGCTATCTAGCAATAGCTAGTCTGCCTGCCACATCTCTTTCTGATTTGAATAGGTGAGTCACACCCTATTTACCTGTGTAAGAGCTATCTAGCGATAGCCAGCCTGCCTGCCTGCCACATCTCTTTCTTTTTTGATTGTTATTTATACTTGTTTCTTTTGCTGCAATTGCATCATTTTGATTAATCATTTGATAAATTATTAAATAAGATGATTTGGCATTAACATTATGTTTCACAAGTTTATTTGACAGGGTTTGCCTTGCCACTTATATTTTGATCTGGAATTTGATAAGACAGTCAATGCTGACAAAAATGTAGATGACATGGTTGACATCTTGATGTCTGTGACTTTCGACATCTTATTTGAGAAGTATGCAATCAAAGCAAATGATGGGTGGATTATAGAGCTTGATTCATCTACCACAAGTATGCTCTTTGGGTCAATCTCCTACATTATGACAGTAATTTATTTTCTGGGTCCTATTTTGTCCTATGTGTTTGCAAGCATCATGTTTTTATTGAGGTAGCAATTTTCACCTGTTGCTTCATTTTTCTGAATGCTTTACCCATTAGCAACCAACTAGTTAAACCACAGTTTTGGCATTACATAAAGTATACAATTGCATATTGATTTGTCTTTGTTTTATGCATTAAGTGGTTCTTTTTTTAAAAAATATTATCTTTAATGCATTACTTCTATGGTTGATTGTGATATCATTTAAGTGGAGCTCTTGAATTGTCATGTAAGAATTTCCTAGATCAAGTTTATCAGTGGATAATATAGTCCTTACAATGATAGAAATTTTACTAAAGTAGTGATATGAATTTAGTGTCCTTGACTTTTCATTTATTCAACATAACACCAACTCCAACTGTGTTTTACTTTCTGTGCATTTTTAATTCTAGGTTTTCTGACCAAAAGATGGAGCTTAGAACTAATTGCAATTCTTGGTAGAAATTTTACTTTAAATTGGTTTTTAGGTACACTTAGCTAATCATCTTAACTTAAGCTATTTAAATCGGTTTAATTGATTCTTTTAGCTTTTTTAAATCTGACATCCTCTCAAGACATCATAAACTTCCCCAATGTTTTTAACCATTTAATTTCTAATCTTCCTCTTCATCTTGTAACACCTGAACAAACTCCTCTCTATACTTGTGCACAAAATGTTCCTTTGATTGTTTCCAGACCATTGTAATCTGATCTGTTGCTGTTCTGCCTCTTTTTTATCCATAATTGTGGTGGCAACTTTTACTTTGTTATTAACATACACATTCTTGTTCTTTTCTTTTTCTTGTGGGCTGCTGTCTCATAATCTTCATTTGTGTAACACTGACAAAGCTTAATGTTTGAGTTGGGATATTATCAATAGGCTCTGAAGCGGCTATCTGCGGCACTGAACCACATGTAAAGGGCAATCAGATATGCGAATTATATTAGTCGATTGACTAGAGTTGGTACGGTATATAACTATATATTATATTGATCAAGCTTGGTAAATTATAGTCTTTTTAGCATATCCACCCTCTATTCTTTCAAGGGTCAATTGCCTATTTGCCTCTTTGCTGTTGGTTGCTGTAGTCTTTGAATCATGTTCTAATAGAAGATTCCATAATCTGTAAGATAGTAGTGTCAAGTTTCAGCCTTGCTCTATCATGAAATTCAAGTCTTTGCTTGCTTGTTTTCCAAATCATTTGTTTGGGTGCTGCTGACTCTGCCCGTAACCAAGTTTGTTTTTAGTGCACTTGAAAAATGGCTGTACAGAATGATATTTGCTTTCATATTCAAAGATTATGCCCCTATGGAAAAATACACATGAAAAGTAATGATGTTTGCTTTCTCTCTTTGACTGTGAAGAATGATTATTTGAGCATAATGTAACAATGGAGCTTACTTAACATGATGCAGGGCACATGTTGATGTACAGCACATTATGCACTATTAATCACTACTAGAATTTACAGAAACCCATGTAAATTAACATATAGTGTTAAGGTGTTGCAGAAGCGTTAAAGTTCTCCTTGTCCCTTTATGTTACTTGATGCACATGCTATTTTTGGGCTTATTATATGATTATAATAAATAATGATAACCCTTATACTGAATGAGCTACTATGTACTTTGCATGATTTGGGGACGAATCAAATTGTATCCAGGGTATGTAGTCTTGTGCTGACTGATAGTACTGGTCGCTGGGCAGACCAGTATGTATTAGTCAATACTGGTTTGATGTGTGTCGATGCACTGATATGTACAAGTGTTATGAAAGAAGGGCGAAAATAGACCAAAATAAAACCCCTCTTTTAGGAATTTTTCCCCATTTTCTCCATATATAAATTATATTAGGATAAGAATAAAGTGTATCTAAGCCATAAATGAATAGGAATTCTTGGTTATAAGGATGAAAAATTAGCTGTTTTCTCAGATAACCTGGAAATTCTTTGTTATCTAAGGTATAAGGATGAAATTCTTGGTTATATGGATGAAATTCCATGTTATCTAAGTTATTATGAATAGAATGGTTTTAACCATGCTTAATCTTAGTCATTATTATGTGAAATGATAAATAAAACTTTGAAAGAATCCAAATGCCCTCCTCCATTGGAGACAACTTCCATCAAAGCTTGAGTTCCAATCTCTCTTTTATCCAAATCATGAGCATGATTTCTACTAATCGCCCATGATGAAGATTAAACAAGGAGAGTGTGAGAAAGAGAGTGGGTGAATGAGGGAAGGAGGTAGATTTAAAGGGCCAAAACAGGGTCCAAGGATCAAATTGATCATTAGGAGCTTATTTGACTAGAATGTTGATCAGTACATTCAGAATTCATACAATCGAAATCTGACTATTACCAACCCATATGGGTTGGTAATAATGACCAAGGGCATATCATTTGGCTCATGGTATGCGGTTTCAACTGCATGCCGTCCGTGCGGGCGATGCGTACCGGTTCGATAGGATCCGTGCAGCGGACCGCCCTCTACCGGGCGGAATGCCTAATATCTCGTATCGGTCGATCACGGAGATATATCGGCGTGACGATCGAAATTTCGATCGTTACCGCCGGCTTCTTCGATAACGATCGAAATCTACGTTATTCTGCCGAAGCGCGATTTCGGTAACGATCGATTCGACCAATTCTCGGCTAATGCTGATACTCAGCGGTCAAATTGACCGTTGGAGCTAATTGAAGCTTCAATTGAAGCTAATTGAAGCTAATTAAGTGTACCGCTTGGTACACCCCGGCGTATCGCTCGGTACACCATACCGTACCGTACCAACCAACTCTCGGTACACCGTGCGTGCGGTATTGCGGACCTTGCTCCCACTTACAGGCTAGTTTGTATACCGATCAATTGGTGGTGAACTGGCACGTACCACCTGTTTTGAACCATTTCGGATGGTATTCTAAAGCATGATTTGAATGATTATGTAAGTGCCTTTCTGGGGGATCATTTCTTACTTTCACATTTGGACATGCATAAATTAAGGAAATTGATATGTGATTCATAATGAATGAGTTTTTTGTTAGTAATGTAATCGATGTTTATAATTCATTACATTAAACTGCACTACATTGTTGCATATTTGTTTGTTTATCACAGTCATCAAGTTAATGTAGATAGACATGGTGTTAAGATTGCTGCATAGCTAATTCCAAATAGTTGGGACATTATGGCTTAAAGTTGTTGTTGTTGTCATAGACATGAATCATATAAGGTATGAAATTGGACAGCTAATCTTTTTTTTTTTCGAGAAAAGTTTTCACGCCATGTGATTATCCGCATGCCAAAGATTGCATTCAAGGACAACTTACATGTTGGTGCATTTGTTTGAAGGTACTTGAAGATTGTTTACAAAAACTATAAGTTAATTCTTGGTTTTTATCCTTTTCTAACATAGTATTCTTGTTAACATTGAAATCTCATGTTTGCATTAGCAATTGATTACGGAGACCCAAGTACTAGAATGCTAAAATTGGAGCTAATTATAGATTACACCCGTAGTTAGACCTTCTTGGTATCCGATTCCTATACTTCAAAAATTTATGTTAAATCCTTAGAGTTATGAAAGTGAAACATCTGGTTCTATTTATCCTAATGTCGTCGATTTTACCGATGGAAACACGAAAACAAAGGGCAAAAAGACAATTTTAATTTTCGGTTGGTGGTGGCAGGCGGCGTTGGTGGTGGCGTACATCGGTCTTGGTGGTGGTCGCGAGTGGTTGTTGTGGATGAGGAGAGTGGTAGCAAGAGGTAAGGGTTGCTTTGCATCTGCGTCGGCGGTTCTTTCGTCGCTCGATAAGCTGCGTTGATGTTGAGGCGGATGCGAGCGGTAAAGGACCACTCGAGTGGCTATTGTGGATGAAGAAGCGGCGGCAAGAGGTGGGGGCCGCTACGTTTGTGTCGGCGCCAATGCGGTTGTCGAGTGATGAAAGGGTCGCTCAACATCGCATCGGTGGCCCATTCACCTATTGGCAATTGCGTCGGCACCGATGCAAATGCAGAATGGCGAAGCGATTGCTCGACATTTGTATCGACCGGCCGAGATGTATGAGAGTAGTGAAAGGGTCGCAGTAGCTGCGTCGGAATCGTCTGGATGTAGAAGCGGCGCTCACCTTTCATCATCGCTCTCCTTATCTTTCAGCGACTACTGCAGCCCCTAGCCATGTCGTTGTCCACCACCACTGAAATGTTAAAATTATCTTTTTGCTTTTTGTTTTTGTGTTTTCGGCAATAAAACCGATGGCGTTACGATAAATGGAGTTAGATGTTTCACTTTCATAACTATAGGGATTTCAATGTAAATTTTTTAGGTTTATGGATCGGGATGCTAAGGAGGTCTGACTATAGGAGGTAATATGTGATATTGTTGTGCTTCATATTATATAATTTTCTTTTTAACAAAAATGAGCATGTTAAGGATAACATGGATTATTTTTATGCTGTGATTATAAATAAGTAAAATATTTTTTTCTTTTTTGATGGAATATAAACAAGCGATATCATTTGGTACTTTCGTGGTCGGGTTTTATTATCAGCTTTGAGTTCTTAATGAAAAATCTCATTACTGGAGCACTTTGTTCTAATTGTTATGCAGGAAAGTATTAGCAGATCACCAAGATTGTTTTATTTTCATGAATTTGAAAGAACACTATTTTTGTGTTCTTTTTACTTTTGGAAAATTGGAGAATTGCTTTTGCCAAGATGTGCCCAAATTGAATTACGTGTTATATAAGGTCCCTGTTTTCTTAAGACCTTCAAAGTACATCTGTTTGTAACTTATCAGAGTGGCCATTGTTGACTGAACTAATCAACATGACTCAAACTTACCATGAAATTAGTAGATTTAGGCTGGAGTTCTATGGGTTCAGATTATAAACTGGTTTACATGATTAAGACCTACTAATAAAAAGGCTGGTTTTGGATTTAGGAAATTGATATGGTTGACTCAAATTTCCTTGATTACTGATCAAGTTAAACATGTTAATAAGTTTCATTTTTCAGTTTCCTTAATCATCATGTTGCTAATATGTTGATTACATATTTCTGAATTTTAAATGTTTTTGAGGTTTCTTATAAATATGTTTTTTATGAATCTCCCATATTCATCTGCATTCTAAACTTGGTAGTGAGATAAGGAAAGCTTTGCTGAAGCAAAAGCTCATATAGAAGTCTCAGGTTTATATGGTTGTGCAACATTGCTGCTACTGAGAATTATTTATTATGCTTTACATTGCATTTGCTGTGAACTGTATATTATGCTTTGTCTTACTTTATATTATCTGTGTAGGTATGATTGGTGTTTCACTTTTATAATGTGTATGCAGAAGGATATTTTACAATTATTGTTTCACTTTTATAATAGCATACCTCATATGTTTGTAGTTTGTACTACATATTTTTACTTTGTTTATGCAAAATCTAGGTAACCGTTGAGAAATCTTTGTGCTGATTAGGTATGTTCTCACATTACCAGTCAAAGAGGAAGTGATCCACAACTTGACAAACTGTATGCTAGGAAAGATTCTAGCTCTTCAGATTTTCAGCTTTTCCTTGATAGTGCTGTCTATTCTCGAAATCGTTGTTTCCGTCTAGTTTTCTCTTCAAAGGCTGGGAAAAATTCATTTCTTTTGCCAACTGGACGTTTCAAATGTAAGGATATGGTGAGTTTCCTGTTTGTTTAATGAAGTTAACAATTTTGTTCTCTGGTTAAGCGAAATGCTGAATGCAATCTAAGCTCTCCTGCAACATCATTATTGTATTATTATTATGAGTTGTCTATGGAATTACCTTTTCCAGTTCCTTGTCCTTCTGATATGTTTTCACTAGAAAAGAATTGATTATTACATGAAAAATCACTAGTAGGACTTCAATTAATTTATTATAGATGCTCCTGCAACAACTCTGTCAATTATGGAAAGATACAGAAGGAAAAATACCTTTTGGACAATATGAACATGCACGCGGAAATCCTAAGAAGCGACTCCCCACGCGGGCTGATTCTGCGACCTTGACCATGAAATTTTGTAGGTCATCTCTCGGCACCACAGAACCACCGGGTGGGCGGAAACCCGGCTGATGTGTCAAGCGAGCCGATGGAACTTTGCACGCTGCATATGTGAGGTATATCTACTCCTTATCATGCTTATCATTAAATGGTTAAACTATTAAATGTCAAGACAATAACAATCTTTGGCTTTATCATGCATCAACATTAATTTTTTTCAATTTCATACCTTGATAGTAGCTAGTAGTGTGGGACTTGCTTGCATGAGATGTGACAGAACAAGGGATTGAGCCAGATATGTTAGATTGGAAAATACTAATTGGAGGATGTGATTATGTCAAAACCTTTTAATTATATAGCCTAACTTTTTTTCATACTTTATTGATTATTTATACTTTATAGTAAAACATAAATCAATCTATTTTCAATTTCATATATGTGCTGTTTCATAAATTTGAAACCATTTTATAGATGATTTTTTAACTAGTAAAAGATTTTAATGATGTGATTATTCAATCTATTTTCAATTTCATATATGTGCTGTTTCATAATTTTTTGATGGGCACCAAGATATGTTCTATGTATCATATTTAATATTCTATATTAAATATTACATACAATCTTGTAGTATACATTAATTATTACATACAATCTTGTAGTATACATTCATTACTTGCTAAATGATTTATGTTAATTAACATGCTATTTTGCTAGATTATCTTGTATAAATTTATGTACCATGTTTGGCAATGTTTATGAATTTGTAGATACAATTTTTTGTAGCATCTCAGGTCGCTATTGGTGATCCTGGATAGGATCGGACAAATCTTTAAATCATTTCTTGAATAGCTGTATGGAAAAAGAGTCCTGGAGTTTGAAGAGTTCGATATTCTTACTTTAAAGCCACAATAATGACTTCTTCCTTGTTGCTTTTTTTTAACTTTTTCACTACATGCATGACAAGCGAATCATTGTTCAATTTCTCATTCTTGGATGGCACACACAATGCTTTATTTATTCTTCATGTGTGGTTGAGGTTGAAACTGTAATATCTTCCAAGGTTCGTCGTACCATAGCAGACCGCTCAGTATGGGCGATACATACCAGTCTGATAGGGGACTAGTATGGGCAATACATTGGTATGCCCTTACGTACCGTGTGATGGTATGCTCGGTGCAGCTCAGTATGACTTAGTACATACCATATTGACAACTAATCAGTACACTGATATGGATCGGTAAGGCGAACCATGATATCTTCAATTGGTAATGTTAATCATGATGTTGGTTTGGGTATAAAATAAAAAATCATTGACATGTAACTCAACCATCTTGTAAGTTTGTCAAGAAGGTCTATAACTTAAGGTACCAAACTTATGGAATGAGTTACAGTAAAAGATTGTTGTCTAGGCTATGATTGTTGCATTCTCCAATGTCAAGATTCAGGAGAGTACAAATACCATATGCTGATAATTTCTTCATGCTTGTAAGTTGTAAGTATATGACCTAGTTCTGCAAATGCAGACCTCTTCATGAATGATTAATTGGTTTATTAACCATTAACATGACACACTATCACTTTCTTTCTTCAATTGGTTTATTTAGTTTTGACCACCATACTATTACTGTGTTTTTTTTGTGTTCAAGTTGGAGGATAAGTGCCCTTGAATTGTTGGAATGATGTATAACTGGGTGATGAAGCACCCAATACATCCCTTTTTGAATTTTCTTTTCTTGTTGATTCCTAAGTGTGCATTAGTGTCACCAGAAAAAATCTTAATAAAAATAGAATGTGGAAAGAGAAAGTCTCAGCCTCTACAAGCTTCTTTTCCCTACTGCCTCATTGACTATAGTATGATGCACTATGATGACAATTAAATGAGTTTTAGCTAGACTCACTAAAAGAAACATGATTGCTGCATTGGCTTACAGTCCTATCATTGTCTTATGGATGCAAAAGGTGTCAATAGTTTTAAAATCTCTAATTTGTAGGTTTTTTACTCATGTTCTTTTCTTGATTCACTCACATTTGAACTTGCTACTCTAATAATTTTTTATTGTTTATTCCAATGGTTGCAGACTGAACAGGAAGTGTTCATGGAATCACTTATTTGCAGAATGGACAGTGATTGCAATAAACTTCTAAAATGTCAAATCGATACAGATTGCAAGAAAACTTTGTACTTTGATTTTGAGGTAGTCTCTTGTTTGGGTACCATATCCTGTATCTATGTATCATTCTTGCAGAATTATTGGTCTGTATCAGAATTCGTATTGGTTTTGTCATGTGAAGCATATGCTGGCAACAAATGCTTCAGATGGTCAGACATATTTGGGTAGGTAAAATAATTGTTAATGCTAAAAAGGTTTTGGTTGAATTGAAGGATTTAGGTACTTGCTACCAATATAAGTTGATTAAATTTTAGTATGTCATGCAAACTACTTCCAGCGCGGATAACAAATATGATATATTAAGGTTACACAATTGTAGGATTCTCTAAGTACATGTGCACTTCTTAGTTGATCATGAGCTGTAAATTTCATGTAAATTCGATATATACAACAGTGGAAAGCACATCTGAGAAATGTAATAGACTTCTTTGCCCTGACTATTAAGTAACTAGTTACTTTTACAGTAGAGTTTTTGATTCTACGCTACTCACTTGAGAACAAATTTTTTATTTTCATTGTATATGATATAATAAAAACTTCTTTGCTGACTTGAAGCAGCGATTCACTTTTGCATGATCCTTGATTTTTACACTAGTAACCTGAGAACAAATGTGTTACGGCCATTGTTGTATGATATAACTACTAATTGCTCTCAATAATTCCTTGAATGCTTTGAATTCTCTAATCCTCTAATAATTATGTAATGAAATTCCAAGGTGGTCTGTAGCTGCAACTTGGCTCTCATAATTATATAATGAAATGAAAACATCTGATAGGTTTTTCCGATTATGATTTTGCAAGAACTTGTGCCACTTCTCAGTAGAGGGTTACAGTGCAACAGATTGGTGCCAACATGATGCAATTCTTGAGTATTTGGTGGTGCCAACTGCCAAGTTGATTGAGCATCCACTATGCTTTTATGGCATGAATAGTGATATGCTGAAGCCTTCTTGCTTATATCGTAAAAGTTAATGCAAACTATGTTTTTGTACTAAAAATATATTGCCGTTTAAATTTTTTTCCTAAACATATTCATTTATATGGATATCAAATATATGATTTTTTTTTGCTCTCTTGACCACCTCAACCTGTTTCATTTGTTACGTTGTCCACTTGGTGACTTGTTATGCTAGTCACTTGGTATGATATGTCCTCAGTGCCCTTGATATGTTGTTGAGGGTGACAGTAGTAGCATTTTAAAGATGTGGGTTGCTTGCTCATAGATTCACACCATCTTTCTCAAGAAGTGTTAGTTGGTACTGTTGTCTTGCAAAACCTTTTTTCATGAGTTACTGAAATAGTGCAATGCTGTATTGAAACCGGCATCTCTATCAGTCAATATTGAAAATTTGAAATACTATTATTATTATTTTAAGGACATTGTTCTTTACTCTTTATTCTTTTGTTCGTAAATCAGGTTCAACAACAAACTTCGGATGCTCTGCAGCACACTGCACTGAATGCTTACAGGAGTGATTTCCCAAGCACTTACTCCTCTGGAAAATCACCATTTCCAGCTTTAGATGCTTTTGTGGAATTCATAGCATCTTCAGGAAATGTTTTAGGTAGTTCTTTCTTTCTGTTTAAATATTTCTTGTGTACTTGATTATATTTCTTGTAGATAACATTGAACATTGGTAGTACACCTGGATTTTTCACTTGCCTGTCTCACAACCACATGTTACGTACTATGCTTAACATTGAGCATCGGTATTACACCTGGATTTAACCACTGTTCTGTCTCACTACCACGTGTTATGTACCATGCTGGTAGCTTTCCAGGGCCCATTCTGTATCAACTCTGGCAACATTATTCTTTCTAGTTGAAAAAGCCACCAGGCAAGGTGCCACTGCTTGCTTCTTTTATCTGCTTGCAACATAAATGCTGTTGAACTTTTTTCTATATGTTTACTGTTTACAAAACCTATATATACCAGCATTGTTCAGCATGGCTTGGTATGACACAGCACAAATATCACGCTACCGACAAACTAACATGGATGCCATTTGTGGTACTTCAATCCTAACTGAATTTTGTTGTCTGTGAGAATTATTTACCAATTTGAGTTTCTTGAGTAAAACATTTCATTTGGAGAGTAATGACTTGCAAGTGTTCATACTTGTAACCATGGTTCGCCTTATTGGTTTATGCCGGTATACTAACTGGCCATCGGTATGATACTTACCAATGTATCGACATATGGTATGATAGGGGTGTACCAACAGATGGGCATGTACTGCCCGTGTCGGGTGGTACACTATGGTATGGTGAACCTTGCTTGTAACATTAAAGACATATTTATGGTAAAAATGAGATTTATTTGATGCATCCATGTTCTTTGAATAAAATGTGTGAATTTAATGCTTGCAATGCGATGCATTTGTATGTTCAAGATTCATAGATCAGGAGATGTTGGAAGTATCTTTGGTTCCTAAATATATTAGCAATCTTATAAGCACTGCACTGAGGCAACAGGATCATTCCTTTGTACATCTCGAGTTTAGTGTGTAACAAATTTTGGCACACTGTTTATATGAGTTTAGGATTGCAACTCATTTTCTACCTTGCATATTGATCTTTTTTCTGTGTGAAGAGTTCTTTTAGATTGGTGTAAATAGTCTTTAAAATCTTTGAAAATTTTGACATATTTTTTTCGTGCAGAATTAAACTGGTGCAGTGATCTTTTCATATGTTCAAATATTTTGGGTTATGTTTTGCTTACTTGTAATTGATTTGCTGTTAGTTAGTTATGGTAGCATAAGTTTGAGCATATGATTTACATTTACACTTGTTTTTGACTGATTGTACTTTTTGATTTATTTTGAACTAGCTTATGTTGATCATTCGTGTGATTGTAGGTAAAATACGAAGTTGGTATTGGTTTTCAGCACATGGCTTAATTGTTTACAGTATGTTGAGAAATAGATACTGTGAGCGGATTGGTAGAGAACACAAAAGCAATCATGGTAGTCTTTTGGACTCATATTGACTATTTTCTATAGCGTTGCTTTACATATACTAACAGTCGATTCAGCCATTGATTTATTCTGTTTCTTCTTTTCTTACATATTCTCGAAGATCAACATTCATGTGAATGTATTTGTTTTATTAGTCTTCCCAGGTAATGATATCACCAAAGCACAAACATTGAATTGCATCTTTGGGCTTCTAATATAGTGTTTGGTTGTTCTTTATGCTTTCAAGTTGTATCGGACAAGTATATCTGAAATTGCTTTTGCAAGAACTTAAGTTAGTAATAAAATGGTAATAATTATCATTTCACAAATTCAATAGGTACATGGATAGTTTAATTTTTCATTATCGTAGTTCACCTGTATTTTTGCATGTTTGATTTATTTGTCCATTTAAACTGTCATACCTTCTCTAAGATTACTTTTGTTTTTTGTTCATTAAAATGCTCAAAGATTGTCCTGGAACCATGTTTCATCGTTTCCAATTCCTATAAATGAATTTACTCCAGTGCGCATGCAATATTATGACGTAATATCATTCCCTTTTTACTAACAAATTAGTTTAGAAATTCTGGACATAGTATCACATCATAAATTTACTTTGGTCGATACAAAATATTAGGAGCCAGGCTACTGCATTACTGCACACCACAATTATTACCATACAATTTCAAGCATTGAACAACTTGGAAGAGGTCTTGATGCAGGATCATTTTGATTTATTTTTGTCTTGAATAAGCTTTATTAGTTTAGGGTGTCTTTTTCAGGTTTTATAGTTTTGATATGATAGTACCTTATATGAGCTTACATTCATTACCGATATTGTCCAAAGAGAAGAAAAATAGAAGCCAAATAGAAAAGAGAAGGTGATAAGATTCTATTAAGAAGGAAGTCTAGTAATAAAAAATCCTATCAACTAGGAAGGTTATTTGCTAAAACAACTATGAAAATTTATTTTTCGAAGGAGGAAAAAAGAATGATTCATGTGCTTTCATATATGGGATGTAATTTCCTTGGTTGTATTTGTTTATTATTTTATTATTTTTTGTTTTCTTTATGTAACTGGAGTCTATAAAAAAGGGTAAGGAATTATAACTTCTTGTATGATCGAAGATAGATGATTAAAAATCAGGCGAGGCGAGGCGAGGCCCAGCGCCGCTTTCACTTTCCAGCGGCGCGCTTCAAAGAGGCGCCGCTTGAGCCGGCGTCGGCCCAGCGCCGGGTTAAACCAGCGACGGAGCCGCTGCCTCCGCCGCTTCGCTGTCGCCGTATGCTCGCCGCCGCTTTTTTGCCGCTTATCGCTCGCTGATGCGCTGCTGTGCACGCCATCGCTGCCGCATTGTCGTGCCGCCGCTCGCCGCTCCGTCGCTCTCGACGTGTCGAGATGTAACGGCGACGTCGCCCGAGCGACGCGTCGGAAAAGTTAAAAAAATTTCCTATTAAAAAATGAGCCTGGACGCGTTGTTCGAGCCTTCGCTTGACGCCCAAGTCTTAAAAAATAAAAATTGGTTTTTATTAAAAAAATTGATTTTTTTATTTAAAATTGATTTTTTTATTTAAAAATTATTTTTATTTAAAAATTTGATTTTTATGTTAACAGTATACTGTTAACAGTATACTAATAACAAATTTTTATTTATTAAATTAATAATATATTATTTTAATTTTAATATTACTAATTTTTAATTTAATAATATATTTTTATTTAAATAATTATATTTTTGATTATATTATATATTTTTATATTTTAGCGCCTCGCTTCGCTCAGAGCTAGCGCTGGGCGCCTAAGCGCCTCGGGCGATTTTAGACCTTGGCGCCTTTTAGCACCTAGCGCTTTTTAAATCACTGGAAGATAGTTGAATGACTCAATTTTTTCCCCACGTGATTGAAGTGGGTCTATATTTTTTTTATGATGATGTGATTCTATATCATATATGACATTTATAGAGATTAAGGTTTTCATTTTGGAAGTTAATTATTGAGCTTGACTGAGTCTTGCTCTTATCCTTTTATTCTTTTATCATATCTAAAATTTTTATTTTTCTACTATAAAATATCAATTTATCAAATTCTAGAAAAAAATTATTTTCTTTGCTCATCTATGCTTTTAAACTATCATCTTGGTATTAGAGGACATAATTAGATCTAGTAGCAGAGCAATCATCGTACGACTAATTAAAGATTACCCAATGTAGTTAGATTTCTTTAGTATCCCGGTACCTAGACTTAAAAAATTTACATTAGAATTTCTATAGTTATGAAAGTGTAACATTTTAGCTCTATTTATCGAAACTCTTTTGGTTTTATTGACAGAAGTATAAAAACGATAGGCAAAAAGATAATTTCAATATCTTTTCGTGGGTGACTATAAGTAAAGGGCGAGGAGGAAGAGGATGACGTAGAGCGGCGTTGCTCTGCTTCAGCATCGACGTAGAGTGGCGTCGCTCTGCATCGGCATCAATGTAGATGTAGAGCGGCGATCTACTACGAGCCGAACGCAACCTTTCTTTGTTGGGCTTGCGATGCGTCCATTTATGGTGCCAACTTCCTTGTCGTTCCCCACGTTCGTCAGATCATTTGTGCCGCTTGGCATCCCTCAATGTTGGCTGTGGTGTCTACGACGTAGGTCCAATGCGGGTTCGCTCCCTTTGCTATAACACCCTCAATTAATCTAACATCGAAAGTGAGTAAAATTAAGATTAACATATAAGAGTCTGATGAGTGTATTATTATCAACTTCACCTTAAGCATTTTGACCAATGGTTTAGGTTAAATAAAGTTGATAGGCCAGTTAGCTTATCAGACTTGGGTCGTGACATTGGAATCAGAACCGATCTAGTATTTGTGCATAGTGAAGGGGCTCGAGTAGGAAAGGGTTACCTGTGGATGAAGTCAGAGGACTCATCACGGCATGGAGCCACCATTAGGCTATGCCTCATATGCATCATGTTAGGGTTTGATCAATTAGTCCCACATCGGAAATAGGCAAGACTAAGATTAACTTATAAGGGTTTTATGAGTGTATTATTATCAACTTTAGCTTAAATATTTTGGCCAGTAGTTTGGGCCAAATGAAGTTGATAGGCTAGTTATCCTACTAACCTCAAGTCGTGACATTTGATATTAGGGTCGACCTAATATCTGGGCATAGTGAGGGGGCTCGAGTAGAAGAGGGTTACCTGTGGATGGAGTCAGAGGACTCGTTATGGCCTGGAGCCACTATTGGGCTACGCCTCACATGCACCATGTTATAGTTTGATTTGGGCTATGCTAGGCCTTGACGAGGACGTTAAGCCCTTGAATGAGGGAGATTGTAACACCCTTGATTATAATCCAACATTAAAAATGGGCAAGACTAAGATTATCTTATAAGGGTCTGATGAGTGTACTACTATCAACTTTATCTCAGTATTTTGGTCAATGGTTTAGGCCAACTAAAATTGATAGGCCAGTTATCTTATTAGACTTGGGTCATGAAATCTGCGCTTCCTGCGATCCTGATCCTGCTGCCTTCTCTTCGTACTCTGTGGCCTCCTCGTCCTCTGGCTCTTACCTCTCCACCTCCGAGTCCATGGTGATGCCATGGGTGAAGAAACCCACAGATCCTCGGCGGACGGTCACAAAGCGGCAGTGCGGGGTGGTTGAGGAGTGGGTGGTGGCTGTCCTACTAACCTCGGAGGATGAGGTTGCGGAGTGGATGGCGATGCGTGGAAGTTGTGGCCTGCGTGGTTGGCTTGCACTAGGAAGCGACTATAACCCTACCATTGCGGATGTCCCTGCCGCATTGTGGTTCGCCATCAAGCATTGGGAGCAGGATACGACAACGGAAAGGGGCAATCGGATGGCACTTCGACGACTAGAGGCATACTCTGGAGTGCTTGCGAGGTTAATCATTGTTGTCGCATCGTGGATCGCCCGAGTCGCCAGCGCAAATGCAGAGCGACATTGATGCAAATGCAAAGCGTCGGCATTTGCGTCGTCCTCTTCCTTCTCTCCCTTTACCTTAACTCTCACCGTCGCTCTCTTTCTTTATCCATAATAGCCATCTGTGGTCTCTATCGGCGTCGCGGTTTGCCTCCACCGAAAATGTAATTGAGACGTTGAAATTACGTTTTGCCGATCATTTTCATGCTTTCGTCGGTAAAATTGATGGTGTTAGGGTAAATGGAGTTAATATGTAATTAGCCCATCATCATACATTAAAGGCTCATCATTGCTATAACTTGTGATGATAATGATTTTGTAATCACTAGCAGCTACATGGCTCAATAGGGTTATTAACGTAGTTAAAGAGTTAGTATACTTTGCAATCAAATCTAATTTTAAACATTTGGAGAACCTTCTTTTAGGAAGGATTATAGTGTTTAGGAGGATTCTATATGGCCTTAATAGTTATCAGAAATATGGAATGTCACCTGGTTTACAAAAGTAATTTGTATTCTTCTGATTGACTTTTAAATGAGGTCCATATGTATATAACCTGCTACATCAACAATATGAAACACATCCTTACGAATGATTCTAACGAGGCATAAATATGCCACAAATTTGGAAGCCCACGTCTGTCTATAATTTTGCTGCTTTTTTATCTTGTAAAATATGAATTTAAAATGTCATAACATGTTTCCAATTAAAGAATGGAACATTATTTCCAACTGAACAGAAGATGGTTCTGCTATTGTTCAAAGCCTTTCTACAATATTGCTGGTTGTGGGATGGCATAAAACAAAGGGATGCTCCTCCTATCCTTGTATGGGCCCCTTGCCTCTAAAATGTGATATTGGATTATTGTAGATTACAAGATCGGTAATATCGGATTACAAATTTTGTTATATAGGAAACAATAATATAAATAATGCTGGTATTATTGTAGATAAAGGTCATAAGGACAATATTGTAGAGGTGAAGAGATTTAGGGATAGATTATAGTATTAAAATTTGGTGATTAGTATATGTAGTGTGACGAAAAGGTAGATGGTTACCTAAAAAGTTTTTCTAGATACAACAAAAAGGGAATTGAATGTTCTCGATTTAACCAGAGATATTGTTGTATAGATCTTCATGAATAGATTCATGTAGATGATTCTAAATAGTTAAGTTATTATGGTTTGTTGTCATTGCTCTTGTTGTTTAGTTTTGTGCATGTGATAAGGTTTTTGAAGGCTTAAGATACAACTTGATGCATTTTTTTTAATTTGCTTTATGCACTAGTTGGCAGACATTAGTTACTACAATTGTTGTTCTTTTCGGTTCAGTTATGTATATTGCTGATCTCCAGAGAGCTATTTATTACCAGAAGTGTTATGACCCTGATTGTAGAGGTATGGTGCATTTCACATTATGGTGATTGTTCATTAGTGAATTTTAGAACTTGCATAGATCTATTAGACAGGTCACTTTACATTGCGGAATGAATTAATTGTATCAGGTTACCGGTCTCCTTTGCGGCCATTACCACATGATGTGATCCCCAGTGATATTTTACTGTTTGATTCGACTCAGAGAATAAATTATAGGGAAGATTTGGACACCAATTTCGGTCTTGAACCTGATGGAAGTCACATGGAACATTGTTCATGTGATGGTGATGAGTTGGTTACTGATAGCTGCAACATGGAAAGCAGCTGGTGGCAGGAAGCCATGACATATGCAGATCACATTGAGAATATGAAAAATGCACCCGAATTTAAAATATTGGTCAGTTATATGTTATTTTCGGTTGCTTTTTATATATCTGCATTTCCTTTTATAATATATGAACATGGAATCTTACAGTTAAAGTCCTTATGATGTATTAGTTATTTTTCTGCATGAACTTGTTATGCAATGAAGTGGAATTCTTTGAGCCAGTTGCATTTGTTTTCTTGAACATTGATGTAGGTAGTTACTAAAACTGATGTGAATCTGTCATGGTCAAAAGGATACGATGATATTGTTTATTTGGTCCTCAATTGTTTAAACGTGTATTTGTGAAGAAGCAGCGAGTGCACTTTCCTTGCCTCCATATACTGCACCAATGAACTACTGTATAGCATGCAACTACTTATAAATCATAAATTGATTTATCCTGACTTTTTTAGTGCATTAGGAAACATGTGAAGCACATGGATGCAACTCGGGGTCCTTATATTGTGTTCTTAGTCTCTTAAGCACTTGAATTATTCTTCTTCTGGTGTTCTGATAATTCATTGGTATAATCTTGTTTTCTTTTCTTATTGTGTACTAAGCAGAACGAGGAAAATGCTGGAGATTGCAGTTGGTGGATGGATGTGGAAAAGCTGGCATCACTGGTTGAAGGACAGCTTGGTTGATCCATGGCTACTAGTTTGTTATCATGTTATGTACTAGCTAATGGGCTAAAAGCATTATGTGGGCACCTGATTGATTTGGCATCTTTTCTTCCCATTCTGTATTTCTAGGACACGGAGAGTCACCACTCTAAGATCAATAGCTTTCATGTTACGCTCTTCGGATGAATAACTTGTCTATCCAAGTGATGGAATTCTATTTTCCTTGTGGGGTTCCATCAGAATCTGCAGACTGCATTCGGATGTTTTATCCGACACGGGAGGAAATGCCAAGCTGCAGCCGCTGAAGAGCTGCCATAATCATGTGGTTTGGAATTCTAACATGTTATTAGTTTTCTTAAATAATTAGGTTAATTTTCTTTTATAGATCCAAGCGTTTGTATAGCAAAAGAAACAGTACGCACAAAAGATCTTGTACCACAAAGATATCTTATATATTTATGGAGCGTGTCGGTGGTGTAGCACAATTCACTCGCGTTCCTTCGCTCTCGCTGCGCCGTACGTACGTATCCGAGTTGCTGCGGTTGGTGTTGCCGTTACCGTGGTTATTACTACTGCCATCGCAATTTGAAGGCACGGTTGGGGAGTACTTGCGTTGTGGTGGTCTTGCGGCGGCGAGGATACGACGCGGAGCGAAGAGGGCGGAAGGGAGATGGGATCACTTCTCGGCGACTGGCCCTCCTACGACCCCCACAACTTCAGCCAACTCCGCCCCGCCGATCCCTCCGCCCAACCCTCCGTACGTGTTTCTCTTCCCCTCGATTCCTCGTCTCCATACGTACTGTCGCGTCGTTTCCCTCCGTGATCTTGTTTCTTTCTCTTTACCGAACCGCTCCGGAGTTGCTGTTTCTGCCGCGATTCGTTCGATCAGATCATCCTGTTGTTATCCCCAATTAGTGATCCTGTCCTGTTTATTTTATGTATGTCTATGAACCAGGTCATGTTTATTGATACGAGTATGCTCTCGATCCTCTCGATTTTTTTTATTCTGATTGGTTTTGTGGATCCTAATGGTTTGGAGAGATTACTGCTAGGTTTAGATGATTGGGCATACAATTACATGAATTGATCGCACGCGCTGCTGCACATTTGACTCTGAATTAATTGACCATTGGTCCTAATATCTCCCTTTCGGTGTTTTGTTTCAGAAACTTACGCCTGCAACTTATCATCCTACTCATAACAGGACTCTTCCACCGCCAAACCAAGGTACTGAGTCTTACTTACAGTTCATACATTTTATGTTATGATCAGGGGGATATGCAATTTTCTTCAGTTGATTGCCTATCGATACAGTTTTTTAACACAAATATTGAGAACTCAAAGAATCAATCAATCGTCTTTCTCTAGTAGAGGTTGTTGGAAATGATTGTTCAACATCATTTCTGACTGTGGACATGATTTTTCTTGATTTGAGTGCTTAATCACTCGAGAGTTTGGGAACATGCAAATATTCTAATGCCGACTTCTTTGCATCCTCATGACTCTTCTCTGGCTTCTCTTTTCACTGTTCTACCAATTCTTTTTTTTAATTCTGATACATATGCTTTTCTTCACTTGGGAATTTGGTAATTATGATGAATTGAGATCTGTTGTTTCTTTATGATGTAGCGTATCCAAAATCATGTATTCAATCATAGCATTTGATAACCCTTATATTTCCTTATGTAGAACTCTTTTAAAATGGATTTATGATTTTAGGATCAGTTATACTATTTTTGAATGACCATAGTATAATATATTAACAAGTACCAAGAGGTTACTACGATAACTTAATTTTTTTCATCAAGGGTTTTATGTGTTTTCTTTATATGCTAATGTTTTTGACCAATTGGCTTAAGGGAGTGTTGTTTATGTAGACGACTACTAGCAACCAGCCATGAAGAAAGCATTCATGTTTTTTAGTTATTGAAGGGAAGATGGAGAGGGAGGTTAAAGAGGGTACTTATTAGATCTACTAGGAAATTTTGGATTTTTTTCCCTCTCTTAAAAATATGCAGGTTTCATACTCCTCTGGAGCAGAGAATAGCTAAGATTTAGATGACACCTTCAATAGGATTGGAGTGAGCAAAGGAAAAGTTTCAACCTCTAGGATAGTGTTGGCCAAGAATAGAAGGGACTACGAGACAGGGAAAAAGAGATGGTGTAAGATGGAAAGCCAACTAATTATTTTTTCCCTCTCTTTATTCTTCTTATGGGTTTAGGGTTGGCGGAATAGGGATGGTTACACTTAGACTTACAGTGTGTGGTAGAAACTGGTGATTAAGGTTTAGATTAGTTGTATAAATTCTATTTGATATGTATGGTATATCATGTATATACATTTATAATTTCAAGTCAAGTTGCTCGTGCCACACATGGGTCTGCCTGGAGATTTTGTTCTGTCGGGGTCTTGTGAGCTTGACCCAAAGTTCAGTTTAGGTTTGTATTGGTTTCGGGCTGGCTTTCCATAGTTTTGCCATAGCATTGGTAATAGTTGTTGTAATATCAATTGCCTGTGCCACCTGTATGATGTATAGTATTGTAGTACAGGCATTAGATGTGGGTCCCTGTTTGGTCCAAATATGATGATGAGGCACATGCATGGGCATATGAAAGGATCAGGGCTCTTTGATTGTGGCATGAGCAATACACATATGACCATCCCTTTTTAATGAGTAACATGAGCACACTGCTAGCCACGACAATTTTTCTTTCAAACATCTCATGGGGAATTATAGTGTTCTTTTACCCTCTTTTAATTTACTGGCGAGAACATGACCATGGTTACCACATGATGCTTGCCACGGGAATCCTTCCTTCAAACACCTCACGATAATCATAGTGTTCTTTTACCCTCTTTTAATCTACTGACAAGAACATTACCATTCTTACTGCACTATTTTGGGCATACATGTCATGCTTGGAGCCATGCATTATTTGAACTGATGATTGTGCATTGGCACTTAGTTCAGCAGCGAGCTTTTAGTATTACTGTTGCAAGGTGTTGCCAGTTTGAGCCATGTGGTTGTGAAATGTGCAGAAGCACACTTTGAAAGCTCAAAACTGTGAGTTCATATGATTCGATGTGCTTTTCCCATATTGTTACCATAAGGTAATAGCTGATTAAGATTCCCTTTTAAAACCGATACCCAAAATTGATTATGGACTGGCATATTATCCATCCAGGATCAATGCAAAATGATATGTTGTTGACTTCATATTATGCTCAAAGTATCTTCTTGTGGTGTATCTGCTGTTTGTACCTATTGTGTTTTTAGTTGCTTTTTAATTTGAGAAAAACATCAGTAATCTGATGTATCTTTTCTATTTCACTGCTTGTAGTGATATCAACTGAAGCCAGAAATATTCTTCTGAGGCATTTCTATCAGAAGTCAGAAGAGAAGGTAAAAGCTCAATATCTTACCTTTCTATTCTAAAAAATTTGCTGCTGTTCCATGTTCTTAAAAACTCTCTCATGCCCTGTTCATGCAGTTGCGACCAAAAAGAGCTGCCTCGGATCACCTAACATCCGAACACAATTGCAAGCAACCCAGAGCTGCCTACGCTGATGGAGCCCATTAAGCTGAACATATTCTAGTTTCATGCTTAACCATCTCCTATCTCCTTTGTGAGCTCGGCATATAGCACTCTCTCTCTCTCTCTCTCTCTCTCTCTCTCTCTCTCTCTAGATGCGTGTGTAGCTTGTGCCCACTGCATAATTTGCAGGCATGCATTGTATGTTGACTGTCGTTATAATATTCAGATAAGCAATTAAATTATATTTGCAGTAGTTTCTTGAACCTTGAGTCCTGCTGTTTAAGGTTGACTACATTTGTGTCGCTTATTCGTGCTGCAGCTTCTTTCGTCGACGGGGGCCGGCTCACGATCTTGATGGACCGGCCCAGATCTTGATGGACCGGCTCGATTCCTTTACGATTTCATAAGAGCCCACGCTCGTCACATCAGTAACTGCTCCCGAGATCGTACGATGCGGTGCTTCTCTCTGCCCCTCGGTCCGGTCTTTTTTGCTTCTTGCTTCGTAGGAAGGCAACCTCTTTCTTTTGTTTGTTCTTGCCCCATGGCCAATTTGCATATCGATCCCTCGGTCGTTTTGATATTCGCCCCTCTCAATTATTTATTTACCGTCGTAATTTATCACATTATTAAACCTTAACGTTAAAATAATACAAGTGTTTTAGATATTTTTCTCTTCCAATTCAAACGTTTATTAATGTGGGTTTCATACGGCACGTTACTGCCCGACCATATTAAAGGTTGTAGGGGTGAATGTGCTATTATAAATTGTGAGAGGGGTGTTTTTGTAACCATGTACCCTTCAGGGCCTCCCTTCCCTTGGAATTCGCAACCTTGCCCCGTCGAGGCGTCCACGCTTTACAGCTTTGCTTCTCGGTAGCGGCAAGGCGCCCGCACCCAATTCGTGCCTTCGAATCCCTCTGCTTTCCCATGAGGGATGGACTGAGTGCAGCATCCGAGTCTCGGCTCATCCGATTCCCCTTTAATTTACATCCTTGCGGCGAGGCGCTTCGATTGCATCTCACTTCGTACTTGAGCTAGAAATCAACTGCTGCTGCTATTCTTCTTTTAAGATGGCGTTCCCTTACCTGGAAGCGGTGTTGGGTGAGTCCTACTGGTTCCGCGAGGGTTTCGGGTTTTCGTGATTTGTGTTTCTCCCCATCTTGTACTTGCTGCTTTTGCACTCGTTTCCTTGGGTTTTCTGGGATTCGCTTCGATTTTTTTTCTTTTATTGTAATTATTTGTTCTTTTGTTGGTGACATCCGTTTGGTTTGTTTGGTCGATGTGAGTCTGTTGTGGGTTATCGATCGTTTCATGGACGGCCTCGCGCCCGTCTGGTTTCTTTTTCCTCTTGTAGAGTCAGTGCTTTTTAATGATCGGCTGCGGTGACAATATTGTGTAGTGTGGTATTTTTGCCGCTTTGTCAATTTAGGATCGAGCGGATGTCAAAGGAAGTCATCGCCTTGTCGGGCGAGGAAATTAGTCCTTTAATCGTTCAACTTGCGTTATTATCGCCTCTTTCATTATCTAGATTGTTCACCTGTGGTTGGTATACAACTAGCATTTCGTCTTGAAATGCCTTTATTTTTCTTCTTTTTTTTTTTGGTCGGTAAATCGAAGGTGAATTCCCAGATTCATTACTAGTATAGAAAAGGGAAAAAAAAAAGATTATTTAATAATTACATGAAATAGTGACATAATAGAGGAAGTGGTCATGGCGTCCATTGACATGATTGTCACACAGCCGTAACGAGAAAGTGAAGTGGTCTTCGCTAAGATTTTTTTTTTTTTTTTTTTTTTTGTGATAGAAAATTAATGATTTGCAAAAGATCCAGGCAGTGCAGATAGGTTCTTGGGAGGCAAATCAATCTATCATATCTCATGGTCGTTTAAAAATGAAAATTATAAATGAAATATATATACAAACACAAATATAAATAAAATGCAGATAGAGATAATTCTAGAATTTTGTCTGGTCTAGTCGGAAGAGTCCTGATGCTGGTCGTTTCAGTTTTGACCATGGAAATACTTGACAGTTGGTGTAGGTCCGTTCATTGTTCAAGTTTTTCTTAGATAATTCCAAAATCAGCTCATAAGGATTCAAAAGGTACGCAAAGTTCTAACGATTCTCTTTTTGGTTGTTATTTTGGGGGATTCAAAAGGTATCACTTATTGCAGGCTTTATGATCTTCATGTACTTCTTCGAGACATACTTGGACATTCGGCAACATGCAGCTCTGAAGTTAACCAACTTGCCTAAGCCACTCGAAGGAGTAATTAGTCAAGAAAAATTTGAAAGAGCTCGAGCATATAGCATTGATAAAAGGTCCATTTTTCTAAGTTAACTTATTTTTTTAATAACTTACTGGCATTGTTCACTTTTCATGTATTTCAGTACGTGGCATTTTTCATGCACAAGCAAATTTATAGCTCAAACTCTTTTATTTTTTAAAAAAGGTTTTCAGTTATTAGCTAGAACTTCTTGTATCTTGGGATTATATTTTCTTGATCTTCTTGTTTCTTTTAGTTGTTTTCACTTCATCCATGAAGCTGTCACTATACTGATGGACACTGCAATTCTGTGTTTTGGCATATTACCTTGGTTTTGGAAGGTAAAGTAGCAGCCTTAGTGTCTTATATATCTTGTTTGTGTCATCTGTGACTCATTTGCATAATCTTTCACTGCAGGTATCTGGAAACTTAGTGGCATACTTGGGCCTAGACGCAGAAAATGAAATAATGCACACACTGTCATTTCTGGCCGGTGTTATGATTTGGTCACAGGTATGGTGGAATATTAATTAAAACTGCATTCCAGCCATAATTTCAAGTAGTTATGTGACACTGTTCATGGAGTTTAACAAGCTTGTATGCCAGACATATTGTAGGAACAATTAGCTTGTGTGGTTCATCACCAACGTCATCACAACCTGTGCTGGGATTTACTTTATCACCAACTAGGACTAGTGAAAATGTTTGCTGTGTTTAATTTTTAACTCAACTGTCTCCACCTTTGACGTGATATTAAACTTACAGCTTCCTGCTTGTTTTCATTTGCTATTATACTGATACTTGCTATTTGTGGGAGATAAAATTATGTGCATATGAATTCACCTTTTATGGACAAAAAAATTGAACTTTGATGTGCTGATCATCATGCAGATAATAGACTTGCCATTTTCTCTTTATTCTACATTCGTTATCGAGGCGCGCCATGGATTTAACAAAGTTTGTACACATTCAGTTGCCTCTTTTTTTCATATTCTGGATGTGTATTGATTTTTTTTGTCTCCTTTAAAAGTTAGATGCTAACATGAATAACTTAGTTTGTTTCTTTTTCGTTTTCCACAGCAAACAATATGGCTATTTTTCAGGGACATGTTTAAGGGAATTTGCCTCTCCATCTTACTTGGCCCCCCAATTGTGGCTGCAATTATTTTCATAGTTCAGGTGGATATGCTACTTGACACTAAATTTCATTTGTTAGTTTCTTCATGCTTGCTTCTATTAGACTGAATTACATTCCTGCCGCATTGCTGCAGAAAGGAGGTCCATACCTGGCTATATATCTTTGGGCTTTTATGTTCGCTCTCTCCCTCGTGATGATGACACTTTATCCTATTCTAATAGCTCCTCTGTTCAATAAATTCACTCCTGTGAGTATTTTATTGTAAAATCAGCATCTGTTTGACTATATACTGATTAACCCTTATCTAATTTAATTTGCTAAATCTTATAAAAGGTTTAAAAAGCTAAAAAATGACCCAACATGATAGTCTGGCTGCATTTGGTGGATGAAAAGGCATATGTGTAGAAAGTTCTTTTTGCCTATTCATCCACCAATCACAATTGACATGTTTATCATTTCTAGGGCTAGTTCTTGAGTCTTCATAACAAACATACACAGTGGATACATAAGCTGTTTTCTTCCTAGTATCCACATTGGTGTGTTTTTAACAATGTGTAAAAATATATATTATATGCATTTGTTCACTAAAATATATATTTCATTACTTTGTGCAACAAATTGTGAACAGCTGCCTGATGGAGAGCTCAGGGAGAAAATAGAGAAGCTTGCAGCCTCACTGAAATTCCCTCTTAAGAAACTCTTTGTAGTTGATGGATCTACAAGATCAAGCCATAGCAATGTGAGCAGCTCTTTATTATTTTTTAGTAGTTTGAACCTTTGATGCTCTTTCTATCATGTTCATAGATTAAATTTTATTTCACTACATTACTGAGTGTCAATAGTGCTGTTTCTTACTTATTACTGCTGTAACCGTGATTGAGGATAAAAAAGTTGTGATGATTTAATATAATCATTACAACATGAGTTGCTTCTCATCCGATGTGTTTGAGTTAAAGCAGTAGTTAAAGTTCAACCATACCTATTATAGATCTGTGCTATTGTGAAACGAACTCATGTTTTGAAACACAGACATCCTGGATTCCCATGTATTAGTCCTTAACATGGGAAATTGTATATATTATATGTTCTGTTATTCCTAGCATTGAGCCATATGTTGTTTATGTCTTGCAACAGTGATAGATTAAAGGCTGTCTTGATTATAGTAATGAGCCTTGCATTTGTTTCAACAAAGAAAATTGTTTATGGGAAGTGCTGTGATGCTCTCATGTGCACCAGCTGTACATTGCAAATAGTTGGATGTTCCTGTCTGAAAAACACAACTACTAACTTGTACAGTGAGAAAAGCCATATAGAGCTGCCCAGCAATCGTCCTTTTCTTGTGCATTAGCTCAGTGTATTTGTCCATGCTATGCTTTACTAGGAAGTATTGCTATGTTTTTACTTCAGAGGCAAATCATATAGGAGGAAAGTTGGATAGGTCTGCTCAAGAGATGTAATTGGTGTCGTCAAGCCTCTGCATAAGATTCTAGCACTATCGGTTTTACTGGCATATGATTGCTAGGTTTCATCCAATTATGCCTTATATGAAGATGTAATTTATTTGATCATATTGCAGAGACACCAGTTAGTGGCTTTTGCTGCAATAATGTTTAATTCTGTTTCCTTAATATCCATGGTTAAGATGATTTCATATCTTTGGAAGTAGTTTTGTGTTTGACTTCTCAGCATGCTGTTCAAGCAATCTGATAATTCAATAGATGAACCACCATGAGACGCTGATTTGTTTCCCATGGTCTTCTTTGTTGGAAAACAACACTTTGTGGGTTCTGGATTTTAGCAAAGCTATGTGTAGTGATATCTTTATCTTCTTCTAGTGCTGTAGAAAGACTTAGTTTCTGCAGCTGACAATATAACTCCCTTTTAAGGTGGTTGGTTGGCTTATTTCTCCTTTAAAGAGGGGGCAGATATGCCAACATGTCAATTCAGTCATTTAGTTAAAGATAATGTACAGACATGATGTATAACTAATAGCAAGAGAACATCACATCATGCAAAAAGAAAGTATCACATGAAATATTGATGTGGAATACAGCCTCTACTTGTTATTATTGCTGATGGCACACTAGCAGTGTCTTTTCAACAGTAACTTCTAGGTTTACAGTGCTCTTTGGATGTGGTGTATTTCATCTTTTAATTTTTTCATTTATTCATAATATCCTTCTCTGTGCTGCACTGCTTTTTTTTAAAACAATTCAAAATGGATAACAGAAACAGAGGTGGTTATAGCAACTTTAATTTCATCACTCTTGTTATTCCTTTTTATCACTTATTTTTATTTATTGCCACATTCCACGAGTGGTTTTTTAGTGCTACATAATTTGTTTCTCTGTCTGTTACATCTCTGTTACTTGTGTATTCTCTGATTTGCATGTTTTTTCAACTCAACAGGCATATATGTATGGATTCTTCAACAACAAACGGATTGTTCTTTATGACACATTGATTCAACAGGTTTGCTTCAAATTGATGCTCCACATTAATATAATTACAAATTTGGTGCAATTTTACTGTTGAAATATCCTTTGGTTGACTAAGAAATGAACAAAAGACCATGTACCCACAGCTTTTATTTTTTTAAAAAGGGAGTTTCAGAGTTCCTATTGAGTGATGACAAGCTTCGTAATAAAAGATGTTAATGCGAGCCTACCTCTGTGTGTACAGTGACTTATGCCTCTTTTAGGGCTTCAGTTGTATAGTGACTTGCCTATTTCAGGGCTAAAGCTGTATACACAAGGTTATATGATGCCCTGAGATAAATGAAATGTTTTCCTTTAATATATGCTTCAATTTCTCATTTGATAAGGTAAGCCATTGACAGACTTTGTCTGAATTGCTTACTGCAACTGTAAAGTGTTCTCGCCTTTTATGATTTTAGGTCTCGAATACTTTGCTCAGATATCAAGTTAGAATATTATTTAACCTGGGCTTCATTTCATACATCCGACCCATTGTTCACATGGTTTTTTAATTTTATTTGTACTAGCTTTTCCTTGTCAGAATTTATTGTTCAAACTAACCACCACATTGCTACATTATTTGTCAAAACTCATAAGTGCTTCTCATTGTCCTTCTTGTTACATATAATTGTTGTATACAAGAAGTTGAAACTTGCTCGAAAATTTGCAATATGTGTTGTCTTCTGAAGTGGTTGGTTTTGAGAAGCTTCTGCAGATAAGTATTTGTTATTACAGAAAAAAAATCATTGTTTTCTTTTACTGCATGAAGGCTTAAAGGGAGACACTTGAGTGTCATGACCTTATTTCAGTAGCACTGTTTTGGATGGAAGCATGCCTATCAACCTCAGTGCATGCCATGTCGATGGAAAATTGATTTATGGATGTGGCAATTCATTTTTTGGCCATGTGATTAATAGGAACTACTGTATTTGTAGGCTTTCTCTTTCCACCTTTCAGAGTATATGCTTTCCCCTAAACTTCTCATTCAAATCCTGGCCTGTTTTCATGACCCAAGTCAATTATCCATTGCTTTAATTGTATGATCTGTGTTCCCTGTTAGTTGGAAACCTTATCTTGTAGTTCTATTGTGGAATGCTGGATTTAATTTAAGAGTTATTCTCTTTGCTATGGACAAGTGGTACTTATTCAAAGCTGGCTATCTTGATAAACTTTTTTAACTTGGAGTTATATATTTCCACATTGTTGAGTCTGAGAATTGAAATACCAAATCATATCATCTCTGGGACATCGACATATTGTTCCAATTGTTTTGCTTACCTAAATGAAAACTGTTACAGTGCACAAATGAGGAGGAGGTAGTTGCAGTTATCGCTCATGAACTTGGACATTGGAAACTCAATCACACTATGTATTCTTTCATTGCTGTCCAGGTATTCTTTCAGAAATTTTATTCTTTTCATTATTGTTGCCACATTTTTTATTGTGTGGTTGTTTTGGTAGTTTCAGCAGACTATATATCTTGGCAGTTTTGGTAGTTTCAGCAGCTGTGATTTGGGTTCAAGCGAACCGATAAAATCTTAAAAATATTAAAATGCATCGTCATTTTTTCCCTCTATCTTCAGCTGGTTTTTTACTGAAACTATTTATGAATATGAAAGAAATTACATATGATTGCCATGTATGAGTTTTCTCACGATTTCATGGTTTGAAAGATTTTTGAAATTTAGGTTCAAGTGAATATGCTTAGGAAAATGAAATGATAGTCACGAATATTCTTCAAGTGGTCACTTGATGAATGGGTAATACAATCAAGGCTCATTGTCTAATAGCTTATGTGTTATTGGTTTAAGTGGGTATTACGGAAGCACCATCAATGTTGTTTCTTTTCATTAATTCTTTTGAGATAAGTTAGACTTGCTGTAATGTTGGTAACATGAACATCATGATACTTAGTCTGTTTAGTAAATAAAATACAATAAAAATTGATATTTCCCTGGTGCCTTTTGAGTTTTTTAATGTTATTTGTATTTAAGTACAAATTGAAAGGCAGGCCGTATGCAAAAAGCATAATTTCTCCATCGAAGAGACACTAAGCTATAATTCCTTGATCAGTCACATCTGTTATGTTCCACCTTGGTTAACATAAGACATGGAATTGAATAAGTTTTCCAATGCTTTGATTCTTAATATTCTTTATGCCTATTGTTCTGCAAGTTGTTATTTTGGATATAAATTCTCTGGCCAGTGAACATGCAATCTATCTCCAAAAAATAATTTTAAATTATTCAACACGCTGATATGTTTTTGCATCTCCTTTAAAGATTTACTCTTGTTTTCTATGCTCTAATTCTCTATGCTTCTTAGTTCCAAATGATTCTTGAATAACATCTTTCAAAAAACTTCATCTTTCTAACTTTCTTGCTTACCAACATTCTTGTTCGTCTTTTCTTAAAAAAAGTGTTAACTTGTCTTGTAGTGGAAGTTGTGATCAACACAATATTTAGTCATGAAAATTTTGGGTTCTTACTGTTGATATATAGATTGTAATAGCCCATATATGTATGATGCTTCCGATGGGAAATTGCAACCACACCATATACATATGGGTAATTCATATTTTAGTAATCTCACTTTCTTTTTAATTTCAGCTTATACTAAACATTTGTTCAGCATTTTCTTTAATACATGTAACTGTTCTACTAGCTCCTTGTTTTTTTACTTGTGGCTCCAAATGCTTTTCTCTTTCTTGGAAGGCTCAAAAAGAACCTACAGAAATTGAGTCATCTTTTCCATACTAACAGAAAAGCCATTTAACTTTCTAAGATTATGTGCTGAGCAGATTCTCACATTTTTGCAATTTGGAGGTTACACACTAGTGAGGAATTCAAAGGATCTCTTTGAAAGTTTCGGCTTTGATACTCAGCCTATACTTATTGGTCTCATCATATTTCAGGTGCATTTCTTTTGCATTTTTCCTCCTGCACTGCTGGAGTATTTTTAAATCGTCTACAGTAGCTTCTTAATTTAGTTTACAAGCCAGCTGGAATATTTCTCCTCTTGGTGAATGTTTGATATGACTTTTGTAGCATTGCATGTTTTTCCCATTTTATTAAAGAGGAACAAGTCTCGTGCTTCGTTATGGAAAATCAAATGGTAATTTTGTCAGCTCCATCTTCATGCAATTTGTTTTTGTATTGTGTTAAGAGTAAAAAAAGAAGAGAGACTCGGTTCACAAAACTCCTGCCAACTCAAGGTCCAAGGAGGATTGATGTACTCAGTCTTACCTTTGAAAGCAAATGGACTTTCTATGACTCAAACCCTGGCACTGTCAGTTGACATAGAAGAGCATAATCAGTTGTCACAGAAGAAGACAAGTAAAAAGAAAGATGTGTTTATGAACATGGGATTATCAGAGGTTTAAGACAAAAGACCTGAGCTGCCAAATATGTTTTTCTTGTGAACTTCCATGATGCAATGTCTTTTGGACCATTTACATTATGGCTTCTGTAGATTTCATTCTCATATTAGTTGTTACCAAAGTCAGTTTTGTAGTTCCTTATATGGCTATCTTATCTGTTTTCTCATTACTGTTGAACTATGTAGCAAACATCTTTCGATTAATGGCCATGATAGGTATAATCGTGTTGGACTAAATTGTGAAATTTTATTACCAGCATACTGTTATACCCCTCCAGCACCTTGTGAACTTTGGTCTAAATCTTGTGAGCCGAACATTTGAATTTCAGGTACTTTGGATTTCAATGGTTTCATATACCCCAGTCTGAGTTGGCTATTTGGCTGCTTTTTATGTATGTCATGATGTGACCATATACTGATATACTGTAAGCTCCATAATTGATTTGTTTTGTAGGCTGATGCATTTGCCAAGAAACTGGGTTATGCCAAGGCACTTTGTGCGGGCCTCATAAAATTGCAGGTGAGTTGCAGGCACTTTTTTTTTTTTCATTTTCAGTTGCTCTTCATGTTGGTTAAATTAGAGGAGATTGCTTACCTGATATGTTGCGTTTCATTGCTTTGTTAAATTGCTTCATCCCCACCACTAGTTTTTATCTGTCCGTATATTCAAATATTCACAAGAATTGATGCATTTCAACTTTCGCATTTAAGAGAGTCTCAAGGTTTAATTTAATGTTTTGAACTCACAAGTGAATCTCATGTTGGAAGGAAAACAATCAATTTTGCAAGTGTTCTTCTCTTGTTTTCAAAAGATAAATAATTTTTTGTATTCCATTATGTTGAATTGATACTGTCATACATGGTTATTAGCTCAACACCCTGCCTTCTTTTGCTGGAGAGCTGAATACAATTTCTATAATGAGCATTGAAGTTGATTTTTTGGTTTAATTTCTGTCCGGCACATCATGAGATTTATACGAAGCGCTCTGAAAAGAGAGTCAAAACCTATTGCGGCCTTTTTTTCTGCCGGAGAGCTGAAGTTGAGTTTTTGGTTTAATTTTCCTGGCATGTCATGAAATTTAAACCAAAAACACTCTGAAAAGACGGTCAAACTATAGCATGAATGATAGGTTGATGAAATTAGTGATTGCATTTACTTCAGAAAATGTAGATCAGGATCAATGGCTTGGATCACTGTTTTTAGATCCTTTAAATCGGTGTTATGGCTTTAAACATGTAGCATTCTTTATTAAAGATCAATGATGAATTGTGGAATGAATGGCATCACAACTACTAGATATTTTTCGGCCTTATTTTCTTCTATGCTCATGGATGTTGTTTTCTCTTTTCAGGAGGAGAACCTCTCTGCCATGAACACAGATCAATGGTACTCGGCTTACCACTACTCCCATCCTCCGCTGGTTGAAAGACTCGCAGCCATTGAAGAACCCGACAGTAAGAAAGAGGACTAACATGACCAACTTTTACCTTTCTCGGCATTAGACTCGATCGACCGACGAGGTTAGTTGTCTGCCATCGTACACACTGGGACGTAGGTTTTGGTCCCAAACAAGTCTTCTGTTTTATTCTGAGACCCTACACCATCGAATAGAATTTTGCAGACAAAGCTGAGATCTCGAGTCTGCCTCTCGTGTGTGCGCGTGGTGTTTATTTTGTGTTCTCATTCAGATTTATCTTTTTCTTTATTTCGTGTTCCCTTCTCGATCTCACTCACATAGCGTGGTATACGTACCCCGTCGTACGCTTCGTTTTTAGATTCCATTAGGCCAAAGTGCTTCGGAAAAGAAAGGGTAAAAGAAAAAAATCTCGTGAGAAAAAAAAAAAGATAAAAGAAGATAATATTTGGGGACCGAATGAGCCGCTGATGTTGCTGGGCCCCACTCACTCGATGTTTTGCGAGCCACTCATCATACTCCTGGCAGCAGGTCGACCGTCGTCCGTCCTCTCGCCGCACCGAGAGCTCGGAATGGCCTCCTTCCTCCGCCTCACTCCCGTTCCTCACCTCCACGCCTCCTGGCAGCCGCGGCGCCGGCCTTCTCGGGGAGTCCGCGACATCCGGTGCGACGGGAGGAGCCCCAGCGACGGTGGCTCCAAGTCGGAGAACGCGGTGCTCCGGCTGGCCTGGTACGGCTCCGAGCTCCTCGGTATCGCCGCCTTCGTGTTCCGTCCCTCCCCCTCGGCGGCCCCATCGGAGGAGTTGCGGGCCGATGGATTGGGGTTCGCGACTGGCCGGGCGGAGGTGGCGGGAGCAATTAAAGAGGACTTCGCCCGTTCCTACTTCGTCACAGGTTCGAGAACCTTCCACTCCCAAGATTTCCGTTTAAGATCGTTCTTCCCTTCGTTGGCCGATGAGAAGGGGCGGATTCTGAATGAATACGACAACCATGAAGTGTGAAACGGACATTGCAGAGCTTATTCACGCATCAAAATACACAAATATATGGTTGTGTTTTCACTAGTAACCTATACTACATTCGCTATGAGGACTGGTTTCCACGGATCAAGTGTTGGATTAAACGTAACCCAGAGCCAAAAAAGGGAAAGGATCATATGCGACGGCCAACCCAAGGATGTAACATCATGTGGTTGCCAAAACAGATTTGTGATTCCCAAACATGGTGTGTAGATGCAGACAAGGCTGAGAGTTTGTGTTTGTATGTTATGACGCAAACACTGGTCTTGTACAATTTTGGTATTGGTATGCGACTGTTTCTTTGATAATTCCAGGTCAACCAATTCTTTGATGGATATAGCCCTTATTTCATAGCTTGACATCCCAGTATTTTTGTAGTTATTGCAGATTTCCCACAATTTAATGGAAATCTAGAGATATAGGATCTTGGAGCAAATCCTAAAAGGTGTCGCCTGACTAGATATAAGTTCATACTTTGGTAAGCTGGTACTAGCTGAATTTGCGATACTTGCAAATGATGATGTTTAATCACTTATGAATCCATGTGAGGTTCATCTCCCTTTTGTGTTCTGAGGTGTTGACTTTGCTATATGCTGAAAGAGCAAATGGGTCCTGGCTATTGTACGTAACAAAATGTTAAGACAAGACAGAATAGGTAAAAAGTTCAGCGTGCCTAAAAGCTATTATACCTGCTGCTGTTCTAAGCTTCTTTCCTGCATAATATATTCCAAATGATTCGGTTCATCTGTATCTACTCTTTTGTTCGCATCTGACATTTACTTTTACTGTCCAGGGAACTTGACACTTGAAGCCTATGAAGATGACTGTGAATTTGCTGATCCGGCAGGTTCCTTCAGAGGCCTTCGACGTTTTAAGCGAAATTGTACAAATTTTGGATCACTGCTTGAAAAATCTAGCATGAAACTCACAAAGTGGGAGGACTTCGAGGTGAAAACCCTGAAATCCTTTCAAATATATCATATCCATCTCTACTTTCTGTTGTAGACATTGAGGGGGAAATGGTCTCTAGTAAAATATAGTCTACCTGCAAACCTTCATAGATGTAACCCATCAAATATCATCCTCATTCTGACTTATTACAGTTGTACAACTACAAAAATGATTACAGCCAAAATGGTTGGTTGCAGGATAAGTCAATTGGGCACTGGCGTTTCAGTTGCATCATGTCATTTCCTTGGAGACCAATTCTTTCTGGTATATAAGAAACCATCTTCCAAGAGTAAAACCTTTCCCTTTTATACTGTTGATTGTTAATCTTGTTCGTGTTTCTTGGTTACTTCCATCCCTGACAGGTGAAGTTCATGTTCTATATAGTAGGATAATTCAATTGCTCTATAATCTGACTTTCTGATATGTTTGTTCTTGCTTTTTGATATGCCTTTTCTCTTTCCACAGCTACTGGCTATACAGAATACTATTTCGATGCTCAATCAGGGAGAGTTTGCAGGCAATGAATTTATTCTATGGTTATAATGTTGAAATGATCTCGTCCTTCATGATTTAGTCGTTCATGTTGTTCTATGTAGGCATGTGGAGCATTGGAATGTTCCTAAAATGGCACTTTTCAAGCAAATATTCAGACCAAGCCGTTGGGTATGGGAGAAACGCTAAAAGCCCTCAGTGTGAATCTCGACAATTTAAGGATTTACATAAGGTTTTTGGTTGACCCTGATTTGTTCACCAGGCAACATGGAGTATCCTTGCTGATACTGTCTGTTAGTTTACCTTGCTCATTTAGCAGTTTAAGCTATCAACCAAGTGATGTACATAACGCATGACAATGACATAGATCCACTAAATATATGAGGATATTTTTGTACATCTCATACATTTAATGACCTTGTTGCCTGTATGTGATGACAGTCTTTGGAAATGAATGCATTTCATGAAAACAAAACACCAAGGTAAACATCCACATTTGCAATAAGTTATATGTCCAAATGAAGGTATTACATCTTATTGGTTTTAAACATGCATCCTGGTGTAGTTATCTAAATGTATCCTATTTATGAAGCATACACTGGCAAATTTTTAAATAAATACACATGATAGTTTTATGTGTCCTGATGTAATCCAAGATATTTATGCCATTTGACTGACATTGTAAAATGTGGTTGATTGTTTTCATAGTAACACAATCGAGTTATGTGTTATGTGCACATTGTACATCAGCAGCATTCTTTACTGATGGTGAGCATTTAGAAGTGTCATCCATGCATAATGTTGAATGCTGTCATGAATTTTCAGCCTTCTGTTATGATATTACTGCTTCAAGTTCCTCTATGCTGATTGCGGTTATTTGGACCAGGGAATTCTTTGTGCTTAAAAGTTTCAAACATGTATTAATGGCTTCGTTACTTGATTATTAATCAAAAGTCAGTATCCATCTATATGAGTTGTGTGTATGTTAGCCTACAGTTGTGTCAGGTTTTCAGCTAAGTTTAGAGATGTTTGTGTAGCTTGATGTAAAATGTGTCACATAATATTTGAGCCAACCATGACATTTTGCCATCAATGATCAAAGTTTTTCTCTTCTAATCCAAAACAACATCCCTTGACTGGTCATCTTGAATACAGAAATCAGATATGATCATGTCTGTAATGCTATACTATACTGTTTTGCAATTGAAGTTGCTTCTGTGTTGATTGAGAATATGCAAATCTATAGCCTTGCTCACCATTTGTCTGAATCCAGAAGTGCGATTAGCTCAGAATTCCTCTCATTGATGTTTGATATTTTGTTCCCAATCACAAAGGATGCATAATAACTTTCTCGCGATCATTTTACATCTTTGTTCATGTAGCATATTGGGACCTCTAGGAAATTGCATTACTCGTAAACAAGAAGTTGTACATGTACCAAAAAAGGTTGAAAAGAAATCTTAATACAAAGTAACTTAGCCAATGTTGATTCTAAACCTGGATGAAAGGTAAAGTGTTGTATTAGGCCATAAAAGTATGTTAGATCTTATGAATATGGATTTTAACTGATTTCAAGTTGGAATATTATGGCTTTGGGCTTTGTAGTAGTCGTTATTGTTACACCCAGGAAGATACTTGGCACATCTCTCAACTAAGTAGGGACATTATAGCTTTATGGTTGTTGATATGTAAAGGAAGAGACTTTGCTATCACATCTCTTAACTGTGATACGGAAACACTTCGATCTTGGTGTTGTCACTGCAAATATACTGAATGATGATCTTCTTCTTCCTCCTGTTTTATGCTATTTAAAGCGGATTTCATTGGAACAGATCCAATACTAGAAATCTGTACTGCCTTTTGAGGGATTCCGAACACTACTTGGTCTGGTGGGGAACAGAGCAAGCCAGCTAGATTTCATGTCTCTTTCTAAGTTTCTCCACATCTTTGACTGAAATAACAAGTTAGCAGTACTAACTGAGTCTATGCTGACCCCTAAAATAGGAAATTCCAGGGCTTGGAGCATGATGATGCATCACTATTTCTTTTCTTCTCTTTCTTTTACTTCTGTTCTTTATTTTTAGTCAATGTCTTTATCTCCTTTGCATTTGTTGCTTGATAGCAACACTAAATGGATTACCATCATTAGTTTGTCACTTATCAATGATTTCAAGTACAGCAAAAGTTGCATCTGATGCACTTGCCATCAACCATGAGCTCCATGAGGAACAATTCTGTGGATGAAGGAGCATCAAACACAGAAAGCTGAGGTAAATCCATAGATTCTGATACTTGTGAAATTCTTTCTTTCTCTTGGAAAGTGGTATTCTTTAGATAAACTAAGTGGGCTTCAACTTTTTTCCAGAAAGTGAGATGAGATTAAAGAAGAACTGCCAGTTCCAATCCTCAAACTGATGTTTACTTAGCTGGGGCTGGGAAAATACATTTTTTCTGAAATATTAGAACTTGTTGAGCAATTTCTTTTATTCATATATTAGAGAAATCAGAGTTCCTCACTTGGTAGATGCTATCATATTTAAGTTTCTGCTAGTTTTTATCTTGCACGGATCACCTGGTAAGGCCTAAACCAATATTCTGGAAAGATGAGACTCAAACAGTCTCATGGTTAGATCTGTTTGCAAACGTACTTTTACTTAGAATCGCTGTCACTTTTGTGTGTTCTGCAATGCATTAAACATCTACTTGGTGGTTGATATCTTGATGACCATGCCAATATGATAAAGCTGCAAACATTGGTGCTAGCTTATATATTTCAATTACTTGGTATATATTGCATTCGTTATGGTATCCCTCAAATGCAAAAAAAAAATTCTGGCCCATAAATATTTGTACTTATTACTTACTAACCAAAAATCTATTAAACAATGTAAATTGATTAACAATTCTTTGTCAATGTCTTATAGTATTATCAGCACCAATTATGCCATGTTCATCAATATAGTAGACCTCAACAAGATGAAATCATGTGAACTTTTCGTCAACTATTGCAAAATCATCAGTTTCCTTCTTGCAGAAGTGAGAATTATATTAATAATTCTTCAGTCTAGTGTTGCATTTACTAAGTAGTTGTCTTTGTAGTTTACTTTGCAGGTGGAAGCATTTAGAGACAAAACAGGATGCCAATGCCTATGTTCAATACATGGATATGCTGTTGAAGAGGGCACTTGTAATGGCCAGTACTCGAAGCAAGTATATAATTTAACATATGTGAACATGAGATTATACCAAGTAAAATGTTTGTGACTGGAGACAGATTCAACTAAGCATTGGCCAGTTTGACTGGTCAAAAACTTGGTACTCTGAATTCTGACCTTGTAGTATTGACAAGAAAGCTTTCTGTTTTGCATGACTTGGAAACGAAACACTCTTGGGTTGATGAAAAGATTTTAAGGAAACATCTCAGAGCAAATAAATCTAGGTTTTCAGAGAATGTGGATGTCTGATATGTATATCCTACTACTAATTGAATGCAAAGGCAAAAAGATAATAGTATACATGTGGATCCAGTTTGAAAAATAATGAGTGATGCAGAATATGTTTACATTCTGATGCCTGAAATAAGCTCAACTCAAAGAAAAGGCAATCTACAAGGAATCGAGGCCTAGGATCGGTACGTCTCTCTACTGATGAGCCCACTACAGTAGCTACATTGGATACCTTGTCAAGATCTGGGTCATATCAACTATGATTTCAACATATGTTACTGAATGATCATGCTTGGCTTGTATTACTGTGTTCACTAGGCTCTAACTTGTCATGAACATCCCTGGTACTGCACCTTACACAGCAGCCTTGTGGAATGACAGAACCAGTTGCTGCAATGCTGGTGTTGTTGGTTGAAAAGGTTGGTTGTATAAATGAAATTTTCTAGCAGTGTTTCACTAAGCTTTAATAAGCATTAAATTACAGTTGCTGCAATGCTGGTGTTGTTTTCTCTAGGATTGACACTGAACCAAGTAGCCAATCTGTCAAAAGGCAGCATGGAGGTCACCCTTCAATGAAGATCCAAGAAGATGAAGATAGCCAGCTTGAGTTGCTTATGGATTTTTATCTCCCTCAGGTAAGCCAACAATGAGACACAGCACATCTTTCTTCTGTTCTCTTGTTTGTACCTTCACATGTGACTAGGATCCTTTCTGACCTACTCACCACTAGCTTATGCAGATGTTTCAGATGCTTCCATCCTCTTTGGTAGGACTTGTTCATCTCTTCTTCCTGACCAAGTCTCCATGAAATGTATGCTACCTGCAAATCACCTAGACTAATTCAAGCTCTGTGAGATTAACTGAACCCGATGGATCAATACCTTCTTCTCAGAAACAAATCCTTGGATAGATAATGCACAGAAAACATGATCTGGTTGCAATCTATTACATGGTGGCATTTCACAAGACCCATAAATATACATTTGCTGTTCTTTGTTCTCTGAACAGTGGAAATTACACTTTCTTGAAACCAAGAGACAGAGGAAGTTAACTGTAGGAAGAGGTCTCTCTTTCTTTCTTTTATGGTTGTCATCTCTTTCTTTGAATGCATGGGTCAAATATAATTGATTTCTCATTCTTTGTGGAGAGTTCATCCCTGTTGAAAATGGAAAAACTGGTTCCTTTATTCCTTGCTCTTCTACAATCCTTGATTACTTATCCTGCTCCTAACACAAAGAACAAAGGAAGAAGGTAAGAAGAAACTCCAAATGATCTTTCGTAAGTACACAATTGAAGAGTAATGGCAGGTGTTGTAAACATGTAAGCATCTTACATTTGATTTTTTGCAGTGAAGAATTGCATCATGGATTGATATATCAGCATAGCTGGGGCAACATTCTATGCTCGAGCGGGAATCACTCGTCCTTTGAGAACTCCCAGCCAAGTTTGTGCGGCTCTTCTCTGATCTTGATGGAGTCAATCTCAAGGCTTTTACCTTCTCACATAAGTGCATCAGAAAGCACATGTATCTCCATATAACCTTCTTCAGACATCCAGCACAGTGCCTCAACTTTGCATTCCTCGAAGCGAGACTTCTGGATGAGGGTGTGTCGTGTGCTGAATGGAAGAGAGTCGAAGAGATCAAGGATGAGGATATACTCCGGCAGTGGTTGGGCAGGGAAAGAAGCGATGTTGATGAACTCAGCGACTCAGATTTGTCAAGAACAGGCAACTGAAGGAGACCACTGGAGAAGAGGATGCAATCTGAAGACTCTGATCTTGGCAGATCAAAACCGAAGCCATTGGCATCGATTGCCCAACGCAAGGAGATGCATTCAGGGTCAACTTCGATGAAGGAGCTGCTGTCTTGGGTGTCGAAGGAGCGGTGGCTGTCACCAAGGGAGTCAAGTGAGGATTTGATGCACATCAACCACCTGTAAGAGTTGCAGCTCTCACTCAAGACCTGTTCTGAGTTCTCCATGGAAGCTGCAAGAGTGGGGATGAGGTAGAAGTGGCGGGGTGAAGATATAGAGCAACTTGAGGAATCAAAACAAAGAAGGCACATTAAAGAAGTTGTTGATTGATGAGGTGACATTTGATGCCCCCATGATGAAGCCATGGAAGCAATATTTCCTGGTAATATTCCTTTTCCATGACATGATTAGAATATTTGCTACCCATACTATCAAAGAATATATATATATATAGAGAGAGAGAGAGAGAGAGGGAGATACTTAAAGAAGAAAGGACATGATTAGAGCAGAGCATACATAAAATCTTTGTAGGAAAAGAGTTGTAGTTACTTTGCATGAGTTCTTTCCCTTCTCAACATAAATGTTTGATTCCCATATATCATGATTATTAACACAGTACGTAAATCTTTGATTAAGCTGCAGGAACATGAGTTCTCCATTTGCAGTCACAGTATTTGCTTGGATTTAGCCAGAAAGTAAACCTGGGAACAGTGCCCATCCCTTCATTCTACTCCATCAACAGGATGAACTCTAATATAGGGCTATCAAGAAAATGATCATCTATCTATTTTAGCCAACATGGGTGGGTGAGAAACAGTTGAACTGATAGGATCACACACAAATGTATGATTGGACTTATCATAGAACTGTTGCACAGGCTTTCACAAGGCAGGAGTGCTGTTGCTTGGAAGACATTTGGAATCTGATTTCCATGTTGGAAAGATAAAGAAGACCTAACACTCTTTGTTTCAGTGGAAAGCAGCATGGAGATGTATTTTGTGAGATACTCTTGTAGGCCATGAAACAGCTTCAAGTTGTCTGCCCACTTCATACATTGTATGCAGTCACAACTATTTTCTTGCAACACAAATTATCAAGCCCCACATTCAAAGTCATGAGAGAGAGAGAGAGAGAGAGAGAGAGATTGATATGAGCCAGGCCATGGCCTCTGCCTTTAAGGCTGGAGAAGCCCATTCAAAGTCCATCACTCAAACCTCATACAAGGCCTACTACCTACCTTACTGCAGGCACAGCAGCATGCAGTGAATACTGGTGTAGTTGCTTGCATGTCTTTAGATCTAGAAAATTAATGATTCGATCTATGTTTGTTTCAATGACTAGGGCTTATCAATGTGTTGAAATATAATGCAAACCATGTTCATGCAGAGTCAAAGTACAGCACACAACACATGCTTAAAGCTCCTCCTAACACCTAATGATCGCTAAGCTGTTCTGGACCCAACTAATCTCACCTACCCCAACTGGTAACACTTAACAAACAAGTCCTGCTAAATCAAATCCAGCTCAATTAGATGATGCTAATCTATGTTTATTTTGTCCTACTTAGCAGTCAACACTTTGTTTAATAATCACAAGATGCATCACAACACTGTTGACATGTCAACTCATCACGACTTCCCAGATGGACTTTTGGCCTAGTAGAACCTGTTCTAATTTGCTTCTTGTTTGCTACTCCAGTCGATGATGCCAAATCGTTCGAGTCAAACATGGGCATATCCTTCCCCGAGTCTTCGTCCTCCCATACTTTAATCAACTCTTAACAATTTTCCCAAACAGTGATTTGGATTCCAAACCAAATAATTAATTATATGTGTGTGTGCACGCAGATTTGAAGTGGAGCAGAGCAACAAAAGTCCAAGATTCCTCCCTCAGGATGAGACTGAGAGCTCAATTACTTTGACTTCCTTGGCATACGTTTCTGCTTGCAAGCAGACAACCGGAAAGCTGTCCCTTTGCCACCTCCCACCCCTCTCTCTCTCTCTCCCTCCTCCGGCGGGCCCCCGTCCTGCTCTCACCAATCAACCCCTTTGACTCCACTGCCGCCTCCCTCGGCCCCACCCACCCCGTTCTCCTCCTTTTCTTAACCTCCCCCGGCGCTGATCCTATTTGCTGCTGCGACCACTAACAAGGCGGGTATCACAGCGGGGAGGCGAACCAGCGGGAAGAAGATAATTGCGAGTCTGCCCCACCATGAGACTTCACCCTGCAAACAAAGATAAGGGGAAGGAGGCGGAGGAGAAAGCAAAAGGGTGGCAAGTGGGCTCCCGCCCTCTCTCTACTGACCACGTTTCCTCATGCTTTGCGTGCTGCTGTCGTTCTTTCCGGACTTCCCCATCCCAAATGGAAAACAAATATTATGTTAATCCGAATGCATATATATATATTTAATGCCAAGTACAGACAGGGCAGTCTCTGAACGCCATTTGACTTGCAGGCTTTTCCTCATCTCTTCCCTCAGTACTGCCAAAAGGAAACGTCGCGGCTCCTGCAACCGATTCCCCGACGGGCGGTCGGGGAAACGGGTTCACCCGCTTTCCGACTTGTTGCGCCAATTCTCCGTTTACTTTTATCCGCTGAGAGGGATCGCATCCATGGCTGTGATGCAGATGGAAGCGTACAATCCGAATCACCGCCGTCCAGATCCGCAACTGGACCTCTGGCAGCGCTCCGATCGCGGGTCGGATCCGCCACAGCGTCTGTTGCAGAGGATCCCGTCCGGGCCGGCGTCAGCGGTTGCATGCGGGTGCGAGACAGCGGCTCGTGCTCCTTTGACTCCGTGACGTCGACGTCGCTTGTCGCGCCGTCCGATGGATTCCCTCGCCGAGACGTGGCTTCCCCGCGGCGGTCCGATGGTCTGGTCCCCGTTCGGCGTAATTCCTCGCGAAACCCACGGGCGGAGTCGGCGGAGCGTAGTTGACTTGCGTCGCACGGATGCCACGTCATCGAGGCCGAGCCACGTCAGCGCTGTCCCCAAGGCAGCAGAGAACCCGCACCCTCCCGTCTTTTTATTCCCACCAACACTCTCTGATACCTTCACGGCTACCCGCTCTATGATTGGCGGATGTTGTGGGGCTTATGCGGGCTCCACAGGCAGAACCGGCGAAGAACCAATCGAAAGCGAGATGGGTGGGACGACTCGTTTTACGTTTTATTCCCGGTATTTTGAATTAAAATGGAGGGGAGGGAGGAAGAAGAATTATAATATATATTATAAGAGATTAAAATAAATCGAAAAAACGGACCAAATAAAGACGGGTGACTTGGGTGGGATGGAGTGAGCCGTCTCCCCTTCCCCGTCTCCTTGCGCCAGAGAAGATAGCAGAGCGGAGTGCGTGTGTCAGCGAGGGATTTGTTGGGGATCGATCGCCATGGGGAGCGGCGCCTCCCGTCACCGCCTCCTTCACTGCCTCCGCCCATCCGCTGGCGCCGCCGATGTCGGCGAGTCCGACGGCGGTCGCCCGACCTTCGAGCTCGGCCCGCTGGAGGAGACCCTCGGCCATTCCTTCTGCTACGTCCGCTCCTCCTCCCCCGTCCACTCTCGCGCCTCCTCCGTCTCCTCGGCTGGCGGCGACGGAGGCGGGGAGACCGCCTTCAAGACCATCTCCGGCGCCTCGGTCTCCGCCAACTCTTCCGCCCCTCTCCCCCTCTACGACGCCGCTGGCCGGCCGCACCCCGCCGGGTTCCGGAGCTCCTCGTCGTTCTCGGCTCTTCCGCTCCAGCTCTCCGCCGCTGGATGCGGTGGCGGCGGCGCGGCATCCGGGCCGCTCGATCGCGGGTTCTTCATGTCCGGCCCGATCGAGCGCGGGGCGCTTTCCGGCCCCCTGGAGCCCGTTCCCTTCTCCGGTCCTCTCGTGAAGAAGAAGCGTCGAGGCATCGCCAGGAGGTTCCGTAAGCCGCTGCTTCTCCGGCGGAGCATCTCGGAGAAGAACCGTCCGTGGGTTTTTCCCCTCCGCAGCTTCCCGGCGCGGCAAGGCGATCAGCAAGAAGACCCCGCTGCGGCCGCCACAGAGGGAAACGTGCAGTGGGCCCACGGGAAGGCTGGGGAGGACCGGGTCCACGTGGTCGTCTCCGAGGAGCAGCGGTGGCTCTTCGTCGGGATCTACGACGGGTTCAATGGGCCGGAAGCCCCAGAATTTCTCGTCGGCAATCTCTACCGTGCGGTGTTCAACGAGCTCCGAGGTCTGTTTTGGGAAGAGGTGGAGGAGGGTGGCCCTGAGGATGAGAGCTTAGAGGAGGGGAGCGAGAAAAAGGTCACCTTTCAAGAAGATTCCAAGGTCGCAAGGCGGCTGTGGGAGTTCCTCGCCGAGGGTCACGGCGATGGTGAATTGGACTTCTCCGCAGGGTCGGGCGGGTTCGCGTTCACTCTGTCGAAGCTGAGGTATGGGATCGGGAGCTGGCGGAAGGAGGGTCGGAGAATGTGGTTCCCCAGGTACAGATATGATTCGGAAGCGAAGGCCAAGGAGATCAAGGAAGTGACGGGCAGAAGCAGACGCCGGAGGAGAAAGAAGGGCCCTGTTGCAGAGCACGGGCTGGTGTTGGCAGCGCTTGCACGAGCGTTGGAGGTCACCGAGGTGGAATACTTGGAGATGACGGATAGGGTGATGGATTGCAATCCTGAGTTGGCGCTGATGGGATCCTGCCTGCTGGTGGTCTTGATGAGGGATGAGGACGTGTATGTGATGAATGTGGGAGACAGCCGCGCAATCGTGGCACAGTATAGACCAGAGGGGCACGTCCAAGGGAGAAACGATGGTGGCCTTGGGGCAGATTTGGAGAAGGCCTGCGCTAACGAGGCAAACAAGGGAGTTGAGGGGAATGGAGAGAGTATGGAGATTGAAGGTTTGAGTAGAGGAGTGATGGAACTGGGGGCATTGCAGCTATCAACTGATCATAGTACGAGCATTGAAGAGGTAACACTGCATTGAAGAAGATGAATCTAGTTTAGTAATTTGTTTCCTTTTACGGCTTAAGAGTTGTTATAATATTCAACCTTTGGCCTTATAATTGTTCCATACTTAGATGAACAGAGGTTATGCACAAATTGGCTTATCTGCCTTGGTTTCTCAGCTGTAGTTTGGAAGTAGATTTGATTTCCTATCTCTGTATGTCTATAGGGGGCTCTTAACAACATAGTTCGAGGCTGAGTTTGGTGGTGGTGTTCACTTGCACACAGTAGGTTTCACGTTGTGGAGCATTTTGAGTAATCTACTAGATTTAGCATTTGCCTGTAACGTGCATTTAAGCTTATCGTCTTTTTCTGTTAAATGAAATTATGTTTCTGCAGGAAGTCCTTAGGATAAGACGAGAACATCCAGATGACAATAAATGCATTTTCAATGACAGAGTAAAGGGCCGACTGAAAGTCACACGAGCTTTTGGTGCGGGTTATCTCAAGCAGGTAATGATGCATTCCGGTTTGGTATATGTCACCGACTAATCATGAAAACAGACCATCGATTTGTAATTTCTGCACAAAAGATGAAAGAAGAAAACAGAACAATTTGCTGCGTTTTTTTATTTACTTTAACTTTCTTGACTTTCCATTTCTGCAGCCCAAATGGAACAATGCATTGTTGGAAATGTTTCGGAATGAGTACATCGGAACCGCACCATATATATCTAGTACACCTTCGCTTTGTCACCATAAACTGGGAGCAAACGATCACTTCTTGGTTCTCTCTTCTGATGGTCTTTATCAGTATCTGAGCAACGAAGAGGTTGTATTGCATGTTGAAAGTTTCATGGAGAGATTTCCAGATGGAGATCCTGCCCAAAGTTTAATAGAAGAACTACTCTTCCGTGCAGCCAATCAAGCTGGTAAGATTTTCATCTGCATTTATTTTCTCAGTTGTGTATTCGATGTCGAAGTATTCTACCAGAACACATGTTTGTTGCACTTGTTTCGGTTGAAATTTGTACTTGGCTCCAGAATGGTTCTCATTGATTTTCATGTTAAATCTCTAGCAATATTCTTATTTTGGTCACTTCTACAAAAAGGCAAATAACGGCATTGTTTTTTTGCACAAGTTGGCAACTTCTAAAATAACGCCTTTCCATGATTCTTGTACGAAATGAAAGTAGTCCATGGGATTTCTTCTCATTACCTTCCACCTGAGTAGTCTTAGATATCCTTTTCATTATATGACCTTAATATGGGGTTCCTATTAAAGGAAATGTTAATAAATTTACGATTCGTCTCCATATAATTCTACATATAGCACATTAGATTCGTAAGCTAAACATTTTATGAAAATGGCACTGAGTAGACATGCAAAGAAATCCAAGCCACAAAGTTAATGATATCTAAAATAAGTTTCTCATTTGCTGCCTAAAAAGTAGTTGCATTCGTATTGAGACAACAAATGTCATAGGACAGTAAACCTTTTCAAGATTTAGCAGAAAGTTTTGGTGTAAAGACAGGTGTCTACTTTTCTTTGATGAGGTGTATAAGATATTCAAAGTTTATAATGATGTTATGGAGCTGATATTAGAACTATGCTCAAAATATTTCAAGTACCATGTAGATTACGCTTTGAAGCCGAAATCTATTTGGAAAGTGTGATTTTTTGTTTTTTTTTTGAGAGTTGATGTAAGAGAATAGGATTATATCTTGTTAGATGGTTAATCCATATCTTGAATGATACATTAAAAGGTGAAATATGCCATATAGTTGAACTGTCTGTTTATGCCTAACATGTTGAGAAATTCAAACGTGTACTTTATGTTATGTAGTTAAATGGACATTAAGATAACACTACAACAAACACTGTATAAAGTTTTGAAAGTGAACACAGTGGAAATTGAAAAGAGGAGACAAGAAACGTTTTGTAGTTTTGTAGTTTCATAATATGTTCAGAAAGATCGATGCTCCATCTGGTGAATATGCTCTGAAGTATTAGCCAAGGTTCTAGATATTTCTCATTTCCCTACAACCATGCAATAGGAATGGGAGTTGGTTCTTCAGCGTCACTAGGCCAAATGAACTTCTTGCACATGATGCTTTATCTACAAATTTAAAGTTTATTCTTATGTCTAACGATAAAGTAAAAGGATCTTGCATTTTATCAACATCAGATTGAATTCTGATTCAAGAACTTGAAGAATGAAGTATTACGCGTGAAAATAAGCAGTGTAGTGTTTCTTCTCAGGATTTTAGAGTTTCTTTTAAAGTATGATCAACCTAGGATTTTTTATCTCCTATATATTCAGATTGTCAAGCATTAGATTCTCTTCCAAAGCGTGAAGACTAATATAGTCTAAGATGACATGAACTGAAAACATTGAACTTTTTCTTTTCAAGATGTTCTTTTATGGTAATTCAAAAGCAATGAACCAACAGGATTAATGCATCCGATGGTACCCTAGACTTCAATACCACATTGATTTAGTTGACAGGTTAATCATTCATTCTAACCAGAAATTGTTTCCTTGGATCTTGATAACTTAAAGACTATACAATAGAAATATAGAATTATAGATATGCAAGAATGTTTAGAATTCTGTGTACTCTTGAGGTTTCATGAATAACAACACAAGGGAAACTAATTTTATTTTGAGATTTTATCAATTAAAGAAAGGACAAAACTAGCACATGAGGCTCCCGCCGGTACAAGGTGTTCCTCTAGATTCAGCAAATTCCATTAAAATGATTTATCTTTCCTATCTTGTTTTAATTTTGTCTTTTTTCATCTATGAATTCTCTAACTTTATAAATTTCTCAGTTATGACTCTGAAATCAAATTTAAACATTGGAACCATCTGAAATATCAATGCCAAAACTCCAAACCAAATCAATTTGAATATTGGGGCTTGGCTGTTGAAGCCTGTCAGACCATAGGTAGACCTTGGTAGGAACTTTGTTTCTTTCGTAGATGGCACCCGGATGTACGAAGCCTTAATTGAGAACACGCCTAACAAATTCATCCTTCCTAGGATCATTTGGTCTCCGGAGCACCATGTTCTGAAAGACACTTACACATTGGGAGTTCACCCAGTGCACATCATGAAGCACTAATGTTGAGCTGAAGCAACGATAACTGCATTATGGTCACCATAAAACAAGATCTATATTTCCCATCTGAATGTGGATTGATCTCTAAAGAACTGAAGTTATCCAGATTCAAGAATCTTTCAATTTCAAAGTAAATTGGATAGATGCCACCCTCCTTTCTTAATATCGTGCAGAGTCATGTTTTTCCGAAATTTTGATGAAACTGTGTCAGCGGATTCAAGTTAGTCATACTTATGCTTGATGAGCTAACTTGCAGGTTTAGACTTCTATGAACTATTGGATATACCTCAGGGGGATCGCCGTAAGTACCATGATGATGTTACCGTGATGGTTGTATCTCTCGAAGGGAGAATATGGAAGTCATCAGGAAAATGTGTCGCGTGCTAGGAACTGGATGGTTTTTGTGATTTTGGTTTCACACAACTCCCTTGCATTACACTGCTGATTCATCTTTCACAATGATAAATGTTGACAAGCCATCGCCCCAAAGTACAAGATCAAATTTGTCCAAACCAGAAACATCTCTGGTTGGTGCTGGTCGGTGTCGCTCATCAACTGGTTGACAGAATTGGTTTGAGACGAGGAGAAGATGGAGTACTGGGGAAGAGGCACAAAGAGGCTCTCATGTCTCATGGCTTTGTAATGCTTTTCGAGAGGACGGTTTAGATGCGAACGATGTACAGACGTTGGGCCTTTCCCACTTCATCAAAATGGCATGTACTGCAATCTCTTGGGATTGCTCTCAGCAAAGCAAAATTTCCGAGGTTATAAATTCTTTTGGCAGAACTCTGTGAGTTTATGTAGCAAGAACGTTGTTCAGCAAGTGCAGTGTGTTGTACTCCATCAAGGATCAAAATGCATCAATGAACAGAACATCGAGCACATGACTCCATGATTGCTTGACAGCGTTATCAAATTCTTGACTCCACTCCTTAAGTTTATAATGTGTATCTTTTGATATTATTTAAAAAAAAATTATCTAATTTGTAGGTGTATCGTCGTCGGATTCGAAATATCGTTTTGAGTTTTTTTCACTCTCGATCTTGATCTTTACACGACGAATAGATAAGATTGTTTTAGGAAATTAATTTTTATTTATATTTTTTACTATACATGTGATGCGTTTTATGGTTTCTCAACACTATATTGATGGTTAATGTTTTTGACCTTATAGCTATATTAAGGGATAATCTTAAATTCCTTAAATATTGTTATATTAAATTTCAGTTGGTTCTTTCGTTAATATGTCAATCAATAATTTATCAATAAATTTAATTTAATCTTTGAATATTTTAGTGCATCAATTGTAAACTATATTGAAGTCTAAATAATATTACCAATTATCCTAAAATGAAGTGTTTTAGATTTTTTTCAATCATTTATCTCAATTATTTATCCACAAAAATTTTAATATAAATTGCATATGCTTTCATATCAATTATAAGCAATAAAAATTATGATTATATTACTGTTATATAAAGAACTTTCATGCTAGAAGGTGGAATCAAATAACACTAAATCAAATATATGAAGTGTACCATTTGATGTCACTCAGAAAGCCTTTATTTGATCTAAAAATATACCGTTGTCAAATCTGAAATCGATAATGATACTGATCCGCAAGAAGAACTAGATTTAATTTTTTTTCTTTCTATCATTTACATGACTATTATGAATAATAAATTAATGATAACAAAGATTGAGAATAGATATATAATCTCAATAACCGATTTGTATCGTGCATCATCCGAATCCAATTATATATATAATATATTATCTAATTACATACGATTATATAACCTAACAAGTGTTCCCATTCATAAAGAGATGCCAATTTATAGATATATATATATATATATATATATAAATTTATTATTATTATAACAATGAATATGGAAGTAGTGACATAGATGGAAATCAATGTCGAGGGTCTAATCTCGCATGCAACAAGTTTAGAAGATTTAGATCTTTGTAACAAGTTTATCTTTCTAGAACATGAGCAATTTAATAACGAAGCCATTGCAAGTTGTGCCACCCACCCTAATCATATATGATGAAGGCATCGAAGACCAACAACAAGTGGACCAACACGGTGGCAGAGGAAGACGGCGGTGTTGTCTTTGTTTCTTGATATTCCAAAATTCATAGCATTTACTCGAGAAGATGGGAATAAGAAGTTGAGACATGAAATTATCATTGAAAGCTATAATGCCCAGTTCAAATTGAAATAAAGCTCTGATACCACAAATGTTAGGGTTGGAGGAGCAAGAAAATAATAAAAATAGAATACTATGATGCAATCAAGAGATAATGTTCTTAATCAAGAAAATCGATGTAGTATTAAAAATAAGAGGAACAATATAGAATACTTACAAGATTTACCCAAATGTACTTCTTCTATCTTACTTCATGAACTATAATCCTATTTATAGGACCTAGTGGTAACTATCTCCTTCCATCATGTCATCCAAAATTGAGTTAGGTGTAGGAATTAACTTCTAGATCATGAGTCACTTCTTAGAATATGTCTATAACTATCTAAAACATGATAACTATCTAGATAACTACTATGAATCAATTTCTAACATGAAGATCAACAACGAGTGAACCAACACAGTGGTGGCGGAAGACGATAATGTCATCAAGTCGTTGTTGGACATTGTGTCCGATGAAGTCTCAGCCAGGCTGACCTCCTCCTCGTTGGACGTACTACTCAAGATGGTCACGACCTCGGAGAAGAATCGCCTGAAGGCGATCGAAGCCGACGTGGTCCGTGTCTCGGTCGAGATTCTGACGGACGCCGAGGGGCGCAAGTGCGAGAAGGTGTTGCTGCTGCTCAAGAGGCTCTGTAAGTGCCCCGAGGGGCGATCGGCCACGGCGGACCACGGGCTGGGCGTGGCGGCGTGCGGGCGTCGTGGCTGGCGACCAAACTAGGCGTCAAGATCTTATGGTCGATGAGCAGCTGTGGGCTCACAGAGCAGTTGCTGGAGGAGATCATGGCGATCGGGACAGTAACAGAGCAGAATGTCTAGAACAGTCGACTAGAAGTCATGTTTATTCATAAACGAGAACAGAGTTTCTAGAATAAGATATTAAAATATTTTTTTCATCAAGAACATCCCTAACGAATTCTATTTTAATTGAACTTCCTTTTCATTAGTTAGTAATCATAATCAGAATCCAATCATATCTTTAATATATCTTACCTAATTAAATTAGATGACATAATCTAACACAAGTTGCATGGGGTTGCTTGGAGGCGGTTCCCGTGTGTTCTGAGCGACCTGAGGTCGTCTCGATTCTCGGTAAACTTTGCGGAGAAAGCAAAAGATCGAGAGGTTTGAAATCATTCTTGGGGAATGGCGATGATCTGAAACCCTTAGTCATTAGATTTAATATCATTTCCTTTCATTTTAAATAAAAAAATCAAGATTTAAAATACAGTCTCATACAAATTTTATTTATGTTCGAGAGTCGTATGGTTCGGCACAGAACCTGCACCACCTAATACAAACGCATCCAATACAACACCCGATATCACATGATACACCCAACAGTTGATATATATATATATATATATATATATATATATATATATATATGTATGTATACGTAAACAATACGTCGATGTACTGACACACAATAGATTAACGCGGACCGAGTGCAGTGCTAAGAACCGGGAAGTAGAATGCCATAGATTTGTTGGGAACACGTCTTGCAGAGGAAAGCTGGCGCACCCAACCTCCTTTTATTCGTCAACACTCCTAGAAAGGCAAATCCAGCTAAACATTCTACATTATCTAATGACCTTGGGAAAAAAAAAAGTCAACGGGTGAGAAGCTTCCTCGTACCTCTTCACATCTTGGACACCCATTTGGCAGCGAGATTGTGTCTCGATGGCAGTTTTAGGTCCTCCCAGTTTGCATCGTCGACCTCGGCAAAATACTGATCGAGCACCTTGGAATCAACCAGATCCAACCTGGAAGGCTCCCACTGCAACCAACGATCACGAGAAACTTATCGTCGTCGGGTGTTTCATGGGACCTTAAGTTTCGTTAAGGATGAGTCAAGAACCGGACCTTGGGATTCCTGTCTTTGTCCGCCAGTATAGCCCTAAACCCCTGCAGCAGAAGAATCAAGGGTTTTAGATGACAGCGAAGGAAGCACGTCAGGTGTTTGCCTACTGTAAGGTACCTCCAAGAAATCCTTGCTGGCTTCCAGGCGCAATATATGGCAACACAATCTGAATTCCTTCGTAAGACATCGATCGACGCCTTGCAGCCTCCCTTCTCTGATCTGGATCCTCGCATCAAGCAGCAGCAGGTCAACACCATGGTCAGCAACATGAACCAACATAAAAAAAGCTTGATCCAGACTAATTTATAATTTCAAGAGTTATATGGAGATATTTATACTTATGAAACCGAAGTATTTAACCTTGTTTTTTCTCACGCTATCAATTTTACTAACGAAAATATCTTATATACTCAGTGACATACTAAATAGTAAACCCTATGGTATTTCCACCAGTAGTGTCGACGACGACATGAGGAGAAATAGGTTAAATATTTTACTTTCATAAGTATAGAAATCTTAATATAATTTTTGAAAGCATATGAATCGAAATATTAGAGGTGGATAATTACAAAGAGTAATGTGTAATTAGCCTTACTTAAAAGAAACCTCCTCCATAGAACTTAAAAGAAAGGATAGACGCAAACAACAAGTATTTTTATAATAGAAGAAAAAAAAAACCCCCAAACAACATTAATTTTAATGTAAAAAACTTAATATATTTTAAACGTAGATAGATCACAGCATTCGGCCTTTGCCACATATTAGAAGATTAATTTGTTGTATATGTATGACCAGCATAATAATAACAAAATTTACCGAGAGACATCACATCACATGAAAAAACTGTGTTGGACACAAGTCATTTAGCAACTTGGGGATATAGAAAATTTCACTCTTGGACACACATTGATTAGTAGGGAGGAAGCTTAATAACGTAATCAATTCCTGGTTTTGGTTTTAGGATGATGATGAATGTTTATGCGTGTAGACAGAAGAAGAGGGCTCGTACCGATCTAAGAGTGACCTTCAGACTGATGGGAGACGCCGTTTTCAAAGCCTGGATTGCAACCACAATCCACTCCTCAGCCGTGCGAGCACATTCCTTTTCCTAGAACAATTAGAGCAAGTTTGGCCAAGGCGTGAACTCGGTGATAACGCACCGTCGATGAACTTTAGAAAGAAGAAATTAACAAGTAGTGTGTTCATGGAAAGATGCCAACCAATCGACTTACGAGAGCAGATACAATGTCTTCGACTGTTTCTTTGGAGAAGCATTTGTCAATTATATCCAATCTACAAGCACAAGAACAGATCAAAACATTCAAAATCATTGAAGCGTTAAGATGAACAGATTAAGCAAAATTTTCATTTAAAAAACAAAAACATAGCTTGTACGTGATTAATGGCCGGACTGACAATGCATGGACGATAAAATGATAAAATAAAAAATTAAATAGAGATACAAATCAAATATGAGTGTTAAGATGAGTAAGTGAGATTGAAGGATGAGATCAAATTAAAAAAAAATATATCATTTTTGCCAAACCAAATTAAACTTAATCAACATTAAAATTATATTAGAAAATTAAAAATTGACATGAGGCCTAATGGGATTGAACCTTAGATCTCAATGCAATCTCTTAAATACCTCAACTTTATTTCGGTCATTCTTTTAAGGGAAGATTAGCTTCTAAGAGAAGATTGAGATAAAGAAAAACCCAACTCTTCCTAAGGTTTTAGTTTTACATATTATAAGTTGATTGTTTCCAACTACTTTTGATTAATCTGAACTTCGAATTTATCTATAATTTTTTTTAATATGTTTTGGATTATTCTCTTATGAATCTAAGATCAGTGCATATGGCTACTACTATTCCAATCTAAGGTGCTCAGAAGCTCATGTTTTCTAAGAAGGGGTTTTGTTCAAGCTGAATTAGCCCTCTTAAACAGAATTCATTGAATATCACTTATGTACACCAAGATATGATATCAGGTTTATAAGTTTAAATAGTTCCAACCGGGAATAAAATAGGTGTTGGTAGTTGAATTAGGAGGATAGTTTAGCCTCCAAATGATTTTGTTTTAAGCTAAAATTTAGTGTACATTTAGTTTTATATGTCTCCTAGTTTTTTACAAAGTTTTATGATAATTCAAAATTGTTTGGTCAGCTAAACTAGTGAAGTAAAATTTCTTCACAGAATTGTTTGATTGGCATTAACTAGTTCTTTTGATTATAGTGTGAATTGTTAGAAATTTTATAATAGAATTTAAATAAAATTTTAGGTTGAGCATAATCTACTTTAGTAAAGATTTTATTAAAATTTTTAATGAATTATTATAAATCAATGATTCAAGGGGTAGGGTTCTCAATTAACATATCTCATGACCCTATGCTTCTAATTTTATAGGTGTATGGCTCCCTAGCACACTCAATCATTAAGAAATATTATCTTTCCTTGGTATCTTCATTTTTAAGTTTAATCATATAAGTATAAGTTTAATTCACTGTAAAATAGTAATCGTATAAATTATAATGTACATAATGTATTTTGCAAAGCATGTTTCGACAGATATAAACGTCATGAGATAGTCATAAGTTGAATGTGAATGCATGTATTTTGTAAGTACAAAAATATATGAATCGATATAAGAATATCTTGTATGTATACATAAATTTATATATATATATATATGATGATATGCGATGTAGGAGTACATGTGTTTTCTACGACGTATGATGTAGGAATGCACAGATATATTATGACATTCAATGCATGTATATGTTATGACATGCAATGTAAGAGTGCACATATGTATTATAACATGCGATGTGATAATGTGTATATATATATATATATATATATATATATATATATATATCATAATATATATATAAATATTATGATATATGGTGTAAAAATATACATATATACTATGATGTACGATGTGAGAGTACATGTATATATTATTACGATGACGTAAAGTATGAAAATACATATATATGTTATGATATGGGGCATAAAAATTCATGATTTCCTATGTTTTCTGCATGCACATATCAACATTTCAAATTATTTCGATGTAGCATTTTACACTCTTATTTTGCACATACTATGTGTAAGTTTAAATGTCTTATACCAATTATTTTGAAATGCTATATGTATAATATGATGTATGCTCACCTGAATAAAGCTATAAAGACTTATACTTAATGAGTGATTATTTACTATAAACTCTATTTTGTAGGTAAGGATACTAATACCCCACCCAAGTAATTGAGTAGGGAAGGAAGCACGTGTAAGCTCATGCCAATGCAGATATGGACAATGACCTATGAGCATTATACATATATAACTTTAAAATATGTTATAAATGTGTATTTTTATTTGGTTAGAGATTGTAGTTATATATAGGTATAAAAATACTATGTATATGTTTATTTAGTAAACAATATGTTTTAATTTTAAGATTATTTATTTTTCACTCTATTCATATCTATAGTAGTAATATAAATTGAAATATAACATCCTCCTTTAGCTATGTATATACGAGATAAGTGAAATCAAAAATATAATATTATAAATAATTTATATTATATTTTTTGTGACACCCTCGTCACGTGTTGGCTACCTTGCCTACCCCCATGGAGTGCTTGACGTGAATCGGTGAATGCCAAAGGCCGCTTTGATACCATTTATCACATGGTCATTACTCTCTTCTCGTAAAACTGACTTGCTTGGCGTGCAGCGCCAACGCTTATAAGGCCCAAAACCTCCCTTTTCCTTATCGATGTGGGATTAATGTGTCCTGCTTATCTCCTTTGAGGCACTTAGCATGACATTCTCCTCCACACAGTCTCGTGACGCCCTCTCACGTACTGGCCACCCTACCTACCCCCTCTAGGGTGCTTGATGTGAATCGGTCAAAGGCCGCTCTGATACCATTTGTCATATGGCCATTACCCTCTCCCCGCAAAACCGACTTGCTTGGCGTGTAACGCCAACGTTTATGAGATCCAAAACCTTCTCTTTCCTTACCGATGTAGGATTAATGTACCCTGCCTATCCACTTTGGGGCGCTTAGCGTGATATTCTCCCCCACTGAGTCTCGTGATGCCCTCGTCTCACCTATAAATAAATCAATGTGGTGGGGCAACAAAAACAGATGAACAAACCAACATACATGAAAGAAGTGGAAGAAGAGGGGGAACAAACCAACATACATGAAAGAAGTGGAAGAAGAGGGGGGGAGGGAGTAATGGATCATTAAGTTACCATTATAAGCACTAGTCGTTTTCAGAGGCACCATTTGTGAGAACTGATCAATTCTTGCGCAGATTACAAAGGGATCAGAAGTTTCCACCTTAGTGAGCAAATCTTCAAGATATGCCAAATTCTGTTAGCTAACAAAACAAGAATTAGAAATACGTTTCTCACCAGATTCAAGACTTGCAAAAACCCTCCATGGTAGATATCAACACAATGTGAGACCTCAGAAAGATAACTAAAAGAACATTATGCAAACTTGGTAACACAGACGAAAACTTATTAAGTAACCCAAGTTGCAAGGCTCTACAAGGCAAGACTGAAAAGGAGCAAGCAAGGAACCACCTTACGAGATCAATATGTCAATTGAAGAACAAAAGAACAGTAACTTATGAAAAATCATATACCGTAGAAGGGACAAAGTGAGTTGCTAGGCCACATGCAAGCATTTCAGCCCCATCTAACCTTGCACCAGTCAAGCCAACATATTCCCCTGAGAATAAAATTAATTACTGATTATATTCATATAGATTGAAATCTTGCACCAGCTTTGGAATATCAAAAGAATCAGATATATAAAAAATTTCCTAAAAATCAAAGAAGTCATATTTCCTGTAATAGAAGAAGAAGAAGAGAGAGAGAGAGAGAGAGAGAGAGAGAGAGAGAGAGAATGAAGTTCGCACCACTGTCTAGGGGGAGACAAGCCACCTTAACACTTAAAAATCATAATGTCACTCATGTCACCATATTCTTAACATCTAATCATGCCCTCCTGGAAACTAGCAATGCCAAACCTGTCCATTCTACTACTTGCTAGAGCATCTAGCTCAGGAGAAAGGCCATCCTGGAATTATGGACATAGATGGAATCTCCTCTTGCATCTTTTCAGATTTGGCAGCAGGACTAATATCTGCCACGATGGTGCAAAAAGAGCACACAGTTAAAAATAACTCGGAGTCTCGAATGGCAAGCTTCAAGTGGAGATTCTAAACTTGAGACCACTGAACTTATGCCTTCTCGTCAGATGCTGGAGTCTTCGAATCATGCATTATGTCTGACTATCCAACCACCCTAGTAAAATCGTTTAGAGAAATGCTACTGGACCGCCACGACCATTCTCAGTGAACTTTGTCATTGGCATGATGGATCATTCAAGGAAATCAGCATACAAGAGATTTAAAGGCATCGGATAACCATCCAGTTTGGTGAGTTCAAGTGCACAAGAAGGCCCATGTATTCTCTCCAGTTGATTCAGTGAGACAACCAAATACGACATCAGGAAACAGTAAAGAGATTGGTAGAACTGCCTTTAGAAATTTTCATGACCAGTCACGATCCAAAATGGAACGCCATATCAACTCTCAAGTGATCTTCAAGGAATCACAAAAAACGCCTCCAAAGAGTGTTTTTGTTGGCAAAACGAATTGGAACAGTAAACTTGTGCACGCACAAAGAGAATTGTTCGAGAACCTTCAGCAAAATTAACAAAAAAATTTACTAGGTTCAAAAGCATGTCAAGTTAACAAAGAACAACAGACTACATGGCAAATAAGTTGCAATATGAAGTTAAAAGGTGCAATAAAGATTTTGATCTAGTGTTACAATATGACATACATGACAAATAAGTTAGAATTACCGAAGAATCCTGGAAGCCTTGATAAAAAATATGAAGCGCCTACATCTGGGAAGAATCCCAGTGAGGTTTCTGGCATAGCAAAAACCTGCACCAGAATATACAAGTGATGCTTAAGTTGATCCTTTTGAGTAGGTAATACAAACAAACACAAGATTTCATGGACATGATCTGTCATGAATTTAGCTATGCCACATAATTTATGATATTAGCAAATACACATATTGATTATAATATAAATAAAATGACATACATCTTTAGCAGTTTTCCTTCCAGTAACAATTAACACAGCAGATAAGGCAATGCACTAATAATGTGAAAATAAAGTCATCGTGGGTTATGCAGTAGAGAAAACAAAATAAGTTGATGTAAATGAAACTACAGTAAAATGCTGACGTGATGAAAGAAAAAGGGAGAAACCTCAAACATGTTACATTATAGGATTTGAAAAATGTAGCTTTGTCATGTTTGCTAAGTTGGATTGTGAAGGTCCCCAAAAAGTGTATCAACCGAATTAAGCAGAAGCGCAACCGCACCCATGCACGTATTGTGGCTCTACCCAACTCAACGTGTCAATCAGCACAAAAAAGTGCGCATAAAATGTATGTTGCAAATGGAGACTCGTGTAAATTTGCACCAAACAGAAGCAGAAACGTCGTCGAAGAACTTGTGTAGTTCTTTGCAACGTGGATGATCAAGAACCGTCATGGAACACTTACTGTATTCAATTTTTAGAATAAAGACGGTGTCTCTTGGCCCTTTCCCCTGCCCCCACATTGCGTGAGTCTTACGAGGTTCTAACTTTATAGTCAAATTACTTATTATAAGTACGAATTGGTGCATAATGAAGGACAAAACCATAATTAACATTTTACAGGCAGAAAAATAAAAACCCTAGTTTAAATGGACAAGTAATCAGTGGAAACAAAAGTGACTTACTAAAAGAATAGTACAAAACGGGGGCATATTACAAAGTGCTCCTGAGCTGTTTTTAGCGTTTCTATATCTATACTTTAAAAAATTTAGTAACATTCGAAAAGTAAAATAATTAAATTTATTTATACTAATGATATTAATTTTATCAATGAAACATGAAAATAAATAATAAAAAAATAATTTTAATGTTTGATAAAAACGATAATATCGTTGTCACATCCCAAATTTATAAAATATAATAAATCATCATTTTATTATTCATAATTTATAGAATTTTTTTTTTCTTCATCTTAGAATTCAAATTCTTGTCTTGACAATAATAAATATTTTATTAATAATGACCTAACAGAATCAATCTCAAATCTTTATAGAACTGATTTGGAATCACCCTAGACTAGTCTAATTTAGATTTGATTGATCTCAATCAAGTCAAGTAAGTTTGAATTAGTCAAGTTAGTTTAAAAGCACCATAAACTGACTTTTAACTAATAAAACATTTCTGATTTAGTTAATTAATAAGCTCAAACCAATAAAGGAAGAAGAAATTGGACTGTCATATAGTACTAACCCAAACTGAACCAACTCACCTGAGTCTTGGACGGGTCATATGCGTTGCACATGTCTGTCCCAAGTAATAGGTTGAGTTGAGATATAACGGGCTAGATAGAGGAGCGATGATGTTTCTAATGTCAAGTCTAATGTCAATCATATAGTTTGGCGGGCTTAACTTCGTGGATTAGGATAAGCCTCACTCATACGTTGGGCTGAGCCTTACCACTGAACTAGGCCATGCCTAGCTCGTAGGCTAGGTCATGCCTAGACATATGAGTTGGGGTTGTATTGGACTGGGTCGTACCTAGCTACATGAGCTAGCCCATGCCTGACCACGTGATTAAGTCGTCATTGCCACATGGGCTAAGTCGTACATGGTCACATGGACTGAATCGTACCTAGCCACATGGGCTGGGTCATGCCTGGTCACATGAGTTGGGTCGTACCTTGTCAAATGGGCTGGGACGTACATAGCCATATGGACTGGATCATACTTGGTCACATGGGCTAGGTCATGCCTGGCCACATGGGTTGGATTATACCTTACCACATTGTCACCCATGGTGCCACCCGGGTGGTTCCAAGCGGCTGAGATGGCTGACGTTTTAGGGATGGCCACGGGCTGTAAAAAACAGGTCGTGGCACAGGAAAACTGAGCCATTTCGGGTAGTTTTGCCCGGTGCAGCGAGCGATCATTCTACAACGCTGCGAACTACCGTTTCTTATATTTTTACAAGGAAAACACACCAAAACTATGACAAAACAAGCTGCCAATGATATGTACAAGCATGAACAAGCGACGAATGGTTTATTAAACGAAGTTGCTGCGAGTGTACGACAACTGTTCGTGACATTCTGCCCCACTTAAACTATCGACGCCCTCGTCGACGCTTGCTGGTAGGCTTTGATGGCTGTTTCTTTATATCAGAGGGCATCTTCTGGGTCCCAACTGACTTCGATTCTGGGAAGCTTCCGCCACTTCGCCAAGTACTCAATCTGCTCAGCTCCATTGGGTAGTTTTTTCTTGCGATCCGCTAAAATGGTCTCAGCTCGCTTCTCGTAGGAGACTCTGGTGGGGGGTTGTCGAGTTGAAACGTCTCGGGAAGCATCTTACGGATCGGAGTGGTAGGTTTTCAAGTTACTGGCATTAAAAACATTATGAATTTTGAGCCACGCCGATAGCTGCAACTTGTAGGAGACGTGGCCCACCCTATTGATAATTGGGAAGGGCCCTTCATACTTGCATACCAATCATTTGTGTACTTTGTTCCTAAAGAAATAGAGTGATGCTGGTTGGAACTTCACCAATACCAAATCGCCGACTTTAAATTCCTATGGTCGCCTTCCCAAGTTTGCCCACTTTTTCATCTTTTTTGCTGCCTTCTCCAAGTAAGCCCACACAATATCTGCATTTCGATGTCATTCTTTTGCAAAGTGATATGCGAACGGACTACTTCTAGTATAATAAATACCAAAGTGTGAAGAGTTGACAACTGTTGTCTTGTGATGATCTCAAAGGGGCTCTTGTTAGACGTAGAGCTTCGCTGCAGGTTGTAAGAGAATTAGGCTATGTCAATCTTATTGGTTGGCACTCACGTAGTGCCGAAGATATTGCTCAAGGAGTGAGTTTATTCTCTCAGTTTCACCATCCGTCTGGGGGTGGAGGCTTGTGGAGAAGTATAGCTTAGACCCCAACAATTTGAATAGCTGAATCCAGAATCGTCCCAGAAACTAAGCATCTCAATCACTTATGATACTTCATCACATTCTTCATCACTAGCTTGGCCGCTTCCTCAGATGAATAGTGTAGAGGTGCAGAAATGAAGGTTGCATATTTCGAAAATCGATCGAATACCACGAGTATCAATCCGAGTCCCCCTATGATCGGTAAGCTTGATATGAAGTCCAGAGAAATGCTCTCCCATGGCTTTACTGATATGGGCAATAGCTCTAAAAGTCCCACTATCTTTCGCTGCACCACATTGTCCTGTTGACAAGTTAGGCATGTTCAAACATATTCCTCCACATCCGTCACCATCTTTGGCCAGTAGAAGGCCCTCTCCACGAGAGCCAATGTTCGATGAATGACCGGATGTCCTATCCAAAGGGAATTGTGACACTCTTTCAAGAGTTCACGCCTCAAATTGTCCACTCGAGGAACATAAACTCTATTCCCTTTAGTGTAGATGAGTCCCTCCTAGACCCCAAAATCGTCGTGTCTTGCCTTCTTGGATTAGCTGCATCAAGGTTACTGCTTGGGTATCACTGTACAGTCCCTTCTTGATCCGAGAAAGAAAATTGGAGTGCAATTGACTTGCTTGGCCTCTACCCTCTAGTTGCATAGCATTTACTCGCTCCACTTTCCGACTCAATGCATCGGCTACGACATTTTCTTTTCTGGCCTTGTACTCCATTACCATATCAAATTCCGTCAGGAAGTCCTACCATCGTGCTTGCTTTGGAAAGAGTTTCTTTTGAGTCTGAAAGTAACTCAAAACGATGTTGTCCGTCTTTAGCACAAATCACGATCCGAGAAGGTAGTGTCGCCACACTCGTAGACAATGGATCATCGCTGTCATCTCCTTCTCGTGCACTGGTTACTGTCGCTCGGTCTCGTTGAGCTTGCGGCTTTTATAGGCTACTGGGTGGCCCTCCTGTATGATTACTCCCCCAATAGCGAAGTCTGAAGCATTTGAATGGACTTTGAAGGGCTTCCCATAATCTGGCAATTTGAGCACTGATTCTTCCAAAACGACAACCTTTAGGTCTTGGAATGGCGCTTCATATTTGTCGGACCATCTCCAAGGCTACTCCTTTTTCAGCAACTCCGTCAGTGAAACTGCGCACTTCGAATACCCCATTATGAAGCGCCGATAGTAGTTCACAAAACTAAGGAAGGATCTCAATTCTGGTACCTCCCTTGGAGTACTCCATTCTACCACCGCTTGTACCTTTAATTTGTCCATTCGAATGGAACTATTGCCGATTTGATGCCCCAAGAATAAGATCTTCATCTAAGCAAAGTAGCACTTCTCTCTTTTCACGAATAAAGTATTCCCCCTGAGAACTTTAAAAATTGTTCGAAGGTGCTCAATATTATCCTTAAGCGTTTAGTTGTAGACGACGATATCGTCCAAGTAGACGACCACAAACTTATCCAAATACACCTTGAATAACTGGTTCATGAGAGTGCAGAATGTGACCGAAGCGTTGGTTAAGCTGAAAGGCATCACCAAGAACTCAAACGCTCAATACCTGGTCACACAGGTAGTCTTCGCTTCATCGCCTTCAGCAATACGCACCTGCCAATACCTCGATCGAAGGTCGAGTTTGGAGAAATACTTTGCTTTGCCCAGTTGGTCAAACAAGTCCACAATGAGCGGGATGGGATACTTGTTCTTCATAGTCACTTTGTTAAGAGCTCGATAGTCGACGCATAGTCGGAGACTCCCATCTTATTTCTTCTGGAAGAGAACTGGAGCTCCAAATGGTGCTTTGGAACTGCAGATGAGACCACCGCATAGCAGTTCATCTAACTGCTTTCTGAGCTCTGCCAACTCAGGAGGGGACATGCGGTATGGTGGTCTCGCTAGAGGCTTCCCTCTTAGCTCCAGCTCAATATGATGATTCATGCCTCTGCATGGTGGTAGAGTTTTCGGCAACTCAGGTGGCACAACATCTGTGAACTCCTTCAAGACGTTTGCCACCGCAGTAGGTTCTTGAATGGCCTCCCCGTCAAGTAGTTCTAGCTTCATAGTAGCCACGAAGGTTAACTCCCCTTTACGCACCCCTTTCTTCAATTACAATGCTGATAGTTGTTGGGGGTCCTTAGTTCCTCTCCGAGAGACGGGAACCATGCAGGGGTTATCACCTCCCATCAGACATAAGGAGTCTAGGAACGGCATTGGCACCAACTTCGCTGTGTGCATGAACTCCATTCCGAGAATCACTTGGAAGTCGTCCAATGGCACCGCCATCATGTTTGTGCTCCCGCTCCATGATCCGATCTTGATATGAACTCCCTTTGCTAGCCCAGTGATCCGCTTGGCCACCGAGTTGATCGCCTTCATCTGGCTTGAGTTCTTCTCCAAGGTCAACCTAAGTCACTTTACTTCTTGATCAGCAATGAAGTTGTAGGTAGCACCCGTGTCCACCATCGCACGGGTCGTTTGGCCATTGAGCTTGATGTCCACATACATTAGCTCACTACTTCCTGTTTTTTGTTGTTTCATCTTCATGTTCTCCCCTACTTGACCCTGCAATGCATTCAACAAATGCATCACTCCCATCCGAGGTCCTTGCGACACCTCATCATCGCTATCGGATTCTGAGCTACTTGAGCTGAGAGCGACTGCCTTGCCCTTGTCTAGTTTATGGGGATTCATAGAAGCCGTCAAGGCATTAAGTGCTCGTCTCTGTGGACACTTACTCACTGTGTGGCCCTCTACACAAGAAGCATCCGCTAGGTCTTAGGGCCCTGCCTTTTGAGTTTGGCCCCTTGTGGAAACTCTTCTTCCTTTGCTCGCCCTCGAGTTCCTTCCCCCGAGAATATTTTGAAGGGCGATTTCCTGAAGACTGTTTCTTCTTCCTCGAGTCCTCTGAAGAAACAAAGTCGGTGAGCCTTTCTGTAGTTGCAATTGCTCCGGTCACATCGGTGACATTTCGTCGATGGAGTTCTTGTTGAGCCCATGGCTTCAGACCATCGAGAAAGCTGAACAGCTTATCTTTTTCAGACATGTCCTAAATATCTAGTATCAGTGCAGAAAATTGCTTCACATAGTCTCTAATAAAAGTCGTTTGGTCGAGTTGTCTCAACTTCTTCCTTACGACGAACTCAGTGTTCTCGGGTTGGAATTGAGTTTACAACTCTCGCTTCAAGTCTTCCCACGTGTCCACTCGTCACCGACCTTGTTGAATCTCCTCCTAACGGGTTCTCCGCCAAAGTTTTGCATCTCCATTCAAATACATGGTTGTTATCGAAACTTTAGTATCCTTAGAGTCTGGCCTTATAGCTCGGAAGTATTGCTCCATATCAAACAGGAAATTCTCAAGCTCCTTAGCATCTCTAGCACCCCCATAACAATATGGCTCGAGCGCTCGAAAGCTTTGTGTCAACGCAACGTGGGTGTTGCTCCCTCCCGCATTTAGCGCCCTTGTGAGCAAAGTCACTCTAGAAGTAAGTTCCGCCACAACCTCCTGCAGATGTTGCACGGAGTCCTTGGTGTCATCCGTTAGTTGGTCGACTAGAGCCTCAACCTTGTTGATCCGGGATTCAGCTTCTTCTTACGAGCTCTCTACCCTAAGAAGCCTTCGTTGGCCTTGGTAGAGTTCCTCCAAGCTCGCTTCAAGGACATCCAAGTATATCTCTGCCACTATGATTCCCTCTCTGCAGGTCTTTTTCCTCGTTGGCGCTCCAGATTACGCCTCCTCCGCTCGCGGCGAGTAGCCAACTTCTCGCTCATCATGTTCACTGCCCCGCTCCTCCTAAGCAGCTCCAGTAGTAAGTGAGCGAGTTTGCACATGCAGCCCACCTGCGGCTGCTTGGGGCAACGGTCCGGCTTGCCCCATTTTGCTCGATTCGTCGTGATGTTTCGCCAGATTACGAAGTTTCTTCGTTGCTTGCTCGAATTGCTTGTCTATTCTAATACCACAATGTCACTCACTTAGCTGGAATTGCCTAAGTAGTGAGGCACACTTTGCGGCAAGTCATAGACTTAGTTGGAGTTGCCTAAGTCGCGAAGCCCCTTTGTGCTCACTTCGATCAGACTTAGTTGGGATTGCCTAAGTCTTGGGACACCCTTGCGATATATGCGTCCGCAAAGGGTCAGCCAATTTGCAACCTCGTGCAGGTCCTGTAGGACCTATAAAACAGAAAGTTGATTAGTGTTGAAACGAGCGGCGGACAAGTCCCGACGTCTCGCGAAGAAGGAAGCTTTACAAGCAATTCAGCGAGCACTTGGAGTGCAGGAAAGAAGAGAAAGAGAGGAAGAAAACAAGGACTTTAAAATGGTGAACGAGCAGGTGCAAGTCCACAAATAACTACTCCCCAAGTGTCGGGCGTGAAGGCAAGTTTCTGTTAAGGTAATATGCAAACTTATGAAAATGTTCAACGCCCGACACTATTCTGAAGACCCATCCCCCATGGTGCCACCCGAGTGGTTCTAAGGGGCTGAGATGGCTGATGTTTTGGGGATGGCTGTGGGCTGCAGAAAATAAGCCGCGACACACGAAAATTGAGCCATTTCGAGTAGTTTTGCCCGGTGCAGCGAGCAATCGTTCTACAACACTGTGAACTGCCATTTCTTACATTTTTACAAAGAAAACACACCAAAACTATGACAAAACAAGCTGCCAAGGATATGTATAAGCATGAATAAGCGACGAACGATTCGTTGAACGAAGTTGCTGCGAGTGTGCGACGACCGTTCGTGACAACATGGGCAAGGATGTACATGGATGCATGGACTGGATCGTACTTGGCCATATGGGCTGGGTCATACCTAGTCATATGAGTTGGGTCATACCTTGTCACATGGGCTGGCTCTTACCTGACCACATAGGCTGGATCATGCCTAGTCACATGAGCTGACTGTACTTAGTCACATGGGCTGAGTCGATCTAGTTTGACATATCAATCTAACTCAAGTCAGACCCCAATTAGGCTCTTCTTATTAAATTATATTTTAATATTTTAAATTATTAAAGAATAACTCAAATCTATGAATTAAAGAATTTAAATTCATGATCTTAAATTTAAAACTAATTAAATCATATAAATTCACACATAATTCTTAAAACACAGATATATCCAATTAAATAAATTAGAACTATTATATTAATCTAAAAATAAGAATTTTAATAATTAAATCAATATTAAAATTCACTTAAGCTTAAGAAACCAATATAAATCAAATAATCATTCTAACATCGCAAATCAATTATCATTATTCATTAACCATAAAATTTCGAAATTAAAACATTATTACGCATCATAAAATTATAACAATCTCAATATCAAGATTTCAAAACATAAATCAAAGCTAATTAAAAAAGAAAAGATCATAACTCTCCACTATCCTTTCTCCCCAAAAAGATAATTAATAATTTAATTTTTATTTTTAATTTATTTTTATTTTACTTTCACACACAAGAAAGATAAATATAATATTTATTTCTTATGGTTCACACATGAAAATAGAATGTAAACTATTTACTTCATAAAAATCAAATCACTCATTAGAAAATAAATTAATTAATAATTTAATTGACTAATATAATTCTTAGCTTGTCCACCTGATTAAGAAAATCAAATGTAATCATTTCCGTACCTAAAGTACACAAACATAAAAGTTAATAATAAAATAATACTTTATTTATAGTAATTAATTTATGTTATAGGAGAAATTATCGGTGATTATATCGGTGGTGGTGGACCCCTCCCCCACCTTGATAGCTATCCCTCTATTATCCACCTAGCTTCACGGTCACGAACTGCTCCGCCTCCATTAGCCAAACTAATAGCGCCACCCCCATCGGTACCCCCTCCAACACCGAGTTCCAAACATAGTAAGTCATGAACAAAGCCACCACAACATTGCCCAAGATCGCCACCTACGGCATCCACCCTCGCACCACCATCCCTCTTACCCCTTCGAACCCCTCAAGCGTCGTCATCGCCTCGCCAAGCACCCATAAGAAGCAGACCTCACTCTTCTCCAATGTTGTCTTGATCTTGTCGATCTAGACCTCCATCAATGTGTACTAGCTCCTAAAGCAGATGTACACCACTAATCGCAGCGGGCATGCGTCTAGCCACACCATGACCTCCTCCGGTCGGGATTGAGTTATGCCCACCACGCCCACTTAGGGCTCCCGTCGGGTGGATCGACCTCACAGCCCAGATGTGATCATGGCCGTAGGACTGCCTCAGGTGGGTGAGGTAGTCACCCTCGAGGTCGTTAAAGGTGTTGATGGCATCGAAGGTAGTCAACTTTCATTGGTAAGGAAGGAGTCCTTGATGAAATCCCTATCCAAGTCATTGGCCTTGTAGTGGCGGTAGACGAAAGGGAGGTGGGAGTAAGGGAAAGAAGGGGCGAACAAGGTGCTAAGGTAAATGGACCTAATTATTTCACTTTCGTAACTACAATAATGTTAATATAACTTTTTAAAGTATAAAAACTGAGACACTAAAAGAAACTAATTACAGGGACCAATCTATAGTTAGTCCACAAAACGGTCAGGATGAGATTTGGATTTGGGATATTATCACATTCATAATATGCACAAAAGAATATGACCTTATTTCTTACTAACCCATTTGTAAATTTCCTGTCTGCTACTGCCTCAATAACACAAGAACTTAGCTAAGTAATAGTTAACTTGTACTTTTGCTTCAATAAAGTTAAATGTTCCAGTCATGCATTAGCTAAAGAAACATACCGTTTTCTCTGTGACAAGTCTAAATCTACCATGTATTGAAACACCAGCCCCGCCACCCATGACAATTCCATCTAGAATAGAAACCTTCAACCATGGTGTGGTAGGTTAACATGATTCTAAGAAATGCATTAGAAAAATGACATTCACAAATTAAAAAAAATAAAATGTAAGAGGATAAGTCACCTGAGGTTTGCCGTAAGTTGCAATTATGTAATTTAAGGTATATTGATTCCCTAAGAATTCTGTGCCCAGAGCCCATCGACCTGACAGAATGACAGCAAGAATCCCAGTTGAAAGAAAGTGGATGAAGGGAAAAAAGCATATTTATATTTCAACTTGGAACAAAGAACTTTGAAGTAAGGTTATTCTAAGATATCTATCGCAGCAAATTTCCCTAGTAAGCTTGTGGTTTAGAGTTTTGACATCAGTGAGAATGACAGGTACAGTCACTGCAACTTCTCATCTCTTGACAGGCAACACAGATAATTAAATCTACCTTGAGTTACAGATCGGGCAACTGCTGCAACATCCCCTCCAGCAGAAAAAGCTCTTCCATTTCCCTGAAAGCTAAAGCCCATTAAAATATTACCAAAAACTGAATTTAGCACATAACCTAGCCAACCACCAAGAAGATGGAAAGGAGAGCTCAATTCTTTCTTTTTTTTTTTACAAACTATAACTTAGTTGTAACCAATTTGAGACTTTCTCAGTACCAGGAAAAAAAATTATAAAACTGAACCCTTCCTATTTCAAAATCATTGTTTGAATCAACATCCACACACACACACCCCTTTATCTCTCACTGAAAGCTAGAAAGCACTCGTATCTATCGCCATCATTAGTAGAGATTCAACACCTCAATATGAAACTAGCTTCAGATATTTGTCAGAAGCAAGATGAATAAGAATATCTGACAACTCAAGATAAGAAGTAGAATGTGTGGAATTACTGAATCTCATAGCAAGAATTTCATAAATTGGTATGGAGTCCTACAGAACTCTGGAAGCACCAATCATCATTATTTATCACATTTGTTGTTGCATCCACATGACCGAAAACCATGCACCAAGGAAACATGAGCAATCCAAATAGCCAAAAAAACCTTAAGCAATTGGCTATCTGAATTGGTCTCTATGAATTATTGGATTTCCTTCAGATGGTAAACATGCCATGAATTAGTGCTTCTAGCTTTAATGGAGTATTTCTCACATACACAAGCTAAAAAAAGGCAACATAAGTGAAGGTTGACATTCTCTGTAAATTAGTACTAGATGAGTTATTAATTTACCTTCATTATCAATAATTTGACATCAGAATCCTTCTCATAAGCAACAAAAAGCTTCAGTAGCTTCATAATCTGGAAAAGAATTATTATACCAGAATTATTTCACAGGATTTTTCATATTGTGATGATAAAATAAAATGTGTTCAATTCAGCTTCCCACATCAAATAAAGGAGCTAGATACATTGCCCAAACGATTCAACTCGAAGCAAAACACATTCAAGTGGAACATAGGATAAAAATCATGATATTGCATGTATGACATAAGCTGCAGTCCACAACAAAACAAACATAGGGTACCTCAATGTCACATATATGGAATTAGCCAAGCTGTGAGGATCCTTTTTTTACATGAAGATACATTATAAAAATACATTAGAATATCGTAAACATAATAACAGGAGATGTGTGCTACAACTCAGCGAAATTTTATAGGATGATTTTGTACTAATCTGTCGAGCTATTTCAGAAGTGAGTTACAAGGATCTAGGTGATCGAAATTAATACTCTGAGACGGTTGCACTAAGAAGTCCTTAATAAACAAACAACACATCTCACTCCAAAAATTGATCATACAGATACTGCCATAGGATAATGTGAAAGTTTGAATAAATCAATCCTGCTCATGCAAAATTGCCTCTCTATTATGTTAGCCAAAATATCCCATAAAAGTTTTGATTTTTCAATTCCATTAAACCATTTAAGAATTCATACTTTCATGTCCATTTGGTACAACTGGTAGTCTCTGCAGTTATGGGGCTAAGAGCAAAGTACTTATGCATGTGACAAACAGTAACTTATGAGTTAAAGCATACATTATTGGGTGATTATGTCAGGAAAAAGATACAAAAACATCATAAGTAAATCACCAGCCTTGTATCCATATTTGATAAATCCTCAAAGTTGCAGACAGATATTTCTTTATGGAAGACATTAAAAGAAATGAACATCACGAAATACCATTGGAGCAGACAGAGCATGCAGCTGTCGAGGTCTGTTAAGCGTCAAGATCCTTGTAAACCCGCACTCTTCTACCAAAACCTATCAAATCCCCAAAAATATTGTGAAAATACAATAATATTCGGAGAACAGTAACATGTAGTTAAGAATAATACAAGGAACAAATTTCAGAAGCATAGTGCGATGGACCTCAAAGTAGCAATTGCACGATCCAGAATATTGAGCAAAAAACCCTAGTGCCTCGTGATATTTGTGAAAAATGAAATCAATCTAGCACCAAACCAATGACCATTTAATTATTAAAAAAATCAACAAAATTATAAAAGGGGACCGGACGGAACACCGCCTCAAAAAAGAGAATCTTGTTTACGGAGGTGCCTTGATTGTTCGTTGTGTTGGTTGTTTCAGACTCTGTTTACCCCCTGATAGGTTTATCTTGGACTTCACCTTCATACAACACACATCATACCAAAGAAAGTCTTACGAGCGTGTGATTCCAAGGCCAACAACCATGCCCTGTTTAATATCATACGGCATAATCTCTGGTAAGGAGAGAGCACACACTTCACAAGAAAGTTGTTCCCCTCGTCGGCCACACAAAAGCCACCTTCTCGAATCATTTTCTCGGACCACGAAAGAAGCTTTCAGGCAGCCAATCAAAACCCACCTTTTAAATTCAACGAAAAAAATAATACCCGGAAGACTGGAAAAGATCACCTGATCGGTTGCGCCATCATTGTCGGCGTTTGGTGAGGACGAGGCCATGACGTGCACAGCAGACAAAACCCACCCTTCAAAATCAAGAAGCCGATGAAAGAAGAGAACGGGGGATCAAAGGCACAGAAATTGGATAATAGAAGGATTACTTGCGCACCTAATGATCCAGAGACCGAGAGGCGATGAGGACTGAACCAAATCAAGGGAGAAAGGAAGGGCGAAGGGGATGTTGTTAGACGTCTTTGATTGATGCCGCTTGATATTTTGCACTTTAACCGTAAAACAAACCCTTTTTTAAAAAAATAAAATGTAAATTAAAATTAAGCATATTTTGCCAGCTTTATGATAATTTTGAGTTGAAGAGGCAGGTACAAAACACAACTCCTAATGCGTAAAATTTATACTACAATATTTAGGAGAAACACAATGGACTTAATACTGCTGCAATTTTAAAATATATATATTTTTTTAATTACGAGGGTAAAATAAAATTTTGACATAGAAAACACATCAACTAACTTAGCTGATAAACACTTTCACAGAAAAGAAATACATTTGTCAAAATAGTTAAAAGTAACTAAGAAACTTAAGCTAGCAGAATTGCACACCATGAGAGTGAGAAGGGCCCACCACACTGGATCCTGCCAAAGAGCACACTAGGAAGGCCAAACGAGATGCAGATGAGCATCATCAATAATATCCGTCCAAACACCATGATCATAATTTAGACCTGTTTGAATTGTAGACGATCCTGGCATACACACTTCCGATACGACAAAGTAACATTCATAGTGTGCCTTGCGAAGTAATCTGTTAGCTGAAAAGGGTGTGTGCAGCAGAGGAACACGAAAGTGTTCTGCTCTCTGGTTTTCTCTGACCTGAAACACCGAGTTGACATGAGGAAAGACACCAGAGGGTGCATGCTTACCTGCGTTGAAACTTATCCGGTTAAAGCCAGGAGTAATATGGTCGACGATGCCCATCAGAGGGCCACTGCAGCCATCAGCATTTGTCATCATGGAGACTATCAGCGTCCGGTCCGTGGATTCTCTGTTTGTGAATGATGGGTGCTGATGAGTTCCTTTCCACATGCCGAGGTGAACCTCCGTGCCGGAAGCTGGAGAGCCATGGGCAACATCCAGGACATGGGTTGTGGTGGGATGACTACTACCTGAAATTTCAGTGGTTTCACAGGAAGGTAGCAAAGGAATAGCCATAATATGTGCTCCAGTGATTCCAAAACGATATTTTAAGATTCAAAACATGAGATGTCAGGAGTTTACAGAGAGTGAATGCAGCAAAGTTAACACAATAGTTATGCACCTTCATCACAGTCTATGGTTAAACATTGTCCTCATAAAGAAAAAGTGGAATCCACTAAGGGACTTATGATATTCCAAGATTGACTGAATTGAAATAGCTCAAGGTAAACAGTAAACTAAACTTATGTGATATATCCATCCAACATGAGTGAAAAAGACGAACTAGGCAGACCACATCGATTAAACATGGAAGGCAGCACTAGAGGTTGCATGTAGTAACTTCAAGTGTCAAAGGATCTTCATCTCATGAAAGAAATTATTCAATATTCAAATGAGAATGATTGGCGTAAGACATTAACATAGAAAATGACTATATCAACAAAACCAAGTGTGACATCGACGAAGAAAATGACTATACAAACAAATTAATTTGCCACAAAATCCTTAACGATGAAACAACGCTCCTGGAATTACCTCAGTACAGGAGAAAATAACCTGCAAGCTCATAAGATAAGATCGAAAATGTTCATTCCAGTGAATAAACTTTGGACCACTTACAGAGGAATGGTTTCTGATGAATCTAGAGATCTTGAGAAACAGCATACCAAAGAAAATAACTCATACAGTCCACTTAACCATCCTCCAGATGCAATTAACAAGTTCCCAAAAGAGAAACCACACCGAGAAAGATATTCATCCAGACTAAGCAATATGTTCAGCCTTCTTTCCTCTGGCCTAGATTGCTCCTAATGGTTGCAAGCAACATGAGAGTTTCTTCAGTAAATTTTGCATATACCCAACCACTAATCTATAAGAATATAAAGGATATGTGCAAATGGGTATAAAAGTGTGCAGGTGATCTATCCATCTTACCAAACTCGGGCATAACTAATACATGTCCTTATCTCTAATCACTGGAATCCATGACATAAAGAATCTAAGATCCAATTTCCATATATATATAGTCAAATGTAGTATGATTGCACCCACAGAAGAAGATAGTTTAAAAAGACACAAAATGTAGTGTAAAAAGTGTATTTTAAACTCAATTTTCTACAGTCTACACATTATCTCGGTTATCTGTTTCCTTAAGCAGGTTCTATCACACTGCTAATGAACAAGACCAACCGTAGACATTTGCAGATGAACAAAGTAATAAATTTTAAGAATGAATTTCCATGTCTTCATCTGACCAAACATTGTTTTTGTAGCAGCAAATACAGAGCTTGCCAAACCTCAATTGACAGCTTTGTTTCTCATATCTAAACTATTGATTTTCAACGGCAAATATTTATTCTCAAATACCTCCTATATACATTCAGTTATACAAGTAAAAGCGAGAAGAAAATGATCGACAGTGTGACAAAGATAACTGGAAAAAAAAAAGAAGAGATTTTCCTTGTTTAAAACATCAGGAAAATGAAGAAGTTACTACTTAGTTGGAGAACTAACAGGAAGACGAGTTTTGACTGGAATGTTTGATCCAGCATCAGAATTAAAAAGCCTAGCAGGACACAATTCAATTATTTTATCTCCTCTTGTGCTGCTATTTCAAGTTCGATGATGGGCCTATTCAGGTAGCATTTCTATAGCAAGTTAAAATCAGTAGGTTAACAATAGATACACTCAGAAATTGTCAAAGAAGAGAATGCAAGATCAGCGGCACCTAAACTGATAATAAATTCAGAAATCAAATATAATTAGTGTCGACATGCTCATGTCATAGGAAGGTTATTCACATCAACAGTGGCCCATTTCTAAAATGGGGACAAATTTAAATAATATAACATCACAATATAAGTAGCCCAAACTGTCAAGGATTTGAAGGACTAGATGCATAAGAGGAATGAACAACTGTCCACGCCACAATGATTAACAGATAAAAACAACGAATAGATAATCATGTCAAATGAACTGAATGAAAACCAATGCACCAAATATCAAGTAGACAAGCCAATTCTTTTCCACCAGATTGAGATGCCTTTTCTTTCTTCTAAAGGAACCACCTGAGGAACATTATCATTAAAAGTTTTGGAAAAAATTTGCAAAGAGTGAAATTTAGCTAATTCAAAGTTTATAAAATATGGAGAAGTTACATCATATGCAGAAGAGAGAAGCACAAATTAGCAAAAGAACTAATATTTGCTGACCAGGTACAGAGAATATGATATAAGAATCAGATCTGTATAATAATATATATATATATATATAACATTTAACCAAAAAAGTTTCTTTAGCATCTAGGACCCTCAAAGAGTATCCTGCTTCCATTATTTGGACTTCTACAGTTATCTACATAGGTTTTGAGGCAATGCCTGCTATAGGAGGAAAATGAAACCTTGGATTTGTCCAACAAAGAGTTATTGAATCTTCTATGAAAATTTGTTCCTAGAGTGCTTCATATCATCCATCTCTATTTCTCCTCTAGATTCTTGAAACCATCCTTATCGATTGTCAAAACATTCAAGAACTCTATATCAAATTAACACTTCTAAACAGGTGACTCGGCATCTTTCCGATCTCCGTTATATCAATAGATGTAGAAATACAACATCAACCTACTTTCTTGTTATTGATTCCCTTTTTGCTTACTCTTTCTACAGTTAGGGCTTAAGGGTGTCGCTCTTTTGGGATTAAAAAGACAAAAAATGAATCTCCAAAGCATAAAGAACTTTGATTTTTCAGATGTCTTTGGATGCAGCTAAATTCAGGATAAAGATCCATCCTTGCATGTGCATACAAAACCACAGGAACACACAGCACAGGATAAAAGAGCCTCTTGGCAGAGGTAGTAGACACAACATTGATGAGTAGTTCTATGTAGCGGTAAGACCTAACAAGATTCCAATGAAAAGATAGTTTTAAGTGGCAATAGTATCTTCCATCTTACCATCATTAAAACTGTTATTTGTTAAGAGTAATTGGAAAGCATGATTCAGCAAAACCATAGTTTGTTCAGAAAAATGAAACCTTTAATTCAGCAAGGATCTCCGGCGTGCTCCTCCCAGATGCGCATATGAGGAACACGAACCCAAACTTCTCCCAGTACCGAGCATTCCATTCCACCAATTCCTACCATTTGAAAAAAAAAACAAAGAACAAGTTAACAACTACTCGACGTAATTAAAAGAAGATATTTCAGTAAAACAATTAATGACACGTCGGAGGATCACCTGCAAGGCGGAATCATTAGCAGTAGCCATCGCTGCGGATTGCTCTTCCTGACTCCACCAAATCCAATTACCGATCCGACAACGGAATTAGCGGAGAAGAAGAGGCCAAAATTTTAGACAGGGAAGGAAGAAGAGAGATGAGACGAAGTGGGAGACGGAAGGAGAGGTGGCTCCGATCGCCGGGTGAGCCGCGAAAGCCTCGGGCCATCCGACGAGGTCGACGTACAAGATTCATTAGAAAGCAAGAGGGAGACGGAATCACAACAGGCTAGGGAGAAGAACGGGAAGAGGAACTAGGAATAGGGCAAAGGGGAGACCTCGTTGAACCAGATGTCGCGGGCGGATCGGAGGGCGTGGTCGAGGTCGGTGAAGGGGAGGCCGAGACCATCTCCTTGCCCGGACTGTACTCGAAGACTCGGACAGGAATCTTTCGACCAGAAACATCAGTGTTTGTTCCATAAGAGATGAGTCGACCAATCATTGATTTGAAGGCGAATACTACGAGCGTGTTAACAGCTAAGTCAATATTAACTCTTTATTTTTTATTATTATTTTTTTTAAGGTGCATGTTGAATATAGTTTGGGGAGTGCAACAAGGATGTTTAAATCAAATCAAAAAATCTAGCGAAATCAAATGCATCTAAACTGAAATGGTTCATTCGATCTGAATCTGTTTATTAATAATGAAATCAATCATGATTGCTTGAAGTGTTTTGAGAAAGATCACCAAGGAGTACTTTCATCTTCTTTGCTCATCATCTTATAATATTATCAACATAAAAAATCATGATTGTATTATTCTTATATAAAAAAAATTTGATGCTAAAAATTAAAATTAAATAATAATAGATCAAATATATAATGTATATTTTTTGATGCTGCTCATAAAAGTTTTATTTGATATGTAAACATATCGTTATCAAATCTATAGTGATATCAATTTACAAAACTAGTCTTATTAACGATGGACCAAAGACTAATAGATATTAAAAATAAATATGTAATCTCAATAACTAGTTTATATCATCCCTAAGAGTTTCTCTATATTTATAGAGGAGAACAAAAAGTCTAAAAATAGTAATTAGGAGAATCTTATTATAACTAAACTTTCTGATAATAGTAATTAGAGACCAATAATATCTATAATATATCATACCTAATTAAATAAGGTCACACAATCTAACATTTTTTTTTCAATTGAGCTATTAAATGATAAGATATAAAAGACATTTAAAATCAAAATAAATAAAATAACATTTTATTTGAAAATAATTTTATTGAATTAGACTTTAAAACTTTTAAAAAAATATTTTATATGTGTACACAAATTTTATAAAACAAACTAATAAGTCCAATAAATTTGGCTATCAATGTGAGTCATAACAAGTACATATCATCTATCTTCCTCTTATATATCACAATACTATTAACCCTTTCTAATATAGTCCAAAATAATTCCTATAATTTATTTTATCAAGACAATATATAATATGTACATATATATTAAATTTGAATAGGATAACAAAAATAAATAAATTTAATTACATAAACAAAAATATCAATTATAATATCCATCCAAATATGAATTACTATATCTTTTATTTATTATTAATAAATCTAATAATAAGAACACGTTGTTTCAAACACTTTAAAACTCAAATTAAATAATTGATATTAATTATTTCTAGATTCTTTCTCTAACTATCAAATATTTTATATCATAATGCATAAAACTACTAAAGTACTTGTCATTCAAACTTTATTTATTAGTTAGATAGTTTGTCAGTGTATGGACCAAAATCAACCATGCTACATCCTGTATAAGAGTTATATCATTTAGAACAAGACATGTACCATATAATACAGATGCATCCAATACAAGACCCGATACTATACGATACACCTAATAGTTTATATATTTAAAAAAAACAATATGTATCGATGTAATGACACACAATAGATTAGCACAGACCAATACAATACCAGTCTGAACTCTAATCTGATTCAACACACGAAATTATGAACCTCAAAGTAAACTACCTTAGACTCATTGGGAAGAACTTTTGCAGAGTAAAGCTAGCATTCTCAACATAAGAACCTCCTTTTATTCATCAATACTCCTAGGAAGACCAATCTATCTAAACATTCTATATATCCAATAACTTTGATTTGTTCGGAGAGAGTCAATAGGGAGAAACTTCCTCAGACCTCCCTTTCACATCTTTGACACAAATTTGGCAGCTAGGCTACGTCTTGATGGGAGTTTCAGGTCCTCCCAGTTTGCATCGTCGACCTCAGCAAAATACTGATCAAGCACTTTGGAATCTACCAGATCCAATCCAGAAGGCTCCCACTGCAAACAACAATTATAAGAAATTTGTCGTCAGATGTTTCATGGAACCTTAAGTTTTGTTAAAGACCAGTAAAGAACTAGACCTTCGGATTCCTATCTTTATCCACCAATATAGCCCTGCAACCCTGCAGAAGAATTAAGGGTTTTAGATGACAGAAAAGGAAGCATGTCAAGTTCTTATTGTGAGGTACCTCTGAGAAATCCTTGCTGGCTTCAAAACGCAATATATGGCAACACAATCTGAAATCCTTCATAAGACATCGATCAACTCCTTGCAATCTCCCTTCTCTGATCTAGATCCTCACATCAAGTAGTAGTTCAACACATAGTCAGCAACATGCACCATCATGCTCAGACACTGATATATAAAAAGCTTGATCCAGATTAATATCATGTTAAACAAAAATTGAATCAAATAAGTCTGATTAGGTTTAAATTTGTAGGTTTTCAAAGATAATGTCCATCTATAGCCAATCAAGCAAGTGCAAGACCAAAGGAAACCCCCCTCATCAACCACTATGATCCTACAGATGTAGGAAAAGTAAAACAATGCAATAGCAACCAAAGTTGAAAAATGTGACACTAGCATAGAACATCAGAGAAATTCAGACAGGCATGCATCCAAATGAGGCAAAACAGATGAAATTGAGATACGAAAATCACAAAAGTTGGTGATAACAGCAATAATGATGATGATAAAAATAATAGAAATAGTAAAGTAATAATGACCACAGAAAGTACACCAAGATAGGACTTGTTTTGGAATACAGTGACAGGATAAAAAATGGAAGTTAATAGGACTTGTCATCTTCAGTCAATGTTGTCATGATATAATGAGAATTTGCAGTGTCAATAGGAACACAAATACATATCCAACATGGCTTGTGATTTGGAACACAAGATTCCATGTAACAGTTTAAGTGATTCTATGCTATGTTAATTTCAACTTCTACAGGCCTATTCCATGAATAATTTAAAACCAAAGAGAGGTGACACTTAAACACGCATCAAAACTTAGTGGTCCTCATTAAGTGAACCTCCTTTATAGGAACTTATAACAAAGGATAGAAGCAAACGATAAGCTTTTTTATAGAAAAAAATGCAAACAACATTAATTTTAAATTTTTAATGTAGAAAACTTAATATATTTTAAACGTAGATCACAGCATTCAACATTTGCCACATATTAGAAGATTAATTTGTTGTATATGTATGACTATGACCAGCATAATAATAACAAAGTTTAACAAAACACATTTACACATGAAATATTGAAGACATCACGTGAAACTATATGTCAACACAAGTCATGCCAAGGGAAAGGGGACACCAATTTAGCAACTTGCAGATACAGGAATTTCACTCTTGATACACATCCATTAATAGGCATGAAGATTAATAACATAATCAAATACCGGTTTCAGGATGATGAGTGTTTATGCGTGTTGACAGAAGAGGGTTCACAGAAACATGAAAGATATAATTACTGGGTCAAAACAAGAAAGCACAAAGCCCCATACCGATCTAAGAGTGATTTTCATACTGATAGGAGATGCCTTTTTCAATGCCTGGATTGCAACCACAATCCACTCATCAGCCATGCTAGCAGATTCCTTTTCCTGAAATAATTGGAGCAAATTTGACCAGGTGTGAACTTAGTGATAATACACCATCGATGAACTTTAGAAAGAAGAAATTAAAGAACACAGTTACCGAAAGGAAAATAAGTAACTGATGTTTATAATATGTTCATGGAAAGATGTCACTCGACTTACAAGAGCAGATATAATATCTTCAACTGTTTCTTTGGAGAAGCACTTATCAATTATATCCAATCTACAAGGACAACAGAAGATTTAATAATGAATAGATCAAAACATTGAAAATCATAGAAGCATTAAGATGAAAGATTAAGCGAAGTTCCACCAAAAAAGCTTCTACGTGATTGATGGCAGGACTGATAATCCATTCCAATAGAGATTACTTGGATCCTGCTACATTTATAAGAATAATTTGTACTATTTTCTTTGCACAGAAGTGCAAACAAGAATTGTTCCCAAAGATGCATCAGGTCAACCTGATCCAACATAGACCAGACAAGTTTAGTTCAATCCATCAACACTGGTCTGATCAGATGTATGAAGTCTTGATTCCCATTGATTCTGGTTCAAGCATAATGTCTCTTAATGCTGAGGCAGCCAAATGCTACCTGACACATTTATTTAGGGTAAGGTTCAGGTTAGCCCTATATGACCCTACAAGCTGGCGACTAATACTACTACTAATGCAGATGTTTGGTAACCTTTGTTGCTTTTTCTGCTTAATGATGCACAAATCATGGATGCCTTAAAAAGAATCATATAAGTGTTTTTCAAAATCTCAGCATTAAAAGAAGTCTGAACTTCAAAGATCATATTTATAAATATTTCAAATTTGGTTTATTAAAGTTGGATAATCATCAAAGTTCTCAAAGTTGGATCAAAATATCGCGACTGTAGATAATTGTTAAAGAGACAAAAAGCATAATGAATAATAGATTTGACATAGAAAGCAAAAATTTAATGCTTATACAAAAACATATCTGGATCACCAATTAGGCAGTGCAGATCATAAGCATTTGGAAAAAGGAGGAACAACAGAAACTGAAAATTTAGCATGAGAATGACATGAATTTAGCATGAGAAAAAATGATGTAATTAAACACAAAAAAAATTTAAAAAAAAGGTTGTATCAATAAAGTGATCTGTTCACCAATATAAGCCTACTCTTATTGAGGACAATATATTGATCCAATCTCTCAAGATACTTCTTCATAGACTTAAAGATGTCAATATGCTATTCAGGACAAAATGAATAACACTTGCACATGTTATGTTTCATTATCATTTCAGAGTAATCCCCTTTTACTATACACTGCCATCCATGTATATCTGACCTCTAAAGACTATACAGTGCCCACTGACCTGCCCCTTACTGATGTAGTCACAAATTAGCTCGAGGTTTCGCCTTTTCTCATACAAAGCCTAGTTGGTTTTCAATTCCCATGTAGTTTCTCCAAGCTCACCGGGAAAAAAGAAACTTAGTCCTTTCACTTAAGATAATTTTTATTAAAGAAAAAAGAAGGCAGCCATGCTAAAAATCAGCATTTTACTACAAGCTAGCTTAGATGTAAAAAAGAAGTTTCATAAACAGATGCAAGAAAAAGAAAAAAAAGACATTTTGATAATAGACTGCAAAAGATTTCTTTTACTCAAAACCAGACTTGCTTTCTCGGAAATTTACTTCTCAATGCCTAATACAATCTGTTATTGCCTACAACAACAACAACAAAGCCATAGTCAATTGTTACCTGGACAATAAAAAATAAATAGGAGAAAGATCTGGAGACAACGAAGGAAAGAATATCGTGAAATAACAATCCCTAGTAACTCGATGTAAAACGATGCAAGAACTCACAAATCTCTAAGAGTTTTGCAGCATATGTTAAAGCTTCATAAACAGAACCAACAATTGTTTCAGACTCCAACAGATCCATGAAACAAAATAGAACACAAAAAGGCTGACAACACCGTGAGCTAGGAAAAGATCACATCATATCAAACTAGATTTGCATACTTTTAAGTTTTAAGTGATTGAGATTGCTTCTGGAAGGCTAACAGTAGGTGAATTTCATAAGTTCTGATAACATGTATATGTACCAGATACCCTTAACATAAATGCACATGCACACACATAAAATCACTGTGGTGGGGCAACAAAAACAGATGAACAAACCAACAGATGTAGAAAGATGTGGAAGAGGAGAGGGGGAGTAATGGATCATCAAGTTACCTATTATAAGCACTACTCGCTTTCAGAGGCACCATTTGTGAGAACTGATCAATACTTGCGCAGATTACAAAGGGATCAGAAGTTTCCACCTTAGTGAGCAAATCTTCCAGATATGCCAAATTCTGTTAGCTAACAATACGAGAATTAGAAATATGTTTCTCACCAGATTCAAGACTTCTAAAAACCCTCCATGGTAGAGATCAATACAATCTGAGACCTCAGAAAGATAACTAAAAGAACATTATGCAAACTTGGTAACACAGAACTTGGTAACACAGACGGAAACTTATAAGTAACCCAAGTTGCAAGGCCCTATGAAGCAAGAGTGAAAAGGAGCAAGCAAGGAACCTTGTGAGATCAATATGTCAATTGAAGAACAAAGGAACACTAAAAAGAACAGTAACTTATGAAAAATCATACCATAGAAGGGACAAAGTGAGTTGCCAGGCCACATGCAAGCATTTCAGCCCCATCTAACCTTGCACCAGTCAAGCCAACATATTCCCCTGAGAATAAAATTAATTACTGATTATATGCATATAGATTGAAATCTTGCACCAGCTTTGAAATATCAAAAGAATCAGATATATAGAAGAAGTCATTTCCTGCAATAGAAGAAAAGAGAGAAAGAGATAGAAAAACAGAGAGAGAGAGAGAGAGAGAGAGAGAGAGAGAGAGAGAGAGATTGAAGGTCACACCACTGTCTCAGGGGGAGACAAGCCACTTTAACACTTAAATCATAATGTTACTCATGTCACCATATTCTTAACATCTAATCATGCCCTCCTGGAAACTAGCAATGCCAAAACTGTCCATTCTACTACTTGCTAGAGCATCTAGTTCAGGAGAAAGGCCATCCCAGAATCATGGACTTAGATGGAATCTCCTCTTGTGCCTTTTCAGATTGGCAGCAGGACTAATACCTGCCACGGTGGTGCAAAAAGAGCACAAAGTTAAAAACATTCGGAGTCTTGAATGGCAAGCTTCAAGTGGAGATTCTAAACTTGAGACCACTGAACTTATGCCTTCTCGGCAGATACTGGAGTCTTCAAATCATGCATTATGTCTGACCATATAACCACCCTAAGAAAATCATTTAGAGAAATGTTATTGGATTGTCAGTGTATGCCTTCTTTATGCTAAAAATGAACCGCCATGACCATTCTCAGTGAACTTCGTCATTGGCACGATAGATCTTTTAAGGAAATCAGCATACAAGAGATTTAAAGTCATCAGATAACCATCCAGTGTGGTGAGTTCGAGTGCACAAGGCCCAAGGATTCTCCCCAGTTGATTCAGTGAGACAACCAAATATGACATCAGGAAACAGTAAAGAGACGAAAAGAACTGCCTTTAGAAATTTTCATGACCAGTCACAATCCAAAATGGAACAGCATATCAACTCTTGAGTGATCTTCACTGAATCACAATAAAGGCCACCAAAGTGTATTTTTGTTGGCAAAATGAAGTGGAACAGTAAATTTGTCAACACTCAAAGACAATTGTTTGAGAACCTTCAGCAAAATTAGCAAAAAATTTACTACGTTCAAACGCATGTCAAGTTAACAAAGAACAAAAGAGTAACTGCAGAAGCTCCTAAATGACCATGTGAATACAATAGGATAATCTTAGCAAATACATTTTTATTATAGCAAGTCTTATGGAGTTACGGCGCTCTTTTATGAGATATCAAAGCTACAAATATTGTAGCAAGTTTTTGAATTACTACACAAGAATTCAGGTTTTCCTGATTGTGTATAAGCTCTTCCAAATAATTAAAACATCAAATCAGAAGGGAAAAACATATTCTACATTTGAAGGGACAAGTTTCAGTCTTCTTACTGCAGAAATTAAATTAAACTAATAAAAAATGCCTAAACATTCTTTCAATTCAACAATTTCTGCTAAAGACTAAATTAGCATCTTGAAAAAGATAATCTAACAATCTTTCCGAACATTTGAGGAAGTGTAGAATGAAAAGGTGAAAGGAGATCAATTAAAGTTTTATTTAGTTACACAAAACATAATGATAATAATATCCAAAATGTTCAAGTCTTTATAAGTTCAAAATCTTATTTTTATTTCTTACTAAACAGATTATATTCCTTTTCCTTATCCCAACTTGATAGCTATCATGACAAATTTTGAAGTTGTAAATGATTTGAACTTTCAGTCAGTCATATACTCAATTGGTTGATCCAGCAGAAGACATCCCTCTTCCTACTTGTCAGAGGCAGAGTTTTGAGTTTTAATCTGTTGAGAGTACATCATGTGAACAACAGAAATATAATTAAAATTAGTTCAATGCCATGATGACAGCAAAACCTCCAAAGATATGTCTGGCTAGATCCTACTAACTCAGTTGACTGTCTTTTCTACTTGTAATTGTCTGAAAAAGTTTAATGATGAAAATATCAGGTTCTACTTGCACTCATAAGTAGATTTACATGAGTGAGAGCGGGTGGAAAGAATTGAAGAAAGAAAGCACAATATTTCGTTTTACCCTAAAATTAAAATGCATTGTTTGATACTTCCAAAAAGTATAATGTGCTGTCGTACCAAAAGAATACAATGCATTGTTTGATGCTTCCGGTTTACCAAACAACAAGCAATTGCCATATATGCATATAATGAGTTAGAATGCCATAGTGAACACATGCACTAAATTATTGTTTGCTATATACTCATACTCATGCATCATATGAACCAAGATGTAAGACAAAACAATTCCTATTGGCCATCTCAATGATCTTGAGAATATAAATAAGCAATAACAAAAGGCTGTTTACTATATCTTTCTTAGCAGATTTTATAGAAATCTGAAGTAAAAGGTGTGATAAAGATTTTGATTTAGTGTTACAATATGACACACATGACAAATAAGTTAGAATTACCAAAGAATCCTGGAAGCCTTGATAAAAAATATGAAGCGCCTACATCTGGGAAGAATCCCAGTGATGTTTCTGGCATAGCAAAAACCTGCACCAGAATATATGACTGGTGCTTAAATTGATCCTTTGAGTAGGTAATACAAACAAACACAAGATATCATGGACATGATCTGTCATGAATTTAAATATGCCGCATATCCAGTCCACGCATGTATAAAGTACTTGCATTCATGTTTGGGATGATCAAATTTATAATATCAGCAAATACATATATTGATTATAATATAAATAAAATGACATATATCTTTAGTAGTTTTCCTTCCAGTAACAATTAACACAGCAGATACAGCAATTCACTAATAATGTGAAAATAAAGTTATCATGGGTTCTGCAGTAGAGAAAACAAAATAGGTTGATGTAAATGAAACTACAGTAAAATGCTGACGTGATGAAAGAAAAAGAGAGAAACCTCAAACATGTTACATTATAGGATTTGAAAATGTAGCTTTATCTTGTTTGCCAAGTTGGATTGTGAGGGCCCAAAAAGTGTATCAGCAGAATTAAACAGAAACGCAACCACTCATGCACGTGTTGTGACTCTACCCAACTTAACATGTCATTTGTTAATCGATAACATACCAAGGTTAGTAGCTGTGTGCTATATAATAACATAAAACCAAGGTTCGTTGTACCAAGCTGTATCGCTCAATACGGGCGATACATACTGGTCTGATAGGGGATCGATACGTGGACTGCCCTCTACCAGGCAATACCCATTACATGAGCCTATATCGAGCAATACAGGATATGTACCGATCGGTAACAATCAATTTTCGATTGTTACTGATCAAGGGCTCAGATTGTGTTATTTTAAATGGTCAATTTGACTGTTTAAACCATAGGAAAGAGTTTTTAAACCCTTTCCTCCCTTCTCTTTCAACCCATTTCACTCTCTCAAACTCTTCAACTCGCTTAAACTCTTTATCACTCACATCTCTCTTAACGAGATATTAGTCAAGTTTATCAATGAAAGAGCAAGGGGAAAGCAGTGAATGATTTTGAGCAAATGCAATTAAGCCTACACTACATAAACACAGAGCGAAGCTCTTCCTATTTACAACAGTCATATTATGAAGAATCTTACAGCCAACAGCAGTACGATGATAGTTGGTTATACTTCTCTGAGCAGTAGTATGATGATCGATCTTATGTTTTAAAGTAGTAGATCAATGGCAAAAGTAGAAGTTCTGACATTCTCCATGCTCCGCACCAATACATACCACAACCGTCCTTGCCTCAGGAGCCACCTTGGACACATCATTCACGATGATCAGACTACAACCATCACCACATTGATGCACCAATAACATATGATGTATCAGTATACTATGTTGTGGGATTAATTTCAAGATTGGGTCTGACAAATGTATTAGATTAATATATAGATACATAAGATCGAGAATCTCGATCCATCGCCCATGGAGCCTTGTCATTCTTTTCGGTAGTAGAACCAAAAATATTCGTCTATTGATTGCTTGATTCATTTGAATCTTAAAGTTTAAGTTGTTTAAAAAATAATCTAACAATTCAAATTATTTCTTTATAGATAATTCATTATTAACAAAAAAAAAATCTGAAACGTACTACAAAGCTACTCCTCAAAGTTTGAAAAAGATATGTCACTATTCTTTCCTAATTTAAACTATCTTTAATAAATTTATACTAAATTTATACTTATTTACAATTTAAAAACCCTAATCCAACTTTTTTTTAGTTTTTAGAAATTTTAGAAGCTATTTTCGATAATTTTACTATACCGTTGGACGTCGGTACACCCAAGCATACCGACATATGATATATCAGTATGCCTTAGTACATATTGTATCGATGGTTGGTCTGTACAATGATATAGAGTGGTAAGGCGAACCTTATATAAAACAACCATAAAACACACAAACAGCCAAAAAAACAAAAAAGTAGGCATAAAATGTAGTGGATGGAGACCAGTGTAAATTTTACACCAAGCAGAAACATCATCGAAGAACTTGTGTGTAGTTCTTTGCAACATGGATGACTAAGAACCAAGTCACGAAATAGTCACTGTATTTATTTCTAGGATAAAGACTATACATATTGGCCCTCCCCACAGCCCCACATTGGGAGAGTCTCATGTACACGGTTCTAACTTTATCATCAAATTACATATTACAAGTATGACTTAGTGCATAACCGAGGACAAAACCCTAATTATCATTTGACAGGCTGAAAAAAAAAGCCCTGATTTAAATGGACAAGCAATCAGTGGAAACAAAAGTGACTTGCTAAAAGAATATTACAAAACAGTCAGGATGAGATTTCGATTTTGGGTAATTATCACATTCATAATATGCACAAAAGTATATGACCTTGTTTCTGATTAACCCATTTGTAAATTTCCTATCTGCTATTGCCTCAATAGAGTTAAAAAACATAGATTAACAGTGAAAATTGAATCAAACAGCATAATAAGCATGAACTTAGCTAAGTAATAGTTAACTTGTACTTTTGCTTCAAGGGAAAATGTTCCAGTCATGCATTAGCTAAAGAAACATACCGTTTTCTCTGTGACAACTCTAAATCTACCATGTATGGAAATGCCAGCCCCGCCACCCATGACAATTCCATTTAGAATAGAAACCTTCAACCATGGTATTGTAGGTTAACATGATTCTAAGAAATGCATTAGAAAAATGGCATTCACAAATGAAAAAAACAAAACGTAAGAAGATAAGTCACCTGAGGCTTGCTGTAAGTTGCAATTATGTAATTTAAGGTATATTCATTCCAGAAGAATTCTGCACCCAGAGTCCAATGACCTGACAGAATGATAGCAAGAATCCCAGTTGAAAGAAAGTGGATGAAGGGAAAAAACATATTTATGTTTCAACTTGGAAGAAAGAACTTTGAAACAAGGTTCTTTTAAGACATTGTAGCAAATTTCCCTAGTAAGCTTGCAGTTTATAGTTTAGACATCAGTCAGAATGACAGGTATAGAAACTACACCTTCCAAACCTTATCATTATACTTGGTCTCATCTCTTGACAGGCAACACAGATAATTAAATCTACCTTGAGTTACAGATCGGACAACTGCTGCAACATCCCCTCCAGCAGAAAATGCTCTTCCATTTCCCTGAAAGCTATAACCCATTAAAATATTACCAAAAACTGAATTTAGCACATGGATCCTAGTACCATAAGAATGCTACGATAAGTGTGTTCTAGCACCCTAGTTGGCTCCACCAAGAAGATGGAAAGGAGAGCTTAATGCATATATAATTTTTTTTACAAATTATAACCTAGTTGTAACCAATTTAAGATTTTCCCAGTACCAGAAAAAAAAGGAAATAAAACTGAACCCTTCCTATTTCAAAATCATTGTTTGCATCAACATCCACACAAACACACGTGCGCGTGCACACTGCACACACATATACACGCACCTTTATCTGTCACTGAAAGCTAGAAAGCACTCTCATCTATCCCAATCATTAGTAGAGATTCAACACCTCAATATGAAACTAGCCCCAGATATTTGCTGGAAGTGAGATAAATACGAATATCTGACAACTCAAGATGAGAAGTAGAATGTGTGGAATTGCTGAATCTCATAGCAAGAATTTCATCAATTGGTGTGGAGTCCTACAGAACACTGGAGGCACCAATCATCATTGTTTTTCACATTTGTTGTTGCATCTTTATGACCGAAAAGCATGCATCAAGACAAGGATTGTAATTTCGTACCGTACCGGTATATCAAGCTCATCTCGGTATGATATAGTTGTTGAATCTCGGATTTTAATGATGAAGTCAATTGATGGCTGCACTAATTCAACCCCCCCCCCCCCTTCTCTTAGTGCCACTCTGAACCTAACAATAGTATGTCGAGCAGTACATTTGAGATACCACTAAGATATATATGTATATATATATATATATATATATATATATATATATATATATATATATATATATATGTATATATATATATATATATATAAGTAAAAAAAATGATGTCGCCTCGATACTCCCTGTGCTCGGTTTCTGCCCGCATGAGGTCCTCGCGCTCGGCGACGTCGCTTGGTTTCTGCCCGCGTGGGGAGAAGAAATCGAGGTTTCCTTCTCCCCGCACAAAAAAAAAAAAAAAGACGACGTCACTCGACTTATGCTTGCATGGGGAGAAGAGGTTTTTTCTCCCCATGCAAGAAAAAAAAGGCGACGTCGCTTGGTTTCAGCCCACATGGGGAGAAGAAACTGAGGTTTCCTTCTCCCCACACAAGAAAGGGCGCTTGTTTCTTCTACCTGCGTGGGGAGAAGAAACATCGTCTCGATGATGCTCAGTTTATTCTCCCAGCAACGTCACCCAGGCTTCTTCTCTCCCCGCGCAGATGAGCAGAAGTCACCGACGACACCGAGGCCTCATCGCCTCAGACGAGGAGGCAACATCATCTACGGCGTCCGGCAAGGGAGGGTGGCGACGGATCGTGATTGTCGAGGGAGAGCGATGTCGGATCTCCAGATTTTTCTTTTCCTTCTCCCTCTTCTTTCTTCTCCATCAGCTAATACCACCCGGTAGTGGTCGAAATCGATCGTCACCAACCAATTTAAGGTGGTAACATGGCGGAAACAGTCCCAATCGATGGTATCGCCTGGTAGCGAGCGATACACATACTGATCTACTGGCGAACCGGTATGTACCGCTCGGTACAGGCAGTATTATTTGAAATTAAAAACCTTACATCAAGGAAACATGAGCAATCCAAATAGCCAAAAAAACCTTAAGCGATTGGCTATCTAAATTGGTCTCTATGAATTATTGGAATTCCTTCAGATGATAGATGTGCAGTGAATTAGTGCTTCTAGTTTTAATGGAGTATGTCTCACATGCACAAGCTAAAAAAGGCAACATAAGTGAAGGTTGACATTCTCTGCAAATTAGAACTAGATGAGTTATTAATTTACCTTCACTATCAATAATTTGACATCAGAATCCTTCTCATAAGCAATAAAAAGCTCCAGTAGCTTCATAATCTGGAAAAGAATTATTATACCAGAATTATTTCATAGGATTTTTCATATGTGATGATCAAATAAAAAGTGTTCGATTCAGCTTCCCACATCCAATAAATAATAGAGCTCTCATATAAAGGAGCTAGATAAATTCTCCAAACGATTCAACTCGAAGCAAAAACATACTAGCGGATAAAAATCATGATATTGCATGTACAACATAAGCTGCATTCCACAACAAAACAAACATAGGGTACCTCAAGGTCACATACACGGTATTAGCCATGCTGAGGATCCTTTTTTTACTGAAGATACATTATAAAAATGCATTAGAATATCATAAACATAATAACAGGAGATGTGTGCTACAACTCAGTTAAATTTTATAGGATGATTTTGTGCTCGTCTGTCAAGCTATTTCAGTAGTGAGTTACAAGGATCTAAGTGATCGAAATTACTTTATTAAGGACCGCAAATTTCATCAATTACAGAATAGTACTAAAAATAAAATCAGACTTTATTTTCATATTTATTAACTTGAATATGGCAACATGCAGCTTCACAACATAGGTAGTACAACAAAAAATGAGACCACACAAGCCAAATGAGAAGCGATCGTATGATTGCACTCTCATATGCAGCTGCATAGGCTGCTTGAAACAATGGTTGAAATTGAATAGAATTGACATCAAAATCTCCATTTAAATTCTGACATCCATCATCTCAGAAGTACTTATGATTCATTTTCTTGGACAATTTGCTAGCAATGTTCAGCTCTTATTTTTCTTTTTGCTTAAAGTTCCATATAGAGTTGGATGATATATCGAACTCCAATTTCACACTCATCTAGTCTCTTCCATACACTAATAAGACACACGTGGTAAGTCCAGTATCATACCTGAAAAAAACATTTTCCTTCTTTATTCTAATTTCAGCAACCTCTTAAAAGAGCACCATTTCACTCCTAAAATACTTTGGCAGAAAAATTACTACTCTGAGAGGGTTGCACTAAGAAGTCCTTAATAGCAAACAACACATCTCACTCCAAAAATTGATCTTTCGGACACTGCCATAGGATAATTTGAAGGTTTTAATAAATCAATCCTGCTCATGGAAATTTGCTTCTATTATGTTAGCCAAAATATCCCATAAAAGTTTTGATTTTTCAATTCCATTAAACCATTTAAGAATTCATACTTTCATGTCATTTGGTACAACTGAAAGTCTCTGCAGTTATGGGGCTAAGAGCAAAGTACTTATGCATGTGACAAACAGTAACTTATGAGTTAAAGCATACATTATTGGGTGATTATGTCAGGAAAAGATACAAAAACATCATAAGTAAATCACCAGCCTGATATCCAAATTTGATGAATCCTCGAAGTTGCAGACAGATATTTCTTTATGGAAGACATTAAAAGAAATGAACATCACGAAATACCATTGGAGCAGACAGAGCATTCAGCTGTTGAGGCCTGTTAAGCGTCAAGATCCTTGTAAACCCGCACTCTTCTACCAAAACCTATCAAATCCCCAAAAATATTGTGAAAATACAATAATATTCGGAGAACAGTAATATGTAGTTGAGAATAATACAAGGAACACATTTCAGAAGCATAGTGCGATGGACCTCAAAGGAGCAATTGCACGATCCACAATATTGAGCAAAAAACCCTAGTGCCTCGTGATATTTGTGAAAAATGAAATCAATCTAGCACTAAACCAATGACCATTTAATTATTAAAAAAAATCAACAAAATTATAAAAGGGTACCGGACGGAACACCGCCTCAAAAAAGAGAATCTTGTTTACGGAGGTGCCTTAATTGTTCGTTGTGTTGGTTGTTTCAGACTCTGTTTACCCCCTGATAGGTTTATCTTGGACTTCACCTTCATACAACACACATCATACCAAAGAAAGTCTTACGAGCGTGTGATTCCAAGGCCAACAACCATGCCCTGTTTAATATCATACGGCATAATCTCTTGTAAGGAGAGAGCACACACTTCACAAGAAGTTCTCCTCATCGGCCACACCAAAAGGCCACTTTCTTGAATTTTTTCTCGGACCAAGAAAGAAACTTTCAGGTGGCCAATCAAAACCCACGTTTTAAATTCAACGAAAAACATAAATACCCGACCAGTGCTCCCTTGGAAGACTGGAAAAGATCACCTGATCGGTTGTGCCGTCGTTGCTAGCGTTTTGTGAGGACGAGGCCATGACGAGTTCGAAAGCCAAAACCTTCCCTTCGCAATCAAGAAACCGGCGAAAGAAGAAAGGTGGGGGATCAAAGACAAAAGAAAATATCTAATAGAAAGATACTTCTGTACCAAATGAACCAGCGATCAAGAAGGATTGAGGACCGAACCAAATCGATGGAGAAAGGAAGGACGAAGGGGATGTCGTCTTTGATACGAGTTTCTATCCAAGTTCTCAGATATGCTCCCCTGCTTATGGTGAAATTACGATGACGCCGCTGGATATATTAAATTTTCATTAAATGTCAGGAACCGGAAAAAACACCCTTCCGTTGTAAATAAAATTCCAATGATGCCCCTTGAAATAGTAAATATTTTTAAAATTCATAAACCATTAAAAATAACGATATTTTGCCAGATTTATGATAATTTTGAGTTTAAGAGGTAGGTACAAAACACAACTCCAATAAAATTGATACTATCCTATTTAGCAGAAACACAGTGGACTAATACTGCTGCAATTTAAATATATTTTTTTATTACAAGTGTAAAATAAAATTTTGACATATCAAAATTGTTGATAGTTTATCGTATGATCATAGGCCCAAATTTATCCTATGAAAAAAAAAAAGTTTAAAATAAGTTACAAAGTTTAGCGAAGAGAATTGCACACCATGAAAGTGAGAAAGGCCGACTAGATCCTGTCAAAGAGCACACTAGAAGGCTTAGGCACTGTCAAACAAGCAGCTGTGGAATGAGATACAGATGAGCATGATCTATAAAATTTGTCCAAACAGCAAGATCATAATTTTAGACCTGTTTGAATTTGTATACATTCATGGCATACACACTTCCGATAGGATAAGCATTCATAGTTTTCCTTGAAAAGTATCTGTTACCCAACAAGAGCACCATATCTAGCTCCCCCTGTATGTCGTGAATGAAAAGGGTGAATGCAGCAGCGGAACATGAAAGTGTTCTGCGATCTGGTTTTCTCTGACCTGAAACACCAAGCTGACATAAGGAAAGAAGCCAGAGGGTGCATATTTGCCGGTGTCGAAACTTATCCGGTAAAAGCCAGGAGTGATATGGTCAACGATGCCCATCAGAGGGCCACTGCGACCATCAGTATTTGTTGTCGAAGAGCCTATCAACATCCAGTCCGTGGATTCTCTGTTCATAAATGATGGGTGCTGCTGAGTTCCTTTCCACATTTCAAGGTGAACCTCCATGCCGGAAGCTGGAGAGCCACGGGCAACATCCAGGACATGGGTTGTGATGGGAGGACGAGTGCGATGGCTATCACCTGAAATTTCAGTGGTTTTACTGGAAGGTACCTTAGGAATAGCCATAATATGTGCTCCAATGATTCCTAAACGATCTTTTAAGATTCAAAACATGAGATGTCAGGATGAAGCATAAAGTTAAATGCAAAGTTAACGAATGACTAAATTGGAATAGCTCAAGGTAAACAGTAAACTAAACTTATATCTAACATGAGTGCAAAAGTCGAACTAGGCAGACCACAGCAATTAAACATGGATGGCAGCACTACAGGTTGCATGTAGCAACTTCGACTATCAAAGGATATTCATCTCGTGAAAGAAATTACTCAATATTCAAATGAAAATGACTGGTGTAAGACATTAACATAGAAAATGACAATATCAACAAAACCAAGTGTGACAACGACAAGGAAAATGACAATACCGACAAATCAAGTTGCCACAAAATCCTTAATGACGAAACAAAGCGCCTGGAATTACCTCAATACAGGAAAAGATAAACTGCAAGCACAAAAGACAAAGATAACTGGGAAACAAAAAGATTCTCCCTGTTTAAAACATCAGCAAAATGAAGAGGTTACTACCTTCTGGTTTCGTTGGAGAACTAACAGGAAGACGAGTTGTGACTGGAATGTTTGATCCAGAATCAGAATTAAAAAGCCTCGCAAGACGCAATTCAATTATTTTCATCTCCTCTTGTGCTGCTAATTCAAGTTCGATGATGGGCCTATTCTGATAGCGTTTCTATAGCAAGGTAAAATCAGTAGGTTAACAATAGATACACTCAGAAATTGTCAAAGAAGAGAATGCAAGATCAGCTGCACCTAAATTGATAATAAATTCGGAAATCAAATATAATTAGTGTCGACATGGTCATGTCATAATAAGGTTATTCACATCAACAGTGACCCATTTCAGAAATGGGGACAAATTTAAATAATATAACATTACAATATAAGTAGCCCAAACTACCAAGGATTTAAAGGACTAAATGCATAAGAGGAATGAACAACTGTACATGCCACAATGGTTAACAGAGAACAACAACGAACAGATAATCATGTCAAATAAACTGAATGAGAACCAATGCGCAAAATATCAAATAGACAAGCCACTTCTTCACAGGCAACCTATAAAAGATTCCACCAGATTGAGATGCCTTTTCTTACTTCTAAAGCAGCCACATATGGAACAATTTCATATAAAGTTTTGGAAAAAAAATTACTTGCAAATAGTGAAATTTAGCTAATTCAAAGTTAATAAAATATGGAGAAGTTGCATCATATAATGAAGGGAGAAACACAAATTAGCAAAAGAATTAACATTTGCTGACCACGTACAGAGAATATGATAAGAGCACAAGAATCATAATATAAAAAAAAAACATATTTTAATTAAAAAAGTTTCTTTAGCATCAAGGGCCCTCAAAGAGTTTCCTGCTTCCATTATTTGGACTTCTACAGTTATCTACATAGGTTTTGAGGCAATGCCAGAGGAGGAAAATGAAAGCTTGGATTTGTCCAACAAAGAGTTCTTGAATCTTCTATGAAAATTTGTTCCCAGATTGTTTCATATCATCCGTCTTTATTTCTTCTCTAGATTCTTGAAACCATCCATATCGATTGTCAAAACAATTCAAGAACTCTATATCAAATTAACACTTCTAAACAGGTGACTCAGCATCTTTCCGATTTCCGTTATATCAATAGATGTAGAAATACAATGTCAATCTACTTTCTTGTTATTTTTTTCTTACTCTTTCTACAGATTAGGGCTTAAGGGTGTCGCTCTTTGGGGATTTAGAAAGACAAAAAAAGAATCTCCAAAGCATACAAAGCTTCAATTTTTCAGATGCCTTTGGATGCAGCTAAATTCGGGATAAAGATCCATCCTTGCATGTGCATACAAAACCACAGGAACACACAGCAACAGGATAAAAGAGCCTCTTGGCAGAGGTAGAAGACACAACATTGATGAGTAGTTCTATGTAGTGGTAAGACCTAACAAGATTCCAATGAAAAGATAGTTTTAAGTAGCAATAATATCTTCCATCTTGCCATCATTAAAACTGTTATTTGTTAAGAGTAATTGGAAAGCATGATTCAGCAAAACCATAGTTTGTTCAGTAAAATGAAACCTTTAATTCAGCAAGGATCTCCGGCGTGCCCCTCCCAGATGCGCATATGAGGAACACGAACCCAAACTTCTCCCTGTACCGAGTATTCCATGCCACCAATTCCTACCATTTGAAAAAACAAAGAACAAGTTAACAACTACTCGACGTAATTAAAAGAAGATATTTCAATAAAACAATTAATGACACATCGGAGGATCACCTGCAAGGCGGAATCGTTAGCAGTAGCCATCGCTGCGGATTGCTCTTCCTTACACCACCTAATCCAATTACCGATCCGACAATTGAATTAGCGGAGAAGAAGAGGCCAAAATTTTAGACAGGGAAGGAAGAAGAGAGATGACAAACTGGGAAACGGAAGGAGAAGTGGTTCCGATCGCCGGGTGAGCTGCGAAAGCCTCGAGCCATCCGACGACGTCGACCTACAAGATTCATTAGAAAGCAAAGAGGGAGATGGGAATCACAACAGGGTAGAGAGAAGAACGGGAAGAGGAACTATGAAAAGGGCAAAGGGGGGAACCTTGTTGAACCAGATGTCGCGGGCGGATCGGAGGGCGTGGTCGAGGTCGGTGAAGGGGGAAGCCGAGACCATCTCCTTGGCGAACCTTTTGCTGCCGCAGCAGCGCCGCACGTCCGCCTCCACGCATGAAAGAGCCGTCATCTTTCTCTTCTCCCGTCACTTCCTCCCCTCTCTTCTTTCCTCTTCTCTCTTTCTTTCCAACACGCCAAGTCCTCTTCTCTCGCCATGTACACACGGCGATGCTTCTTATTATTATTATTATTTTATTTTCTGATATTGTTAGGGTTTTCCTTTTTTTTCTGAGTCATTAGTATTTTTTAAAAATAAAAAAAATTTACTTTTTTTCTTTTATTTTATTATTTTTTTCAAATACATGTTGAATATAGTTCGTGAGTGCATGTAACAGGAGTGTTTAAATCAAATCGAGTCTAATCAAAATTAAATATTAATCGATTTGGATTGAATTAATCTTAATTTAAAAAATATTATTTTGATTAAATTCATTATCTTGAGCCTTTAAGTAGTTTAATCTGATTAATCAAACCACCCTTATTAACTCAATTTTAATGTTATAATTTTATAAATATCGAAGCTCAATTTCATAAATCTTATGATCGAAAATAGCTTGAACACCATATAATAAGTATATAGGGAAAGTTATAAATGGTCTATTAAAGTTTGGCTATCTAATCTCAATCCTTCATCTTATTTTATTAAATTTATTTCTAAAAAAAAATTCCAAAACAACAAAAGAAATAAGTGGAGTAAATGGGATGAGCAGATTTTCTCTCACTGAAAACATGATTTTTTTTTCCCCGTAAATTTAAGAATTATTTTACATGTACATCCTTGGAATTTCTAAATTACATATTTACTTGTATAAATCTTAAATTACTAATATATTTGTATATATATTAAAATTATTTAATCTTCCATTATAAACTATTGGGTTAACTATTAATCATCATTAAGAGTTTAAAAAAACTGTATAAAATAATTAAAATACTCTAATCATCACAACTTGACATTAACTCTGTATGTATATATATACATATGCATGGAAATTTGTGGGGTTGAAATACAAATATGGGAAATGAAACTAAATCTCAAGTGATATTTCTTTTGAGCAGTTAACATGAAATAGGCAAAAAATATCAGGAAATGTAATTTTCTTGTCATGAAATGTTCTGAAATTGATTGATTGATTGAAAGCTAACATATATGGCGAATAGGGTGTGGGGTGGTTTTCTTCTTCGTCTTCTTTCTCTTTCTCTGGTTGCAGGTAACCCTTCGCAAAGGCTTAGTCTTCTTCCTCTCTCTCTCTCTCTCTCTTCTTCTTCTTCTTCTTCTTCTTCTTCTTCTTCTTCTTCTTCTTCTTCTTCTCTCGTTTAAATTACTTAAAGGCCATACAACCATCATAAGGCTTTGTATGACAACAACAACATCCAGTTTGACCATGGGGATCTTTCAGATCTCACAGAAGCAATTTATGTCCATAAAACTCATGGAGAAATAGCACAAAAAATGACCATCATTGTGGAAAAAATGATGTAAGAGAAGGAACGTTAGCAATTAGAAGTATATGGAAACAATCAGTTCAGAAAACCTGAGTGATCAACAATGAAGTCATTAAATCCAGCAATCAGAAATTATGCTACGACAAGAACATTGACATCATCGCATCTGTAGCATCAAGATGCATGCCTATGAAGAACATTTACATCAGCCAAGAACAAGCACAGATCGAGATGCTCCATAAATCCATAATGTTGAGTAGAAGCAAAGAGTGTGAGGATTCTTATCAAAGCCACAATACAACTGTGACTTGGTTCCTTCACTCTCAGATTTCAGACTTCTAAACTACACATAAAGTTGCATTGTTAGGTATTAATTAACTACTAATCAAAAATTGAAAAATTCACAGAAGACAATAAAAATTTAAATATCTGTTTTTTTTTTCTTTTTGTAATTGATGTAAATATTGATACTTAATTTGTCGGTCTACATTTGTGTGTGTGTTTTTTAACTGAAACCATATTTTCATAAAATATAAATTTACAGTGACTTAGAAACTCATTTTAACATATTCATTTTGGTTTAAAATGGCTATGTGATAAAAAGATTTAAATGCACAGAATGAAGGACAAAGTATTTGTCATCATCATTCTGGAGTTTTGGATGCAATGTAGGATTGGTTGGAGAACACAACACAATTAATCATAGACAAAAAGAATCAAAAAGATCCAAGAAACAATTAAGGGATTAGGAAACTTACCTGACTAAACCTCAAATTTTCACTTGAGAAGTTACATGAAGGGATAAAACTTATCATCATATTTAAATAGCATTCCAATTGTGTGCCACTACAACATCTTATGTTGATCCAATGAATCAACGATTGGACAAACTCCTTACATTATTCACTTGCAGTTTTCTCCTCCAGTAATCCTAAACTCCTAATTGCATTATGTAGAGATAAACAACCTGAAAAATAGCGCAATGGAGCCTATAAAATATATTCCCATAAATCCAGAAAACATGAACAATGCAAGCAAAGCTGGTACTTAAATATGCAAGACGATACTCTACAACAGAAACATCATCCTCTAAAAAGATCTAATGAGTTACATATATGGAATTTATCAAAGTTCTTGTGACCTAGTGATGTCAAAAGTTACCTATATGAGCACATTCATGTTGGATTATGATATTCTATCTGTATCTGAAGTTTCTCATTGAAAATAGTAAATGTTTATTAAGTGACCAAGAACACAATATGGTGAACCAGTTGCAAGCATAAACCTAATCATGACATTTTGGTAAGGCAACATATACACAAGAGAAATACCAAGGCTGACACAAGAAGAATGCATCCAATTAAAAATGACCCAAGAATAGAAGATATAATACACATTTTTATACATAGTTGAGATTCTTGAAGGTAAGTCTAGCAGCTTACCTCAAAAGGACAATGCATTTTTTGTTTAAAACAAGAAGGTATATTAATGTTTAAGTGTGCAAAGGCTGCAAGAAGAGATTTAAACAATCAGTGGTTCTATAATTTGGCATGCCAAGTTGACACACAACATTAGATAAATAATTAGATCACGCATGGAAGCAAGTGGATATTGCAAAGTGTTGGCAAACATTCCCATTCTCAATGTCAGCACTGCCTTTGGTGCACAACTCAAAGGAATCTTTACATGTAAAAAAACCTTGCAAAGATTTCAGAGCAATCAGCACCTTTTTCTATTGTTTTGAGATGCATCAGTGAAACAAAGAGGGTGGAGAAAGTAGGACTGGTTGTCTTTTTATTAAAGGCATGCAGCACAACACAGAAGAAACCCTATAGTTCTTTTCCATCTTTCCTAGCTTCCATGATCCTCAATGTTCAGTAGAAAACTCCATTTCAGAATAATCTGCTTACAAGCGGAGGAAGAGTCGAGGTAACTTTTCCTGAAAATTATTCCAAGTTGAATGCTACTCAATTAGATTTATCAGCTTGTAGTCGCAGTTGTACAGTGAGCACAAGATGAGGTGCAGAAGCTGATGCGCATGGAGAGGATGATACTGATGATGATGATAACAGTGATGTAGAAGTGTTTTTATAGGGCCTGTAGGTGGCCTCAAACCCACTCATAAAAAGGAGACTACTTCCATGAACAACAACAAACAACAGTCTTTGGAAGGAGAGAGAGAGAGAGAGAGAGAGAGAGAGAGAGAGAGAGAGAGAGAGAGAGAGAGAGAGGAAGGGAGGATGAAGAGAAAGAGAATATACAGCAACGGATCATGAAACACAGATCAAGAAATGAAACAAGCTGAGTACTTGTACATGGAAATCCTTAAACGTGCTTGCTAACCTTGGCTTTGCTGCAGCGGCAGGTCGTGGATCAGCTCCACTTATCCCCGTCCTCGATTTCTAGTCCTTGCATTGGTGGGAATCGCAGTTACACCATGGCATGTCAGAAAGGTGACCGCCCAGTTGCGCCGCCCGCCCAGCCGTGCCCATCCATCGGCAACTGGCAATTCGCCATGTTGAGCAGCGGCAGATTGAGAAAGGGCAAGCACGAGTGAGGGTCCGGGAAGGGGTTGCCGCAGCCCCCGCCGCTTCCTCCGCTCCCCCCGTCTCCTCCTGATTCTTGCTGGGCTGGGGCTTGCATCTGTAGCGGTTCTTCCTCCTCCAGCGGGAGCCGCTCATATGCGACGTTGGTGAACGACGCGGCTATCACGATCACCGGCCCGGCCGCGTACAGCTCGCCCACGACGTTCCCGCCCACCACCTGCCCCTGGCCCCCGGCGAGGAAGATGGCGAGGCTGGTCGCTCCTGGTGGAGCCGGGGGCGGGAGGAAGGACCCCGACAGCGACAAGATCTCGAAGCGGCCTTGGAGGGTGACGACGCCGCCGGACGCGGAGGGCTGGCGGAGGGTGACGTTGGTGACAGTGCCACTGCCGCTGAAGACGCTGACCCCGCGCTGCCTGCGGCTGGCGTAGGCGGCGATGCAGTCGAAGACGTCGCACCCAGCGCCGACCTCCAGGATGTGCGCCTGCAGGGTGTTGGCGCTCTCCCGGGTGATGATCACGGGGGGCTTGGGCTTGTTCTTGGAGCCCGGCGGGCGGCCCCGGGGGCGCCGGGCCGCGATGTCTCCTGGCCCGCCGCCCTGCAGCGGCACCGACGGGGCGTCATGCTCTGCCGCTCCGCCGAATTGGTCATGCCCGCCCGTTCTCTTGTTGCTGTAGTTGTTGTTGTTGTTGCTCTCCTCGTCGTTGGAGTTGATGTTGTGGTGGTGAGGGAGGTGGTGATGGACGTACCTGGAAGCGGTGCTCGGATCCAAGCCAGCCATTACCTCATCCAACAAAAACCACTGTGTGAGAGATAAGCCAAAAAAAAAAGGGAAAATACAAGAGCTGGTTTTTTCAGCTTAAAAAAGCGAAGAAAAGGTTTTAAACCATATTTAAAATATATATTTTTTCATTTAATGGTCAAGAAAAGGAAGGAAGAACAGGAGGAGAGCAGACGGAGATCAGTGGTGGTGGAAATATAGAAAACACGAGGATGGAACGCCGGTTAAGGAAGAGGCTTGCTCAGGAGACAGTGAGAACGAGAGGGAGGTGGGAGAGGTTCCCTAGGGGTTGAAGTAATGAATAAAATATTGGAGAGGTAGAGAGAGAGAGAGAGAGAGAGGAGAGGGGGGGTGCTTGATGGTGATGCATTTGGAGTCTATTGAGTTGTCTTAAACTAGGGTTAAGGAGTTGGTCACCCAGGGTTTAGGGAGGTTAACTTAGGGTTGGGTTTATTGGGGGGGGTGCAAGTGGGAATGCATTCCACGCTACTTACTACCATCAGGTGGGACCCACTTTTTTCTTCTTCTTGCATATATATTTAAGTAGCCTATAAATTCAAGAAAAAAAAGATTAAAAGGCTTTGCTACGTCATATATACATATATGGAACCCCATGTACTAAGCCAAAACATGCATGATTTGTCCACCTGGCGTTTCTTCTTTTTCCACCTTTGAGACATCTGACTTGACTTGAGGGGTCCACATTGTTCATCCAATAGTTCTCCATGTTGTATCACCAACAGCATTCAACTGTCCGGGTAGAAGAACGAGCCAAGCCGTGCTGCATGCACCTACTTGCACCGAGTTGAATTATTGTTTTGTGTTGCTTCGTTCCTTAATTGGGCGAGATTATTGATGTGACACGTCAACCCAGCAACGAAGGAATACAGTTTAATTGTTCTTATACTGATGATTATTTCGTTGATGAGGATGATAACCAAAGGATTAAAGACTATAAATCAATTAATAAGGAATAAACCTTGGGTTTAGGTGAACCCAACCGGCGCTGATCCAACCCGCGAATTTAGGTGAACCGAACCGGTCCGGCTTGACGGGTTTTACGACGATGGACGCATCGGGATAGATAGAGAAGGCTGAGTCAAAAGTCAAACCCACCGAAGCAGCCGCGTGGCTGTCGGCCGCGGGTCCCGCCGTCGCTGTCTCTGGGACCGCCACCCCGTCTCCCTCCTCCTCCTCCTTTGCCACCCCGTAAAACCCGGGCAGGCCCACGTCTGTCGATTGAGAAGCCCCTCCGTCGCCCTAATGGACCAGTCTTCTTCTTCTCCTTGTTCTTCTTCTTTTGATTGGGTTGCGCCAGCTGATCATAAGATAGTATGGATGAGACCGCCCACCTTTTAAGTAAAGGGTTGAAGAAAGGGATTGAAGGCCGAGAACTGAAGCAAAGGAGACAGGTTTATCCCCTTGGGCTGTCCATGGGTTAACCGTATCTTGAGTCGGCGATGGATTAGCTAGCGCTGCAGGTGGTGGTGGTGGTGGCTCGAGATCTAAAGCGCATATGCTGCGTGCTGCTTTTGACCGGCTTCGGAGATGCCGTAGGGCTCGTTGGCTTCTTTTGGTGGAGGTTCCATGGAGGGTGACTTGCACTGCAGCTTGTCGCCTCCAGCTTTAACAAAGAGACTTAATATATGTTTTCGATACTGTTGGTGATCAGCCAATGTCGCTATGTGTTTGGACAGTGTCAAGCAGATTAATCAAATCTTTGTCTGTTCCACTGAGTTTAGATTCCACAAAGCTGACGCCCACGCTTGAAGCTGAGGACAATGCTTAGCTCCATGGCATGTCACCTTTCTGAAGCTAAGCTACCTATGGTTATTCCCAATCACAGACGGAATACATAGCTGCCCAGCTTCAATTCATCTCCTCACAACTCCGTTAACAATGATTCTGTCAATCTACTCAACAGGCTCTTTTCCATCACCTCAGTTAGCAAAAGAACATAACCCTGGGTTTCCTCAGTCCAACAATTATAGAAGAGCCCTTGAGCTATTAAGTTAGACAGTAGGTCTATCTATACAGAAGTGACAGTTGAGATTGCAGTTTACTTAGAGTTGCTTTGCCCTATAAAAAATAATCTATTTTGCATGTTCGACATCACAAAATATAATGCCTAAGCATTGGAAAGATTCTACAATGTGATCATTTGATGATGAGAAGAAGTTTCTTCTAGCTTTCAGGGACTACCATGAGTAGATAATGGAGCATTAACATGGAGGTTGGTACAAGATAGTCACCTCTGCATTCATTTTTTTTGGTGTTTCTTTGGCTGCTTTATGTGACAACATGATATAATAAGGGAAAAATTTTATGTGGAAGTAACCTGGTGACTGCTTTGTTACTGTTTATCTAGATAAGAAAAGATCAGAAGCCTATGGCTTTGGACTGGACGTAAAAAAAAATCATCATGTCAAACAATATATTAGTTAAGATTCTACTATTTTTGGCACAGATAAAGAAGAGTTGAATTATTTATAATGAACACTTGGATTGAAAATATTTTATCTACACTAGCTCAGATACAGAAGTCAAGTTAGATACTTTATTGACAATGGTTACCAAAATCCATCAGAAAATTGGTCACCAAAAAGTACCATTTTGGAGGTTATCAACTGATCTCGATGGGTACGAGATAGATTTTAAGAAATGGATATCCAATCGAAGCTAAATGAGATGTTGTGCGGTTCAATTGCACTTATTATACTCACTGAGAAAGTAGCCAAAGTGGCTTGACCTTTAAAGAAAAATAATTATTGATATCCTTCTCGAGCAACAAATACTGGGTTAATTAATTAGATCCAACATCTGACGATGCCAAAAATTGATTTATAATCAATGATGTGGTAGACTTCATTCTACTCATATGCTGTATTATTCTACTAAACATCAATGCCAAAGCCAAGCAATGGCTTCCATCTTCCTCGACCATTTCATCAAATGGCATTGACCTTGCGTCGACTCAGTTCTCATGGCCTCAAGACTTCACAACGTGCATGCTTTACGAGTACTTCAACACACAATTATATATGAAGTGTTGTACAAAGGCTCGGACTTCCCACTGCTTGGAAACCTCGTTCTAGTGCTGTTAATGCACTATTGAGAGCTTGGAAATTCCAGAGATTAAACACTGCTGGATGTATGTTTTCGTACAAACACTTGAATGATTGTAATAGTCACCGAAATCCTGATGAAACATTGAAATCGAAGCTGAGAATATATATAGGATTGTTGCTGACTCTGATTTCCTCGAGTGGCTCAAGATATATTCTCCCCACTGCTGTCCATTAAAAGCAACCTTTCAGTCTATCATGGGCCAACTTCACCTAATCATTCTGCCACTTCAGACAATATCATATTATGTTAGTCGACAAAGATAAAGCCAATCATGTATTATCGATCCAGTTTGTGTCTGCCAGCACGGATTCTACGTTAATATTTGTGCTGAAAGATCAGCCTGGAATTTGTCATTCGCTGGAGAAATGATTGCTAATGACTAGCTTGAAATCCCTCACAAAGAAAGGGGTGAGAGATAGAGAGAGAGAGAGAGAGAGAGAGAGAGAGAGAGAGAGAGAGAGTAATAATCTTATCATGGCTTTAAGGTTCGCTCTCTATACCGCGACGAAGGATGGCGGGACAAGGCGAATGTTGTCACGCGGTAATCTCAAAGCGAGCGAGGCTGACGGATGATCCGGGATCGGAAGTCCACGTGATGATGAGGCCTGCATGGCTTCACGTGCCGCCCGGCGATCGAGATATTCCCGCTGCCGTTGCACGTGCGGCACGCATCAAGAAGCGCACGAACTTCCAAGCGGGAAGGCGGTATGTGCCCTTTCCGGGCCCCATCAATTTCACCCACGCTCCCCACGTGGGCGGCCATTATTCCTGGAGCCCACTTGGTACGGGAATTGACCGATTGGGCCGACACAACGGCTCGGATTTTGTCGGTGAGCTTCCCGGCGCGGTAACGGAACAAAATCGTAAACGGGCCTAATTGGGCCTTATCAACCATATGGGTTCAACATGAAGCCCTTAATTGCCATCAGGATATATAAATATAGGTAACATAAAATTTGCAATCCCGTTATGGGTCAAATTAGATTAAAGCGTAGTTCAAAATAGTACTAATATTAATTTATTTATACCCTTCAACTGAGGCGGGTACGACATCAACGGATGAGAGAAGTGTTTCGAGGAGAAAACAATCACACGTGTACCGTCAGGATCTGTCGAAAGCACGGATCTCGAAGCCGTGACATGACTTTGGGTCAAAATTCAAATGATGAGAAATAATTTTGTAAAATTTTGGTGAAAAGAGCATCGAATATTAAGTTCCTTGAAGAAAGATTTATCGAATTTATATAAAATTAATATCCGGTGCATATCTAGGTGAAGAGATTTGCTTTCGGACCACTGTAGTTGTAATGGTTAGGAAAGATGTATCTTATAAATGATATTAATCTATTACATCATTTTAAAAAAATTTATGTAATATTTTTAAAAATTCTTAGCGACTTTTTCCGAAAATTCATCCAAATGAGATTATATAATTAAACTCCATAATTGGTGTAAAATATTCAGCGTATATATTCCGATTCGGCGGGTGTTTCCAGTCATCCGCCGCCAACTTTTGTCAGCTTTCTCATCATCGGTCAAAGTCTTCCCGCCTCTCTCTCTCTCTCTCTTTCTCGTTCGTTTTTCTTCGGTGAGTGGCGAGCGTGCTTGGCGGCCGCCTTGCCTCCTCCTCTGGTCTCGCTTGGGGGGAGGAGGAGAAGGCTGTTGAAAGGGCGTTCTTTCGAGGTAAATATCTCTCCTTTCGCCCTCCATTCCTTGGAGACTATCAGCGGGTGCTTATCGGCTGTGTTTGTTTGATTGATTCGTGGATTCGGGACCGCTTTTTGTTCGATCGTGGAACAAGCTGCCCCTTTGTTCCTGCCGGCTTGGGATCTGTGGACCTTTCGATCTGTACGAATATATGGGTGTTGCGGCGTCGTGTAAGATTGTTCATTAGATCGGTCGAGTAAAGGGTTTCTTTTGCCTGCGTATATCTTTTCTAGTTGGGGGCAGTATTCGAGAACGCTTCTCGTGTTCTACTGGGATAATGACCTGTCAATGATTTCAATTAGAAGCTTTTTGCGCTTGAGGCGGGATGACACAAGATTGGGGATCTAAGATCTTGGAATGACTAACAACTAGATGTTTGTTGTATGGCCACCAAGACACATTTCGGGATTGTGGCTATCTTTTAACTTCTGGGTCCATTTCCTTGTGTGGGTTGATGAGTATCGAGTGCGATGTAAGGGAATGCGTGTATCTCTGAGAACAGGATTCTGAGAGTAAGACCAAGGACTTTAGGGGAAAAACAGAAGAGGATAGGATTCAGTTTCAACGTCAAGAAATTGTCCATCTTAGGTGTTTGTTGTATTGTTTCAATCGGGTCTGGATTGGAAAATTTTATTGCAATGAGTTTGGTTCTTACTTCAGTGCTTCATTGCCTATTTGAACAAGGTAATGGGACTTTTGGTTTTCTAGATCTTAGCAACTTTTCAGAAATTTAATCCATCTTTGATGTGGCCATTTATATCGAAGTATCCTTTTTCTCTTTCTTGTTATTCTATTAATTGGTTGGTTGTTTCTCAATTGCATGAATTGGTCTCCTGAAGATACATCATTGGACAGCAAGATGGAGCTACATAAATTTTCATGTTTTCATTATATTTTGCAGCATCATCTTATTTTATGTTGACGCATGATTTTTGGTTGATACAGCATCATTGCCATGATCCACTGTTGTTAATATAGAAAATTTCCCGATGTCAATGATATTGAAAAAGGAGTAGTTGATTCTTTTAGTGTCTTTATCCTGCACAATGTAATCGTTCATTGATAATAAATGAGAAAAGAAGTTGTTCTCTTTTTTTACTGCTATATAATTTACACATAGGCCAGTCTGTCAAAACAAATTTCAATAGCATCTAATGGCTTCGGGCAACTGAAAGTCCATTGAAAGTTCAATTTTTTGGTCTTAGTCAGTGATGTGATTCATGTGTTTGATAGTTGATGTTTCTTAACCTGAGTAGCATATGTTGTGATTGAAATTTGACGGTTAATTAGAATTAGCTGGGCCTGAAGAAGAACCCAAACCAACCTCTAAAGTTGCTAAGCCTTGTTCTTTTTTTTTGCATGTAACAGATGGCAGATGTTGCCAAGGACCTGGCGGCTGGAACTGTTGGTGGGGCTGCGCAGCTGATTGTGGGCCATCCATTTGACACCATTAAGGTCAAGCTTCAAAGCCAACCAGCACCACTAGCTGGCCAACCCCCCAAATATTCTGGTGCCATGGATGCAGTAAGGCAAACAATGGCTGCTGAAGGCCCAAGGGGCTTGTATAAAGGGATGGGTGCTCCACTGGCAACTGTTGCAGCATTGAATGCTGTTCTGTTTACTGTGAGGGGACAAATGGAAGCATTATTGAGGTCAGAACCTGGCGCTCCACTTACGGTGAATCAGCAAGTTGTATGTGGTGCTGGTGCTGGAGTTGCAGTTTCCTTCCTAGCATCTCCAACAGAATTGATCAAGTGCAGGTCAGTCATCATTGCTCTTTTATCTTCTGCAAGAAGTCATTTTTCGCTGGAAGGACTATACTGTAGGATGAGTTCACATTAAAACACAATTTGTCGGGGAATTCCAGTTGTTGTGATTTGGTACAATTATGTTTCTTTTCTAAATAAAAGTAGCACGCAGTGGATCAATAATGTTGTGAACAACTGGAGTATACAGTCTCAGCATGCTGATGACTCGAAGGTGCCTTCTGGTGTCTACATGGTTATACTCATGCTGTGACATCTGTCTGTTAGCCAGTTAGAGGCTTTTTTTGGCTATGTAGTCCAGTTAATCATCAGAAATTGTTTGTTTGGCGCCATTGTGTTTCTTTGCTTTTCATTTCTTTTCTGCTTTTTGTCATTGGCCACATAAACATGCCAAATTACTTGAATAAGCAAGTCAAACTATTTAAGACGCAGTTATCCTGATGAGCAAGCTACATAACAAATAATGAACTAAAGTGGTCCTAGCATCAACTCCCTTCTAGAAAGACAAGTCTAGAAGAGTAGAAACGCTGTGTTGTAATGATCAACCAAGATCCTATTAGCTTTTTCTTGTATATTCGTCTTATAACTTCTATTTCTCTGTGGCTTAGCATTTTACAGGAATAACCTAACTACTAGACTCATTTATATGGTCACTGGCAAGTAATTTGAGCTGTTTCTACTATTCACCCGCAGCATGTGCCATGCACATTCATACCCATCTTGTGTTGAATTCCACATGGGCTTTATTTCTATTTTTGTATGCAATATTGATTCGACATAAATACCACATCAGTACCATGAAGGTGTTTCTCTACAGAAGTTTTACATAAATCAAGTCTTACAAAGTGAAACATGAGTAAATAAGTGAGGCTTTAACATTTATAACATTCTCTTAATTTTTTTTGTTTTCTCTATGAGCCTTGCAAAATAACATTTATCATGTATAACATTTCCCATAATCTCTCAAGGCATATATAATAGAAAGAAAGAATGACTGATTCGCAAAATTCTTTGATCTAAATGACTCAGTTGTTGGGGAGATGTACATGGTATCAGTAAAACCCATAAAAGGAAATTCAAGTTTCTAGCAGAGTTAGGTTTTATATATGTTGATTTAAAACATTGTCTTTTTCGCTTTTGATGCCACTGCAAATCAGGCTGCAAGCTCAGAGCGCCTTAGCAGACTCAGCTGCTTCATCTGGTGCAGCGAAGTATGGAGGACCTATCGATGTGGCAAAGCATGTCGTTCGAGAAGCTGGTTTTAGAGGCCTATACAAAGGCTTGGTTCCAACCCTGGCGCGTGAAACTCCTGGTAATGCTGCCATGTTTGGTGTATATGAAGCCCTCAAGCAGTATTTTGCCGGGGGTCAAGACACTTCAGGGCTGGGAAGGGGGCCATTGATCGTAGCTGGAGGCCTGGCCGGAGCATCTTTCTGGCTATTTGTCTACCCAACCGACGTCGTGAAGAGCGTGATTCAGGTTGATAGCTTCAAGAACCCAAAGTACTCTGGTTCCCTTGATGCCTTCAGGAGAATCCTGGCTGCAGAGGGAATGAAGGGCCTGTACAGAGGTTTCGGACCAGCCATGGCACGCAGTGTCCCAGCTAATGCAGCGTGTTTCTTGGCATATGAAGTGACCAGATCAAGCCTTGGGTGACCTTGTCGAGTGCCTCCCCTGATTCTTCACCCGATAGCCTTGATTGAAGGATAGATTGGATCAAATAAATCTGTTCTCTCGCCATTGAGTCGAACCCTGGTCCATGCTATATGAAACACTGCTTGGTTTTTGACAATTCTTTTACCCATTCTCTTCTTGTACTCCCTGTGACAGCAGAATTCTTTTCAGAAATTTAATACTTGTCAGCTATATCTTCAAATCATCTATACTTTAAATGGTGTTGTGCCTAAGTTGTGATGTAGAACTTTCAATTGTTGCACTTCCAGGATTTGCAAGCTGGGAACCAAATATATTGTATATTTAAACAATATAGTGACAACATTAGACCGAAGGGGTGGTGGCGCAGTTGGCTAGCGCGTAGGTCTCATAGCGTCTGAGTTATCCTGAGGTCGAGAGTTCGAGCCTCTCTCACCCCATATTAAGTTTTATTTCGGCTTTTGTGGAGCATGTTATCTAAAGTTATTAATCCATTAATAAAGAAGCAACAAACCAAACCAATTGGGGTGGCGGCGCAGTTGGCTAGCGCGTAGGTCTCATAGCTTCCGAGTTATCCTGAGGTCGAGAGTTCGAGCCTCTCTCACCCCACATTTTAATATTTTATTGTGCTTTGATGAAATCTAACACATCAATAAAATCCATAAACGATATAAAACAAAACGGGGTGGTGGCGCAGTTGGCTAGCGCGTAGGTCTCATAGCTTCTGAGTCATCCTGAGGTCGAGAGTTCGAGCCTCTCTCACCCCATTATCATTTTTTATTTAGCTTTTATGAAGTTAAGAAATGTGATCCACTAATTATATATTATCTTATGTAGTTAGATCTCTTTAATATGTCGATTATTATATTTTAAAATTTAATATTAAAATTTCTATAGTTATGAACGTGAAATATCCAGTTTCATTTATTCTAACATCATTAGTTTTATCGACGAAAGTATAAAAATAATGAGCTAAAATATAATTTCAATATTTAGTTATATTTTCAATGATAGTGGATAGCAGCATCACTGAAGATTATGAGTGACTATTGTAAATGAAGAGGGAGAGCGACGATAAAAGATGAAACGACGATACTGGCATCGATACAGTTATCGAGTGATGAAATTATTTTTTAGCATATGTATTGGAGTCGACACAGATATAGATGTAGAGTGGCATCGACATCGATATTAGTGTTCTATACATGGCTTCTGAGTCATAGCTTCTGAGTCATCCTGAGGTCGAGAGTTCGAGCCTCTCTCACCCCATTATCATTTTTTATTTAGCTTTTATGAAGTTAAGAAATGTGGTCCACTAATTATATATTATCTTATGTAGTTAGATCTCTTTAATATGTCGATTATTATATTTTAAAATTTAATATTAAAATTTCTATAGTTATGAACGTGAAATATCCAGTTTCATTTATTCTAACATCATTAGTTTTATCGACGAAAGTATAAAAATAATGAGCTAAAATATAATTTCAATATTTAGTTATATTTTCAATGATAGTGGATAGCAAAGATCATCCGAAGATTATGAGTGACTATTGTAAATGAAGAGGAGAGCGCGATAAAAGATGAAACGGCGATCATGGCATCGACAGTTATCGAGTGATGAAATTATTTTTAGCATATGTATTGGAGTCCTACGGATATAGATGTAGAGTGGCATCGACATCGATATTAGTGTTCTATACACTTCGAGTCATAGCCACGAGTCATCCTCGAGGTCGAGAGTTCGAGCCTCTCTCACCCCATTATCATTTTTATTTAGCTTTTATGAAGTTAAGAAATGTGGTCCACTAATTATATATTATCTTATGTAGTTAGATCTCTTTATATATGTCGATTATTATATTTTAAAATTTAATATTAAAATTTCTATAGTTATGAACGTGAAATATCCAGTTTCATTTATTCTAACATCATTAGTTTTATCGACGAAAGTATAAAAATAATGAGCTAAAATATAATTTCAATATTTAGTTATATTTTCAATGATAGTGGATAGCAGCATCACTGAAGATTATGAGTGACTATTGTAAATGAAGAGGGAGAGCGGCGATAAAAGATGAAAACGACGATCGGCATCTGCTTATCGAGTGATGAAATTATTTTTAGCATATGTATTGGAGTCACACGGATATAGATGTAGAGTGGCATCGACATCGATATTAGTGTTCTATACATGGCCGAGTCATAGCTTCCGAGTCATCACGAGGTCGAGAGTTGAGCCTCTCTCACCCCATTATCATTTTTATTTAGCTTTTATGAAGTTAAGAAATGTGGTCCACTAATTATATATTATCTTATGTAGTTAGATCTCTTTAATATATCGATTATTATATTTTAAAATTTAATATTAAATTTCTATAGTTATGAACGTGAAATATCCAGTTTCATTTATTCTAACATCATTAGTTTTATCGACGAAAGTATAAAAATAATGAGCTAAAATATAATTTTAATATTTAGTTATATTTTCAATGATAGTGGATAGCAGCATCACTGAAGATTATGAGTGACTATTGTAAATGAAGAGGGAGAGCGACGATAAAAGATGAAACGACGATACAGGCATCGATACAGTTATCGAGTGATGAAATTATCGCTTAGCATATGTATTGGAGTCGACACAGATATAGATGTAGAGTGACATCGACATCAATATAGTTACTGAGTGGTGAAAGGGTTGCTTAACATATGCACTGGAGTTAACACAGATGCAGATGCATAGTAATGCCCTAATTCAGCAAATATCCAAGCAGAAATAGCAGATGTCATCGACAACAATAGAAGTTGCAGTGCCAACCCAAACCCCTCCTCTCGTTCCAAGCGTTCAATTCTACTCTAATAATAAATCGTTCAAGCATCAACCTCCAATATAACCTTCTTCTGGTTTCTGTTAGCATCACTCTCTTTTGGGTTTTAGGCTATTGTTGCAGTAGTAGAAATAAGTCTTCCACTTGGATAATGCCTTATATATAAAGCACTTAAGGTGAGTGCTAGTGTTCTATACATGGAATTCCTTCTGTTCTCACCATTATCTTACGTCCAAGTTGCCAACTTGATGCAGGTCCTCCTCGCATCACAATGACATCTATGAACGCAGCTCCTTCGGTTCCTCCTCCCAAAATGTGGTCACCTGTGCAGACTAATTATATATTATCCAATGTAGCTAAATCTCTTAGTTTTTTAATCTTTATATTTAAAAAATATATATTAAAATCTCTATAGTTATAAAAATAAAACATCTAACTTCATTTATCCTAACGTCATTGGTTTTACCGACGGAAGCACGAAAACAATGGGCTAAAATATAATATTAATGCTCAGTTACATTTTCAGTAGTGGCAAATAGTAATATTGCTGAAGATCGTGAATAACTGTTGTGGATGAGGAACAAGAGCGACGACGAGAGATGAAACGACATGTCGATGTAGTTGTCGAGTAATGAAAGGGTTGCTCAACATATGTATTGGAATGTAGACGCAGAGATGCAGAGTGGGACCACTTTGTAATTGCATTGACGTTAATACAAATGCGGATACCAAGCGACCCTTTTACCGGTGTTCATCGCATTGGCACTAACGGAGCTTCATCTACATCGGTGTTGATGCAGAAGCAAAGCAGTCCTTTCATCGCATGACAATGTGACTCTCAATTTGATTGACACCGATGCAGACACTGAGTGGCTCCTTCACCGCTCTGCATCTGCATTGGCACTGACAAAATTATCGAGTAATGCCAACTCAGATACAGAGCGTCGACATTTGCATCATCGTCTCACCTTTGTTGACGATGCTCTCTTTCCTCATCCACAATAGTCATCCGCCGTTCTCGACGATCCTATCGTCTACCATCACCGAAAATATAATTAGGATATCAAAATTATTTTTTTGTCTATCGTTTTTATTCTTCCATCGATAAAATCAATAATTTTAGGGTAAATGAAACTAATTATTTTACTTTCATAACTATAAAGATTTCAATATAGATTTTTCAATTCAAAGAATCGAAGTATCAAATATATCTAATTACATAGAACAACCTATATAATTAGCCGCACGTATGGCCACCATTCACCTTGTGGGAATAACACATACAACCGGGAATAATTCTGTCTTCACTCAGATGCATATTATTCTATCTGATCATTTCCTTCTACTGCTGCAGAGATGGTCTTCATTAGTCTGGTGCAATCCACTCACCCTAAAAGTTAAGGCAACAGTCATGTGGATCATCATAGAACGGAGGATATATTAGTCTGGTGCAATCCACTCAACCTAAAAGTTTAAGGCAACAGTCATATAGAATGGAAGATGTGCATGCCTAATGATCGCCAGCTCTACGCTTGCTGCGCTTTAGTTCATGCCATCCGATAGGCTCTCTGGTGTTCTTGGTCGAGATAAGAGCCGTACCTGATTGGGTGGAGCATCTCTCCTTTTTCTCTCCGATTGGCTTGGCGTTTCTTAGCCTTCAGACTCCTTTTCATGACGCTGCAATGTGGCGTAGGAAGTCTTCTAGCTCTATATATCTTATTTATTGTGTGCCCTAGTCCTTTTCTTTCTCTTTCTCTTTTCCATTCGATGATGCAGACGAATGGCGACAACGTTGACATCAACGCACACTTCTCTATAATATAGAAATAAAGAAAAGGATACGAGGCTACGGAGATTTAGCATCAGCATGGAGACACCTGAAGAGGCAGTGGGATCCTTGGAAGCATCACAGCCACAACGTAGAAATGACTTGCATCATTTCCATGTATCACAAAGCAACGAGATCTTATGGGTTTTGGTGTGGCTTTGCAGGAAACCATCGAGGGCTTTTATCTTTCAAATGTTCTTTCCTTTTTTCCAAAGAAAAAGGAACGACTGCTGCTGCACTGTTTTCTCCTGCTTCTGCTTACGGTGGTGCTGCATGTCGAGACACCGCCACCGCTTCGTGGGGCTACAAATCTTTGGCAGACGATCTTGGGTGTGCGAGATCGGAGTTGGTCACCGGCCACTAGCAGAGCACTGCACCACCTTCAACAGCCCCAAAAAGATGCTCTAATATAATAATAACAACAATAATATGATGATGACGGTAGACAAATGGGATGGTGCATCTGCAAATCTTCTTGCGTACCACATAGTTTCTCTGACGCACGCATCTTTGGTTGTTTATTTTGGAGCATTAAATGCCTTTTTCCGACATGCCGATTACACCGCAAAACAAGTCAAAGGGGGAGAAGAAGAAGAAGAAGACGAAGTTGAAATTACCGTGACGCCCCTGCGCGGCCAGAGATTGGCAACTGAGACAGACCGCCGGGGGCTTCTGCGATATTACTGAAGTAGAAGGATTTTTCTGTAAATTTACACAGTCGAGACTACCTCATTATTACGTCACGTCGAGTCGTCGGCCGTGAGCGCGGGCGGGGGTTGGTCCTCTTAGTTCCCCTCCTCCGCAGGCAGCGGCGGAGACGGCTCGGCCGCGGCCATTGCCTTCGCCACGGTCGCGAGCTTCTGGAGATTGAGGCGGACGACGGTGTCGGCGAAGAACCTGGTGTCGTCCTCCGTGTTGCCCTCCGGCACGTCCACCGCGTACGACTCCAGCACCACCGCCCAGATCTCTTCGCCGCAACCTCGGAGATCGTCGACGGTCGTGACGGAACGGTAGTTACGGAGCCGGTGCTCGCCGCCGACGATGGAGAACCCGGTCACCCGCAGGTCCTCGTCGAGGAGGTCCAGCCGCTCCGTGCTGGTGCTCGCCGGGAGGCCGGAGACGACGCACACGTCACGGAGGCACCCGGGCCGGATCTCGCCACCGCCCTTGACGACGCAGCTCCGGATGAAGTGCTTGTACACCTGCGGGCGGTCGAACCGCCTGATCACCGACCACACGGTGGCCGCGGGGGCCCGCACCCGCTGGGCAAGGAGGGAGGAGCACTGCCCCGGCCCGACGCCGTACCGGTGGTGCGACTCGATCCTTGGCCTGAGATCCTCGTACTCCTCTGCCGTAAGACCCGCCGGAACCTCCTCCTCCATCTCTGCGGCTGCAGATTCGACTGGCTTGTCTTCGCTGCCCTCCATGGCTTTCTCGAGCCTGGCTTCTTTCAGTTAAGTGGATATATATATATATATATATATATATATATATATATAAAGTGATAAATTGATAGCAGTAAAATTACTGAATGGCCTTTTTGCATGTTGAGACCCATATTGTTTAAAAGATATAATTTACTTCAAATTAAGTCGAATTTACGTGTATATATTTAGATCATAAACTGCTGTAGAGTGGTGGAGGGATCCAAAATCTGAGGATTTAACCCCACTAAATCATGTGGGATGGCTTGCCATGATTTGGTCGAACACAGACGATGGCATTCCACAATGTCCTTTTGACTCGGTGCCCTACCAATCTGCGCACTGAAGCAGGCTTCCACGGGGATTGACTCCAAATTAGGATGATGGAAGAAGACGAAGATTCGTTGGAAACCCAATTTGGACCAAAGCACTGCGCTGTGCCATCGACTTGACGGAGCCAATGAGATGACGCGGTGGATGACGGTGATTTGATGGGATGGGGAAGAGGAAGAAAGGCGATGGTTGTCCCTTCTCCCGGAACAGTCCAAGCATCATACAGTCAACTCTCATACAGTCCTCCTATCTTATTTCGAGTAATCATCATCTGGAAACCAAATGGGATGGAGGAAAGCAGGTCAGTTACGTGCAAATCAAGATGCTACAGAGCAAATTACATGTCATGTTGTTTACCTTTTGCATTCAGAAAAGGGGTGCAGCTCCTCCAGAGATGATTCCCCCATTGGCAATGGAGCTGGAAGAAGAATTGTACCTGCAAAGCATGGCAACATCCAGCTCCAGTTCACAACCACAGAAGGAACAAACACAGGGCCTGGGGGCTGGAAGCAAATGAGGGATTAATCCGATACATTGTACTGTTTGCAGCTGCATCAAAAGTCATGTTTAAAGCTTTTAACATGCAGCGAGTAGGGTCACTTGCAGATTTATCTCTCCCTTAAATCTCGGAATGCATCATAAATAAGCAGCAAGGTAATTCAACCCAGCTGCCACTAAATCAAGTTTCAACTGTACCTTCACAGATCCAGCAATGAATTTTTGCTGGGCGAATCAATGGACGGGCTTGGCCCCATTAACTAAGGGGGCAATACCCCTGGTCATCTTGACATAAGAGGCATAGTCTCGGTAGTGCATGGTGTAAAGGGTGGACTGGTAGCGGGTGGTGCAAAGCCGGTTGCGAAGTGACTCGCTTATAACACCGTTGAAGCCTGCTTTCCTCATGAGTGAATCGATGGCTTCCGTCTTAGTCCAACCTATCCCATTTTAAAAAAAAAAGAGAGAGGGAGAAATGGAATCAGTGACATGGTCATAGAACAAGGATTGTAGAAACATATTATACTGTGGTGGTTCTCTATATTATACTTTCTCTGGAATCCTACATGCCAACATAGGATCATGGTCATTCATCACAATTTCTAGGTTACAAGTTCACTTGGGATTAAAAAACCATGAGAATAAACCCTCAAATAATAAAACTGGAACCTTAATGGCTTGGATATTGTTCAGAAGCTTTCACCACTTATATCGACATGCACTTTAGCACTTCTTTTCAAAAACAGTACAAAGGATTGAATACGGGGAAACCGGGAGTAGCTGATAAGGTACGAACCTTCGTGGGCAGCAACCTCAGGCAAGTATGTCGCACTACGCCTCGTGTTGTAATCAGGGTCAGTAAATTCGATGATCAAGCCATGCTTTCCAATCTGCAAGAATAACCACTCATTTCAACAAAAGCTAGCCCTAGAACTAGAATCAACCACTTAAAATGAGCATTGGCATGAGGATGGGATCATTAGCTGGAAAGACAATTAACACATATAAATTAACAAATAATGCCAAAATGCTTTTTGAAAAATTGAAAGAATGTGAATTAACAGACCTCCCAATCAAGGTAATTAAGAGCAGGTTCATAGTCAGTTAGAATAGATACTGTACATTCCAAATACGGCAATTCTTTAGCCTGTATTGGAGGAAATCGGCGGTCCCTCAAAGCGCTGCGAAAAGATGAAGAATCATTAGCCACTAGATCTAACAATGTCTTGGCCAATTGCAGAAGATGGACGCAAAAATGTAAGCTTCATACCAACACGACTCTTCTACGACAGTGCAAATTTGTTATTTTGTCAGAGACCACAAAGCACATGCATCGTTTCTTTGACAGATTGAATGAAAGATAAACAAAACAATGTATGATAATGTGTCACAGATGAAGTATATTAAAAGTAATGCATATCAGAAGCATCATCTAAGCCACTGTTGATGCATATGAGAAGCATCAACCAATCTACTTTCCATCAAATCATGAACTTACCGATGAAGTATGTTAAAAGTAATGCATAACAGAATACAAAAGACAGACAGTGGCCTAGATATGTGATCAAGATATTCATCCATATCTACATTCTAAAAACCACCTGTTCAATGCAATCATTTCTCAACCACTTTCATCATATATCCTAGGCAGATTCTAATTTTCATCAGAATCATAAAGGTTCCAGTCCTTCCAATGGAGCTGATACATTAACTTAACATAGAACCTGCAGCAGAAAATACCTTGTTAATGCATAATCTCTAAAGCCGTTGACTATGCAACGGGCTTCCAAAGTTCCAATACACCCACGCAGACGAGGTTCTGCTCCATTGACTGCTTTCTTCCATGTAACAAACAGTGGGCTGAAATGAAAGGTTTTTGATAAGATAATAGATTTATGCCTAGCATCCACTAGCAGATGCGTATACAAGCATGCAAACAATACCTTAAATATAGTCAAAGCAAGCAAAGTTTTGCATCAGTATTCACTTAGTTCATGAAATACCTTAGATTGCTGCTTGAGATCAGGAATTCTATTGCATGAACTTTAGGTCTACGATGAAGATTAGAAAGCAAGAAATACATATTGCAACAACTAAATAATGAGGAAAAAGTTTATTATGAAAAGGATATTATAGTGTGAGCTTAGAAGCATCCAGATAGCATTAGAAAAACAAAAGGAAACAAATTCCAGCCAAAAAATACAATTAGACATTTCACATCAATATTTAACACTGTCAATAATTTATGAAACTTAGTTTGCTTTTAGAGATCATAACACAAATACCAACAACAAAGAGCGACAACAAATTTGTTCAGCCCCCACCATGAGGGTTGTCCAAAAAAGAAAACAACCAGAAAGAAATCCTCAGAGTACTGTCTCTGATCAAATTCTTTCAAAAGTAAAGATCCTCTTTAGTTCAAAGTTTTGACAGAATCTAGAATGACGATCGTGGAAAAAAAAAATTCAAAGGTGGTTTAGGAAGAACAATTGTAATACAAATCTTTCCATGCACCTTGGCTGCATGAGCATGGACAACATATATTGGTTCATGTTCCTATTATAATGCACAAGGATATTACACAAGGTCGTAAACAACCACCATCATTAACAGCTAATCAGATAGCGAGAACATATCTTACATCCTTCAATCAGGGGAACCCTCTTATTGGAATATCTGAGGTGGTCAATCTTTTCTCCTTTTATTTTCTGAGGCAACAACAACATTCCATAATCTATTTCCAATTCCTTCTCATCAATTGTTGGATACGAAGCTAGCAAACAAGTCCACATCAAAAGTGGTAGCAACAAGTAGTATGTTAGCTGGCGAACTCGTTCTCATCTTAAGAACTCGAAAGAAAAACCCTGATAACAGAACATAAACTTGGACACTTGACATACTAACAAGCTCCCAAAGGTTTATTGTTTTAACCTATTTCTGCAATGGATTGCTATGTTGTAACCCATGGCACTGTGACAACCATGCAAACACGGACATATAAACATTACATCGAACATCTCGTGCATAGACTTGCCAATTGTTAGATTCACCTTGCGTACATCGAACATCTTGTTGTAACCCATGGCACTGTGACATTGTTTGGATTCACAAGCTCGCACATAAAGCCTACGGAAACTGACCTCACACTTAAAACCCAATGAGTAGTCTTTTGTAGACTTGCGACTATTCTTTTATCTTCTAAAGTCATTGTTTTCTCCTTTTTTTCTTTTCTCTCTACACACCAAAGTGTTTATTGAATCGCTTATAAGCTGCCCTCTTTTGCAAGACATCGAGGCTTGTATGCCTACCATTTTCTTAAGCTAATCAACTTTCTTTTGTAGATCCTTTGAGACTTGTACAAGGTTGCCTCTTGGTTGACCCTTTGCGGATGGATAACGCAAGGGTTCCTCACGACTTGAGCAATTCTAACTAAGCCTATGATAATGCTCACCAAGTTCTAATACAACACAAAGGATTGTCGACCATATTCCATGTCAGGGTTCAAAACCCAATACATGTATTCTTATATAGCATGGTACAACTTATTCTGCGAGTATGGGTCCTGCAAAAGTTTAGTCCCCCAATTTGAACAAAACTATTACATAAACCATATAATCGGGCAATTGTTAGCAATTTGCTAGACCCCTAGCTGGAACAAACAGATGTAAAAAACCTAAGAATCATTAATTGCATATGAATGCAAATAAGGATTTTTTTTCTAGGCACCAACACTAGAAAACCAAAAGTAAGCATGCTTTTCTATTGCAATGCAGAACATTAAAAAAAAAAAAGAAAGTGAAACATTACAATAAAAGAATTAGCAATTAACAAGGGTGAAGGGGTTATCAACCAGGGATAGTACAAGAAGCTAATTGAATATATTGAGACAATTCGGAAGATAAGAGATTCGGGGCATGGATCAATGGGTTTTCTCAACCACAGGTAGTACGAGAAGCTAAATGAGCCCATTGAGACAATCCAATAGGATACCACACAAGAAAGAAGAATTGTAAGCCGAAAAATCAATCAATAGAACCCAAATAAATCAACACGGTATAACATCCCACACTGCAACAGTAAAAGAGAACTGCAGCGTGACCTGATATCAACTATTCCAAGTATCCAGGAAATAACTCCGATGCAACCAAATCACCAAAAACGCCAAAATCGATGAGTCGGCAAGCAAAATCACATGAAATCCCTCAATCATCCGACAAAAATCAATCGCAACAACAGGAGCACCGATCGAAATCGGATCGAGAGAATGACAGGGCAAAACGAGGTGCACGCTCCTTACTGCTGGCCTTCCTCGAAACCCGGTGGCGGCGCCTGCTCGCTGTTGTAGTGGGCGATGAGGGTGTCGAAGCAATACACCACCATTTCCCGATTGGCAGACACCATCCCGTCGCTCGAATCAAGGGGAATCTGCCGCGACAGGACGATCGGCGCCGGGGAGAGGCGATCTAGAAAGGGTCGGACCGAGAGAGGAGCAAGGGAAGGGCCCCGCCGTCGTCGACCGATGAGAGGGTTTCTTGGCGAGGAGGGTTAGGTATTAATAGTATCGAACCTAAATATATGGGAAGATGAGCGATGTAGGCGTCGTCGGAGAAGTGCAGAAGAAGATAAAAGAGAAAGCCGAAGAAAAAGAGCACCGTGGCCTCGCGTGGCATGCCTTCGTCTTCCAACACCTTCCCTCACGTGCAACCCACGTGAGTCATAGGTTCTCATTGTTTCAATTCTCAAGTAACCGCGGCTTTTTATTAGATTAAATGACGCTTTTGATGAGTTCTAACATTAGACTTATCGACTGTATAATAAATAATGCATTAACAACTTCGATGCCATGCAGTAAAACAGATAAAAATGACCTTAAAGTGGTGAAAATTATTGATACGTTACTTGATCTGCTTAGAGTTCTACATGAAATGAGCTATAATGCCGAACACACAACATGGAGTTTGTTCATGGAGAAACCCAGGCGATCACTGGCGATGCTAACAGCCCGTGAAGAACGATCGCCCTGTTGGTTGGGAATCACCATCTCTAATCTCGACCACTGTACTGCGACGGAGACCATCCCATCGTCATCGACCGGATGACTGTTCTCTGCCCCCGGTGGCGGAGGAGGAGCTGGTGAATTCACAGACACGAAGTTGGCTCGACAGAGGGGGCAGTCGGAGTGCGATTTCAGCCAAGCATCGATGCATGGAACGTGGCAAGCATGGCTGCACTTGGGGAGCAACCGGAGGCTCTCGACCTCCCTGAACTTGCTCGCTCAGGCACACCGCGCGATCGTAGTAGCTGACGAGGACGAAGGCGCTGGTGAGGATGCAGACGACGGCGATCACGGGGAGGGAGAAAGTACTGCCGGAGCTCTCGTTGGTGGAATTAACGACGGGAGAGGCATGAGGTGGGAAGACGATGTAGCACCGTTGGGGGGGCAGTACAAGCTGCAGAAACCCAAAGAGAAGTCCTTGCTTTGCTGCTTGCCAACGGTGGCCATGGCCAACAAAGAGAGGAGATCAGGCTGAGGAGGTCTTCTCTATCGCAGTGGAAGTGCTGCCGGCGGAGGATGTTTATGGGTGTCCAGTGTAAGTGATGGGGTCGGTTTATTGGGAGTTAGGAAGCTGATGGAAGTGTACTTGAAGTCTGCTCTTAATCCAACACGAACAATATGATTCAATGATCGCTCTCCCAAAGGAGAGTAGGTCAATATTTGCCAGGAAGACAGGAAAGAGATGGCCAGCGCCACTCCGACCATCTATATTCTCCCAAGACATGTCAAAAACCTGCAGTCAATCTGCGTATTGTCTATTGGTTGCTCTGCTCTGTCTACAGTGAAATGAGCTCAAGCTGTTCATCGACCAATGGATATGCTTGCTGCCATCATAGCGTTGACAATTTTGCTGCTACAGTGCCAATGAATGCATACATAAAAAGAAGGGGAAGAACATGTTTGCGTAAGACAGGCGATGGTGCGATCAGGTTCCATTGACGAGAGACAGGCGACCGTGTTAACGCCGGCTATAGCCATACCAGTCTGCATCACACTTTCCAAGGGGAAGGAATCAGATATTATTGTGGGCACGCACTCTGTCGTGGATTCGATTCCACCCCTATCCAAATGCAGGATAGCGAGTTGAGTAAAGATTTGCGTATAATTCCAATCTAATTTAAAGTGGATATCCAAGAAGATTTGTGTATAATTAAAAAGATAAATCAGCAAAAAAAAATAAGTGGAGAAAGAATAAACAAATGGATGGAGATGAGAGGAAGGAGGGGGAGGAAGAAAGGTGTTTCTTGAAAACAACGCATTTAGACTCTTCTGAAAGGATAAGAACGACACGACTCTCTCCTCATCCCAGCCCGCATTACTCTCTCTCTCTCTCGCTCTCGCTCTCTCCATGGCTGTCTCTGAGTCAACGAAGTCTCCTTCGTGTTTAGACTTCTGCTATCTATCGTCTCTCTAAGTCCAGCAGCAGAGGCAAGCAGAGAAGAAAGGAAGGATTTTTGTGATGATCAAGGTGCCGGTCAATCAAAAATCACCATTCAGAGAGCTAAGTATCAAGAACAGGCGAATCATGGTGAGTTTCCCAAAAAGGATTGTTGGTGGCTTCGAAGATGGTGGCTTTTGCTCTGTCTGATGATGATGATGCGGGATGGAACAGGGCGGAGGAGGGACGGCGGAGGAGAAGGGGCGGTGGCCGCCGTGGCTGAGACCGCTTCTGTCGACGAGCTTCTTCGTCCAATGCGAGCACCACGCCGACTCTCACAAGAGCGAGTGCAATATGTTCTGCCTTGACTGCACGAACGGCGCTCTCTGCTCCCTATGCCTCGCCCACCACCGCGGCCACCGCGCAATCCAGGTCCGTTTGTTCCGAAGCGTCTGTTTCGGTCATGCTTTGCGTTTCCTTGGCCTCCCATAGAAGTGGGCTCTTCTGATGGGATCTCGATTGCAGATACGGAGGTCTTCCTACCACGACGTGATCAGAGTTTCCGAGATCCAGAAGGTACTGGACATCACCGGCGTGCAGACGTACATCATCAACAGTGCCCGTGTCGTCTTCCTCAACAAGCGCCCACAGCCGAGGCCCGGCAAGGGCGTCACCAACACCTGCGAAGTCTGCAACCGAAGCCTCCTCGACTCCTTCCGCTTCTGCTCCCTCGGCTGCAAGGTCTGCACTCTCAGTCTCTCTCCAAAACCCAGTCTTTCCACCAAACCTTCATGTCCTCTCTCTTTCTGTAACCAATTGTTCCATGAAATGCCCGTTTCAGATCACCGGTACTTCCTCCGACTGCCGCAAGAAGAAAAGGACGAAGAACAAGAAGTCAACGGCCGAATCAGATTCGGAGGAGTCTTACTTGAGAAACAGCAGCCCCGGCAACGAGAGGAGAAACGTGACACAGAGCTTCACACCATCGACGCCGCCGCCGACCGCCGTCAGCTTCCGCACCGCTAAGAGAAGGAAAGGCGTCCCCCACAGAGCCCCCTTCGGAACCCTCCTACTGGGGTTCTAAGCCCAGTAACACATCACTATTAGATACCATGAAGTAGCAGCACCGCCATATATTTGTCACCATAGTAGACTCGATCGAAACAGTATCACCTCTCTCTCTCTCTCTCTCTCTCTCTCTCTCTCTCTCTCTCTCTCTCTCTCGTCACCATAGTAGACTCGATCGAAACAGTATCACCTCTCTCTCTCTCTCTCTCTCTCTCTCTCTTGTCACCATAGTAGACTCGATCGACACAGTATCACCTCTCTCTCTCTCTCTCTCTCTCTCTCTCGCTCTCTCTCTCACCAATTCATGGTTCTTAGGAAGCACGCATATGGTAGTGACATATAGCTGGCGTTAGGCCCATTACAGAGGTTGTGCGTGTATAATAGATAGGAAAAGGTTGTAGTTGCATTGCAGTTTAGTAACGTGATGTGTGAGTGTAAATATTGAAGGGGGTGGTAACTAAAGAGGAATGCGTTGTTTGCTTGCACGGTGAGTTGCAGTCAATTCCAGGAGCTCGATGCCTTCTCTTATTCTTCCGTGTTGGCTGCCTGCCTGTCGACATGGCGACGTGGTCGTCGTATTGCGTTGACTTTTTGGTAGCGTGCACCGACCGTCTTCACAAGCTCAGGACCCACCCATCGTTCTCACGTACCAGCAGCTGCAACAACGACGACGCCATCGTCGTCTGTGGCTCTCATCATCTCACACCACAGGTTGCACGAACCCTACTGTTTCTGCTGGAGCTGCGCCTTCTTCTTCTGCAACAACGACGACGCCATCGTCGTCTGTGGCCCTCATCATCTCACACCACAGGTTGCACGAACCCCACTGTTTCTGCTGGAGCTGCGCCTTCTTCTTCTGATGCATGTATAATGCAGCCATTCCATGTCCACGTGATCTCGGTACTGAGCTGTCCGCTGCTGCATACACGTTCTTGGATCATGATGAGCAGATCATCGTTGTGTCATGTCAAATCTTCTCGCTTTAGATTTTCCCGTTTGTTCCATGCAGTGCATCAAAGATGGGAAAACCAGAGAGAGAGAGAGAGAGAGAGAGAGAGAGAGCACTCGAGATTGTCGACATGACATTAATGTGCCACAAAGCTTCGCTGCTTTCGGACGATCTCATCACCTGCCTTCTTCCCCCTTGGGACCTCATGGTTAAGACCACCATTGCATCATATGCTATCCATGTGCATCAAATAGCAGGTCTCCTTGGATCTCACCAGCCAAACTTCAATGATAGGATGGGGGTGAACCTAAAGAGCATAAAGTTGTCACATTGTATGCCTTGCAAAGATTAGGCAAATGGAGCCCGACCATTTGCATGCAACAGTAGTGACAACAGCTCCTGTTTATTAACCTTGTTAGAATGTTTATTGAGAACTTGTTCCCTTGAGCATACTTTGAGTGACCGTCAAATGCGGCAACCTTCCCTTTCAAAGCACACATGATGATTTTTACTGATTCAAACATCTTGGAGTATGCATCTCTTTGACTCGAGCAGTAATCTGTGACAGAAGTCCAAAAGGGTGGTGGGTGTGACTAAATGGATGGGAAAAGGAGTAAGTGCATCCATTTTCTGTACTTTGTACTAACACGAGAGCTGACCAAATCTCCTAAGAATATCAAAAGATTAACATACTCTAAACCTTGACAAAGATGCCGTCTGTATGTGGCTGTTGTCAATGTCGATTTCTTTAAATACTGTCGAAAACCACCATGATAGTGCCACGATCATAAATGCTTTGTGGAGATGGACAACGATGACTTTTTTGACATGCTAATATCTCAAACAAAAGCGTACGTGAACGGGCGACGATACAGTAGAGAGACAGAGAGGAGTTGACGTTCCCGCTGAGGTCAGGTTGGAAGCACTGTGTGGTGGGCGACGATACAGGAGAGAGAGAGAGGGAGAGGGAGAGGGAGAGGGAGAGGGAGTTGACGTTCCCGTAGGGGTTAGGTTGGCAGCACTGTGTGGTGGACTCTACCCACAGTTCGAGGAACGCGTCCGTCGGGTTTCCACAGGCACTGCTACTGCCATCCGCGACGGGAACAGAGCCGACCGTACATCGAATCACGTCAACTTACGGTCAAATCATCATCATCGGATTGGGGGAGAATTGTTGGGTGTAAATCCAGGCCACGCCGCACTCCCACCCATCGCCACCGCAGATCCCAGAAAGTACTCATCTCAACGTACAACGTCGAAGATGGACGGCTGATGGCGCCCGGGCGAAACGAACGGTCCATGATACGGATCAGTGGTGTTGTCGTAATTGTCAGAAAATTTTCGTGGTGGTTACGGGAAACTCCTCTCCAACCTCTATGAATAGCCGTCAAATGGACAGCAAATGCTTCGCCGTCTCCAAAACTACGACTCGACCGAGGAGGGACGGGAGAGAGAAGGGCAAGAGGCGGAGGGGGACGAGAGGTGATCAGTGATTTGGTGGTCGATGGCGGAGGAGGTGGTTCCGCGTTGGGGAGTGGAGGAGGAGGAGGAGGAGGAGAAGGTGGTGGTGGTGGTGGTTGGTCGGGAGGCCGAAGCCGGGTGGAAGTGCTGGAAGCACCCGGTGCAGACCTCCTACGGCGTATGCCCCGGTTGCCTCCGCGATCGCCTCCTTCGACTCTGCCCAGAATGCGCCAACGTCCGCCCCTGCGGCTGCTTCCCCTCCCCGTCCTCCTCGGCCTCTTCCTCCTCGCTCTCCTCCGCCGAGCTTCCCGAATCCGGGGCCGCCGTCGGGGCGGTGGGGCTCATGTCGATTCTCGTGGATAGCGAGCCGGCCTTCGGGCGGTCTCGATCGGTCGGGTTCCCCCTGCCAAGGTCGAGATCGGCGGCCGTCCCCGACGCGGCAAGCGTGGCCGGGCTGCCGCGGGCTCGGCAGGGCCGGAAAGGGCGGGCGCCGTTCTGGCCGTTCTTGAGGGCAGCGAGGAGGGAGGAATCCTCGGAGGCGGAGTTGTACAGGTCGAGGTCGGTGGCGGCCGAGCGATCGGAGGCTCCAGCCGGCGGCAGGGAGAAGGAGGGGAAGGCAAAGGGAGGTCGATGGTGGCATTTCCCGAGCCCGATGAGGGTTTTCCGGCACTGGAAGTCGGCGACGAAGGTGATGCAGGAGCGGTTGCCGTTCCGGCGCAGGTGAGAATCTCAACAGAGAAATAACGGAGGTCTCCCTCCGTTATCATCAACTCGGCATTAGTATCAATATTACCGGTTGGCATTCACCGTTGGAACATTTTGTAGATAACGATTGATCGATCAGCGGATACTAGAGCTTCCGTACTTACGTATGTAGTTTCGTGCTCCGATCAACCCAAGTCCGTCTGATGTCGATCAGATGGCGAGGGGGGTCGCACCGGAGGCTTCTATGTCATGTACGATATCTCGATAATTGCATATATTGATGTCTTTGCGCATAGACTTCGGTCATTAAACCGCTGCGTCCTCTCCACGGCCAAAGAGAAAGAAGGTGATATGCGGTGGGGATGTGTTCGTGTTTTCCTTTTCTTTTTTCTTTTCTATTTTCTAAAGAAAATAAAAGAAGAGAGAAAGCACGACGAGTTGACAAAGTCAAAGGGACAGGATAACAAGTGTGTGGATGCGAACAATTTGTGGACTCATTAGCATGTTGGAATCTGAAAGCTCATTTGCATTTGCTGTGGTTAGTAAGGTTTTGCATAATATTTATGATATTTTAGATGTTGGTCAGTGAGTTATTTTAAATATATATATATATATGATAATATTAAATAAATACTTATTAAAGATGATTTTAGTCAAGATGATGATGTGTTGTTAAACACATAAGTTCCTTTCTCTGGAGATATGTTTATTGGTCAGGTATGATGTTTAAATAGCATTAAAATTATTTTATTATATATATTATTTTGTAACCCAAAAAGCTTTAAAAGACTATAGCATTCTAAGAAATTTTTAGATTAAATATGTTGCAACTAGAAATAAGCAAAATGTAAAGTTTCCAATTGCCAATGGAAATAGTAGCTGGTAGTGGAACCGATGGTTTTCGAATTACCAAGATTTATAAATAGTATGATTATAGTTTGCCATGATTGAATAGAGATCATAAGGAATATAATAGTTATTTTGTTACATATTAAGTCAAAAATAAAATTATGATAAATATTGATTATGCTCCGATTATTGCTAATATTTTTTTAAAAATTAGAGTTGTTGTTTCTTACAAAAAGGCCCATCTTACATGGGAGATTATACTTAATGACGTTCATGGTAATTTTAACTAATCATATATTGATATAATTCTATTTTGAAGGGAGTTAAAAACTATACAGTTATGAAACTCGTGTCGAAATGATAGTTTCAAATGAAAATTATTTTTTTAAAAAAATATTTTTAGGCTTTCAGAGTTTGCCTTGTAAGTTTTAGATTATATACGCCACATATTTTGTATATCGCATCTAAATATCCTGATGGTTTGATAATGGCTATAATTATTTGTGATTATATAATAGGTTATTTTTAATTATATTTTCTGTGATAGATATTGAGTAAAAGGATTTAGGAGAGTGGTTCTTGCATCAATTAAAAATATATATTATGGGATATGAAAATTTGACTATCATTGATGATTAAAATCTAAGAATTCTTTAGTTATAAAAGATATCTTCCTAGTAGCATATCATGATTATTGCATGATTTATCTATCTAAAAATCTTATGAGCAATGTGTGAGGTAGTGATGCTGTAAAGTTATTTTATGTAATTGCTAGATTTTCTACTATATACAACTTTAATGAATGCATGCAAAAGTTAATAAAAAATCATAGAAAAAAGTTTTATATTTAAAATTAAGAAATAGAAATGGACTTATGCATATTTCCTTAGATGTCGTTATACAATGCTCAATACAAATGCGAATTTATTATTGAAAGATATTCATGACTTGCCTATTATTTTTATGATTAAAATGATTAGGAGAAAGGTTGTTAACTGATTCTACATCCATAATAAAATGTTATAAATTGTTTAAATTTTAAAAAAAGTTTTCTTTTGAAAGGAGTTATTTGAAAAGAAGTTTTTGTTTGTAGTTATTTTGGTAGTTATTTTTTCAAAGGTTGTGTCTTTTGGAAAAATATCTATAAATAGATATGTAAGAGTAAATTATCATGAACAACTATCTTTTGAGATTTTTCTTCTTTCTTGATAACTCTCCAAGTGATTAGACCTTCTCCATTTTCTCTTTGAAGATTATTTATTGTTTATTCAATACAGATCTTTTATAGGCTTGTCATATTAACTAAAACTATTTGCATCAAACTCATAGCAATCTTGTTGAGAAGAGGGTACAAATATCGTTTTTAGGAAAATGTTTATACATGTTTCAAGCCTAAATATTTTTCCTATAGTGTTCTTAATCTCATGTTTGTTATTGGTTTTCATCCCCTTTGTTGTGTTTTCCTATATAAAATAGTTAATAATTTAAAATCAAATTTGATAAGTATTGTCGATGATCAACTTGTCAAGACAAAGAACAAGGATTAATACTGGAGTATTCTTCTTCAACTCATACTCCCTTTACGAGCGTTGCATTTGTCCAAGATAAAAAACATATGAAGCACATGAGACCCTTAAATATCTCTTTTACATGTGATGTATCTACTTAAGATAAAAAAAAAATCTAAAGCACTCAATATATTATCCAAAGCATTTCAATCTATGCATAATGTGTCTGTCCTAAGACAAGAAGATATCGTTGCATTTTCCCAATATATAAAAAACATCATATGGAACACTCAATACATAAATAAGATACTTTAAACATTATGTGTTTGCGTAGGAAAAAAAAAAAAAAGACATCCAATATAATCATAGCATCTCCTAAACAAGAAAGCATTTAATGTGCTCAATTCAATTGTCCCCTTCCGCCTTAACACACTCATAATAATAAGAAATTAATCAAAATATCACTTAATAATTTGTAACATAAATAATAACGATCGAGGTCACCAAATAAATATTATGATATTTGATGAATAAATTACTATCTCCAAACATAATGTAGACCAAATGATACGATTATTATATCGTATACCTCGAGAGTCACATACAATCAAACATAATGATAATTTTTAGATATACAACATCAATAAAGATCACAAAATTTATTTATTTTTAAATAAAATTATATATATATATATTTATTGGACCGATACAAAATTGTATATGAGCTTTTTATGCCTTAAAAAAATCAAATAATGACTAGCCTATCATTCTTGGACACACCCGTCTTAAAAATATTTCTTTAACAAACATGATTACGATTAAAAGACGGCATTGACTAATGTCATTCACTGAACTCGAACATCATAATCCATCCTTCCCGAGTTTATGTTCTTGACATTTCAGAAATTATTTCGACCAAAATTGACCTCATCAGTGCACATTCTAAATTAGTGATTCGTGCACACAATCGTGTTCCATCATTCCATAATTCACTCTAACTTTTTAATCCAAATGTCTATCAACAACACAAGCACGTTTCGAACGCAGCCGATCGGTGTGTGCTTCTGAACAAACACGAGTGGGTTTCACGTGGTGCACGCACGAAGGGGCCACAAAACGGTGGGACCCACATTTATCGCCAGTGGTGAATAAGGTAAGCGCGCGGGTACGGAACGAACGGGGATAAGCTTATCTACCGATAAGGAAGCAGGGAGGCCGCCGTCTTCCAAATTTTGGCTCTGCCGCCGCCCCCATTTTCAAAGCACCGCAGTTTCCCTCCATCCTCCCTAAATCCCTTCTTATACCATCAAATCGCAACCTCTTCGAGTCCCTAATCCGGGCCGGACTCTATCTCCATCTTCCATACATCGCTGCCCTATCGTTGCATAGAAGCCGACCCCCGTCCTCCCCTCGCCTGCTAGATCATGGTACGTGCAGGTCTCCATGTTTTCTAGGGTTCTGGCGTCCGTGCTCAATTTCTCTCGAATCGACGATGACTTTCTCACTTTCGCCCTTCTGAAGGCTCCCAATTCGGTCCGCGCTCAAAGTTGGTGCTTTTCGCCGCCGCCGCCGCCGCCGCCCGTGAGCGGCCAGCCCCGAGTCGTGGTAAGGATTCCTCGCCCCTGATCCGTCTCGCAATCGATTCTTGGATTAAAGGTTTCTCATCGGACGTGGCTTTGACGGGAATCTGTTGGTCGTCCCTGATCGGCGGGCGAGCAGGGAGCTGCTCTCGTGAACCTGGGGAACACCTGCTTTCTCAATGCCGTTCTTCAGTGCCTCACGCACACGGTGCCTCTGGTGCAGATGATCCGCAAAACGGACCACTCCGCTTCCCATCACGGTACGAGATCGTGGCCGATCTTTGAGTTCATGGGGCTCTCGGTTTTGCGTGTTATTTGGTTTCTCTTCTCTATTTCCCGCCGCTAAGAACAGCACACGGCTTGCAGGCGATGACGCAGGGTTCTGTTCCTTCTGCGCCCTGAAAGCACACATCAACGGGTGTTTGTTCTTGTCACGGCTCGTCGTCTCCCCAACATATCTGGCTCAGAATTTGAGCAGTATCCTTCTTGCTTCCCTATAATCTCGCTTTCGCAGGCAATCCATGGATCATGCCCATCACAAGTCGCTAACAGAAGCCTGTAATCTCGGATTTCTTGATGCTTTGCAATCGAAACTGACTCCATGATCGACTTGGAACCCTTAACCAAGCAAACACCAGAAATATCACCTCATTTCGGGCTGGGCCAGCAAGAAGACGCACACGAGTTTCTCCACTCCTTTCTGGATAACGTGCATGCTCGCTGTCTCGGACGCACCGCCGCCGACCGTCCGGCTTCGTTGGAGGAAGACAGCATCGTCAAGCAGGTGTTCGGAGGCCGTCTCAGGAGCCAGGTAAGTTCGACAAGCCCCCGTCGAAGCGGAGTTGCACTTCCTGGTTCTTCTTCTTCTTCGTCGCATGAACGTGGTGTGCTTTCGTTGTCTCAGCTGCGGTGTTGCAGTTGCGGTCACTGTTCGGACACGTTTGAGCCACTGCTCGATCTCAGCCTGGAGATTGATAACGTGGGCAGCGTCGGAGACGCTCTGGAATCTTTCACCAAGTTGGAGAGAATCGATGATCCTGAAGTCAGATTCACCTGTGACGGCTGCCAGGCTCTGGTGTCCATGGAGAAACAGCTTAAGCTGGACCGAGCACCGCAAGTTCTCGCTCTCCATCTCAAGAGGTTCAAGAACGATGGGAGCTTCTCCAACAAGATCGACGATTTCGTGGAGTACCCATTGGAACTGGACCTGAATCCATGCCTCAGCTGCCCTGCAGAGGAGGTGTGTGTGTTCCTCCTATTCCTTGCCGATTGCATCGGCATCAAGTGCTCATTGATTCTTGCGCAGGTCCGGTCAAAATACGATCTTTATGCCGTTCTGGTGCACGTTGGCTCCGCACATTCTGGCCATTACTTCTGCTACATCCGTTCCTCTCCGAGTACATGGCATCTGATCGATGACTCGCAGGCACGGTCGAAGAACTTTCTCATCTACCTCCCTCGGCATTCATGATTGTTGTGCCTCCGATGACTCTTCGATGTTATCGTCTTCCAGGTGGTCAGTGTTTCTGAAGGCGACGCGTTGGAGCAACAGGCTTATGTTCTCTTCTACATAAGGCGAGGCTCATCATGCTGGTTCTCAAACTTCATGGAGGAGGAGGAGAAGGCACTCGATGCGCAGACCGCAACCGGCACTTCCCCAGCGTCTGTTTTGGAGCACGCAGAAAGATGCAGTGCTTCGTCTTCCGGCTCTGCGAATGCTTGCAGCGGTCCGAGAGGAACGCCTGAGAGAAACGAGGATGCCGGCCCGTGCAACAGCGCGTCTCCTCTCAGCCCGGGACCTGATGCTTGCAGCGGTGCCAAGAGGCAAGCGTGTCATGCAAGAACTCCCCCGAGGACGTTCAACCAATGGCACGATTACGAGCTTGACGATGAGCCACCGGGTGCGGTTCTTTGCTTATGACCCACACAATACTGGTCGTCTTCTTTGCTTGCTTATACGTGTGCATTCTGTGCATCTTACAGAAGACGACGAGGACGAGGATTTGCTTCCCCTGTACGAGATGGAGTTCAAGGCCACCAAGGTAGCAGCCAGGAAGCCTGCAGCTGCAGGAAGCATGAATGCGCAGTTTAACAGACTGGTAAGAAACATGCCCAAGTCACGCAGAAAGCGATTCGTGGACTGCATCAATTCACAGCAAAAGTGTTCGAGGAAACGACCGCACAACTCGAGACAGTCCAGCGGCCTAGGTCATCGGAGTCCAACAGCAGCAGAACCCTCGATGCCGGCAGTCTGTCGCAGCCTTAGCCCTCGTTCTATCAAGCGAGGCTTGTTCTGATGACTCCGATTCGGAGTTCAAGTGACTATTGCTGTTAGATTACATTTGTTACTTCTTACACTGTTGCAAAAATTAGATATAAGCATCACATTCACCTTCATGTCAAATGAACTGCCAAGTTTGCTTTCACATCATCCTAACACGCTTACAATGGGAAGTGGCATTTCGTATACCTTTGCCTGTGATCAAGAAGGGCGTGGTGGCGGATCGAAGCGATGGGGACTTGTCGATGTAGGCATGTCGGTCGTTCCCGTTCCAGTACAGAATGATACGGTTTGTGCATGCATGAGACCAAGTATCACCTGCACAGTGCAAACAAAAATCCATGAAACAAAGCCTTCATGCAGCCAAATACATGGATAACATCAGGGGGGAAAACATACAGGCGAATCTTCCTAAACATCCAGAAAAATCACATTAAATTTATTGGCCATCAAAAGATAACCCTGGTATTCTCTTTAGTAGTTGACTTTTTACCAGGCAGTGGTAGGGCTTTAACGGTACTAACTGATCATACTACGCAAACATCATGCCTCATAGACCAACTTCACATCTACCATTTCTCATGGAAACAACAGATTTCATCCAACAACATGAATATGGTAAGAACTATGAGAATAGAAATCTTGCACCTCTTGTAAGTACTAGAAAATGGCCAAAATGGGGTGGAAGTCAATACAAATAGAAGCTCACCGAGGGCAAGAGTTAGGTGAAATGAACCCTCTACAAACTTTGTTGTTACTTGATTCAGCAAAACAACCTGCACAACAAAAGGAAACAACGATGTCAGATTTTCATGAAAGCAAAGGAATCGGTACTGATGCATTTTCAGGGAAAAAAATGGCATATGAATTATATTATCGCTATCACCAAAATATGTAGTAACCGGCAACATGTTTAGTTGAAACTTAATAACTGACTTGATTTAGGGTTCTGAACAAACCCCAACAAGAGTTATATAGGGAACACAATGTAGATATGGAATAAAATACCAGCGGTTTCAGTTATGCCATTTTTTATTACCATGGAACGGATATCCAGATCAAAATCATATATCCTTAGAGTTGAACCGGTAATGAGCTTACTTATATGCCTGTAAACATTACTGTAAAAAGTATAAATTTTTCTCAAACTGGGAAGAGAATAATTACTTACAGCCAAACTATATTTTTTTGCAAATCTCATCAGTTTCAATGACATCCCACCAAGGACTCTAGTTCTTAGAGCCAAGTCATCAAAATCTTGGCGAAAATGAAAAGTGATGCTATCAACAACAATTATCTTCACCTGTGGAATACAATGACTGACCACATTAAGCCACAAACCATTTAACAAATACAAAGTGGTTGTCTAAACAATCTAAAACATTTTAAGGCATAGATGCAGAAGGAATGCAGATGATTCACAAAGTTAGCTTATGATTTCAAATAAGCTTATACAAAATATTTGTTACCGGAACTTGGTCACATTGGCGGTGAGGCATTTATAAAGAAACAATAAGAGAAGTGTGGATGTGAGATTTGAAAGAAGTATTTTGGCAAGTTATTTTTAACAGTATGAGCGTTAACTGGGAGCTAGCTAGTTTGCGTTCAAGGTATGATATTGTTTCTTCTACTTAGTCTGCAGTCATGACTGTAGCTCATTAAGATAGATCAAGTTTTAAATGATGGCCTTCCTATTGTATGATAAAATAAAGCATCTTTCGACCAGGCAGTGTAGGGTCTGTGAAAATGCATTTTATAGCCAGTAGCAGGTGAAGGTCTTAAGAAATTATGCATTTTGAGAAGGATAATTTTCAGTTTACATCTTTCTGTTCTTCGAGAAACTTCTCCAAATAATTTATGGTCGCAATTTGCTCGGTATAACTGCAGATTCGGAAGTAAAAGATATTAGCTAGGAAGCTGTTGGGCTGCAATCTCTCTGGGCAAGCTGGAAAGTCCTTCAGCCGATGTGCAGTGTTATCCAACAGATCACTAATGCATCCTTCAGCAATTTGGTGAGCACGTTCAACCATGAAACTGCCTTCTGTATCTGTTACCATACAGGAATTATGTTCATCCTAATTTTCTAAACAAAGGACATTGTCAAACATGAATAAATTCATGGCAAGAAGCATTCAGGTAAATACGGTCATACCAATATAAACTGCCTTCCCACCAAGGCCGCCACATTCGACTGGAATTTGGACATTAACTGCCAGTTGAATCCTGTCGGGTTTGGTATAAGCTTCAGTTGCCTATCCAGATCCGTTTAATAATATTTTTAATTGGAAGGGATAGACATACCCGAGTTGTGTTTTTCCAATTCCCGGAACTCCTCCTGAAAACTATTCAAGTCAATGACAACTTCACAAACAATGGATGCAACACTAGCAATCTAACTGAAAGTTAAAGTCAACCATGGAAGCAAGATGGAAAATCGGTTCCATGTGAGGTGTAAATGCATTTAAAATGCATCCACAACCACAGATAAAATCGAAATCTAACAACAGGATGCAAAGACCTTCCATGACGTTGCTGTATCATAACAAGGTTCAGGTTAATAAGTATCTGCAGTAATTATCACATTGTTCCTTACTAATGCACAAACTTATTATGATATGCCACAGACACTGAAACTTACCAACTTCAGTAACTTCTTTGCAATGTATTCCACCTCCGAGTATGGCATCGAGTTCCTCGCAACCTGTGGTAATATGTTTCTGCATTTGCTCCTCTGAAAGCATATCCCAAGCAGTTTGGGCTCCTAAAGGATAAAAAACACATTAACATCTGAGGCTTCCATTAACCTAAAAAAGATTTGGTACTGCTTTTGAATGCCGGCAAAAGATACAACTCTACACCAACAAAAAGAACAAGAACAAGCCTATCTCCCGGTTATTTGAGTCAGCCACCATAGATGGTTGCTGGTGGATTTAACTATGTGTAATATTGTATGCAGAGACTAATCTGACTTTAACAACAGTGGTAAAATTAGGAGCTTGACTGAGGAATATGTAAAGGAGTAAAGATTCTACGAAGATCAGGTGCATTTAAGCACAAAACCAATATCATCAAAATATTTTACATATAATAACTTTTATTGGTGAACAAGAGTTGCAAAATAGTATGGCTGCAAATATCATTTCTATTCTGGTATGGAAGCATCAGTCACCATGATGTAATTATCATCAGCCAACAAAGAGCCTATTGTTGCTCGTATGAAGATCTTTTTGGCATATGACTCCTGAGTTTACAGAAAATTAGTTCTGTTTGATGCCTATGCTAAAGTTTGGATCCTAGTGATGTGAATATCACCCCAAAGGAGCATATCAACTCCAACTTGAAATCTATAAACATTAAATCAGCTGATCTAGAATGATTTTACAAGCACATATTTTTGCAGCAATCACCACCCATTTTATTTCATATGCTCTGAATGGCCTTCTTGTTTTTGTGTGCTCCTCATGATATACTTGATCTTCCTCACACAGTTTCTGTTGGTCCTACAGAAACTTTCAGCAATGAAGCTAACTCTATTTTCCCTTTGCATCTACTCCCATCTTTCTTGTCTTCTGTACTCCCAAAACTATTATGAAATAAGATCATCGCTGTCTTTACCATCTAGAAACTGGGATCATCATCATTCAGATAGCCAGTAGCCCACAATTGAAATAAGGTAATTGCCAAGAAGAAACCTTTGGTTGGTTTCAGATAATCACACCTCATAAAACATTCATAGCCTTATCCAAATCGTATAATTTCATATCTCCTCACCGATATTCCACAATATCCACTTCCTAATGATTGGATGTTACTATTTCGACTTGTACGATCCTAAGTTAACAGACCAAAAGAAAATGACAGAACATGGTGTTCTCATAACATGACTGGTTGCCTACATCTTCTAGTGCATACATAGCATTACCATGAACATCAATGTGCTTACGGTGCAAATCTACCAGAAAGACCTGATGCTTTCAGTTAAAACCAGTGCATTTCCTGAGAAGCCTGAGGGCTAACAATTCATATAGTTTGCCTACCCATGTAAATCGTACTGCAAGAAAACTATCTGGGACTACATTTCGATTGATCATACGATTAAGATGGATACACATCCAAGAAAGGAAACCAACGTGTGCTAAATTTTGGGAACAAAGACAAGAAATTGATGTGGGAAACAGATCGAATAACTGATACCCTTGAGAGCTCCATGACCGTCTTCCAAACTCCGGAATCTACTGGTCTCGGACATGGCGTTCCAAGTAGCACCAGCCTAAGGATCTCTGTCGCCGGTCGCCGGCCGCTGGCGGCTTGGTCGAGTTCCAGGGATCCGAGCTAGGGCACAGAAAGACCAAGATTAGTCAGTTGGTAAAGACGGGTCGAACCAAACCATGCAATTAATTAGCAGCTTTAATATCTTTTTTATTTTATGATAATTATGTTTTTCCGATGATAATTATTTTATGATAATTATGATAATTATTTTATGGTAATTGGAAGGTGTGCTTTAGGAGTCCGATGAGAGGTCTCGAGGCACAATATTTGGCATTTTATTGGTCAGGGTCAATTTGGTCGAGATCTTCGATTCGCATGTTTTAGTATGTATCGCTTGGTGGGTCCGTTGTAATAGAGCATTTTGATGCAAGTTGGGTTTCCTGACTCATACATTTCAGGCATGTCATGCCCGACATCCTGCCATAGCTAGTGTTGTGGTGCGGGTCGAATTTCTCGACTTGTATTCCTCGAGCACATCATGCCTGATTTGCTTATCATGGTGGATGTTAATCCCTACCATCATCGGTTAGGGGCTTATGCCATAGCGAGTCTTTGTTCTGCCACAACGAGTCTTCATCTCTGCCTAGTAGGTTAAAGACTTCCAGGCATTCGTCCTCGCCGTAGCAGGTCTTCGTCCTCGCCATAGGGGGTCTTTGTCCTCGCCATAGCAGGTCAATGGACTTTTGCCTTGGCGGGTATTCGTTCCCACCATAGCAAGTCATCAGCCCCATCGTA